>CM062850.1:18543993-19902337 GCA_031772225.1 Eubasilissa splendida | reverse complement strand
ACTGCTGTACATTGTGAGATCTATTCAAATAGTTCGTACAGGTATATTAAGAAATGTTATCTGACGATAAATATATTGCGAACTCATGAAGAATGAAAAAATGTAAAACATTCGTACTATTGTGCATTTAAAAATTCCAAGAAATACAACTGTTATTAATTAGGCTTGTTTTATCTTTGAATTTAAATGAAGTTTTCTTTAATTTATGTAAGTCATTAATTTACTTCCCTTAAATCTCGATGGGATAGGCAGCTGTGATAGAAACAACCATCATCTCATTCCGTAACCCATATGCAGCGTAGGGTCGGTGTGCAGTCGTTTAGAAGCTTGGGGTGAACTGCAATACACAGTCTTGTCTTTCACAAATTTGGGTATTTTGGTTACACTTTAGTTCAAAAAACAGAAAATTTATTTAGAGGTTACTAACTCGCGTATGCATAAATATGGCATAAGTTTTATGCAGTTGAATTACCTTGAAGCGTAAGGTGCATTTTTGCATTATGGTTTTTAATAACTTATGATTATACATACCTACTTTAAACAACTGTAAGATAATATGTACAAAAAATTTTTTTTTAAATTTTTAAATCGTTTCCATTAATTTTTTATATTTAAAAATTAAAAAATGATTCTGGTAATAAAAAACTGATAACTATTTGCTTTTGTCATAGTCCTTGAACTAGTATAGCGATCAGATTTATTACATAACCTAGAAAGATAAATACCATTTATATAACTGGTTTTTGCTCCACATGTGTTTACAAAATTATTGTTAATTAATCCAACAGACGTAATTAAAATATCTTCTACAATAGGATAAATAGTATTGTATGTAATATAATATATTTAAATACTAATTAAATGTATTAATTTTAAAGATATACATCGACAAAATAATTTATTGGCTACCGGCAGTATTACATGAATATATCACTGCAATGGTTTATTTAAAATCTTAGATAATTGAAAGTAGGTATATGTTATTGTATATATCACCAACAGCGAGTCCAAGTATCAAGTGATCCAGAATCCTGTAGTCGTGTCTGGATTTCATGACATCTGGTAAGCTAGGTAATTTTTAGGTAAGACTTGGTAAGACTTCAATTTTACTGTTGAACTAATTTTTAGGAAGCATTTACAGGTTTGTTTTAGGTGAGTAGTCTTGAACTACTTACTCTTCAAGTAGCGCTTTCAAGTCGGCTGAAATAATTTGTAGGTATTTTGTTTTATTTAACACAAATAAAACAAACAGTAATGTATTCATGTTTTTATATTTAAAAAATACCCTCGTATTATTATTAAATAAAAAATATTTATCCCTCTCTGATTTTAAAATGAAAAAATTATATGCATGCAAAACTACCTGCATATGTATGAGTTCAAAAACATAGTCCCAGCAGAGGCAAACGGAGTCTCAGACTTGATTTTATACCCGAGGAATAAACCTGAGTTATTATATTATCTTTATCGTCTTAATGCGAATCTCAAACGGATGCTGTAAAATTTAATTAATTAAATCATGATCTGTCATTAATTTTGCTACCGGACTGTGTCGAGCGAGTGGTATCGTGTGTTCTGTAACGCTTTTTTTTGTCGTTAGTTATTATTAGTTCTTTCGTAATACTTTTTATGGCAGGTGCTTTGTTATCTGGTAACTCGTGTATGGGGCATGAGATCAGGTTTCCTTTTTGTGTCACCTTTAAGGTCATTTCGAGAAACAACATAACAATTTCGGCATGTCATTTCGCCACGCGTGTCACTCATTTTTTCTCCTCGTGACATGGTGTCTTAACAGTGAAAAGTATTCTTGTGAACGCGTTACTTGTTTATGAAACTTGTCACGGCTGTTTGTCATTTTAAAGCAGACCGGCTTTTGCTTGGACTTATTCCGCATTCAACGCATGATGCGAATTTTGTCCCCATACTAGTAAACACGAAGGGTAGAGGGCCACAAATATCTGCCCTCGCATGCCTATTTACTTTATTCTACACCTGTGTGTGTCCATTTTTAAGGCTCCTAACATTGCTTTCTTACAATATATATATATATTCTTACAAGGTTTTATGTATTTCCTCTGCCTAATTGTATTTATAACATCTAATTATATATATATATGAATTACATGTATTAATTAGAAAGACACATATAAAATCAATTTTATCGTAAAATATTGTTGTTGCGCCACCGGGATTCAAACCTGGATCTCTTTCCAAACCGTGGAAGGTGCATTATCCAACTATGCTACAGCGACAATATTTTTAGCGACAAATTTTCGAACCTATATGTGTTGTCTTTTTGATATTGTTTGATATTGTTCCATTATTTGAAAGAGCCATCTATCTTATTTTTGCGGAATCTCAAATACCTTTGAGTAATCTGATAGTAGACGCCAGAATTATCAATTCATTTTTATTATATTTTGGACACATTGATACAACTTTATTATTAGGAGAACACATTCTTATTGTGAAGTTGTAATTATTCAGAACATAGGTCTGTGATATTTTAAATAATGTGTTCTCCTAACATTTAATTATAATTTAATTCAAAATATCTACGCTCATCTCGAGTTTAAATTATATTGTCTTTTTCATATATGTTGTCGTATATTTAAAAATTTCTCTGTAAACAGCTGTGTAACAGAAACTGAGTTTAACAAACTGTTTCACAATTATTGATTGCGACAATTTTCCACAAATTATTTTACAATTAATTGTTGATTGCAATTTTTTACACTTTTACAAAATGTTTGCATGCAGTGCAATTCTTTCCACGTTTGCGTGTGTCATCAATAGTAAAATGCATTCTGAATCTAATTGGTTAATAACTTGACCACCTAACAGCAAGCGACCATCCTATCTTATAAACAGGGGCGTGCATTCTATATAAAAAAAAGCTGTGTATAATTATATTTCTTGCGAAATAAATCAATACTACATATTTATTTGTTGTATTAAGTATGTATGTAGGTCCATACACAAATAATTCGTAGTTCGCACGCTGAAGTTTTAATTAGAACGATCTAGTGGAAGACTTTAAAAGTGACAAATAAAGCTGCGCATGCAAATTCTGCCCCAAACGTATTCAAATTAAACGCAGTATTCGCGTCTCTCGCGCCGCGTAGTGTTCTTGATACACGTCTTCGCTTGAGCAGACGTGTTGCAAACGTTGGAAATGTGTATTTGAAGCGGACTTGATTGTGTGCATTCCAATACATTTTAAATGTGGTATTATTTTATATTTTACTTAAAAACTTGATTTTTAGTTATTACTAATATTCTTCAAAAACATAAATCAACTCACATAGGTACCTATACTTTCACAAAAATATACTTCCGAAAGAGTTTTTCTTTACAGCATCAATATCAGCAGCCTAACCTTAGTCCATGCCTAGTGCACGCCACTGATTATATATGTTACAGTGGATGTGTATTACCAGTGAGAATATATTTTTACTGACGTACTGAATACGTTTCCACCAGTGGAAATATATTTCTACTGGTGGAAATATAACTTCACTAGCATGTTTTAGCAAATGTATATTCTACCCTAATTTATAATTGAACCTAACCTAACCTAACCATGTGTTGAAAAGGAAATAAAACTAGCTGAGATTATAAACACGGTAGTTTATGCAGTAAATAATTTTATTTCATATAAATTAAAATACTATGAGCGAATAAAAGTGACAGTTGTAAACGCCACCCACGCCACCAAACTATTTGTTGCCATGTTGTAGGGCGACACATCGACACTTAAAGCCAAATATTCCCGCGAGGCGTATTCTCGCTTGTCAACGAATACAAACTCACTAAATGTAACCAATGAATTTGTATCTTCATTGTTAGATATACATCCACTGACCGGATTAGCGAAAATATACTTTCACCAGTGAAAATATATTCTCACTGGTAATACAGATTCACTGTAACATATATAAAGAACTAGCAAAATTTGATAGCTGAATCCCTAATATGTATTTTATATAATATATATGTTTTTAGTATATACACGTAGTATAGTGTATATGCCTTGTTAATGTCGCAAAGAAATGGTGTAGTTAAACACATAATAGGAATACTACAAATATTTTATTTATCACGTGAATATCATTGCATATATGGAGGATGGGCTCGTAACTTCTCCGTAGGCACATGGGCTGAAGCTACATGTGCCTACAGAGAAGTTACGCCAGTGTATCGATGTTTTCTTATACAGAATAAGTAATTTTGCAATTACTCTGTAACCAAGTTACCTACGTAGCAGCAATTTCCGCGATAGAAATATTTTCCTCATTTGTTAAAACATTTAACTCGGCCATTGTTGCCTAAATGATCGTTAAACTAAACCAACAAAAAATGTTTATTTTCCAAACTGTATTAACACTTTCATTACCTTGAATATCTGTGGTTAGTGGTTACCACCTTTTCGTATATAATTTATCTTTCGCAACTTAAGGATAATTGATTTAAAACTGTTGTTTTTCGTCGTAGCATTATTTCTTTAATAATAGTTTACACAACAAATTATTATCAAGGATATTACACTACTAAATAAAAATGTTATCTTATATATTTTATCTATAAGTAGCTAAATCTAAATTATTTATGTCAAGTGACCTTTTGCGTAACCCCTATGTACATTACTGCTATAATGTTCATTGTTTCTGGGGCCGCCAAATAATTTCACAACAGCACACAAATATTATCTCATTTTTTAATTTATAAGACCATGTTCAAGAATTAAAATAGCTTTAAGGACAGGATTTCGAACGGATAGGTTTGATTTCTGATCCATTAATACTGATCCGTGCGAGTTTAGTTTTTTAATTCGATAATGCAACGTACCTATATTATTTGCACCTAACTAGCTATATTATATGTATACAGGGACGGGATATCGGGAGATATCCCAGTGGGCCATTAAAATTTATTCAAAACTAGTTAGTATTTAACCTTGCCTTCCCGAAGCGGGGTATTTACATTCCCCATAGATCGATTTAAACTCGATAACTCAATAACTATGAAAACGATTTCATTCTTATTTTTTGTAATCTTCACAGAAATAGTGACGAAAATTTTGTCATTTTTTGTTTTTCATATTTCTAAGCGTATAATATTTAAAAATATTGTTTTCCGTCCAGTGATCTTCGCGCGGTACATACACTTGCGCATGTCGATACCATACCACTGTGTCTTATCTTTAAGTTATTGTTCTTATATTTATTTCACTTTAACTAATGCACTGGTGCGAACCATCACATATCACAGATGCGAACGAGGGAGACAGCTATATAGGCGGTTGGGACCACGTCGCCCGTCATGAACTTTTTATTATCGTTTGTATGAATACGATCTGGGGTGTTTCTATACCCCGCTTCGGACCACACGGAAGTTCTGGCCGCTTAGTGACGAAAAGGTTCTGAAAAGCACTAACTTTTATTGAATCTTGTTATAAACTTTTCTAAAATGTTAATGTCAGCAGACAGAGACATATTGAATGAGATTGATAATGTTGTAAATGACGTGATTTTTAAAATAGTTTTTATAGAAAATGTGATTTTTTAAATCTTGTTAACGATTTTTAAAAAGGTGATTAAGACGATTGTCTCAAAAATTTCCCGGTCCTGTCTTAGATTGCCAGTTTGCCCCTGTTACGGATTGTACACAGGTCTCTCGTTATTTCCGTCAGTGCGTAATGCGTTGTGATTGACAAATTCTCCGTCACGCTTCAAGTGCCGAGGGAAATTGAGTTTGAACTAGAAAACCCATACTTATATATATTAGAAACGTGCAGTATACCAAGCCTTCAAGGTATTCTCAACTGTCCTCCATTCCAATCATGTCGGAGTGATCGGAATATATTATATTGATGCTGAAAATAGGTAATCATTTCCGTATTGAGAAAAACATCACGTGATTTTTAAAACTAAAATATACTTTTTTATATTTATATATAATTTCCTTATGTCTGTCTTATCACGAGAAAGTGTTACCGCGTCAAACAAAATGGTTGTTTGTTATTCTGTTTTGATTAATTTAAAAAAAAATTAAATTCAAATTAACGAATTCTATTTGGACTGCGCAATGGATGGATCCAAATAATCATAAGAATAATCGGCTTAAAATAATTCAATGATCTATTCTGAAAGTCTCCAAAAAAATAATGTCAAATATTTCTAGAACGAGAATTACCTTACATTTATTCAGATTGAACTTAATAGATTCCCCAATGTGTGAGTGTGGTGCGAAGGAGGAAACCCTTGACCATATCATTTTTGCCTGTCCATTGCGGATCACAGGTTTTTTTTACAGTAATTTCGTCCATGGTAATTTTCAACTCCCGGTTAACTTACCACATTCAATCTATATAATAGCAAGATTTTTAAACGTTAATGGTATTAACTTGTAATATAATATTATTATACTTTTTTCTATAAAATAAAGCTTTAGTTTGATTAATGGCACAAATCACTCTTGAAGAGTGGACTGCCTATTTAAAAGAAGAAGAAGAGATTAATAAAAATATTTATTTCCCGTCATTATTGACATTTATAGTGTACGAGTATTATATATATTTATATTATAATAACGTATATGATAATCTCGATGGATGCTGAATATGTAGTTTTCTCATGATATTTGTAGAATGTTTCTCAATAGTCGGTTAGTTTGATCACAATCACATCCTTAGCTAACTTACTTACTGTCACTGGACGAGGAGAGGCAAAGAGGATAGAGAGTCCCACTAACATGTCTTGATATACAACTCTTGCCTCATCCATATTCATACATCTTATGCATGCTCTTTGATTATTGAGATTTTAATCATTACCATCTTGTCATGCCAGGTTTTTTACAATAACACGATCTAAAATATTGTTATTTTCAGAAAACCTTAGAATATTTTTTGAGAATACAATCTGGTGGGACAAGATCCCGTGGACTGTATCGAGTTTAATATTAATCAGTTGACACAACCCGAATCGGAAGTCTGAAGGAACATAAGGGCAGTTGTATATGGCCTACCTTGTTTTAAATTCCTGGGTTGAGCGTCGTCTTTACCTCCAGTAGACTAGCACGTTCACGGTCCCAGCGTTACGCACGGCGCGGATGTAGGACGGCAGAAAAAAGCACAGGATCTTGATAGTTTGATGTCGGGAGAGATATAGATTATAGGTTTGTATATAGGATGGACAAAATGGATAAAGAGTGGGTATTCGACTTGCGTCAACACAATCTACATAACACTGATGCGACAATTTTTCAACGAAATAATCGCCATTAGTTTTTTAAAATATTTAAAATTACCTCATTAAATATAATTTAGATTGCCTCTGGTATTTCAAGTGATTTGATTCCTTACGTAGAAAATGTTTTGACCGAGTTGTTCATTGCATTGTTATATGTTTTTCATGATGACATCTGAATCACGCGAAAAAAGAATAAAGTTGCGAAGCACACGGCGTGTTGGGTAAATTATCGCGGTGGCAGCTATCGAGCACAACGGGTTACGACGAAAATATTACAACACATACACGCGGTCGGTCATGCGTCCTCGTTCGGTATCCCCTAGCTCCACGCCGCTCTCTCGCTTCTTATCGCCAATCATTTTACTGTTGAAGTCGTGATGTATTTCGTCATTAAGGCTGACCCCCTAACCGCGCTAGGTGGTCGCCGACCTCCGATATTATAATTCAGATCTACGAGGGATCTTCCTCGCGGAGTGGCGAAAGGCTGTCTGGTTTAGTAGACTAAGCAGATGATAACACAATTCCCGGCGGAAATGCTCGTGCGGGTGGTTGACCAAACTAAGTTACCATCTCGCCGTTTCCCTGCAGGTCGTTCTATCTGGCATACTACTCTTATTTCGTTATCTTTCATATATCTTCTTATGCACAATCAATAACAGACACCGTCTGTTCATTTTATTCTCCTCACTTCTACGATCTTCATGCCTAAACCATTTTAGCAAAACTTTCTGATTTCTATTGAATACGCTCCTAAATTCATACCATTCTTCACTCTATCGTACATACATTTTCCACACATATGCCTGGCGGCAGCAATTCCACAGCATTTAGTATTCTTTTGTTCTTCTTTTGCCTATTGCAGGCATCATTTATATACATTAGTGTTAGCACCAGAACATCATTATGATAAGTTTCTATTGGCGATAATTTCGTTCAGAGCACATATCCTTTTCCTACCGTTCAGTCCTTAGTAAACGTGCTTCCCAAGTATTAAAATAAATATATTCATTTGGGAATACGGAAAATATTACAAAATATTGTTACAATTTTTGTGTGGAGATCTGTAGGGTGTTAAGTACTAATACAATAAATAATTATTTCAATACAATAGGTACCTACTACCTACTGTACATATTCATGACATTGCATCTACTTTAAAAATCCTTTCAGTATTGTATCTTCACTCACAATTTTTCGAATTAATTTGTCTAATATTCATATTAATCGGTATTTCATTAATAATAATTAACAACTTTATATGACTATAACTTTATATATCTCTTGATACGACCTCACGTAGGTAAGCATATATATCTAATACAATTTGCTTGGCTAAAGGCCGAGATGAAAGGTTCTACATTTGTCTATGGATGTTCCATATTTCATCATTTCAATTGTAAAATCATTTATCTTTTAGGCTAATGGCGTATCCCGTAATAAAATTAATGTCAGATGAATTCGCTAATTGTTCTATTATCGATAAGTTAATGAACCTATTAGTAATTATCATTATTATAGATGGGCGTATTTATTTGTCTTTGATAGTATCTAAGCAGCGATGCCATAATAACATACGTAGCACACGTTTTATTGTTGATTTTCTAATAAACTTAAACACTTATTAAATGTAATTAATTACTAGCGCTGTAGCATAGTTGGTAATGCACCTTCCCCAGATTGGATAAAGAGATCCAGGTTCGAATCCCGGTAGCGCAACAACAATATATTTCGATAAAATTGATTTTATATGTATTTCTTTATAATTAATACATTTAATTAGTATTTAAAACTTCATAATAACAATGTGTTCTCCTCAATAACTTCTAAACTTGTTTAATGGCATCGTTTGTAAATTATAAAATATATGTTCAGAGACCTATTTACGAGGTACGGAATATTTATTAATTTAACTAATTATTTTTATTAATTTACATTAGAAAGTATTTTTATTTACCATAAGAAATAAATTGACATATCAAATAATAATTTCACTTTGAATTTGTAGTATTCGATGTAAAAAAACAATAATACCACAATGGGAAAAGTTTACACTTTAAGGGCGTGCTTTCAAAAATAATTAATATTTTTAGCGTTTTTTTACGAAAATGTGGGTTTTTATTATTATTATTATTTAGATATTAGAAGTTATACATTAGATTTGATTTTTTAAAATTATTATTTAGATAGCACATTTATACTAATGTAAAACTAATAAACTGAATTTTATTTGCCATAATTAAGATAATATTATAAGAAAAACCACGACCATTAAATTTATTTTCTGCGTGCCACGAAATTGTCTAAATTTAGAAAATTCTTGCGTACACGAAATATATTTTCGTATAATCTAAAAGCCATGATTGCGGTGACAAATCTGCATTAAACCAAATTAACAAAATGTTTAAAATTAATAGAGTTTTAAACCATTCATTTTGCAGTACATATTATAATTTTTTTTCGTTTTTAAAACACTTTGTGTTAGTGAATAAAAATTATTTTAAATAATATATTTTATTTACTTACATGCTTTGAGACTTCACCTACTATTTAAAATCACGTTTTATATCAAAAACATAATAATTTCTTACTAAATAATATTTAGTTTCTATTAATGTGTGTTTTTTTTATTGTTTTTAAATCGGCGATTTGAAATAAAAAAAAAACAAATGTTTGAAATGATAATTTTGTTTTTCAATATTATAATTTTACATATAGGACCCAAATTTACTTGATGCAATGAATTTGTTTCTTAAACGCTATAATATTTTATACAGAAAAAAAGCATCCGAATCACATAAGTACATAAACGCCAGAAACAGGCGGGATAATTTAAAACCACTCACAAATGTGTTGATGTGTAAATGGTACCATAATTCGCGCATCGGCGTATCGGATTACATTGAAATATACGAATTCCGAGCGAAAACCAGTGATTATTAAACAGAGATTAAGTGATCGATCGATTATCCTGAGATCTGTACCGGCCTAGTTAAATTATTTGCTAGCGATTGGGCTATAATTGTACGTTATCTCAACATTGCAGAAAACTAAGTTACATACCGGATGAAACGCATTTGTTAGGATGAGACGATTCCATCCGAGCCGACTGACCGATCTTCTTCGTTTGTCCAGCATAATTTATTGAGGTATATTTCATAGTGCTTTTAAGTGGAGTAATTAATGTTTCGTAATGTAGAAAGGATGCTAGTTAACAATTTGCATATTTTTTTCTTCATATTTATAAGATTGGTATTCTAGCCGAACAGTTCTTCAATTTCAAACAGGTCCATGTAATTGAATCTTTTTGTGACTGGATCCTTTCTGCATTCTTGTGGTTTTTCCCAAAATTTCACGTTTCCTGTAGCAATTTTTTATAGTAGAGGTTTAAAAAATGACAAAAATTATTTACACTGTTTTGATACTATTAAGGAGCTTGCAAAAACATAAATTTTAAAACTCATTGACAAAAATATTTTTAAATGAATTTGCGGCATAATAATAATTGTTTAATATGAAAATATTTAATATATTAATTATTAATAAATTGTTTTCTTTTTTTCAGGTGAGTCTCAGGCGATATATTGTTTATTTGATAAATCTGACGACTGCCGGTAAGTTTAAAAAAATATTATTAAAGGACCAGTCAAATAGCAAAATTATTCAACAAATGAGTCATCGACGGCGTGATTTTTCTTGCGTGCGGTATTTTTTTAAATGTTTAAAAGTTCATGAATAAAGGCTCTGTTAACTTATTCAATTAAAAAATAATATTAATGAGAACACATTCTTATTGTGAAGTTGTAATTATTCAGAACATAGGTTTGTGATGTTTTAAATACTAATTTAATGTATTTCTTATAAATATATACATATAATATTAATTTTGTCGAAAAATGTTGTTTTTGCACTAATCCGGGATTGGAAATAGAGATCCAGCTTCGAATCCCGGTAGCGCAAAAACAATATTTTTCAACAAAATTGATTATATATATATATATTTATAATTAATACATTAAATTAGTATTTAAAAAATAATATACCCATTGTTGTCGATGTTTTCGAATGGAAATAATTTAAATAAGGCATCTCGAATTAAAGATTCATCATAATGAGATCATTACTTGATTTGTTAGCGTTTTTGCTTTTATATAACCAGTTCCAACTCGGATCCACTCGTTTAAAATTGGTAGATACATATATTCGAGCTTTGTTTGTATTTTATTTACTACATCAGTCTTATAGTCTCTATGTTATTTATATAACTTAATCTATCCGGGTTTTTAGAATGCGCTCATTGCTCGTACGCGGAGTCACGTTTAACAACATTAGCGTCCTTATGGGTCAGTTTCGTAAGACGAGTTTCGCTTATTAACTTTACAGAAAATAATATATTTTTTTGATGTTTTTCTGTCTTTACGTACAATTTCAGAATGAAAACATTGTAGATATATTATTTAGTTACATTACTTTAATGGGAAAAAATGTCTACGTTTTTAATACGAAACAAGCAGCCTTAGGACTAGGTAAACTTCTACGAGTAACTAAAATTAGGTTCAACATAATTTTTTAAACAAATTAATGCTACACGTGTGCTTCAGTTTTATTATAGGTAAGTAACCTTTTAACTGCCAACTTTATTTGAAATGAAAGACACCATGTAGGGTAAGACTAGGCTTTAAGGGTCTTGACTTATCTATTAAGAGCTAGGACCTGTCGTTCACAGATGGTAAAATGATTTAAAAATATGACTTTAATCCCTGCAAGTTTGCAAGCTCCAAAAGTGCGTGTTAAAACGCGTTTAGCTTGGCGTGACATACACAGTTTGGCGAGTTAACGCGCTCATTGCATTTAAAAAGTCAACATTAACATTTTTCATAACGCACATTTCACATAGTTTATTAATTGCTTTATATTTTTTTGTATTACACTTTTTATTTTTGAGAGAAACCGTTCCACGCCTTACATTATAGATATTAATAATAATATCGAATATTTTTTTATGCGCCAATTTTGTAAAACAATTCACCACAAGGGTGCATTACATACAAAATATTTAGTATTACACTATCTTTGTATTTAAAATTATAAATTGTTATTCGAACAAATGATTTTTTGAAAATGTATATTTTTGGTATTTTTTTAAATCAAAAGAGTTCCGCCCTTTGTGCTTGATACTGCAATCGCATCGTATTCTTGTTAAAAACATATTTTTCTGTATAATGGTTGTCTTCTACTCTCACCTTACTGTATAGCCTCTCGCACCAATGTAGGTTTCGCATAAGGGATGTAATGTGATAAAATTTCGATGTGCCATATATTATACTTGTTGCCGCATTAATAATAGATGCCATCTAAATGCTAATCGTATTTAATAATCCATTCGAAAATATTATAAACATGATAAGAAAATAACAACTTTAAATCAATAAACAAATTAGTTACGGGTAACTGTTACCCGCTGCTAGACTGAATGTGAATAACACTCGCCACCTAAGCAGTGACACTGCATATGTGAGGTCCAAAATCAAAAGCAGACATGTGCACTTTACCTGTTTTCGAGTAAAATGCAAATAACCATTGTACCACAACTGTCACATTTGGGATCAGTAACCATAGGTCACATGACCAAATACTGTTATCTTATTGGCTGAAAACATATCTGTCTGGGTTTGAATTAATTATCTATTAGACATATCTGCGATTGAAGTAACAAACAAATTTTAAATGCGTTTTTATACGAAATTCAATAATATTTATCTTATTTCAATAAGATAGTCTTGTTGACATTAATTTGCTTTATATTTGTACATACTTAACTCAAAAACCATAAAAACTCTAGTTTAGTCTCTTTTTTTTTGGAGAGGTAAGCGATTCACAAAAATATGTAACTTTAGTTTTGTAACAGATTCAAGTAACTCATATATTATATAAAATTGTAAAAATTTCAAAATAATAAAAAAAAGTCTTATTTTGATTCTATACATCACATATCTCAATTTTTTGTTAAATTAAGATATTTATATCATTGGATTTAAATTTTCACGGGGAATCGTTCTATATCACTAGTTCACGATAGCGTCCTCTAGGGGCGTGCAAATCAACTAAATGTAATTACCACATATCTGTAACCTCTCTGTTAACTGCGCACAAGTCAAGGGAATCGTATCTAAGTTTAGTTCAGTTTCAGTTTAGAAAGAATCTGCTCCTCTTTACAACTCTAAAAAGGTAAATAATACTTCAGTAATTCTACAAAAATCATTTAAAACTGGTTATGTCTCTCTCCTGTAAAGTACACAATTTTTAGATATGGTGGTGTTGCTACTGACGGTGATAATTTGTTGTATTTAATTATTGATATTATTTTCATTGTGTATATTCATACTTTTTTTTATTGTGATAGGCACTTCAGAACATGACCTTCTTTGATTACTAAGACAATATAAATATCTCAAAAGACTTTTCCAGAAAAAATCAGTTTCCACCGGGATTCGACGTTATATTTTAATTTAATATATTTTATAATTGTTTATTTTCTGTGATCAATATATTCATTTTAACTAAACTCCATTTGAAAACATTACCACAATAGCTTCCTTGAGTTGCGTCGGTAACATCGGTACCTCTGTCGGTAACTAAATGTCACGGGAATCTTCACTTTATTATGTGACTCCGCATGCGGTGCTTCAATACTCCGGCGCTGGAATACTGGCTTTTATCGTAGGTGACCCTTTCATAATACCTCGTAATTATTGAAGACAGGCCTGCGCAAGTACGCATTGTACGTGGAGACACTCTGCCATTTTGTTTGTCATTAGTTTATGTCTTCAAGTATTTTAAATCGCATTTGTCCCTTTCACTAGACTCAATTATATACACAAAATATTTGTTTTTGTTTAAATTTAATTTTTTTCACATTGTATTGAAATGTATATATTTAATCTATAACATTACAACTGTGAATTGAATGATTTAAGAAATTTCTATTTGCCACGTCCATAATAATATTTCGTTTCCCCGTCTATATCTTGATGTGTACTGTCTATACTTTCTGGATGTGGCGTCAGTGGCGACTTCGTTAGTGTTATTTACTTCAGTAGGCTGTAAAGTACTTGCTTAAACGGCCAGGTCTGTTAGACTCCTGTCATCTCATCTGTCTCATGGTCATATTGCGTCGCACTCTATGGTTTTTTTCCTTATATATGTCGATGTCAAATGTGACATATCGCCGATTTCCGCATTGAAATATAGATTCTACTAAGACGCTGACCGTGCAGCGGCCACTATTGGTCGGGAAGCGGCCACAATAGACGCCCGCAGAGCCTATCCTTGCTTATCTGCTAGTAAAAAATATATATTTTTAATAAATAAGTTATGAAACTGCGTAAACTCGTAGTATATATTTCACGAAATTGGGTAATTGCAGTATCTACGAAATAGCGTCGCACCACCATGTAAGCTGTGCTTACCAGTCTCCGCCTTTAAAAAAAATTAAATTAAATTATTTTGAAATTTTTAAAATATATGTATTAATTTAGTAATTTCCGAACCTATATGTTACACTTTTCAGATTTATACATTTAATTAGTATTTAAAATATCACAGACCTATATTCTGACTAATTACAACTTCACAATGAGAATGTGTTCTCCTTAATAATAATATTTTTCATAACGGTGCAGAATGTTCACATAATCGTTGAATATTTTCGACTCTTTGTTTAGTCAGGTATTCACCCATACAATATTGTGAACTAGATCTGTTACATTCTGTATATATATTTTTAAAATTAGTTTGGTTGGTTAGCTGCAGAGAGAAGATTATTAATGGGTCTTTGCGACTTAACAACAATAAATAAATTTATATTTGTATTTTATTAATCTATTAGATGATTAACCCGTGCCATACACTGTTTCAGAGTATTATTTCATAATGTTCCTATAAGATAATTATTTCAGTATATCACTCATTTTATTTACAAATATTTAAAAAATGCTGTAGGTACTTTATGTGTTATTATTATAAATCATAACTATCGACAATACAATACGCGATTGGAGCGACATCTGTCAATTTTTTTTGGTTATAATATAGTACAGTACAGTTTTGTAAGGTGTTTATTTATAATGCATAATAGACAGCGGGTGCCCGACACAATACAGGAAATTTAATTACTTTAATGTACGCGCAATAAATAAAGGGTAAAAGGTTAATAATATCTGCTCATAGGTAACAATATTTGGTACATACAAATACAAACAATAGCAAAATCATTTATATATAAATACTTAAATTGATACAGTCATAATCGTTTATTAATTACTTATTTTTCTTTCATCTGCGAATTTTGTAGATAAAAAGTATGTAAGTATCTATGTACTTACCCACCGTAGTATGTATGTAATTTTTATTTATTTATTGTGACCTTCGCCAATTAGGCGTAATTAGCCATTACAAGTACATACAAATGAAAAATATATATCTTCTTCTTTTAAATAGGCAATCCACCCTTCAAGAGTGATTTTTGCCATTAATCAAGTTCAAATTTTATTTTAGAAAAAAGTACAATAATATTGTAGAATAGGAAATATTATATTACAAGTCAATACCATTGTCGTTCAAAAAGTTTACTATTATATAGATTAAATGTGGCGAGTTAAGGGAAAGAAGACGACACAAGTTAACCGGGAGTTGAAAATTACCATTGACTGTAAGAAAAACCTGTTATTCGCAATGGACAGGCAAAAAGATGTAGTCAAGGGTTTCCTCCTCGGCACTACATTCACACATTGGGGATTCTATTAAGTTCAATCTGAATAAATGTGAGGCTACCTGGCAATGCCTAATTCTCGTTCTAGAAATATTTGATATTATTTTTTTGGAAACTTTCCGTTTGGAGAACCAGGAGGTGCGGGGAATAGATCATTGAATTATTTTAAGCCGATTATCTTTATGATTATTTGGATCCATCCATTGCGCATAAAAATATATATCTTAAATATATTATATAACAATTAATATATAATATTAATGTGTAACTATAGGAATATTATTAATGTTAGTACAAGTATTTTAAGTATGTACTTGCGTACTTTAATTTTCTTGATGATGTCGTTCAATATTTAGTTGACGGACGCGTATTGCCGGACGGACGAAAGGCTTTTATTAACGGATTATAATAGATCGAAGTATGTATTTATTATATTTTTTGATTGGCGCTAGTGTTTTGTATATAAATGCAGATTATATGAAGTCAGTGAAAAAAATTACAAAAAAAAAGCTATTTTAAATCACGTTTTGCCATTCATCAATGGAAAATAATTTAATTTTCCGATGTCGACGATCATGCGGATCTGGCTTGGCCGACGCCGAGCGTCGAGGTCGCCTCGGGTCGCGCGGAAATGTCAAGTGCAGCGATTATTTGCTGCGAATGGTGAGAAAATTGTCGCTTCGTCATTTATATATAGGAATGTAATATAATAAATAAAATAAAATTTATAATCTTTCTATTGAGGCGAATGTAGGAAATTATTTTAGATTTAGTTCCTACTAAAGTCTTAGGCCCGGTTGTGTGATCAGTGGTATATTTTTACTATTGTAAAAAAAGTTACTTTAGTAAAAAAAATTTGTTCGATCATTGCTAAAAAATATTTAATACATACATTCGATAAAATTAATTTTTCCATCCAATATCGGATAGTAACAACCGTAAATCGTTAGTTAATAATGGCCGACACTTCGCAGCTGTTCAAAAAGTTATCCGACACATTGATACGTTGAAAATTACAGTATACGACAATGAATCATTCAATATCCCACTATTTTAGTGATGAGAGTTTGTTCGATGGTGATCTCGTTGTTTAATTTATATTACTAAAGATTTTTCGCCAGTAAAGTTACAAATTTCGAACGCAAAGTTGAATAAAATATTGATTAAAAATAATGAAATTTTATGTAATGGTGAATTTTTAAAATAAATCAGTTTTGGTAAAATTCGCAAATATTTGACGATCGCCACACTATTAGGCGGGATTGACTTTGACAGTAGTAAATTTCACGTACGAATAACCAGTAAACGTTTTTTACAATGAGCGATGGTAAAAAGTTACTATAGTAAAAATTTATTACTGATCACACAACCGGCCCTTAGACAAGGAAGAAATGTTACAATCGTATATGACTTCATTAGCGTTAATTGTATTATTTTTTTAAATATACAAACTTTACTTTTTTTATAAATTCATTTTTATCGGGCGTATTTTGTTGCGTGTCCCTTCGCGGAGTGACACCGTACTTAAAGGTTTGCCTTAACTTGGTGAGTTCAAATGTCGCTGGCTTGAACTGGATTATTTCAACAATTGTACATTATAACATTTGAAGCAGCAACTTTGTATAAATTATTATATACGTTGATTATGTGTATGTATTTACAAAATAAACAAGCAAAATCGTATGTCACAAAAAATCGGATCGAAAGCGTTAATTAATAATGGTTATTGAAAACGACTTTTTTACAACTAATGATATCTGTGACAACTAATATCGAGTCAATGGATTAATCCCATCGCAATTTGTTAACATTTAAAATTAAACGTCTCTGTTTTGTACATCCAAAATGTTAAAAGGTTTTGTTGTTTGTGTTGAATCGCCCCGCCCCACTTCGTATACGGATCATTGTATTTTATTTTGATTAATTTTTTTAATATCGTCCTCGTTCCTTTGTTTTGTAGAAATATTTTTTTTGTCTTGTTGGTATCTACGAAAATACAAAATACCCTTAAAAACGTTCTTAAGTGTTACGCACTCTCTTATCGCGCTTTTACTAACACTGTTTTGTAACATATTTTGCCCTGGAAGCCTAATGAAAAAAACATATTCCATGTTAATATTTTTATCATAAAAATATAAATATCGATTGCTAGCATAGAGCTGCAATTTAAATATGTTTATATTTTTTTATCTTTGCCTCAGCTTTATTTAGTATATGTTTGTTGTTTATAACGGGCTCGTCATAATTATTATACGGGTGATATCGGATTCCGAGTTGAACAGCATTTAACGGTTTAATGACGGATATTTAAAATACTTACAATATTTAAAAAATTGTGCAGAAGAACATGTCGCCTTTATTTTCCGACTTCCCGGGCCCGCGGTAATTGAGTTTTTCTACTTTCTCAAAGTTTATGAGCCCTGACGTGGAAAACAATCATAGCTTGCGGTTCTGGTTTATATTGTTAGTGGTTTCATTACAAAAGTCTTCTAAAATTATTTCTCAACTTTTGTCTAGCTGAACTTAATGTGAAGTGTTACCGAATTAATGTTGTCCACTTTCTCACAAATGACACGTTTGGTACTTATTTTATAAAACCTATTTTAATTTGATTTCGACACATGCTTGGTAATTTTATTGTACTTTTCGAAATATTTTCTCTACAACTACAATTTAACCTCGATTATCCGAATGTTTTTTCAAATTGCGAAATATATCGCAGCAGGGAGACGAAAAAGTACTATGAAACGATATACGTAAATGTTATTGTTAAGAAATAATTTTTTATTGATATAAATAATAAAACAAAATACTTTATATTGATTATTCAACAGTTTTCGATACCTATGGTATCTTCTCCAGGAAACGATATATACTGAAATTAAAAATACAAGCATAGATAAAAACAAAACTGAAAATAAATAGGAACTAATATGAAAACAAATTTAAAAGGTGACTATTTGCGAAGAAGATTTGGTTATTTATAATATTTAGCTTGCTTCTTCGGGATGTCAAAATGGTATTTTTCGAAACCGGTAGATGTATTTAAACTCAATAAGTGGTTAATAAAACAAAGTTAACAAATAAAAATATTAAATTAACTTTACTTGTGGTGTTAGATTATAAACATGTAATTAGTTTACTAATATTAAAGAAGGAAAATGAAATATTATGGAACGTACTGTACGTTGTAAGTACGTTACACATAAGATCTCGATAAATTATTTATAATTGGAGCACTTAGTGAGTGAAGGTATCATTTTAAAATAAATAAATTGCTTAAACTGTTCGGGAACTATTTTTTACTTTTAATAAATAAATAATCAATTTAACGATACAGTTTCCATGTGCAGACGAACGCTTTAACTATAAAATTTATACAGTTTTCTTTTAACATATTTTGGACAGGTTTTTGTCGGGAAACAGTTGTACTTCTATTATCTATAAAATTTAAAAAAAATTTTTTAGGGTATTTTCTTTTTTGGTCCGTATCATTTACGCGCTTTTTTAAAAAATTTCTTTCATCTTTGAATTATTTCGCAAAATTAGCTGATTTCACTCAACCGTGTTATGGAGTTAGCCATTGAATTATATTTTTTTAGTTCTTGTTATGTTATTAGTTATTATTATAATAAAAGTAAACAGTAAACAAAATTTTTCACTTTTCTCGATTTCTGAAAAGTTATTTTATGATTGTGCAGCACAGAGATAAATAAAAACATATTTTCATTTATGTTAATGATTTTAATTCATCGCTCTACCGTCTACCTCTCGCCTACAGGTTTCTGGTAATATCTATCTAAATAATATATATTGATTATCTCCCGTTATTATCTGAGGTGAATCCGAATTGGCACAAAGCCCACCGAAATAAGAATATATTTGACGTCTTTATGAATATTTCCTACGTTTTTTGCATTAAATTATGGTTTCGAATGGTTTGAAATAATCTATTTCTGATTAATATTATAATCGTGTTGTATATTATTAGTTACGTAAATAAGTAAAAAAATAAATAATAGTTGTGTTTTCTTGGATAACGTCACATTATATACAAAGTGTCTGACATCGAACGGCAAGAATATAATAGGTAGTGTGCGAGTTATTTCCTTCGATAGCAAGTTCTGATTCTGGGTTTTCTATTGATAGTGGTCCGATTCCGATGGCGGTGTGACAGTGTGTGGTCAAGTCAAGTGGCGACTTCATCAACACTGCGTAATATAGGCATACCATAACACAAAATCCAGAGCTACAATCGAAGAAATTAAACGCGCGTAAACAGATCGTATTTGGCAATTGTGGGTCAAACAGGCAGAGTTAGAAAGCGAAATGATGAGACGCATTCAACTGTATTGGGAAGTTTTTTAAATCCTAAAATATATCTTCAAAGCCAATCACTATAGATGGTCCCTACAATCGTAGCCGAGACGTGGACCCTCACCGTCAATGTCATACACAAATTAGAAGTTACCCAAAGAGCAATCAAAAGAGCTACGCTTCTGATTCTACATTACCAACATTCGAACATCTATGAATCGCGTAAACACACAGATAACAGCATCAGTGGATTATATCATACGGATAAACTCAATTTATCGAAAAAATATTTTAGCTGCCACCGGGATTTGAACCAGGATTTCTTCCTATGTTCTGAAAAATTACAACTTCACAAATAATAATGTGTTCTCTTTGATTGTAGATATAAACTTATTATCCAGCATCCCTTCTACAAAAAGTCACCGACCGCCACTGCTATGCTTAGGTATCATTGAGATATCGAGTACCTAACGTACAAATTCGCCAGAGAACCAAGGTAACACATGTTGCTGAAAAAATCTGTAAGCTCAAGTGGCAATAAGCAGGACATATTTGTCGAAGAAATGACGGACGGTGGGGAAGAAAGAACCTGGATTTGAGGCTTCACACTAGTAGCAGAAGTGTCGGCCGTCCTTAAGCTCGATGGAGCTACAGCAAAAGAGTGGCGGGAACAGTTGGATGAAAACGGCTGTAGACAGATCGGCGATCCTTGGGAGATGTCTATATCTAACAGTGGAGAGACGTAGGCTAATAATGATGATGATGAATGGGTAAGGCTATCCGAGTTCCATTTTAACAAAGCGAGTCCATAAATACGCGAATGGTAGGTGATGTGTGCCGCTCTACCCTCCGAGCCTGTGCACGTGTAGCAGGCTGCTGCCAGCAGCTAGCAGCCAGCGTGCCGTGTGAGAATAATCGCATTATATCTGCCGACCATAAAACAATATTCCCTCGAACGCCCGATGCATTCGCTTATTCGATGGTCTTAAACACTGCATTTTCTTATTAGTATTTGTTGAATTAATGTACGTAGCAACGGATTTACGTCCTTTACCGGACCTCTCGCATTAGACAGGTTATGCCAGCTATGTATAAATAATCGCATGGTGGCAAATAAATTATTCCGCATATTTTCCTTTGTATCACTGCATATCTGAATTACTGGTCATTATTTCATTTGCATCACAGAGACAGGTAATTTTATGGGTAAATAAATACCTATTTTATTTAATTACGGATAATTATATATACATTTTTTTACTTTACGGTATGAATTGACATTTAACAAAGACTTCCTCCCTTCAAGATACTTATATTATTTTTTCTTTCAACCTCTCACATAACATCTGGTTGACATAAATCAGGTGTGCCCATAGCCTATCTGATTTTAAAAACGTAATATTAAATGAGCACTAAATATCTTATATTATAACATATCAATCGCAATTAACACGTAACAAGTACATATACAAGTAGTTATAAGTTTTTTTGCTCATGTACCGTCAAGTCGAAATGTTGTTATTTACCATTAAATATTTAATGTGATTTCAATGTATTATATCAACTTTATTGCATTAATAAGATAATTAAGTGTGTAATAAATAATTTACGCGTCATTATAAATCATTAAAAATGAAAAATACTCCATGAAATTCATTGAAACAAATTTGAAGTTGGGTTTATGCGCGTGTGTCGTGCCAACAACTTTAAGAGCTGGAAGATGCCCCAATAAATGCACTTCCCGATTGCGCAACCTTTCATTTCGAGTATCCACCTATCTTTTATATATTACGCGCTGAGCACAATATTATACGAGGTATTACGCATTAATGTTAACATTTTATCTTCAACATAAAAAACATATTTTCCGAGCGACCGCAGTGTTTCGTATACAAACCGAGACAGGACAAGGAGATTATTTTTACCGTTCCTTCATTTTTCGTTTCTGACTTTATGACGAATATTTGCGGTTATTTAATCTGTAAAACCTCGGTTATTGATAAAAGTTTATTGTCCGTGAAATTCATTTGACAATAATACTTGTACAGTTTCAAAGATATATTTTTAAATAAGCATATTATTTATTGTAAACATTTTTTAGAGATGCTAGAAAATGTTAATTATTCTTTAAAATGTGCCATGTCTGCTGTGCTTAGATCTATATTATAATAGATTTTTTTTACTTCATTCCGTTTCGAGGCCGGTATGCGCGACCGTCGTTGATGAGGCTCCTATCTTGGCCTTCTTCCAATATCTGATTTCCCAGGTCTTTTGCCGACGTTCTATATTCCTGTTGCCTTTAATACTCATGCGTTAATTTTTCCTTTAGTATTCTCTTGTCGTACGTTCCACATATCCGAAACATTTTAATGACTCTAATTCAGCTTTATGTATCATTAAGACGTTGTCAATCTTCTGATCAGTTCATTCTTCATTCTTTGCATTTTTTATATTTTACTTCCTGTTTTACAAGTTTTTGACTTAATTTTCTTATATTATATTATAACATTCATTCTATTTTAATTCTTATTTTATGAATTCTAGACTTAGTTTCTGCATATTATAGTGTTGACTGCAATCTGAAATATTTGTTGTCCTTGATTCCAAGCTATCGCATTATCTCTCCTGTCGGCGGCAAATCGTTACTTTTCTGATTATTCTCATAGTATACAAAAACCTCTTAGTAGTATCATATTTCTCACCAGTAAAATTTCCACCTGTCCTATGTCCCTGTATTGGAAACACGACAAAAAATCCAACATCTGGTTGGTATCGTCACTCCATTCCCACGGTAAGTTGTTGAAAATGATACCACCTTAACAATGTACTGGCATTTTTTTCTGCAAGTCCGCTACGAACTTTGTTTTATATGGTGTCACGTGTCATTTCGTGTATGTTACACAGCCATTCCATTTTGCACCGATAAATATTAATCCGACCGGCCCCGCTTATTTTATTTATGTTTCGTTTTGAATATTATACAAAAACATGTTCAGATAAATCAATTAAGAAAAGTACACAGAAATTATCTATGTATCGAAAATATATAGTCATCACCGGGACTCTAATCCGAAACATTATATGCCGGTAATTAAGATGACCCATAAAAAAGTATTCATTTAAATTAATTATTTTAAAAAACCTTTGTAAATAGAGCGCTACCTAGCAGGTTCCATTTCCAAATATACTTTCATAATATAACTATTTTGGCCACAATCGATCAAAATTTGCAATAATTTTTATGTTGTTTATTTGTATTATATATTATTATACTACAATCACGTTTAAATGAATGCCAAACAGTCAATGAACAAGTATGTGTAGGTACCTTTAAAATCGTAACCTTTTTTCAAATCTTACGTTTGTTTATTTCCTTCCTCGTTAATAACAAATCTCTCAACCTTCCACTAATTTTTACTTTCGATTATTCCGTCACTATTGAAATATTTTTATATCAAATCCGTGATTCGACAATCGAATCACGACATGTAGAAACGTGAATTGTGCCCGTCGAGAGATGAAATCGAACACGATCAATTCGATTGTGTGAGGGGGCAACGAATCCACACCTCCGGCCTTAGCGCACGAGACACCCGAACGAATCGGTCTATCGACAATTCAAGGTTGACGGAAAATAGCCTTTTATGAAATGCACCTACGTCCTTTAATCTTGGTTAATGTTTAATATTTAGCATTAATTATTATACTTGAACATTTAAACGGCATTTGAACGTTGCAATTTCGATCAAATCGAAAACTGTGTACTCAACAGATGCGTGCGTCATTCTAATAATTATTTGCTTAACTACCTTATTTAGACCGCCGGCCTTTGGCGATTCATTATCCTCCGTGGAAGATAGTTTTGATGGTGCTGGACAATTATTCTGTATTCGAAATATGATTCGTTACAGAATTGTGTATCGATATATTCAGTGATCAGATTTTAATATATAGATTATAATTCATTTCCTTACATCGAAATAATTATAATAATAGCAACAAATTGCCGAGCCACCGAGCAAGCGTGTATATTGATTCATATTGATTCCTTATTCATTATTAATGACATACTTCCGTCACAAGTCTTGTTCGTTAAAGCTTTAAATACCTTAACGCATTTATGTCTTACTGTTATTTGGTAGGACGTCATTATTTAAATGTTTACATTTTTCAGCACAAATGAATGTTTCAAGTATGCACTCTGTATTTTTTATTTCATATTGTTAGTTAACATAAGTTGAATTGGATCCATCCTTTGTTAAAAGTTACAATATTAGATAATCGAGATACTGTAAATAATAAAATATCAGACATTTAGCAAATGAGTATCACTTTTTCATACTTCATCAGGCATCGGACTCAAAATTATGAAAGTTTAATATTTTTTCATTATGCATTGTTCAGCTATTCCAGGCCCTCCCGAGCCTAGGTCTGAGGGCACTTGCCAAGGCGACCTTAACAAATAAAAAGATCGCACCTTGACACAAGATGATCGCGCGTGTCAGATATTATACATAAAAAAATTGTTATAATATTATTAACAAGATGCTACGTTATTTATTCAGGCACTGCTTATATTCGTAGAAATATTGTTATTTTATTAAACATTTAAAATTATGTTGTGAATTAGAGGCCTGCGAACATGAGACAAATGTACACGCATGTTTCGAATAAAATAATTCTATAATTATAATATTTAATAAATTACACACCACATTTACGATGAATAAAAGTCAATTAATAGATATTTATATTTTTTACAACTTATAAATATTCTATGGTTAAGCCACAATACTAATTAGTTTTATAAAATTTATGATATTTAGATTCATCAAAACGCGTTTCATCTTTCGTCGAGAAACATAATACATACATACTCGTATATGTACTTATTTCTCGTATAATGTTAACTTTGTGGTTAGATATAATAATATATTGTAACAAATACATAATTAACTTTGTATTAATTACGTTCGTTTACATCACATTTATTTATTCATTTATCATATTTAAAACGTGTTTTATGAAGTAAAGAAATATTATATATAACATCCAAATCTCATAAAAATACAAGACGAAAATATTTCGCTAGATTCTTATTGTTATGTAGAAATCAAATTATATCTTAACATATAACCATAATTAGTATTTAAAATATCACAGACCAATGTTCTAAATAATTACAACTTCACAATAAGAATGTGTTCCCCCAATAACCATAATAGTTTTTGCGATGGAATGTTTGTATTTTATTTTTAAATAATTTTGTTTCAAACAAGTGTCACATTAATGGAAACATATTATTTGTTAAAAATATGCCGTAAACTACTGCCAAACGGTATAAAAGTGGGTTTTCTATATAAGATCTCATATAAGTCGTAAGAGAAGTCAAATAAAAATATGCGCTACCGTTGTACATATTTTGGATTAATTTACAGTAGTGAGTTAATTTTTAGTGATAAGCTACCCCTGTTATTAATATTACAGCGATGACCTTGTATGTGAGAAATACCGCGATAAGGGAGTCACTTTGAAATATATCAATTGAGGTTTGGACGCGTCTTGAATGTCACAGGAACGATTACCATGACGTGTCTTCTTTGCAATACCAAAGGATGGCGGCTATCTCACACTGAGTTGTGATAAAGAGCAGCGATTGGCGATCCTTAAAAAATAATCAAAAGCTTCCATATCGGTCCTACTCATTTGCTGTCAGGTTAGCATTTTTTCCTCTAGACTAATCCAGGCCGTGCTGTATCGAAGTAATACAGCAGGGTCTGGTTAATAAAAACGCGATTTATTGTCTAAAAACAGTGTCCTAAATCGCTTTATTAAATAATTTAATAACAATATAAATTAAATAAAAAAAGATAATATATTTGTGATAAACAAAACATCAAAGACTTTGGGTCTTGATTGGTTATAAAGTACTAAAACAGCGCAAGACGACGGAAGATGGAAGCACCTTGTCGAAACTTTAGGCCCTCGCCCCTCCTCGGATAAGAGGAAGAAAATGATTATGATTACCTTGAATTCCTTTGGTCCTTGCTAAACTGAAATATATTTTCCGATCGATGGAAAAAAACTCCCGTTCAAGATTTGCATCCCGGAAGGCGATCCCGTCCATTGCTCAATCGCGATCTGCCGACACGTGATGGCCACGTGATGGTCACGCACCGCCCGACGAGCAGTAGCAGTCCAGGCAGGAAGCGCTCCCGACCGTGTCGCTTCTGCCGCACTCGCGTATCGCACGGAGGGGCGGAATGCGGCGCTCGGTGTCGGTGTCGGTGTCGGTATCGGTGTTCACAACCAGTGCACCTCTGTTACAATGTTTACACGCGAGCCTACATGAGCATCTGCAGAACCGCAGCACTTGTCGAGCCTGACGTTGTTTTATAGTTAGTTAACAGTTGAACATTCCTTAAATTAATTCAAATTTCTTGTGCAAATGCCGATGTGGTAGTGTGCAATATACATACATAACAAAATAAACTAAATGAACACTTCAAAAACACATAATCGGACAATAAACAATATAACAGAATACTTTAGAAGCACACAAATGGACAATGAATAGAATATGTAAGGTATTATATAAAATTATTGTAGTGTAACTCCCTCTCCAAGCACAAGAGCTGGTCTCTTTTTTGGAGAGGTAAGCGAAAGAAAAACCATGTATGTATGTAACCATATGTTTAAAAATTGAATTTATTTTGCCATTGTATTTTCGCTAAATTAAATAAATAAAAATAAAATATAAATCCATTATATGTTATTCCCTTGAAATGGTGCACGGGTGCATGTCGCACCCCTAATTTTAAGACAATGTCCAATTCAAAAAATCATGTTTTATTTTAATGAAACATTATCATTATCGTTAATGACCCTAATAGATAGTCTCATACACATGCATGTCAATAGTGCAATGTGAAGATATAATAGACAAAAAGCTAATACAATTAAGATGAACCCATTGCCGTAAAAGCCAGGTTGAGATAAAACATCTATATAATGTTACAATCGACAATATTTCAAACAAATGCTTGACATATTTCATATTAATCTAAACGTTTAAACAATTAAATTGTTTATTAAGGTCTGTGATATTTTAAATATTAATTAAATGTATTAATTAGGAAGATGTACATATAAAATCAATTTTATCGAAAAATATTGTTGTTGCGCCACCGGGATACGAACCTGGATCTCTTTACAATCCGGGGCAGGTGCATTAACCAACTATGCTACAGCAACAGTACTTTTGACGACAAATTTTCGAATCCATATGTTACACTTTTCAAATGAATACATCTATCGTTCCATTATTCGAAAGCTATCTTCTTTGTTTTTACGGAATCTCAAATACCTTTGAGTAAACTGATAGCAGACCCCAGAATTAACAATTCATTTTTATTAAATTTCGTACACATTGATACAACTTATATATTATTAAGGAGAACACATTCTTATTGTGAATTTGTAATTATTCAGAACATAGGTCTATGATATCCCGGTAGCACAACGGCAATATTTTTCGATAAAATTGATTTTATGTGTATATCTTCCTAATTAATAGATATAATTAGTAATTACATTGTTTACTTATATACGAGTATACATATATTATATAAGTTATATTGAGCCGGGTGAGTGGGTAAATCCCGATTTTTTCCCTGACCTCCATAGGTGTCAGTGAATGCGCTGAATTGTGCCCCGTTTCCCTTCCGATGGCGTTCTCGCCGGCGACCAGCTCTCCTTGGCTGCAACAAACGTCCTTAAGTGTTAAAGCTCCAAACTAGATAACGAGAATATTACTTCTGTGCGGGTAATGAATCTCTCCGAGAATTCCTGTTTGATTTATCGCTTTCGCCTCAAAGGCGCGACTCGTTTTATAGTGCCTTGTATGTTTTGTATGAGGCCTTAACAATGTATCATTCAACCTCCGTACGCGGCGCTCTTCGGAGAACATTAAACGAAATTATTAATTTCATTCTTACTTTACCACTTAGAGTAAAATTATCGTCGCATGTGTCATTTATCATAGGTACACACCGCGCGCATCTCTCGAGTGTAAAGAACATCCGGGGAACTCGTTTGACTGCACTAATTTATATGCGTATCTATATTTATAAATCTCGCGATACACTCCGGACCGCGGCAGTTTTAATTTACATAGCAACTCGCAAATTCTTAAAATATTCGTTAATAATTTGTTTTTCAACTTGACTAGTCATATCGTGAATATTTTTAGAAATTTCTATCGGAAAAACTGCTGGGAGATAAACTTTAGCGGCTGGACGAGCATGAGACAACGGTTTTTGCGAGGTATTGCGATGGTTCGCCGTACTGTATACAGTCGTGGGACGTTCAGCGGTATGCATATTAATAATATAATTAGGTAGTAACGGTAGTATCGACATACGAGTACAATGGGCCATTGCACACATACCTATTTTGGATATCTCATGCCTACATACAAATACGGACTAGCTATTTTTACGATTCAGCTGCCAATCTTTAGATACTATTTATTGCGGGAGATAATGTTGAGTCACTCTCCCTATTTGTTACTGTTTAAAACATCAGGAAGACCTTAGAAAGATCCCACACACTCTTCTGCTGACAATGCAGTGTGAATTCCCATTTTGGATCAGAGAACGGTGGTTTGCATGTATGTAAGGACCGACGTACCTGCCATGTAGTGATGATAAAGTGGCGTGATACATTAATGTTGAGGCATGGGGCACTTGAAATCCAGCAACAGCCCACTGCTCGCGCACGGATGAATATCAGATCTGGTGAATTCTATTTTCTCAGAAAATCTCTTTTGAGAATTGAAACTGTTCACTTACTGGAGTGGCACTTAATAATTTACAAAAGTACTTTCGGCCGTGTTGTTCCATCGAGTAGAACCACGTCCGAGTGTATCCCGCTGAGTGCGCTCGATTTATGAACCTTCGACCCTTCAGCGAGTGACGGCTCGTGCCCTTGTTGAAACAATTCCGCGGAAGCCATTCACCGATACAATGGGGCGCTCCTGGCCCGGCCGAGCCAGACACGCGCGCCACATTTCGCATCGCCTATTTTGCCGAAGGATTGATGAGTACATTAAACCCGAGCCGATGTATCCATCTACCTGAACGAGTGAGAGAGTAAAGTGCCCGTAATAAGTAAAGAGCGTTTAGATTAATAGCTTAATTACTGCACATCACCTTAAGAAGACGATGTTCCGTAGTGCACTTCGTTTGCGATGATTATTCGCAGGTGTTGTTACCGTTACTTTTTATGTTTTTCGTTTACGTAGCTGCCTTGATTACACGCCCGAGTTCTTTTAAATATTAAAATATAACAGCAGAAACTCTCGAGATAAGAGTCACGGTATGACGGCTTCTAAGAAACTGTTTCTTTTTAAAACTTCATGTGTTATCTCGATTGGTTATGATGCTTGTATCCGGAATAATATTTGCTTTTCTTATCATTGTGTCAAAGAATATCGGATCGGTTCATATTATCGATGTCAGGAAATGATACCTCTCATTAGAATTGATTAGATTTGATCGATTGTATCAAGCGCGTGTATCTACAGCATAAATATAATATATGAATACTATATGAGTGTGTCTGTTCGTAAGAATTTTCCTTAAATACACAACGATGGTAGAGATATCTTTCTAGAATGTTCCGGAACCGTCACCTTGATCTCATTTATTTTCCGAAAATGAGGTAGGTACGTGAATAAGTTCCGCTTACTAATCGACAAAAGTAAATGAAGATGCGAAAAATTAATGTTGTATTCGTCGGTGTGTTCGCTCCCGGAGTATTGTGAAGCGGCATTATCCCGAGTCTGTTTGCAATTTGGCTCGAAATCCTCATCCATATCTCGGTCAGTGGGCTCGTCCGGTTCACCCCAGTCGGACCATTAATGGCTTAAGCGAAACACGTTTTTTTATATTATAATTTTATCCTGTCAATTTATTCTGCATTTTTTACAACCTACGCGTTTAAGTTCTTATATTTCATCATGCCCCGTTCGTGATACTTTACACGCACGTTTCGTTAGACAACGTTCGCAAGAAGATTCAATAATAACATCTTGGTTGTTTATTTTTAAATAGGTACCGAGTTAGATCACAATTCCTTTACGCGATATGCATAGACATCGGGACTTATTTTACGGACACTTCACAAGCTTAAAAATAATATTTCAGATGACATTGAATTTTTAACAATGTACATCAAATTATGACAGCATTTGTATTTCAGCTGTGGCTTGATTATATATTTAGTGAGATATTTGAAAGGAATGATGGAAAGTCACCTTATTAAATATTATACTTTATGTATTATACATATGAATCGTTTATTTCTAAACCCCCCCATAACGGATTTTTAACAAAACCCAGAAATCACGAAAAACATTTAAAAATTGAATTTTCATCTAAATGTTTCATTAGATATTTTGAAGATAATGTAAGATATACCCACCCATCAATACTACGGGAAATGCAAAAATAAATCACAAATATGTTGTCGATTTTGATTCATTACGAAATTTAGAATTTTTATACAGGTATTACCACTCTATACCGTTTATATTCTGAAAAGCGTATACAAGCGTATTTTAGAGGTGACCGTCACTCACATTATTTGATCTTCTTTGGCACAAGTCAGTGGCGTACCACTAAAAACTATTGGTTGATTCCATTTTTGAGCCGTTTAGAAGTTAGGTACTTAATTATGCAATCGATATAATTTTTTCCTACTAAAACTGCATTCAAATATACATTTTGTTCATTTTTGATTATAGAGGGATTTGGAAGTAAACGATTCATGTGTTAATTTAATTTGAAACTATATTTAGTTTTGTATTTGAATCGACCGAAAGAATAGTCCTAATTATTTTACGACAAAAGATAAATATAAAATGTTGAAATTAAAAAGTAATTAAACGTTTAATTGCGTAATTTATCAGATCAATTCGAGGTCTACGCCGATGGAGGTTATTATTTAATTAAGTTTGTATAACGGGCAAGTTGTTTGTGGGACGACCTTCTGAACAAATTTCCTGATCTCATCAATCATACAAGAAATACATCAGTTGACGCTCATCTCATCAACATTGAGGATCAGCTCTACTTATTTTTGAGGTATAATATGTTAACAGTAAAATGTATGTTTTAGTTAGTTATGACATCCTGAAGAAGAAAATGGTATTTTTCGAAACCGGTAGATGTATTTAAACTCATTTTAGTGGTTAATTAAACAAAGATAAAAAATAAAAATATAAATATATTGTTGTTGCTACCGGGATTCGAAATTGAATCTCTTTCCTATCCGGGTAAGGTGCATTATCCAACTATGTTACAGCAGACAGTACCTTTGTCGACAAATATCACAGACCTATGTTCTGAATAATTACAACTTCACAATAAGAATGTGTTCTTCTTAATGATAAAATAAATTATTAAAAACAATTTACTTATTTATTTTGAACTATCTTACAACCAATTGACACAGTCAAGCGATAAGAAAACTTAAGCTTGTACACAAGATCGCTAATGACTAAACATTTCGTTAAATCATATAAAACAAGCGAAATACGCCAAAACAAGAACATCTCAATACTACCGTACAAACAGTAGAGAATGAAATTCTTTAATTACCCCAACACAACTGAATGTCAGCTAATTAAAAATAAACGTAATGACATTTATTTTAATATTAGCAAAATTACTTTGTGGTCATATATTACATAAATAATAATATAAAATACTTCGTTTAAATTATAATTTTTTTTTTTTAGTAATAATTAAAAGTGTTAACAGTAAGCTAAATATTATAAATAACCAAATCCTTTTCGCAAATAGTCACCTTTTAAATTTGTTTTCATAGTAGTTCCTACTTAGTTACCCATCACATGTATTTTTATAGTTTTGTTTTTGTCTATGCTTGTATTTTTAATTTAAGTATACATTGTTTCCGGAAGAAGATACCATAGGTATCGAAACATATTGATTTATCAATAAATAGTGATTTAAACAAAGTGTTTTATCTTATTATTTATGTAATAATGATTGTTATTTTTTATATATTTTTTTCAATTCGGTCACCGTCATTCGTGTTGAAGTTGCGGCTCCCTTTTGTGCGTAATCTATGTGGGTTAATGGCAGCGGCCACCTCTTCATTCGCTTCTTTATCACTCGCCTCCTCCCCTTCGGTCCGCGGGTTCGGGTCCTTATTCCGCTATCCGCGGCGCCGTCGGTCGGCGGCCGCTCGAGCGCGAAGTTCTCGCTGAAAGTATGCCACGAGACGTCAACATCGTCCAAAGTGTGTCGCTTGGCGGGAAAAATTTCTGAAAACCGCTTCTGAGCGAACGTTCATCGGTGACCGGAAGCCGCTGTGCGTCATGCGCGGAAAGCTTTAGGTTACGTTTAGATACGTCACCTTAATCCGTCCGATCAAACCAGTCCAGGCGCCGTGCAAGCCGGCGCCACGGAATCGAACGGTGCATTCTCTAACTAATGCACTCGCTATGATAATGAATAAATTGCGGTGCACTTTCCACTATAATATGCTCGGGTGATTCCGACCGCCCGGGCCGCTCACCGTCGTGAATCACGTAACGGATTCTGTGTTTACCGGCTATTCAGTACCCACACCGAGCTCGCATGTAACAAATCGTTCGTGTGTGTTGTTCTGCGAAACAAATTTACGGTTGCCACGGGTAATTTTTATAGTTATCGTGTTCTGCATGGCGAAGATGATTATATGTTGGCAGAACGATTGAAACAGATGCACGCTCTTGTCCGTCACTGTAAATAGCTCCGTAATATATCATTCACTACCTACGGATATTTAAAGATGATTATTATTTATGTAGGTGTCGCCGCTGTTCTAAAAGTCTGCACAAGTTTTAATTTTTAATTAAAATAAATAAACGAAAATGTCTCGCATGTTCGTTCTCATCTTTGATCAGTTGCTCGCGCGTTTCTAGATACCCTTACATTAATTAACTCGTAAATCTCATTCGCGGCCCTCGAAATGTCCACTCCCACGTTCGAATTTTGCGAGTAAACCGTGTGAAGGGGATTTTTTTAAAATTCAATGTTTTCTTTTCTATATATTTTTAAACATATAATTTAATTTTAACCAATTTGGCTAACATTTCCAGTTTAGTCGCAATAGCCAAAAACATAGAAGGAAAATAATATTTTTAAGAACACATTTTTTTGTTGTGAAATTGCATTTTCAAAACATAGTTGTGGTATTTCAATACAAAATAAATTAATCAACTAGAAATATATACAGAAAAAATTTATCTACAAAAAATATTTAGTTACTACCGATATATTTTTTGTATATCTTTCTATCTAGTTGATTAATTTAATAATAATAATGCGTTTATTTTTTTTTTATGAAGACCCGATTCGCCATAAAGATAATACATTTAAGTAACAAAATATTATTTATGTTATGAAAAGAAAACTAAGGAAAATATAAATATTTCAGTCTAGCCATTTTTGTATCTATAGCTATTTTGTAGTCGTTGCCATTCTCTGGTCAGGGAACCAGCTTTCCATGAGATATTAGTGCTGAGCTCCAGCCGCAGCTTTACGCCCAAAACTCGATGTCTCAGAAGCGGAACGAATCCATGTATACGGCCTTCGCCAAACATTGTAGATGCGCTACAATAACGCGCCAATCCGAGCAGTATTCTGTATGAGTTGTTGTACCGAATTCGGAAACAGTTGTACGTCACTTGCTTGTATTTCGACCAAACCTCGCAGGTATACATGCAGGTGAAGAACGATATAAACAGGATCCTCTTCACCTCCTTACTGTTTTTATTAGAATAATATTTATACGTCTTGAATTTGGAACTAAAAAGCTATGAAAAAAAAGTAATACTGAAATATATCCTGCGGGCGGTAATTTAGTATTGTGTAAAGTCAGTTTGTTTTTTTTGTTTACCTTACCTATTATACATTCGACGATATGAGTAACATCGTCCCTTTACCGTTTACCTTTTTACTAGCGAACAGCGTTATTACAAATTGCAAGTTACCAATGATGCCTACAATTTTCGAGGGTCGCTCATACATTTCTCGGAGATTTACAGACGCGGCGCTTCAAAAGATAGCGCGACAAGTGCAGTGGGTTGCTCCATTCGAGTCGGATGACACGTTATAAAACTGTCATTTCTTCCGGTATCGCATTCAGAGTCACGATCGGATAGGAGCGCGACCTTGTTGCTCGGCGCTGGTCCCGCGGGCCGAATGTAAACGGCGCAGAACGGTGCCAGTGGGTCAACCAGCAGCAGCCAACCAGTGCTGGACCTGGTCATCGATTCGTTATCTTATCTGCTGCACCGGCGCAGGCGGCCGGGATGACAGGTCGGCATTAACTCGTGGGGAATATTAATTTTTTAATCAATCAGCACACGATATTTTAGTGCGGCGAATTGGGCCGATGTGGGTTTTGATTTTTTTCGATGTTATTTTATGACTTATTTTGCGTTAACATGATATGTTTGAAAAGTCATTCAAATTTATTGTCAAATTAAAAAATATGCAGGTATATATTGACGTATTTGTTTGTTCTATGATATTATATGTGACTCGCAGGGCGGCAGAGTGCCCCGTGTGAAGAATTGTATTATTTAAGTTACACGCACTAATACGCTTAAAATTAATTGTTTTGTAGTGATGTAATTTAATGTGCAGGAAGCATTATATAAGTTTATTGATGTTAATATATATTTTTTTTATTAAATAAATATATAAGTTGTATTAAAGTTTTTAAATTTTATTAAATGAAATTGAAAAATATCTCTTATTTCCTAGCATATATTACTCAAAGGTATTCGCAATAAAAGGTGATAGCTTTTAAAAAAATGGAATCAATTTGAAATAGCTGCAACATATGAATACGAAAATTTGTCGTCAATTTACTAGGCTGATATGATGTAATTGGTCAGCGCGCTTCCTCGGATAGGAAGAATCCTGGTTCAAATCCTGGTGGCAGCTAAAAGATTTTTTTTGATAAATTGCTTCGATGCATTTAATTTGTACTCGTATTAAAAATATGAAAATTTGTCGTGTTTTCAATCCCTTTGTAGATATACTGTATGCCTCATGTATAAATTAATATTGTAAATGGCTTGAATACGTGTATTTTTTATGTTTATAATATACCAATTAATAAATTAAATCAATCGGAGGGCCGGGGCTGTGCCTGGCCCTGAATCCTGTGTGATTGGCATACGTTGTGTTTATGGCGCAAACCGCACGTGTGAGGTGGAACCCTCACCAGGTTATGGTGTCAACTCTGCGAGAGTTAAAGCAAACACTCCAAACTCCATCATTCGAAGAACGGTGACGAGATGCAAGTAATTAAAATATTATCCTGCACAGCAATAGCAACAACTCGTCTAAATATTCGACACAGGTGACGAGAAAATATATTATTTATTATTTTTGGAGAAATTTTTAATTTAAACATTTTGAAAGTAATGTTTCTTTGACGTCACAAATTACTAGTGATGAGCTCAAAATCACCAACCGTGAGTCAATCACTGATATCTTTGAGTCACACTCACTATCAGTGATTGAATATCTGAGAATGTTGTGATTAATTTTTTAATTTTATTTATATTTGGCGCGAATATTCATGAAGGACTGACGTTATTATTTATGATCAGTGACATCTAGTAGATTCGGCCATAACGTTTAACGCATTCGACCCGAAACGCTGAGAATTTGTCTCGACGATGATAATATTAAATTAGATATATATGAATTATTAATGCCAGAATATGTTCTTTACACAAATGAAGTTTGAATAATATAAATAAATACGCTCAAAATTATGTTTTTAAAAATTTATTTCGTGTATTGTGATATCGTGCGGAGCATGCGCATTAATAATGAAACTATGATCAGTCACAGTTTTCAATCACTGATATTATCGAATACCAATCACAATCACACCAGTGAGTCAAAAATAGCATTTTTAAATTACTTATCATTTATGAATAATATTATAAAACACTCCAGAAGCACACAAATAAACAATAAATAATTATAGATTACAAATGTATAACTCTCTATATACAATTTTACAGTGTAACTCCCTCTCCAAGCACAAGAGCTAGTCTCGTTTTTGGAGAGGTAAGCGAATAAAAAGCATATAATTTTAATAATGTACAATACTTAATTAATAACTCATATAATAAAAAAATTGTAAAAATTTCAAATATATTTAAAAAAAAAACTATTGTTACCTTTTTTTCACAAAGAATATTAAATTATAATTAGAATTTTTAAAAATGACACATTTACTACCCCATGATGTAGCTCCACCATAGCCTGGTGGAATATGCAGGATCCTGTTCTACCCAGCAAGCATTTCATGTGTTAGGAAATGTAGTTTTTATATCTTTCACTATATCCTTATCAAATTAATATAATTTCAAGTGCTAATTAAATGTATTAATTAGAAAGATATACATATAAAATTAATTTTATCGAAAAATATTGTTGTTGCGTTACCAGGATTCGAACCTGGATATTTTTTCCAACTATGCTACAGCGACAGTACTTTTGATGACAAATTTTCGAACCTATATGTTACACATTTTCAAATTAATACATCTATCGTTCCATTATTTTATTAAGGAATTTACATTCTTATTGTGATGGTGTAATTATTCAGAACGTAGGTCTGTGATATTTTAAATACTAATTAAGTAATTAGAAAAGTACTGTCGCTGTGCCATACTTGGTAATGCATCTTCCCCGGATTGGAAAAAAGAGATCCAGGTTCGAATCCCGGTAGCGCAACAACAATATTTTTCGATAAAATTGATTTTATATGTATATCTTTCTAATTAATATATTTAATTAGTCTTTAAAATAACACAGGCCGTCTGTTCTGAATAATTACAACTTCACAATAAAAGTGTGTTCTCTTTAATAATATAATTTCGTAGATAATATTTTCAAATGTTTAAATAACAATTCAGTACAATTTAAATAACTAATCAAATTTACGTTGCTTATGGAGGTGTTTTGTATATGTCGTCGAGAAATTTTTGGTATCGTTTTTTTTTGGACCGGTTAAAATAACATTTAATCATCAAACAAATTTACTCATAGACTTGTAATACTGTTACCGGTCGTAATATTGGATCAAAATCGCATTAAATTTTTTTACACTGTCATAAAATTTCAAGGTATCTTTTACCATCCAATATAATATAATAATGTATCAGTGAGAAGATAATTAATCACCATTAAAAGTGTTTAATGATTAATATTTTTGCTTCATAATAAATTATTTTCTGTTTGTAAAAATCATAAATTTAAGAAAATTATCACTTTTCTCACTTTCGCTTATTGCCATCTTATTTTATAAACTTTCATTCTGTGATGCGAGAAAAGCTCTTCAAAGATAATATTCTAATCACAATCCGCCTAGGCATCTCTTGAACTATGTTTGTTATTGCAACACAAATTACTCGGTTGTGTTTTGAATAATGGATGGCTATGTAAGCAGGTACCTAACCGTGCCCCTGCAGTGCGCAATCTTGAATTAATTAACCGGTGGAGCGGTGAGGTTTTCTTGCCTCGCAAGCAGTCAAATGTGCTTAATACTAAACGTGGAAGATATTTTAAATATATTATTAAATACTAATTAAATGTATTAATTAGAAATATATACATATAAAATCAATTTCATCGAAAAATATTGTTATTGCGTCACCGGGATTAGAACCTGGATCTCTTTCCAAACCGGGGAACGAGCATTTTCCAACTATGCTACAGCGACATTATTTTTGACGACAAATTTTCGAACATATATATGTTACACTTTTTCAAATTAATACATCTATCGTTCCATTATTTGAAACTTGTAGCTGTAGCATAGTTCACTAATAATTCACAAGTTCTACAATACTCCCACTTAATTTTTTAAAAAAAATATATATATATATATATTTATCTCTATTTTGATTCCTGTCGAATTTTTCTTGAATTAAATAACACCACAACAGTACGAAAAAACTGGCTACTTTAACATAGATTTCAGTTTAGCAAAGTAGCCAGGACAACGCTGTATATATCAGAGGTGGAGTCTATTCTATCCCACACAATAAACTACGAGTAATACTATGTTTACCATGTTGTATTATAATATATTCACCTTTGTTACAACAAAAATATGTATGTCAATAAAGTCTAAATAAAATAGTTGGATAATGCACCTCTTCCGTTTTGGAAAGATATTCAAGTTTGAATCACGGTGGCGCAATAATAATATTTTCTAATATATCTTTCTAATTAATACATTTAATTAGTATTTAAAATATCACAGACCTGTGTTCTGAATAATTACAACTTCACAATAAGAATGTGTGTAACATGTTGTTACTAAAATAGCTAGAAAATAAGTACATTTTTAGTCTTTACTGTAAAAATAGATAGAAATTCAAGAAAATCACACGTAAATAAATCCAGATATGTTTTGTAGGTCACCGCTTGTCATCACAACCAAATTTATGTTTTAATTATCTGTGTGCTTTTTATATTTTATTAAAACCATATTAAATAGATTGTATTTCAATGATTTAATTTAAAAGCTTTTTTAGACTATTTTTTTATATTATGACCATCACCGATATCAGCCTGTCATGGCCATCTTCAGACTGGTACATTTTTCTCTTAAGCTAGGATATTTATACATTTCAATACATGGGTGTTTTACAGTGAGTTTATATACTAAATTATTAATTATCAACTTCCTCGAAGAACAGACATTGATGGACAGATCGACAAGAGTATTGTTAAAATTTTCCGTGGTGATATTGTCGTAGTTTTTATTATTTACGATGATGTCATTTAATTTTAACTTTAGTGACTATGTCCTCTGCAAAATGCCAATTATAAATATACAATTACATTGTGGTGTAACATGCCGATGATAAGAGGGACTGCACCTCTCTAAACTATAGTAGTAACAATAACCCAACGTGTGTGTAGTATAAAGTTTAAGTGTGAAAATTAAAATAGCCAATTATAAGTTAGCAATATTTGAATATGTCCAAGAGGACACAATTACTGGATTTTTACCTACGAAGGCACTGTTATTAAACAAATATCAGATATCTCACAGAGACAAAGCTATATTTTTAATTATATTTAATGGAAAATATATGGAAGTATGGGGTAATTACCTGTCTTTGGCTGGCTTAAGTGATTACTTTACATTAACGTTCACTAATTCTCACCCCTCAATCTCCACATTTATCAAATTTTTGAATGTTGTATATATGTTAGTATGTGGACTAGCTTCGAGTACCACTACACCATCTATGGACCAAATTTGATTTTTCTGAGATATCTGATATTTTTTTGATTATAAGTTTTTGCGATAGACACGTGTCACGATAGATATTTTAATTGAGCGGACAATGATGCAATTACATTATTTAATCATAAATAACGTTTTCCTTAAATACAGTAGAGAGAGATTTATAATCATTAAAAAAACTTTGGAGAGATTTTTTAATATATTATTTGAAATTGATATTTCAATAACTCCATTTATAATATGTGAGTATTTCGCGAAGAAAATCAGCTTTTTTACTAAGAAGATGCCCAACGGCAAACACATTCCGACATCGATAAGTTAAGTGAGCAGTGAAAATGCGTTGCAATATTCATATTAGATCATTATATGAAAAATCGTGTTGCACGCCCGCGATTGCAGGTGCTGTACTTGGCCGTTATAATATCTTCATTTTCTCTGAATTGCATCACGCGACAGTTCTGCTTTTGAAGTATCCAATATTGCGGATAAGATTTCGAATTTTCGTAAATTATAATTCAAATTAACGTTGACAATTCTTCTTTTAAATAGGCAATCAATATTAAATTAACATATTATGTCTGTCATACATCGAGATTTGGAATTGATGAGGGAAAACTCCGGAACGAGTGGCCTCCTCTGCCAGTTTATCAGCAAATTCATTTTCATGAATTCCCTTATGTGCAAGAATCCAAACGAATGCCACCTGTTTATTGTCTGTTCAAATTAAATAGACATCTTCTGATGGAACAGGTTATCTCATTATCTAGCCAAACTTTTATATTACCAGAGATGGAGGGATTTAAAAGCTGCTTGCGAGTCCGAGAATATAACAGCCTTATCAACGTTCCAAAATACGCAAACGTTGATACAGTTATTTCGTATATATTAATATACATATTTGTTTATGCCAACTGCGAGTTACATTCAGTCTATAGATCAACAGCTATCGCGTAATAATTAATGAGTTTCGTGTCAAAATCTACGTTGCGGTTGTTGAATTCATTATAACCATAGATAAATAATATCACAGTTGATTGGGCATACTTAAATATGCTGCAAAATATGAGTTTATACAGCGTAGGTTTTTAGTGTGAAGTAGTGGCTTTTCCTCCTCGATTAAAAATCCCAAGGATATAAATTCGCATTACCTATGTTGTCCAACGTAATTTTACGCATGTAAAGAAAAGATATTCATCATATATTTTGATATTTCTGGTGTCATTTCGTAGTTCGTGAGATTAATAATGTTCTTGTTATCGTCTACGATCAATGATTATTTTAAATATTTAAAATCAGAGAAATATCCCGACCTTTTTAGTACTTTCATTAATTGCTTCTTATAATATTATATTATAATATAACATAGACGGACGAGCAGTTATCATGACTGAACCTCCACAATATTAACAAAGTGCTTTTTATCCTGAAAGATAGATTATATCTGTTGAATAAATATGAAAATAGATATACAAAATATTATATATCGTAATTGATGATAGTGATTTTATAGAAATTGATATAGAATGTGAGTAGAATGTACGATATATGCAAGGAAAGCGACCTTATTATGAATGTCAACAAGTCGAAAATGATGGTATTCGAGAAGGAGGAAAGCAAGACAACGTGCAAAATATTTGTAGGTAATGAATGTTTGGAACAAGTAGATGAGTTTGTATATTTGGGAAGTATGTTCGATAGAACCGGAAAGACAGAAAGATATCTAATGGCGGGTGACTGCAGGGAATAAAGTGAACGGCGCTTTGAATGGACTTATAGCTAGTGGAAACTTGTCAACTGAGGCAAGACTAGCGGTTCACAATGGAGTCCTGATACCGACACTGATCCATAGAAGTGATGCCTCGAGCTGGCAGAAGAGGAACGAAAGTAAACTGAAGGCAGTGTAAATGAGATCGCTTAGGCGTATATGTGGCAAATCCATTTATGACAAGAGTAATGAATGAAGAAATAAGGAAAAAATGTAAAGCTGATCTTAGTATAGTGACTAAGATTAAGAAAGGATCACTTAGGTGATTCGGTCATATGGAACGGATGAGTGAGGAGAGAACGGTTATAAAGATATATAACGCAAGTGTTGATGGCACCAGAAGTAGAAGACATCCGCGGAAGACTTAGCATGACCAGGTAAACCAGATATTGGAGGATGGTTAGAAGCTTCAATAATCGTCGAGCTTGTATGAGAAGACGTATAAATGTAGATGAGGCGAGAAGAGTGTGGCGTTCTTTCCTATCCCCTACCCTACCCCCGCGGGGAAACGGCGTGATGGTAAGTAAGTAAGACATTTTAGAAAACAGAAATTCTGTAAACAATTAAAAACCTCAGAGGAATGGTCTGCCGTCATAAATGATATATTTGGATAATATTAGTTTAATTCGAGTATAATAATCTTATCCAATACATATGATGCTCAATAAGTAGGCAGGTGCATAACTTTCGAACATTTTTTTCATATTATATTTATTTTATTTTATTCATCAGGAAAAAGTCACATTCATTTATATGCGTAATAACTTTTTTTTTTGTTTTTTAGAACTAATTTAAGATTATTATTCGAAATATTCTGTATGGTATTTAAACAATAATTTTACATATTTTATGCTCAAAAAAGACAAATTGAAGAATGCACTCACGAGGCGTTTTAAAGTTTAAATGGAGATGAAATAATAATGGCAAGTTCACAGTACGTTCAAGTCGCCAGTAACCGAAACGGTCGACTATGCGGAAGTTCCTACTTTGTCAGAAGAAAGGTCTCAAACGGTGTTTTCAATATACAAACAATAAAATACTAAATAATTACTTTGAAAGATTTAAACAAAACATTATTATTATTTGCTATTTTTATATGCCTTAAAGAATATGGTAATGTTACGTATACATTGTTTTTTTCAAAAAAGAGGTGTTCACTGCATTCTTGAAGTAAGTGTCACGTTAATATTTATACCGTGTTTTTAAACAAAGCTGCTCGTGTTGTGAAAAACAGCTTGTTATATGATATACTGTTTGTTTTTTTATTTAACTGACGCTTTGATGAATCGTAAATGTTAACGTTTTTCTGAATATTATTATCTTTTATTGCTTTCTTTATGACTAACAGTAGACCGCGCAGTTTTTACCTTTGTCAATGTTTTATGAATATTTGCATGTTCCCACACGTACGAAATGTTGGTCGTTTCGGGATCCTACACAATATTGCAATAAAACTTTGAACACGTTACGGAGAAACGGGTAGCTAATGTGGTTGATTTTTGTCAGGGAGTTGTAAGAGTTTGGTTAACCATTGTCCCTTCTTGTCTGAACTTTTGAACTCATCACCAGATAAATAGCGTGCTCGGTCCATCACTTACTCGTCGAGCTCAACCGCGAACGCGCGGTGCGTTCACGACCAATAACTCGTTGCGACTGGCAATCCCGCAAATCACGCGCGTCGAACAATAGTCCTCCCACTTACCTCACCCTGATGGTTTACGAGCAATTACAGTTTAATCTTGAAATTTTTTCGCTGAACACCCTATACCTTTCATCATAGTGAAGTGTCAATTTCCTTTAATAGTAATTTACATTACGGAAATTAGGTGCAAAAGTTTATTCGGTGCACTGCCTGCTACACCAGTATTTTACTGTATTTTAGCAAATAGTACTCTTCTGGTACAAATATTTTATGAAATAATAGTTATATATCAATGGAGACAGTTAAATACGAGTTAGGTAGATATGTGACCAGTTTGTTTTGAATTTTTCAAATAAAAAACATAATTTCTGTCAAAAGGATTTTAATCTGTTTCTGGTGTTTGTACCCACTGTGAACTGAAATTGTTGTGTATATTTAAAAGTACTGGGACGATTTTTAAAATAATATAAACATTATAAACGATCAAGTTTAGTTTTCACTACGTTTCTGACTGTAGCTTTATGAAAGTCATTTTATTTAAAAGCATTACTATGTTTTTTTAAATGATTCTATAGTAGTAGTACCCTTTCACTGTTTATCATCTTCTTTTGCCGATGTTTACATGCTATTGTTTTTGCATTATCCTATTTCTTTCATCTATTCATGTTTAAAGTAATATTTTTTATTAAGGATAACACATTCTTATTGTGAAGTTGTAATTATTCAGAACAGACGGTCTGTGATGTTTTAAATACTAATTTAATGTATTAATTATAAATATATACATATAAAATCAATTTTGTCGAAAAATATTGTTTTTGCGCTACCGGAATTCGAATCTAGATCTCTATTTCCAATCCGGGGAAGTACACTATCGATTGTTTTATAACGCCAGTTTTTTTCATGACAAAATTTCGAACCTATATATATTACACTTTTTCAAATTATTATATCTGTTCCATTATTTTTGAAAGCCATCTACATTATTTTTACGGAATCACAAATACCTTTGAGTAAACCGACTGCAGACGCCAGAATTATCAATTCATTTTTATTCAATTTTGGACACACTGATACACTTTATATTATTAAGGAGAACACATTCTTATGGTGAAGTTGTAATTATTCAGCACATAGGTCTGTGATGTTTTAAATACTAATTTAATGTATTAATTATACCGGTAGCGCAAAAACAATATTTTTTGACAAAATTGATTTTATATATATATATATATTTATAATTAATACATTAAATTAGTGTTTAAAGTAATATTTGTTTATAAATATTTATGTTGTGATTTATCGTAAAAATGTGTTTTTATTATTGTCTTTCTGTTGATTCTATTGCCACGTTTTTTTTTTAAATACTTATTTTTGACATGCATTAAGATCATCTTTATCGTCACATAACAGCTGGATACTCTTTCCATGTAATAAATGGTGATCGAATACAATGTTTTGAAACAAAAAAAAAACATTTTTTTTTATACTTTAGTCTTACATTTGTCTACATATAACTATTAAAACAGGTTACTATCTCACCGTCACTCGTCGTATATAATATTTGAATACTGTTCAATAATCGCTAATTTGCGTGTTACAAAACAAAATCAAATATAACCCCGTATTTTTTTTTAAGTATTCCTTCATATAAACAGGAACATTATTCACAAATCCAATTCAATGACCTTGGTTTGAGGGACGCCACGCTCTCTGCACGAAATACCAATGGCATGTTCCACCAATAACGCGCCGCCCATCTCGCTGTTCGATATTGTTATTATTAATGGAGCGAAATTAAATAACTTATTATATGTCAATATTAAGAGTCTGCGCACGATACTAAAGTGCGATCACGCATATTATAAGTGCGTGAAATGTTTCATCCATGAAAAATAAGTACTATTAGTGTAACAATGTAGACCGGAGTATTTCGATATCACCTACTCAATCACGGAACATTTCAACTTTTTATGGTTATCTGATTGTCTTCGGCTATCAATTTGCTATCATTAATGTTAATGAAGTTCTCTGCCTTTTTTCATGTAGTAAAGTCTATGGGTCCGATGTATTTATTAGTAATAATGCAACTATTTATCGGTTGATTTTATATAGATTTTATTACATATATTTATTACCAACCTAAAGCTAATGTTGTAATTCAAGAAATATACGACCGACAAAATGAAAAAATTACGAAAATAACAACTAATTTCGCAGTTAAATTGTGGTTATAAGATTTTTTTAATAATACCAATTTATTCTTTTAAAATTAGCAATATTAACTATGTGGTTAAAAATTATTCGAGTAAATTTGTATTAAGTAATGATTTGAGTTAGGTACTAAAAAAACATTTATTTTTTTAAAAATAGATTCTGGTAAAAAACAATAATATATGTCTTAGTTAGTTATGACATCCTGAAGAAGAAAATGGTATTTTTCGAAACCGGTAGATGTATTTAAACTCAATTAAGTGGTTAATAAAACAAAAATATTAAATAAAAATACCAATTTAACCCGAATCACTTAGCTATAAGACAGAAATGCACGAGAAATTAGTAAATACAGGTGTTTCTCTGGCGAAGAGATTTAATAAAGTTGCTAAAAAAAATTCTTAATACAACACCGGAAGTGACAACAAATAAGTAATCAAAAAAATCAATTACAACAATGATTTATATGAGAATAATAAATTACAGCTAGTGCACATACTAATAAATTGTATAAAGATAATTTGTTTGGTTTTTTGCACAATAAATTTTAATTCCTAGAGTATATCAGCTCCCCATGCTCAGTACATTATTTATATATCATGTTTTTAGCTCGAGACATTTCAGAGTTATTGACCACCCATGTTTTTATGGAAATGTGTCTCCTGACTTGAAAAATTGCGTCCTCTTTGCCATCCAGAAAATGTACGAATGGTTGGAGATAAAGTGACTTAAACATCAATTGTCAAACATTACGGCAGAGATTTTTTGATATATTACATATATAATATATAAATTAAATGTATATTTATCTTTTGCGGTGGATTCGCACAATTTAAATACAACTTTTATTGTATATTTTTAAATTAAAAAATGGTGAAATATAATTAAATAAATGTAATTTATATCTAACTAGCAATTTCGCATCATATATGAATTCAATATTTTTTGGCCAAAGGAAAGTCATAAAAACATAGAAATCCTCGATATCTTTCTTTATTATTTTATCTTTTCTTATTTAAAGATAATAATTCTTGCCTATTTTGGGCATAAAACTCCTATACTTAAAAATGTAAAATTGAATTCAATTAGGCAATGCATGTATGAAGAAATATTTACTATTTTTATGTGAACTGTAATGTGTTAATAAAGTATCATGCATTTCAAACAATTCAAAATACTACATACTTTTTATTATAGTTACATTTCACACATTTGCACATATATATAAACGTAAAAATATATATAAAATAACAATTGTAATGTTTAACAAAGGAAGTAAACGTTAAAAAATAAAACACTTCTCGTTTTCTATCTTATACTAAGATTAAGGAGGGAAGTATTGCCTTTGAATAAAAAAGTATTTCAAATTACCTATTATATTTTCTTAATTATACTTAAACACATTGTCGTGAATATTTATGCGTATGATTTTTAAGTTCATGTTCATAAACATTTAAATATATTTTCTATTTTTTGATCAATGAGACCACCACATTCCCGGGGCCGTTAAATAAGTTCTATTTCGGTCCTACTCTTACGCCGCCTGGTTCGCATTTTTTTAATGCTACATAGGCGGCGGTTCGATAGCGTCCCGCACACAGTGACAGGGCGATACCGCGCAACCGCATTTAAAAAAGTTTGCTCTCATTGTACCCGACCTTTTTTTATTGTCATTTTATTAGAGAAAATAAAATATACAAATAAGTATACACAAAACATGATCAAATAACACAGTAGAGTATCAGAAAACAGAGTAGTAATGAAAATGTTTATTTTGTCTGGTTCAATCAACATTATATGAACAGCTTGTACTCATTAATTTCAAATTTGCACTGGACCCAACACGCCAACACCCACTGAACAACCTACTGTATCGATTGTGTGGGCATTTTTCAGAGAAAGATCTCAGGCGCGATCTTAAACTGGAATGATTTCACACTCACTAACTGGATATTAGATCTAGATATCGCTTTTAGATTGCCATCCCCACCCATATTTTGCTATTTACTCAATGTATTTATTATTGTTACCATCAAAAAGGCTGGAGGCATTTCAGATGTGGCTATATCACCACATGCTAAAGATCTCTTGAATTAACCGCATTGACCCAGTGATGAGGTATGTACCGAGATGCGTGAAATAAGTCAAGATATCTAATAATTATCGGACGAAGAAAAACTACATGCTTCAGAGATGTTCTCCGTTTCGGTTAATGCATTTCCCCGGATAGGAAAAGATCCAGGTTTGAATCTCGGTAGCAACCAAATATTTTTTCGATAAATAGATTTTTTCTGTGTATCTTTCTAGTTGATTAATTTAATTTGTATTATTATTTTATTATTTAGGAGAACACATTCGTATTGTCGAATTCAGAGTATAGGTTTGTGATGTTTTAAATACTAATTAAATGTATTAATTATAAAGGTATACATATAAAATCAATTTTATCGAAAAATATTGTTGTTGCGCTACTGGGATTCGAATCTGGATCTGTTTTTCTAATCCGGGGAAGGTGCATTACCAACTGTTGTTAATTCTGACGTCTGCTATCGGTTTACTCAAAGGTATTTGAGATTCCGTAGAAACAATGTAGATGACTTTCAAATAATGGAACGACAGATGTATTCATTTGAAAAAGTGTTACATATAGGTTCGAAAATTTGTCGTTAAAATTACTAGCGCTGTAGCATAGTTGGTAATGCACATTCCCCGGATTGGATAAAGAGATCTAGGTTCGAATGCCGGTGGCGCAACAACAATATTTTTCGATGAAATTGATTTTATATGTTTATCTTTCTAATTAATATATTTATTTAATATTTCAAATTTTATCAGTATATATTTTATAAGTTAGTCCACAGGCTACTCACTCCATAACTGACAACCGAGTTGACCATCGGAAAAAGCGGTTCAATGTCCAAAACGCTGATGATTTTGTACATCTTGCATAAAACACATTAGTACACTGCAACTTGGTCGCTAACGTATAAAATACGTCAAATGAAGATGATCTATTGTTGTTAATTATTTTCAATATCTGTTGCTGGGTTTTATGATGAGTTGCGATAATGCTGCAAAATATACATACATACGGTACATACAACGAATATTTGATGTAACAATGGTTCTATTAATGTTTAGCGAAGATTCCTCGACAGAAAAACATTTAGCGAATATGACCGTGAAGTATAATAATGGATTGTATGAATAACGATGTGCATAAATAGAGCCGATAGCTCATGATCCGGCCGTTCACCTGGTGCACGTATGAATTATTTGGCGGTGATCAATATCGCTGGCGTGAATGTATCATCCTCCATTATTGAAACGGTTATCCGTCAATTCAAGCGCACTGAAACGTGTGCCCACATCCAGTTCTAAGAATGCGATCGCTTGTTGCGAAGCGAATGCACATTTCGTGATTTCATTGCGTTACAAATTTTTGCTGGCATTGTTACGTTTCGTCAAATGTTTGCCGCTCGATGATGTATAATATTGTACAATATGCATACACACTAGTGATGAACTCAAAATCACGAACCGTTAGTCGATCACTGATATCTTCGAGTCACACTCACTATATCAGCGATTGAGTATCTGAAAATATCGTGATTCATTTTTTTTACTTTATTTATATTTGGTTGTGAACCGTAATACGTGATAAGCGCCATTTAGTAGATTCTTAGATTCTGGCAACACGTTTTACGCATTTGACCCGAAATGCTGAGAATTTGACCCGAAAAGAAAATTCACATTTTTTAAGAGTTTTCATTCTCTTCGTGATGATGTTAAATTAGATATATATTAATTATATGTGCTAGAATATGTTTTTTACGTAAATGAAGTTTGCATAATATGAGTAAATACGCTAATAATTATGTTTTTTTAAATTTATTTCGTGTATTGTGATATCGTGCGGCGCGTGCGTATTAGTAATGAAACTGTGATCAGTCACAGTTTTCAATCACTGATATTATCGAATATCAATCACAGTCACACCAGTGAGTCAAGAGTGGCATTTTTTTCTCATCACTAGTACACACTCACCGTATTCGTCTCGCGGATGCCCAATTATTTGTCTGCACAGGTGTATAGGTGCATGACACAGAATAAATGAATATACCTATTCTGAATAAATTAATCAGCTGCATATATCGTTTCATAATAAATGAATATATTCTGTTTCTACCACCGATCCGCGATGTGCCGAGATGTGGTACACGTTTTATAAATATCCGAATGAATGGAACAAACTGACAAGTTATTTGACATCATTATTTTTAAACCCGTATTTTTTTATCGATGAAATACATTATTTAATTCCTGTTAGTTTTATGTGTTGGTTTTTGAAAATGAGATTGAATAACATTGTGAGTTTTCCGTAGGAAAATATTGTTTAACCTTATGTTTGAACTCGCATTAGTAAGATAAACAGCGAACCCGTCCATGCGTCGATTCTACGAATCTTCAAGATAAACACAGCTCCGAGTTAAACCGAACACAAATACTTTTGACCTTAAACACCGGAATGCTCGCGATGTTTCTGAAACCGTTGACATCTCATGAGGCGCGAGTGTCGAGTGTCGAGTAGGTACGGGGTACTGAAGGCTGTACGCTGAGTACTGAAGGCTGCAGTCTGTGCATTACGGCGGGTGCAGTGAGCGCCCGGGGCGTACTCCCCAGATATGGGCTGAACGGTGCCCGCCCTGGCATTCCTCCGGTGTGGGCTAATGTAGGTCGATTAAACCCTATCCGCGCTCGAGTATTTCAAGGATAATCGGCAGAAGCGCGAATACTCCCTTCATAGACAAGTTTTTATTTTATATAAATAGGTGAATATTATGATGTAATACATATTTTTTTTAGTTCTGGAATCGACTGCGTGTGAAATCATATTTTCAACATTAGTGTCTCATCCGAATTCAGTATTTCTCTTTCTAAAATTTCCACTCTCACAGATGAATACACTTTCCCGCCTGAATATACTCTCTCACCTGAATACATACTCCCACCTAAATCCACTGTTTCGCACTATATTGTTGCTTGGATTTAGGCAGGTATTTACTATTTATTAGGTTTCTTTACTTAGTCCCAAGCTCATCGTTGATAAATGAAGTTTTAATATCTCGTAGCGAAAAGAGGCAATATCAGTGTTTCCACAAACCGTGAGATATCTAAGAAAGCACATGGATGTATTAGGTGTTAACATAAGTAGTGTACATTTTTTTCAAATTTAAAAATGCGCGTCAAAAGTAAAACATACGAACGAAAATTTTCTGCTCTACAAGATATTGTGTTTGCTTTTACGTTACATTTGTTACTTAATTTAATTACACCTTAAAAATGAAATGTCAAGTAGTAAAAAATGGGCACTTTCAACACCTCCTTCTGTTCGCGTTCAATCAATGGAATAAACCCACCAAAGCTGTTAGCGCAGAGGCATCGAGGAACTTGTAGAACGTTGGCAAGAAGTTGTAAATAATGAAGGAGAATACTTTTTGACTAATTTATTGTAATTTTTTTTTTGTTGTGTCCCCTTGTCCCAATAATAATACATAAAATAATTATATTTCACAGAAAATCCTAGTAGATTTTTTAGTGAGTAACTACGTTATTTAATGAATGTGTTGATAAACTGATCAAGGAGGCCACTCTTTCCGGAGTTTGCCCTCATGAATTCCGTATACCGATATATGACAGACTTAATATGGTAAAAGAAAAGTCTCCAAAAGAACAACATCAAATATCTGTAGAATAAGAATTGGGCATTGCCAGGTAGCCTCACATTTATTCAGATTGAACTTAACTGATTCCCCAACGTGTGAGTGTGGTGCCGAGGAGGAAACCCTTGACCATATCTTTTTTGCCTGTCCATTGAGGATCACAGGATTTTTTTACAGTAATCTCGTCAATGGTAATTATCAACTGCCGTTTAATTTGTGTCATCTTCTTTCCCTTAACTCGCCACATTTAATCTCTATAATACTTGTAATATAATATTTCCTATTCTATAATACTATTGTATTTTTTTCTATAAAATAATGTCTTAACTTGATTAATGGCACAAATCACTCTTGAAGGGTGGATTGCCTATTTAAAATAAGAAGAAGAACTACATTATTTCAAATCTGTTCAGCCTTTCACGGCTTGGGGAGTGTTGGCTGCTACACACACACACACATATATGGATAATTGTGTACAATGTTTGGAACAAATATCATTATTGTTGGACATGCTAATATTGTAGGCATTTTAATGTACCTTGAAAATATAAAGTCAACCTTAAATCTTGCAATGAAATGTATAGTTTGCCATTCAATTAGCGGTATCGATGTTTTGCTATTTACACATAACGAAACATTAACAGTTGTGTTGCCATTACGTTGTTCCATTCAGATACTACGCTTCCCAAATGTTGAGCATTTTGGAAACCAGTATCGTGAAACTATTACTAGTAATTTCTGTTATAGAGATATATTGTCGATAAATAACGCCACAGTGATGAATATCTCTTTTATTTGTCTACACATTTGATTTTATACCGATTCAATTAATCGCAATGTGCAGTAAAGTTTTCCACCTTTTAAATCTAAATACAGAAGCAGACACAGGCTAGTAAATGAATAGATATGAAATGAAGTGTGTATATATATATATATATATATAAGAGGTTTGGAGCATTCTACACACAGACATTAAACGAAACATAAATCCGACATATTTATGCAACAGTAAAAGTATTTACTCTTCGAAAATTAAATATTTGTGTAAACAAGACGTATTTTTTACATTAATTCATATTATGTTAGCAGCATTAAAATTTTTATTCCAATCGAGTCATAATTTTAAAAAAAGTCACGGAGCTCTATGATTGCGTGAGTGGCACCAAAGTGATCACGTGGGTGCCACCTAAATTAAAATTTTGGGGCAAGAAATTTGCGTTAGTTCATGATCTATTTATTCGGTCTGTGGATGTAGGCTTTATTTTAATAATTTCTGCACGTTACAATAAAACAATTTGAAAACAATGGACAGTGGATGTCTGAATCATCAAACTATTTTAATTCACTGGCATTTTTTATTCTCGTACGCCATAAGGTACGTCCTGTGCGGCATTAAAATAACTGCCAGCAATATGCCTTTACGAACTTTGTTCGAAGTTCAAAGTGTTCTAATCATTGGCACCGAGTCTTTAATCGCCTATCCAAAGTCAATAATGTTGGGTTTTTATATTTGTATTCGATGGGTATTCAATAATTTAGTTTTTCTCTAGTGAATACGTATAATTTTGATATTTTAGTAATTCCTATACATAAAGATTAATCTGTTTTTTATAGTAATGTGTATTTATATATGCGTTTAGTTTTAAAAAAAAAACATTTATAAACGAAACTGACAAAGAGATAAAAACTCGTGTAGCGAGTGTTGATAGTTCCTATTTCGGCTGACAAAAACAACTGAAGGCGAACAAGATGTCCAGAAAAACAAAGATAATGCTGCGTCAAACTCTGATGTAGTGATGGTAAAATCGTTATTTATACCGTTATTTTGTAACGATTGTGACGATGATTGATAACTGATTAACGCAATTCTTCATGCAATGACTGGTACACTAGAAAGTGAACCTACGATAATCAAATCTTAGTTACTAATCATAGTTAAGTTTCAGTTACCAATCATCGACACAATACAGTCACGTAACGGTTTACCATCACTACTCTTGATGTGCTTACCTGCGCGTCAGACACCCGGACTAATAAAAAAGATCAAGCGACACTAGATGTATGGACTGTGGCGTAGGTGTTATAATTAGGGATTTTATGAGCTGCACGATTAGCTGAATGTCACAAAATTCATTAAATTAGAAAGGTTTCGATGGCTAGATCATGCAGTGCATTTGAATGATGCACGACCTCCGAAATGGCTGCTCAGTAAACTTGAAGAAAAATGAAGAATCGGTGGACCCTAAATAAGGTGGCAAGACTATGTACATAGTCCAGACTGGTGGAGGTATCAAAAATCACCAGACCTTATCATTGTTGGGTCAAGGATAATTAGTTTTAATGATAAAAAATATTTCGCTTATATATTATATTAAAGAGAATTCTTTCGCATTTTACGAAAATAATTAAATTTTTTAAAGTTACTCGAATGTATATTTTATACAAGCAGACGTACCCATCGTTCACGAAGGTACACTTTCATTACGTATTCAAATGTTTCCCATTGTGAAATTGTGTCTGAAAATGAAAAATTCCTTGTTTTGTCCGCCATGCTCGCGATGATGTTTGTCAGGCCAACAACTGACAAATGGAATTTTTTAATTTACATCCGTCTTAACAGGTATGTAAATTAATACATTCCACGGATAAAGTTCGTGTTAATAATGAAAAGAGTTTACGTCATATATTTTACTGCCAGCCCACACGGACCCATGGTGGAGTCCAGAAAATACACATTTACCATAACAATTTGCTGAATTTTTAAGTTTTTTTTGTGAGATGTCTTAAAAATTTCGGCGAGACAAAAATATATTTACATAGAATATGTTATTTTCACCCGGAGACCTCCCGGGTGAAATGTGGCACGAAATCTCGCAAGTGCGTAACATTTTATAGAATATTCGCAGATCGGGGTGTAATGAATAAGAACGTTGTTATTTATTACCTTTGTATATACCAACGTGGTAGAAATATTTCCATATAAGAAGAGAACACTACCTGAACATGAAATATAATTCAGACAACGTCTAAAGAGACTAAAACAAAATACAAAATTATTTGGGGTGGGGTTGGCTTGGCGAACGAGAAAAATTATATTATATGCAGAAGTGGTATAATACACTTGTCTGAGACATGTAACGCGTTTTTTTCATTTATTTAAAACTTGTTCACTACAAATATTCCTTTTTTAAGGAGAACACATTCTTATTGTGAAGTTGCAATTTTTCAGAACATAGGTCTGTGATATTTTTAGTGCAAATTAAAGCTATTAATTAGAAATATATACATATAAAATCAATTTATCGAAAAAATATTGCTGTTGCTACCGGGATTCAAACCTGGATCTCTTCATATCCGAGGAAATGCATTAACCGATTATGCTGCACCAACACAGTAAGTTGACGAAAAAATTGCAACTTCACAATAAGAATGTGTTCAGCTTAAAAATATATAAGTTGTATTGTTTTCAAAATTTAATAAAAATGAATTATCAATTAATTCTGGTCAGATCAGATTTTACTCAAAGGTGTTTGAGATTCTGTAAATATAAAGAAGATGGCTTTCAAATAATGGAACGATAGATGTATCAATTTGAAAGTGCAACATATAAGTTCGAAAATTTGTTGTCAACTTACTGTGTTGGTGTAGCATAATCGGTTAATGCATTTTCCAGGATAGGAAGAGATCCAGGTTCGAATCCCGGTAGCAACAATAATTTTTTTTCGATAAATTGATTTTATATGTACGTATATCATTTAATTTGTATTACAAATATTCCGTTTATATTAAAGTGTATTTTTACGTTTTATTAAAATGCCTGACATATCTATGTATTTTTAGGGTCTTTAATATTTTAATACATTACTACATTACCCGCTGCAACCGCACGGTTGCAAACGTATCCTCCAGAGACGCAGTACTCTGTTGTCAATCTCCAGATTACAAAAATTTTAAAATTCGCTAGTACACATTGATAAAACCATAAAAAGTATTTTAATAGGAAAATAATAAGAAGAAGAAGTGAAAAAGTTAAAATCTCAATGCGTTACACGTTTGTCTATCACCAGAACTTTTAAATTTTAATATTGATCATAAAATGACTGAGAAAAGCTTAAAAAACAAATGTGATGGAGGAACATGCATGCTGTGTTAACTTTAATAATGCCATTTTTTTTATATAACTAATGTTTTATTTTTATTTTTGCAGAGATGGCAGAGAAGGTGGTTCGTTTTGTACGATGACGGAGAACTGACATATTCCTTGGACGAGCACGTAAGTTGTATAAATATACTAAACACACTAAACACGCTGCATGTTGTAATACCACTTGCAGCGTACAATAATAATTCATTCAGAATAGGCGTCTCCGTAGTTTGCCAGGCATTTTCGATTATTTCATTATTGGCGTTCGACCACACAAGTCGGGTGAAACGCGTGCCGAAATTATCGACGTACGGCTGTTTCTTGGACGACGTAGGATTTCCCACATTGAATTATTTTGTAATTATTTTAACGGGAGCGAAGCGGTGTTGGCGAAAAACGTGCTTCAACGTAATAATATTAGTCAAAATTTAAATAGTATAATTGAGTAGCTTGTAGCCAATATATGCTTACAGGCAATATATGATTTGTAATTATTATTGACAGCGTATTGGTAGGCTAGACAACTGTGTGTACTTTATATACACCTGTCTAATTATCATTAAAGCATGTCGTGAATATTTATAAGCTGATTGATGACTAATGAGTAATTGTCATTACATTTATAATAATTGTTTATTTTCTGTCGTCACTATGTAAATATTTCAGTTGATTAAAAAATAGAATAAATACAATAAAAACTACCATTGTTGAAAATTCATGTTTTGAGGTCGGAAAATATTACTGCAGATACTACAAATGCAAATTAAATGTATTAATTAGAAAGATATACATATAAAATCAATTCGTTAATGCACATTCCCCGGATTGGAAGAGATCCAGGTTCGAATCCCGGTAACACCGACAATATTTTTCGATAAAATTGATTTTATATATATATCTTTCTAATTCATATATTTAATTTTTATTTAAAATATCACAGACTTATGTTCTGAATAATTACAACATCACAATAAGAATGTGTTCTCCTTAATGACTCTACAAATGCATTATTTTAATGAAATGTATGTTAATTTAAAATCCAAGTGACTGAGAAATCGATTTTCATAAAAAATATATACCAAATGAGCCTGAACAATGTCACAAGTCACAAACCTATGAGGTATGATACCGTTGTCAATTTTCTTACGTTAGCAAGCACGTTTTGACGATAAATAATAGTTTCAACATCTATTACTCGTGTTGCCTGGCACGTGTAACTCAATTTATTCGAATTTGGATCATATGAATTTCGATTGCTTGCTAAGAAATTCGGTGCAGCAGTGAGTGGCCCATAATATAGGTGTTTTTTTTTTAACACAACTATAAATCTTTAGTTGTAGTTTGTGTATTTGTGAAGTATGTTGAAAGAAATGTATCGAAAGGAGGGTGACTACAGATAATAAAGTCAACGGCGCATTGAATGGAATAATATCCAATGGGAACTTGCCAACCGAGGCAAGACTAGCGGTATACAGTGGAGTCCTGGTGCCGATACTGATGTGTATAAACGAGGCCTGGAGCTAGCAGAAGAGGAATAAAAGTAGAATGAACGCAGTAGAAATGAAATCCATTAGGAGTATATGTGACAAATTCATTTGTGACAGAGTAAAGAATGGAGAAATTAGGAGATAATGTAAATTTAATCTTAGTATAGTGAATAAGATTAAAAAAGGATCGCTTAGGTGGTTTGGTCATATGAAACGGATAAATGAGGAGAGAATAGTAAGAAAGATATAAAAGCTAGTGTTTTTTTTTATTATTTTAATATTATAATATATAATACATTTTAAAATTATCAGTAGGATATATATATATTTCATTTAACATTTATTTCTTCTCTATGAGAGTTAGACTCGTGTATAGAGAAGGAGTATATACGAGATAATTTATGTTTTAGTTAGTCTGTGTATATATGTTTTTACTTCAGATACAAATTGATGTTCTAATTGTGATGGGAAGAGTGTTGATGGCACTTGGAACGACCAGGTAAACCAGATGCTGGAAGCTCAATAATTAACAATAATAATCGCTCGCATGAAAAAATGTATGAATGTGTATGAAGCGAAAATTTTGTGTCAGGAGCGAAGAATGTGCCGCTCTATCCTCTTTGCCTACCCTCGCGGGAAACGGCGTGGTTGGTATGTTAAGTATGTTAGTATCTTTGATTTAGTTTATTTTAATTGTATGCACCATTAGTAGTCTTTTGCTCATCAATGATTGTCCTGTAGTAGATTTATTCCTATTACGTTGCTTAGTATAAATTCAAGTAGGGTTTTACAGTTACAAGGACTTTCTCACGATCTCGATGGCAGAGTAACCAGTTTGTGATTCCCTGTTGGGAAACAGAACAAAGTTATCGTTCCGATGTAAGACACAAGGCTTTTGCAATGAAACGCAGTTGAAAATCTACCCATTATTATAGTGCGGAGGAACTTATCAATAAACATAAAATATGTAGAAATTTTATTCTGCGCGTCATGCGTCGGTGTAGCATTTTACAAATTATGTTTCAAGTAAATAAGTCGGCTTAATAATGGTATTAGAAATATTCTTAAACCGTGAAATAACACGTTGTTCCAAAAACTTGAATCTTTTCGTTGCGTTGCGAATCTTGGAAAAGTCTCCTAAAGATACTTAACTTTGTGAGATTTTGGGGCTCTGAACAAGGTTGTCTGGCTTTCGATCTCGAGCGATGAAAAGTTACTATAAGCTGAACTGAACGCACCCTAGAACAGGGTGGAATAAATTATTATTTCTTCTTTTATATTCGTTGAGGATTAAATCGTGTATTTATTATATCATCTTTATAATTTAAAACTAAATTATATCTGTGAACATTTTAAACATAATATTGTAATCATATAAAATCTCTATATTCACTTATGCTTGTAATATTATATATAACTCATAAAGAGATATTGGCTAACTAACATATACATAACGCCATCAACGCTTCGTAATATTTGTATGTATTCTATGACAGTGAATGTTACTTTTATGACCTGTTTTTATTTCATTATTATCGCCGAAATGCGGAGTGCATCTTTGTGTCGTTTATATAACACTTTTATTAATCCCTAGTTAAGCATTCAACATTTACTGCTTCATAAATCAGCCGGATCTTTATTGTATCACCAATGCATTGCGGAGTACTGGTACGGAGATCAGAAGAAAATGAGGAAGTAATTCGTTTGATTTTTACGATGCCTGTCAAGACAGTAAATTGCCAATATTTCTATAAGGCCAAATTGATTTTTAGTGCAAAATTTATTGTTCTCAAGGAAGTACCTAAACTAATTGATGTTTTATAATTTTTACGAATATTTTATTTATTTTATATTGCACAAAGCATTAAGAATTTGATGACAGAACATAGGTACACAATAAATAAGTGACAATAAAAATATGGTCATTAAACCTCTCTTACGAATGCCCATCACATACGTTGACTATATATGAGTACGCACCGTACCGTACAAATTATTCGAATACTACATTGGCAACAAATTTTATATTGACAATAAAATACGAAATACGCACATACATTAAAATGATATGACACAGAAAATGTTTTTACACATTGCAATACAAAATAAAATACATATATGGAAGTATAATGCATATGAACATAGGGATATATAGGAACATATAAATAATTATAAAAAATATTTATTTCCAAGATATCGATCCCTCTTACGTAAAGTATCGTAAGTAAAAAATTACATTTTTAATCATTCTAGTATTTCGCATGTATTTGATACTCATTTACGTGGCAGATATTTAAAAAATATATATATTGTATTTTATGATGTAGGTACTAATAATAAACATAATATTACAAAAAATATTATTAAATTAAAAATGTATCAAATACGTGCAAAATATAGTAATTAAAGATGTCACTTTTTATTTACGATACTTTACGTATGAGTGGTTGATATACAAGCACAGTTTCAAGAAATAATGTGTAAAAGTTTTTTGTAGCTTAGTAATGAATTTGAGAATGTATCCTATATGTAGATAATGAGTTTAATATCGTACCTTTAAAAATTTCGCTATTCTTTTTATTGTAATGTACATGGATTGTACTGATGTGTTTGTGTGTGTGTGTGTGTGTGTGTGTGTGTGCGTGAGCCTCACCGCCCACGCGGGTCGTGTGCTTGTGTATGAATGCGTATGTATGTGCGGGTATAAATAGCGGTCACACGTAGGGCGCGCATATTGCTACGCTACCGTTGTCTCGTTATAGTTGTACAACGTGTATAGCATTTGTATCTCACTGTAATAAATAGTTAATTGTCACAACTAGTTTTATTCAGACCTTTAACAACACCGAAAAGACAACGCAAGTACGTAACATTTGTTTAATAATTAATCATTTATAAAGCAAAGATTTCGCAGGTATCGCACAGACTCATAAAAATTATCTTTTATCTTTTTGATGAAAATATTCCTTTATTAACTTAAAGGCGTGGTGTTAAAACCGGTCCTCGTTATAACTATTACAAGATTTATAAAGATAGATTTATTTTTTCTTTAATTTATTAAAAAAATAATGAAACTATTAGTCTAATATTGTGTTATTCACTACGGAGGTGTAGAATTATTCGATATTAGAATAATTCCGGACGAAAATTCCGGCGTGTCATAGAGATATCTCATCGATCTCGACATCGAGAGCGGCGGTCGCGCGCAGCCGACGGGCATGCTCAGCTTGCCGCACCATGTTTTGTGTCTAATTCGCCGGAAAATTTATACCGCCCACACTATCTTAGAAGCCTGATAAGTTTTTTGTTGACTTTTTTTTCTGTATCAATCACGGAATTTGCATTTGAGAACAAGTCCTGTCTTCGACCCGAACACATCCGATCTACTAATGGCTGCTCGCACGGCCCGGCGCGCCGCGGCACCGCACCGCACCGCCTTGCGAGGCGCCAAAGCTCGGGGCGTGCCCATCACGACAGTTCCTATCAATCGCACAATTCTCCAATCATGTTTTCTTTTTTTCTAATTCCAAATTCTTTCGTTCAACTTTTCAACTTGATCCTTTTATCAAGTTTGTGTCATTTGATACATGTTCTTTCTTACTATAATCTGTTTGCAAGTTTTCATCCGAGTGTGAATCAGGCGTTCACTTTTACATAGAAACTTTTTTACTAAATTAATAATTTTTTTTCGTAAGCTTATAACACTTAAAAGTGATACTTTAAATCACTCTTATGAGTGATACCTCAAATCAAATTGTCTCAGATAGTGATAGTTAAACCGTTTTTGTTACTCGTTATTTTTCGAGCAATCACTAGAAACTAAATCTTACTTACTTACCATCACGCCGTTTCCCCGCGGGGGTAGGTAGAGAGGATAGAGCGCCACACTCTTCTCTCCTGACACAATTCTCGCCTCATCCACATACATATATCTTCTCATACAAGCTCGACGATTTTGAGGTTTCTAACAAGACCATCCTCCAGTATTACCTCCTCCAGGTTTACCTGGTCGTGCCACGTCTTCCGCGGACGTCGTCTACTTCTGGTGCCATATATCTTTCTTAGCATTCTCTCCTCATTCATCCGTTCCATATAACCAAACCATCTAAGTGATCCTTTCTTAATCTTACTCACTATAACTAAACCTTAAACAGTTAAATATCAGTTACCAACCACCGTTACAATCGAACACAATAACGTTTTACCATAACTAGTCTCAGTTAGTATCAAAGACATTAGGTTAGGTTAGGAAAATCTCTTTAGTTAGAACAGTATTTTTTTTTTATGAGGATGAACTCCAAATCACCAACCTGTTCACATCAACAAACTCCAAATCATAAACTCCCAGATTAACAAGTTCACATAGGAAGCATGTTATTACAAACTTGGGACGGGTCTCATACTAGAATGCTAATTCTCATTTCTTTCCAAAAATCGTTTTCGCAGATTTTGAACATTTTCAAATCGTTTTTCTCCGCTTCCACTTCGCGCGCTGTGCATTCCTGAGATATTTCCTGATGATTGTTTGCCTTAACAAACGCAGTAGTGTGCGTGTCCCGTCAAACACACACAAAAGGCGGCGGAACTAATGTTAAAGATCTTCCCCAACTTAAACGCCTCTGCGGGCTAGGAAGATGTTGGACCCGCCCGATTGTAATTACGTGCCTCTCAGGTTTATTCCGATACCTGCCATTAAGTTCCATTCAAATGCTAATGAACCTTCGCCGATCCGGGCTGGTCCACCATTAGCTCGAGTCTCTGTTTACACCGAAATCCTACGCACATGGAATGAGTTTTGTCGATGTTGAGGCGGGTTGATCCAACGGTCGTTTATCAGTTCGCTTAAAGTGCTACTTACAATTAAGCCGTGTCAAGATTAGCTTAAGTTACTGATCCAGCGAAACAGGTTGATACCATTCCAGCTCGACATTCATCCCGAATTTCGATACGAGTTCTGTAAAATGAAATAAATATGTTATTTTTTTTATTTACTCGATCACCGATAAAGCAGCATTTATGCTTGATTTATTTCGTCTCTATAACTTAATTTAGTTTTCTATTAAACGTACTAAATAGTCTCCAACACTTAAATATTGAAAATTCGGACTACATCATATTATCATTTATTTATTACTTTGTAAAAAATTTTCTACAGGAGAATTTTAGCCAATTTGTAATCTAATATTGAATTAATACAATAATTATTCATTAATTACCAATATCTATGTATTATGTTGAAAAACTTGTTAAGTACCTTTCGAGTGGTGTTATGTGTATTGGTAAATTATATTATTTATTGACATATTCATTTTTCTGCCTTTGAACAAAGTATATTTGTTTTTTTATAATATATTTGCACCTCTTTGTAACTTTACACCGAGCACACATAATTTGAAATGAATAGTATTATTAATACAAATTAAATTAATGAACTAGAAAGATATAAAAAAAATTCTACTTATCGAAAAAATATTTTAGTTGCTACCGACAAATGGATCTCTTCCCTCCATCATAGGTATGTGATATTTTAAATATGAATTAAATATATGAATTATAAAGATATACATATAAAATCAATTTTATCGAAAAATATTGTTGTTGCGCTACCGGGATTCGAACCTGGATGGAGGGAAGAGATCCAAGTTCGAATCCCGGTAGCGCAACAACAATATTTTTCGATAAAATTGATTTTATATGTATATCTTTATAATTCATATATTTAATTCATATTTAAAATATCACAGACCTATGTTCTGAATAATTACAACTTCACAATAAGAATGTGTTCTCCTAAAAAATAATAAAGTTGTATCAATGTGTCCAAAATTTAATAAAAATGAATTGATAATTCTGGCGTCTACTATCAGATTTACTTAAAGGTATTTTGAGATTCTGTAAAAATAAGGTAGATGGCTCTGTCAAATGATGGAACGATTAAATATATTGAATTCAAAAAGGTAACATATAAAGTCGAAAAATTGTCGCTAAAAATAATGCCGCTGTAGCTTAGTTGGATAAAGCACCTCCCCCGGTTAGGGAAGAGATCCAGGTTCGAATCCCGGTAGCGCAACAACAATATTTTTCAATTAAATTGATTTTATATGTATATCTTTATAATTAATATATTTAATTCATATTTAAGATTTTTTCTGTATATCTTTCTAGTTGATTCGCAATAATAATATGTTCTCCTTAAAAATGAATAGATGTATTACATCAAAAATAGCATACATACGATACGATGCGATACGAGTGATTATTACTTTTAAATATTGCAATCTGCGTATAAATCTGTACGTTCTTCTAACCGCTTATTGCACACGTTATCAATAGAAATTATGTTTTTATTGAAATAACATTTTTATTGTGAAGTTGCAATTTTAGAACAGTGAGATTATTAAAACAAATTAGATGTAGTTATCACCGGGACTGGAACTTTCTTCTGCCGGGATTTGCTGTTTTAATTGAATATTTGATGTCTCACTATAATAAAATAAAAACACATATGGCCCATTATTATGAAAATGGTCCAAGTCAAGAAATTGAAAAAAAAATTTTTTATCTATTATTTCGCGTCATATTGTTTTAAATGCAATCATATAATGATTGATGCAAATTGTAACAATTGTGAAAAATTTGAAGCGTTATATTCAGTGTATTGTTACGACGTTCAACCGTATTCCGCTAGTGTTTATTTTGATAATAGAGTAAGTCATTTCAACCTTAAATTATAAATCTAGCGGACTTAAATAAATTTTGGAACATTGTGTTGTGTAATATAAAAAAATATTTTTTAATCAATTTAAACGCAAACCTTTAAATATATCGAACCATGACTTGGACCACTTTCATAATAATGGACACATGTATAGTTGAAAATTCGACGAGAAACAAAATGGCTAACATAGTATAATAAGTATATTTAACATTCTAAGTGATTCATCGATTTTTTTTTCAATAGTGCATTATTTAGGGCATTATTGTCAATTTTAATTACGCATTCGAAAGATATCTCACTATTTTTGATATGGATTCATTTTATTTTTGTTACATTGGGATTTTACGACAGTAGTCAAAATCAAATTAATTTACATTGTACATGGGGATTATATGGAAGATTTACATCATTCTGTTTGTTAACCACATTTCCTGTAGGTCCAATTACGTCTCTGTTTGGTCACTCCGTAGCACGGTGATTCGTGACCGGGAGTGGCGGGAGTGGCGGGAGTGGCACGCACGACGGGCGACAGACGGACACGAGGGCAATATGAGATGGATATGAAGCCGAACGAATTGACGTATCGGCTCGGGATCTAATGGTACAATACACACTAGAACAGGAATCCAGCCGAACACGCGTGACCGTGTTGCGTTCGTACGCTCCTATCGACTGGCTTACATAAATTAAACTATTCATCTGGAAAAATTCAGAATTCCAATTACCGTTCGAGTAATTACGTTTCGAGCGTTTCAATTGAATATTTATTTATTTACAACATCCGACACTTGTGTCGTATTCTGTTTTATTTATCATTGACAAACTGGTGGGTTTTTTTTTTGCCCGGCGTATTATGTATTTCTATTAAATTGGTGAAATCGTCAGTGTAATTAAGTTTTAATCCTGATTTTTATGTATTGATTTATTTTATCTATGTATAATTTTTTTTCAAAGTTTTCTATGTACCTATTCTTACACACTTTGACCGATCTACAATTTTGAATAGTTACTGTTAAGGACCCTGTGAAAAATATAGGCTCCCTCCCCCTTCCCCCAGGACACTTCATCCCCTTCTACCTGCCTAAATGCGTATTATATTGAATTTCATTCAATTATTTCAAATTTTGCTCTGTTGCACTCTAGGGCCCTGAAGAAAATACAGTCGACTCCTGCCTAGACCAAAGTTTGCATACATCGTTACTTTGTGCAAAACAATGACTCCCTCCCCTCTTTATTCGCACTCCCCGAACGGACCGTTAGTTATATATTTTTACAAATGATGTAATATTACGTATCGAACATTTTGATAATTTCGATAAAATTGTTTACTCCCTCTTGTTACTGATTTTATTATTCGGTAGGTAACTATAAATTGTTTATGTAATTAAAAATTCTCAACGAGTGATTTGTAAAGTGTAGATATTATATTATGCAAGATGTAAGTACCCTAACCTTAAAATAAGTAGATAAATCCACTTGCCAGATTTGTATAAATTAAATAAGATTTTTTTTTTATTCTTAATATAGTGCATACAATTTTTTTTTAGTTTCTTTTTACTAAAACTTATCTTTCACATATTTGCTTAGTTTAATTTCGAATCTATATAGTTTCTCCTCCTGTCTTATGTTTTCTGGTATTTCATTAAAAAATTTCATCGCACTGCACATCATCGATTTCTGAGACTTAGCCTTCTTCCTGCTGACGCATAATATTGAAAATGTTTGAGCTTATTTTTTCATGACGTTTTCATATATATAGTGAGACAAATAATATTTTGGTCTTTTATATACGTAAATTGGTAAAATAAACATGAGTTTTTTTTTTCTCTTTCCGGGTGAAATGATTTTTAATATTTCAAGTGTTACGCGGTACTTAAGTACGGGGCTTGTTTAAGAGACCGTTATATTTTCAGAGTGAACCATTTTTATTATTACACTTCGCCAGTAACTTATAAAAATAATTGTTAATAATAAAACATTACGAAACGTCCAATAAAAAAACGCACCATCGATATTAGTTCAAAGAACCCGACCAGTTAAGAAAGGTGAATGTGCTACCTGAAGTGGCTATAACAATTTTTATACGATTAACGAAATTTCCGCTCATAAACAGCAATTATTTACACATTAAATCATGGGTGATTGTTGTGATAAATAACACTTGTATTACAATTATCTTGTGATCTTAAAACGTAGTTTAGTTTCCTGTCGTCGTAATGTCGTAAGCGCCTTAAACTACGACTTTTTAATAACACATTTTACTTATGCCGGTTTTGAAACCATACTATTAATAAAACGAAACATAATACTTAAATATTACATATGCAATATTTTTAAGGCAATAAACAATAAATTTAGATCTTAATTTTGAATCGAACAAAAAATTCTTTATAAGAAAAATTATTTGAAAAAAAAAAAAGTATAAGTACTGTAATCCCGTAGAGCGCTAATAATAACATCGTTTTTTTTAATCAGGTCCTATTCTACGCGTTGCATAGCGACGCTAACGAGCGATTAAAAATAAAAAAGGTTCTATATTTTAAATGTTTTTTTTAAACTGAGAAAACACGAAAAATTACACGCGTTAAAAAATTGGGTGGCAGGAAAAATTATGTATTCGCCTTCCACCACTATGTCAATCGCGTACCTGGTACTGGTTCTGTGTGGAGTGACTATCCGACAGCATTTAATTTTATAACAGAAAATTGATATTTTATTTACACTAATTCAATGATTAATAGTCTTGTATTCTGAGAATCAAAACTAGTAAATTAATTATAAAGTACATTAAAAAAGTATTTAAAGATGTTTCGCATTCACGTACACGCGTTTTTTTTTATGTATTTCAAATATAAAAATATATAAATCTTTAGTATTAGTAACTATATATTAGACAGTAGATACTATATAAAATTGTGATGGTCGCTTTTTAAGTTTTTCGCACAAATAATCGCTAAATTCAATCGACTCTTATTTTTATTTGTTTGAATTAAAACTATCAATAATTCTGTCTTTATGTAAACTTTATTCAATTCTAAATTTGTTGCTCGTTCAGCGTCCGAATATTGATCGCAGTTTAATAAAATTCGCACGCATTTTCAAATCTTTCACATTCCTCGAGTGTCAACATTTTTTACAGCCGTTCACACAATGCGCGTAGCATGACCATTTTAAATGTTGTGTTGCTGGTTCCCGTTGTGCGCGGCGGGCTCACTTCCTCGGAATTTCGGCAACATCGAATCTATTGTCATTGCGCTCTCATTGCGTGTATTAATTTAGTGCCGTTCCGTTTTGGTGTTACCGTCGAAGTATCAAATCTGTTATTTCATAAAATATATTGTTATTTTATAAATTAGTTAAAAAAAAAAGTCAATGTGTAATGATAATCGATTCAAAACATTAATTAATTATTCTGTAGTGTAATGAAGTGTTCTTAACCACTGTGTGGAATATTTTTTAATTTTTATAAAGTTTTGATTAGTTTAACATAGAAAATTAAGTTTATAAAAAATGTTGATACAGAAATTCAAAATTTTTTTAAATACAATATTTAAAAAATATATACTCATGTACGTGTGAATGAATGTGTATAAATGTGATGTGCGAGGTTATGTGAGTATGTATGTGTAAGATAGATTGGGGCGGGTGAGGTTATGGAGAATTACGTTGATTAGTCGTTGAACCTCAGCTATGAAAAGTACAATATCATTAATTTCTCAAAAGCTTCTTCACTCAGCGAAAAAATGTCGATAATATTTGCGCATCTTATCTGCTCTGTACTTGTTATCTAGTTATCATTTGAGCACGTATAACTTTTATATTAGTTAGATTGATTGACCTAATTTGGCAATGAGGGCGGACTCACCGCCTACCCAGGGCCGATGCAATAAGCTCAAGGCTTTTATCTCGGTCCTACTCATTCGCCGCCTGGATGGCATTTTTTAATGCTACTAGACAGCTGTTCGATAACGTCTCGCATATTGACAGGGCGATACCGCACAGCTGCCAAAACAAAATTTGCCCTCATTGTCCCCGGTTGACTCAATTTATTATTAAATAACATTTACAATACATAACATAAGGATAATATACAATAATACAATTAACAAGGCCGAGGAACAGAGGAGAAGTGAAGAGATACTCCCTTCTGGTAAACGAGACGGCACAAAAGAAAATCATATAAGAGACTCACCCTCCACGAACCACTGCCGGCAGATTTAACCCACATGAACAGTACATCGCAGATCATATTTGGGCAGAAGGTAGAAAATAATAATGATGAAGTTACTCAGCAGTGACCTAATAGGGCAGGCTATTTTAAAGTTAATAATTTGAATTTAAATTAAATTAGTTACATAGTTACTCTACGGGTGACGTGGATAGGTACGATTTCGGCCGTGCGCCTCACTCTGCGGACGCACGTTGCCAATGTGAGCTTGACCTTATGACACCATTGGTCGGGAATACTATTTGAACCAATTAGACAGTCCGACTCAGCAATTTGTTCCGCGCTCGGCCGTCACGCCTGTCGAAGTATCGCGGACGTGATCGAAGCACGTGCGAACACTAGACGGGATACGTCTACAGGTGAAAATGCACACCCACCTTTATTTGCCAATAATAATGATAAATTTTACCCTCGGAAGATTTGAAAAACGGAAATATAAACGTTATGTGAACAACTTAACGCCATTTTTTAGCCATGTAGTTAATATTTTTTGGTAATCGATCATGTAATTTAACACTACGAGAATACGCTATCCCACAAGTATTTACATACCAAAGTTTTCCAAAATATTTGTATGTATGTATGTATGTAAGGTAACATTTTGGTTGTTAGGTGCTGTTGTGATATTTCGACATCCTACGTAGTCTTGTGATATCTTCGTCCTAATTTAAAATTTATCATTAAGTGACGTATATGTTGTTTTCTTTAAATATATATGCATTTGCGGAATACATGTCACATCAATTTTGTTACTAATTTCAAAGTAAGCTATAAACCCTCGCACTATGGACATGGATTTAACTCGATGGGGGGCTATTTGGTTGAGTCTCAAACCCCCGACCATTTGATTACTAGGCAAGTGTCTTAATTTAACTATCAAATATGCCTGTTGAATTCAGCACAATCCATTTACTTACAATTTTTATACCGGCTTCCTGACACACACATAGATAGATAGAAAATACAAAGTAAAAGAACATATTCTTATCTAATTTTTTATTTCCTTGTTATATTGAATTCAGGTATCCATCTATAAAATATTGTGGAGTAGGTCTGTTACACCCTGTAAAAATTGTATATTTTTCTTTATGTCTTTCTAAGTAATTCATCTAATTTCTTTTAACTTTACTATGATATGATTTATAAGCGTGTCCCACCACTCTAAATAGACATTACTGTATATTATATTAACATACCAATTTGGTGTTGGATAATGTATACTTTTAGTTCATTAACATCTTATTATCTAATTTTTTCCCCTTGTTATATTTTATTTATAAAAAAAATGTTGTTTATATAACCTCAATAATAACTATGTAAAATGCAATCCTTGCCATAAAACTACAATGCAGTTTGGCAAAAAATAAAATATAATGTAATAAAGTTGAAAAAAAAAATACTTACCGAAATTATGCGACCGTCAAGATAAAGTTGAGAGGATTAGTGCACCACACATTTTTGTTTAAACCTACTTCGATTTTTCTTCTTACGCTTCTATTTTTGATTATTCCACGCACTTTAAGAATTTAGTTCTATAAAATATGGTCGGCCCAGGTTTAACGTATCTTTGCTTTCGATCTTTTGTACTATTAGTGTAAGTACTTTCTTTCATTTCAACAGTTTCATCTATTGGTCAGACATATTATTTATTAACAATGTTATGTGGACTAATTGCATACATTCTCGGTAAAGTAAAGCGATTTCTTTAATTTTATTGTGGTAGACTTGTTTTTGTTTATTGTTTTTAATAAATGCTTTGTAAAAAAAATACTTAGGATTTAGAATTTTATTATTAAATGACACCAATTCGTTATTTTAGATTAAATCTACTAATGTTACGTTTAGTTTTATCCCTGAAATTAGTCATGTATTTAATCGATGTATTAACTTATAATTTGTGTGTTAATTGATGATCGAGTACTGAATCTATAATATCTGATCTATTTCTTTAAACGAACCGGCTCGACTACTAGACTGAACGCTGTACTGTACTGTACTGTAAAACAGGGGTCTTCATTATCTACCGGTCTTCGAGATGCTACCACACCCAAGATTATTACGGTAGCAACGAATCGAATCAAATCGTCCAGTTCCAAAACCCAACCTAATTGATTTTAGCAGAAATTTAGACTTTAATGACATTTTGTGTACTGTCTTATGATGTCGAACTGACGTGATTATGGGGTTCAAATTCAACTATGTTTCTTCAATATTTATATATATATATATATACTGACTGTTTTCAAAATATCCTTCTGACGCGGGTCGCAGAAGAGATTCTGTAAAAATAAGGTAGATGGCTCTTTCAAATAATGGAACGATTAAATCTATTAATATCAAAAAGGTAACATATAGGTTCGAAAATTTGTCGCTATAAATATTGTCGCTGTAGCATAGTTGGATAATGCACCTTCTCCGGTTAGGCAAGAGATCCAGGTTCGAATCCCGGTGGCGCAACAACAATATTTTTCGATAAAATTGATTTTATATGTATATCTTTCTAATTAATGTATTTAATTCTTATTTAAAATATCACATACCTATGTTCTAAATATCTACAACTTCACAATTAGAATGTGTTCTCCTAATAAGAGATTAAATAAATAACGTAGAGTGGTTTCGCTGTCTCCTAGTTATGATTTTGTTTTGCGATAGTTTTTGTTGATTTCCTTGACGTTGAAGATATAGATTACAGCTGATTTTTGGATTGAACGATTCACTTTGAATTTATATAAATTGTAAATAATAATAATAATAATAATAATAATAATAATAATAATAATAACAACAATTTGCATTTCAAAGTTTGTACAATCGGAGTATTTATTATCAGATCAAATATCTCCAGGAAATTGATTTGCGATCGTTTCTGGAGATTTTTTCTTTCTGAAAAGATTTAAACGGTCCAAGCTTCTGTCAAATTATTATATAATGAAAGGCTCTTCGTTTTTAGGCATGTGACGGTTAGGTTTTATTAGAAAATTTATAGATCCTGTTGAGACAGCAAAAACTGTACGGAAATTGCGTGTTGCGTGTAGCCGATCCGACATGGCTTATTGCAAACTAATTACCACAAGTTGATTGAGAATTTTCAATGGCAGCATAGGTTTGATGTTAAATTGCAGTGATTATATTATTATCCTACTCGAAAGGTAAATAGGCCTCGGGTTGATATTAATCGTCGCGGAAAGGTAGAATTGGACACATCTGTTATTTATCAACGGTGCTCGGTGTGCGCGCGGCGCATAATAATTGTTAATGAAGTTTACAGGTACGCAAATCCATTCGTCATCCATTTCATTTAAACAATTAAAATGGAATTATTTTAAAGGTAATAATTAAGTATTAGCCAAACCGGTATTATATTTATTTAATTAATTAACTCGGAAGGTTATAAGCATGCCTATTAATATTGTGTATTTTGGATCAATTTATTTATTACCGCTAAATATTTTTGCATCTTTCGTTATTTTATTCGTGTAGACATTCAGGGTCGTCCGCATTGTTGATTTATTAATTTCATATTAAGATTTAAAGTTACGAATTCGATTTTAGTCATAAATATTTTATATTATTATTATTTAATTATTTATTTATTCGTTTGTTAATTTAAAAAAAAAATTAATAGCGTGTCACCCAGTGAATATGGTGTTATTGCCAATCACTAGTCAAACTCCTGGTTTTTAAAATTATCTTAATAAATTATTAATTTATTATTCTCTTTGATAATATTGTTCAGATTTTTTTTAAAGTGTAATACAGGTGGTCCAAATGAGACTGGAGGGTTAAAAATGTCCATAACTATTCAATAGAATATAAGAATGAATATATTCTTATATTCTTTTGAAAGATCTATTATCTCAACTCGACTAAAATTCTAAGTCTCCCGTTTTGAGGTACAGGGCTCAGTGGTAGATCTTTCAGAAAGAGGTATTTATTGGTCTGCGTGATACACTTGTGGAGGTTGTATAGCAGAGTATAAAGGACGATCCATATGTCTCTAGTTGTCGTCGTTTTACTCAGTTTGGCATCTCCAGAAAATCCCTGCAACGAATTCTGAAACTGAATCATAAAACGTTTCCGTATAAAATTTGAATGGTGCTGGAACTGTTGCTCCAAGATTCTCAAGCAAGCCTGCAATATGCATTCATGTGAACCCTTCAGTCTCATTTGGGCCACCCTGTATCTTCCTCCCTCTAAGATTGCTAAATGCGTGTATCCCTGCCGTAAGAATTAAACTTTGAACTATGTATTACAATCACTCTGCAAGTATTGTGGATAAGTGTTAAGAAAGTGTTTATTTGCTTTTTCGATTTGCAAAATCATTATTAAACACTCCTGAGTAGATTACCTTGATTTGTGGCGCCTACAGAATGTATCGATGAAGTTGTCGCCCCTGGTCGCCCGCGTGCACCCTCGAGGAGTGGAAGTGAGCGACCTTCGTGAGCAGCCACAGAGCGTCCGACTGGGGTCACGGAAGATGAACAGCATCTCATCGGGTCCCGGCGAATTAGCTATTAGCCCGTCTCGCTCTCCCTTGCTCCTTCCAATACACTATAAATTAACATATATTTTCACGGCCATGTTTCATTTAGGCACACATCTCGGTTATTGAATTGTTCAGGAGATCGGTTACAGAAATTACTTATTTGTTTTTTAGATTTTACCAAATAATAGATTAATAACGTATTTCTTTCCACAATCAAAATAATTTATATTATATATTATAAGTTTCATGGCTTGTTAAGGTTAGAGAGTGTCATTTGTTTCACTTCAACAACTAGAAGTCAAGCTTCATTTCATATTCATTGTATTGTATCGTAAATTGATATTGATAGAATCGGCGTTTTACAATTTAGTTGTGTCATTATTCATCAAAAAAAATATTAGGTTTTCACGGTCGTTCAGAATCTTATGTGTACAGTTTACCGGGCTAATCTGCCGTACATAGCTGACCTTTCTGGTCAACGTTTTAAATCTCATTGCAGGGTCCATCATTAGGGCTGATGGACTCTGCAATGGGATCCGAAATGACGGCCAGAAAGGTCAGATATATATGGCAGATTAGCTAAGAAAACTGTACACAGAATATTCATCTAGGAGCGCGATATGAGTGAATCGTATGAACACTTGGCCCTATATCCAAATTCTGCGTACTCCCGACGATGCCTAAATATGCCATCGAGTGTATTTTTATTTGCAATAAACGCTTTAAACTTTATGTTCATCAATAATACTTTATTTTATTTTAAATTAATATAAAATTTCACCTTCAACGGATTTTCAATAGAGAATGAAAACGATATACGCATTCAACAGTATCGATTGCACATGTGGGAAAAGATGATTTATAAATAATAAAAATTGTACCGGCAACGGTCGGACACCGGCGCGGCCTTTCAGAGAGCCGGTAATTATTTTCCTATAAATATTAATTCGCCGCTAGATGGGGTTATGTTGCAATCACGGTCCGTTTTGAAAGCACCTGAAGATCAATAATTCATCAATTCCGGTACTCACTAACTAACACACCAGGTACGAGTATGTTCTGTATTCTGTACTCCCGATACATGATAGGCTTGATTTGTAGTAGGTAATATAATATTTCTTGTTTGCAGCTTTACACATGACAAGATTAAACGGATAAAATTGAATGATTTATGGTCATTTTGGAGGGAAATGTGCGTGCGGTGAAGCATTGTGTAATCTTGTTATGCAACTCTATTTATAATTGATTCATTAGAATTCTATCTTTGTAAGAAGAAAAACTTATAAATATATTCAATAATTATTAAATGTATTAATTTGAAAGATATACATATAAAATCATTTTTATCGAAAAATATTATTATTGCTACTGGGATTCGAACCTGGATCTCTTCCAATCCGGGGAACGTGGATTGACGACAAATATTCAGACCTATATGTTACACTTTTCAAATTAATACATCTATCGTTCCATTATTTGAAAGCAATCTACTTTGTCTTTGGAAGACATCCAGGTTCGAATCCCAATAGCAACAACAATATTTTTCGATAAAATTGATTTTATATGTATATCTTTCTAATGACTACATTTAATTTGTATTTAAAATATCACAGACCTATGTTCTGAATAATTACCTCACAATAAGAATGTGTTCTCCTTAATAATAAATAATTATTATTGATATTTATTTTATTAGGTACTTAAAAAAAAAATTGTCTGATGTCTTTATTTACCGGACATAGGATGTTTAGGTTTTATAACCTGCAACAAAGTTGTTACTACATTTAAGTTCTTGACCCTTCAGTCCAATGTAATAATTTCCTTTTATTTTCCCTACGCGTGACACAGAAGGACACTTGTAGGATATTATATTATATTTTGTATGTTGTATATATATAGATGTATTTATATATATGTAGATGTATATTGTATATATGTCGATGTATGTTGGTAGTATATATGTAGATATATGCATCATACGAAAATACATCAAAGGAAAATAAACAGGTGGATAGAACAGACAAAAATAGTTGATATAATTTAATACGCCAAGAAAATGAGTAAGCCACATCGCTTGGCTCGAATACAGTCATCCAATGGTACCTGTAGGAAATCAAGAGGTCGACAGGCCGCCCCAAAACCCGTTCAACTGACTCATTAAATTTTGCGGAAATAGCGGCAGCGAATAACAATAGACAGAACATAATGGGAGACACTTGGAATGCCTTCATCCAGCAGTGATACCAACATGATAATGATGATGATTTTGTACTTATATTAATTAATATATCTGAAATAATATGGTTATCTTTTATTTTGTAACTTATTTAAGCGATTTCTATCGTAACCCCTTTGCTTGCTCTTTATCATTATATATACAAATATCAATATATTGTACTTTTCTATAATATGCCTACGAGTATATATTGTACATATTTTGTTTTAGTTTGTTGTATTTTTTATTACCATTTTTTAAATTCTTTCGAACTCGGTTATATCGAGCACGGTTATAGTGAGCTCGCTTCACTGATATAACGTACAAAAATATTGTTAACAAGTGGACAAAATACACTACACGGTCTAAAAACCTTATTTCTTGTGAAGTCATAAAATCAAAGCAGCGTCTGCCGACGAGATTCCTTATTGTTTACGATTCCTTTCAGGTTTGTGAATTCTTAGAAAAATACAATGGGTGTTTATTTTGTGTGCGTAGTAAATAGTAGTAAGTTTTAAACGTTAATCCAATTTTATTGAATATTAAATATTTTTTGTAATAACTAGTAACGGTTATATGAGCAAATTTAGCTGCTCCCTTCGTACTCGTTATAACCGAGTTGGACTGTAGATTGTCTATTTTTCTTACTAAATAAAAATCTCGATAGCACAAAATCGATCGCGTCCCTTGTGTGGGTTGGTTGACATGAAATATGACATTAGTTTCCCAACACACACACGGATCCACAATCCGGCTCCGGCGCGGTCTCGGCCCGAGCCGGATTGTGGTTCGAGCGGCAGCCCCGTCGGCCGGCCTTGTACGGCTGCGTACCGATTACTAAATCCAATTACAGGATTTCAATTTGTACGGTTTCTGCGGATGTGGGAGGAGCGGGGAACGGAGACCGTCCATCCCCGGCGACCGCGCGCGGAACAAATTATGTAACGGCCGGGCCTGTATTGTCGCGGCCGACCCGCGCCCGCGATGCGTCCGCTGCGGCGCCCGTCGCGGCGGTATGCTCGCGCCTTACGAGGGTTATTATAATTTCCGCAACGGACATACATGTTTCTTATTTTCATTTGTTTAGAATTTTCGTCGTGTGTTAGTGCTCTGTTAAATATAATTAAAATATTAAAAAATTTTGTATAAATAATTATTTAAAAAATATATTTTCATATATCATTGCATATTTAAATCTTACACATGAGGATACTAGTTGTACAGTCAGCAACCTACATTATTTTATTTTTTCTATCTTCTCATAGTTTTTACACATTGTGTTACATAACGTATGAGCAGTCGAACTTAGTTCTTTTTGATGTAAAATGGTCATTTATTATATTTTGCTCGCTGCTATTTACTAAAAGTAGTCTTCGTTACTCAGATATTTAAATGGCCGGCCAGTATGAAAACTAGCTTGCTTTTAGCAGAAGGTGGTGTGGTGTAATCATAGAGATTATCATTCATAATAAGAAGTGTATTAAAAAAAATATTTTCTACAAGCTGCTATTAATTTTTGGCGTTTATTTATAAAAAAATATGGAGGTTGTTGGGATTACAATTAGTACTCTCAAATAATTAATTTTTTAATATAATACTCATTTCAATGTTGTTGTCTCTTTTCCACGCTCCTACCACGGCTCCCCCCCCCCCTCCCCGCTAATACAAAATTTATTATTTTTTAAATTAATAAATTTTAGTCTAGTTGGTATTATATTTTTTTGTTAGTCTGAACTTTTTCTCGTCATTCAGTCCTATTATATAATTACTATTTATGTGGATACTTTTCTTTTTTCTTTTAACCCTTTCCAAACCATGCAGTAACACAGGTCTACCATCGTAATTAAACCTATAATATTTTTGTAAATACATGCAACATAAAATTCATATTTTAGATAATCTTAAAGAAAGTATTAGCGCTTAGGAATGACTAGTGAAAAACAAATTATGAAAAGGGAATCGTACAAAAACAATTATTTTTTTCACTCAATCCATTGTAAAATTAATACGTTGGTAAAAAAACAATTTGAGATATGAAAGACGGAGATCACACACTATTTTCACATCGAAAAGAACAACAAACATACAAATATAATTGTCTCTTTCTCACTAATTAAATGAAGACAGATAAGAAGGAAGAACACATTGTATACGACTTAATGAATGCTCTAAATTGTTATTAATCATTTTTTTCAAAATTGTATGCTCAATATTTAGAGTAAATTCATGCCATTAAAGCCATTTAAGCTAATAAAAACATTTTTTCTAACAGTTATTTACGGTAACACGAGTAGACAGCATGGCTGCGTTCGGGTATTTTATATCATGGTATGGTAAAGGTTAAACTAAATATGCAGGATAACTATTGATAATTAATAATAAAAAGTAAGAATACACAAGTATTATTTCAATGTATTATAATTATAAAATACCAAAGTTATTTAAAGTACATGTTTAAAACAACGTTAATTAACCACAGGTTAAATTATTTAAAGGAAGGCAATGTGATTTGTTAGTTAAGCGATAGATAAATGGTAGATTGTGAAAATTTCGGGTACAAATTTTTGTTATTTTTTTTGTTTAATATGTAAATTCCCTCACATTTGTGGTGAATTTTTTTAAAAATAAATTATGTACCGGTAATGATGCACCCATTTAATGCCATTGTGATCCAACATATTTATTTAAAATAAATATTTTTGCAACACTAATTTATGTCGGGCATAAATAAACAATAAAAATTATTCAGAGATTAACGAAGGGCAAATACGTAATTCAATACACGAGTACCAAATATTAGCTTTTCTGGCTCACCTTGTCATTGAAGATATTTTTTATGTATTACCGAGTACATAATTCTGTTATCTGTTCACCAAATGGTGGGTTGGGCCGTCGTTACAATTCTCTATCTCTTCGACTATTTGTTTAACTGTTGTGCCGCTAACAAAGCGCCCGAGTGTAAACAAACTGAGAAAATCTTAACCATGCTTCCCTGTTGTATCGACTTTTAAGTTTTTTTTTTTTGTAAACGAATAATAACTATTTCGAAGTGTAAATTGTAAATGTCAAAAGTTAGATGTAAAGTTCGCATTAATCAGAAATAGTGCAACCAAGAAAATATTATGCGCTTTTAAATTAAATATAAATTAAAAGAACGATCTTTATTTAATACAAACGAATCGATGTTTTTTTGTATTTTATCTATGAAACGGTATATGAAAATATTCATATTTTCGTAGAAAGCAATCAGTTAGTGGTTTAACATATTATATCAAATAAAATAACAATCACTTTCTATGAAACCACGAAATTTATTATACGTCAACCGGTTTCGCTTATCTCAAGCTTCATCAGGACGTATTTGAAACTAATCATATATATTCATAAAGAGTGCACTTATATATATATATACATAAAGAGGGAGATAGAATATAAAATTACATGTGAAAGAGAGAGACAGACTACATATACAGATAGACGGAACATTAAGGGAAGGTAAAATACACTGTTGATGGAAACGTGGGAAAAAAAATATGGGGCTAATGGATAAATTAATTTGATCATTAAGAATTGGCGTACCACTATTTATTGCCTTTTTTATTTCAAAGGCTTCTAAATTGTCCAACCGGAGGCCAAACCCGTTTTTATGGAGGAAAATATTATAATATTTAAAATATTCAAATATTTTTCAAAAGTTTATTGATGGCAAAATAGTAAAATACAATAAATATACGAGTATTAAGAGAATTTATCTTATGTTAATTTAATATCTCTTTTATTGGGTAAGATGCTGGAAGAGATATGGTGAATTGATGAAGAATATGGGATGCATAGAATGATCATTAAATATGTATAGCATAGTCATTGTCATAATAAATTTAATAACATGATTAAACTATTACATAGTAAAGCATTGTAGCTACAAAAATTATGGTCCTGTAGACATTGGCCATACGGAAATATCTAACAGTTATATCCGTAACTTATCATAATGAGTACCTTACCGATGGGATAAGCGTTGTTTCGATATCATTTGTGGTCGTGGTGGTTATTATCCTCACGACGGTTTCGTTTTTTTTTTTTTTTTACAAGTGACCGCATGGAAGCGATGCCACTTATCCAATCGTCGCTCCCGTATCAAACCGCTTAGCTCGCTTGAAACTTGGCCAAATCAGCTGTACTTTCTTTTCCATTGATTCTGAAGAGCTGTTCGTTTGATGTAGGTACTCCTTTTGCGAATGTAATATATCATATTATTTCTATTAATCATGTGTATATTTTAATTAAATCGATAAAGCTACATACTTGTAAGCTTCATTAAGGGATCCGACTGCCGACTCACGGTCGAGCGCAATCTTCCGTTAGCCTCGCAGCATCTATCGAGGTCAGCACCTTATTAGTCGACAGACTCTTCGGGGAGGTGGCGGCTTGATGCTAATTGCCGACTCCCGGTGACTTCTTTATTATCGCTTCCGTGGAATAGGTGTCGGGGTTTCCAACGAGCTCTGACTGATCTGCCGTGAAGGAACAGGCTCACGATATGCATGAGGCTCGCTGGCAGATGACTAGACATGTACAGCAAGAACTTACATACTTTGATCTTGACTATAAGGGTCCAGTTGTGATTTTCAATTTTTTATATTTTTGCAGTAATATAATATAAATAAAATTTGATAATTCTTATTTAAAATATTTAATCCTACACCATCTTTGAATATAAAATTAAAAATTGTTATTTGAACTTATGGAAATGATATTTTGTAAAGGTGCATTTTTAGTCTATTTTTAAATAAAGTCGTTGATGCACTGTTTCTTATTCCGTTCACTAAACTCAGACTGGTCGATTCTACAACTCTTCCTACGGCTGAAGTAGAGGGTGACCCGAGAGTTTGGCGTCTACTATTCAAGTTTTCTAAAATGCAGAGCTCTTGAAGATACAAAGGCGCCATGTGTCGCTTTATACATCAACCGACATAATTTTAATTCAACTCTTTCAGGGAAACTGAACCAATGTAGTTCTCGCATAAGGGGTGTTATGAGAATTTAGAATATATTTAAATGCCTATTAAAGATTTTGCTTATCTTGTTAAATATTTTACATTATTCGTAAATCGGGATAATGAATATATAATATCTCCATGCACAAGTTCTATACCGGTTTATCGGTGAGACTGGCCCAGTAGAGGAAGAATATTATTATTTTGCCACTCCCAACAAGTTCTGACGTATATACCTATGTATTCTGTACAATGTAAAGGGGTACTAAACCATTGCATTATAAATATCATTCTTTGTAAAAAGAAAATTTAAGTTAATTAAAGACTGACAAGTAGTACCTCAAGTAGTCTCAAATAATATTTGGTATAAATATTTTATCAAAATATTATGTATTTTTTTTGTCTTTCTTAATTTTTCAATAGTAGGAAGGTAAGACAAGTATTCAAATGCATACATTCCAAGAATGATTATTAACAATCAAATCACCACAAATCTTAATTTTTAAACAAGAATGTTTGAATTTGGAGAAATGAATAATTATAATACAGTGGAACCCCGATTTTACATGCCCATTCACGTTTTCCCTCCATTTGCCTGTTATTTTTGCAGTCCCGTGTCATTTCAGTACATTAAAAGTCCTATTTTACGTTTGCCTTTCCCGCGATTTACGTCTCAAATCAATTGAAATTCGTTCAGCCAGTTCACTATTCACTATAGAGCCAAGAGTGTGTTGGTCGTTTGCTTGTCGTTTATACACGTTTTTTACGTTTTTTTATTTTTTTATTAGTTTTTACAAGCTGGAATCAGCGAGAAAATTGTCTAGAAGATAGTATATATAACAATAATGGTTGGGAAATAATTTATGAATAACCCTTGCAGACTTACTTAGACGTTGACTCCAACGTAATAACATCGGACATAGTGGAAATTGATGAAATAGTGGACAGTCGTATAAACGAAAACTTGACAGAAGAAGAACCTTCCTGTTCATCCCATAAATCTAGCTCCTACAAGAGACGATGCCATGAGGCATATTGAAGGCTTCATAGCATATTTTACTAGTATTAGTAATGTACCACAGAGACCTTTAATTTAATTTATAATATTGAAAAAACTATTTAAAAACAACAAAAAAAACATACATTATAAAAAATGGTTTGATTTTTTTCAATAAAAAATAAATTTAATGTTTTTTTAATATCTCCCAATTTACATTTTCCCTGATTAATTTTTTTTTGTTGGTCCCTTCAAAAACTTAAAATCGGGCTTTCACTGTAATAGTATTATAATACATAAAAATTTCACAGTAGGTTTGTGCAATACATACTCAATCTGCCGTAAAAAAACATAGACATTTTTAAAAACAAGTTAGTAACTAAGATAAAATAAAAAGATGAACAATTTAACACCCAAAATGAAATAAACTTTAACATACGAATTTAAAATATAAAATTAATTTAGCATTTTGTTTAATTTAATTTCATTAAATATATGAAAATTTGTTAAATATTTTTTAAAATTGCAATAATTTTTTTTTCTTTTACCATACGAAGTAACCAATTTCATATTTCGTGAAATGTTTAATTTTTTATCAATTATGTAATGGATCTAGCCAGCCAGCCAGCCAGCCAGCCAGCCAGCCAACCAGCCATAAACATCTACAGATTACACTTTATATCATTTTACATTGTAGATTAATGGAATTAATAAAAATAATATTTTTGCAACACCTGCGACACTGTATTACAAAGTCGTGGCGTACGTTTCATCTTTAATTAAGCTACGATAAAAACTGTTTTGCCCCAGAATAGAGAAAAATTTTTTTTTGTACATTTCTTAAATTTTTCTCTCGATAGCTTTCAGAAATTATAATATTTAAAAAAAAAAAATTTTTATTTTCTTCGCCAAACCCTTTATTTTTTTAATGACAACTTTTATTACCCATATACTGATCATGTTAGATAACGTATTTATGCAGATGGATTTGTGAAATTATTTACTTTAGATAATAATATAATGCCCATTTAATGGAATTTTTTGTTAATGCTTCTTTAATAGTCTTGGAAATTTCTTATTAAGCTTTAAATTATATGATCAATAAAGCCTGCTCTTTAATAAATATCAAATTTATTTTATGACGCCGTTAATAGTTTATTTACTGTTTTTCGTATAACAAGCGAAAATTCTCTATTATTCATGTATATGAGTGTAATAATGTGAACGTGTTCATGTATACATAATTGATTCTTCGATATGATTTATTTTGACTTTTAAGTGTCCTCTGCACAAGACAAGTTCATCCCACGCTAGTAAATTACTAGAGGAACACTCAAAAAGTATGATTACAGTTTAATACAAATTTTGTAATCAGTCATTCAATTAATGATATGAGTTTACATATGTACTTGTTATGTACCTATAACATGCATCACGTAACACTCTATAGCATATTGTAGGATAAATTGTCTGAATATTAATTTGTTTAGAAAGTCTTAAAAAGTATTACTTAAGTGCGGAGTTAAATGTAACGTTATGTACGAAATACGTCTATCGTGGGTTTATTTTAAATCGATTACATTATAAGGAACTTTTAATTTATTTTAATAGTTTCACAAAAAATGTATGTTAAACACATAAAAAAATAATTAACAAGCAACAATAATTACCGTATCTTAATGTTGTTCCAAACAATGCAGCACTTAGTCAGCATACATACCTAATTAGTTTACAAATTAATCATTATTTTTAATGAACAAGAATTTATAAATGTATTAAATATAAATAAATAATGCGTAATGATATGAATCTTCTTGAGGGAATATGCTGTATATAAATTTATAAATTGTAGCTAGACACCGATAAGTCGACTAGTCGTCGACAATAATATATAATTTGATAATTTCTAGACTGGAAAATAACGTCAATTTTGCCGATCTCCTATACTCAACCTGCTTACCAGTGTATATTATCGTTTCACATGGTTCATAATATTTTCCTGGGCCGATCCCAAAAATTCACACGATCCAGTTAGACATCCGCCGCGACACCGGTATTAGGCACGCCTTGTATTAAATGGCTGTCTCAGACATTGAAATAGGGGCCAAGATAGCTTGCTAGCTTGCCGCAAGTACAATATCGCTAATATGTTGCAGGCTCTGATTATTGTCGCAGAACGGGAGCATGTATTCGACCGCAGGAAGTCAAATGAATTATTATTTCGAACAATCAGATGTTGACTTTGGTATTATTTATTATTTAAGAGGCCAAACGCAGAAACTCGTTTGTAGTATTGAATAGAGGGAAACTCGTCTCGTTTTGCATTTCAATCTTGCATCTAACAGTCAGTTTCATATATAAAGCATATATTTACTCTCTTATTATGTAATCAATTAATAATATTATACGTTGATTCGCTATAATGTGTAGGCATCGCGTTGGTTGTGTTACTAATATATTATATATCACAATTTATATATATTAATGACGATTTTCCAAAAATATGAAGTTTTACCACATCCTAACTTACATACTGTTTTTTTTTTTAAATACAACCTATAAACAATATGCTACATTTTAAATAATAAAATGTATTTTCTTAACTGCGGAAAAACCGAGTTTTTATAGTAAAATACATCCAAGTCAAATATTATATATTTTTAATGTTTGAAGAAGTTACTTTACGGTTAGACCGTGGGTTAACTATTAAGTTATATTAGAACATTTAATAATATTGATAAAAAATACCAGATTCAACCAAAATAATGAGTTTTGAACTAAGTAAATAACTAAAAGAAAAATGCCTCAACAATTTAGTAGATGAGCTCGCCTAACCAGAGACAATTTAATGTGTTTCCGAGATGTTTTTTTAAATACATACAAAGAAATCATTATCAGCTGTTTTCTCCGAAACTGGTTAATATTAAAATATTAAAAACTATTGGTTAAATACAAAGTTTATTGTAGTTAAATAGTTCATATTATTGTTATATTACAGATTTGTTTTTCTAAATTTGCATTGTCAAACTGAATATTTTTAAATCTTTGATTTCAGCCGACTTCACGGTCTCACCTAGGATATTGATTGTGTACCCGCGGTAAATTGAATGCTCTTCTTCAGCGTGATTTACAATTGCCATCGGTTTGCTTAACAAAACGTCTTAATGAGGAATAAAAATCGTGTCGATCGTTTACAAGAGCACGTGTCGGCAATCGGTTAACGGCATAATTTATGGTTAATCTTCGATTTATCTCGGATTCCACCCGCAACACCTCGCGCGGCGGATCCCGCTCCTTCCTCCGCTGGTGATTGATCACCGTATTGATTAAGACGTCCATTCATTAATCCGTGCACAAAACAAACCGATTTAGCGCTGTTAGTAAGCGATCTCCCCGCCAAAAGAACCATTTATTTAAGCCTAATGGTTCGATGCTCACCGCTTTTCCGGATGCTGACCATCACACAATTGCGTTAATCATCTTCGACGCGGGTCTCCGCGCGCCATCTTCTTTGCATCTCACACCTCTCACGGTTTCAATAATCAATCTTTTTAAAATACGACTGTTACATAACGATGCTATTTACCATTTACCTCTAGGATTACTGATTGTTTAATTTTGACCATAAAAATTCATTCAGAATCACTTTTTTAGAAAGCTCTTTAATTAATTAGTACCTACAAAAAAAAATGACGATTTTAATTTCGTTTCATCTAAAAATAATTATAATCATTGTGAAAGTATTTATTTTTACGGTATGTTTTATTAAAAATCTTTGAAATGTAACTCTTACCACCCCGGAAAAATTATTTTATCAAATTGAAAATACCTTACATTTTAAATAAACTTATTGCATTTACAAATTCATTAAAACATTTGAGTAGTATTTCAATCAATTATTATTTATAATAAAAAATATATATACCTAATAACATTAGAGCTTACCTTCTCGTACAGTTTTGACTATTAAATGTATACGCTAGTTTAATAAATACAAATCTGTAGCGTAATAGTGAATAATAAAAAAAATATCGTTTTTATTTTAATCTTTCTCAAATCAATCAAGCAACTTAGCGCGCAGGTGTTTCGTGGCCCTGAAATGTTCCGTGGCCTTATTACAGGTACAGTTGACAGCAGCGCGCAAAAGTCGAGACATCGTACGCTGTAATCACAGCGATTGGACAGGGCGTGCACCTTTAATAGTTTGGAATCGAATAGCTGACGTAGTTGTCACGTTTATTGAAGTAATGTTTCATGTACATTCATTACTGTGATTCATTGTAGTATGTTATTTAGGTGCATAATCAAATGCAACAGAGCTTATTAATTATTATAATTTAATGATTTATTTAGTAATTGTTACCATTATTCCATCTTCAGAAATATACAATTTTGTTCAGACATTGATGTATTTAACTGTTCGCGTTGGTCAGCGATTCTTCTTTTGGTGAAGGGCTTTCATGTTCTCGTGGCACGTTGGGGATACTTCTTAATACATGTCAATACATTCTATTATAGATTCATATATTTCTCTTTTTAAAATTGTAAGTTTAAATGTGCCGTGAGACAAAACTAGATCATTTAAAGGTAAAAAATTTACCACATTAATGTATACCAGAATAAATAAAATGTTTCCGTTACTATGCGACCATTTAAGTACAAATAATAATTACAAAACTCAGTTCTTCGCGGGTAGGGTGGACACGCTAACATTAACCCTTTCTACGCTGACGGTACTTTAAAGTATCATCAACTTTATCTAGTCATATATATAGATTTAGGTTATGCTGTTACCAATGATATCATACAATCATATGTTATACAATATATGTACTTTCGTTTAACCAACGTCTTTGGACAAAATAAATCCGTCGTTTATACGACCCTATCATGTATTTATTTATGCTTTTAGAGTACTGTTAATAGTGTTTTTAAAGTTTAAGTTTTAACGTAAAATAATGCTTTCTTACCCATATAAAAAATGTATGGACGTTTTCAAGAACACTTTATATGACTGAGCATGATTAATTTATTGTTTGAAAATACTTCACCTAATAACTAAAGGAAATAATTATTTTTATTAAAGGTTAACGTAGGAAATAGTTATGCCAATTGCTTGTTATTTTTCTCAAATCAAAAACCAAACCGTGCACCAAATTTAAAGAACAATCATGAAATCAACAGATTAAAAACAGTAAGATAGTAAAATTCGCGAATTAGTAAAAGAGGAAGTAGAAACTTCAATGATTTGCACGCAGTCATAACCCTTTCTAATGTTATTCTGTTAATAAACAGTATAGGTACCGACTCCATTCAAAACTGATCAACCGAAAGGAATTTTTAATTTAGTAAATAGCCATTTATATGACTTGAGTAATTCACTGGCTTAAAGACAGAACTGAGTAATGTAAATAGCACGATGCGGCGATTAAAAAAAAAGCGCCATGAGTTTTGCGGTGAGATGCGCTGAGTTTTAGAACTCCGCAATTAAAGTCTCTACTGGTACACAGATGGCACTAATTGCAAAATAATGTTTTTGTTAATGTTAATCTAATTTTTAAATTTATATTTGTTTCCCAGAATTTTTAGTTATGCACAGCTTTTTTGCTTGTATGCACTGCACGCCCCTGCATATATCTTACTGTGGTATTAATTCTCTGACGACACTATTAAATCTACTTAAATAATAGTTTATACTAGATTTATTTAGACTACTAACATTAATTATTTTTTCGTTATGTCAACACTGAAATTGGTCAGTTGCGCATTGTTATAAGGTAAGGTTTGACGCGCTTGTATTCCTTGTGATTATTAATTATTATTTTTACCTAATTTTTTTTCTTAAATTTTCAACCCTTCTTTTAATGTTTTAGAATATTTTTATTTTTTGTGTACATCATGTAAGGTCTGACAGTACTTAGAAGTATCACAAATAGTAATTAATAATGTTTATATACCTAAATTTAAAAAAATTTTCATAACATGCTTTTTTATGTTTGAAGAATACTACAAAAAATATACAATTGATAGGGACTCAAATTTAATAATTCGGGGTAGAAAGGGTTAAGCTTCCCTTACAGGGGTGTATGTACTTCAATTAATATTTTTGTAGAACGAATTCCTCAAGATTTCCGTATAAAACGGTTAATAATAATTGGCTATAACGGAGCGGTCTACGTTTAAATTCTCGCAATATTTTCCATCCATTAAACTATTCTGTTGCATTAGACAAGCTTCACCTATAAGTAGGAACGCACGCCCAAAGTATTTCCTCTCATTTCCCGCGCGCGCCGCGGAGGGGTCAGCCCGGTCCGCGGGCCCGTTGCACGTGATTAGGGATTACGAGCGCGGCTATCGTGTCGGCGAACTATTAATAAACGTATCAAATCGGCCGGCCGATTGGAATAATTGATACGGGGCGGGAAATCGGACCCACCCAGGGAAATCGGTCCGAGACGAAGGCGGTCAGCGCGGACAGTAAAAATCGCCGGCTAACGAGCAGGACGTAACTAGATAGATAGATATCCACGGTGCGCCGCGCGTTGCGGAACGTGTGATAGATAGCGGGGCAGCAATTAACTCCCGCGTCAAATGTAGGCCGGATTTACAGGATATACTAGTATAATTACGCGCATAAATTAATGCTATCCGCTCTAAGTTCATCATAAAATCAAACCGATTCTGTTCAAGTATGCTAATACCACTGCTCCTACAATTTCACGGTGAAACTTTTGCACTTCACACTGCAGTGGATATTCGGTCGCTTTATTCAATTAAATTGAATTTAAGGAAATCCCGAAGGGTCCCACCCTATCCCGGAACCGTTATGGGATTATGCACTCGTGCTTCGATTCCATTCAACAATGCAACGCACGCATTAATAATTATCAAAATCTACAAAGCTTATTAGGAGATTATTATATAATAGAGTTCTCTATTAGTTCTGTTCCGTCAGTTAGTTAAATTATACCTTATGGCTTTCCTTCACAGTTTACTTTTTTCTCTCTCTTTCTTTATTACATAGCTTACGGATATGTGTAGCGCCTAATATCAAAACACCCTAAAACGACGAATGAAAAACGTATATTTTTAAAGCAAATGTTTAAAATGTTTGTTTTTACATCAGCATTTTTTAAAGAGACAATTCTGTAATTTAAAAGTTTTTTTTCTGCATATATCGTTCTGGCAGTCATACTGGATTGGCTGTCATTTTAAGGGGAATAGCAACTTATACTCTGTCTGCTTTGGGGTATTTTGGAAATAACCCTTATTTTGAACATGCAATATCGAAGGATTTAAGTGGCTTTTGTGAGAAATAATGTGTTCTGCATGTAGCTGACAAAAAAATCTACATAAGTGCATATTTAACTCTAATTATCCGAAATCCGTTTTAGGGGGTTTTGAAAGTTAGGCGCTACATATGTACAATTTTAGAGATAACTAGGCATGAACAATTGTGTTGCCAATTGGTCATTGGATGTAGGTTGGCTCCGGTATATCCAGTACCGAAGCCATATCTGTACATACTAATTTGAGGTTCAAAATATATTAAATTAAATATGAAACATTTTGTAATATTTTAACAAATACGTTTAGCAAATTTAGTATTTTTTTGTTGTCGATTTGTTTCCGTGCCTACGGTCTGCACGTGGGCGTCACACGTCTCAGCGAACGAAATGATGGAGATGTCTTCCTCGGCGCTCATTGGATCGGCTCGGTACATTTTGAGACTCGGGAGTGACACTCGTCTCTCGATTAGATCCATATTGGGAAGTGGATATCGGCCTGCGTTTAAATTCCTCCCTTTATGGTGAAGATAACGAATACTTAACGGCGGCTTCGGAGCGGTGACATTTGCATGCGCCACCGACTCGTTCGTGTTTGCGGCTGCCGGGATCCGCGCACAGTTCGCGACATCTTTTAACTGTCGACAGAGTCTCCCAGATTCTATTCGTACTAAAAATTACTGAAATTTACAGTACACTGCACTGATAGTGTGTTTTCATCTTATTTTAAGAATCCATAATCCTTATTACAAATGTCAGAGGCAGTGCCGTAATTACAAATATTGGGCGAAAGCGTTCGCTAAATAAGTATTGTATTATATGTACGATATACAAATTTTAATACTATGTAGTTTATCTAATAACACAGTAATGATAAAATTATTCTGTTTATCTCATATAATATTATATTTACACTTCATGAAAAAAAAAACACACGTTCTTAGACATTTATCAACATTTGTAATTTAAAAAATATTTGCTTTGCTTTAAGATAGTTTTCACTTTGCGACATAGTGGGGTATTGTTACTGTATATGTACATCGATAAATTTTTCACATATTTTATTGCTTACGCGTAAGAAATGATTTTATACATTTTATAATTCTATTTCTTGCTGTGGATTATTAATATTAAATCTGGTACTTGCAAAAATATCAACGCAAATGGAATGTAAAATGTTTTGGCATAGTTACCCCACTGGTTAGAGGAATATCGGAAAATATGGTAAAATGCATAGGAATAGGACAGATACATGCATCATACATTGGTCCTATACTGTATAACCAACTTCCAAAATCAACAAAATTAGCAAAATAATAAATAAATAATTATTTATCGACATTTTTCTGATTCCCAAGTTCTATTTCTATTATTTTTTATTTTTTGTTATTACTTTTCACATTGTATTTTTATAGATCTTGATCTTGTTTTATATAAATGTCGAAGCCCCCCCATAATTCAAGATTTTTCTTATTTGGGGGTGCATAACTCTATTATTGCATTATGTTGTCGAATAAATAAATAAACTTAGGTATAATCCGTTGTTTTAATTTAATTTGTGTACTGGAACTCTAAATTGAATAAATGATTCTAAACTGTAAGACTTTGAATTGAATTAATTTATTACATATTATTAATTTTCATAACACCTTATGATCAGTACATTATATCTATGACCATCTCCCTTCTCCTGGACATTAGTTACAGAAATGTGTTTTAGGTTTTAATAAAGTTAATGTGAAAATCCTGCAGTCATAATTAAATTCTGGGTTAAATATAAGTCAGCTAACTAATGCTGATTTTTATAATGATTTATAGCATTTCCTATGCAAAATTTAACAATTTGATTGGCATTTTGAATTGGGATTTTTTTTACCTTAACTGTGGGTTTACACCCCCCACCACCTCCCGCCAAAGCCGGCTCTCATGGAGCTCTTCACGGTTTCCGTCCGTCTTTCACAGCTGATGATGTCAGACCTAACGGCTGAGGATATTGCCGGTTTAACGATCAATTTGTGGTCTCAATTCTCGTAAGTCTCCCACCTCAATGTGTATATACAGTTATTCATACAATATTATTTGTATTTGCACACTACAATCATGAATATAATTTATATTTACTTAAGAAAAAATTTCTTCATTGTTATTGTTTGCTTATATATTTGTTAAACTTAAATTAACTATTAGTTATTTTTCTCACTTACTCACAAAATTCTCCATTCTGCCCGACACATCAGCGATAGACTCTCAGCCATTTTCCTGTAGTGTATCCTCCAAATTTTTGGACATTTGCAATATCGGAAGGTAGCCTCGAGAAGCGTGATGGGTCACATCGTCGCCCCGCAAGACCGACCGAAAGGTATTAGTTATATTCACTTTTCTAGTGACTGTACCGATGAGAAATAAAGAGTACCTAGCTATCTGTATTATTGTTTTTTTTGTTTTTTCTGCGTATCTCGATGTGCGGTTTTTTTTACTAGGCAATAATTTTACCGATTATTTACGATGAATTTTATTTATAGTCGGTATCTCATTACTGAAGATCGTGACCTCTCCGTTATTGCAAATGTCCAATAAGTCTTTTCCATTCATCTCGATCCTGGAATGCCAAGGGGTTTGGAGCGCTAATAAATTCCACTATTTGGTGACTCCGTCGTGTTGGCGACCTTTTCCTGCTTCGTCTGACTGACCACAAGTCAAAATCCATGGTCATGGATGACCATATGTCCAATGAGTAAACGTATGGTAGATAATAATCTATCTTTAATACGTAGATACTCAAATGTGGATACATTTCGTGCATGAATTAAGTATATAGTTGTGGTGACTTCAGATCTGTATAAATAAACACTCAACAGCCATATAGTCCGTCTGGTACCCGCCAAATTGCAGACCACAATACACTGCGATCGATCCAGTCTGCGTAATCAACAGAGCCGTTCACACTTCTTCTGGCTACCTCCTAGAACACATCTCCTCGGACACATCTTCTCACACGTACCTCGGCACCGCCTTCAGTGAACTACGTTTAACTTGAACTTTGTATAATATAATAAGCAGTGTAAATTCAATAATGCTTTGACTGTAAATAAACGCAACTATCCTAAGTACCGTTTCATTCATAATACGTCCCCCGCCCTGGCCACAAATACTAGCATCTATATTGGTAACATTTCATATACATCCTTCTGATATATCATAAATACAATCCTCATACTAGTGACCCTTCCGAGTCTATAATAATCTGTAACACGAATCACCATATGCTCAATGCCAATATTATTATTAAAGCTTGCGATGTATGCAATGTTTCGTTCGATTTTCTTTGCGGTAATGAGTGCATTGTTTAGCGTGCAGTTTGATGACACGCAACACTGATCGTTACACGGAATTTCCAATACGCATACGCGGTAGATGTCGAGGTCCCCGATAGCAAATAAGGAAGTTTTAAAAGCACCGGCGCGGAATTCGACAACGCAAACACCTCTAAACACGAGCCATAAATTTCAACAGTTGCAGTAAAGATCACCACACACAATGCCGCACGGTTCCATTATTGCTTTAGCTGTTTCCGTCTGTAACACGAGCAAACAATGGTAACAACACTATCCCTGGCCCGGCCCACCCCTCGAGGGCACAGATGTCGGAAGATATGAGACGAGGAATGATATGCATGCCTGTGCGGCGTGCGTGCTGTGGCCGGGAGCGATCAAAGCAGAACAAACAGAAACGGCCGGAAAAGCCGCATTCATTTCGGTAATAAATGAACATCGATTAGATTTTAAACGATTGAAATGCGACCAATGATCGCAGTACAGCATTTTTGTCAAGGTAGCCGCTGTCAAAAATCAATAATATTTTTTTTTGTCTCAAATATTGTTTTTATATATATGTTGCAACGTTTTTTTTTACGATCATACAAAGTACTGTAAGTAAAATACATATTATTGATAGAATCGGTGTTAACTTTGTAGAGTTTCATCATAATGGATGGATATAAATAAAACAATGTTATAACTCTACTTGAGTTTATTAGCACAATTCGAGTTTCAAGAGAAACAGTAATAACCCTCATCGATAGGTTAAGTATTAAACTTAAAGTTAGACCAAAGCTTAATACTTCACCTGTCGAAAATCGAGTTGTGCTAATAAATTCAAGTAGTTATAACATTGTTTTATTTATATCCATCCAAATAAAATACAAATTATGTTTCATGTCGTATGTAACGTAGCGGAAAGCAAAGCGCGGCCACGGCCAGTGTTTTCATGCCGATTGCTTTTGATAGATAGTGTAGCAGTCGCTTCGCAGCCAGTGTTAACCGCTACGCAGTCACGGTCTGTTTTTCCGTAAAACCAATTTTTCAATCTTTAATATAATAATTCATTACCAAAAACGTACGCGGTCCATCATAATTAGCCGGCTAGCAAATATCCAATCAGACATTAAATATATGGCGTATAATAGTGGCCATATTTATTTTTGAAAATGTTGATTTTTGACAAATGACAGATATCCAAGTAGGTACTTGTCGGTAAGAATATTTGAAAATATAGTTTATGAAACTAGACGTTGAGTTTTTTCTTATTAAATGACCGTTTATAAAATGGTTATTGGTATTATTTGTTACTGGTCGAATGTCAATAAACAAATAAATAATAGATATTTCATAGAGACGAAGCTATTTTTTATTATATATTTAATGGAAATATATGGAAGTATGAGTAATTACAGGGCTCTTACGACTTGTTTTCGGCTGACTTAAGTGATCAGTTTATACAAATATAACGTTCACCATTCTCACCCATTAATCAATCTCCATATCTATCAAATTTTTTGAAGTTGTATATATGTTAATATGTGGAAACAATATATATGTGCAATGAGAATCTAATTTTTTATTATTTTTAATACATGTAATTACCCATACTTCCATATATTTCTATTAAATATATAATAAAAAATAGCTTTGTCTCTATGAGATATCTATTATTTGTTTAATAACAATGCCTTTGTAGGTGAAAATCCAATAATTGTGTGTCCTTGGACATATTCATATATTGCAAATAAATAATGTTTTGCTACATTCGGTAGAATTATCTACATTGAATTTTTTTTTTACTGGCAGTTGTCCGACAGTGTGATGATACGGGAATATTGTATTTAAGAGAAAATATAGTACATAGATGTTCGTTATCTATGAATTAACAAGTCTATTGATTAATTTAAGTCGTTTAGTTAGATTGCCCTGTTTTAGGCAGACAGGATTAAGGACTCCAACACGCTCCTTCGAATATGGGCATAGTGTTCACACAGACACGATACCGCTCGCTTCCTGCTTTAGGAATTGTAGAATGTTTCCGTATTCATGTTGGTATCTTGTTAACGTTTGTTGAAATTCCAATGATGTTAGACATTCTATTTGAAAAGATAGGCATTACATTTTCTTTTTCGTTACATGCTGCTATTACTACTTGTGACATCTAGAGAAATTGAAATAATAATTTGTCTATTAACGCAAATAACAAAACATGTACATTTGTGTATATATAAATATATATATTTTTTTTAAATACGCCCTGACGTAGTTTAAGCTAAGCGTAACCGGTTGGCGTGTAATAAAATTTCATTTTATTGTGTTTCATTTAATCTGTATATATTTGAATCAAAATCTACCAATATCACAATGGAATTGTGTGATTATGAATGATGCAGATTATGATTAGAAGGAATAAGTCATCAGATCCCCCGGAACGACGACCTATTAAGAAATTAAAGGAATCTCGGACATTTCTGAGGATTCATTAGGGTGTGGGTCTCTAGCTGGGGGTTGCTGGGATGGACGATGATGGGCTAGAGAGACCTGACGGAGCATTCTATCGGCTCTCCCTCGCACTTCTTGCGACCTGGACAGGGTGAATTTCTGCCGGACCGTGACTATAATGGTATTATGAAGATAATGTTAATAACTGAATGTAATAAAATAAAACAACAATATGTAATTATGACGAATCGTTTTGAGAGTAAACAACTCTCAGAACGATTCGGGGGATAGGGTGTAAATAAATAAAAAATGGAATTGATCGCCACGGAATACACATACTTATCTGAAAAAAATCTGATTGATGTAAGTATGTAGTAAGTTGGTTGTAAAAAAACCCAACGAATTAATCACCTCCTATCTTATCTGGTATCGCCGAAAACGCAACGCGAAATTAGATTTGCATACACTTGAAATCATTCGGCATATCAAAACTTTGCGAAGCGGTACATAGCGGAATGCTTTGAAAGCATTCCCCGACTAGTTCTTCCCGTGTGGATAGTGGCATTTGTAATATTTTTTAGTTTTGTATCTATATTTAGAACATTTTGATTTAAAACAGGTTTTTAGCGTTGCAGAATCCGTACTATATTGTGAATTTGAAATTATTCATATTTCTCGTAATTTGAAAATAAAATGTTTTTTTTTTGTTAGTTATAATATTAAGATCATATCATTCAATTTGGATTGTGAAAAGTTCGTCGTGTATAGTTAAATCGTTGAGATCATAAATACTTTCAAAATACTATCTGACGCGAGATGAATTGAATGATTTTTTTTCCGATCTGAAATTGTTGATATCGTGTACGAGAGGAACAGCGAGTAATTGATTGATTTGAATTGCCTGCAAGCATTTCGACCAGAACGGCGAAACAATAACATGTTCATGAAACGGAGCATGTTAACAATATTCTTACCGGTCCTTGAATATAATCGTTGATCTGTTTTATTTGAACCTGGATGCGTCGCGCAGTGTGCAGTGCGCAGTGCGCAGTGCGCAGTCAGCGCGGGTGCAGGGAAACCGGCGGAACGAAGCGGCCCCGGCCGTGATCAACCATGTGAGAATGCGTTAATGGCGTTTCGGTTGATTCATTAGTATTAGCTCTCCGCTTCTCACACCGAGATCAGTATCTCCCGTACAGTTACAGCATCTCTCTGATCCTTGTTGGATCTCCTAACCCGTTATCGAGACACGCTCTCGCGGCAATCTGATATCTCAATAATAAAATCAGCCGCGGGAAATGAAATGGCGTACGCGCTCGCAGTCGGCGCTCTCCCGCCTTGTGCAAATACAGCTCGGTTAATTATTATCGGCCGGTGCTGGACCCTGTTGTTCGGAGCTTATTATCATTTTGAAACCTTCCAGCTGTGCACTGTGCACTGTGCACTTGTGCACTTGTGCACTTCACAACGACGAGAAAGAATCTTTAACCGTTGAATGAGACATCATCTTAATGTATTGTTATTTAGTCTTTAAAAACATTCCAAAATAACTACGACTTAAACATGGCGGGGCAGAAAGCGTGAATGATTCAAATTGCGAATTGAAATCTAAAATTAATCTCGAATCGCGTTCTGCTCAGATTGCCGAGTGTGCTCTAATAAAATATCATTAAGTAATGGTTTTATGAAGCTATCATCAATCACTTTGTTATGATATACATTCCTTTGTCAAATGTAGACCGATAAATCATGTTCTGTTTTTTATTCCGAGTATGAAATTAATTCGCAACTTTGGGGGTATGCCGCAAGGGTAATAATGATTAACAAATGACTACAATATGCACAGGTACCGAGTGCGTGGAAATATTTTGTTTCTAAATTATATATAAACCAGAGCCATTGCAGAATTGAATCGCTGACTTTCAAAACCCGCTATAACAAGTTTTCATAATTTCGAGAACATCAAGTAAAACCGCTACACTTTAATGATAGGCATTATTACTTTGATAGAAAATTTATTAAATATGAATTAAATATATTAATTATAAAGATATACATATAAAATCAATTTTATCGAAAAATATTGTTGTTGCGCTACCGGGATTCGAACCTGGATCTCTTCCCTAACCGGGGGAGGTGCTTTATCCAACTAAGCTACAGCGGCATTATTTTTAGCGAAAAAAAAAAAAAATTATTGATTACTTTCATCTAAAATAAAATTGTTTGTGTTTACGTTAATTATTGTATTAATTAATTTAATGAATTTCGCGTTGTATCGGGTTATGCTCACCTTAACATTATACTTAATATTGCTAGCTAATAAAGTGTATTTTTAAAATGAACAATACACATTTAAATTAAATAAATTCCCAATCCAATTATATTATATATATATAACTCAAATTTGTTAAAAAAGTGGTATAGCGGATTTTGAAATTCAGTGACACAATTGTTATATTGTAAAATATTCTAATACATTTTAATGCTGAACTTTGTTCCGCGACTTGAAAATAGTCATGTGGTCACGCCAGCTTTTGTTTCATTTCCTCTCCTCAATCCGACCTGATCCATCAACGTACCATCCGGCCTCGGTTAATCAACCGCTCTGACATATGCGTCTCTCGGTAAATTGAAGATGGTCCAGATTCGCCTTCAATCTACAGGAAGAAAACATCACTGTCAAACAAAATCGCTAGGCTTAGATGTATGCACCATATTGTAATTATAATTGTAGGATATTAAGCAACGGATTGGTGCTTCACTTTACGAACCGTCAATCCGCCGACCAAATTATACATGGAAATTTAATAGTGATTTGAGTGACAGTTTAATAACACTGTTTGCACCGGATTAAACAAGTGACCCCGCTAAATGATGCAATCGCTAATGGTACCACGGGCCAGGAATGCCTGTGTAATGCGCGATCTAAAGGTAAGGAGTTCTTACTAGGAACTACTAACAATGTGTTCCTAATAGCGGGGAGGCTATTTATTATAATACGCGAATGTTACTTAGGAGCAGTTGTCATGATTATCTTCACCGTATATTGCGTAATGTTAGGCAGAATATCAGTATTGTTAAACCGTTATTGCAATTCTCCGAGAACTTCTACACGTATCGTGTGTACTTTTAAACAGACATAAGAATATTATTTCTTACAGCTTTAAATTAAATTATATTAGAATGTTTCGTCAGTAGGTAATGACCCATTCTCTAACTGACGCATTAGAGTGTAGAACTGAATGATGAGTAAGCATTGAACTACATAGATAATAAATCTCTTTGAAAGGCTATTTAGGCTCGCGCGCATGACTATCAGGTTTAGCAGTCGAACGGAACCTCCTTTTGGATTGCATCTCTTGAATAATTATCGCCGTTAGGCGAAATCCACTAACGACGTTATTACCATTGATTGTGATTTTTTCAAGCAACCCACTTTCGGTAGCAGTTTTCGATTTGTTAATTTGTTCAACATTCATTTGTATTTCTATACTCGATCGCTTCTTATGAGTTCAGTTTTGAGTCCGATCCAACGAGCGTCCGTCAAAACTAGGCAATTATTTGTAGAGCATCGTAAAGCAGCGCGCACGGTAAACACTAATCGAACATAGTTAATAGTGATTATAAAAACACTTATATACATATCGGCTATTTTAATGATCATTGAAGTCATCAAACATGCGATTGCCTTACCGTAAGTAATATATTTTTTTATAATTTTCATTACATAAATTTATTTCTGTACCTTATTTTTTATCTAATCGACAAAAAATTTTTAGATACACACCGAACAAAAAAAATCTAAACGAAACAAAATATTTATAAGAATGATTAATTTTTTATAAATATAAAAATTGCTTTCAATAAACACACTTGAATAATTATATTCAGAATAACGTATATATGAATGTAATCTGTGATATGTTTTTTTTTAGATATTGAATTTTGTTAAGGATCTCGCACGATTCTTGTATATAAATAAATAAAATACCCGTAGTGGGTGTATCACTATTATATTATTTATGTGCATTTATCACTGTTATTTTTTATAAAAATTTTAAATAATATTTTTTCATCAAACTTTTAAATATGTAGACGATTCTTCGATGGAGTTGTAATCTCACTGAATTTATAGACCAATTACGTGACGTTAATGACAAAATAATGTGAAGAATAAATTCTAGTGTGGTTTTTTCTCCGTGAAAAACGCATCCGCAATCCTTGACCACTCCAAGGTTATTAAAACATTTTTTAAACCCAACATCTATGTCCTTTTTGACATCTTTCTGCTAAGTATTAGTGCAGAAGTATGGATGTTAGTTTTTTTTAATACATATTTGTACGAGCGGAGTCAACGACCTTAATATTTTTAGAAATAAATCTTGTCTAATATATTTCAAAATTTATAGCATCATAATTTTCATATATATATTTTTTTAAATTTACGTTTAAAAGCATCAGCGGTTCGAACTGTACTGCCAAAGTTATTACAGAAATAACACATTTTTGTAAAATATATTTTTATTATTATTCACGGTTTTTGACATCAAACACTCCCAATATGCTAATTTAATATAATGGAGGTAGATAACAAAGCCTTAAATGAATGTGCTATTATTATTCTAAAATTGCTCACTGCCATTTAATCTTTATAAAAATCACAACAACATAATTTTGTAATCATGGTACCTTTAGTATACATTCAACATTATATTTGCGTACGTAATAAAATTAAGACAAAAAATATTAACATCGCGAAGCAGTTAAAAATATATGAATTTTAACACGGAAAAATTATATACAAAACAGCAACATAAGCTGTTCGAAATAATACTCATGGTCTGTCATTAAAGAACATTTTTTTTTCAATTACTTGAAATAATAATTATTCTTTACTCAATAAAAATGCAAATCTACTAAGAAGCTAAATTACTGAGAGCAAAAACGTTTGGCCACGCCCTCTGTGTATCCAATTAAAATATTAATAAAAACAGACATAAATGCTTATTTGTTATTTAAAAGTCAATACGGAATGTCTTCTAAACATTTAAAAATATATTCTATGAGATGCCAGTACATATTTATAGTCTCTTAATTGTATCTTTCCGTACCTCGAGAACTTAACAAGCCCTGCTGTGCTCGTTAGAATAACGAGTTATTTATGTATTTATAACGATTATTTGTGAAGGGTTCCGATACTCATATTTTTCCAATAAGATTTGAATAAATTCTATTATTTTCGTTCTTCATGTATGGCTGTGAAACATGAACTCTCAGCAAATGAGGGATCTAAAAACTTACAAGCAAATGAAAAGATGCATGGAAAGATATATGCAAGGAATTGTAAAGATTCATACAAAGAGACAGGAAAAGAAATGTGTAGATAAGAGTAGTCGATGGAATTGAATTTACCGAGAAAATGAAATCAAAATGGGCAGGCCATATTGCTCGGAGGACGAACAAATCGTTCAACAAACGCAGTCATGCAGTGGTACCTGTGGGAAATAAAGAGGCCGACAAGCCGCCCTGAAACCCGCTGAAATGATGATACGTGGCATCGAATGGCAATGGAAAGAGAAAAATGGGAGACATTTGGTGTGGCCTTCATCCGGCAGTGGATATAAAATGGGTGATAATGATAATACTTTTCATAAAAAAGATCTTTCGGTAGGTGAAGTCAGTTCTCAATCAATATAAATGGATTTTTGCAATTTGTTCTTGATTTTTCTATGTAACAGTATGAATGTGCTTTTTTTATGTTTTATGATTGCAATTCAGGCTATTCTGAATGCACGCAGATGACGTTTCTGCGTGTGTATTCAAATTTGAACATGGAATTTTGGAACGAGCTTCGGCGCCGTCTGGTGCCAGCCACCGCAACCACCGGCCTCGGGAAATCCATCATGGCGCTAATGAAGCTGGCCATTAGAGCGTGTTTAGATAAATATTCCTCGCAATATGTTCACAGGTTTCCGGGATTTCGCTAACTGGTTCACAGACACGTACAAATATCGCCATTTTCATAATATGTTCATAACTCACGGCATCTCTTTTAGCCTTCTAATGAGTCAGTAAACGTTAAATGAATCTGCAAAATAGTTCAGATGATATATCGCTCGAGCTTCTAAACGGTTCATTAACACCGACCTAATTGATGAGAGTATTTGTCATCGGAAAAAGAAAACAGCAGTTTGTTACGCCCGTGTAGTAGGTATGTAACTGCTGTCGTATTATTAAATCTGTATAGCTCTAAACTATATAAAAAGAGGCCCTGGATGACGAAGGACTTCCTGGCTGAAGAATCCTAAGGATCCTAAATCGGGAAGTTCACACTCCAACTATTTATATCTGATGAAAATTAAATAATAATCCCCGTTTGATCGCTAACGTTCGCTATGCGGTCAAGCACTGGAAGATGAATAAATATTTTATCTAAATGATTAGGTCATTATTAACTCAGATGTTCCCCCAATAATTAATGTTCCCTCTAAGGTGTGAAGGTGTGCGCGCGGACACGATTTGGTGTTATAGCGTACACAAAAAATTATAGTGCGTACACAATCTTTAACAAGACTTATTTATCATAAGCCGCCTTCTATCGAAGGTTGGCGACCATGTTGCAGTATGTTGATTTATCCTGTATAAGATCACCAACATTTTGGACATTGAACCACTTTCCGGTTCAATGTCCAGAATATTGGAGGTTACACAGCCAAGATACTCTCTTTCTACCTATATCTCTGGTGCCTTTTATCTTCCTCTGTATAATGAAATCTGAAATATTATATTTTTAGCAATATCTGAATATGTCCAAGAACACATAATTACTGGATTTTCTCCTACAAAGGTACTGTTATTAAACAAAAAATAGATATCTCATAAAAACGAAGCTATTTTTTATTATATATTTAATGGAGATATATGGAAGTATGGGTAATTACAGGGCTTACAACCTGTTTTCGGCTGTCTTAAGTGATCACTTTATATAAATATAACGTTCACCATTTTCATCCATTAATCAATATCCATATCCATCAAACTTTTGGAAGTTGTATATATGTTAATATGTGGAAACACTTCGAATACCACTACACTATCGCCATCTATGAACAAAATTTATTATTAATTTCCCTGAAACAGAATACATTTCACAATGTGATTCTAATTTATTTATTTTTAATTATTTTAAATCAATATTCTTTATATGTCTATAACGCATCATACTAGATAGAATACTCAAGAAAAATCAATATTTTACAATTTTAATATATTTTATTATTTTGGCCAGTATTAGCAATATTTGAATATACACTACATATTTGAATTACTGGATTTTCACCTACAAAGGCACTGTTATTAAACAAATATATATCTCATAGAGACGAAGCTATTTTTTCCGAAGACAGGTCATAAGCTCTGTAATTACCCATACTTACATATTTTTCCATTAAGAACTTAGAGGGGAACATTGTCAATAATTCGATATCACTCTTCTGAGGTGGCAGGGATGCACCCTTTTTATTCTTTTAAATAGGCAATCTACCCTTCAAGAGTGATTTGTGCCATAAATCAAGTTAAAACTTTATTTTATAAAAAAAAGTACAATAATATTATAGAGTAGGAAATATTATATTACAAGTCAATACCGTTGTCGTTTAAAAAAATTGCTATTATGTAGATTAAATGTGGTGAGTTTAGGGAAAGTAGATGACACAAGTTAACCGGGGGTTGAAAATTACCATTGACGAGATTATTGTGACAGGCAAAAAAGATATAGTCAAGGGTTTCCTTCTCGGCATCACACTCACACATCGGGGAATCTATTAAGTTCAATCTGAATAAATGTGAGGCTACCTGGCAATGCACAATTCTCATTCTAGAGATATTTTGGAGAACCAGGGAGTGCTGGGAATAGATCTTTGAATTATTTTAAGCCGATTACCTTTATGATTATTTGGATCCATCCATTGTGCAGTAAAAATAGAATTCGTACGTTTTTTTACCATATTAAGTCTGTCATATATCGGGATATGGAATTGATGAGGACACTCCAAAAAGAGTGGCCTCCTTGGCCAGTTTATCAGCACATTCATTTCCATGAATTCCCTTACGTGCAGGATGCACCCTTAAAAGGTAGAAAATCTAAGGTAGTGCAGGTCAGCAACCGTATTCGGAATGACGTTGAATTATGCGCGATGTGTGTGCATGCAGTACGTGTAGGTAGATAGCGACACAATAATATGCAGATTGTAGGTGTATTTTTCATGTAATTCCTTACGGTGCTGTTAGTCATCCGAATAGACCCTGGCTGGTGTGGTCGTGAGGTCAAACAGACCTATACTTAATATATGCGCAGAAATGGTAACCGACGACGTTGCGTGTCGCTTGAGATGTCATTAAATCATCGGGAATGGCTCTCGAGGCGGTACTGCTTCACTACCGCTGCTGTAGGACACGGACACTTCCTGCTGCAGGAGTCACCTGAAGGTGGTGACTTCGGCCAGATCTTCGCAATAGCCTCCCCCACACAAATACTTATTGGATGATACAAAATTGAAAATACACTATAAATTGTTTACTTATTTTCTTAATCATTTTATAAAATATTGAAAATAATTGAATATTCAAAATTTTAGTTCAATTAAAAATATTTACCGAATAATCATTAGATACATTGATTTTATAGGTAGATTGATAGTACTTGTACGCATTTATAATCCCAGCTTTTAGCATTTTTGTATTTAACTTTTTAAATGCCATGAGCACGTTAATACGCCAAAATTTACACATTATATCAAGATATAAGCGTGATAACACGCACTTTTTGATATTGCAGATACTAAAGTTCCATGCATAAAATCATATTTTAAAAATCTATTTGCCATGTTCTGCGGACGATAGTTCTCAGCTTTTGATACCTTAAAGTCTACAATTACCCTATGAGGTGTTATCCATTTCAAATACGGTTGGCAGTTAAAAGGTTAATATATTTTAGTACAAAATTATACACACTAATGTACATTTTTAAAATGAATTCCCTAAACACTGCAGAGTTATTTTAACGATTTATTTTTCTTGATTGTAATCTAAGTTTTAAATTTGAAACTGAAGCCAAAGTTGTCATAAATTCCCAATATTTTTCGGAAAAGAGCCGATGTTTTAAATATTTATGTAGTAGATCGATCGGGTTCAAAACAATATTACCGTCCATGTTTTGGATTCGTCAGATAACACATTGAGCTGTGTGACAACAACCAAGCATAATTTGGATTTGTTTAACATAACAGATAACACAAATTATTGAAGGTAACTAAAAAGGTTAATTTATTGTCTGAGTGAATATACTCGATGAAATAAACTTTTCAATACATTCTTTGCGCCGAGTAGCGTGGAAAAAGCACTTACGATGAACATAATTTAAAACATAAGTAATTTATGATAACGCACGAAAACGTTGTGAAAAAACTAATTTAATTTATACATTTTAGTAATTAATATAATCTGAAATCTTGAGAAACTGAAACGCCACGTCACTTACTAAAGTGTTTGACAAATGTTGTCTTGCGTACATTATTTTTTCCTTGTGTGTCTGTTAAGGTTTAACATTGTTACATTTTTTTTCCTTGAGTATTTTAACACGATAAATTATATTATTATTAATTTTTATTCTAAATCGATTACGTGAAATTTTTCTTCTTATTTTTAATATAGTTATTTCTGTAACATGTCTCATTTTTTTTCCATTATTATCTCTAAAACTATATAAATAATATCTTAAGTGGTTCTGAAATCATTATATTTACTTAATTCTAATTTAATATCTACACATAAAATCAATTTTTATTGATTCCTTAGACCTGGAATTGAAATTTTATACTTATCATTTCATTTTAATGATACGTATATGTATATATAAATCTTACAATTTATTATTTATTAATATTTTTTTACCTACTCTTGTTACATCGAATTCAATCGGAATAAATATTAAATGTTTAATTTTCAATTTATGATAATCGTGTCACGTTAACTTTTATCGACCATAAAATCGGGCCGAATTTCGAGGAAAATAACATACAAATTCATACCTACATGTAAAACCTTTTTCGTACATTTTTTTTGTCTTCTTTTTATAAACTCAATCGTTTGCTTCATTCTATTCATGTTATTACTGCGAAGAAAAAAAACATTTTAAATTATCGATACTATCAATAAAAATACAGCACTATCGAAAAAAAGAGGAAAATGCACGAAACGCAGAGACATACTGACTATCTAGAGAATAATAGAAAAAAAAGCGTTTAAAAAAATCACTTGCATGTTTCCACAACAATACACATTACTATTTTAGATGATTATTTATTACAGACAACACTTGTATTTTTTATTATCAATAAATTATTGTACTAAAATATTCAAGTTAATATTAAAAATAATTTACAATAATCACGCCGGTTTTCGTAAATTGTATAAAATTATTAGGAGAACACATTCTTATTGTGAAGTTGTAATTATTCAGAACGTAGGTCTGTGATATTTTAAATATGAATTAAATATATTATTTAGAAAGATATACATTAATGTGTCCAAAATTTAATAAAAATGAATTGATAATTCTGGTGTCTGCATTACATTCACATTACTCAAAGGTATTTGAGATTCTGTTTAAATAAGGTAGATGGCTCTTCCAAATAATGGAACGATTAAATGTATTAATATCAAAAAGGTAACATATTGGTTCGAAAACTTGTCGCTAAAAATATTGTCGCTGTAGCATAGTTGGATAATGCACCTTTCCCGGTTAGGAAAGAGATCCAGGTTCGAATCCCGGTGGCGCAACAACAATATTTTTCGATAAAATTGATTTTATATGTATATTTTTCTAATTAATATATTTAATTCATATTTTAATATAAAATTAAACGTAACTATGTTAACAAGACATACGTAAAATCCTATCAAGGACCTTAAGGTGGGATACACAAAAAAATGTACGTCAATAAGAACAGTTGGTAGATTTTTCTACTCTTTTTCAATACAAGTAAAAGAAAATAGTTGTAAAAATAATTAATCGACAAACTTTACGGAGAAAACCGTTTGGTGGTTTACAGTAAAGTTGTTGTTTTTAACTTCGTCGGTAGTTTAATGCAAATTACCGAGTATTTCAGATATTAACTGAGATAGGGTAATTAAATGTTTTGTCTAACGGCTTTAATTGCAGATTACTTATTCCTAACTCCGTGTACGCTCGTTTCCAATCCATGCATATCAATTTGTAATAATATTAACATAAAAATGGTTATTTCGCACTAGTTATTTTGTATTTTTCCAGTAAAATATGCCTTACAGTAAAAATACGGTATTTCATATATTATGAAAACACGTTTTTATTGTTAAGTTGCAATTTTAGAAAATAGTTATCTGATAATTAAAACAAGTATACGGCAAGTGAATGTTTCGGGTTCCGGATCCAGTATAGATTTTTTCAGTTTATCTTTTGGGAAGTGTTATTATTTTTTTAATAATATTACGTGTTTGTATTTCACGCTTAATGGTAACTGTTATCTTGTAAAGCTGCTGTGACTGTTGAGGTAGTATTCTAAACAGTTTAGAAACAAACACTGTTGATTGAATATTTCATGGTGGCATATATGGCAAAGGAATGTTCCAGATATAATATTCCAGATAACTGTATCTAGAACATTTCTTTGTCTCGGTAATACTTCAATTGGAGTTCCTTTGTTTGAGTATTTTGACGAACATGAGAATGAAGAATGGAGATTGTTGAGAACACTAGGATCCTGGATAACTGTGTGCATTTCTCATCCGCATTCAATAGTCCGTTTCCGCGATCCTCGCATCCAATGCACACAATGCGGTATTCCCGCTGACCGCAAATTCGCACACCGCGCTGTAAAGTATATTCCAGGCTTTACGAATTGCTAGACCGACGTCATGATAAATAAGTTATGTAGGTACCTATTTGTATTGCACTTGAGAGTATCCTGTTTTATTATGTAACTGGCAAAGACCCGACTTTGCCTGGGTAGACAAACCATTTATATTGAATTGTGCGTTGTGTATTGATCTGGGGTGTATGCCCCCGTAACTTTTTTGTAAAACACTTCAACCCTAAAAGACTCATATATTGTTTTGTTATATCTTTTATAGTTAAGCTTTATTGTTATATCTAAGTTAAGTTTTCTTGTTATATGTAGACCATATCGAATTTAATATATAGTAAGTGCAATTTTTTTCCGCAACGTATTTCTTCACTGCTCAGCTTCCTGATGTCGTGCCGTGATGATACACAGCTTAAAACCTTCTTAAATAATTGTTTATTATTTTCACTTGTTCAATTATTATTATTTTTGTTCGAGCAAACCGTTTCCTTTTTGAAATTTATTTGATCGTTCGAGAATTTTTTTTAAGTTCTAGGGTTTATATCTATACTTAGAAATTCTATTTACTTGGACTAGCAGTTTACTATATACCACTGTCGTACACAAAATGCACTATTAACTTACGCATACATAAAGTATGTAATCAATTAAGAATAATATCCAACTGCCTATTTATATCTATATATATATATATCTTCAGTATTAAAATCTATTTATCGAGTTTTCGGGGAATGTGTAAGAAGTCAACATAACTAATAACATCCATCAAATGAAGGCAAGCTGCATACTTCGAATACATTCTCCGCAATAATAAGTATGATATCGTATAACTTATTATGCAAGGGAAGATAGAAGGCAGCAGAGGCGTAGATAAAAATACATTATCTTGATTGTGTAACCGAAAAGCGGCTCTATGTCAAAAATGCCGGTGATCTTACACACCTTGCACAGAAAAAAATCTGCATACTGCAACTCGGTCGGAAAAAAGACGGCACACGGAGAAGAGGAAGAATGATATAATTCAAAAAAATAAACAATTAATGCGTACATTTCTTTCCATTTCGTGCCTCTTCGGTTTATAAGCCATAACTTCCGTACAAAGAGAATTTCATTAACTTTCACTTTCCGTATTATTTATCAGAAGGAAACAATTGATTTGATTGTTCGGCCGGGTGACGGGCGGCCCCGCCGATATAATTATTCATTGGTACATTCGTTCGCAATAATTGCATTCCACTAATAATGCCCCATTGTATTGGACTGTCTCTGTGGTAGCTCACGAATTCCGATATTGGTCTTTATGTTCTTCACGATACACCTCCCGTTCGCGGACGCCAGTTCGAATATAATAGAATAAGAATTCCATTCGCTATTTTCTCTTAGCATGCGATTTGTATGTCATCGTCTATTGTTTTCGCAATTTACAAACAGAGCAGCGGTCATTTCTGTAGATGTCCCGATAATTGTTGTCAATACTTGCATGTACAATTAATTCATTTCGTGGTCTTAATTAAAATTTGAATGTAATAGTTATTGTTTTGTAGAGTTTGCGTTGAAATCAGTACACGAATGCGTGAAATCTTTTAGCTTTTCCTTCTTTCTGCACAACTCACCCAACTCAAGTCGACTGTTTGGTTTGCCGAAAATCTTCTCATATTTTACAATAAATCAACCTTGGTTTAGCAGCTGCTGCCTTAAACGTTTCTTACAGTTTCTTTTTAATTGTTTAATTTTTGTTGTTTAATTTTTCAACTAATTCACCGCTTTAACTACTTTTCTGCGAGGGTAGATAGGCATAGAGCGCCACACTCTTTTGTTCTGATACACAATTCTTGCCTCATCCACATTCATACATGTTTTCATACAAGCTCGTCGATTATTGAGGCTTCTAACACGACCATTTTTCAGTATCTAGCTTGCTTGGTCAGCCAAATCTTCCGTGGATGTCCTTTATTTCTAGTATTATCAACACTTGCGCCATATATCTATCTTTCTTACCATTTACTCCCCATTCATCCGTACACTATGACCAAACTATCTAAGCGATCCTCTTTTTATCCTATTCACTATGCTAAGATCAGCTTTATATTCTCTCATAATTTTTTCATTATTTTTCTCTATCGTAAATGATTACCCACATACAGTGGGACCTCGCTTAACGAACTCCTCCCATAGCGAGTGATTCGCATAACGACCAAAACACACTGTAAAAAATGTCTTGCTTAACGAGCGATGTTTCACATAACGAGAGACGAGGAGACAACTTTCATCATCATCACAGCTCGTTCCGCCAGCATCTTAGTGTCGCTTGTGATCGCACTTTTTTCCAAACTTGTATTCAGACGCATTGTTTGTCAAGTGCAAAGATTAATAACCCTTGTAAGAATGTCCTCGAAGAAAAAGCCCTAAAAACCAGCGATCAGAGAAAAAAAAATCACCGTATAAGTGAAACGTAAAGTCATTGAGAACGAGGTATGAGCGTGGCTGACCTAGCACGCACATACAATCGGTCTACATCAACGATTTGCAATATCTATATATTTCTTCAATATTAGCAAAATTTATATAAATAATTAGACAAAATACTTTGTTTAAACCACCATTTATTAATAATTTAACATGTTTCGATACCTATGGTATCTTCTTCAAGAAAAAATGTATACTGAAATTAAAAATACAAGCAAATATAAAAATAAAACTATAAAGTGGTGAATAAGTAACAACTAATATGAAAACAAATTTAAAAGGTGACTATTTGCAGTATACATTGTTTCCTGAAGAAGATACCATAAGTATCGAAACATGTAGAATAATTAATAAATAGTGGTTTAAACAAAGTATTTTGTCTAATTATTTGAACAAGTATTTTTTTTGCAATGGAACGCATTATCGTATTTTACATTGATTCCTAAGGAAAAAATGTTTCGCTTAACAAATGTTTCGCATTACGAGTTCGTAAGATTCGGGATCGAATTATGCTCGTTAAGCGAGGATCCACTGTGTTATTTTTTTAGTTTTACTAATTTGTATTAATTTAAACAATATTGGGAAATACCAATTTATTTGTAATATAACGAGGGCGTACGTGCCGCGTTACCAATTAATATCCACCTTCTGCTAACTCCCGCTGACAACGCATTCCATTTTGTGTGAAATGCTTCGTTATGTCTCATTTTCATAATAAATTTGCTGCTTTTTTTACCGCCTCATTATGCGTTTTCTTTGACACCACACAATTTTCGAAGCGTTACCTGTTATCGATTTGTTTTCGGAATAGCCGGAGCCAGGTTTATCCAGTTTAATATTAAACGTGACCGATCCCGCTGAGGGGTCGCGGCACCACGCGACACGTGTACTCCCCCGTCGGGAAGATCTCGCGGTCGCGCTGGAAGCGACAGTGCCCCTTGCAAATCCACTGCACGTGAATGTCTTTTCGACTATTAAGGTTTCCGAACTTATCTGACGGCGTATTATTAAGGTTTCTGATTTATAGCGTCGTCAATGTCTTAAGCCCACAATTCGGCAGTCGTTGATAGGCATTGAAACTCTTCAGATATGGTAATTGGATATTAAATGTGAGGCCATAAAGCCTGGACGAATAACACGATCATTAATGTTACGATCTGCTAAGCATGTTTGTTCGTCACGCCTTATATGGGTGGTTTTTCTGTGGGCACATGGGACGGCTTAATTGTGACCCAGACTAGACAACCGGAATATTCCAAGAACTGAGGGTCTCGAGTGGTCTACATTTTTTAAAAATAATTACGCTTTTAATGAGGCGTAAGTATCGTTTACTAATTTTAACATAAAATGGGTTTATTCAGCCGGGTCGATACTAGGCAACTCCAAAATTTTTTTGATATAAAAAAATATATATATGCTAATTTTATTGTTAGAATTTATTACACTTTGCCTTATATTATTTATATATTCTTTACATTAAATTTTAATGTTAAATTGAATTATTTCTAAAAAAATTGTTACCCCTGTTGGACTGTTATTTTCACATCTCATTGACTTCTCGGCAGATATATAATGTTTACGGGGATTTTAATTTAATTTATTAACAAATTTGTTTGAACCACAAAACGTTTTAGATAAAAATTAAATAAATCAACTGGAAAGATATGCATAAAAAATCTATTTTATTAAGGGAAACATTGTAAAGTTGTAATTATTCAGAACATGGGGTCTCTGATATTTTAAATACTAATTAAATGTATTAATTAGAAAGTTATACATATAAAATCAATTTTATCGAAAAATATTGTTGATGCTGCCGGGACAATCCAAAAACAAAGGAGATGGCTTTCAAATAATGAAACTATAGATGTATTAATTTGAAAAGTGTAGCATATAGGTTCTAATATTTGTCGTCAATCCACTGTGTTGCTGTAGCATAATCGGATAATGCACGTTCCCCGGATTGGAAGAGATCCAGTTTCGAATCCCGATAGCATCAACAATGTTTTTTGATAAAATTGATTTTATATGTATATCTTTCTAATTAATACATTTACTTAGTATTTAATAAATATATTTGTCGATAAAATATTTAGTTGCTACCGAGATTCGATCCTGGCCTCATTACTATCCGCGGAAACGTGTTATCATTTGCGATTATTTAAAATTGATGTGTATATTTTTATAATTGATACAATTTTAACACAGAATTATGTTCTGAAAATGCAACTTCACAACAAAAATGTGTACTAAAAATAAAGTATTTTGTTATCCGCATGTAACTGAGATATGTAATGCGGTTTTTTTTTTTTTTAAATTTGATATCTTATTCTCCGATGGGAGTAAATAACCTGTTTAATTTAGCGTCCGATGAAGCGATTCTGCATTATTTGCGACTGTATATTTTATTATGCGCTTTCCTCCGCGTATCGGACCATCACTCGGTTCGTCCGAGGCACTTCACAATATGTTGATTGCTAATCTCGACCGATTTGTGCTTCCCCCTCCACACGCCACCCGGGATTAATTCCGTCTCCCGCTGCGCCTCGTGTCGCTGTGACGGGTCCGTCCCGCGCGCGCCTCTGCCGCCATTGTTCCCGCCAAATTCCTACCGAGAACCGCGACACTCGGATGGGTTTTGCATGTGAATGGAGTTAATCGGTTCTTTATAACATGTGGCGTGAATTGCTCTATTTGTAGGCGGCGACCAGCGACCAGCGACACAGGACTACTTTGGTTTCGATTCCTCGACTGAATTGACGGGTTCGACGAACTGCATCTTGGTTTTTTTTTCTTCTTCTGCTATTGTAACATGTAACATCGGTCCCCGTAATGCTGATAATGTCGGGTTCCTCGTATTTATTGTCGTTTTGAATTTTCCGACTAACACGCGTGCGCCATGGAAACAAAATTTAAATTAAATGATCTTCTTCTTCTTCTTCTTCTTTCAAATAGGCAATCCACCCTTCAAGAGTGATTTGTGCCATTAAACAAGTTTAAACATTATTTCATAGAAAGCAGTACAACAATACCATAGAATAGGGAATATTGCGTTACAAGTTAATACCATTGACATTCAAGAAATTTGCTATTATATAGCTTAAATTTGGCGAGTTGAGGGAAAGAAGATGACACAAGTTAACCGGGAGTTGAAAATTACCATTGACAAGATTATTGTAAAAAAAACCTGTGATCCGCAATGGACAGGCAAAAAAGACATGGTCAAGGGTTTCCTCCTCGGCACCACATTCACACATTGGGGAGTAAATTAAATGATCAGTATATTGATAAAGTATTTATTTATTTAGACTTTATTGACATACATATTTTTGTTGTAACAAAGGTGAATATATAATAATATAACATGGTAAACATAGTATTACTCGTTGTCTATTGTGTGTGATGGAGTAGACTCCACCTCTGATATATACACCGTTGTCCTGGCTACTTTGCTAGACTGAAGTCTGTGTTAAAGTAGCCAGTTTTTTTTTGCGTGCTATTTTGGTGTTATTTAAGATAAAGATTTGACAGAAATGAAAATATGTATAAAAAAAATATTTTTAAAATAAAAATGTTAGTGGCAGTGTTGTAGAACTAGTGAATTATTAGTGTAGACACTGTATAATGATTATGTTAGAATGTTGTATGATCACGCATAATTTAAATAATATAGATGTAATGTAATAAAGACGTAAAAATAAAATAAATAGCTTTTATAAATAATGGAACGATAGATGTAGTAATTTGATAAATGTAACATATGGGTTCGAAAATTTGTTATCAAAAGTACTGTCTGCTGTAGCATAGTTGGTTAATGCACCTTCCCCGGATTGAAAAGAGATCCAAGTTCGAATCCCGGTAGCAACAACAATATTTTTCGATTTAATTGATTTTATATGTATATCTTTGTACATAATACATTTTATTAGTATTTAAAATATCACAGTCCTATATTCTGAAAATTACAACTTCACAATAAGAATGTGTTCTCTTTAATAATTATTTTTGGTAACCCTAACTTAACTTAAGTCGAAGTATGACGTATGACTCGATTATAACAAACATTTAAACGTTGACAATACATGCATTATATAAGTATAAATACGTCTTGTTTACGCAAATATTCCATTTTCGATGTGGAAATGTGTCATAATCTGTTGGATTTATGTTTCCACCAATGAATGTGTATAGAATTCCCCTCGTCCCGCAAATAATGTTCCAAACCCCTGTCCAATATGTACACTTTATTTATGTCTATCTATTTGGTGGTCAATAAGGTGGACATATTTAGGTAGATTCCATAGAAATGCTACCCGTTATAGAGGGCCTCATGACGCAACTCGGAATATTTCAATGCACTTTCTTCGATCACGGCCGAGAAACTTCGAAACCACCCCTGTTAAGAAGTGTAGTTATATATATATACATATATCATGTTTTTTAAAAAATGTTTATATTTTTTTAATGACTTTCGTAACTCTGTTCATATTGGACTTCAATAAAAACATACTTTCACACATGAAATCTACCCGATTCTTGCGTATTTTATTTTCTCAAATGATAGTGATGAAACAGTCGGAACGATTAATTGTATGAATCATCATCACAATATTGCTGATTATTCACGGTGATCTTTCGACGTGTAACGTTTTGTATCATTACCGTACAAAGTATTAAACCTAATTTTTACTTTACAAACTAATTGAGCGTTAAATAAAGCGATCTAACCTAATTTAATTATAACACCGGGGATCGGCCGCACGAGAAGGCGTCCTCACTAACTGTACGGACACGTGAATCTAACCGCCCAAATTAAGGTTAGGTTAATCATTTTTAGATTATTTCGCGCAAAGCATTGTGTGACCTTTAAATGTAAATGGGCATGATGGATTACTCGCAAATTTATCTTTATACCAATCACACTGAACAAGCAGATAATTTTTATATTCCACTTTTGAAAACCTCGGGGGCATTTAATATTTTTTTGTGAATGATTGAGATTTTTTTTTCTTAACGAGGTTCGTAATAAGATAAAACACTCTTTAACCTTTCCCATTCACACCGTCGGAGGAGTTATGTCCAATTTTTAATGTTTTTAAATGATTCTCATTTGCTCGTTTAAGAGAACATTAATATTTTGAATGTGAACATTATTAATTTTTCTTGACCTAGTTTTCAAAAATTTGTACATTAAAATAATAATTAGTTTAATAAAGTCTCTCTCAGATACTTTATATTATATCAAATTAATACATAGTCTGTTTGTCCCTGTATTTGTGCATATCTAGATTTATCTTACAATTAGGTTGATACATAATTATCCACCGTTTTAAAAAAATTATAAATGATGTAATTATAAATTATATTGTAACATAACCAAAAACGATAACAAACTCAAAACATATTATGTGCAATTGTCATTCGGGGGCGTAGTCACCGTAATCGTGGACTTTTAAAATTCTCAGCCAGTGTCCTAGTCGTGCAACTTTCATCGTCTTTCACAGCCGCCAGACGTGCCTGGTCATCAAAATCCGAAGATCGATCTTTTCCCGACTTGTTGTCAAAGCTGGCATCACCATCTTTAAAGTGAACAAAGCACTCTCGGCATGTTCTTTCGCTAATCGTTCCTTCACCGTATGGATCGTTGAAATCGGGATAAGACTCGGCAGCTTTCCACCCTTTCTCCAAGCTTTTCTTATTTTCTAACTAATTTTATAGAATTATATTAGGACAGATGTTAATTAAACGTCATATTCATAAAACAAAATGTCGCGAAAAGAATGGCGGATAATTATGCATGAACCATAGTTGATTGTAAATACTTTTATCAATAAATTTATATTTTATATTCTTCATAAATGTGTAATTGTGATCATGGACCTGCGGCTATTGACGGATGATGGCGTGGATGACCCGTCGCCATCTATAATAATTCCAAGTTCGACTTCATCAAAATTGTAACCGCGTCGGCACATCGTGTTAGTGATCTTCTACACCTTCCCTTGGATCAACAATTTTTCCATGGTGTCTTCATGTCTCCCATTATTTCATAATTTGTGTGTTTAAACGTGCTTGTAGTCTAGTGGTTGCGATACTTGCCTAGTGATTTAGTGGTTGAGGGTTCGAGCCTCATTCCAGGAGACTACCGAGTTAGTCCTATTTAGCGCAGTTAATAAGTTTAGCACGTAATATAGACAATGTACACTTCATTTCAAATTGAATATGTATTTACCTACTATTATTGAATATATAAAAGAGAAAACGTTTAAGTAGGTAATCTTCTTCTCCTTCTTTTAAATAGGCAATCCACCCTTCCAGAGTGATTTGTGCCATTAATCAAGTTAAATCTTTATTTTATAGAAAAAAGTACAATAATATTATATTAAGGAGAACACAATCTTATTGTGAAGTTGTAATTATTCAGAACATAGGTCTGTGATGTTTTAAATACTAATTTAATGTATTAATTTGAAAAAGTGTAACATATAGGTTCGAAAATTTGTCATGAAAAATACTGACGCCATAACACAATTGGTAGTGTACTTCCCCGGATTGGAAATAGAGATCCAGGTCCGAATTCCGGTAGCGCAAAAACAATATTTTTCGACAAAATTGATTTTATATGTATATATTTATAATTAATACATTAAATTAGCATCTAATAATATTATAAAATAGGAAATATTATATTACAAGTCAATACCATTGTCGTTCAAAAATTCGCTATTATATAGATTAAATGTGGCGAGTTAAGGGAAAGAAGATGACACAAGTTGACCGGGAGTTGCAAATTACCATTGACGAGATTACTGTAAAAAAAACCTGTGATCCGCAATGGACATGTCAAGGGTTTTCTTCTCGGCATCACACTCATACATTGGATAATCTATTAAGTTCGATCTTAATAAATGTGAGGCTACCTGGCAATGCCCAATTCTCATTCTAATTCAATTTTCCTTTTGGAGAACCAGGGGGTGCGGGAAATAAATCTTTGAATTATTTTAAGCCGATTACTCGTTTGATTATTTGGATTTCATCCATTTTGCAGTCTAGATAGAATTCGTACATTTTTTTTACCATATTAAGTCTGTCATACATCGGGATATGGAATTGAAGAGGGAAAACTCCGGAAAGTGTAGCCTCTTTGGCCAGTTAGTAGGTAATCTTAACCTATAGATTTTAAAAACACGTTCGATATATTCTTTACTTTGGCAAATATATCGAATTTTTACATGTACCTACAGATCCAAATCCAATAACACATTTAGATAAAAGTTATAGAAGATGGGAAAATTTAAATATAAGAAACAAACAAATAAATAAATTATAATATACGTTATATTAAATTGCTTATGAAAAATTCACCCAGTTTCTGGTACATATGTCGGGTCGGTGCTCTTCGGCGGTCACTTGTCCCCGCTCGCCGTTATTAATCATTGTTTAGTACCTCAAAGTCTGCACCAGCTGACACATCCGTCCATTGTGTTTCACGACCACGCTCGAGCTTGGCTGATTGTTTCCTAAGCCCTGACTCCTTTGCAGAGGCTAATTATTCATACATTAAGTCTCTAATATGTTCGTTATTGCCAAATGGCTAATCTCCGATACGAACGGTGGGCCGTGAGATCATCTCGCAGGGAAATAATTGACATCTTCTGGCCATGGAGAGTTCCCTAATTAGTCTGAATCGAGAATGCGTGTGCTATAAACGCGAACGAGTTACCAACCTGACGATTTAGAATTTTAATATTTGGGCGCCGCAGTCAGAAAATCCTTTGCACGCGAATCCCATTAGGTACAATACAACGTCCGAAATATTACGCCATTAGTTTTTCTCTCGACACGCCATTTTTTTCTAAAACGTGTGCGTGTTTAATAATAATTATTTTTGCACCTTTGACTTTTAAGAGACACTAATATTAATGTAGAATGCATTTTTTGCACTTGATTGTTAGATTTTTTAATTCAGTAAAATCAATGCCACTTAAACTAATGGTTAAATTAGAACCACACTTCAAAATCGAGGGCGTTCTAGTATCACTTTAGTTTCATATTGAGCACGAATTGTAATCTGACATAAAAAGCTTTATTGACCTAATTTTTGGTACTAAATTGTTAAAGCGTGATATTACAACGTGTGTGTTAGTCCAGTGGTTGAGATACTTGTCTAGTGATCCAATGGTCGGATGTTCGAATCTCATTCCTGGAGATCACAAGCAATTTAGCTTAGTTTGAAAATAGTAAGAATATTGATGTGACACGTATTCTGCGCACGCATCTTTTTTAAAAAATAAATAAATTTATTATATGAATATTGCCGTGTTCCTTTCAATAGGCAAGCTAAAATAAATAATTTAGAAATGTTAAGAATAATTAAATTTATTTATTTTAGAGACTTCATTAAACTTGGTAGTCATATATATTTTAATTAATTATATTGTTGTTGATTTTCTTAATTATTTTCTATTTTGATTTGAAATTGTTTTTTATCTCCGTGCTTAAATCTTTGAGAAGGATTTTAATCGTAATGTTCCTGACCGCTCTCGTTCTGTTTATAAAACACCTCGACGTGTTAGGCTAGGCGCATACACTCGATTATTACCTCAACTAGACTAATGAGTCAAAATCGATGAACCCCGACATTTCTATCTGACTAAACTGTTTCGTCGAGTGTACGCGCACGCAAATACACGGCAATGTACCTAGATGTCGACCGATAGTTAAGACGATCGATGAAGTTTATTGATTTTTTTATCGAGCAATTGTCGTGCCGATAATATGCGCGCGCACTCCCATATGATCCAATAGCTTTTTAACATACAACTAAATAATCGAGTAAATAACTTTGTGTATTTACAGTAAGGCATTATTTTTGATTAATTTGAATTGGAACCCGCGTATATATATTATATTTAAGTAAAATTAATAATAAATATTATTCACCTCAAAATTGTTATTTAAATTCGGCACGTGTGGAGACAAGTGCACGTAAGAATAAACTTTTAATTACTTTTTTCTTTTTTACAAACGGTAAATTTGAAAAGTGTATAATTGACAATGGGCATTACGTGCGCGCTGAGCGTGACACTAGAGAATCGTATAAAACACGAGTATTATTCCATCGTGTCGCTCCGAGAAAAGAAATTGGAAAGTTATTTTTCTATATTATAAATAGTCTTGTTTGTGTCGATCGCTTTACGCATGATTACTATTTCCAACCAGGTCGAACTGGATTAAAAGTACCTGTTTTTTTTGGCCACTTTGCGAAAACTGCACATTTTTCAGTAGCGCACATAATTGCTAAGCTAAAGATTCAAGTTTTGTCTTTTGTATGCTAATATTTTAACCTTTTTCTTCTATTTTCGATTTATTGAAGAATTTATTTATTATTGTTTAGTAAAGAAATCTCTTAACTTACTTCACGTTTTTAAATCTATTTTATTCTTCAGTATTAACAAAATTACTTTGTGACCACATATTATATAAATAATAAGACAAAATACCTTTTTTAAACCACTATTTATTACCTAAGGTATCTTCTTCAGGAAATAATGTATACTTATACTAAAATTAAAAATACAAGCATATATAAAAACAAAACTATAAAGTGAGGAAAACAAATTTAAAAGGTGACGATTTGCAAAGAGGATTTGGTTATTTATAATATTTAACTTGCTATTAACACTTTTTATTATTTTTAAAATTTCAATTTTATCTAAATGTAAACTCCTATTTAGTTGACATAAAATATTAATGTATAGCTCGACTTTTAAAACTGTAGATAGAGAGATATTGCAAGCCTACAAACATAAAATACATTTCATTATATAATATTAAAATTTGGCAAGTAACTTTTAATTAATATTATACTATATAATTCACCAATGTAATCATTATTTAAATTTTGTTGGCTGCACAATAAAAAAATATAGCTTTGTAATAATAATAACCAAAACATTATTTGTGTTTTGTCAATTTGTGTCAACAGACATGGAAGCATCTCAGTGGAAGAGCCCAAATAGCGAGTACGAATAATGAGTTTTGTATTAATAAATAAATCTTTTTTAATTTATTCGACTATTTTTGTTATTAGCTTTATTTAAATCGCATCATATTTATTGACACATACATTTCTATTAATGCGGCTCAAAATGGCTTCTCGTCGATAATGTAAATTAAAAAACGAAATAGTAATTTTATCCCTCAAAGTGCTCAACAGTGACAGATCGCCGTTACAACCTCCAAATCATTTGTTCCACGTGAGGGTTATGTGCGCGCATTAAGGTAAATAATCTTGATAGTAACAATGTTGGATAGCTTTTCGCTGTCATTAAATCATTATTATAGGATTTATGCACAAATAGACTATGTAATTTGGTCCTTTCTGTGCTGGGGCAAGTTATCTCCGTTGCTCGAGAGTCCATGTTTCTAATTAACGTTCTCACTTTTTTCTTTTTAGGCCTCGACGAAGAAGTATGATTAATTTCCAGGCATGCATTCGCTGTATGGAAATGGAGGCTCTGTGGTTCGCCATTTTTACTGATCCCTAAGCGTTGCTTGCATACTTAATTTGGAATTTAATCGGACTACATATATCTCTCAAATAAAATTAATTGCCGGATTACTTCAAAGGAACATTGACACTTCTTGCCTAGCAGAAGAGGCGTAAGGAGGTGATTTATAAAAATTTCAATTCTAATGTAAAAATAAAAGTAATAAAAATAATTGAATAAGTAATAGTTAATTTTTTATTTTCTATCTAACTTTTTTTTGCATCGTTCTTACAATGTTATGACAATACCGCCATTTTTAAACACGAGATTTATCTTTTAAAATGGGTGTATTATACATTCTTATATCTCTCATAATTCAGCAGGTACATGTAATTAAGAATTGTAATATTTTATACAAGAATGTACTGCATTAAAATCGATTTAAAAGTAAATAAATCTAAAATGAAAAAAATGTAGGTAAATATAAATATTTGTGGAAATTGTAGTACACAATCTTATTAAAATATAACATTTTGCAAAATGAAATGATGAAAGTTTCATGTGAAGGTTGATGATATATTTTTTTAATATCAAAAATTTATTTAACTTTGGATACAATAATATAAGAGTTCACAGTTTGAAGTCTATACTAATGATGGTTAAGTCAATAGTAAATAAATGATTTCTTCTAACGATTAGATATAACGTTTGTGGTAATATAAATCAATCTAAATATGTTCTTTCCGTGTATGTATATCCCACGTATTATACATAATTACATATTAAAAATTTATCACGAAAAAATGCATCTAGTTTCGATGAGATGAATTCTATAACGTGGTTGGCATATTCAGAAAAAATATTGTTAGAGATGCAGATAAGATGAGATACATTTTTGATCTTTCATATAAGTGCGAAGTTTGACTACTGTATTATTTTTAAGGTTGTCACCTCAGGTTATTTCACCTACTCGTATATTAATACTTTTTCATGTAGTCAAATTTGCCTTTAGCGATCAGAAATATTTTGTCAGCGTTTATTAAAAAAAAAACAAAAAAATTGTATGTGAATGTTTTGCGTGTTTGTATGGCTATACACTTACTCTACTAAGCAGAGACTATGAACATAATGAAATGAAATGACAAGAGTGAATCTAAAAGGTACCTTATCAAAAATATGACAAAACCAGATATATTTCCTTTACTATTAAAAAATAATTACGTCAATAATTCTTGAATAATGAGTTAGTTTTGTAAGATGCTAAATTTAAAAAAAAAACTTTTGTCACAAATGTAAATTTATTCTTGTTTATTCAAATTCTGTTATAAATTTTCCCACGATACCGTAATATTTCCCTTATTACGTTGCGTCCATTAAAAACCGTTTAGTTCATTGCATCTTAGCCTTGTAAATATTTTTCTCAGTCAGTCTCGTATTAGGTCAGAAGTTTTATTATTTCTCAGTGGGCTAATTATGATAGATCTGTTGAAATTATCTTTATTATAATATAAAAACTAGATAGAAATATAGGTGACTCACAACTTGCCAGCTTCGTTTAGGAAATGATTTAGTTTGCAGAACGAAAGGAAAATCACAATTCTTCACAAAGGATAGTCAGATTGATATATAAAATGTCGGTGGCGTAGTTCACATGCGAGATAACATATTAAAAGGAGAGCAATTTAAGAAGCTTTAAAATTCTTTGAGCATGTGTAAGAAGTGTATTCGTTCGTGTAGTAAAGAAACGAAAAATGTCTGCGCAAGTATAGTTCAGCATGAGAAAGTACATTTTTAAAGATTTGCTTTGATCTTGTCGTAGAAAAATTCCTGGGATTCGACAGCTTATGAATTCTTAATGTGTATGAAATTTTTCGAAAAATTGTATTCTAATAAAGGAATAATAAAATAAAAAAATATTCCATTGTGCATTTATTATTTTTGTATAAAATCAGGGAGAAAAAATTCAATACATAATAAACATATGCGCGTTAGGTTCAACTGATAGGAAAGATGCGACAAAATCTTAATAAATGATGTACTCACTACTAAAAAAGCTTTCTAATAAAGTTATGGATGAGCGCATGAAAGTATTTAATACTCAAGAGTTGATCATTATAATTCTGTGTAAAGTAGTTGAGGTCAGATCATTATTATTATAATACACCCCTATTAAAATTCCTAATGCCCGCTTCACACTGAATTATTTACGGATGTCACATCTCCGTGTCCGCAGACTGTTTTATTTAAATTAACTATTTTAAATCCACGGGCGCCTGTAACTTGCTTTTAAAATGATGGTGCATGGAGGTGCTATCTACAATATAAAATATTATCACGGATCGCCGCTGTGCTGCTTTACAAATTAGACTCGATGAATTTTGTCTCTTTTATTGGTCAAAAATATTTCAACTGATTAGAGGAATCTGGAGCTGATGGGCACACGGTACAAATAGGCACTATAATTTTTGTACAATTCTACCGTAATTGCTGTCAGTGTTGTGTGAATGGTTAATATTGTTTTAAACGTCGTTATGTAAATTTAACTAATTCACTCCCTCGGCCATAACTCAGTAGCTAAACCTATTATTTGCATCAATTATGTAACGTGAATTTTATTTGCACCTTATATTATATTTCCACGGTAGTTTTGATATTCAAAAATGGAATCACTGAGAAAGTGTTCGAGGAAGTAGACGCTAGAGGTGTATTTTTGCTTTTTTTCTGCTTTGCGTTATAATGGATAATAATATTTTAGGTTTTTGTTTTAAATCGGCATATATTATTATTAAAATATATGAGAAGAAGAAGAAAACTATTCATTTTGTTATTTTTGGTGTAAATATTATTTGAAATTTTGTTGATGAATTTTGGAATTCATTAGTTCAGTTTCTGCTTAGATCATTCAATATATATAATATCCGTATGTCCGTTAGGGTTGCAAAGCAACATAAAACAAATATGTATTGACAATCCGTGTCGCGAGACAATAAAAACAAAATAAGATTGCTGTCAATTCTGTCACGTGAAACTGTGCAGTTATCGTAATAAAAATGGAATGGTACTGAATTTTTTAAAAATAAATTTATACTCTAAAAATATTAATTTACCATCTTTATTGACAATTTTTTTCTAGTATTTCGATAAAGAATATGTGCAAACAGTAGCAGTATGTAATAAAAACCTCTAATATCGTCCTAGAATATTTACTTTTCAATTGTTTTTATAAGATCGGCCTATTATGTTTGTAATATATTAAGTGTTTGGGTAGTACCATATATACTTACAACTGTAGACAACTTTTGATGTGAGTGATGTTATTCGTGTTATTTTACAGTCCATAAATTGGATGTTTCCAGCTGGAAAGGTTTATGAATTATTTTAAACAACGTCAGGCAGTCAAATTGATTATACATATTTGCATTCATTTCACCCGGCAGTCATTTTCTCAATATATTTTTCTAAGTAATATTAAAAACCCAATAAATTAATGGGGCCTATAAAGTAGTGTTGTGCGATTTTTATACCCGATGCAAAATAGACTTGTGTTATTTATTTTGTGCGAATACACCCTCTATTTACATATAATTAAAGATCCGTCTATTATTACATTTCGCATCGCCTACCGTGGCCGCGGAGTTCTGACTGGAAATAAGATTCCCTCTAGGAGCGCACGTTCGAATCCTAATGGCTGCAAGGTTTTTTAAAACTTGGTGTTTTTGTTTTGATAAATTATTATTTACTTTATTTTCCCTATAAATATTTAGCAAATATATTATCCGTCCAGTCCTCTATCACTTCGGCGCTTGGAATTCGGTTGTGGAAGATAACGTACGTGCGTCGTATCATCGCCGAAATGGTTCATTACGAATATAATAACGTATTTAAATCATTTTAAAAATATGTTTTATTGGGTATTTGTTTACGTTACTTGGTTATGTTGTACTCTGGTAGATCCTGCGCATCATTAACCATTGGCCGCGAAGCGCTCATTACGTAGCAAGAACCGATTGCTTTATGCTAGTTATCATTAATATTTGTTTAGATACATAGGGCGGGTTTTCATTTTACCAGATTGAAATTCGAGATATTCTACACGAATTACATATGCTTTCAAGATGAGGTAATAATTAAATTCTTATAAGTATCAGAGAAATAATTAATGACGTTATTTGTTACGTAAATCCTGCGAGAGAGGAAGGTTTGAATAGAAAGAAACGACAATAAAATTGTTGATTTAGTCGCATTCAATACAAGTGTCAAAAATAACTCGTGTCTAAAGCCTTATCTAAGTTTCTCATATTAATATTATGGAATGAGTTAATTTGAATTAATCCATCTAAAATTAAGTAATTTATTAAAGTACCTAATTCATGTATATGAATATGTTTTGAAATCAGACAAAACACCTACATATATTTAGATGGTCGCTTAAATCAATGTTCTAAATTAAAAAATTATGACGCCTTCAATTTACTATTTCGTTGAATATTATCGATTTAAAACGCCCCGTTGCCGTTTTGGTGATATGCTTGTTTCATAATTACATACTATTTATGAAATAGTCAGCTGGCGTTTAAAATACAAGTGTTATATATAAACGAAATATTTCATTGCTACTTACATAAAAATAACGTACATAAAGTGTTTATTTTTTTCAAAGAAACGTTGTTTTCCCTTAAAATCAATAAAAAAACATCTAATTTGAGGATAAAATGTGCGTGAAAACATATATTTACGGCATTTTTAAACGAAAATAATGTCAGCGCGGATTCGACCTCCGTCATGGCCGGATTGACCAGCGTATTGAAGTTAGATGGACAATTAAAATTATCGTCTTTTATAAGACTAAAAGTATATTATTTAAAAACTGATTATTGTGTTTTTGATATAAAACTTAGTTTTACATAGTAGCTGAAGCCTCAAAGCATATGAATAAATATAATATATTATTTTAAAACATTTGTTTTCACTAGAAAAAGTATTTTTTCCTGCAAATTGAATGACGCTTAATTTTAAACATTTTGTTAATTTGTCTCCGTAATCTTGGCTTCAAGATAATAAAAAAATATCTTTCGTTTATGCAATAATTTACCAAATTTAAGATAATTTTGTGGCATGCGGAAAATGCATCTAATGTTCGCGGTCTTTCTTATAATGCTTGAATTGTCTTAATTATAGCAAATAACATTCAGTTTTACATGAGTGTAAAGGTCCTATCTAGATAATAGTTTTAAAAAAAGTAAAATCTAGTATATAACTTCAGATATAAATGAATAATAAAAACCTACATTTTCGTAAAAAACGCGAAAAATAAATTTTCGTTGAAATTGGCATCTTAAGTAATTCAAGTAAAATATATTTATTTTTTGTCCTGTTTCTCTATTCAGCATCTCTGTTTAGTTTAGATTCATTTCTTCATAATTAATGACTGCTTTGTGTATTAACTACCTATATTTGAAAAGTTAGGTTACGTCTTGCGTGTTTTCATTTTCACTTCCCTTCCAAAATCCTAACAGATTCATAATTATGTCTTGATACAAAGATCAATATCCGATCTGTTTTTTTTTTTTACCAGTTAGTGTGTTTGTACTCTGTACTAGACTAATCAAATTTATACTATTTCACTGATTTTTTACATATTCTTTCTTCAAATCTTTTGTCTAAATGTATATTTATGTTCTGTGGTTCTACTTTCATCTGCAGGTAACTATATCTTTAAGTACAGTAATTATAATACCCCGAAGCTACGCGATAGGTGGGACCGACGAAAATCGCTTAACTCGAATTCGTGTAAGTCGGGGTACAACTTTGCATATAAATACATATAATTTTGTTTAATTAGGACCAAAGACTAACAAAATACTAGTTTAGAAGAAAAATATTTAATAAAATTGCAGTTCTTTATACACATTAATACAAAATATAAAAAAATAAACGTTTTACGTAAAAAAGTTCAAGGATTGAGCATTTTTCACCACTTCAAGAATTCTTTCTTTATCTTTTATTATTGTTCTTACTGTGGATTCTAGTAGCTAAAACTTCTTTGCCAATTCAGTAATTTTCATTCTGCTATCAAAATCGATGATAATCTTATGTTTGCATTCCAAAGATATCGTTTTCCTTTTCTTACTAGTTGCAAGAGAATCAGATTTACTTCGTTTGGACGACATAGTTTTTTTAAGGGTTTAGAAAACGTATAACAAATCAATCTTAACTTTCACCGATCATACAATCGTAATCGTGAACGTAGAGTCCGCGCGAAACACATCCAATACGTATCACAGTAAGAGAAACACTGAATATAGCGGGCGTCAGTCTAGCGGCAGTGTTGTCAACGGTCAACGTCTAGCAGCAGTGTCGCCAAACGAACCGCGTAACTCTGAGTTCGCGTAAGTCGAGGTAGTGTAAATCGGAGTATTACTGTATATAAAAATATTTTTAGTTTGCCAAATACTTTATCTGAATCCTCCGTCATTATACATTGAAGACACACCTTAGAGTTTGTTTTTGATGAGAATCAAATGAGATTTGCATAGCTAACATCAATCTATGATTCCGTTATCAATACTTGTTTGACATATAGCGTAGTATATTATTACTTCTAGATAGATCCCTTTAATTTTCAGGTCTTCAATTTCCACACGTCGCGTCGATATGATTTGTACAGGTTCACTGCATAAAAACAAGAATGCAAATGCGTTCATTTACGTCTCTTTCGACTCTGTCCCTTTTTCTCATGCAACCGCGGGGCGTGCATGAAGAGGATGGATCTAAACCTTCGGTGTTTACCGAAGATTGCTTTGAATATGAAATGAGTTTAACTCTTTTAACTTTCCAATGGTGAGAGGCATCCATTCCACTTATCATCGTAGTAATAGCCGCGATTGTTTATGGTGTAACATATCTCTTCATGGGAGATGGTCATCTTAAATGTATAAATAATTGTCGGCTTTATAAAAGAGATGCGTTTCCTCTTAACACTTTTTCCGAATAAATTATCAGCTCTACCATGTACACTGACGCAGGTATCTGATTGACAGCTGCATTCAAGATATACCGTATTTTATTAATGTTTTGCACACCGTGTTAACTGGCGCCTTTTTTCTCCACATTTATTATAATTTTTCCAATTTGTATTAATTAATCGGTATTATTGTTACAATACCCAAGAAGTTCCTATGTACGATAATCGTTCAAATAAATAAGACAGACATCGTCGGTATAAAACAATACGGGAAATAGAAATTATGTTTCGATTCATTTCGTTATTTAGCGCGTCTTTTAAAATACTTCCCTTAGAACATGTTTATTATAGGGAGGGAAACGTTATCGAGATATTAACAATGACGCCGTTCGCCGCGGGGTAGGCTGAGTAAAAAGGATTCTACACTCTTTTGTCCTGACAAACAACTCACGTCTTGTCCACATTAGCACATCACTTTATGCAGCTGTTGGGTCTTCTAACAGGACTTGTTCTCCCAATCGGCCAAGCTTTGTGCGATCATCTTCTAATTCTGGTTCCATCAACACTTATATCCAAATCACCTAAGCGATCCTTAATTAATTAATCCTGTGTTCCATGCTGTAATCAGCTTTGTTCATTATTCATCTTATTATAAATGTATTTGATAAAGTACATGTATATCTACGTCTAAGCGACCTCATTTCTACAACACTCGGCCTACTTACTTATACCCCTTCAGACCGCAATTAATTTCATTCAATGATTTTTTACTTCTATTTGTACTGTTTATATTTTTAAAATATACACACTGTACATCGAAATGTACCTACAAAATTATGGTAAAACCGTCATTTATGTGAAATAAAATTGCCTAATCTGCAATATTTTCGCTTGATGTTATTATTTATGTATTTTCAATTGTCAATTTAAGCCATTTTTCCAACATTTTCACAATATATACGGCGAAAGTAGTGTCATGAAAGACGAATATATATATCAGAGTTTAAGATTAAAGAGATTAGATTCTTATATGGATTATGAGGGTTCGTTTCCAAACTTAATGTACATTGTATTGTGCATTAGGGATTAAATATCATCAGTATTGGTGCCAACACTCTTTTATTTGATATTAAATAAGCTAAATAATAAAAACCGTCATGTTTTGGTAACAATATTAGAACACGAATCATTTCAATAGATTTATTTCTTTTGTTTTTACAAAATGTGATACAGCGGAAGGATCTGACAAATAACCCGTCCGTCGTTCAATCCTTTTGTACTATTAATAATCCATTGTACGCCGCAGACGATCATTTGTGCAGTCGAAGTGGGTTTCTTTTCCCTCTAAAGTTCAGTGACACGCGAGCTCGCCTCCGCCATGTGCTGCCATCACTGATTTTGAAATGTATAACCACGATTGTGCCAAAGTGCGTATCGCGCGCGGCCCACGTGGATTGTTCAATTATCAACCGCCAGGGGGCAATTCCGGAATCCGTACAACTTTAACTAGAGGGGTGTGCTAAACAATTGTTTTTAATCATTTTAATATTATTAAATTACACTTGTGACAAATTTAAAAAAAAAAATGGAAGATTAATTTTAGTAACATGTATTTTTTTTGTTATTTGAAAGCTAATTATTGTTCAAGTTCTTGTTTTTACTGTTTGTATTTTGCCTGATTGTGTCCTCTATGTGTCAATCCTGATACAGAGGAAGCAATAATAAGAATCAGGTACGCTCGCCTCTGCTTACTTAGTAGTATTTCCAAATGTCCTCTAACACCCAGAACGTAAAGCCGGTCATACACGCAAAGTTATTCCTAACAGGTATACCTTTTCAGGTCGTCTGTACAGGCAAACCGGAGCGTTTATGTGACAAAACTGGCAGGTATCCATACATGTACAGGCGACCTGAAAACAATTAAAAAATCATATTTTCTACCTGTGGGTAAGTGCTCACTTCAGGCAAACCTGAGCGTGTGTTACTCCAGGGCGCAGGTCTCGTAGATCAGATAGTTAAAAAAATGGCGTCTCCCAATCGCAGCGTAATTATAGAAGATTTTATTGAATTTTATAAATCTGAGCCACCAATTCATATATAATTACAGTTATTTTGAGGCTCTACATTTATTTTCTTTATTAAATTGACGTAACTGTATTGGCTTATTTTTAACAACCATTATTTACACAACTTCTGTCGCGGTTTTCTTTCTTTCTTTCGTAGGATGACGAGAAGAAGAAGACGCTACCGCATCGTCGTAGTTGCGCTATACCCATGCCACGATTGACTGATAGATTGCCACAGGTTGGCCGCTACGTGTATGACCAAAGTTGAGCTTCGGTTAACTTGTCATGTTTATCTGAACAGGTTTACCTGACAGGTATACCGTTGCGTGTATGGCCGGCTTAAGAAAGTACCTTCGGAAACGGAGAGTATACATATACGGAAACACACACGACTGTGCAATATTTTAAGAACTTTAATAATCAGGTGTTCAATTATCTTATTACAATATATGACTCGTATTACCACACAATATTATATAAATAAATTCACATTACGTATGATTTCGGGTCGTAAAATAAAATTTATTTTATTTTTAAATACGTTTATTTATATAAATCGTTATTGTTAAATGTTATCTTTTTCAATAATTGTCGTTTGTTGCATTAATTTATTTGGTCGATTGCATACACGTATTTTTGTCTATGGAAATATTGCGAGGCATTATATAAATTCTTAGTGCTTCTGGGCTCTTCTAAGCTGGAAAGAACCAGTTTTTGATATTCAAACTATTCGACAGCGTTTAGATATCATCATCAAACATCCGCGCAAGAAATCAACTCCATCAATTCGAAGGTTCATTATGAGCGTGAATTTTCGGATCAGCGTTAATTATTTTTTTCTGAGTTTTTTTCAATTGTAACATTTTAACCACGTTCGTTACTGTTTCAATAAAAATTTTAATGAAATCACATTTTATTTGTGGTGGTACAATTTTTCAGAATGTAGTTTTTTGATAATTAAAACAAATTAGATAAGTCATCACCGGAACTCGACCTTGTCATGGTCCTATCTAGTCATCTAGCAGGTACTACTCGAAGATTTTTGAGAAGTGAGTAGTTAGGCAACGGGGAAAAAATGGATGTCTCACAAATAAAGTAGTATATTATATAGACGAAATCTGACGATTATATATAGGGTCACTATGGCATAATTGGTAAAACAGTCTACCGGCAATAAACCGGATTCGAGTAGATTTTTTTGTGTATTTATTAACCGTGCAATTACCAAAAAATTAATTTTCCCCGCAATTAAAAAAAATCCTACAGAATGCGCTGCTATACATAATTTTAACGGAACCTTTTTTTAATTGGTAGCCTGTATAAAGAAAACAACAATGATTATTAGATACGGAACAGTTTAAATACGTCTTTCGGGAAAAAAAATAATGCTTGTTTTGTTGGAGATAAATCAAAACCACGATTTACGATGCTTTAATATGTGCAGACGAAACCGCTGTCGCGTGATTGATAAACCGTGTTAATCAAATACTCTCTTTGCCCAAGTACTGTTTGTTACATTTCTTCAGTAGCTTAGACTAGTACATACAACTTAGGTATATATTGAATCTCATGGGAATCTATTTTCAAATAAAAATTAAAGTATACTATTTATTACGCCAGCAATTTTTTTGTTCAATGGAAAATTAAACCTTCTGGAAATACGACCGTTGGTTGTGAAGAATGTATTGATGACTTTAATGATCGAAAAAAACGTAATGGCTTTACGTTCTTTGATCAGTGTAATAGATAGAATAAATAAATTTTACTTAGATCTTAAGTTAAGGGCGACCATGAAATAAAACAAGTTTTATATTATGATGTCAGAAGCCAAACTAAATACTTTTAACACACGAACAAGTGTATAAAGATGCATCAACATACAGATGGCATTCGATTATCTATGCCTGCTCCCTATATACAGTTTCAGTAAACATGCTAAGTCGTAAAACTTACCACTCCACAAACAGCGCAATCCTCTTACGAATTTTCGTACGACTGCAAGAATAATAATTTTTTTAATGCTGTAATTTTCACACTTTTCCCCAAATGTAATGATTTTTATTTAGCACCGCTATTAAACAAATAATAGATATCTCATAGAGACGAAATTATTTTTTATCATATTTAATGGAATTATATGGAAGTGTTTCCACATATACAACTTTCAAAAAATTTGATAGATATGGCGATTGATTAATGGGTGAGAATGGTGAACGTTATATTTACCTAAAGTGATCACTCAAGCCAGCCGAAGACAGGTCGTGAGGTCTGTAATTACCCGTACTTCCATATAGCTTCGTCTCTATGAGATATATATTATTTGTTTAATAACAGTGCCTTTGTTGGTAAAAATCCAGTAAGTGTGTGTTCTTGGACATATTTAAATATTGCTAATTTTTATTTAAGTCCAATACCAACGTATTTTTCCACGCAGTGCAGTTCTTACGTTCAAACAAGCTGTGTATTTGGAATCACGACATTTTCTGGGAAATAAATTAAATACTAATAATATTACTACCATAAATGTATCATATTATTAATTAATAATCGCAACACTATCGAACAAATATGAAATATATCTCAGAAAATACATAAATGTATGGAGTGAATGCGCCTGGTATTTTTAAGATATTAGCTTTTCACGGCTGCTCTGAAGAAATTACATTTTCTCGGGTAAGCAGAATAGCCCAGCAAGCTCTATACAAAATTAATCCATAATAATATTACGTTTCCACATCTATATCTGTCATGCGTCGATAGTGTCATTTATGGGTACGCGAAATCATATTACGGTTGGCAAATATATTGAGCATATGTCATCCTGTCATAGATATAAAAAACATTCTGTCATCTTGTCTATGTCTAATGGTCATATCGCGTCGCACTCTATGGTTTATTTCCTTATCTATCTCACTGTCAAATGTGACATGAATGTTTTGTTCGCATGTTTCAAGAATGTCTTTATATTTTTATGTTGCGTTAAGTATCACAATTCCAGGTCCCGCACGCTCCACGTTCACTCGTGAATCGGACCTCCGTTGCGTGGGAGACATGGCGGCTCGCGGTTTTGATGGCAATTAATTATATTGTAAGCAGTAAAGTTTTCATTCACTCGGTATTTCACAACCGGTCGCTTCGAATCCATTCCTTCTTGAAAATAAAAATGCTTTATGCGATGAGAATTTATTTGAAAACAAAAACACAAATGTCTACGCCCACAAATCACTAGTTTTGATTATTATATACGCTCATATATTCATAACTAAAATATGTACGACCACAAAATATTGCAATGTTTCGATATTTAAATTTTTGTATATTGTACGTGTGCCTAATATTTTAGTTCAGCACTAGACTTAATCCTATTGAGCTAGACAGGCTTGTGTATGTGTAACTTTATTGTAAGTAATTAATACATAAAAATAATTATATAAGTTCATTTTTAAATAAATAAATAGTATTTGTGCGAGAAGTGGGTTCTTTAAATAATTTATTTTTTGATAATATTTTTTAGTTACATAATTCGTTACTTATCTCAGGTTGTCCCGTATGTAATTGCGTTTTTTAATATATGCGAATAATGCGAAACAGTATTTTTATTTATGCATTTATTTATTTTCAATTTTTAATTAGTATCATTGTTAATATAATTTTACTTTGTGAGTCTTTAGTCGGACACAATACGATATTAGTTATTGGCAACATTTGTAGTGCAATGGGTAAGGATGCAATAAAATTAATGTAATCAAAAGTTTCGGATGGTTTCGAGGAGGATATTAGTTTGTCATCGAAGTAAACGTAAAATTAAGAGTACAAGAGGTTGCTCCACGACTCGAAATGCAGCCAGCCATGGTCCATAGGCATTTAAAATATGTTTTAAGTGCCGCGTATTAGTGCCTTACATATTGTCTATGCTAAATCTTGTTATGCATGTCTCAATATGCCAATCATCGCTCAGTCGGGAGTTTGAATCTTTTTGAGACGGTTGTTACTGTGGCCGACGAGTTGTTCCTTTATATTAACAATTAACCTAAAAAACAGTGGAAAACATAAAGCGTCCTGTGTCCGCGTCAAGTTAGTAAAAATAAATAAAGCGCCGCCGGCATGACTGCCGTTGCACAGAAAACATTTTTTTTAAATTCGTTTTTAAAGAAGAAAGCATTTTGGAAATATCGCACATCTAGACCAAAACTAAGACAACTCAAAAAGTCATTTTTCAGTAGACAAAAAAATAAAAATTATAATTTTTTTGTTATGAAACTAAATAACATTTTATGTATCCTAAAATGACACTATTTGAGAACTGGGGCTAAGTTAGTTGCGTATATGATAGAGTATCCGAATGCAATAATAACTCAAAATTCTTGTTTTTTTGAGTTGTCTAAGTTTTGATCTAGGTGTGCGATATGTAAAAAAAACGCAGACTTCTAGAACAATAATATCTCGTTTACACAGGGTGAATATTATGTTCCAAGTCGATGTTGTTTCAGTCATCGGGCTGTGTATGAGGTGGCACCGTCCTGTTGAAACCACATGTGTTGCAGGTCCAATTGGCCCAATTTGGCCACCGAGAAGTTTTTACAGCATTGCCTCTTGCATCTTAAAATAAATAGGGCCTAATGATTCCGCTGGCCCACATGGCGCACAATACAGTAACTGTGCGTGGGTGTAAAGGTTGTTGCTGTGTCAATTGAGAATTTTCAGTACCCCAAGTACAAAACCTACCAAGTCGCAATGAGTTTCGTCGCTCATGATGATTTTTTCCAAAAGTCGGGTTTGTGTTTGTTTATCGCCAATCTTTATAACTCGAGTTTTTCTGTTTGACCTGCAACTTTTTTTATATGTATATTCATTAATTCCGTTTTGGCAGCTTTGCGGCATCGCCCGCGAGGCGCTATCAACCAGCCGCCATATTGCATTAAAATGATGCCAACCAGGCGGCGAAAGTGTAGGACCGAGATAGGAGCCTTGAGCTTATTACATCGGTCCTGGGTACGCGGTAGGTCCGGTCCGCCTTCATTGTTTTAATGTTTTAATAACTTCAACACGTTGTTGAGGGGTTAGATGCTACACAATAAATTGTAATCGACTACTCTCTACGCCTACCAACATTCGAACTGACAAATATCATCCAAACCAAAATTGCGGTCAAACAAAATCGGCCTGGAACATAATATTCACCCTGTATTAGTTTTGTAGCAATAAAAAATGCTCATATTGTATTTGTAAGACATTGAAAAGCAACAAAAAATTATTCTCATCGTAATGATTGCACTGGTAAACGGATAGCGGTGCCCCGGTTCCCGATGGCATTTTTTGTACAGTCGGTGTGACGTTGATTAAGCGAAAACCTTCTTAACAATACACAATATTTGTGATTTGTCACTCGGAGACATTTATTCGGCACACGCATTGTATTATCCCGTTATTCTTATTCCTTTCTTAATTGAACTGAAATGCCGTCGACTATATCCATTACCTCATCACCGGCTATAAACGTCCGCACTTTCTGGTCAACTCGGCCTTATTAAAGGTTTGACCAGAAAATAAATTAAAAGTTTTATACCCAATCCTGTTATGTTTATACGACAATATTGCCAACTTTGTATCGACAGTGCAGTGCCTCGCGATGCTCTTAGAGGCATTTTATAACAAATTGCTTTACCATAACGTGGCAGTAAAGCAGAGTGCGGCGGTGCCAACCCAAATCGCGTGGATGCTGGATGCTGGCACATCACAGAGCATTAAACCGGGGCGCCAGTGTCTTCTGGCAGGGTAGCCATCTTTCTTCACTTATTGTTGTAGTGACATCATTTATTGCTACTATCTATCGACAGTATCATACACCATTTTCAAATGATTAAGAAAGAACATCACATAATTATATAGGTCGTAAATGTTACCTACCTACATATATTTATTTTTCTTTCATTCATAATCATTATTTAAATAGACATTGGTATCGGTTGCGGTCGGTGTCTTTATGTAGAAGGGATGCTGGATAATATGTTTATACCTACTAATGATTTAATTATACACACACGCATTTCACTATTTTCGTTTACAGCGTTTGAACACTTAGTGAAGTATCCATATTATTTTCCGTATTAATTTTTTATTTATATGATGAATTAAATAGACAATCGAAGGATATTCGATGTTTCAATAATTCGGCTTCAAGTATTCAAGCCAAACTGTCAAAAATGCGTCACACAAATTCCTTTAAACAATCCGCTCGCTTCGTTAATATGCATGCTATTTTATGCATTATACACATAAGTATTAAAGTCGTTTTCTGTACGTTGGATGCTGTTAACGTAATGCGTATGCAGTATTCGAAGACCTTGACAGGCGGAACTAAATGCGCATGGGCGAAAGCCGAATACTTTCAAACTTTGTGGATACGGAATGAATCCCTCGGAATGAATCACTCCCTCTCTCTCATTCAAATATAACACGGACGTTAATTTACATACTGTCTATTTTTGAGGGTTGGTGTAACAATCACCTTCATTTCAATATTGCAATTTTGAGAATAGGCCTGATTATATAGATAAGTACCTAATTTTTAATAGAGATGCTTACATGGAACACATGTCACATTAATATTGTAACTATTTTCAAAGTAAGGCTGTGATATGAAAATAGGAGTGTGAGTAGCCTGCGTGTTTAATAGCTACATGATTTAAACCTTAAATATTTTTCTTCAATATGGTTATTTTTATGTATTTGTAATGGTTAATTAATATGGAATATGGTCAAATTCGGCTCAGAAAAAGTGATGCTTCAACGTTAGCCTAATCGCTAGTTATTTATATGTCACACCATAATTTTAATTTGTTCTCACTTGGTCTCGCGTGGTCAACAGCACAAATGTATGAGTCATGAAGAATCCCAGCTCTCCCGGACGACGATGGCAGCGTGCGGATTCCGGCGGGATTTCGGACGGCGGCCAGCCAAGTTCAAACATTCTTTGTCTGTTATATTTATCTTTTAAAGAATGAAACACAACACTGTAGTAGGTAAATGTGGAACTTACGTCGTGTGTATGAATACACTTTGTACTTTTAAACCAGGTTACTTTTTTTCAGTCATTTTTCATTAGATAGAATCACACTCGCTATTATGCTCAGACCATCATTCTTCTAAAAGAAAACTGCTCACAGTCACATGCACAATGGTGCAGCATTCTTTTCAGGCCATTAAAGAGTTCTATCGTTGGAAGTACCTTATTCTCGGATACGAAACGAGCCGTCTAAATTCTTTTGCGCACTCGGAGTACCTGCGCGTTACATCACTGAATAGTTTATGTACGTATTTTAGATTCATCGTATGCACCAGCATTCACGTGACGCAATCACGTCCAAATCTGGAGCGTCACGTCATGATTGGGTTCGATATCATCGGCGTTGCTCGCCTCGTCTTCGGGCGAGGCGTGCCACTACTAGCTCGTGGGGAATAAATAACCAGCCCTGTGTCGATGGCCTCTAGTAGGAGATTTCGTGTGATTGAATACTGAAATGGAAAGACTGCATCTTCACCGACCAAATGTCGTCTCCACCGCCGATTCCTCCGAGCGGCCCTTCGCACCGAGCCGAATCCGCGTCTCTTTAATAACAGTCGCCTGTGAGCTGTTTTGATTGGCCCGCGCACGAATCGGCACTTACAGTTACGGAGATTTCATTTTGAGAAACGGTTTGTTATTATTTTCATTCTCGACTTCAAATGCGGCCGCGAGAGTCTTTTTTTTTTGTTTTGAAAAAGAAAGTAACGTTATAACATTCTCGTCTAAATAAGAGTTTTTTTTTTTTTGTGGTATGTCTAATGTTTCGTAACGCCTCTAAAGGCAGGAATGTGCAACTCGGGATGACCTGAGATTTGTTTGAGTGAAATTAAATATGTAGTAGGATATTTAATTCAAATCTTAAAACTGAAAGCGTCTTAAAAGGCTCGCGTCGTGTGTTCTTCTGAACCCGTCCGTCTCGCTCGCGCATGAATGTTGATTGTGTACATTTTTATGAATAAATAATCAACTAAAAGATCGCGATCGATAGCGAGGGCGTGCGAGCGAGAGAGCAAATCCTCGAGGTCGACGCCCCCGTCCGGGTTTGGACCTTCGGGTCCAGCTTTGGTTATATCGGTATAGTGATATCGTATTGGGGAAATTTTCCGGAATTCGGGGAAAAATTTTAACATTCTGAATCTTTAGATAAAAGCATTTAGTCAAATAAATTTTACGTTTTTTAAATGTTTAATTAAGAGGCCGGCGCCACCCTCTTTGCGACATGCTGGGAGATGTCGACTTGAGAATGTACATGTCGGCTGGTGGGGATTACGTTCGGACACTGTGGGGTATCCCGTCGGACGGACGGCTGACGTAAGCAGTGTCCACCTCTGGGAGTCAGGATTGCATTCCTGACAGGAGTTTTTTCGGCCCACGTTCGTCTCCCTTTGTTATGGCGCTTCTCTCTGCCACGTCACTTCCGATCCTCACTCGCAAATCAATTGATCAATTTGACGACACGTGATGATTGCGATTCAAAATATCTGAAGTTGAAAAATTGTACATTTTAGCATTCTATCGGGACGGGTCAATGTGAATTCTGGCAAACGTATGTTAAGTATGATATATTGTTATTTATTTATTTCGTATCATATGTTGTATGTACATTTAGTGTTTTTAATATCTGCCTCACTGGGCTTCGCCCGTGCTGGGGCAAACATTTTACATTGTCATTCAATAATCATATTATACATAATTGGTTTAACAAATATATATTTAGAATGATAGGAATAATTAAAGAAACAAGAAAGGAAGAAAAATAAAAATTGTAAATAACAAAAGAAAGAAGGGAATGATGCAATATTTGAACATGAGAAATATATAAGACAATACCTATCCGACATCTGACTATTTTTGATTTTAATCCATAAGTGACAACTAATTTGGTTTGCTCACTTGTTAGACTATATTATAAGTTAAGCATAATTAAAACAAATTTAGATAAATCACTTAGAAAATTCTACCTGTCGTAAAAATATATAAGAATTTCATCTACATCTGTTTTTTGAAGCGATCATATTTTTAATTACAATGTTCCTCAAACGCCTTGGAGTTGAGCATGCTAGGAGATTTATGTAAATTTGTTTTAATTATAACAGAACTATGATCTGAAAAATTGTAACTTTGAAAATTGTTTTTAAAATTAAAATTAAGCAAAATCAAGTGGAGTCTTATTTGGATAAGCCAACGCGTGTTCTCCAAATCCAATCCGTTGTGCTGCGAAGATTGCGTATTACAAGGGTAGCACGCAACCTACTACCCTGTCGCAGACTATATTTTTATCTAAAGTCGGTTGGATGCCGTTTACTGCATACTTCCATTTCAACAGCATCTCAAGAGATGAAACGGATTGCGTCTTCTTATACAATTGTCTGGATATGTATACGAAATCAATCCTCGAGTGGAATATCAAAAAAAGACTAAAAATAAATTGGAAAAATTATGAAATGTGCACAATAATATTTGTTTATAATCGGTCAGTTGTTAGGTCAGTCGGATGGTTATGACCTGACTCTTGAAAAATGTCGTGACTGTTCCTGCCACGTCACGACTATGACAATACAATGCGTGGTTTTGAGACAACAGGTGGTGCCAAACCGGATTTCGTCGTCGGTGGTATCCGAAAGCTTTATTGTGAGAATGAGTAATATGATGTAATTCTACTGCAAAATTTACGTATTAGAGCGACGATAAATTAACATATCGTGAATTTTAAAGGCCCGAATTCCGATCCTTCGGGCTTTTTCGACTCTCGGCGCCAAAATTTATATCGGCCGTATAAAATTTAATAGGCGTTTGACCGAAAACGTTTTTCGTATCAAAGCGAAATAAATGTAGTTATAAATTTTATCACGCTTCTTTGTATTACAAAAGCTTTTAGGGGTGAAATATATTCTTATGAATATAAAATATGTCTCCTTAATATATAGATCGTTTTTTGTGAAAAAAATCTCTTTAATTTATTATAATATTTAACGATCATCTGGCCGCAAGAATTACTAGATAGATTTCGAGTGTGTATAAAAGGAAAGGATATTTCTCATTTTATGGAACCATTTTACTTTTTTTCTCTAGGACCATTTTTAATGGACGTTACAATTATTTTTAAACGTTGGCCAACAAATTTATGAAGTAAATTTTTCAGAGGAGTTTAATTGAAATCTGATAAATACTATGGCAGTTATGGTGACTACAACATTTGAGACATTCAATGTTTATTCAGGTAAACTTTTTAATTTAATGATTGTTTAATAATATTTGAGTATGTCCAAGACCACATAATAACTGGATTTTTACCTCCAAAGGCATTGTTATTAAGACAAATTATAGATATCTCATATTACAACTTCACAATAAGAATGTGTCCTCCTTAATAATATAAGTTGTATCAATGTGTCCAAAATTTAATAATAATAATTAATTGATAATTCTGGCGTCTGCAGTCGGTTTACTCTAAGGTATTTGAGATTCCGTAAAAACAATGTAGACGGCTTTCAAAAAAGTGTAACATATAGGTTCAAAAATTTGTCATGAAAAATACTGGCGCTATAACACAATTGGTAGTGTACTTCCCCGGTTTGGGAATAGAGATCCAGGTTCGAATCCCGGTAGCGCAAAAACAATATTTTTCGACAAAATTGATTTTATATGTATATACTCGTATTTACAATTAATACATTAAATTAGTATTTGAAAGCTATATTCTTTATCTGTATATATTGTTTCGTTATTGTTCTCCTGGTCATTATCAATTCAATTTCTTCCTATTTTCTTTTTATTTCGTTAAATAACGTGCACAGTTTCTGTTTTTATTAAAGCAATATTGGAATATCCCAACATGAAAATATTCCACTTTCTATAGTTTAATTGCAAGAAAAACGCACTTGAGATTGCACTAAGTGGCTTCAAGCTGAGAATAATTTGCAACCGTATCGGCGAAGAACAGTATGGAATGGAATTAATGCTTGAAAGCATCTCGTGACATTAGACATAGTCGATGAGCAAGTAGTTCACATTATCAATATGGCGTACATGGATACTAAAGCATTATTAGCGCTCCGAGTTGGGTGCAAGAAACTTTAATAGCCAACAGTCCATTGTACTCCATTCCTTAGTATGAAAATTAAAGGGGTAATTAAAATTACAAAAATACTAAAAAGTATGCAGACGTATTCACAATGGCGTCAACTTGCGTCTGTGTCTCTCCCTGGCTGGAAATCAATATCTAAACCAATCAAATCATGGCACCACAGTAAGGGGTGCGTGACTGTCAACTACAAAATCAGGAACGACAATTTATACAGTATCTGCAAGTCAAGAATGTTATACTAAGTTATGTTATATTTTAGTTATTATAATACTATAATATCGTTTATACATTATGTATCGAAAATTTGTGAACATATCGAAGTAACCTTTTTATATTCAGAATCTAAAATGTTTCACTTCAAATTTCAATATTTTTTTTTTTTTATAAATATTTACGATATGTGAATCGGCCCGCTTCTAGATATATCACGTGCAAGTAAAAAAAATTAATGATCGACGACATTGTGCTCTCCCGAGTAGCGTCCGCTGGCGATCACATTTGATCAATGTGTAACTAAACTAGTCTAAAGGATTATTTCCAATTAAAGTATTTGTCCGGCTATGTCTTATACGACTGTTATTAAACAATGGCTGATACAAATCAATATTCAATTTACAATGCCGAGGGGCAAATTTCTATTTACAGTTTTCATTTTTTAATACGATCCATCATCACGTGTCTTCCAAATACCAACAGTTACACAATATTGTAATTATTGAATTTATAAACTTTTTATAAAATTTATTTTATGGCCAGACGAAATAATATTGATATAATATGAATTATACTTTTTACTATGATGATATTTTTAGATATTTTCTAAAAATTACACATTTTTCGCGTTAATTTTGTAACATTATTTTTCATATATGCGAATACTATTTTCTATTACCTTCTGTACAAAAAAGTTACATATCCATCTAATCGTATATTTCAAAAAAAATCGACACATCACTTCAATGTAATATCCTCAACCTGTAGTTTCCTATAAAATTTACATATGAGTGACACACACAGAAAAACATTTATATATAATATTTTAAATTCAAAACATTCGCTATCGATTCAAAAAATTTCGAGCAACTCGGTCGTGCGTCACGGCTCCGAATGAATACCTCCGTTTACGCTGATTAGTCGCATTTGGATATTATACTGTTCATACTCGGAACAACTGAACATTACTGTGCAAACATCTCCCAGAATGAAAGTTGGTTAATTGCGATAATTATTGCGGGCGTAATAACCAGATAGTTATCGTAGAACAGCGGAATGCACCAGCTGTTGCAAGACCTGACAGTGGATATGGGCGGTACACAACAGAACGTGGCTTGAGCATCCGTTCAAAATGTATAACTATTAATTTAAAAAAAAATAGAAATAAATACATACTCTGGGTGTAAAACACCCAGTGCACAATAGTTTAGAGGTGGATAGATATTAAAAATATGAGTCGAAAATATGCAACCGTGTCAGAGATATACAATTTTTAAGCATTTAAAAAAAGTTGTAGTTATTCGATTATTTCGATTTATTGAAATATTGTATTGATTCTAATTTATATATTGATACAATATAATAAAAAAAATTAAAGATCACGTTTATTAGAGCGGCTAAACTGTTTTTTGTGATGATTTAGAGCCTGAAGTAAAAATGTCGAATAATAATGGGTCAATTTCCTAAATATTACATTACGAAGGACATACTTATCATACAGCCCTCGTAGACTTACGGCCGGTTGTATGATCAGTAGTAACTTTTTACTATAGCCTTATTATTTTACTAACGCCCGTAGTAAAAATCCTTTGCGGGTTGTTGATGCATCAAATTTACGATGTCTATAGGCGCGACAAATAATCACGAAATATGCTTTATCTATGAATTTTTTCGCCTAGGCGTTCGAAATCTGTCACTTTGGTGGTGACATTTTTTCGTATTATGTGCTAATTTATATTAAACAGCGAATTCATAATCGGACGAACTCTCAATACTAAAATAGCAGGATATTTAATGATTAATTGTCGTATACTGCAACTTTCAAAGTATCAATGTGTCAGATGACTTTTGGAACTGCCGTGAATAATCGGATATCGGAGAGTAAAGTGAGTTTATTACAGGGATGTACTTTCGAGAAGTAAATATTATTTTACTAACGATCAAACAACCCGTTTTCGCAATATTTTTTACTACAGTAAAAAGTTACTAATGACCCATAAACGATTTAATAGGTTAACACGATTCTGTAAAATCTCATACAATAATATTTTCCGTAAATGTACAGAATTTGTACAAACTCCTTGAATATTTTCAACTCGTAATTTAGTCAGGCCTGTTACAATCTGTATATGTGTATATGTATAAATATTTTGATATCGAGTATCGATCAATAGCAGGTTTTACGCAGGAGTAGCTCGCTATCATGTTATGTAAAGACATACTCTATTTGAATCGGTTTACTTCAAGTAAAAAAGTATTTCGAATTCTAATCATTAATTCTGAGCCAAAAAGAATTGAGAACTATATGCATTAATTTTGAGCAAAAAGTATTGAGAACTATATGCATTAATTCTGAGCCAAAAAGTATTGAGAACTATATGCATTAATTCTGAGCCATAAAGTATAGCGAATTCTAAGCATTAATTTTGAATCACAAAGTATTGCGAATTCTGAGCATTTTCGAACACAGCCCAATATTTAAATGCAAATTACAATAAAATGAAGATGAATTTTAATCTCATAATCATGTCAGTATTACACACCACGATATAACACTAAATAATATATATAATAATACCTTAAAATAATAATGGTGTAATAATCTAAGAAAGGGGATAAAACCTGGCCACCTTGGATCTAGTCACTAAACATAAATCAGTTTTAAACCAGGTAAAACATTAGTAACTCCCACTCGAGGCAACGGATTAGTTGACGCACGCGGCGAGCGGAGAGCGCCATATTTTTATTTATTTATTGTTTTCCGGGTCGAGCAAGAAGGGATGAGGGCGAAGCTCATTTAAAACATATTATTATATACCAACACACATGCATACGTACTTGTAATTAAAAAATAATATCAACTAATAAATTATATCTGCTAAATAAATTTTAATAATACAATCTTACTATAATTTGAAAATGTTTTGTATGGATACGAATTAGTGTTGGTAAACTGTTATGTGACTGATTTAATGATGATAAGTAACTAAGGTTTTACTGTTGCAGTTTACTTTTTAGTGTACTAATCATTACTCTAAGAATGACGAATAATCAGTTACCAATCATTGTTATTATTGAACACAATCACAGCTACAATAACGCTTTAAATAACGATTTAACCATTACTATTTTTAATACTAAGAATCGAGCAATTTAAAAAAGTAAAGCAAATTTAATTGGTTTTTTAGTTATTCAAGCAAATTACACTTTTATTGCATGCGTTTCCCCTACCCTTCCCACTTTTTCCACTTTATACAGTGTAAAAACGCGTATTGTTATCAGTTTTATTATTAGTTAGTTTTATTTTTTAGTTTGTATGATATCTACTCTTTGTTCAGCTCCGAAGAAACTTCGCTGGTCATATATATTATTGTACTGTTTATTTCTCAAAAATTAGTCAAATTAAAAAAAGCTGTTATGTTGGATATAGTGGAATCTGATATCTTTCTGTAGTAAATAGCCAAAAGTTTGTTAGCCTCCTTAAAATATTGAAATATTAGCAGCAAAGTTAAGCCTTTTGTTTCATGCTACATTGTTGTTAATTTTTGAAGCTATAAATGTAGAAATTTATCCTGATACGAGTCCATAATGGGTAATGCTTTGCGTATTTTATTTCATCATTCTAGACAGTCATGAAATGCTAAATAAAGAAATATTTTCAGTGTTCACAATTTTTTTTTTACATAAAAGGCAGCAATGGCAGAGAGGCATGCATCATACCTACCTTCAATGTCAATCGGTTTAATTTAACCCGCTCACCTTTAGCCATCCGTTATTCACGGCGCTTGCGTATTGATTTGAGGCTTCGTCGCCGGATACTTCCTTATCCATCATATCCGCAAGGCTCCAACTTTTACATGCATCTAAAATACTCTTCAAACTCGGGAGAAGAGCGGTGAGGGTGATAAACGTATTTTTTCTACGCTTATGAATTTTTTTATCAATATTTGTGTTTGTTCTTGAGTGTAATTTTTTTTGACGTATCCTCTCCGCTGTTCTCTCCAGTAAATCATATATTTAAGTGCAGTGTGTGGATGCTGGGTAACCGACGGTGAATCTGCTTTAGAAAGTGAAAGCACCTTCGCGAAATGTGCTCGCTCTCTCACGGCTGACGGTGGAACTCGCAATAATTAGTGACCGAGGTGTAGCCTCGCGGTACACCGTGTCAGGTGACCATGTGACGAATTTTTTCTAGACTTCATTATTTTTGAAATTTTTTATTTTCTATTTTCAAAAAAGAATCGAAATCTTTACACTAAATTGACTCTCCAAAAATAAACACGTGAATCGTATACTTAAGGCCTCTTAAATCCATATTGGAATTAAATAATCTTTAAAAATTATTTATTGTTGTCGGCGACACCCGTGTATTTATTATTTTATACAAGGATCTTATATAATATAACATAATAACTAACTATTAGACCTCCTTTGCAACAACACAGTGTATCGGTTTTTACAAATGTTGAAAGATAGACGGAGCGTCGGCCATCTTGGATGATATACAGTGTTGTTGCAGATAAGATCACAAATTATGCGTAATAGTTTGTTAATTTAATTTATATGTATTCTAGTGAATTCCTTTGACAGCTTGTTATTCCGGATTTCCTATTGATAATATAAAAATCAATGCAGGTAGAAAAAATCACCACTAACCTGGTATTACGGATGCTGTTTTTCTACTCGTCGTGGATTATATTGTTCTTCTTTTGTACTCTGATCTCCACGAATTATTTCGACCGGCCGAAACAATTAAATACCGAAGCCGATTAATAGGTCCCATCTGGCGGAGTACCAAACTGCAATTGTGCTCCGATCGCGGTTTGACAGCGATTCTCCGGTCACCACGGCGCTACATAAACCAATCATATCGACGACAAAAAAACAGGGGTGCCAGTCGAAGAAATAAGAAAGTGCGTAAACCATATGGTTGTTTAATATACCATTCGATACCCAAGAAGATATACAACGCATGTATATTCATAACTTTGATTTGCCCAAAAACGATATACAGTGTTGTTGTCGGGGTTGTCTCGCATGTAACCAATTTTATACTTTTATTTACTAAGATATCCCACTGAACAAGCAACTCGCGGTCACCTCAGCGCGTGGAAATATTGTTCGTGATTTGGCGATGAGGAGCATCTTCCCGGCGGTGCCCCTTATGTAAGCCCCGTGTAACCATTCTGCAATCACGTTTGGGCGGGACCGCGAATGACTGATGATGATGCGATAGCCTAGCTCGCTCGGGTCGTTCTCTGACCTGCGTTTTATATTAATTTGTAATGTAAATTTAAAAATTGAAAGTTACGAAATTTTACACTCGCCGGCGAGATTTATTGTACCGAGAATATCTCGAAAATTAACACGCTGCGTAGAAATGCAATTGGTTATTAAATTTTCGCGAATTTTTTTTTTACCAAAATGCACTTTTACCATTTTTAATGTGTAAAAGTTAGGAGACTGCGGAGAGATGTTTCGGCGAGGCGTTAAAAAAAGAATACCCACGAGTTGGACTATTATTGAGTTGATATAGTGGCCGGCCTTAATTAGGCGACAGTGATTACTATCAAGGTTTCTTAATAAATTGAACAGCTGTATTTAACTTACTCAAGTACACATATTTTCTAAACGATTTCATGCTGCGAAAGAAAGTATTAAATTATTTTGATGAAAAAAAAGGAGAAAATTGATGATACTTTATTAACCAATAAATACAAATTAAAAAAATATGTTAAATATTAATTAGAAAGATATACATTTAAAATCAATTTTATCGAAAAATATTGTTGTTGCGCCACCGGGTTTTGAACCTGGATCTCTTTCCAAACCGGGGATGGTGCATTATCCAATTATGCAACAGCGACGATATTTTTAGCGACAAATTTTCGAACCTGTATGTTACCTTTTTGATATTAATACATTTAATCGTTGCATTTTTTGAAAGAGAGATTACCTTCGAGTAATCTGATAGCAGACGCCAGAATTATCAATTCATTTTTATTAAATTTTGGACACATTGATATATCTTTATTATTAGGAGAAGAACACATTCTTATTGTGAAGTTGTAATTATTCACAACATAGGTCTGTGATATTTTAAATATGAATTAGTATATTAATTAGAAAGATGTACATATAAAATCAATTTCATCGAAAAATATTGTTGTTGCGCCACCAGTATTTGAGATTCCGTAAAAATAAGGTAGATGGCTCTTAAATATTGATATTAAATGTATTAATATCAAAAAGGAACATATAGGTTCGAAAATTTGTCGTTAAAAATATCGTCGCTGTAGCATAGTTAAATAATGCACCTTCCCCGGTTTGGATAGAGATCCAGGTTCAAATCCCGGTGGCGCAACAACAATATTTTTCGATAAAATTGATTTTATATGTATACCTTTCTAATTAATGCATTTAATTCATATTTAAAATATCACAGACCGTCTGTTCTGAATAATTACAACTTCACAATAAGAACGTGTTCTAATAAAAAAATATGTAGTAACTAAAGTTTAACATTTGGTGTGACTCTTGTTAATAATATCTTTTAAGCCTATATGACATACTATCTACAAGTTTTCTCAATATTGCGGGAACCATATTCTTCCACGTATTCATTAATTCCATCCCATAAATTATCAACGGGGTTGTGATCAAATGTATAGTATAAATACTTAATGTTTGGAAAATATTACTTTCAACGTTTCGCCAAAAATGTATAAAACCCGTGTAATTGAAATTAAGCGAATTAATTTAGTTTGAAGGCTTTAATTAATTTTCGGATACTGGCAGAAAAGAAGCAGAATTTACGCATGAGCGCGAAATTAGGAGGGTCTGCAACCTCTCCCCGGGACGCCCACAATACCCTTATAATTATACATACTAATAATTTGATTCACGACCGTGTAGGTAGAGAGCTAGGAATCCACCCCGGAGCCGGAGTTTTTTTTGCTAATAATAAATAAAATCTTTTAAGTAGCGCAATATATTCCTAGTCAGAAATAATAATAGAAAATAATGCTGACGTGATATACCCCGTCTTTGGCCTACAGGTATTTGTAATGACTTACTTGATTTATAATGGACTCGAAATTATTATGTATCGTATTTTACATACAAAAATACGGTACTTGTTTTGAGTTATTTGACATTTTGTTGCAATTATCATTACTTATTTTTGGAACACGCGTTTTTACCAGCCGGCATTTACTGTAATTTAAAAATTCGCGTGCCGCCAATCACGGTGACAATGGTCCAGAGACGAGAAAACAAAAACAATCCTCGCGTCTTAGTTGATCGGCGCTATTATTATTATTATTATTTTTTATTAAAAAAAAACTTGTTGATGTAATTGACGGTGTAATGATACCTTAATTTGTTGTTGCTGATGTAATGCTATTTAGTGATGTAATATTATTACATGTTGTATGTGCATATCGTTAATTTGGTTAAGTATCACTTTCTCTTTCAATTATCTTCACGTTCCCCCAGCACAGGGATAATTGAACCCGCGACCTCGCTGTACCGAATCTCTGTGTGAACACGATTTGAACTATACCTAATTGTAACAATGCGCAATTATTTTTTACCGCCGATAGTTTTTTATTTTTTTAATATTGGCTATGCAAATTAGCCATCAGTCATTCGTTACGTTTGGTTTCGCGTAACTACTCGTGTTGGTCAATGCAATTATCACATTAAATTGTCGATGAAATGGTACACAAGCAGATTTTTTTTTACACGAGAGTACGCCACCGATTGTGTCAGCGGTATTTGGTTGTTGTCAACTACACATTTTTATTATTAACTGGTTATCTGTGTCTCTGTAATGTATAACATTATTATATCGAGCAATTGTCTACTAGTAATTGAGACCGTTTCTGATCAGAAGTAAAGAGCACCTGTATTTCGCAGTATTTTCTTTACCCGCCTTCATCGCATCATTTGGACTAGAGTTAATAAAACAGATTCGAACCCAATACCGATACTAATATGTGCCTACAAATGGATTGTGCGGATATCGCCATCCCTAGATACGGTGCTATGTAAATACACAGCCCGCAATACGATCCCAGATTATTTATTTTCAGTGGCTTGTCTATTTATATATTTATTAGCAGAAAACAATTACCGATCGCTTGTTGCTGGATAGTGGTGTTATTAAAACCTATTTTTCAATGTTGACAATATCCATAATAATATTACGTAATTGTTTATTTTATACCACAGAGCAAATTTAATTTACCAACTAACGCGAACAAATAATCATTCGGACCTATTCTTAAAATGATTTTCCGTTATTTAATACGTGATGTACCGTTTCGGCATTCTACTACAGTCTACTAAGAGTGCCGAGCTACACTGACGTTTCTAGCGTAATGGATCCAACCTTTTAATTGCCAACCACGTTTGATATGGAGTACACCATGTAGTATAGGGGTAGGCTTTCAGGGTGTTGACTTAAAATGTATATTAAAAGTTGAGAAATGTTCGCAGACGGCAAGAGCGATTCTAAACAAAAGTGTGCGCAATCACGATTACGGCTTGGCGTGACACGCAAACTCGCTCACGGTTCAGGATTTTATATACTTTTTTTACATTTATTTGTCGCTCTGTGTTGGATACAGTTTTATTAAGAACAAAGTTATCCGATCAAATTTCGTCGGTTTCGAGTTTTGCGCATGTTTTGTGTCACGCGGTTATCTCGGCCTTGAATCGGACGCCCGCCCGCCTCTGTTCGTAAATGTCTCCGGTCGATCCCTCGAGTGCGATTCCCGATCGCCCGGTGCGCTCGCCATTTCGTGCCCCCGATTATTATCCGTAGCGGCAGTTGCGGATTCATAATTATCCACACAATAGAAAAATAAACAATCGCCTTCAATTGAAAACTACACGCAATATTTATCTTTTGTGCGGTCTATTTCTTTTCGTGCGATATCACAATTCGATACTACATCGCATTCCAGAACATCGGATATAGCAACGGCGTCGGAAGAATGGTTATCATTATTTTCGAATCGATATAATTAAATTTGTTCAGCCAAAATGCTTGTGTAGCTCTGATTGCCTATTCATACTGAATGATTTTGCTAAATATTGATAAATCCTTGTTTGTATTTTACCTTATTTAATTTTTTTTAAGGCGTATAATACAACATACATCTCCTCAATCAAATCAATAACAATTTTCATCTCAAATACAAATCACAAAGTTTCACTTGTTCTAAAGACTATTCAGATAAATGGTTGACTGCACAACCCCTCTCCATCCATTTCTGTCTTGAGCTGCGAGATTTGCAGCCGCATGGCATTATTTGGTAATTATTCAAGTAAATCACATTTTTCTGTATACTTGGATTAATAAAAATTTAATCATGGGTAATATTCGGGCCAATTAAAATATGGTAATATCATTTCTCTTCTTATATAACGAATTTATCGTCAGTTAGTTAAAATATGAAGTTAGAGGGTGGGGGAAGAGGTACCTTTATTTTGCGCAGATTCTAAAGGATACAAAATTTGTCCCAAGTAGGGAAAGGGTGTGATGTCCGGGTGGAGAAGGGGGTGACTATATTTACCTCAAAGTCTGCAACTGTGTAAAATTTGGAAGAGATCGCGTTCAATATAATATACATTTATATCTGCATGTATAGAGAACAGACAGAGTTAATTTTATATATTTAGATGTGACAATTAATTTGTATTTGAAGTTCATTGATAGTTCTTAATTATAAAAATTACCGCGATATTATTTCGTTACTTACAATTCACTGAACTTGATTACAGCCTAGAGATAAGATAATACGGACTGACAAATAACACGCATAGAGGTCGCACCTAGTTCAAACAGTAGATCCCTGGCACCCACGCGAGGGATCCCGTATCTGCTAGAGATAATCAACAGATCTTGGTGAGATTCCACCTGAGCATCCTCCACGGAACCTGTTTGCCATCACTGGACGACTGGACCCGTCCCCCGATCTGGTGATTACCCCCTCCTCACCCGCAGCTCACGGCGGATGAATCAGCGACTTGTTGCTTTTCTACGCTTATTTCTTGCTGGCTACATTGTTCGGGTATTTCTACGAGAAGATCGAGACACTAACTCTTCAGACTTTGTATTGTATTTGACAATGTGATTAACTCTCTTGGTTTATTCTCTGAATCAGTGTTTGGTCGACAGGGAGAAGCACTTGCCCAGATATTCATCATCTCTTTTTCTTCTCTAGCCCATCCACTAGGCATAATAAAGGCCTGTTTAATATCAATTAATTACATAGCCAAGTTTCAAACACAAAAACTTAAATACAAGATTGATAATTAATAGCGAGATAAAAGATAAGGCTTTTGAATAACACAAAACATATGAAATACATCAACACTATTCTATAACATCTACTAATCAATCCGGCTAGAACCAAAATAGGGCAATCGCGACTCATTTGCAATATATTAAAATTATATAATTGACTTACCACAACAGATAATATAATTAATGAACGGATTTAAAAAAGTAGCGTCAAACATGCACAGACGTAAAGAACCCAAATAAACAATAATATTTTTATGTGTATTATAAAAAATAGAAATGCAGTTGATCATTTAGAAAGATGTACAGAAAAAAATATATATCAAAAAATATTTGGATACCACTGGATATGAATATTTTTATAGCCCTCCCGGGTTTCTTATATTTTTAATATATATGAGAAAAACTGCCCCTCCTTTATTTGCGCATCCAACTGCTTCCTGCAGTTATTTTAATGTCATTGGTGCAGCGAACTGGCAATTTAACTCGTTTTGCAATAATTAACATGATTAAGTTATTAAGTTTAATTATTGGAATTATATTTTAACCAATCGTAAACTGAATGTTACAATAGTGTACAATCTTCAAGTGATAAATGTGACTGATTTGATCTTTCTCTCCTTACAGCCGGACACCGTACCGCAGGCTTGTGTGGACATGACCCTGGTCCTGGAAGTACGGGAAGCCGATGAGGTCACCGGCCACCCCTTCAGTCTGGCCATCGCGTCTCCAGACAGAGTGACCTTCGTGAAAGGGGCTTGCCGCGAGGAGGCTCGCTGGTGGAGCGATGTTCTCTCAGTGTACCCTCGGAATAAGGTAATTTTTGTTTTTTTTTTATTTGCCAGACCTGCGCCAGGCTCAGTTTAAATGTTTATTAAAAATCATGACTGCTTAGAAACATTAATTTGTCACGTATTGGCAAACGTTATTTGTACAGGTTTTATTCTCTTCGGGGAACTACCTATCAAGTTTTTATTTATTTATTTATGTGCCAGGAGAAAAATTTTGTGTTTAGAAAGGGAGAATATTATTATTTTTTAAATAGAGATGTGTACACGTAATACATATCACATCAATATTTTTATTATTATCAAACTAAGTTTAACGCTTGTTTTATGAAATTATGACAACTCGTTGGTCTCCTGGAACGATGCGCGAACCCCCGACCATTAATCACTAGGCCAGCATCTGTTGTTTGTTGATTGTTTACACTGTGAAAACAATTTGAGCATAATATTGTTAAAATTCTATTTAAATCATAGAAACAATGAAATATTTCCATAAAAAAAAATCATAATAATATATTATTACATGCACCGAGAAAAAATAAAAGCGTAGAAATTTTGCTAGTGCAAAAATCAATAAATATGTATGTATTTTAGGATAATAAAAACCTATTCTTGAATTACATAAAAAGTAGATTTTGAATCATTTGTTATCGCGGTAGTTATTGATCTCGATTATGTGGTTATAATCCACTTTTCAACTCCGCGGGGTGTATAATTGGTTTTCCTTTACTCAATGCATTGATCATCTAAACGGTACATAAATGATTTTTCTTTTTCCTATGTTATTATTCTCTATCGATTCTGTTCCGTTGGGTGTCTGAGTGAAGCGATAAAACAAACCAAAAAATGAAACCTCGGTTGCCATCTCTTTTGGGATTACGCGATTCTTGTGCAGGTATCTATCTGCATTCATAAATCAAATTTCGGGTTTTGCTTTGTATCTCTTAACATTGTATTTCTTTGCTCTGCAAACGCCCGTCTCAGTCCCCGCTTCTCGTCACATCACATCAGCGGGGATTACCCTTGATTCTTCATGCGAGCGGTCGCCCGCGTCGGATCCGTGTCGTATGGACGTCCCGCTTTAAACGATTTGACAGCCAACACATGCAGATGACACTTTGAAACGGACGATACAGATTATCCTGTGCATCTATTTTCATCGGCATCATCTTCTTTCCCCGCTGTGACGTCTCCTGGGGATGTTTATATACTAATGACACCACAATGACACCGATATTTTATCTTTATCGTGAAATAAACCGTGGTATATTTTAATTTTTTTAGATACTACAAATAATGATTTGTTTTTTTAACTGTTTTTCGTTTAGTTAGCATATTATTTATTCCGTTATCTATTTTCATATGCATAAAAATAAATATCAATTCGTGCATTATATTTCTTATTATTTATTTTACGTTAAAAATATAATATTTGTCAAGTGTCCGTAATTTTTTGTAATATATGTACATGTTTAACGCTGTTATTTTTCTGCGAGGATTTTTTTTCCTCTTTGTCAATAGTAGTTAATTTGAAAAACATCTCAAAATAGTTTAGTCTAGTTTCCTATAAAGAAAGATACGTCAGAAGTCTAACTTTAAAAAATGATTCCTAGAGGACATTCTTTTAGTGAACAACGCTTAACTCCTTTTGTGGGCAAACGTCAGATAAGGTCAAAAATAATATGCATAGACGAAAAGATAAATAAATCACTGAATTATACCAGATATTGTAATACAATATAGGCATGTTCATTGATACTGATAAAATCGTCTCCTGTAAATTTGGTATATTTAGAATTGTATTCCTTTTCCATAAACAGATCGATATATATTAAACACACAACTATTTGATTCATCGAATAGATCATCTCGAGACAAGGGAACCCCGTCTCCCGTGTAAAAATAATACACATGAAAAATAATATGCTCGGTTCATTTAATTTGTATAGAATGATATAATACATATGGACGTATTCCAGCAAATTACGGGACCCAAATGCTATATATTTTTCCGTTCATACTTCTTACATCATTGTCACGAATCTAACAAATTACTTTCATTATTTCGGCCAACAAAACAGTTTGCAAATAAATCGTCCTGAGAAATATAATTGGCTGTCGAATAACTGGAAATGAGTGTGGAATTGCTTTTAATGATAATAATTATTATCTGTCAGTTCCAAGTACAGTTTTTACAATACTGGATTGCACATTCGCTTTAAGCCTCATTAGAGTATGTTATCCGAGGATTATATTTAAAATCAAATAATTATATGTAATTTATCGAAATAGCGCAAATATATTACACAATAGAATTATGAAGGAACTTATATCCTTCATCATTCATTGATTATGTATTTTCATATAGTTTCTAAAGAATTCTACATATCGCACACCTAGATCAAAACTAAGACAACTCAAAAAACCAAGAATTTTTAGTTATTCGGATACTCGTGTCATATACACGACTAACTTAACCCCAGTTCTTGAATAGTGCCATTTAAGGATAAATTGATAACCTGAAATGTTATTTAGTTTCATAACTTTAGTAACAAAAAATTGAGAAAAATGTTTTTGTGCTTTTTGAGTTGTCTTATATTTTATCTAGGTATGCGATATGTAGATTTTAATAATGTTTTAAAAAGTGTATATATCTTTTATTTCATATACATTGTTAGTAATTTTTCGTTATTTGTATACTTACTATGTTGTACTAATATAATAAATAAATCTATTTCACAAATAATAGATATCTCATAGAGACGAAGCCATTTTTTAAATTATATTTTAATGGAAATATATGGAAGTATGGGTAATTACAGGGCTTACGACCTGTCTTCAGCTAGCTTAAGTGATCACTTTATACAAGTATAATGTTCACCATTCTCACCAATCAATCTCCATATCTCTCAAATTTTTGAATGTTGTATATATGTTAATATGTGGACTCACTTTGAGTACCACTACACTATCGCCATCTATGGACTAAATTTGATAATTCATCCCATAAGATAGTCCCACATATTAACATATATACAACTTTCAAAATTTTGATAGATATGGAGATTGATGGGTGAGAATGGTGAACGTTATATTTATATAAAGTGATCACTTAAGCCAGCCGAAGACAGGTCGTAAGCCCTGTAATTACCCATACTTCTATATATTTCCATTAAAATATAATAAAAAATGGTCTATGAGATATCTATTATTTGCTTAGTAACAAAATGTTTGTAGGTGACAATCCAGTAATTGTGTGTTCTTGGACATATTCAAATATTGCTAAATCTATTTCATTCTGAGCATATTTCCTCACTCCACATTTAAACGATTTTGACTAAATTTTACCATATATGCAATATCACTATACGTATCTGAATATTAGAAATTTGTTCAGATATTCTAATATTGAGAAAAAATAAACCTTTTGTTTAGGTCGAAAGCATTAAATAAAGTAACGAGTCCCGTGAATATTTATTTATTTAATGATCGCCAATTTTGCCAAATTGCGTACAGCAGTTTTTTTTAAAATGCTATCATTATTAATATTTAACCCTGCCATTACTTCTTACCCCTCGGAGTGATGCGATACTAAAATCCGGATCACCTCTCTCCATATTATTATATGATTTCTAATTTATTTCCACGTACTTTGAATTCACGGGGTTATATATTACGCTATCATAATGATTTGAACAATGAATTCAGCAATGGCCGCGAGCGTTCATTTAAAATAGAGTGATTAGAGTTTTTACTCGCTTAGAGCGGCGTGCTGAATAGCCGTCATAAACATATCGCCTATCACATTCCCTGGTTCTGCCAGGAATGTTACGGCTTCAGAGCATTCATGTTCTGCTTTCTAAAGCTCGTTTCTTCTAATACCCATCTGGAGGATAAAGTCGACGGCGAAGTAATCGAAGTAATGTTATCATCGCCTTCGTCCAGGACACTGAATGTGGTAACAGTCACATATACTGAATGTGGTAACAATTCTTTACTTTTCTATTATGACTCGCCAGGTAGATACATCAATTTTTATTTCACGATTTGCAGTACTCACCCATCAGCAGATCAAGTTGTGGAAATATAATAATGTTTCCACTTGAAACGAAACAGATCTTAATAGTATTGTGATGTGTTCAGTCGTGGTAGACTGTCTGGAAAAATAGACTTTAGTTTTTTGTGTATCATCATCGTCAGTCATCGTCAATTTGCTGCTACATGAATGCCTCTCCATGATTCTGCCACTCTCTTTAGTCATCCGCCAATCTTCACCATGTTACTCCCACTGCTCCGATATTTTTGTCTACTCAGTATAATAAGTACAGTAAGTTCATCGATTATATCGACAAGTATGCATCTTAAAATTTGATCCGCCCATTGCCATTTACGCTGTTCAGCAACAGTTAAACTTAGAAAACAAGCAACGTAATATGCATTGGGAACTTCAGTGAATATAAAATAAAAAAATTGAGTAATACTTCTCCAGAAGAACTCGAATTTTTCCTGAATGAAGTTGGACTGGGCTGAAGTTGAATGTTGGGTTTAAAATGAATATAAAGGAAACTCAAAACAGAGAAATATTTCGGAGGATGATGTAAACTTAGACTTAATCTTGTTATATATAACACACCGAGGGAAAGTCATCGTGTGGAATAAGAATGGAGCAGGATATGAGAGCTCAAGAACTGTATAAGAATGGCCAGGGATAGGAGTCAGTGGAGACCACTTGTGGAGGAGGTCCAATTTTACATTGGCAATAGTGCCTTGGCAGAAGTAGAAGAAAGGAAATCATCATCGTTATCCGAGGTCAATTTCGAACTTTTATTTGACTACATAATATGTACTAAAAAATTAACTGGCAAAATTGATCATATATAACAGATAAAAGCAAAAATACAAATTATTATTTGGGCGCGTTTAGATTAGAAGTATTATGTTAGGCAAAGCGGGCGGCGCACATCGGACTAATTTTTTTCAAAAAATTTTATTTGCCAAACATGTGACGTAGGAAAAAACTTTTAGGTGTCTTTTAAGTGCTGGTATCTATTGTTCACTCGCGGCATAATGATTTCTAATACGGAAAATCGTGTTTTATCCCGTCTCTGCAAGGTCGAAAAGTACGTGTAATTACGCTTGTGGCTTAGTGTGTCATGCAAACTTTAGCGTTAAAAAAGGGTTAAATGTATTTTTTGTGAAATTTTTTCCGTGTCAACATTTTTCCCGTCTACCCCGGATAATCGAGAACCTACCGCGTTTCAATATCACTAATATAATATGGAAAGTTCTTTTGCGTGGGCATTATTTCATTTATGTATTATTATCTACGATTATTTACACATCTGACCTTTAAGGTTTGTACATTGCATTTCACGTTCATTATCTGTATTACATTTGCGATACTTGAAAGGATCGTTGCATTACTGATTTTTTTTGCGACCCGGCAAACTGATAATGATCAATGGCAACACATTCTCCCGGCCCGACACGAGGCAGAATTGATTTCGCCACACTTAACAAATGGGCGGTTTTAATATCATCGCAACGCACATTAGTAAATCCTGCCGATACGCCGCAACAATAGATACCAATCTAAATTCATCTCTCTAACTCGGGGCCTTTATATTTGAACGTGTAATTTGCATGCGGCAATAATAAATTCGACCTTCGTGTATCACCTTACGTCAGCCGGCCGGGTCGGGAACAGCGCACCGCGACATGTCCCGCGCTCCTTTGTTACCGCGTTTTGTTTCGCCTTTTTCGTCACAGGCGCGCGGTTTCGCGTCGTTTTGCACTTCTAGGCCGGTGTTCCCAACCATTCTCGTTCGCTCGGAGAGCGCTAACTGCTTGTGCCCCAGTACAGTACGATTTGTCACGAAAACTGCTTTAAAAATAGAGATAGAACATTATCGAGGGCACGAGTATCGATCCCGTTTGTTAAGCGAGTACCAATTTGCTATTCCCGCGGTGTTAAATTCTAATACTTACTCACTCAAACGCCGTTTCCCCGCAGGGGTAGGCAGAGAGGATTGAGCATCACACTCTTCTGTCCCGACGCACAATTCTCGCCTCATCCACATTCATATATTTTTTCATACAAGCTCGCCGATTATTGTAGCGTACCTACGCATATAATGCTAATGTTTTTTTTTGTTGTTAAAATTGAATACAATGATTTATATTTTATTATTTATACATTCTTGAGATTAAATTTATATACTAATATAAAATTTTATTTTAAAAAAACAGTGGATTTTGTAATATTAATTCATTCGTAACTGTCGGCATTACAGTGGTTAGTATCCCCGACTATCGTAGACTGGCCTATAGACCGGGGTTCGATTTATATTATGAATAATTTATGAACATTTTTTCATCGTATGCTGTAGGGTCGTATGATACATGTAACGTAATTTCAATCCTTGTTACCAATATATATATATTTGTTTTATAACAACATTTCTAATTAAAACGGAAGTGATGTATATACATATATATATATACACACACACACTTTAGATATTATCGTAATTGGCGTTTAACGCAGAAGAATGTCTTTCAGTGTAATTTACTCTGGTTTATAAGTAAAGTGAAGATATATTGAATAAGAAATAATTACATCAAGAATTATTTAAAAACTGATCGATGGAAACAATGAATAGTACAAATTCTTTTTGCGATAATTATGTAAAGTTTATATATTATATATTAAGTTCCAAACTGCTGTGCTGTTACGCGGGTCCGTAGCATAATGTGTCATATTTAAATTTAAAAAACAAAATTTTTTTGGCGCCGTTTTGTAAAATATTCACCCTAAGATTGCATAATATGAACCATACTCGTATGCTTATCAGATTGTTATCTAAATTCCTTGTAAAAGGTTTATTTTCATTAATATAGAAATGTTGTGATCACATTTTTGTTTATATGTATAAAGAATAAGTGCACCGTAAAATTGTCAAAGAGCACGGTGGAGTTCGCGAGCAGCGGGTTGACGAACACTATGCTAAGGCTTCCAAAACTAAATATTATTTTTTGAGAATACTGAAATTTTGTCTGTAAATATCACAACGTTTAAATATTTAATATATCTGGGAACCGTCATAAACCCTTCATACATCGTATTCAATATCAACTCAACAATTAACACACCTTAATGAGCTACAATAAGGGTAGAATAGAAACAGGTTATATATTACTTAAAATAGTATATATACATTTTATATTATCAATATGAGTAGGGACATTGTTGACTCATATAAAGGTGGTTACTACACCTTAAAAAAAGTGATACTTAATTATACATACAATATGAAGGTATATCGACTATTTAGAGCATTTTGGTCATGTCGAAAATGCAAATTTTTCAGGGAAACAGTTTTTAAATATTTCTGAGAAACTACATAAAAACAGAATTTTAAATACAGATTGTCTATTTTTTATGACATGTCACCAAACCGATATAGGGCATTGTTTTTGTTAACTTGTGTGATCTGTTAAAAAATGAATAAATTAGTTATTCATAACTCATTTTCGCCAAATTATGGACGTGTCACCATTGTGCTCGATATAGTCGGTATTTTAAATTATATTATACATCTTTCAGGAGATTATTAATTTATTAATGAGAACACATTCTTATTGTGAAGTTGTAATTATTCAGAACATAGGTCTGTGATGTTTTTAAATACTAATTTAATGTATTAATTATAAATATATTTTTATTATTTATCTTTGTTTAATTAACCACTAAAATGAGTTTAAATACATCTACCGGTTTCGAAAAATACCATTTTCTTCTTCAGGATGTCATAACTAACTAAAACATATATCTTTTCTTTGACAGAATCTATTTTTAAAAATCTATTTTTAAAAGAAATATTTTTATTTTATTTTTAGTACCTAACTCAAATCATTACTTAATACAAATTTACTCGAATAATTTTTAGTTAACAATTTAGTTAATAATTTTTAATAAACACCTACCACGAAACATTAGACCGGCATTTTATACAAATAATAGTATAGGAAATTTACTCATAAATTCTAAAGACAAAGATGATAAATTTAACAATTCTGGTGTCTATAAACTTAGTTGCAAGGATTGTGCTGCATTTTACATTGGTAAAACGGGTAGAAATTTTAATATAAGAGTAAGGGAGCATTTGAGATGTTTGAACAATAGTGGATTTTCAGAATTTGCTAATCATTTGATAGAAAATGGTCATGATTTTGATAAAAAATTGGGATTGTCAATTTTGCATATAAACGGTGTTGGTCACAAATTAAATAATTTGGAATCGTTGGAGATAAATAAAGCGTGTAAAACTAATCAAAAAATTATAAACAACCAACTAAATTTAACTACGAGTCCCATTCTAAAATTTTTTCCTAAAAATTATTCGAGTAAATTTGTATTAAGTAATGATTTGAGTTAGGTACTAAAAATAAAAAAAATAAAATAAAAATATTTCTTTTAAAAATAGATTTTTAAAAATAGATTCTGTCAAAGAAAAGATATATGTTTTAGTTAGTTATGACATCCTGAAGAAGAAAATGGTATTTTTCGAAACCGGTAGATGTATTTAAACTCATTTTAGTGGTTAATTAAACAAAGATAAATAATAAAAATATGAATCTTAACCACAAAGATAACTTTGCTTATTTTAAAAGTATAATTATAAATATAAATCAATTTTGTCGAAAAATATAGTTTTTGCGCTACCGGGATAATTTACCCTGAGATTATTAATTTAGCAGATTATAATAAATTATATTTTGTATTGTATTTATAAATTATATTTTGTATATATAATTTACCCTGAGATTATTAATTTAGCAGATTATAATAAATTATATTTTTGTATATTGTAAACAGTTGTGTATGTATTGTGTGGAGACGAAATAAAAAATAATATACACATATTATATAATCTGTGATTTTTTTCTCATGTAACGGGATATAAAATTTTTTAAATCCACACCCGGTGGGGGCAGACGATGTATGAATTGTGATAATATGGAGGTACCCGCAGTTTTCAAGAGGAGTATATTGATATCCATATCGATGTTGGACACTCGCTGTAAATTATTACTCTCTTTATTTTGATTGCTCTGTTTCTACAGAAGCATTATTATCGATTCGATAAATAAACTCTTATTACCTCCGTATCTTTGGCAAACGGGATGCTGCGAATATGCTAAGACCAATCCCTAGTCAGCAGCAACTCGGCCATATCGTTTGTCTTGACTCAAGACATTGTACTTGTGAATTATCTGATCTGATATTAAGATTTTGAATAGGTCCCCACATTAAAGAGATATCTACAACATTCATACTAGTTTTAATATTTAATTGATTTATGTATAAATAAATTAAATATGTAAATTTTAATATTTGACAAACTGTTCTATTGTTCTCATTTTCCAGGGTCGTCACAAGCGTAACGCCACATTTCCCGGGGGACAGGCGGGCAGTCTTCTGCAAAACGGCACCACGATCAGAAGTGAGTTATTTTCCCTCATCTACTATAGATCTAGTGTTTAGCCCTCTACGTTACAGTTCCAATCCCTACAATAGTTCTGTATAATCCATTTACAATTTATTCTATTCGTTTTCTGATCCTGCTTCTTCTTTATATGCCTGGACTTGGTATGTAGCATCATATATTTTTTAAATAATTATTTGTACGATGTAAAAAAATAAAATGATTAAAAATTGCAAACTGGCGAATGCGATGTACGCGCACTGGTTAGAAAATTTTCACCCACAAGCTATTTAACATTTTTCTTTACATTTCCCTAGACGGTGCCGGCAGTTTGTCTCGCCCCCGGCACAACAGCTGTCACGCGGGGGGCTGGGCGGCGCCCCCGAGGCCTCCCGCCCCCGACCCCCCCGCGCAGGTGGCCCTTCCGCCCCCAGCCACGCCCCCTCTACCCACCCCCGAGCCGAAAGGTAAGCTATATTCGAAAATAACATTCTGTACATAGAATAAAAATATATTGGAAATATATATATATATATTTAATTCTTCGAAAAATCTAATTTATAGAACTGAATGCATTTTTTCGATATCTTCAAATATGTCAGAATTACACATGTTCAAAGTTGCGTGTTTTAAAAACGATCGATTTATACCGTTTTATCGTGTGACGTCACATTTTCCGAGTCGACAAGTCGGTACGACACTCTAGTGCTAATATTGTTAGTACTGGTCGGTACGTACGAGAGATGTGATGTCACACGGAGGATATGATAATCCGAGCGTTTTTCAACAAACAGCTTTGAACGCCAATATCTCCGAAAATATTGCCCATTTTGAAAAAATTCAAAAAGTATGGTAATCCGGATTTTTTTCTTATTTTTTTTAACACACTTCAAAAGCTCACTTCTGACAGCTCCACTAATTACCTCCTTGTAGCTACAAAATATGCGATACAAACTTTTTGTCACCGTTAAGTTAATTATTTTTATTTTTCTTTCTTACATAAACATTTATTTGCTGTGGCACTACCGAGTGGTTATAAGCTACATACACAATAACGAAATTTTTAATTTTAAAATACATTTCAACCAAACACCTGAATTCTCTTCTGAGCAGCTGTAAACAAAGTCCGAACAGTCAACATGATGCCAAACATCCGTTAATTTTTTTTCTCTAGATTACGTAAAGATAGTATTGTGATGAGCTCGAACATATTTAAATCCGGTTATTTATATATCTTACACTAATATACCGTCCTTCTGTGTATCTCGCATAGGGTAATTTGATATAAAACTTATCCAATTTTTAAGTATACTCAAATCTTTGTAGGAACTAATTACTGGGTTACATTCCCTGGGGGATTGTCATCAAGATATCATATATAACATATACACATAAAAGATATTGCCCCTACTTCATTAATAAGACTCAACTTCGGCGACATCTATACTATTACATGAGAAAGAATATCAAATTTTCAAAAATATCAATAGATGGCGACAGTATAGTTGTAATAAACAAATGAAATGTTCCATCCTGATATCATATATACAACTTCCAAAAATTTGATAGATGTGGTAGCGTGTGTAAATATGTGAACGTTACATTGTGTAAAGTGATCCAGACGATGACAGGTCGTAAGCCCTGTAATGCCCAAGACTTCCATACTTCTCATATAAAAAAAACAATAGCTTCGTCTCCTTGAGACATCTTAATCTTTAAAACTTATCCATTATACAGTAACGGAGTCAATTTCTTTAAATGAATTATATTGATACGCAACCTTTTTAAAACGAGTAAGTTCATTCCTATTATCAGAATTTTGAAAATTGGAATACCGCAATACTGCTGTACTATATGTAGGTAATTGTTAACATTTTGGTAGGATAGTTTTTAAACACTAGACTCAATATAAAAAATAGTAGCCCGTTTTACAACATAATATTATCATTTTCAGTAAGAAACTTATTAATTAATACCGATATGGCTGAGGTGTTATCAACGGAAACATAATTACTAAACAAGTAGTGCAATTACTTAATTGGTTTAATTATTATGCGACAGGTGTGGAGCTTTACATACAAGGACAATATTGTCATTATATACATATATTAACGTGACAGCAGGAAAACTATTATAATACAAATTAAATGATCAATTCGAAAGATATACGAGAAAATTCAATTTATCGAAAAAATATTTTGGTTGCTACCGGGAATCGAACCTGGGAAATGCGTTAACCGATTACACTACACCAACATAGTAATTTGACGACAAATTTTCGAACTTATATGTTCTTTCAAATTGATACATCTATTATTCTAAATTTAAAATTCCGGATAGGAAAGGATCCAGATTCGAATCCCGGTAGCAACAAAAATATTTTTTCGATAAATTGAATTTTCTATTTGAATCTTTCTAATTGATACATATGATTTGTTTTAAAATCGTTCTGAACTATGTTCTGAAAAAACTGCAACTTAACAATAATAATGTGTTCACTTTAATAAATCTATTATCCAGCCCTCACTCGTATAAATAATAATAATTTCACCTTTATCATTATTATACTATACAATCGTATATTAAATAATATAATTTTTAAAAAAAAAATTTATTATAAATGTCCAATTGTGATATTCTATGTTGTATTGTGTTCAATATTTCTCTTCGTAATGCGCGAATATATTGTTTTGCGCCATAGTTTTTGAATTCCTATCCAGTCACGTCATTCGTGCGTAGGCTCCGAGAACTCTCATTGTATTCTTTACACACAGTACTAATGTAGCTACATACCCATTTGTTTAAACGAATGTAAAAAAGCAGATTTAATTAACACTTCTTTGACAGCGATACTTCATCAAGGTGACTGTATATATTACCTATTTTTTATTTTACATCGTGACTGAGAATTTACACTTTATAATGCCTGTCATTCGGCCATCCTCCCAAATATTTTTTGCACGGATTAGTTCGGGTGGGTATCTCATTTAATTAGAGCTAGTATGCTAAATCATACATATCATATGACAGGGGGGCGAACCTAGGGCACGCGTGCCAGAAATGGCACGTTTGTCAATTTAGCTGGCACGTAACGATTAACATATATAGAAATGCAATTATTTGAACTCCAATCATGTTCGACCTAGAAACAAAAATTTGTCGATTTGAGAAATGAATGAGAAATAATTGAAAATGATCGATTATCGAATATAATTTAAAAGAATGCAGAAGAAGAAATAATCATAACTTGGAACACCATTCCAGAAATCTATAGCTGTTTAAAAAAACTAGCGATGGTAATATTATCAATTTTCTCTTCCACATATGCTTATCACTCATTATTTTCCGAAATTAATGTTATAAAATGTACATAGTACAAGTAGTAGATTGACCGATGAATCCAGTTGTGCATGTATTTTACTAAAAGTGACGACATGTGAATAGGATATAAAGTATTTGGCATCAAATGTACAGCAGCAAAAATCTCATTAATTCTTATAACTTAAAGTGTACTTTTTAATTTTTAAATAAAATGTTGAAAAACTCTTTTTTTTTTTTCATTTTTTCCCCAATAAAAATTGCTTGGAAGGGTGAATGAACTAATTCTATGTTATCGGACCACGATGTTAAATGATGACACGGTTTTCGCGTTATGTTTTAAAGTAAAAAACTAATTATAGCATAATTGATAATTGTAGTTATTTAAATAAATATATTTTAAAAAACTGTTGGTCACGTCAGACAAAATCGATATATTTGGGGATTTTTGGCACGCGCATGTAAAAAGGTTCGCCACCACAGACATATGATATGCGGTCATTGCAATAAATTAATACATTCAAATATTTACGAAACCGTTGAGGACTTCGGGAGAGGTTAAACGATTTTTTTATTTACCATTCATTTTGATTTTGTATCTTATAAATATGTAAGAACAGTTTAATTATTTTCATATTTTTTGATTTTGAGGGTACATTACCATTTATCATATTATTTCATTACTTGGAGCCTACGGATTGCCATACGCCCTTACGCTTTTGTAATTAATTATATTTGGGAAATATCAGATATCTCATAGAGACTAGACTAGAGCTATTTTTTAATTTTATTATATTTAATGGAAGTATGGGGTAATTACAGGGCTTACGACTTGTCTTCGGCTGGTTTAAGTGATCACTTTATATATATATAACGTTCACCAATTCTCACCCCTCAATATCTACATTTAACAATTTTTGAAAGTTGTATATATTTTAGTATGTGGACTCGCTTCGAGTACCAATATACCATCGCTATCTACGGACCAAATTTGATCATTCATTTTTCCTTTTTTTTTTAAACAGCATATATGTCATCACTATGAGAATCTGATTTTTTTTAAAATTATTTTTAAAGAAATATTCTTTATCTGTAAAATGTTTATTTTAACATAATATATAGACAGGTCGTAAGCCATGTAATTACCCAATACTTCCATATATTTTACATTAAATATATATATTTTTTAAATAGCTTTGTTTCTATGAGATATTTGATATTTGTTTAATAACAGTGCCTTTGTAATTGTGTGTTCTCTTGGACATATTCAAATGTTGCTAATTGTATTTGAAATCGTTTTTTCAAATAATATTGTTATATACTTTGTTATGTAGTCTCGCCCCCCCGATTTTTGTTGGCAACACTTACATCTTTACGAAATATAGACCACCGCTAATGGCGTGTAGCATAATAGATGATGCAAATTACATTGAAAAATGATTGCATGAAAATAAAGTTATTTATTATTATATGTTAGTTAAATAAATTCAAGTTTTCAAAACGCCAATAGGATTTGAATCTAAGCTTCCAGAGAGTGTCTGATTTCTAGTCAGACGCGATGATTACTGTACGCCACAACTGGTGATGCGAATTGTGTGAAAATATCCATATTTATTAGAAAGTGTTAACATATCATAGATATAATTTTTTTTTTGTATTACGTAATATATAGTTTTAGAGTATTTTAGGGAGGCTATCTGACTGATTTAGGTACTGCTGCCTTAAGAATATTGATGATGATATATGTTAACTTGTTTGTCTTTTTTAAAATAAATTTAATAATAAATCAATTCAACAATACTGCAAAGTCTGTGTTGTATTTTGTCGTCCTCTGTGTATAGCTGTCGAAATTACCAGCGTCGATGAGTAAGTTAGTTTTTTTATCGGTTGTAATAATGTGATTATTTTCTTATTCGATGCAAGTCTACATTGAATTTAATACTCTTCAAAAAAATCAATAATTTCTGATGACCTATTCACGAATGTTATAAAATCTTTAGTTTCCACTCATTCGTAATCATGAAATTGTTTCCCTTCATGTTGGGGAGTTTTTTTTAAACATGTTAACGAAATACGAAATTGATATTTTCGAACTAAGCTAAGCGATTGTCCTATGAAAATAGGATTAACTTGTCGGTCTTCCGGGACGAAGCTCGAATCCCCAATCACTTGATCGCTAGGCGAGACCAAACAAGCACGACAGGCGCTTTGAAAATTATTATATCATTTCCATTTCAATGATTCCCGTAAAATTTTTCCGATGAATGTGTATGCGTGACCTTGAAAACTGCGAGTTTCGCTGTACTCTTCGATGATTATTATTTATTCAAGTCAGTTGTTAATTGTTTGTGTGTTTTTAAATTCTAAGTGTTTCCAACAAGCAGACCTTACCTTCGAATGACGAGCCCACGCCACCACCTTAGTAAATTCTTTCCCATGTTTACAATGTTTGACTGCTGCCGTCTTGATTCGAGCGAGAGCTTTTCGATTCGTTGAATGCAAAGATTTAGCATTTACATTGATATATATTATGCAAAAATGTATTTGAACGATACGTCATCCAATTTGAGATCGTTATGTCCCACGCTTTGCAGATTTAAGCATGATATAAAACCCACGCTCTAATCGCCGAGACCATTTCAGTGTCACATTTCACCGGGAGTGCATTATTATTGTGATGACTGCATTCAGGATCTGCGCGCGCTGCTGCCTGTTCTGTAATGTGTTCCTAATAAAGATTATACAGATGTTACTATATACAATTCACAATATTTTACAAGATAAATATATCTGTGCAAATTAGAATTAAATATGTTCATGTGAGAATTCTATATTCTACACTCTTACTAGAAATAATCTTGATTCAAATAATTTTTTTTTGTTATTTAAAATTCCGGTTAATTCTAATAAATCGTGATTAATGAATCGGTGTTTCAAATAATCCATAAAATAAATAAACTTAGATCTTGATTCTGGGTTAACGTGCAATTCTCTGAGAAGACAAAAGAGAAGGAAAATCTTCAGAATAAGATATAATGAGGTTACAATTTTTTGGTCGATTGAATTTAATCTTATTTATAATCGTTGCTCTATGTATCTCTGAAATTGTAGCGATTTTATAAAATTTTAGTATACAGTGCTAAATCTGATACTAGAATTCATATAATAAAATTTGAAAGTTTTTGTACCGGTTTGAAAAAAAACATGGAAATGGCAGAAACAATTGCAATTCTCTCGCAAACAAATATCTTTTTATTATATTCTAGAAACTGCTTCCGAAGCGCTTTTGTTTTTTAACAGAAAACATACGGCCGACCGACCGAATGATATGCAAATAAATTGATTTGGAAAACTTAAAAGACAAGTAATTTTTGTATTTGGAGCAGTGCGATTATTCCAGTTTCTTACTTTTTGTTGACTTTTTGAACACAAGCTATTTGTTAATTCTTTATTATTTAGAAATCGGTCTGTCTCAAGTATAAATCTGTTTTCTGTTTTTCATTAAGAAAATTCAGATATCGCACGTCAGCAATCGAAGTAGACTTTGTTATTTCTGCGTGCCTTTTTTGTCTCAGTTTAATTACCATGACGACGTCAGGTGGGGCCATTATGTTCGGTTGTATTATAAATAATTTCCTCGTCCCTCGGTACCAACTGATGCGTTGTAGTGTGGTAATCGATTTGTTTTGCCCCGGAATACTAGTAATTGCATTGTGCATATAATTCTCGATGTTCTGAGCTGCATCTCAGTGTCAGCGTCTGCGTGGTATTTTAATGTTGTGCATTAATACCAGCCATAATAAATATGCATTACTGTTATGATATGTTAAGATTGCTCGACTCGCTTATTAAAAGTGCATGTGATTGCGGATGCTCTATTAAAACATTCCAAGCATAAAGACTTGTTATCTTGATATTGTTCATCGAATCATTCATGTTATTTCAATATATCGATTGTTTCAAAATATCGCGATTAATTTTTACACGAGAGAAAATATTGAATGTGAAAAAATTACTTACTTACCATCACGCCGATTCCAGATACGATAGAGACGATAGAGCGCCACACTCTTCTGTCCTGACACACAACTCTCGCCTCATCCACATTCATACATCTTCTCATACAAGCCCGACGTTTATTGAGGCTTCTAACAGGACCATCCTCCAGTATCTGGTTTACCTGGTAGTGCCAAGTCTTCCGCGGACGTTCTCTACTTCTGGTGCTATCAACACTTGCGTCATATATATTTCTTACCATTCTTTCCTCATTCATGCGTTCCATATGACCAAACTACCTAAGTGAACGTTTCTTAATCTTACTCACTATACTAATATCAGCTTTACATTCTTTCCTTATTTCTTCATTCTTTACTCTGTCATAAGTGGATCTGCCACATATACGCCTACTTTCGTTCCTCTTCTGCCAGCTCCAGGCCTCACTTCCATACATCAGTGTCGGTACCAGGACTCTATTGTGAACCGCTAGTCTTGCCTCAGTTGGCAAGTTCTCATTACCTATAATTCCATTACACTTCACTTTACTCCCTGCAGTCACCTTTCTTTCGATATATTTTTCTATCTTTCCGTGACTGTGAAATAATATCGTACTATTGGTAAAGTCAATTGCTTTTGTAGATTTTCTCATTAAATGGGCCTTCTTGAAATAGCTATTGGATAAACGTCAATGATCAGATAATTATTATACTTTTGAAATTAGATTGAATATAATTAAATTGATTGTCAATTTTTCATATAAACGGTGTTGGTCACGAATTAAATAATTTGGAATCGTTGGGGATAAATAAAGCGTGTAAAACTAATCAAAAAATTATAAACAATCAACTAAATTTAACTAGTCTAAATTTTTTTCCTAAAAATTATTCGAGTAAATTTGTATTAAGTAATAATATGAGTTAAGTACTAAATTTATTTTTTAAATAATTGTTTTTTTTTAAATAGATTCTGGTAAAGAAACAATAATATATGTTTTTAGTTAGTATTGACATCCTGAAGAAGAAAATGGTATTTTTCGAAACCGGTAGATGTATTTAAACTCAATAAGTGGTTAATAAAACAAAGTTAAAAAATAAAAATATAGATTATTATTAATATTTTGCTACAGCTGGTAGATTATTTTTGAATTTATTGACTTTTCCATTGTGCGAGATAATTTACATACATTTAAGATACATAGTTTAGTATATAATGTTTACTACCATGTATCTATGTCCTTATAGATTGAGTTATTGTAACTGACATATTGCAAATGATAGAAGAGATAAACACTGCCCACCTCGATACGGATTCTGAGCTTGTGAAGTGGGCAGGGAATAATTTAATATGTAATAATGAATGTATTAAATAAATAAATAATATGTATACGATTCCATTAGATATGATAGAAATGTTACTTTGTGAATTATTATTCCTAGCAATAAAGTCTATTCCACAATTAAACAAATTTTTTATGTAATATCTAATTAAGCATTATTAACTCGTCTTCTGAATTATTTTATGATATTTTAAATTAACCATCATTGATGTCAATGATTTAATGATTTAATTAATTCTCATTTTAATTTTGTAATTAAAAATTTCTGTAAATTCGTGATGAAAACCATGATTTTAATTCATAATAATTTACTGACCGAATCGATCTCGCCTTTCTTTTCGCCGCTTGATTTCTCATTAAATATATATTTTTTTTTTAAATCTGAAGATTAAAAGAACGATTTATCAGAAAAATAATATTATCATTATAGTTTGATTTCTGTGATTTAGTCGTATCGATTTTAGTTTTATTTAATGATCATTATTCACATGGCGATGATTTTTTTTTTTTGGTACTGATTAGATTCCCGAGCTCATTAATGTTCCATGTGCGGAGATTTGGCGAGTTGTGTGCGGTCATATTGTGAATTCACTTATCACCTCTGACCCCAATATTCCGTCCGCGCAGTCACGACCGTAACTTGTGTTTATTATTTATTGTTTTATACGAACACGGCATTAGGTAATATTGATTGAATATTTCTTTCGTCATCTCGGTGAAATATATATTTTTACATCTCGGCTGCGCTGTTTCGCGGCGCGATTGTCTCAAGTTATTAAGGTATCGTTTATCTGTATTTGGTAACCATTGTAGCAACTGCTTATTGCATATTGTTTTGTTAAGTAGGCTTGACGAATGTCCACTTTTTCTCGAATTTTGAAATAGAACTCTCTCAATAAGCGTTTGCGGGCATTGTTTGTAGAAGTTGTGGTTGAAATTTGTATTCATCTTATTAGCTAACTAGATGAAATATATGTAAAAATTTCGGCAATCTTCTCACTTTTATCAAGTTTCTTAGCAAATTTCGATCAATTATTTGTCAAGTATCTAATACAATGGTTGCAAATAACAAGACTCATAAAAATACATTGTCGTTTACAGGAATTAAAACAAAAAATGAATTTTAGATACAGTAAAAATAACAATATTTTTTACCTGAAAAAGGCGCGGGTCACTAATATATTGGTGTTTGATAGAGAGTTAAATAAGTTGGGAATTGATAGAAGAGTGGAATAGACGAAATTGGATATTTGTAATATTATTCCAGTAAGTGCAGATTTTGTTTCTAAATTCTTATTTATGTTTATTATATATATAATAAAAAAAGTAAAATAACAACTTTTAAAATTAGCATACATGTATTTATATACTTGAATATGCTACGAATGCAAGAATCTATGATCATACTATAGTCTTTAGAGAGTTAGAAAATATATCAATGTAGCATTTCTATCATATCTAATTTTAATGTATTATATTATATATTAGATTAGATTATTTTACAAAAGGTAGCTAAATATTATTTATTATCTGATTATTGACGCTCACCCCATAGCCAAGCTCAAAAAAGGCAATTTAATGTGAAAAAACTCAGCGTCTACAGTTTTATAAATTATATTTTGAAATTTTCCTACTAGCAAGTACATACATATTTGAATATCTGTCATCTGTCAGAAAACAATTAGGTTCAGTAGACATTTATTAAAGACACAAATCTTTTGGATGTATTTTAAAACAGGATAATAATAATAATAATTGCCGCTAAGGAATCGAGACCCGGAAATATAATTTGTCGCCAGATGTCACGTGTGTCGCGGGAATGGTGTGATACTTTTTTATTTTAAGAATACGCATTCTAGCAACGAATCGAATCAAATTGTCCAGTTCCAAAACCCAACCTAATTGATTTTAGCAGAAATTTAGACTTTAATGACATTTTGTGTACTGTCTTATGATGTCGAACTGACGTGATTATGGGGTTCAAATTCAACTATGTTTCTTCAATATTTATATATATATATATATATATATATATATACTGACTGTTTTCAAAATATCCTTCTGACGCGGGTCGCAGAAGAGATTCTGTAAAAATAAGGTAGATGGCTCTTTCAAATAATGGAACGATTAAATGTATTAATATCAAAAAGGTAACATATAGGTTCGAAAATTTGTCGCTAAAAATATCGTCGCTGTAGCATAGTTGGATAATGCACCTTTCCCGGTTTGGAAAGAGATCCAGGTAGCGTAACAACAATATTTTTCGATAAAATTGATTTTATTTACATATATATTTTTTCAAATTAATACATTTAATTAGTATTAATAATAATTGTAAATATATCCATGAGATAAATAAATTGCTGTTTTCCAGAAATGATAAACTGAATTTTATTTCATTCGTAATAGTTCGAGGGTTTTCGGCATCCTTCGGCAGCTTCGTCTTCGGCCAAACTTTCGGCAGATTTTAGCCGAAGCCGACTGTGCAGCCGAAGGTGGTCTCCTCCGGTTAACTCCATAACCAACATGCAACCCGTAGTTACACATGTTTTCCGTATAACGGTCGCTTGTTTGCTTAGATTTTCTTTTCATTTTGTTATTCTATTTATGATATTCAAATAATTTGTGTAGATATTATGAGTTGAAGATAAATGACGTTGGCGGTTCTTATTTCATATTTCTGATTGGAAGATGACGCTCAAGTTCTAGCAGCGGGCACGTTCCCTTTGTCGTCGCCTTATTTTGGTTGTGATCTGTGATCGCATTGTGGGGATTCATCTCGGTGTAATGATATCCACAGAAGTGATGATAGCAATTTCATTGTTGGCTTTTAATGGAGTTCTATAAATAAATGATATTTCATAACGACGGTGCCCATTGTGTCGCTGTACTCTTGTTCAGTGACTATTTGAGGAACTTGCCGACATATTGAAAATGATGCGATGGGTGGCAATGGAAAAAAATGATCGTACTATTTTTAGGACTTTTTTTTATAGATTTTAACTATCTAAATTTGAATACTAATTTAATATAAAATCAATTGGCGACATATTTTCGAACCTATATGTTACACTTTTTAAAAAAACATTTGTAGTCAAAAATAATATCGCTGTAGCATAGTTGGATAATACACTTTCCCCGGTTTGGAAAGAGATCCAGGTTCGAATCCCGGTGGCGCAACAATCGATAAAATTGATTTTATATGTATATTTTTCTAATTATTACATTTAATTAGTATTTAAATACCACAGACCGTCTGTTCTGAATAATTACAACTTCACAATAAGAATGTGTTCTCCTAATAATCTAAATTTGGATGTCTTCTATATTTCCTAGTCGTTAATTCAATGTATGTGTTTCGGCAACTTTTCTCTGGACGTCTGGAACCAGGAGAACTGCTTCGGGAAATTTTCCTCTATTTATTATTCTTCAGAGCCACTATTTAGGGTTTTTCAGGTGTTGGATGTAAGACAATTATATGTGCTGAATATACTAAGTATCTTTCATAGGAAAATAAGTGCTCCGTCTGTGAGGACTGAAAGATATTATCCCACAAGAGCAAATAATCTTAAAATCGTTCCAAGAATGAAAACTACTTTTTGTCAAATATTGTTCACATTTCAAACTCAAATTGGGAATAATTTAAAAACATTAAGTGACATACGAACTTTTAGAAAGAATATTTTAAATTGGTTTTTAAATTAGGTAGAGCAGATACTGATAGTAAACTATTGTATATTATGAAATAACTCTTGTGAATACATTATGTGGCTTTCGGTGACAAATGAGTGCAATTAGTTTATGTATGAACTTGCGTATATGTATGCATGATCTTGTGTTTTGAGTGTATAGGTATTAGAGTATGCGGTGTGAAAAAAATATGATACTGTTTGCTAGCTCGCCTTAAAACAAGCTTGCCTACTTGGGCAATGCATCAAAAAAAAAAAATTGTCATTAATCTTTTTGGCTTGTATTGTAAAATTGTTTTTTTTTTTTCTAACTGTAATTTTCTGATTATATCTTTGTACAAAATAAATAAATTAGGCCAGAACGGGATGATTGTTCACTAAAATTTATTTTACAATTAAAAAATAAAATTCTGTCGTATGTCAAAAAATATTTCTCGTGCTATGCAGTAGTTTGAAGCACTCTGGACGTGCTTTATTTGAAAGATAACAATCCTAGAGATGTACAATATTTGTGTGCACTCCCAGCGTCCTGCGCTGATTATTGTACTCATATTTCTCTGGAAGCCTCGCCAGTCCGGGATCGAGTTCTTATAACGACGCTGGATGCTGCGATTGCTCCTGTTGCGTGCTCATCCCCGCGGCCTGGCTCTCCTCTTCGCATCCGGGCCTGGGGGCCCGGCGGGGCCCGGGGCCAGGCTTAATGGAGAAATAATACCACCACACATCACCGTAATCATAACAGCAATCAAAACATCGAGAAATAACACGGATGCTTTTTGTACTAGGATCTTTTGAGCTGATGTGGAGAACTTGATGAAGATTTATGAAATGCGGCGGACGTGGCTCGGTTGCTACTTAAAAGCTAGTTTTTGTGAGCTTTTGGGATATATACAGACATTGTACAGAGCTAAAAGCTTTGTCTTGTTAAGGGTTTGATTCCAACATTCTTAATTTTTGGTATTTTTTTCTGTTCTGTTCTGTTCTGTCTGGCTCTAGTCTGTCTAGTTCATAAATGAATAATTAATAATAGTTTTAAATTATTTAAAATAAAACAATTTCAAATTATACAGGGTGAATAGTATGTTCCAGGCGGATGTCTTTGAATAACTCGGAAATGGAACACCATTTTTTAATTTGGTTTTTATTTATCGATTATTAGGTTTATTACAATTATGTATGGTATATGATATCGGCCAAGTGGCCGCCTCTGGCAGCGGCACAAATGCGTGCTCTTTTAACCATATTTTTCATAACATTCTCGCACACTTCGCGTGTTATTTCAGCAATTTCATTTCGAATATTGTCCTGCAGCATCGGAATTGTTGGTTTATTGGCGTAGACCTTTACATTCAAAAACCCCCACAGAAAATAGTCGGGAGCCGTTAAATCAGATGATCGAAGAGGCCGGTCAATATCACCACTTTTTGACATTATGCGTCCGGGAAAAATTTCTCAAAATATCTCAAGTCCTGTTAAAACCACATGCGTTGCAGGCCCATTCGACCCAATTCGGCCACCAAGAAGCTGGCTATACCGATCACCATTAATGGTTACAGCATTGCCATTATTATTTAGATAAAGTGTTTTAATTACTTTAACACGTTGTTGAGGCATTAGATGCTCCATAATAAATTGTAATCAACTACTCTTTACGACTACCAAATGCGAACTGACAAATATATGCCAAATCAAAATGGCGGCCAAACAAAATTGGCCTGGAACATAATATTCACCCTGTAGTATTCATAGTATTTCTTATTTTCTTATAAAATATTACTACATGTTTAATATATTCTTAATGCAATAACCTTTTCGTTCACGCAATCGTCTTGCCGTAAGGACTGACTTCTGTCGAACAGAAAACTAAAATTCAAGTATTTCTCACATATTTTCTACTACGCACACAAATCCATGTTCAGCAAGAAATCTAACATTAACATTAGGCTGTAGGAATTTTTAAAAACATATATGAAGCAATACACCAATTACACACAGTAGTGTGTACTGAACGTACTTTTATTAATTCACGTATGTTATTTTCATCCGCCGACGGTGTACGGGCGGGTACCTACACCCGTATGGGGAAATTGACCGGAATAATTTCCCTGTTAAATTTTGACGGACATATCATGTCGGCGGTGTTTGTAAATTGATTATGGCCGGTCACGCCGCATTTCACTCGTCAACGGGACTCGGTTTGTGATCATTTTTGAATTAAGATTCAGGGAGGTGTTAAAGGAATCTGACATGTTAGACAGAGCTAATGAAAATTAATCCGAAATTTAAAAATAAAAATAGTTCATCACTTTTTGGATTATAATCACTTTAAGGGCTTAAAAAGGTTTGCCTAGATAAATTACAATTGCACTTAAAAAATATATGTATTTCTCCTCAATTGTAACAGTTCATTTTTGATAATTTGATTTATTAAAATTAAATTACTAATGAGTTTATTGTTTATTGTAATTTTCTGCTTGAGCGTCGTCATTGTTTTTACAAAAGCCGTATTATTTTAACACTATTAAAAATATTAGATTTATTTAATACCAATGAAAAATTCTTCAAAGGCGCAACAATACCAATAAAAGCAATCAAATCTAAGATTTTAAAAGTCTTCTGCCTTCCAAACATAGTAAATGTGACTACTTTTTTCGATATTTTAATAAGTAGAAGTAGGTGCAAGCTTTTAACATTTTAGCGAAAGGAAACCTTAATTCAATTATAATATTAACATTTTTCTTTAAAATATAACATAGTATTTATATTACACTGTGACGTTCAAGTGATCGATTAATAAACTTTTTATTTTTCAATTTGCCTTATGGCCAGAAAACTTTTTATGCAAAGGAATTAATCAAGTCCCTCTCGTGGCTGAGACCCGCATAATTTAAAGTTAATAATACTTCGTATATTCTTATTATTATCATTATTTTTACGTTCGTTTTTTTTACACTAGGAGGATGTTGGTATGTGGGTTATGCTGGTGAACCATATGTACGATGGACCATTTGGTTTTTATTTTCTGTTTCTTTGCCGATATGTATAATTATTATAGTATTATTAAAATGAACACAATTTTGTTTCTCAGGTAGCATTCAAATAGGTACCTATTTTAATTATTAAAGTAATACAATGTGTCTAACTTGTGTGGTCGATGTTTAGGACTAGTGAATCTAATACCAAAGTAAAATTGCAATCCCGGGATTCATAATTACATTAATTATTCCTGGATTTGAGGCTGTCGTTGTAGACTGTTATTGACTCGTGAGGATCGTAATTGTGTGATCTGTGTTGTCGTGTCGCTCGAATGGAGCGACCGACATATGTATGTTATGCGATTCGTATCATAAGGTTTTGCACATGATGAGACTGAAGGACATAACTTTCTTCTAGTCTCACGCATGTTTGTGCATATTGCAGTGTATATGAATGTGCGTGCGAGTATTTATGATGTGTCAAGGTATTTAAATAAAACAGAACTTACAAAATGTTTAATGGAGTATAAAGTTAATTACGCGAATAAAGTTAAAAACTGGTATGGCTCGTTTGAGGTGTTGATGAAAGAACGGTCTGCGGAGAAGTGGTTGGCTAGCTCCTAGGACTCGTCCATCACGATGTATTGAAATTCGCTATTGGTCGGTGCGTTTCGGTACTGTATGGCTGTCAGTTGATTTGTTACGCGGCCATGTCTGTGGGGCGCGAGCAGATTCATAATAATTATTGTGAACTAAGCCGGGATCCCGGGATTGTATTCTCTGGTTACACCTCGAACATAACTTCTAATATCAAAAACCGAGAGTCAATTTTACCAGCGGTTACCCAAATACTATTTACGCGTTTTTGTTGAGTTTGAATGTAGTAAAAAAGTGTTGTTTTTTTAATAATGTATAATATTAAGTATAATTTATATGTACATATATAAGCGCTAACGTGAAGTTTGTTATTTCTTAAAGTAGTCAGTTATTGCATAAATTAATATGTTTGTAATTATATGTGCTGGAATGTTTCAACTAGTTTTGAAATATATTTTTATCATGAGACGCAAAATCAACGCTGCTACCCGAAATTCCTCGAATGTCTTTTTAGAATTAACATTTAATATCTGAGTCTAATTATTCCATCGTTATAGAGATAATAGATATTTGTTCGATTTTTTATTTTTATTCTATATTCGGCTGATATGGATGATAAATTAATTTTTTAGGATATACCGGTGATAGAGAGAATTTCTGACAATTGAATTTATAAATACATTCGCAACAATCATCACTTGATAGGTAAGACCGTCTTTTCTCGCTACTTTTAGCATTCGATATATCGTTTTAAAATCAGTGAAAACCGTTGAATTTCTATTAGGTAATTATTTTATTAGGAAAAAAATAGGTTAGTTAAAAAAAAAATTGCATCATAATTACCTATCAATTACCTACACAACATACATAATATGCTCGCAAATTAATTATTTTTTTCTTATAACAAAAATGAAATCAAGTTTTTAAATCAAGCAAAATATAATATGATAAGGCATATATCTATTGACCTTTTGCAAATACGGATTTAAAATTTTTCATTCCAAATTTTGACAATCTATCCACACCGTAAAATATTGTGTTTCAAGTATGTTTTATACATAGATTAATTAAATTAAGTCGGGAATAAATTAAATACGAAAAAATAAAGTTTTATTGGTAATTTATCACAGTGAAATTGACCGGAAGAGAGAGAAGCGAGACGCATAAAGCAGATTTTATTAAGCATTCATAAAATTGTAATCCAAAAACTATTTAAATAATTATTTGCATCATTGTTCATTATTCTCCGTGAGCTTGTATAGTTTTTATTACTTAGTACCGAAACAGTGAAAAATATTATTACAACAACACGACTTTTCACTTTTAATAAACGTCCTCTTATCCGTTCTTCGTGTAATCGGACCAATTAAAGGCCACATTCATGGTCCAGCTCATCCTCGTTCTCTGGTGTCATTAGGCCGGTCATACCGTTGTCTGCTCTGTGTGATGTGAAACAGTTCGCATTCTAATTGTTCTCCCGGCCCCGCCTACCGCCACGAGTGGCCCTCGGGTGACCCGTCCAGGGATTCATCCTGAAGTTACAACATGTTCGCTTGTCATTGCCAGCGAGAAACCTTCATTTTATTTAATGCTAGCGGTCTGTATCCCGGCATTGCCCGGGATTCGGATTTAGTTATAATTGAAGGCTTTGGTAGGTGAAGGTGTAAATGATATCGTTGCATAACGTCTTCTATCTCCTTATTCTATTATCTGTAAGTTATTCTGGTAAGTAAATATAAAGCGGATTAAATGAGCAGGTGACAGACATGAGTCAGCAAAATGCAAAGATAATTATTTTAAACTCAATTTATTGCGAACTTTGTATTTGTAACACATTTATAACACTTCCGACCTTTAAAACTTTCAATTTAAAATAGGGATTTAGTGAAGGGGAATGTCACTGTTTTGTGCAGTCTTTAAATATTTAATAACGATGTAGACACAATTTGGTCACAATTTTTCAGGATCATAGAGTGTAACTGAACAAGATTTTGATGGTTTTCAATAAAATACACATTTACATCAGATGGACTGGCTAGGAAGAGTGGGAAAGGTATCTATGTTTTGCGCGAAGTCCTAATGTATAATTATTTATTTATTTATTATTATTATACACGCCCTATTCAGGCGTTAACATAATTTGTAAAATAACAGAAAATTTCATCAGAAGTGCAATACACAAGGAAAAAAATTACATACTGTCAGAATGTTTTTCCATAAAATGTGAAGTAAAGCAATTTATCCGACACCATTGAGTTGAGACACAACAAAATTGTAATAATGTAGTCCTATCAAGAATAAAATTTACAGCAACAATATCGACCGCATATTCACTCACCAAAGAATGCAATCTGGGGTCTGCGAAGTTAGCTAATACATGAGTTCTGACATTACCACTGTAATAGAACAATGAATTGTGTCTCGATGACCTCAATGGTGCGTGAAATAATTATGAAAAATTTGGATTTAATGGCATGCAGTATATTAATTTCAATACACATTTATAGGGGTTGGGTTGGGTCGTCTGGGGGAGGAGGGATATTTTTATAGGAGGGTGATTATAAAATTTGGTCAAATGCTGTAGAATTGAATAGAGCACAGATAAATATTCAATTTTATTTATATAGATACTCAAAATAATATATTTATATGGCTCATCGAAATTAACCCAAAATGCGTATGCTGTAGAAAAAAACAATTATTTTCCGACCGCTTGTTGAATGGTTTTGTAACACTAGCTACGTGTTGGTTTTGGAACGCATTAACTCCTATGGACGACACGCAAAGCTCTCGTCCGAAACGGAATTCGTTGAAACATTTCGTGTTCAGAGAAATGCGTTTGTTTTATTCAAATTGCCTTCAACTTTTTGTATTCGCTATCAGGTTGATTGCTGCAGCAAACGTGATTACTCAATTCGGCTCTTCAACAATGTAATACAAAACGCTGAAACATTCCGATTTAATTATGGTTCAATTAATTATTATACTTTTTGTTTTAGTGAGAGAGTTTTAGCAACGTGCGTGTGGGATAAAAATAAACAGAAACACAGTATGTGTAAATGATGTGAAAAATACTTGTGGCAGATTTCGGTAGATTGTCGACAATTGCAACTCTCAAATAATAATAAACCGTATGAACTTGAAATCGCCTGCTAAGTCATATTTCATTGTTGATGCCATTTCTGGTACGTTTTAACCAATGGTTAATTTTCATTCGCTTTTTGAGACTATAATATTTAGATTACTATTAACACTTTTTCTTATTTCAAATTTATCTAACTATAAACCCCTAGTATTTGTATGTATAATTTCTAAACTCTTGTTAATTTCAAAACAATGGTTTGTTTCCAAAAGATGATTGGCGAATTCAGAATAGTTTTATAAAAAGGAATGAATATTTAACTCACTTTTTTCAGTTTTATTGTAAATTATTACACATTTCTTCATGCCACTATCCATGTAAGAATTAAAAGAATGCACTGGTAAAAGACTATTCTCGCTTTGTAATAAGCTGCAATTTATGCCCCGTTTTCAAGAAAAACACACTTTGACATAACTTCGGGCTTAACCGCTGCTGTAAAACACCGCTCGGCGCTCGTGAAAGTGTTCGGCCGTACTTTCCACGAGTGTGAGTGTTTCTGCTATGGCGTCTATCGGATTTTTCTTATTTCCAAATGACTAACGACTCTGAATCAGCTGTCTGTTTGCCCGTCTCCTCCTGGAGAATGTACGGATCGGAGGTATTTTATGATTTATGATTGTGACTGACTTCCCTCATAAATCAAGAGCCGCATCGCCCGCAGATTGTAGATTACTTTTGCTATCGAAATATTTCCCGACCGCCTGTCGACCTCACAGCGAGCAGGAACCGCGGACTGATTTCACTTTCAACTTACCTCTGACACTGGATCTGGATCCGACGGCGCGCCGTGTAGTTCATTCTCCCGCTAGACAATGCGCAGCCAATTTCAAATCCGTCACCAACTATTTTATTGAACGCATTTTTTATTTGTTCGGTATCATTGTGCATATAAATTTCTGAAAATGTTCAAACGACATACGTCAGTCTTTCCTATCCATTGTTGGATAAAGGCCTCTCGAAATGTTACGCACTTTTCTCCGTGCGTTGTTATTTTCTGCCACGTATTTCCTAGTGATACACGATAGCCCATTCATTTCTGGGCATAGTGGTCTTAAACGTTATCCTACTCTTGTGACTATCTTGACAATGCTTCTCCATTCTTCCTAGTCTTCCTTTTTACTCTTCTAAAAACTTGCCTTGTCCATATTACTAAGTTTTTTTATGTAATTTTTTTTCCTATTTTTTAATATACTTTTTATAAGAATTAATTAAAAACAAAAAAGATTAATTGTAATTTTGCGTGAAATAATATGAAGATAACAGCAAATTTTACTATAGCAAAACTACAATGCCGTCTGTCAGGAAACATAAATATGTTTAAGTATTTAATAAACACTTCTTCAGTATTCTTGATATTGGGAAGCAGTGGAGAAAAATTGTGTTTTTAAATAATCTTACTTCAAATTCAATTATAAAAAATATCCCAAATTCTATATAACCAGCTTTTTACACTAATAACAAATTAAAGAATTATATATTAAATAACAAGGATATGTACATTATTTTAAAAAATCGGGGGTCTACAAATTAATTTGCAATGATTGCAATTTTTTTTATATAGGTGAACCTTACAGAAATTTTGATATTAGAATTGAGGATCACTTGAGATGCCTAAATAATAACAACTATTCAGAATTTTCCTATCACATTTCGGAAACAAACCATTATTTTGATATTAACAATAGTTTAGAAATTATACATACAAATACGGGTTTACAGTTAGATAAATTATAAATTATAGAAATAAGAAAAAGTGTTAATAGTAAGCTAAATACTATAAATAACCAAATCCTCTTTGCAAATAGTCACCTTTTAAATTTATTTTCATATTAGTTCTTACTTATTCACCACTTTATAGTTTTGTTTCTATCTATGCTTGTATTTTTAATTTCAGTATATATTGTTTCCTGAAGAAGATACCATAAGTATCGAAACATGTCGAATAATCAGTAAAAAAAGTATTTTGTCTAATTATTTATTTAATAAACATATCAAAAAATACATCTTTTAATGTTCACTTATTTGTTGTTGGACTCTACCAGTCTGGTTTACCATAAGTCAATAAATAATTAATAAAGCCACACACGAGACACAATTTTGGCATACTTACTATTGTTTTATTTAGTTACAATTTTGATAAGTTCTTAAATAATATTCTTATTTTATTTTCTTTCATCGCTCCTTAATGTAGATAGGATTCGGATTGACAAGAAAGCCGAGTTAGTCGTAGATACATATCTATAAATATAAATACTTATTAGAAGCGTCTCACACCGTCTGGCGTTCGGAATCCCAATTTCAGCTTTAAATGCCTCGTACATTGACTCAGATTTATGTCGAAGTTAATTATTGTAGAAGTGTGATCTCTTTATTATATGGATATCATATACACTTCTGCGGTTTAGAAGGTTCAGGGTTCGTATGCCGGTAGCAACGAAATAGATAGTTTTTTTTTCTGTAGACTTTTCTAATTAATTATTTACATTTGTTTTAAATATCACTGAAATATGTTCGAAAAAACTGTGTATTTAATAAAATTGATTTATTTAATTCGGACGCCTCTTAGCGTGTAGCTCTCAATGGTTTTTGGAATTCATTACAATATAAAGTTGATTATTTTAAAAATGATCGAAAACTTAATTGGTTGAGATGGCGAAATGGTAATGCGTTTCCCGGGATAGGTAAAGTTCCGGGCATCTAAATATTTTTTGGATAGTTTTCCAGTAGGTATATATATATTCAGTAGGTTTTTTCTGTAAGACTTTTAATACTATTAACGTGGTGCTTTACGTCTACATTCGTTTCCACATGTAAATACCGGAGATTAATCGTTATGCTTCGCTTATGATCGCTTTATTTATCTTCCAAGTCCGTCTCTCCTCGGAAGTGCCGAGGTACTAATTACGCACCGGGGAGTGACAAAGGAGAGGAAAGAAAGCGGCCAGAGTGACGGGAATGAATGGACGAACACAATGTGTTATATGGAACGAGGAATGCATTCTGAGCTGGTGCATTCCACCGGTCTGGTCTCTGATCTATTCCTAGCCCCGGCTTCTCCCCGGCGATTAACTGACTCGCTGCATCTCCCGCGGCTTAAGAAAAGTCATCCAGAATAAACATTCATATTTATTTGTTTTTGTTTCTGTGTTTTCGTCGATGCCTCAACATCTCAAGTTACATTCTCGATTTAGAGAATGATTTTTACAACTTTGACGCGCTTTCGCAAAAATATACATATTTTTTAGGAGTTTATTAGTTTTTGAAAAACAAACTGAACTTTATACATGACACACAACTGAGTATTCTCTCTCTTCAATAGTAGTTCAATACTGGTGAGAGATTGCACCTCTCGAAACCATAAAAATAATACTGAATTGTGTGTGTGCAGCGAACTTGCAATGTTTGGTTTGTTTAAAAGAAAAACATTTTGCATCACAATGTAACTGCATGTCAATAAATGATATTGAAATGCTTTATATTGTATCTAAAAACGCTCGTGCCATTATCCATCTACCGATTCCTCATAATTCAGAAGGTGCACGATTGACTTTTCAATTAAAATATGTGCTATGGTAATGGGTATCCAGAATTTGTAACATAATTTTAGAAATACATTTGTTTTATGACTTTTTTATTTATTTAATTTGTTAGGAGAACACATTCTTATTGTGAAGTTGTAATTATTCAGAACATAGGTCTGTGATATTTTAAATATGATTTAAATACATTAATTGGAAAGATATACATATAAAATCAATTTTATCGAAAAATATTGTTGTTGCGCCACCGGGATTCGAATCTGGATCTCTTTCCTAACCTAAAATTTAATTGATAATTCTGGCGTCTGCTATCAGTTTACTCAAAGGTATTTGAGATTCTGTAAAAATAAGGTAGATGGCTCTTTCAAATAATGGAACGATTAAATGTATTAATATCTAAAAGGTAACATATAGGTGAAAATTGTCGCTAAAAATATTGTCGCTGTAGCATAGTTGGATAATGCACATTCCCCCGTTAGGAAAGAGATCCAGGTTCGAATCCCGGTGGCGCAACAACAATATTTTTCGATAAAATTGATTTTATATGTATATCTTTCTAATTAATATATTTAATTCATATTTATTTAAGTTGTGTTTTAAGTTAGAACAGATTGATTAAATGGACTAATCAAATGTCTGACATCTTCCAAATTTAATACTAAATTGTATAGTTGTACAAAAAAATCTTCTTTACATGAGAGTTTTATTAATCAATCCTTATAAATAATAATACCTAATATTACACATAACGCGTACATTAATGTACGTAAATCGCACAGAAGGCAATCGTAATTAGTCGTAAACATTAAAAAAATATATAAAAAACGTAACCTTGGGTTTATTAATGGTATTTACAATGATAATTCGGTATTTTTTTAATATTACTCATTATGTACAGGATGGGCTTTAAAGTCACGAAGGGGTTATAATATATGTATATTTTTTCAAATAAATTATTTTTTAAATTTGTTACAGATTTTTATAAAGAAGGTACTCGACTGAACAGCGAACGGAAATAGTGAAATTTTATTATCAAAATCAGCAATCCATAATTTTAACTCAACGTGCATATCGTCGTCAAGTCGGTGTGTGAAAATCACCAAGCGAATCAATGATTAGGTGTTTGATTAGTCATTTTGAGAGCCCTGGTTCAGTTAGCGACCTTCCACGTATTGGCAGACTTCGCTCCCTTAGGAACGAAGCCGCAGCGGAGTATGTAAGGGAAAGTGTTGAAGAAGTCCCGACCACATCAACACGTAGGCGATCTGGGCAGGTTGGGGTCCCTCGGACGTCACTTCGGCGTATTCTGAAATCCTTAAATATGTATCCTTACAAAATTCAGTTAGTGCAACATTTAAAACCCCTAGATTATGCTCAGAGGTTGGAATATGTAATCAGATTTACGATCAAAGAATAATTTCTCGCAGTCGCGACACATTTTGGCCGTCGAGGTCCCCAGACTTGACGGTTCCTGATTACTTTCTTTGGGGCTACCTCAATGAAAAATTTTATGCTAACAAACCTCAAACACTTCAGCAGTTGAAGGACAAAATTTGTGCAGAAATCAGCACACTGGAACCTGAAACGCTAAGAACTGTCGTGGAAAACGCTTTTTTAGACATTGCACTTTTGTGTGAGGTAGAAAATGGACGCGCGATATTTACTTTATTTAGTACTAAAATATTATAAATTTAAAAAAAATAAATTATTAAACGTTGTAACCCTTTCGTGACTTTTGGCCCATCGGTATAAATGCGTACATCGCAACGTCGTAGAATAATTGTAACAAACTTCATTACTTGACATAACTTGCCAGAACTCATAATGAGATCGTTCTAATTTTTACGTTTGCCTTGGGTAATGCTTTGCCAAGGAAATTTGAAGGTTATCCTTTTTTACGGTACAGTAACTAGCACCTTTTTCGAACCCCATCCATCTCATCATCTGGGCGCTGGGTGCCGGGTTGCGCGATGCATATCCTCCGCGGCTCGGGCCGCCGGAGCTCGGGTTGCGCACTGACTGACGTTACATTAATCACAAGTGCGCCATCGTTAGGCCGTCATGTCACACCGAAGTTAATCGAGATTAGTACTCGTGGTGTGGTTGTTATGGTGACACTTGATCGTTGATTAACTGTATTTAAATTATTCAAAATTATATTATAATAAATACCTTTTTAATGTAGAAAATGACATTTTACACGTTTTAGGCAGTTTTTGACTTAAAATTAATCTGCAATGGTAACTGTTAAAATTTTTGAAGTAAAGTTTAACCGTTTGTTATTGCTTATGTCAATCCAATTTATTCTCTTAGTGGCTTACGTTGGTTCGGTGGAGTAAGCATGCTGTTCATCTTCTTCTGTACTGGGTAGGGTACACATGCTGTTTCTCTACTTCTCTACTGCGTGGGCTAAACGTCCTGTTTCTCTACTTCTCTACTGCGAAGGCTAAACGTCCTGTTTCTCTACTTCTCTACTGCGTAGGATACACGTGCTGTTTTTCTACTTATCTACTGTGTAGGGTATACGTGCTGTTTCTCTACTTCTCTGCTGCGTGAGCTAAACGTCCTGTTTCTCTACTTCTCTACTTCTCTACTGCGAAGGCTAAACGTTCTGTTTCTCTTCTTCTCTACTGCGTAGGGTACACGTGCTGTTTCTCTACTGTGAAAGGTAAACGTCCTGTTTCTCTACTGCGTAGGGTATACGTGCTGGAAGGACCCACCCTATCCCGGATCCGTTATAGAGTTTTGCACTCTTTTATCGGAATCACACATCAATGCTAGTTGATCGCGACTTGAACATTTTTTGAAAATTTGAATTACTAGATTAATTTCGAGAATGTATGACTATAGACTTCCAGCGTCCTTTAGGGGTTCGATTATTTATTTAGAGTACACGTGCTGTTTCTCCACTTCTACTGTGTGGGGTATACGTACTATTTCTCTACTGCCTACGTTAAATGCATTGTTTCTCTTTCTCTACTGCGTTGGGTACATATGCTGTTTCTCTACTGCTATCGTTTTAGATTTATCACTCATACTCGATACACCTACGTTAGCTTTTAATATTTTCCTGTACAGCATGAATTCAACGACCAATTTTTTACTTTGCTCCGCAGACATATATTATCCGCCCAATTAATTAACGTGTAGAGACAGTATGCTATCCAATCAGCTATCGTTTCGCAAGACATCGACACATTGCATTTCATTGTGGTGTCGTGATTTATTAGCGTATCATAATAAGTACTCCTTGTCTTCGGCATTGAGTACAAGACTACATGTCGGTCTGATCTGGCCTCTCGTGCGGCAAGCTGTCGCCATCACACCTCGCGAACAATACAACGAGTGACCTGGAAAGCGCTCAGCATCGCTGTTCCACTCGACTCGCGGAGAACAGGCTCAGCTTATTAGGTTACCTGATGTATCATAACTATTGTTTGTTTGAAAGTGGGAGTTGAAATAATTACATATGTTGACGAAAGGTCGGCGTCTTAATTGATTTCATCTAACTTGCCATATTCGAACGACACCTTTATCTGATGCATAGCATTAGCTTATTTGAATTAACAACTTGCACATTTTTAGAATGTAATTATAACTGACATTATTTCAATCAATTTCAGGCTTAGTACCATTTCAAAAGGATATTGACATTGACATCTCGTCAGCTGTGTTTCAGAATAGTTTTTTCATTTCTGGATGAACATTTTCGTATTTTTTAAGGTTAATTGAGGTATTATTATGTCATTACTTGGGGTCCATCTTTTAGAACCTAATCGATTTTTAATTCTATTATACACAGGGGTTAACCTGCCATAAGACTTTTATTATTATTATTTTACGTTTGAAAATAGAATATCTTTTTATATACTTTAAATAATATATTGACAAAATAGGAATTAAATATATTAATTAGAAAGATATACATATAAAATCAATTTTATCGAAAAATATTGTTGTTGCGCCACCGGAATTCGAACCTGTATCTCTTTACTAACCAGGAAGGTGCATTATCCAACTATGCTACAGCGACAATATTTTTAACGACAAATTTTCGAACCTATATGTTACCTTTTTGATATTAATATTCCATCCATTCCATTATAACGTTCCATTATTTGAAAGAGCCATCTACCTTATTTTTACAGAATCTTAAATACCTTTGAGTAATCTGATAGCAGATGCCAGAATTATCAATTCATTTTTATTAAATTTTGGACACATATTTAAAATACCACAGACCGTCTGTTCTGAATAATTACAACTTCACAATAAGAATGTGTTCTCTTAATAATATATTACATACCACGGAATGATTGAACTTAGAAACTTAGTTGCCGTAAAACTGTTATGCAGTTTAGCAATTAATAAAAATTATAATGTAGGTATGTAATAAAGTTGAAATAAAAAAACTTTTATAAAAAGCAACAATCCCACAATTGGATATGTTGATGATAATTACAGTTTATGATGTCCTTAATTTTTTAATTCTTGTTCAGATATGATCGATTTTAGTAGGTACCCACCTAAATGTATTTCTGTCAAAAATTAAAAAGAATGTTTTAGTAATTACAAGTTAGTTATAATCATTTTTGAAATACGTCTTATTGTTTCTTCAAAGAAAATAAAACCACATACTACCATTATACAAATATGTTAACAGTCGGTTAGCCCTGAGTAATTTAAAAATAATTTAAATGTGTTTTATATAATATTATATTTTAACTACGAGCTAGCGTGTCCTAAGAAGTCATGTCAAACTTTTAGAATCTAATTAATTTGTATTTCTAATATGTATAGTGGTTAGCCTGTTCTACGACGTTGTAATTAATAAAATATGTGAAATAGATTAATCAAATAAAAATAGAATTTATACCTAGTTTCATAATTTTAAGTTTAGTTTACATTTCAAATATCTCGGTGAAAACCGCATTCCATCTAAATTGGCGTATATCTCAGGAGCTGTCCTTTTTGGGGATTATACTTGTTATCTGTCTGATCTGGATTTTTTGATCCTGTTACTTCAATGAAAAGGACAATGTCGTCTCAGTTTGATTTTTCATATTTTAAACCTCCGCAATTGACTACCTTGGCAGTGTTACAATTTCAAAATTAAGCAATATTTTGTATTTAAAAATCATTTTTAAAAACACTCCTATTATAAGTTCAGAAAGGTATGAATTGAATTCATATTTCAAAAAAAATCGACACTTGTCTCTGATGTAATGTATTAGTTTGATTTCAAGTTTACTTATTATTTTTATTTATTTAATATTAGAAGTTATAATACATTTTTGAAATAATCAGTAGGATATATATATATTTCTTTTAACATTTATTTCTTCTCTATGAGAGTAAGACTCGTGTATAGAGAAGGAGTATGTGTATAATTTATGTTTCAGTTACTGTATACATATTTTTTATAGTACAAATATATTAAAATATATAAAAGTATATTACAAATTTATAGTAGTCTGTAATTTTTCTAATTGTGATTGGGAGATTGTTAAAAAATTTGATGCCTTGATAAATATAGTGATTTTGGGTTGCGATATATATTAGTTTTGGAATATCAATTTGATCTCTAAATCTTGTACATCGGAATTTGCTTCTAATATTTAAAAAATTTGGATAATTTTTTTTTTTGTATATGTTTATTATTTTAGGTAGTTTGAAACCTGTGAAGAGTTGGATATTTGGATAGTCATTTTTATTATCATTTTTTGAGTGATTTATAATTGTGATATTGAAGTTTTATATGATCCTACTTTTATATCTACAAAGAAAGCGTTTGACGCAAAACTGAGCTTGTAATTATATTCGATATAAGTTGACTTGTATATTATGTTTATTATCTATGTTCATTTTATTACTGGTGTATGCATTTTACGAGTATTATTTTATTCAAATATCCTTTGTAATAATCATATCTTGTTGCTGATTTGTCGTAGAGATAGATAAGTATTCTGTTAGGTTAATTAATAATGTATGAACATCGACATTTACAACCGTTGTGGCCTTTCATTGAAAAGCGGGTCATATTTATTATAAATTTGTTATTATTGTTAAAGATATGTGTAATAATTTATCCATGTTTTTTTAAATGTGACAATGAATATTAAGCAGTCGTGGGAATTAGACTTTCTCCTTTGCGTATTTTTTTATAATTTTTCTTTGTCAAAATGATTTTACCGTAGGATAGTGTAGTGGTACTCGAAGTGTTTCCTCATATTGACATATATACAACTTTAAAAAATTTGATAGATATGGAGATTGATGGGTGAGAATGGTGAACGTTATATTTATGTAAAGTGATCACTTAAGCCAACCGATGACAGGTCGTAAGCCCTGTAAATTACCTATACTTCCACACATTTTCCATTAAATATAATAAAAATTAGCTCCGTCTAATTCGTTTAATTTGAACGCATTCAGAATCCTTTAAGAAAGTTTAAACATTTATTAATTTTAATTAAAACAAGTTTAAATAAATTACTTGGAAAGATATTCAGAAAAATGTATGTATCGAAAAAATGTAGTCATCAACTGGGCTAGAATCCGAATTTTCTTATTTACTGTTTCCGATGTAAGTTTGTAGAACTCCATAATCACATATGTGAAAATAAAACCTTTTTTTTTTCGCCCTGTAAGGCATGAAACGCATTTCGCCCTGTAAGGGCATTATCAATCTAACAATTTAACTCAATAACTTGTACTTGTATCTAGCTGGGGACAACTATACAATTTTATTTGTATGAGATGAAAAGGGACAACATTATTCATTGGAATTCTGAGGATTTCCATAATTTTTTGAATGCTTCGTTTTGATTGGAAATTATCAGAATTGCAACGAATAATTTTTTAATGCTTCATTTTGAATGGGAAACCTCAGAATTCCAATGAATGATGTTCTCCCTTTTCATCTTATGCAAATAATAAAATTGCATAGCTTTCCCCCACTTGATATAAATACAAGTTATTGAGTTAAATTGTTGTATTGATAACGTCCTTACAGGGCGAAACGCGTCGCAAGTAAATTAAGCGAGTAGAATAAAAAAACAAGCGTTTTATTTTCACATGTCAAAATTTTCTATTACTGGTACAGAGCTTTGACAAATTAAGCTATGATGACATTTATACAAGTTACCAAATTTCATCTACATACGATTGCTAAGTTAGACTATGTTTCCCGTCAGAGCTCTCTATCGGCAATATAAAGTTTCGAATTCTACCTCGATGACGACTATATTTTTTCTATAGATACGATTCTCCTAGCTAGTAATTTTATGTGCTTTTGTTGATCTAGTGGTAAGACATATTCGCCTAGTGATCTAGTGGTCGGAGATTCGAGCCTTGTTCCGGCAGCCCGCCGAGGAAATCTTTTTTCATTGTACAAGTTTAGTTTTAGTTTGATTTTTTTAGCTATATTTGAAATTGTAAGAATATTGATGTGACACGTATTACGTGTACGCATCTCTACTTTTTTAAAATAAGAAATTGTGATCGGGCGCTGTGTGCGTGCGTCGCTTGATCTTTTTTATAATTTATCTTGATGATGAATCATGGTGCAATTGTATAAAAATGATTCGATTAAACATACTGAGAAAAAGTCTAATATATTTCATCGTTAAGTTTAATGTATCCGGTTGTTATGGCAACGCCGACCACATGATCACATGCACTCCACTCCATCCCTCGAGCCACGTTTGATGGTGCGGTCTTATAATTCCCCTTTAATTATATTGCATTAAACCTCTTTGTTTGTGACGGTGTTCATTACAATCGGGATTATATAGGTTTTATATATAAAATACTTTATTATTTTATTATCAAATTTTTTCATTGCTATATTTTTATTGCTCCCGTTTATTAAGTTAATTTTTACATGATTCATCGTACCCACAGGCCACCAAATAAATAGACATGAACTAACGCAAATTCCTTGTCCAAAAATGTTCATGATTACTTTGGTGCCATTCACGCAATCAAATAGCTCCTCGACTTTTTTTAAAAATATGACTCGATTGGAACGAAAATTTAAACGCTGACAATATAATATGCATTAATGTAAAAAATACGTCTTATTTACACAAAAATTCAATTTTCGAATTACTGTTGCATAAATGTGTCATAATCTGTCAGATTTATGTTTCGTTGGATATATGTGTGTAGAATGCCCCTCGCCGCGCAAATAATGTTCCAAACCTCTCTCCTATATACATACACTTCATATCATGTCTATTCATTTACTAGTCTGTGATCGTACCCAATAAAAATTGTGAAATATATATTTTTTAAATTGAATTTTTGGCACCCTTATATTCCCCCAACTGGCCCTATCTTGTTATGAAGGTTACATATTAATATCTATTATAAGTATTTTATGTTCAGATTATTAATATGCTCATTTGATTACTCTTTCTCCCCGTCTCTCCCTCACCCCCTCCCTGGCCCGCAGTTTGTCATCTTGACAGGCCACCATTACCATTCCTGCAGACTGTAATTAAAACTTAGTTCCTCTGCGAGCGCTTATTAGGTCCTGCCATTTGCGCACCGATTAAACGCAAGTCCAACCGATACACAAATTTATGAAAAAAAAAAATTGTTTCATAATCAATTATTATTTTATAATACGCGTGTGACAAGCCACACAAAAAAATATTAGTTTCATATAAACGATTGTTATTTTTTTGATTCTGTAAAATATTTTTGTGATCAATCTTCTTCGTTATCATGACACACCAGCCGGGGGTGGCCTTTGGCTGCCTCCAAGAGATCTCTATTTCGCACCTCGGTTCGCCAGTCGTCGACCTCGTGATGTATTTTATGTATGTAGGTCCCTTTGAATCCCATTTGGCGTAGTCGTGGTCTACCGATACTACATCTGAAATGTTTGGTGCGCTCATGGTGAAGAGTTTTCAGATACTCGGCCCATCGAAATCGTTGAATGTTAATAAATTTGACGACATAAAACTCGATGTGTTCAACAAAAAAATTACGTGCGAGAGCGAGTACGGCAAGACCTCAGCCCAAACATCAGTGAATGAGCAGACTAATTATGCGTGTGTTTCACCAACTTTGAACATCTGGCATTAACTGAATATTCTAACATTTGAACTTGTATCATTTAAACTGATGAACATGAATGTGTATTATCTTTACAAATGTCAATCCTGATTTGATACCAACCTCAAATTATAAAATCGTTACTATATTAACAAATTTTGTATATTCTATTTTTCATGTTCAAATATTGCATCATTTTTTTCTTTGTTGAATTTTTGAACCAACTAATATATTTAAAATATGATTACTGATTAACCATGCCAGGGGCTTGCCCCAGCACGGGCGAAGCCCAGTGACGCAGATATTAAAAATACTGTGTTTACATACAACATAAAATAATATATAAATAGTTTGTTTGTTTGTTTAATTCGAGACGAGAAGATCTATCTAAAATAAGTTGTTAAAAATAATCGTGTGTGAAAAAAGGTATACGTACCCTTTATATGTAAATTGTCAGGTTGATTTAAAACACATCCCTTTGGAGCAAACGGCGAAGATACGTAAGGATATCAAAGAGGAACGACCCACCGAGCAATCTAAATATTATATAAAAGGATCAAAATGTTTCACAGATTTCTTTTCTTCTATGTCACAAAATTAGCGGCTTGTCTTCTTGCCTATCAATAAAATAATTTGTATAGCTTTATTTATTGTAGTGTTTAGTAATCGCCACATGCCCCGTGTAAAATGATTAAAGCCGTCAGCTCGACTTTCTCGTTCATTAGACGAAAACGGCCATGCATCACGGCCCTTTAATGTTTACCTTTCAAGTATTACGGTGCCGTAAGGCAGAAATTCACGCCGGCTGATACAAGCCAGAATTCTTGCCTCACACACAAATCAATCTCTAATTAAAACTGTCAACTGGCGGACGGCGGTTGCCGCTCTGCGCAGTTTCGTATAACGCCAACATTATGGCGTTCAGAGAAGTTGGAAGCTGTGTACAGAGAATTTAAGTCGAGGAATGATTTATGCCGAAATTAGCTCTAGCTTAATCCGGCAGTACAATGGTTACATATTCCTTTGTTAAAATTCTGTAACAATCATGTTCGCATCAATTAAAAAAAATAACAAAGTTTAAACCGCTTTGATTTTTTAAACGTCGACCGATTTCGATACTACTCCACTTTCATCTGAATAGCTAACTAAAATAAAATAAAATATCAAACGAAATTATTTGTCGTCGTGGGAGTGGAGGGGAATTGAAGTAGGGAATATATTAAATAAAGTTTATTTGTTAGATTTAATTGTTTATTAAAATTATTACACAAAGTTAACGATGCAAAACTAAAAAAAAAATAATCTACTTACAATCGAAAATAATTTGCTGTCGGAAGCGAAACTAGTAGGCGTATGTGCGGAAATCTGTATATGAAAGATGAAGAATTAACAAATTAAATTATGAATGAGCTGATGTAGATGTGGCATCGTCGATTCATAATTTGTTGCACATGTGAAATGTACGAGGAAAGAGAGGACGCCTAATAAAATATACAAGCAGAGTGTTGAAGACAACGGGAACTGAGAACATTCGCGAAAGATCTGATCAAGATAACAACCCTGTTAGAAGCTTCAATAATCGAAAAGTCGAATGAGAATGTGTATGTAAGCGAACGAAGCAAAGAGTGGTATCATCACTGAATGGTGTGGTATTCTATCCTATCTACCTCTCTGTCTCTCTGCTGTATGTTAAATATGTACTTAGATACTTACAAACAATCGAATAATAATTTTATACGGAGAATAATAATTCCGGTGTTTATAAACTTAGCTGTAAAGATTGTACAGCTTTCTATATTGAAAAAAAAACATAATTTTAACATGAGTCAAAGAGCATTTAAAATGTTTAAATAGTAATGGTTTTTCAAAATTTTCCAATACTTCATTAGAAAATTATCATAGTTTTGATAAAAATTTGGGATCGTCTGTTTCACATATAAGCAATGTTGGCCATGAATTGAATAATTTAGAATCATTAGAAATCAATAAAGCGTGTAAAATTAACTAAAATATTATAAATAACCAACTAAATTTAACCGCTGGTCCACAAATTTTTCTAACATTTTGTATATTTTAAGTCAACATCTTTCATCATCGTAACAATTTATGTTAGGTACTAGAATAACGTGGCATATATGGTTTTCGTTAGTTAATTAAAGAAATGGTATTTTGCGAAAGTGGTTGGTGTATTAAAATAACAAGTTGTATATAATCTATATTAGAATTTAATAATAATTGAATCCAAAAGCGTTTAAATTTTACCCACAACCTACCTAACTCGTGGTTTTTCATAATTATCGTCGATATCCATCTAAAATGTAATAATGTACGTATTGGCAGGGCTAGTATGCAATTCTAAGATTATAAGTAGACACGAAAGCTCGAAGAGTTGTCATAATTAACGGAGGTATTATTTTTTCAGTGTACACGGACCAGCCGGTGTCGTCGGCGTCACCGCCCACCCGAGACAAGATCAACAGCGAGGACAAGGCGCGCTCTCGCAGGGGCGCGGCTCGCGGCAGGAGAACCCCGGCTTGGGGTGCCCCCGTGGATCAGCAAGAAGGTATGTCTCACCCTTGATAATACTCCGTATAGATATATTTACCAGCTACTAAGCGATTGGAAATCCCGAGCAGAATAGATGCAGTTTTTTTTTCTAAATAAATTATAAAGAATGAGGTAGTGGAGTCATTTTTTTTTCTTCGATAAATACATTTACAAAACTAAAGAATTTTTTTCGATATGATCAAAGTCGCGTATTTTAAAAACGATCGATTTATACTGTTTTATTTTGTGAACTCGACACTCACGTCACACCCTGGATATGATAATCAGAGCGTTTTTCAACAAATCCAACTTTGAACGTCAACATCTCCGAAAGTATTGCACATTTTGAAAAATTCAAAAAGGATGATAATCTGGATTTTTTTTAACATACATACAAAAGCTCATTTCTGACATGCTCCACTACTTCATTATAAACTAAATCAAATAAGACACATGTAACTGTTAAAAAAATAAAAATACCATGAACAAATCTAATTTTTTTAAAAATATATTTGCCACAGGAACTTGATTCCAGAGCTTTCTATTGCCGGTAGATCGCATATCGATTAAACTATGGCAGTCTTATTGATATTATTATTGAAAGCATTTTTTAAGTTTAATTTATTTGAAAACAAATTTTAAGTTTCAATATTTCTCATCGTGAAATATGTTGCTTTCAACTAGAAAAAAGGTTGCCATAGTTTAATCGGGATATATTATTCTCTCGGCAATAGGAAATTGTGATAGATTTGTTTTTTTGTATCTTTCTGAGTAATATACTTATCTAATTTTATATGTAATATGTATATATGTAGGATATTTTTCAGTGCCAAAAATGAATACCAAATTCGGTCAACGAACTTTCTTGTTTTGTGCACCGCGTATTTTTAACAAATTGCCACTAGACCTTAAATGACCTCTAAAGGGATTAACGATTTTAAACCAAAAATAACAAAGTGGTTGCTTGATGTGGGTAGAAATCAAAATGAAACTAATTTGTCATTTGTGCTAATCTACACATTTTTATCTCCAACTATATTACAGACAAAAATATTTTTATAACTTTCTTTACAATAACATTTTATAACTTCTGATTGTACTTTTTTTTACGTAACTTTTTATAACTTGATTTTCATTATACTTAATTGTCTTTCTTTATAACGATTGTACCTTAACAATTACAACTTTTAAAACTGTACAGGTAATTGCTTTAGAACAGACCACGTCTCGTAAAGTAATTACATTTATTTTCATATGTACTATTTATGCTACAAAAAAATAAATATATATATACATTTGTTTTAATTATTGAGGAACTATATTCTGAATAATCGCAACTTCACTAAAAAAAATATTCCTAATACATGTTTTAGGTCTGCTAAATTTAAAGGAAAAGTTTGGGTAACATACAGATTCTTGAGAGTAGGTACATACTAAAATTATACAACCTTATAAGTTTTAATATATTTTATTTAGATGTAAAAAGAAGTTTAATTTTTTCCATACTAAATTCATCTTCTCTTCTCAAACGTTTGTTGACAGATCCCTTTAATATAATATAAAATAATCGCAGTTTTAAATTGATTAACCCTCTCTTGCCACAGTTTTCTTTTTGTAAATATACGTAAATTTGTAACCTTGTTTCCTAATCGAAACTGTTTTGCATTTTTTCTAAACCAGCTCGACTGTTCCGTGAAAATTAACGCATAAATGGCCTCACACTTTTTCCAACCATTAGAACCACACTTAATGATCCGTGGAAAATATTGCAAAAAATCGTGGTTGCGTTTCCAAAGACTTTCTAGTGATTGCTCGCGTTATATGCGGTAGGGGGGACATTGTCCATATATATTATACACATATATAAATGTACTGGGTGTAACATACCTTGTACGGTAGATATATATTAAAAATATGAGTCGAAAATGTTCAAGCTACATGTGACTAGTCACAGCTATGTCACAGATATAAGCATTTTTTTTAAAGTCGCAGTTAGGATTTTTATTTATTAATTGAAATATTTTATAGATTCCAAATTACACGTTAATAAAAAAAAATAAAGGTCATCGAACTTCAAGTGTCGAGACTATTTTTTGGCTTTTTAAATGGCTTCACACGGAAAAAATACAAGAGGTGTTGCAAATCTGAATCTAACGATTCCCAAAATCACCAATAAGTACGGATCGAGGACAATAGAATTTTGTTTTTCTTACAATAAAAAATAAACTACCTGGATTTTTACAAAAGAGCACGCTTTCTCCCATTTTAGAAGAAATTCTTAAATAATGGCTTATCGATGATAAGCTGTCTTACCTGTAAGAATGATATGAATTGTTTGATTAATTGTGTTATTGAGTTTATTAAATGTAACAAATGGATATAAATGTACCTGCATACAAACGTCTACCAAGACGTTTTGTGGATCTAGTGTTAATTTAAAAAAAAAAGAATAAATTAGGGCCTGAAGCAAAGGTGTAGAATGACAATAAGTGAATAAGGGACTTACTACAGCTTAACATATTTTAGTTTAGTTGTACTCGTTTAATTTCCATGAGACGCATTTCGCCTTATTAGCATTATCAATCTAACTATTTTAAATTCAACAAAAAAAAAATTTAAAACTATATAGCTGCCCTATTTCAATACATTTCGTATAAATACAAGTTGTAGAATTTAAAATGACTAGATTGATAATGCCCTCAAAAGGTATCAAAACAATGTAGATGCCTTTCAAATAATGGAACGATAGATGTATTAATTTGAAAAGTGTAATAACATACGGGTTCGAAAATTTGTCGGCAAAAATACTGTCGCTGTAGCATAGTTGGTATTGCACCGTCCTTGGATTGGAAAAGAGATTCTGGTTCGAATCCCGGTACCGCAACAACAATATGTTTCGATAAAATTGATTTTATATGTATAATCTTTCTAATTAGTATTTAAAATATTACAGACCGTCTGTTCTGAATAATTACAACTTCACAATAAGAATGTGTTCTCCTTGATAATAATAATAAGTGTTTTTATTTTCATTTGTGGATGCTACTTATTTGTAGTCATGATGATTGGTTACCGATAGGCTATCGACTTTATTTTTCCAAAGATTATTTATTTTTCACGCTCACTGCGATGCACCGTTCCGTTTATGATCGCTGAAGTATGCGAAGTATTCCTGTGATGGCCACGATCACACGATTGTCGGTATCGACGACCATTTTCAAAGTCCAGTGACTTTCTATATTTTTCTACAGCTCTCGGTCGCAATCATTCCTGGCCTCCATAGTAAAATGATCTCATTATGGACAACGATGTAAATTTCTCCTAGACAGTGACCGCAGTAGGATAGCCATTAACCGAGTAGCCATTGAAGTCTTTCTGCTCTAAAAACTGCACCGGAGCCATTACATTACAATTTGATGGCTCGGCTGTTGAGTTGGGAGTTTTTTATCGCGACTGTAAAACCTGAAATGTTTATTCTCGTTCTTGATTATCCATTGTTTGCTATTAAAACAAATCTTTATCTTCACCTGCTGTAATTTCATTTTTTTATATTTTCAATCGTAAAGGCGATACAAATAGTTATTAACGTAGTTAGTTGAATAGTATTAAAATATTAATTAAAAGGTATTTATTGTGAATTGTTCTCATGTTCAGCACAATATGAGCTACCTACTGTCAGTATCTACTATAATTTTTTTTTAAATTTTAAAATTATTACATAGGTATACGTACAAATCTATATAAAGGTGGGCCAACTTGGGCTGTATAAATGTATAACTTTGGTGGGGTTTATTTTTAATTATATATTTTTTTGCAGATAAAAGATAATTTAAGAAAATTTATAATGGCTACATATCCAGTGCAAGAACGTGTTAAAATTATTACATTTTATTATGCTTCGCGACGATCTATTTTCGGTGACCGGCTAATTTAAAAAAATGCAGAGTTTGCTTGGCCTCCTCGTTCCCCAGATTTGACCGCGCCTGATTTGTTTTTGTGGGGCTACTTAAAAGGCCGAGTTTACATGAACAAACCAGCAACAATTCAGGAGCTTAAACAAAATATTCGTGCAGAAATAACAAATTTGGAGACAGAAACGTTGCGTAATGTAATGCAAAATACTTTAGAAAGAGCAATTATTTGTCAACAAGAAAATAGAGGTAAATGAACTCCATTTTCTTGAAATTAAATGAAATGGTGTTATTTTTCACACATAGATTTTAATAAAGTTAACAAAGTACACTTTCATGTAATAATATATTTTTCTAATAAATATTAAAGTTACAAAAGTTATATCCAGTCCAAGTTGGCCCACCCTGTGTTATAATTGTCAATATTTGCCAAACTGCAGAATAGTTTTACAGCCAGGATTACCCTTCACATAATATTTAACAGTGTTTAATCAAAAACATATTTTTTAAAAGCGAAATACAACATATATAAATTAAACAAATAATTAGATGAGAAAGAGTTCTTTCACTTTATATTTCAGGGTGGTCACTGGGGTCTCTTTATTTTTCATGATATTAAATAAGCCTTTATTGATGTTAATCAATATTAAATCTGCGCCCGCCCCTCTCTTTTTCTTTTGCTCTTAAAAATAGTGTTCTTGACGATACAAAATTTTCCATCTATACTTGTTCTATCACAGTTTCTGATAATAGATTTCGCTTGATTCTATATACTTCTCAATGTGCTTCTGTTTTGCTTTTTCTTTTCTTCTTTTAATTCTTTTTTTTATAATATTCTTCAAATAGTTGGTTTGTTATCGTATATCTCGTATCCGATTCATTATCCGTTTTTGTTTCCAATAATGATGTTTTTTTGATCTTTTTCTTTCATATTTAATGGAGAATTCTTTTAAATTCCTGATAGATTATCTTCAATTCAGATTTATATTTACTTTCCCCCTCAATGTTTCCATTTCGCTTCTACCTAACGTGACATTGACGATGCTGCTTTACGCTCGAGATGATGGATGTTTCTTCAGAATAACTGCATAACCTATAACTCACGGGCTAGCGTTTCTCGCAATGGACTGCATTACATCCACCTTGACAAAATGTTTCCACAAAGTAGGTCGTTCGCATTGCAGGTAGATTACGATAATTTGCAATAACAATTTATCGCCCAGCAAAAGAGAGTCTGCGCAGGGAACAGCGTCCGAGGGAGCCGGTTCAATATTGCCTGTACCATCTGAAATCTGCGGCTCCTCATCTGTAGTCGGCCCTGAATCCCCATCTTTGATCGGCGAACTTTAATATCTGCACATCAAGACCGTTTAGGTTTAGTTTCTGTGTTACTAGGCATACTCGTTGATCGGTAAAATGGCGGACTCACCGGTATATTAAGACCGTTTAGGTTTAGTTTCCGTCGTGCTCGTTGTACGTTGCTTGTTCATGGCGTGCTTTAACTTTCCTACTTTTTAGAGACTCTGATTTTCATATTCGTAGGCTAGCGTCTTACCACTCAGCCATCACATGCTGGTGGTGTATGAACAGTAAAATCCTTAATTAAATTACGCTACAAACGTTTTGACACGAACCTATCAAATTCGATTGTGGTTCTTTAAATTTTTGTCTTTACAAACAAGTAACTGAATCGACAACTAGCCACTAATATAGTTTGGCGATGAACAATTTGTTTAGTAACTTTAAATTTTGCTTGTCGTTGTACATGTACTTTAATGCCGTCCGGTACACGGTTGATGGATTCTGTGACTGCTCACCCAAACCTACCCAGTAATGTGTATCACGGTAGCGGGGTTGGGTTCTGCGGCCCGCTGGTTGGCGACCGCTGCTTGAGTCGAGCGCGAGGCTAGTAATTAATTGGCGTTGTTAGGATATCTCAAAGGGAATCTACCCGGTGGGGGTGTAATCTCACACTCCAGCCCTAGCCGCCGGCCGCAGACGTTGGCCGACTAACGAGGCTGCACCGGGGGCCGTGCCATCGACGAATATCTCCTAGCGACGTATGTACTTGGAGGCCTCATAAAATTTTGTACAATTTTCAAATTTGATCTATTCGACAGAAATTGAGTTGCAAAAATACTGTTTTCGCATTCTTCATCTTTCAATAATTATAAATTATTATTATACATTCTTGACGGCATTTGCTCATTTTTTTTGCGCTCAAAAATGATTCCCAACTAGTCTCGGTCTTTGTATTTGATTTACCTACTACCGCTCCACCTCAATTATCTTCCTTCATTAACTAACGTTAGAGTAACCATAAAAATTACATTGCTCATAACTTCAGTTCTAGTCGTTTGATTCTAAAAAATAAACGTATTGTGAAGAACTTTCAAAGTATTTAATCGTTTTATTATCTGTATCCACTTATTAGATGAACCGATTACTAACGAATTAGACACATGCCTGACTTCGAAAGCTTCCAACACACAAACACACACACACACACACACACACACATATATAGTCTAGAGTAATGGTTAAACAATATAATTAAACTATGTTAAAGATAAAAGTAATATAAATAATACATTTCAATAATTATTCACGATTTTATCAAAATATTTTATTTTAAAACGGGGTACACAATGCTATTATTTTTAAACGTTTACAAGAAATCGTTTCATTTTTTATTATTCAAGTTACATTTTTACGTAATAGGAGAGAGAACAAGATACAAATGTATACGTGTTGAAACATAAATATTAAAGTTATAATTATGTTGTCGTGGTTTTCATGTGCAATTTACAACACTCAATTAAACGTAAAAAAAATAAATAAAGTGTGTATAATAAGCTCGCGTATTTATATTCTCTCGTACGTACGAGATATTGATTGAAAATACACTCAGCAGGTAGGCCGGATCGTTAAATACTTGTCGTTAGACCGCTTTCTGTTGTCTCCGGTGCCGCCGCTACAATTATTTGCCACAGAATATCCACAATTAAATGGCGGTGGAGCCCTGTATAATGGCTGTGAACCGGCAATCTAGCCATTATGGAAATGACTTTGAAATAAAAAATGCACACAACCGACGGCTGTCATTCAGCGGGCACCGCGCGGCATTCTCCCACAATGCGATGATTGCCATCTTTCGCAATCGGCCGAGGTGTATAGGAATCCGCGTGACCCACTTCACCGGCGCTGGAGACCACGCTGGATGGATGCATACGCTATAGACGCGCATCGGCGTCGGTGATCTCATTGTTCGTATCGGAGTGCGGTGAAGCCTGCTGCACGGAGCCAGACGTCTTTATTATGATTTGTGTTCTTTTAAGGAGCGGCTGACGAGATCGGAGAAAATGTGTTCTCTGTCTCCGGACGTGATGTATTATATAATAGTATTCGGATCTTCTAAAATAATTTTACTCGCACGACAATCATGGACCAATCGATATAATTTGTTTTTACAACTTATGAGAGCCGCTTTTTGTTAACTAGACCTTTTCTCACATTAATTTAGGGGATAGGCATAGACGATAGAGCGCCACACTCTTCTGTCCTGACACGCAATTCTCGCATCATCCACATTCATACATCTTCTCATAAATGCTCGCCGATTATTGAGGTTTCTAACAGGACCATCATCCAGTATCTGGTTTACCTGGTCGTGCCAAGTCTTCCGTGGACGTTCTCTACTTCTGGTGCTATCAACACTTGCGTCATATATCTTTCTTACCATTGTCTCCTCATTCATCCGTTCCATATGACCAAACCACCTAAGTGATCTTTTCTTAATCTAACTAACTATACTAAGATCAGCTTTATATTATTTTCTTATTTCTTCATTCTTTACTCCGTCATAAATGTATCTGCCACATATACGCCTAAGTGATCTCATTTCCACTGCATTCAGTCTACTTTCATTCCTCTTCTGCCAGCTCCAGGCCTCACTTCCATACATCAGTGTCGGAACCAGGACTCCATTATGAACCGCTAGTCTTGCCTCAGTTGACAAGTTCCCATTAGCTATAATTCCATTCAAAGCGCCGTTCATTAAACACTTTTTTAATAACCAATGATTTGAAACGTTATATTTATATAGATAAAATCAATTTATCGAAAAAATATTTTTGTAGCCACCCGGACTCGAATCAGGAACTCTTCCTATCCGGGAAATTTTATCTGTATATCTTTCTTATTGATGATACATTTAATTAGTATTAAAGCATCACAGAACTATGTTCTGAAAAACTATGTGTAAAAAAAAAATGTGTTTTCCATGATAAGTTTATAAAATTGTTTGACGTTTCAACTTTAAAAAACAATCGTTATAAACAGAACATACATTTCATAAAAATAAGCTTAAAACCATGTAGGTTAGTAATTATTAAATAAATGTACTTTATTACATAATATTCGTATCAGAAATATTACTGTTTTTCCAATTACAATTTTCTAATTTGCATAATAGAATTCGAAAAATGTACCTCCGTAAGAAAAGTCATATATGCACTAAATTTTTTTTTATCTTAAAGGAAATAGAGACTTCACTACAATGTAATCGGTCAATTTGCTTTAAAATTTTACTACTATTTTAAGTACAAATGGATGTTAGAATCTTATATAAAATAATTATTAATACAGCACCGTACATGCATATTTGTAGCTATTAAGTTGACATCCCGACGAGGTGACATAAATTGGCCTCCACGTAGCCCCGACTTGACACCTATGGACTTTTTCCTATGGGGCTACCTCAAATCAAAGGTATACAGTAACAATCCTCCCATTCTGGACCAATTAAAAGAAAATATTCGAGGAGAATACGTGCCGAGCAATTCTCGGAAATTTTGCCTCCCGTTTAGAAGAGTGTCAGCGAAATAACGGATTACATTTAGAAAACATCATTTTTAAGAAATAAATTCCCAGAGATTATACTTAAATGCAAAATAAACATAATTTTTATTATGAAAAATACTTTTAAGACACCTTGCACTTACTCTCATGGATTTTTTTTTTTAAGAGTTTTATGTTCCGTTTAGAACATCGTATAGTGCCACGTATCTGTAACATGCATCACGTAATATTCTGGTTAATATGTAACATCTAATCATTCACGACTGGCGACCGAATGCAGGAAGCGTGTATGTGTTTTTGAGTATATAACGTGATGTGCCTACTGGTTTATTTTTATGTTATGTAGGTAAAATAATGAAACGGTGATCAATTCCGGTCAAGGCGCTCTTGCTTATTGCTCTCGCCGAAGGTTAAAATTCTTCGACTACGTGAAGTTGATTTGGTCGTTTCCCGGCTCTCTGAAGCGAGATCGACCTCTGAAGATGTCGCGGCGCCGCTGCTGCCCCTACCGCCCCTACCGCCCGATCATCGTTTCTTGCCACTTGGCCACTCCGCCAGCGTCACTGGACCAGTTTCCCTTTCATCTCGCCCCGCGCCCTTATCGCCGCGGCGGCCGGGGGGGGTGGGGGGGGGGATGTGCGGGCAGCAATTATAATGGAATAATTACTATCAACTATTTGCGTACATGAATAACGAATGGCAGCGATAAGACAAAAGAGGCGATCGTCTCGCTCGCACGCTCTGTTCACTAACGCCCCGTGACAGGGTTAAATATAAGGCGCTCGACACATTTGATAAAAGATGGCAATGAAAATATACACTTCCATTTCATTAACGGGGCACCTGACGCGGCTCATTTTTCAGCGCGTCTCGTCGATGATCCGAATCGAGAGTAGTTTGCCTCTGGCGCGGAGCATTTATATAAAGCGAAAGTTTATTCTTCCGATAATGAAACCGCATCGACAGGACGCTCGCCGAGATCTGATCCTTCGAATATCAGGTTCCTCCCTCGCTGCCTATAATTAGCGATTAGTGTAGCCGATGTCAGTCGGCCGCGCCGCGAACGCGGCCCGGTAATCAATTTACCCTCTCCGAGTAAAAAGGTCGCGACTAAAAAAACACACGTCAATTGAGATAACACGGCAAAACTATTACATTATTCGAGCCGTTTTCTCTGAAAGCTGTTCGGGTAGTCTAGTTTTATTGAGTCCTGTTCCAGTGCCCGTTAATCAATTGATCGGTGACGTCTCCGCGAGGCCGATCGTACGTCCATTTTGTCAATTATTTAACGCGCTAATAAAGTTGCCAATATAAAGTACTCCGCCGCGGCCGTGTGAACTCAGCCTACTTTTGTAATCAACAACCCTCGATCAGCGGAGATCGTATTTCTAATGCGTGCAGTTTCTCCTTATTATTACTTCCTCTCGTCTTGTCATCGTTTATGAGCTATTACAGTATTATACATATAGCGATTATTGTTTTCTTCCTGAGAAATATTTTCTATTTGACAAATTGCTTTTGTGTTAATTCCACAAGCAATATGATTAATTTAATTCATTTTAAAGCGTACGCTTATTTAAAAAAAATCGCGGGATATATTTGAAAAATAATATAAGGCTCAAATTAAAATATATATAAGTCGTATTAATGTTTCCAAAATTTAATAAAAAAAATAATAAAATAATTCTGACGTCTCCTATCGGATTTTACTTAAATGTGTTTAGAGATTCCGTAAATATAAAGAAGATGGCTTTCAAATAATGTAACGACAGATGTATCAATTTTAAAGTGCAACATATAAGTTCGAAAATTTGTCAACTTACTATGTTAGTGTTGCATAATCGGTTAATGCATTTCCCCGGAGAGGAAAAGATCCTGGTTTGAATCCCGCTAGCAACAAAAATATTTTTTCGATAAATTGATTTTACGTGTACCTATATCTCTCTAATTTATACATTTAATTGGTATTACATTATATTTACAACTGATATTAGCGAGTATCCGAAGGAAGGTGATATTTTATTAAAATAAAAGAAAAGAGTATTATCTCATCATCTCGAATTATGCATTGCCCTCTGAGGTCGTCCGCGCGAGGTTCGAAGGCTTTGGAATCATTTTATGGAATTAATTGACCCTATCGAATCTCTCATAATCCCATACGGTGGATAAGGTTGTTTCGAGGGCGTAGGGCGGCGGATTTGTTATTAATAAGTCGAAGAACCTGCTGGGTTTATCAGATATTAATTATTACACGTATCTGCATGCAAAGTGCAATATTCTTCCCGTTCCCGACGCGGTTGGAGGATACGCGTGGTTCTATTATAATTGTATCCATTATCTGTAAACATCGGACGGTATTTTAAAATAATTAACAGTATTCAATCACGTCGCTTTCGGATTATTGATTATTTTCTTCGCTCGGAGTTCCTCCCTCCATCTGCGCGCCTCAGTGCCCCGAAATGGCAAATCGATCGTGAAATACAACCTTTTATCTTATCAACATCTATGAAAATATTAATTATTACAGACGAGAAACTTTGCAATCTATTAAAGATTAGATTAATCTACTAGAAAGTGATTTAATCGAGTATTGGTTCGATGTATTTGATCCCTATAGATTTACGAGATTAATCAGTAGACAGGAAACGCTACAGATGTGATTAGGTACACAGTATCACGACCGCGCACACTGCACACGAGGGTTTACCTTTAGCAAATAAACGCTAATCAATCGTCGAAATTGATTCGAAAACTCGTTTTGCAATTTACTATTGTCTTTCCGTTTAGAACATCAGCCGGCTTGAACTATTGGGTGAGGCGACCTATCATAATAAAATAAATCAAAAGCTAATCGCGAACCTGGTGCAAGATAGAATCTTGTCCCGTTCCATATTGCGCCGGTGAAGAATGCAATTATTCGACAGGCGGATAAACATCGCGATGCCCTTTGGTGCGATGCGATTTTTCATCTGATCGTAATTGAAGCTCCGCGAGTCATGGTGGATCTATTACGCTTTCTTTGCAGTTCCTTATTAGGAAACTGCTGAATTTCATACATACGTGACGGTAGTCTAAGCGGGCAAGATGAAACATTTGAAAATATTTAAGAAATCGTTGGATTCTGCAATAGATGTACGATAAGCAAATATAATAATTATTTATTTTTGTTATGAATTTTTTTGTTGGAGATAATTTTGTGATATTTTAATACAAATTAAATTAATCAGAAAGATATACAAAAAAATATTATCGAAAAAATTGCTACCGGGATTCGAACCTGGACCTCTTCGTATCCGGGGAAGCGTGTTCATCATTTTCGCTATGACAATCGTATACATTTTCGACAAATTTCAAACTTATATTTTGTAAACTTTTTAATTGATAATCTATTATTCCATTTTTTAAGAAAGAAGAGATCGAGGTTCGAATCCCGAAAAAATGATTTTTTCTGTATTCTGATATAATTGATTAATTTAATTTGTATTATTACATTTATATTAAAGCACCTAGCCGTTTTTTTTACCATGTATACACATTTTAATATTATAAGTTAATATTACTATGAGATATGGATTATATATTTGATATTACTTTTCTTTATTATTATTGTTGTTCGAACCTTATGAATATTTGTAAAAAAACCAATGGATAATTTTAGTCGAAACTATGTAAGTATCCATTGCGTATTTTTTCTTTAAATCTCTATCAACATTAAAAAAAAAGTTTTTAATAAGTGGAGTACGAGATATGACTTCTGTTGTGTGTTGCGTGCCCAATCCCTATAAAATCAGGTACATATTAATATCAGCAGGTACCAAAATGTCGAGACGATCTTTGTACATAGACTGCGCAGAGCTTAACTGTATTTACAATCATATGTCATGTATCATAACAATTAAAATTGTAGAAAAATATATAAATTATAAAATTGTTTTTTTTTTTAAACAAAAATCCTGTATTATATTGAGTTACAAATGCGAGTAACGTGCCAATGTCGTATGTAGCGTTTGATATTGATTATAATTACAATAATATCGACGCGTTTCGTATTACCGGTTATAGCCGAGCGTGCCAAGATGGACGATTCGGAAGTCAGAATTATCCGATTTCTGAATCTGCGGTCACAGATTCGTATAAAAAATAATTATTTAGCTAAGACACAAACCACTTTACACAATGGAAAAATGTGCTAATCTCTATCAAGAAGGAAAAACTTGTGTACTTGGGCATGTTATAAGTACATATACACAAGTCACACTGTAGCGGAAGATTAACAATATACGCGACGAAGGAAGAAAACACATCTTCTAGTTAACCCTTCCCCAGCCATGCAGTAACATCGGTCTACCGAGCCAATTAAATCGTATTTATATAAATATGCACAATGTAAAACTTACATTTTACCTAGTCCTAAAAAAAATCATTTGCATTTAGAAATGAGTAGTGGAAAACCAAATATGTAAAGCGTATCATAATAAAAAGAATCATTTTTGAATTCAATACTATATAAAATTTATGCGTTGCATGCTTTCTACGTTAAAAATACCACTTGGACCACGTGAGAAAGATCACACATTCATTTTAATAATGAGAGATATAGATGAAGATCATGTCAGGTGGGTATTTTGATGAATGCGTTACAAGAATAATATTTGAGAATAAAATTAACGTATTTAATTATTATATTTATCATTACTATTTTACAGCCATTTGAGCTTGTAAAAGCATTTTATTCCCATTTAAAGTGTTAAAAAAAACTCTAATTTCTTGCAGTAACACGAGTTGACAGCATGGCTGCGTAGAGTATTTTTAGCATGGTATGGTAAAGGTTAAAGAATTGGCGTCACTAGTTTCTGATTCCACTGCAGCTCGTAATCATTGTTCAGGACAAAGACTGTGTGCTGCAATATAATAAAATAATCAAATAACAATAATTATTGAGAAGTAGATCTCTGAAAAAGAAAAATAAATGATACTAACCCTCCCACAATTCTGCACGGTCAAATTATGTATTCTTCGCGTGGTTGACCTTCCGATTTGTCCACCGATCTACATAATATAAGATTAAAAAATACGATACGTTTACGATAAAATACGTTTCACGATCGATGAACTTTAATACGTGTAATAATAATTTCTGATAAATGTGTATGTGTATAATTTAATTTCCAATACTACACACACTATGTATGTAGTTGCACAATATGGAGTGGACTGCTCCCATAAAAGAACGTCTGCCGGCTGCCCTAGAAACATTGTCACGAGGTTATTGGTCTTAATACGATTTTAATTGTCATCACTGCCCCCGGAGAACTGCACGAGCTCGAGTGCCACACGACTCGCCATCACCGGGACCCGTGCCCCGTGCCCCGTGCCCCCGCACCCACCCCCGCCCCGCCCCCGCCCCCTGCCCCTCGCCCGCTGCTACGATGCACTCTATATTCTGATTGATGCGGGTGATAATTATCGGACACAACTTTAATAACGTACATATGGTTAAATATATTCATAAAGATTTATTTTTTAAAAACTTTACTCAATTAATGATTGTCCATTTGCCCAAGATCATTTCTCCACCGAAATATTTTTCTAATTCTTAATTAACATTTTTATTCTCCATCCCTTGAATTATTTTACAATATTTACTTTAATTGGCAAAAATATACGATATATAATATAATACAAGTTTTATACTTCTCTATTGATGGAACGGACATTCTGAAACCGGTTTGCTTTAAAAGATAAAACAACATTGGTTAAATACAAAGTTGATTCTAGTTAAATAATATAAATATGTATTGAAATGACACGCGGTCCGTGTGTGTATCTCTATTCAAATATAATATTTTTTTAAACTGTAGTTTGTCCGCAAATTCAGCATATTTAATTGAAAAATTATACATTTTTATAAAATATGAAAATATTACATTCAATATTATATATAAAATATTTTTTATTGTGCTATTACGATACACCTAATATTTTTATTCTTGGCAGCATTTATGTCATTTACACGTATAGTAATTTAACCGAAAATGAGAATGGTTTTTGTACCAAGTGTTGTAACACTATGACTGGTAACTCGAATGAATGGTCTCAGACAGTACAATATTTTGTTATATGAGGATGGACTCCAAAATAATGTAAAAAGTACCTGTTTTATATATTAAACTATATTATTAGCAATGTTTGAATATGTCCAAGAACAAATGAATTATCAAATTTGGTCCATAGGTGATGATGGTGTAGTGGCACTCGAAGCGAGTCCACATACTAACGTATATACAACTTTCAAAAATTTGATTAATGTGAAGATTGCGGAGTGAGAATTGGTGAGCGTTATATATATATAGTGATTACTTAAGCCATCTGAAGACAGGTCGTAAGCCCTGTAATTACCCCACACTTCCATATATTTTCCATTAAATATAATAAAAAATAGCTTTGTTTCTATGAGATATCTGATATTTGTTTAAACTATATTAATTTCGAGCCATAACGTATAATATTATTGTATAAATAGTACATCTTCTGAGTTAAATGTATATGTATTTTTATTTTTGTTGTGAAGTTGCATTTTCAGGCCATAGTTATGTGACTTTTTAATTTCAAATTAAATAAATAGATTTTTTTAGTTAATTAATTTAATTTGTATTAGTCTATACTTCAGTTCAAAAGTATGTACAAATTCTGTACCGTTACGGAAAACCTTATTGTATGAGATTTTTACAAAAGCATGTTAAACTGTAAGTCTAATATGCTTTATTTTGATGTTCTTCTCGAAATTTACCCATTATTATTCTCTATCATTGCTTCAGGCCTTAAATTACCAAACACAAAAATAGTCTGGCCGCTCGATGTTCGATGAGCTTTTATTTTTTTGTATTCAATATATTTTAAGTAAATAAAACATTCAAATCAATCGAAATAATCGCATAGAACTTTTGAACATTTTCGACTCATATTTTTAAAATATATGTACCAGGTCTAGGTGTTACACACTTTCATTATATTGATTTTTTGCAGTCTTTTTGTAAAGATGATGTTTGTACATTTAAAGATTGGGTGACATTTTTAACTCAATATGGTGAAATGGAAGTTTGTAACATTAGTCCCGTACTAAAGTGACCATTCTTTATTAAATTAATCTATTACCATAAACGTTATTCACTTTCGGTACTGTTATTGATTTATTTTCGTACGGTTTTGTATTCAACATTGTTCTGCAAGATGCTAAAATTACTCGGCAGCAGGATTTGAAGGTGAGAAAAATATAATTTTTTGTTTTCGTGTTTACAAAAGTCATCAGAATATTCTCAATGCACGGCAATTCATCATACGAAGGATCGGTCGGGTGTTCGCCTCTGGCCAGTTAGCCGCGTTCTCGGTCCCCGGCTGCTGCGACTCGTGTCCCCTGATCAGGTGATCGGACCGGCCGTTGTCGAGGCCAAAGATCGACCCGTCAGATGACGTATTATATGTTCACCTCTGGAGTTTCGTTCGTTTCTTTATTTTGTTTCGATGATAAATCTAGCTAAAGCGTCTCAGGATTTTTCCAAAAACCTGTATATTTAGATGACATTAAATGAATAGTCGCCTTGTGTGATTTCTGTCGTGCAGGTAGGTAATTATTATTGAATTATTGAATTATTTTAAGCTTCTTTTTTTAGAAATGTCCTGTTATAATGATTGTTTTTCAAAGATAAAATGATAAACTATTATTTTTAGCGTTTCAATACTATGGCCAGGGGCGTCGACTCTATACGATCAAAAAAGCTGTATAACTATAATATTTATTTTTCATATATTGTATATCTACGCGAAAGTAATTCAGTTCTCATGTTAACGTGTTTAGATATATCGTATGACTAGTGGAAGAATTTAAAATTGACAAAGCTGCGCATATGTTTTTTCGTAAATTTTGTCCCAGACGTGTACGAACTAAACGCAAGTTTTGCACTGCACGGTGGTCTGAATACATGTCTTCGTTTTAACAGACGTGTTGCAAAACACCGCAAGTGTGTTTTTCAAACGGACTTGACTGTATGCATTCCAATACACTTTAAACGTGGTATTATTTTATATTATACAATATTTTAGCTCCTTTAGTTGATAACTTGAAACACATCCCAACAATAATAGTAATAATATTCACTCACACAAGTATACTGACACAAAAACATGCTTCTGAAAGAGTGAATGATGAATACAACCTCTAATGATAATTTACACCATCGATATTAGCAGCATAACCTAAATCCATGCCTAGTGCACGCCGCTAACTATGGCTGAAGTTACAAACAAAGTAATGAATACGATTTGCAAATTTGTTTAAAAACTGTGCTCATTTTGTATCATATAACGTGTACGTGGTCATTATGGAAGTATTAAGGTATGTATGTATGGTATATAATATATTTAGAAATAATGTCATTGTGTTATATAACAATATTGTCGTATTTTTTAAAATTTCGAAACCGTCCTATGTACGTCATTCGCGCCCGTTCTAGGATGGGCTTTAAATACTAGTTATCTGTGATTATTTATAATTATTCAAAAATCGTATGTGTAAGTCCAGGGCTGACTCAAAGCGTTCTTGTCTCGAGCCAAAAGTGTCCGATCCGAAACCTGAAACCTATCTGCAACTCATTCGTGGGTGCCTAAGCGGTCATGTTCCGTCACGGGGTAGGTACCCTGTGGACTTTTGGAGAGTCCTAGAGTTCCTGCTTCAGCTCAAATCAATCAGTGTGCGTCATAAATAAAAATAATGGCGCTGTTTCAAACGTAACAAAAGTGGAATCGCAAATACGAAGCTAATCAATTCGCCTAACCAATATTTTCTTTATATAATATATCGAGCACGATTTTTTGTCATTCATATGTATTATTAAGAAGAACACATTCTTATTGTGAAGTTGTAATTATTCAGAACAGACGGTCTGTGATATTTCAAATACTAATTAAATGTATTAATTATAAAGATGTACATATAAAATCAATTTTATCGAAAAATATTGTTGTTGCGCTACTGGGATTCGAACCTGGATCTCTTTTTCAATCCGGTTAAGGTGCATTACCAACTATAATAATAATAATAATAATAATGCATTTATTCCAGCGTGATTAGGTTTTTTTTAACCCGATTCGCCATAAAGATAATACATATTATATAATACATTAAAGTTACGAAATAAATATAATGTTATGAAAAAGAAAACCAAGGATAATATAAATAAATAAATAAAAAGTTCACACATGTATAAAAAACTATGCTACAGCGACAGTATTTTTGACGACAAACTTTTCGAACCTATATGTTACACTTTTTTGAAATTAATACAATTACAATTAATAACAATGTAGATGGCTTTCAAATAATGGAACGATAGATGTATTAATTTGAAAAAGTGTAACATATGGGTTCGAAAATTTGTCGTCAAAAGTACTGTCGCTGTAGCGTAGTTGGATAATGCACCTTCCTCGGTTTGGAAAGAGATCTAGGTTCAAATCTCGGTAGCGCAACAACAATATTTTTCGATACAATTGATTTTATGTGTATATCTTTGTAATTAATACATTTAATTAGTATTAATGTGTATACCTACTGATTAGTAATAATTCTCGTTATAGTATAGTACATAGGTAGTAGGATGACTACTTATGGGGTGTATGGTGCTACATTACCACGTATAATTCGTATAAGAAATAATATATACAGCGAGACATTATGCTTTCGTATAACGCCGGCGTAATTTATGTCACTGTCGAGAACGGCCAACAAGTTACAAAAAAATCTAGCTGACGACGGTCGCCGTGAAGATCTTCCAGCCTCCTCGAGACTCTTGGAGCCCTAGGGCTCGCCCGCAGAGCGTAGATCGCGCCGGTCGACCCCACGGGGAGTTACTCTGCAGATTTATACTTTAAATGAGCTGAGCGGGCGCGATTCTTGTGTTGATGTGAAATCATTTGTGTTTTAAACCATCGTCTATCTTCCTCGATCGGGGTGCGATGTGCGTGTCTCGGATGACACTTCACTCTCGCATCTCGCTTATTTGGATATAAAGGTCGGTATGCGTTCTAAAAATATATTTTTAACTGTTCAAATGTTTTTGATGAAATTCCATGATTTTTTTTTACCTTTACAGAAAATTATTAAATCTGTTGTAAGTTTAACCAAAAACAAGACTAAAAAATATATCTTGAATAATAAATCCAAAATACCCCAAAAAGAAAAAGGCGGAATCTACAAGTTGAGTTGCAAGGATTGTGACGCATTTTACATTGGACAGAGAGGAAGAAGAATAAGAAAAAGATTGGAAGAACACAAGAAAGCCATAGAAAACTTCAGTCTAAACTCTGAAATGACTGAGTACGCAAGAATGGAGGGCCATTCATTAGGTAACAGTAATTTACAACTCATACATAGTTGCGCCAAAGGACAAAAATTAGACATTTTAGAAAATTTAGAAATATGTAATAATAAAAATACCGCCCATTACATCCCCTCTCTTATCCATTTTAACTCCCCCCCCCACCCTCACCACCGTTAATTCCAAACACACCATATATTAATGTCTGAAAGTGTTTGTAATTTTAGTTGATCTATAATATTGATAATGGGAAAATGTTCCCGAAAACGTTACATATCATAACACTGAAAAGTGTAGTGGAATAAAACAGAGTTTTGACTCATTTTGTAAAATATATATTTTTAAATTAAATGTTGGTACTAATTTTATATTTACGAATCATGCACCGATAAGCCTGCACCATGTAATACCATGTGAAAATACAATATCACAGCATAATAATTAGTGTGAATTACTTGTCGACCGAGCGTACTATGCGCGCGTGTGTTTTGGGTGAAATATTGCATACGTGAGGTGGACTTATAAATTGTACATTTTTTTACAGTTTAAAAATAAATGATTAAATCAATTAATTAGATTTTTTTAAAGTTTTTTTCACAATTCACAAATCTTCATTGTCATCAGCAGCGCCAGGACGAGTCTTGGCCGCTTTCGTCGCCATTTTCTTCATCGGAAGTCAATCGACGTTTGTTGTAATGTATGAAGAATACCACGGGTAGTGTTGTTGCGCTTGCGATCATGTCAGCATTTATTCTGGATGCAATAAATAGACAGCTCGCTCCGCACTCGGTACTGCGCTATCTGATAGTTTCAACCGCGCGCATGTTGTTCTGCTCGGTGGAGACGAATTGCGGTTCGTTCCTCGTCTTGATTTTAAAAATCTTTACCGTTTTGCATTATTTCAGCGCATATAATACAGTCGCTCGAGATACACTTCCGGTCAGTTTTTCACATCGGTTTTCACGAGAATGCACAACGCGATGTGCGCTTTCTGCGCAAGGCTGCACCTTTAAAAGTAAAGTAAAAGTCCGCTTCTAATGCTTGATGATTGTCTGCATAATCGCTCGCGATTTATTATTGAAGATGGAAACGGCGCGATAGTGAATTTAAACGAATCCAGTATAGTATATTCAGATGAATAAATCACACGTGGTATGAATAAGAAAACGCTGTTCCAGTCGTCGGCCAGACACCATTACTTTGTAATTATTATTTCTCCCCGTCAGCGTTCTGATGAAAGCAGGTTTGATGGTGTGCGGCGGCGCTGCTTCCAATAACCGTCCGATACAAAAGTGAAATTCTTTATTTAAGAATGGGATTCACTTTCGCGCCGGACAGTCGTCCGGTGTATCTTTTCTCTCCCTGTCGCGGGCGGGAAACAAGTGTCGAGTTCGTCTTTACATCCGACCGTTCCTAGTGTTCGCGGCCAAGTTGTCCGAAGTCCTTGACGTGGTTGGTTTCTACCTCAAATTATATCTTGGAAAGATCAGAATGGCCAGTTTACTCGCTTCTTCTTGTTCCGTGGCACTACATTCTAACTAACTAACTAACTAACTAACATAACATCACGCCGTCTCGCCGCGGGAGTCTTTTCTTCTTCGGCGGTCCATTCGCACTTTGTGACATCATTGTCTTCGATCATGGATCGCAGTTTTCCAGTGTAGGCTTCTGTTCTCGTCCACTTTTATACAATTCTTCATGCACTTCTCTTAGGTTGTTGAAGCTTTTAACAAGACTGTTCTCCAATATTTCCACTATCTCTTGTATAAAGGATTGAAATAAAAATACAAATAGATTCACAGTAAAATAAACTTGGTAAATTTTTAAATCTGGGAATAACGGTCAATAATCATTAGAAACAAACATTCATATTGTTTTTATTTTCACTCAGAAGCGTTAAAGGTAAATTTACCTATCAGAAGTGCTGTGTTCAAAACAATGACCCTCCATGTATTCGTACGAGTCATCCATCACCAGGCAAGTCCCGCATTCGCGGAATAATTTCAAAATGTTGCATTAAAATTTTTGGCCAATTCGAATTTAAATTTGTAAGCGGGCTCGAGGATGAAACGCGACACTAATTGTCCGAACGTGCCCGGCTCCCAGCCTCGGTCTGGGGGGAGGGGGACCCGGGACCTGTTATTGGGAATAATGCCCGTAGTCCCTCGCCTGTTTTTGGGAAAGCAAAACGACCACTAGATGAGTAATGCCCCGTCCGCAATTTAGCCACCAAATTGCCGAAGGTCTGGACTCCACGCGCGGAATTCTGACTCTAAATAGTATTATTATTATTATTCCGTCCATATTTTGTTTTCAGCTTAATATTTATGCAATCGTTCAAATGTTGCGAGTCATGTTGCAGCGTTCTTGTTTATGCGATCTTAATTAATGTTTGCGGTGCGGATGATTGTCGCTGCATCTTACCGGACCGCGCATATATATTAGCATCAGTTTACGCGCCTTGTTACTTCGATTGGCACCACTGGGTTTCTTGGTTTATAATAATATACGTGTGTATGTGTGAATATTGCCGCCCTTTATTCGGAAAGCTTAGAAGACGGTAACCGACAGCTGTCATTCTTTTTACATCCCGTGCTTCGACCAGTCCAGCGGTCCAAATAAACCATCAGTGCGCGCTTCGGTCGGTTGAAATCTAAAGAAGACAACCCAGCTAAAAGAACAACAACATCGGACCAGAAAGACAGCAATATTAAAAAGGTTAATGCAGTCCATATATTGATTCAGATCTTTCGATGAATACACAAATTAGTAAAACTGTCAGTGCATGCTGCCATCAACTGAGATAAATTAAAAGTATTCGGAGACATCTTCCTCCTGAGGCAGCCCGTCTACTTATAAATGCATTTGTGGTGTCACGTGTGGACTATGTAAAAATGTGTAAAAGCAAAGTGCCAATGTTTTAGCTGGATAGATTACAATTCATTCTAAATGCGGCTGCACGGATAATATATGGAGTTTCCAAATTCTCTCATATAACATCTCTTTCACATCAGATACATTGGCTCCGATTCCCTGAAAGAGTTGAATTTAAATTATGCTGGTGATGTATAAGGCGATACACAACATGGCGCCTCTGTATCTTCAAGAACTTTGTATCCCAGACAATTTAAATGGTAGACGTCAAACTCTCAGGTCAGCATCTACTTCAGCTGCAGGAAGGGTTATAGAACTGACCAACCGTTGCCAGAAGTTTAAATTTAGTTTTCGCGGTGGCAGGTCCAAAAGCGTGGAACTTTTTGCCCTCCGTCATAAGAAACAGTGCGCCAGAGACATTATTTTAGAAGAAACTAAAAACGCACCTTTTCAAAAAGTCATTTCTATAAATGAAAATAACAATTTAAAAAAAAAGATAATTGTAGAACTATAAACAGTTTATGTGTATAGCGCCCTTGAGGTCAAATTTTTTACGAAAATGGAGCTATACAAATTATCCATTATTATTATTATCATTGTTAATTGGAAACCTGGGAACTATTTATCGAAGGCATTTACATAAACACATATTTTCGATGTTATCAGGTGTGTCCACTTTTCACTCGGAATCTATCAAAACGGAACGTGATGATTGGCTCTCAACTTCTTAAAAGTAAAATAAACTGCTGCTTCTCCGTGAAGTATTCTCGAAAGGCTCGAGATATTCATATTTAAATTGTATTAAAAAAAAAAAAATTGTATACAAAATTCAAACTTTACCCGCGAATTACGACGTGACATTCGTTAAAGCGTTAAGCGGTATACCTGTTCAGGTAAACATGACAAGTATACCGAAGCTCAACTTTGTCCATACACGTAGCGGAAAACCTGTGACAATCTCTCGGTGAACCATGGCATCGGTGCAGCGCAGCTACGAGGATACGGTATCGCTGGTGAGTTTTCTCGTCATCCTACGAAAGAAAGAAAGAAAACCGCGACAAAAGTGGTGTAAGGAATGGTTGTTAAAAGGAAGTCATGTCAATTTGATAAAGAAATGTAGTAGAGCCTCAAGATTACTGTAATTATTTATTTAAGAATAGATGGCTCAGATTTATACAATTCAATTACGCTACGTTTGCGAGAAGCCATTTTTTCGGACTACGCAACGTGACCTCTCCCTTCGCGGTGGACGGAACAACTGAGACCTGCGTCCTGGAGTAACACACACGCTCAGGTTTGCCGGAAGTCAACAAATATGAAAATATGAATTTTAAATTGTTGTTAGGTCGCCTGTACAGGTAGAGATACCTGCCAGATTTGTCACATACACACTCCAATTAAAGGGGCGCTAGAAGGGGGGGACCCACCCTTTCCCGGAACCGTTGTAGAAGTTTCAAGTTTTTTTATCGGTTCCACACACAGTGCTACAGAAACGCGAAATCTACAATTAATAAACACAAAAGAAAGAAGATAAAAAAAGCAAAAGTTAATGTAAGACATTGCAAAAACGAACAAAGATTTTAATTTAAACCTTCCTGCACCCTTTTAAGTCCTATCTTTATTTATTTTTTAAGATACAGGTATATAACAACATTAAAAACTAACAGATAATCAAGTATTATGTACGGAAGCCATTAAAGGGCTAACTATCAAGTACACTCTCCCATGAAGGGACTCGGACGAGACACAATGATGTATGAGTCACGCCATACACGGTACAGGCCAACACGCCCCGGTTTGCCTGCACAAACGACCTGTCAGGTACGCCTGTATGGAGAGATGACGAGTGAAATGGTAGAGGGGAGAGTGATCAGTAAACGAGTGGGCCGTGTGACATAGTCCGCGAGCGCGTCTTTTTATAAAAAGCCAGACACAGAACAAAATAAAAATATTGTAGCCTGTGAAGACGTAATCACCTCACAGGACCCACCAGTCGCCTGCAACATCCGCCTTGTGATGGATTGCAAATTGAATTTTACCTCCTCAGACGTTGTATTTTTTCAACTTCAACGTCCGACAATTTGCGTGGTAGTAAATGATTTTCAATACTCTTACTTATAGTTGCAGCGTATCTCAAAAAACTTATTAACATGATGTCTTTTTGCTTTCTTTCTAGTATCTTAGATATTTGTCAGATGTATAGATTTTTATAAATTCTAGGAGTTTTTTTTTTATTAATTCCTAGCAGAAAACAATCGCTTATCGCCGGTTGCTGTTGCTTGGCTCTGCGGGCACTATGTTGAGGACGTTACGCGGCCATATTGTGGCCGCTTCTCTTCGGAAATTGATTAAAAATTACGATCCAGCCAGCTTCACTGAGTTGTACAAGCTCATTGCACATTTTTTGTGTATAGATAGACGCTACAAAATCAAGATGTGATTTCACAAAAAAAGAAGAAATCCTGCCTAAAAACGATAATATTATTGTTACTTGTACTTTTATAATTTTATTTTTTTATTTCTTCCGTTAACTTAAATTTTTTCATCTTAAAAATATTTCGTTACATTAATATGTATGATCTCAACAGTTATAATATATTTTTATTTTAAATATCTTTTCATCAAATGCATGAAATGCACTGCTGTCTGTAATAAGATGAAAACTAGAGAAACTGCAATACCATATCCTTACAGGACGATGAATTAAGTATTTATTTTCAAAACCAAGTTACAAGTTACAATGTTTTTATAAAATATGACTAGGTAGGTATCTGTATTCCGGTCTGTGTGCCTGTATTACATTTAAATCCATTTATATTTTAATGAATACCTAATTTAAAATATATATATATATTTTTATAAAGTTATTTTTCGTAAATGTCCATCTTAGAATTATTATATTATTAAATATGTACCTATTATATATGTATATTCTCAAACCTGTTTACTGTCTTCTCAATACATTTCAAATAGGTGCCTATTAACATATTAAATTTGTACCTGTCATTTGAAAAGATCTATCCTATGTGTGTATGTACAATCAAATAAAATGACATTAAATATAATCTATCACACCTTTATGCGTTATTTTAAATTTACATTCTGGTGTGTATTATTAAAAATTAATTATTATGTCTAACCACAAAGTTAACGTTATAAACATCAAAAATATGTAATTTTTAATATGAACATCTTGGTAATGAGGTGTTGGTTACATGCGGAGTAAATGACGTGTGGGCATATTTAGTAGTATTATCGTTGTATCCGCTATGTTATGCATAAATTTAATTTCTTCGTGTGGTTTATAATGTTAAAATTATATTGAATTATTCCTTTTCTTAAACAGACTAAAAATCTCACAATATTTTTTTTTTTTTTACAGAAGTGTCAGAATCAGCGCACCACCGCATTCTGCTCGAAGAGTACGAATCGGACTCAAAGCGCGAGGAAAAGCTGAAGGACATAGCGCTATCTCTCACTCGTCCCCGCGAAAGGGGCGCACCCTCCCCACCCGCACCTGACCCACCCACGCGAGAGGCTGCTGTCACGGAGCCTCCTGCATCCGACACCCCAGACGTCGGCGGTATGCCGGACAAATATGTGAGTAGTTCAGAATACATTAAAACCTTGGTACAACGGACTACTTTAGGACCGTTAAGGTAAATAAAGGCTATTATGTAATAAAATTGGTTTTGGTATGTTACAAACTTAACAAATTAGTTAGTTTACTTGTTTTTACTTATGTAGATATGTCTGTGTGATTAAACTTAAGTTTGTATAAATAATTTAATTTCACAAAAAAGTTTTCTATGCGGATTATTGGTTATATACTTAGTAGTTTTGAGACTGTAATAAACAAAGATGCAATCTGAATCAAAATAAATAAATAAACAAACAATAAATTTAATTAATAATCTTCACGTATGACATACAAGTGAAGTCCATTAAATCAAGGTCCACAAAATTAAGGGTTTACTGTACATGACAATATTGTTTCTATGATGGCCTGTAACATAATTTAAAAATAATACTATATTAGAATTAGTCTCTTAAATTATACATTAGAGATAGTTTTTCTAATCTAGCATAAACTTACATTCACAAAATGAAATAAGTTTGAAAACCAAGAAATGTACACAATAGGATTCTAAAGATCATATTTCCCTGTTGCTTGTTGAAATACCTGAAGATGCATTAACAATTAATTTAATTATAGTGGTTGTTATAGACATATTTATTTATTTATTCTTAATATAGTCCATACATAAGTATTTTTATATATCGTCGTGGTAAATGCAACAAGCTGTATATCAAAAATACCAAAATTTTCAGAAGAGAACAAAAACTACCTCATCTTTTCCCTATCTCACCGATTCTTTCGCAATTTTATTATCTTAAATGAATTTCCTCTCTGTTAACGGTGTTATCACCATTTTGACGAAGTTGCGTATTACGTCACTCTAGGTCAGGGGTCGGCAGATTTTTTAGAGAGAAGAGCTAAATATGAAGTAAACAGAATCTCAAAATTTTCATAGAGCTGCAACATACATTTTCACTGTAGCTATATAAATTATAATGATGAAAAAAATGAGATAAAATCAAGATTTTTATTATTTTCAAACTTAAATTCACAAAACAGTCGTAAGCTACTTAAAATAATATAATATATGGGAGTTACAAGCTTCAGTAACTTAGTGCACTTTGTATAAAACCAGAAAACTAAATAATTAGACATTAATAAAACACTTTTTAAGTAAAGTTGATTAGTTAGAACGGTGACCTTGCACGCTATGTCTGCCAAGTAACTACTTGTTCAATTTTAGGCAAGATTGTACATTTTTATCGGTTCATTTGGTTCATCAGAAGAGAATATTTGTTGGGAAAAATAGGTAGAGCCAAAGATTTGGTAAATGCTAGTTATTTTTTTGTGTCATATGTTTCACCCAAACTATTCCATGTATCAAATATGATTGTAGATGAAAATATAAGCTGGAGTTGAAGAGTGAAAAGAGCTGCATGAGGCTCGCGAGCTGCGGTCTGCCGATCCCTGCTCTAGGTTGATAGTTTTTTTGTCTCTCCTGAAAAATTGGATATTTTTGATATACAGCCTATTGTATTTACCACAACGATAATATAAACAAGATCAAAATGGTTATTTTTTACTACAACTTAGCTTTCACATATTTGTTTAGTTTCATTTTGAATCTTATGTAGTTTCTCTTCCTTTCTTATGTTTTCTGGCATTTCATTAAATATTTTCATCACACTGTACATCATCGATTTCTGAGATTTAGCCTTCTCCCTGAATGGCAGTCTCAGTCTATTTTTTCCTCTTGTATGATGTTCGTGCTCATGTTGATTTGCATCTTATAAATTCTGCCAATATTTTCTTAGTGAGGATTTGTAAATAAATACCATTACATTAAAATATATTTTCTGCTTAAAGGTCATCATATTCAGATCTTTCACCATTGCACTGATTTGAGTATATCTATTTTTCATGAGTATTATTCTCTAAGTTTTATTTTGCAACACTGACAGTTGCTGCATTTCTTCTTCATTAGCCAAAAACAAAATGCTTATACATTTATTTTAATTATCTATCCCATTTATCATTGCTTCTCGTCTTTGTATATCCTTATAGAAGAGTACATTCTTCAATAGCAGTCTGACTCATATTAAAAATTGTATTTTTAGGTACGTGGGGACCCGGACGGTTGTGTCCGAGGTGCGGCTGCACGCGTTGAACTCCCCGCTGAGGGTCTTCTTAATATGCGCAAAGGCTGGCTGCTGCGTCAAGTAAACGCCGGTTCCAGTCCTGCTCGTCATTGGTTTGTGTTGCGCGGTGCAGCCCTACTCTACTATAGAGACCCTAGCGCTGAAGATTGCGGCATAATGGACGGAGTGATAGATCTCAATGGTGTGGCCGCTATCACGGAGTCATCCCCAGCTAGGAGTTACGGTTTTGTTATTAAGGTATTTTAAAATAAATAATTTACTTACTTTTGAAAAGTATAATTTCTGTTCCTGTGGCAGTTCATTATTAAAGCTTTGCAAAAGCTTTCCATGAGTAAAATTTCTGGAAAGTAAATTAATATTAAATATTTATTTGATTATATTTAATAACAGTTTTTTTTTAACAGTCTACAGCAGTATTTTCGGTTATCTGGGATTGCAAATTCATTTGATAATAAAATAAAAAGTATAACAAGTTAGTGTTAATTGGTAAAAATTCAATATATATACATTTACCTATACTCTTATATCTTCACATTCTAATGTGTCATTTATGATATAAAATAAATATTTGATTTATTTTACAAATTTTTTAGTTATTAGTTTTTTTATCGTGTGTAGTGCTCACCACTGAGAGCAACTCCAATACCTAACAGAGAGCCATAGATTGCTAAAATGAACATATTTATATAAAATTATGCTAAAAATAAATTTGTATTTTGCCCAGTTAACTAATTATTTAGTTATATCATTAAATATTAAACTCATTTTGGTTTAATTTAAATTTTTTGATCCTAAGATCATTAATAATTTTCTTCCAAATGTGTAATAATTTTTATAAACTATAAATTGTTAAAAGTTAAAAAGTTAAATGGTCCTTTAAACAATTTTCCCTTGAGTAGAATTTTGTAATTGAAACAATATACAAAATAAAGATAATAAATTAGTAAATACATGTATTATTTATTTCTTGCAGACATGGGACAATCGTCAGTATACGCTGTCTGCTCTAACTGCTGGTATTCGTGCCAACTGGATATCAGCTATTCGCCGAACCGCGGGACTTCCTGATCCTTCTAGTAATAGTCCTGATAAAATATATCCTGAAAAACATGTACTCAATCTGGACCGACAAGAAACGATAGATAATTCCGAATCTTCCTTGATTCCGTCTTCTCCGGTGACTCCAATAGCTCCGATGGCTCCACGATCGATAATGTTTTCTTCCGATGAAGAGTATAGAACTGCATCGGAAGGTGGGCGAAGAGATAGTGTAGATTGGGGTGACTCTGTTACGCAGCTTCCGCCATCCCCGATATTAAACCGAAATCCTATTTCTCGAGTAAAAGAAAAAGTTCGATCTAGGAATATTCAACATAATTCTTCAATACCTTCTTCTCCCCAGTCGGATGAAACTCCTCCCTCTGATATTGATGAAACAGACAACCTTCAAGACAGATCTTTTAGGGAAATATTAGATCCCTATGCACCGATTGTTATAGATAAAATAAGGAAAGAAGATATCATCAAACCTTTAAAAACATCGTACATATCTACCATCGATAAACAAGCCATTGAAATTGAAGACCTCAGAAAACAATTAAAGATTGCTCAGCATGATGTGAATACGGCAGAAAAGGAATTAAAACGCTTTAGACAGGTTAAATCAGAATCAGTTCTTCGCGAAAAGAAAATTGATGACCTTTTAGCTACATTGCAAAACACTGAAGATGAATTAAATAGAAGAACCAAAGAAGCCGTAAATCTTGAAGCTTTAAAAAAAATGTATAGTGAAGATAAATGTTTATGGGAAAGTAAGCTTACAGAAACGGAAGCATTTCTAAAAGAATCAACTGAACATTGTATATTGCTGAACAGACAACTGGAACATGGACAGCAAATCATAGAACAATTGCAAGCAGAACTTTCGCAGTTGAATGACAGGCTTATTAGAGGAGCCAAGGAAAATGAAGTACTTTACATCAAAATTCAAGATTTAGAAAGAAGAAATGTTTCTCGTGGAAAAAGTATAGAATCTTTGAGTGAACTGGCCAACTTGGATTTGGATCAAGAACTAGAATCAATGAATAAAGACAGCATTATTGAAGAGTACGATGATCTTCGAGGTAGATTTGATAAAGCTATTCAAGAAATAAGAGCCATGAAACGTGAATTGAGAGAATCTCATAACTTGTACGATGAACTTGAACTTACCAATCACAGTCTTCAAAGAGATATTCAAATGAGGGAAGAAAATAACCAGTCACAGATATCCATGATGGCAGCCAGAATACAAGATTTGACGCAAAAACTGTCTTCGTCAGATAAACAGGTGCGAGCTCTTAAACATAAGCTTCAAAAATCTGAATCCAGAGATAAAAGGAGAAGTTTGTCTTTAAAAGGAAAAGATTCATTTTCAATTGGTAAAGAAGTTGAAGAGAAATTGACGGAATTGGAAAATAAAATTACGCTTCTGGAGGGGGGGACCGTTGTCTCAAATTCAGCACCGTTGATTCAACCTCCTTCAAAACCATCTTCTCCTACAAAAGAAAAATCCCCACCTGCTGAAAAAGAACGTGAAAGTAAATCATTGAAACGATTGTCTAGTAGATTAAGAAGAAAATCTTTGGACAGTGCTACCAGTTCTGAACCAATGAAAATGTTGATTCGTCTGAGCTCTTTAGAAACCAAAGTTGGAAATGCACTTGATGGAAAACGAGATTTCACAGTTTCGTGCGAATCATTGAGTCGAATAGCTAGTGATAACATCAGTCCTGATAGCTCAGAATCTCATTCGAGCTCACCACACAGGCACTTGTTAGACAGATTACAGAGCCTTGAAAATGTTGTCATATCTTCGAGAAATAAAGTCAACGAGTGTATATGTCAAGTAAGCGCAATCAGATCGTCAAGAAATCGACGTTCTCCTTCACCTATTTTAGATAAAACATACAGCATGAAAACCATACAACGTTGCCTCACCGATGTTAGCAAAAAATTACAAGACTGCACCGACAAATGTGTTTTGCCTTTTGAAAGTATTTATGAAGGTGGAGATATTAATGATTCAATTATTAATATTGTCCATCAACTAGAATTGCAATTAAGGACAAAGCTTTTAGATATAAACAAAAAAAAATGCGCTCTACTAAAATCTGGCGAATTGAATCAACGAAGGAATTTAGAATTCCTCGCAGAAAAATTAGCCTACGAAGCAGTGTTGATCAGCAGGATCAGTGATGCTGTGACGGACGTTAGTGGAGAAGGATTATTTAAAAGGTTAATTAAGTCAGAAGTTGAAGAAACTAGTCAGTTGGTCACATCCCTTCAATCTAAATTAAATGGTTCTCAAATAAAACGTCAGACGACGTGTAAAACTTCAATGGACTACTTAGCGAAGATTTTATCTAGAAAAATCAATTTGATGAATAATGGAGCTATGGATAAATGTATTAGCCAGTCTCAAAATATTATGCAAATGAAGGAGTTAGAAATGTTGAAAGCTTTGCAAAAAGAAATAACAGCATCGGTCAATCAATACAAATCAGAAAAGCTGATGGAACTTACCAAAGCATTATTAATAGAAGCTCTAAATTGTCAGCCCGAAAGCGGTATGAATTTTGATCAGCAAAGAACAAATTTAGAAAATATAAGAATACAGGAAGCATGGAATAAAGCGCAAGATATTGTTAATAACGAATTAATTAATTCTGAAATTTCTCATGTTATGACAAGATGCGCCCAATACTATGCAACACAGTTGGATGCAGAGAAAAAGTCTAGATTTACATTAGTAGCGAGTCAGCAAGCAGCGCTGGAAAAATGGTTCCAAGTAGCCCATGAACAACTTTCTATCGAAATGAAGATTGCCATTACAGATATAACTAGTCACTACCAGGAATGCCTAACAAGTGTAAGATTAAGGTCACCGATCAATGAAGACAGACCTGGTGTAGACAGTCGCCAATTATTATATCAGCTTGCAGATGTTATCGCCCATAAAGTTCTTATTGATGCTAAAATATATGTTTGCTCCGGTGGCTATGATTGTAATTCTCCTTTGGACAATATTAATGGTCAACATATGTTTTCTAGTGGAATTCACGAAGAAAGTGCTATTTGGGATAAAATGACTGAAGCGGACAATGTTGTGGCTTCTCTTGATTCCGATCCAACCCAAGAAGCTGAATTCATCTACCTGTTTCAGCATTTCTCAAATGAATGCAGAGCTCTCTTTTCTGATGAATACGCGGACAATAAAGAAGATCTTGTGAAAATCGGTGATGCTTTGAGACAGGTTGAAATGGTTGTAAAGCATTTACATCTTCAGATTGGTGATGATTTTGATAATAAAGAAGAAAATATAAATAGAGAATCTGAAAATAAACCACAGGTACAGGGTGTTTTGGATCTGTGTGAATCTTTGAAAAGGAGCGTGGAAGCCTTGTCTACTCATATTCCCTGTGAACATTGTCTACGTTTGCAAAATGCTATAAGCAGGTAATGATATATTTGTACTTATATGTGAATACATTGATTTTCAATAATTCGAATAATAATGCATACCAAGTATTTAGAATAGCTAAATGTGAATTGCTCATGGATGCCATTTCTTTGTTCATAATATTTTCCTTTCTGTAATTTTTTTCTTTTAAAGAAATCTGATACACACATTTGACAAACTATTTATTTACTTTTGAAGTTATTTTTATTTATAATTCCAGACTGAGGTCAGAGCAGGAGGAGACGCTGGCCATGTTGAAGACGGAACAGGATAAAGGTGCAGAGAATAAGAGAAGTCTGGAACTGGTTCGAGGAAGAGCAAGAACAGCCGAGGAGTTGGTGAGCAGTCTTCAGCAGCAGCACAGGGCAGCCCAGCGCAGAGCGCAGCGCAGTGAGGCAGAAGCTAAGCAGCTCAAGCAACAGGTCAGTAGGAAAGACTAGTTGCAAAAATAATAAATATATATATATATATATTGTAAAGGGTGAAACGGAGTTGTCTCATCCCTTCACCGGTAGCTTCAATCAGAATGGCATACTCACCTTAAAATTTCAGAATACGTTTACTTGTAGAAAATGTGTAAAATGTAGATTAAATGATTTTAAAAAATAATAAAATGGGAAATAATTGAATAATTTATGAGCATTGAAAGAGGTTTTTTAACGTAACACATATTATATTCAAATAATAGAAAACATAAATAAATTGATATCATTGCTTAAATAATATTTCCTAATATGGAAATTTAATGAAATTGCAACATTTTAATTAGTGCAAAATGGCACAAAAACCCTCACACCGTTGACATAAAATTATATTTGCATAGAAATGATCATATTATGATAGATTGATTAATTAAGGATTGATGTGATTTAAAAATGATAATCAATTCAAATTAAAACAAAAATTTGCTCCTTAATGAATGAAAAATATTTAAAAAAAAAATCTTCTTTAGTAAGGATCATACTGATGAAAAATATATTATTATTTTAATACAAAATTCACAATTTTGCATTAAATTGAAAGTTAGTTAAAAAATAATTATTGAAACAAGTAATAATAATAAATAAGATTTGAGTTCAACAAATGAATTCCACACTACATGAGGGCTTCAAGATAAATTCTCTTGACAAAAATAACTCAAATGATACAGAAAATATCATGACCTTGAAGTTGCTTGATTTATGAAACATCCACATCCTGTATCGTTCATATGCAACATTCTCCTACGTGTTGCATATAGAAAGTCCCAGGACCATAGATAGTTCTATGCGTTGCATATGGCTGGATAGCAAAATTTGTCATCCTACAAATTAGTTAGGTGGTGTCATTGTACCCTCTCCAAGAAAGGAAAATATCAAATTTCCTTTAGTGTATTGATGAATAGCTTGGATATTTCGTCGAGCCGACGGCTCCCGCCGCATCTTAGCACACCTGTGTCTCTCAACCAAGTGGAGAGAGAGCCTCGCTTACCGAAAATTGTTTATAATTGACGGTGGCAGATTACGCACGCGCAAATTTAATGTTTTCAGTTATCAAATGTGGCCATTGTAAAAAAATTCATTATCAGTGATTAAATTGTCACATCACAATATGTATATATAATACATACACCTCCAATAAACATCCAACAGCTTATATTGTAGTTAGATCATATCACATTGTTTGTAATAAATAAATGTTAAAGTGACAACAAATAAATGTAATAAATCTAAACCTCTCTAAACTAGGCACATATTATTAAATTTCATAAAATATTTATTTGTTTCAATTATGGAATAAATTCATTTTATTGAATTATTTTAGATTACTGACCATCAATCTGAATGCCAGCATCTCAAGGTCCAGCACGAACAGGAGCAGGCCCAGCTGAAGGAGCGAGCGAGACGTCTGGAGCGCAGGCTCGGTACTCTTGACTCGGAGTATTCCCAGCAGCTGGAGCAACTGAGATCGGCGTACCACAAGTCCATCAATGCCGACTTGCAAGGAGATTCTGTACGTCAGCGCTACCAGGCGGAGATCGAGCAGCTGAGGGTGCTATGTGAGAAGGGATTGCTGGCTATGGAGAGTTCGCACCGAAGGATTATACAGGAGCTGGAGGATAAGCACCGTGCAGAAAGGGAACAACTAAGGTTTGTTAATCAGTATAAACAAAATATTTTATTTTGGTTTATTCTCGTAGAGCCGGCTGTTTGGTTAAGAATGAGGAATTAAGGAAATAATGTAAAGCTGATCTTAGTATAGTAAGTAAGATTAAGAAAGAATCACTAGGTGGTTTGATCATATGCAACGAATGAATGAGGAGAGAATAGTAAGAAAGATATATGACGCAAGTGTTGATGACACAAGAAATAGAGGACGTCCGCGGAAGACTTGGCACGACCAGATAAACCAGATACTGGAGATGAGGCGAGAATTGTGTCAGAACAGAAGAGTATGGCGTTCTATCCTCTGTGCCTAATCCCGAGGGGAAACGGCGTGATAGCAAATTAGTTAGTTAATGTAAAGTTCCTTGCACCAATTGTTTCGGCTGCAAAAGATGGTGTCTTCTTGTAGTCAAGATATCTCGATGTAACAGCAATACAGTTTATTACAGGTCTGGCAATTATAAGTACAATATGTTTAATGTGTTTTGATCTATGATTCCGGCGCGAGAGAGCGTGCACCCAAGTGCGACACTCTTTTATCCCTTCCACGCTGCCATTCTTGCCAACAAGCGCGTGTCACATATTCATTACATCATGATACATTACAGTTAAGAATAATCTTAGATACAAAAATTGAGTATTCATTTTTATGTTTACATAAAAAAATCACAGTCTAGGCACTTAAAATTACTTTTATGGTTATAGCACATGCTCGCATATTTTTGGTGGGAGATTTGCAGTATTATTTTTCACCACTCGCCATTTTATACTACATACAATATATTGTAAATGGAAAACGATGAGATACAAGGATATTGGAATGAAATTATAAGATTCTACCCATTATTAAGTAGTGATGGTAAACCATTATGTGACTGTGATTGTGTCAATGATTGTTACCTGAGATTTAGTGACGATTGGTAACTAAGATTTAACTATTAGGAGAATACATTTTTATAATACAACTTTACAATAAGAATGTGTTCTTCTAATAATAAAGTTTTATCAATGTGTCCAAAATTTAATAAAAATAAATTGATAATTCTGGCATCTGCCAACAGATTACTCAAAGGTATTTGAGAATCCGTAAAAATAAGGTAGATGGCTCTTTTAAATAATGGAATAATTAAAATGTATTAATATCAAAAAGGTAAGGAGGTTCGAAAATTTGTCACTAAAAATTATATTTTTCACAACAGATAGTATTTTTATATTTAATAATATATTAAAATGTTCAGTATGAATGTGGCATAAAAAATAAAATTAAATACTAATTTAATGTATTAATTATAAATTTTAAATATAAAACCAATTTTGTCGAAAAATATTGTTTTTGCGCTACTGGGATATTAAATTAATCCTTAATAATAAAAATAAAATTGATACTTTTATTAGTTCCCTTTATTAATTGATGAACCTCATGTAATTTTAGAGTTGACAAGGAGCAAGCTTTAGCAGAAGAAACCCAAGCAACACTGGCAGCATTAGATGCGATGCGGAAGGCACACGAGAATGAGGTGCAGAGGGAAGTTAGCAAGTTCAAGAGAGAGTTCACTTCCCGCACTCAACAAGGCGTGGACATGCAGCTGCACACCCGACATCAGTAAGTCGATGGAGTTGTATTTTGTACTTCATTATCCTCTAGCAGGCATTTTAATGCTTCAGGACAGTCATAAGAAATTTGTAGTTCTCGTTAAATAATAATGAGAGCATAATTAAAAATATGGTAGCTGGTCCCTTATTTTTATTTAAAGTCATAAATGCCAAATTAATCATAAATTAAAAATGAAACAAAAAAGAGTAAGTAAAAATATCATGTACATATACAATAACATCATTCTTCTGAATTTGCACAGATATTCTTGAAATGGTCCTTACTTGTTACAAATGTTACTAGGTATAAGTTATAAATAATTGAAACGAGTCCAATGTTATAGAAATGAGTCCAGTGTTATAGAAATGTGTCCTATGTTATAAGATTATTATGTAAATCAATCTAAAACATTATACTTATTCATATTTGTTTCACTTAACTTATTTAAGATGGATCGTGTACTAAGAGATATACATATGTATAAGAATTTGATGTATTGCCATTTTTCTAAACATAGGAAACAAAAGTAAAAATAAGAAACAGTCTGAGATTAAATGTTTTGGAATTTTTTTTATGATTTTTTAACAGATACATAATTATAGGCATTTATTTAGTAATAAAAAATACTCTTTATTGAAAAAATACTATTTAGGGGTCCTTATTGAGATTATTTACTCACTTTTGTGCAATATAACCTAAGTGGATAGTTTTGTCTGTATCAGGGAAGAGATGGAAGAAATTAAACAGGAGATTCTCTCATTGTCTGAGAAATACTCTTCAAAGTGTGTGGAGTCGGCTGCCTTGGAGGAGAAGTTATGCAACGTCACTCAGCAGCTCGCCCAAGCCCAGCAACACATATTGCAACTTGATGCCAGGTATATTTTCTTTTAAAAATCTACTTCTATCTAGTAAACCATTAAAGGAATTCTGTTAATCAAAAGTTGTAAACTATTGAAGAGATAAATTGCTACTCTTGACTCACTCGTAGTGATGAGCTCAAAATCACGAACCGTGAGTCTATCACTGATATCTTTGAGTCACACTCACTATCAGTGATTGAATATCTGGGAATATCGTGATTCGTAATTCATTTTTTAATTTATTTATATTTGGTTGTGAACCGTGATTCAGTGCCTGCACATTTGAGATGAAAATATTCAGGGAGGAATGACGTTATAATTCGTGATCAGCGCCATCTAGTAGATTCTGCCAAAACGTATTATGCATTTGATTCGAAATGCTGAGAATTTCACCCGAAAAATAAACTCACATTTTTTTTATGCGTTTTCATTCTCTTTGTGATTATGTTAAATTAAATATATATTTATTATTTATGCTAGAATGTGTTTTTTTAAATTTATTTTGTGTATTGTAATATCGTGCGGCGCGTGCGCATTAGTAATGAAACTCTGATCACAGTCACAGTTTTCAATCACTGATATTATCGAATACCAATCACAATCACACTAGTGAGTCAACAGTATCATTTTTTCTCATCACTATTCACTGGTGTGTGTGATTAATATTTGTTGATTTCTGTGATTGAAAACTGTAATAACACAATATGATATCACAATATATAGAAAATAGTGGATAAAAAATTAGCACCTAAATGTATTCATTTCTACTATTCCATCAAACCCTTCCTTCCCATAGAAAGTATATTTAATTCAATAAAAATCAAATCAAAATACCATAAAATATATTTTTTTAATTTAGATAAATATTTATTTTTATTAAAGATATTTTGTGAGAAGAATCACAAATTATGATATTTTCAGATACTCAACTGTTTGTGATTTTGAATTCATCACTTTAGAATAAAAAAGTGAATATAGTTATTTCAATCAATTTTAGATCCAATGATATAATTAAGTGTCTCCGAATCATATTGAAGAGACTGAAAATTTAAATTGAATATGTACCTAATTAAATATTTATTTTGCATACCTTAATCTCTTCCCCGAGGGTTACTATTTTTTTTTCCTCCTTCCCAATTTAAATAACAACTTTTTGCACTAAAATAGCTGTTTCATTATGTATTAATTTTTTTTTAAATTGGAATCTTTCTTTTCCACAGCCTGCAGTAAAGGAAAATTAAAGTTGTTTAAATGTATTGAATAGTTATAAATATTAGATGTTAACGTATTGTAAGAATAAAAATTATTAACCATAATTGTGTGATTTACAGAAAATTGGTAAAGTTTGTTTTCAAATTATCTAACTAATATTATGTATGTTCAATTTTTATTTTTAACTTAATTACTTTTGTTCTTTCAGAAATAAACAACTTCGTGCTCATCTGATGTCTGAAATGAACGAGATGAGCAATTCAGAGATAGTTAATGGAAGTCTAAGAGACAGTTCTTCTCCTGTAAGCAAAATTACTTTGACTTTATTGCAAATAAATTTTCTTTACTTTTTTTAAACTTGTTTTTATCAATATTTATTTGTTTCAAATGGTGATAGTGCATGCTCTAAGGGCATTTTCATAAGATTATTTTATTGAATCATTATATTTTACATATTTATCTTTAAAAAAATGTGAACATAAAATCACATAATATTCTAACTACATACATATATATAATATTTTCAAACTAAGGAAAAGTGCTTATGGTTGAAGACGGAACTAACTTGGAAGGCGACTTTTGGGATTTTGGAAGGCTGACTTCACTTTTATTTTGCAAAGACGGGTGTCCTGACTATTTGACTACATAATAATATAATATATAAAGTAGTACAAATGTTTATTAAAGCATTTTTTATATATGTATTACGTAATTGATTTGTTTATGATCAAGTAAATTGTATCTGGCATCGTACTTGTTTTATGGAAATTGTTTTTTTTTTTGATAAAATATGTACTAAACACAACATTTATTCAATGTTCACTACATATCATCCGTTGAAAACACTTTATTATTTACTTTTAATATTTTCAAGCTTAAAGTTTTCTCAGATTCTTTGCTATTTAAGATTAATTTTCGATGTTGCTCTCAGAATTAACTGAAAAGAAACATTCATTCACTGTTCATTTAATTAAATATTCAAACATCGTAACAATTTTAAAAATACTTTCATCATTGCATTTCAACCATTAGCATTTTAACCGCATGTTAATCTGAGAGGATCATCACTAAGTTTAATTTCCATCTCATGTTGATGTAAATAGAGCTCGGTATTATTGTACTAATAGCATGGGCAAGGTTCAGCAGGACTTTCTACTCAGAGCACTCCTTTATGGGACCACCTTAGACATCTCGCCACTGTCTGGCAAAATGCCCTCGCCGCAGGTAAGACACGCAACTAAATCATTCAATTAACTGTAGAAAGTATAACCAATTCATTCTTCTATGTAACTTTGGGTTCAATCTATTTAACTTCATGCCTTATCATATATTTTTCAATACAAAATACTCTTGTCTCTTTTATGCTAAGCTTCTTTTGACTTCAATTTTATACGTATCATATTCAATTTAGCGCTTGGGTTATTTTACTAAAAGTTTTTTTAAATAGAGATACATGGAATACATTTCACATCGATGTTCTTGCTATTTTTCGAACTAACCTATGGTAACGTTATACGTTATTAAAAATAGAACTAACTAAGCCGATCAATAAATAAGTAACTCATCCATTTGGTCACTAGATGTCCTTCCGCAAGACCAAATAAGTAAATCAAATATATCTGATTTTGAAGCATGTACCTATTCATAATGATAGAACAATCCATAATGGTTTTTGGTCTGTCGAGGGTTCTCTTATAGCAGTGAGTTCATATCATAGTTCTTGCATACATTGAGTGCAATGTTGGGTTATATTGCATTATTATTATTCTATGAGGCATCAATTCATTGGTGTAACGTTAATCAATTTTTTTATACATAGTCCAATAGATAGCTATATGTAATAGTAATCCAAGGGCTGATGGCGTATAATTATATATCACCGGGTATTGCTCTAAAAAGTAATTGATTACATCGTTTTATGTTGTATTCTTTAACAAAATACAAAAGTCTATTCATTTACTAATAACCATTTCAGAAAGCAACAAAACCCAATCAGTTGACACTGGAGCCCGCAAAATCTGTGGTGCGCAAAACCAAAATACAGTTTGCAAAGACAGAAAGTACAAGGAACCTCAGACTCTCGCCAGTACAGGTTTATATCATTTTATTATTTCAATAATTATTTCATGAAGCATATAAATCATTCCGCAACTAATCCTGGGTCATAAAGTTCTTCTCCATTTATTTCATTCGCTGTGCTAACTATGTTACTTTATGTTTATCCTGTGTCTTTTAAGCAATTTGCTAATATTTCAACCATGTTTTTTTTATGACGGATATAAATAATTATCAAAATCAACATGTGGCAACCAACGTTTCCTCTGATTTTGAATCATGGTGTGCGCATAAAAAATCTTTTGCCCAATTTTAAGGACCATTGCTATTATTTGTGCGCTGGGGGAGTAAATAAGAAAAACATTACCATTTCAGTATTAGGCTACTGGTAGAGACTGGGTTGACAACATCACTAATGAAGATATATTAAGACATATTGTATTATTTTGGCATCTTTTTCATAAAGTTGTAACCTGATACATATTTGATTAATTTAAGGTTTATTTGGTGTGATTATTTGTTAACATTTTGATTGTCTCATCAATAAATTTTTGAAAAATGTATAGGACTTGGAATTTATTTTGTTAAATGCTTAAAAAAAAGTTACAATATTATATATTTATATAATTTTAAAAATTGTTCTTTCCACTTCTTGTTTTTTTTCTCCAGAATCGTTCACTAGAATTTTGGCAACACCCACAAACCAGTAAATGAATAGTGTAGTGTACATACAGGAGAGAGGTTTGGAACATTAGTTGCGGAACGAGGGGCATATTGAAACAAATCCAACAGTTTACGACACATTTATGCAACAGTAAAAGTATTTACTCTTCAAAAATGTAATATTAATGCATATTATATTGTCAGCATTTAAATTTTCGTTCCAATCGAGTCATATTCAAAAAATTTGGGGAGCTATTTGATTGCGTAAGTGGTACCAAAGTTATCACGTGGGTGACACCAAATTGAAAATATTGAAACAAGGCATTTGCATTAATTCATGTCTATATATTTGGTAGTCTGTGGCAACACCAGTTGTGATTCAAATAAATAAATATTTTTTTTTACTAGTGATCAGCATTAAAAAAGGGTTTATTTGAAATGCTTATTCATTCAGCAATCGTTTTGTTTTCAGAACTAGGCGGGTTCCCGCGGGTGTCTCGCTGCTCCGTGTCCTCGAGGCGTGCCTCCATCTCTCCTCTCGTGGGGATAGTTGCCGAGCGCAAGAAACGCTTCGAGTTGTGACCTACTTTTTCAGGGCCTCTGCATTCATCATCCCTCGTCTCTATTAAAAAAAAACACTTTAGAAACTTCAATGAACAAATTAATATTACATTTGATTGCTCAAATTGTAAAATTATATATCTCAATAATGCTATTACTGTTAATGTCAATTTTCTTCTAAAGTAAAATGTCAAAAAGTAGTTATTTGCATTTATGCATTCAAATACACAAAAAGAATCAAATGAAATTTGTTTTGAAAATTAATAAGGTTTTGAGGATTGTAGTTTTGATATTGCTCGATGAATATTGTTATTGACTTGAATTGTAAATCTTACTCACTTATACTTCATGAACTTAGAAGTTATGTTTGAACACTTTGTTACCAAATAATACCGCCTTTGTAGCTTACGTTATTATTATTATATTAGTTTTAGCAAACAGTAACCAGTGTGAATTATATTAGGTTTGTAAGCTGAACAATACTATGGCTCTCTTGAAATATTACGGCTCCATCGGCTGACACAACTGTACCATAATCGGTTTAGGGCATTATTTATTGCACATTTGTTCTACTTTTTCACCCCACCCACCTGATTTTTTGTTAATATTAGTTAAAACTGTAAATGTTTTATATTAAAAGTAATGAATACATATAATTATTAATATGGTAAGGTCACATAAAAATTTGTATGCATGTTTACAAATTATAATATATGAATTTATTGGTTAGGTATCATATTACATATTTAACAAAAGTTTGAAATTCACAATTTTCATATTTGTGTATATTTTTTTTCATTTAGTTTAAATGTTCATTATATTGAGTTCATAAATTTTGAAAATATTAATTATGTCAACTTTATAGTCACATTGTTATGTATAGTTTATTCACATTGTTACATTTATCATTTATGAATAATTTTGTAACTAACTTTATCTTGAAGTTATTTAATGTTTTCGTTTTCATTATAGTTTATGTAGATACACGAGTTTGCTTATAATATTTGTTTGTGTTTTAACAAATGTGTGTTGTACACTTATATTATTCATGAATACACAAAATCCCTCACTAAAGTTGAATAAACAGTTTGTATAATTCCTGAATGTATCTAAATACTCACCTCACATTCGCTTGTTATAATACATAATATATACCATCAAAATGGGGAACCTTGATATTTCTAAATAAAGGCAATACATTCACATTAAAAATATGAATTTGTTTTATTTTGATTTTTCCGCCATCTAGTGACATTTTTTATAACCTATTGACATTACCCCATTCACAGTTTCCTGTTCCACCATCAAACAAAAATAATATTGATTTGTTGCTCCCAGTGTCAAGAGCATAGTTTTTTAGTTTCATGATTTTTTAATAATACTAGCAATGGAATCAACTTTAAGTGCTAGTATTTGGATAATATTATTACTGTGCTTTACACAAAATTTATTTGCTGATAAAGAAAACACTCCGGTGATTTTTACATTTCCAGAATATCAATATAAGGAGACTCCAAAAAATGTAAGACAAAATAATTTAGTTTTATTGAAATAATGGAATAATGATATCTCGAATAACAAATTTTATAAACCTTTCTATCAGGAAATAACATTTAGAGAATTTGAAACAGCTTGTGAGCAGAGCAGGGCTTGCAGTAATTCTGTTGGAATAGCAAGAGTTCGATGTATACGAGAATGTGTATCACCTCCTTGTTACAGAGAAATCTACTATAAAGATCAGGTGGTTTTTCTTTTTAATACATACTTTTTATTAAAGTTTATAATCGCAAGCAAAATACAATTTCTGTTGAACATTTTTATCCACTTTTATTATTGTTATAAAATTTATATGAAAAGTAACAATTTTTCATTTCAGTTACAAATTTTTACATTACAATATGATATATATAAGTATTAGTAATTTAGTAACTTATTATTCACGTTATAAAATAAACTAAAGCGCTGTGTACTGCTTCAACATACTTGTGATATAAACTAATTAAGAAAAAAATAATTGCATTAGAATGACCCTTACTTTTACATCTGTGTTCTCAAAATTTGAATATTTTTGACTCAAATAATGTTTTGATTAATTATTATAAAGTTTATTTTAAATATGTAACTAGTGGAAAATAATATTTTTCATATTAGAAAAATGAGTTTAAGTTTGCCTGCAATTTAAAATGTAATTCTATAACAGATAAATATTGCTTTTAGTTGGAAGAAGGAGAAATAGATGTGCGGCTGAATTCCTTCAAAGGTTGTTTTGTACAACGATCAGGACGGTCGAGAAATTAGGATTTTCATGGAAAGAAGCAGATTTCGTTAAAATTTTCACTTGCCTGGTGTACAGGCATGGCAAACCATTAGTGATTGATTTCGATCTCACGTTAATGTTACCAATTGCCTGCTTTATTCAGTTTACAATTCAAGTTTTAGAAAATGTACAAAGAAAATATATATCTCAGAAGAAATATGAAATGCATACATAGATATTCAGAAGAATCGGAAATAAATAATCACATGTGATCTAGTATATCTATTTGCTTCTGCTGTTTTGAAGAATAAACAATGATGTTGAAAGGACAACTACGTCTCCAAATGGATTTAGGAAGATGAACATCTAAATAAGTGGCAGCTTCTTGGTTGAAATCAAAATATAGTAAACTGTGTCATTCGTTTGTGGAATAATCAAGAGTTAGCTAATATTAACTGTAAAACTGTTGAGATCGGTTTACAGGAATTAAAAGAGAACATTCAGAATGGTGAGAATCAATGATGTCTACACACTATGAAGAAAAACTTGATAGTAAGAGAGTGGAGTCTATGTCAATAGTGTAATTTATAACATGTACTGAAACCTGAAATTCTGTTGCTTCTAAAATTTCTTAAAAGAATATAAGTTATTATTAGAGACTGTGAAGAAATAAAAGAATATGTACAATGTAATCAGCCTAAAATATTGTGAAAAAAATTGTGGATTACATATATGGTATTACATATTCGCTAAAAACCTCATCAACATATATTCAAGTGTTGGGCATTTGTTATTTTTTTGGTATATCGCAGTAAAGTATTTAGGCTTCAACAAATATCAATGCTACTCTAAGAAATAACTGATAAGATTTAAAATATTAGTTACAATGTTCATTCTTTCTCCGTTCAGTCCGACTTGTACTTCTTCTTGACTGAAGGTGTTGACTAATGTCGCCAATGTGCTGAATAAAAGGTTATTTTTCTTGTACACGGGAAACATTTCTTTTTTATTCGTGTGGAATATTTTTTCTTTACCTGTAATAATTTTGTAGCATGTCAACCAATTAAAAACGAATTTCAAGAATTTTTTGTGACACTTGGTAGGATGATTCTGGTAAAGGTAAAATGCTATCAGCTTGTGAGTCCATGGCTGTGATGTCAAAACATTAATTAATTCTGATTGGTTTCCTGCAGCTGATTTTAACATCATGTTCAAACATTGCCATGCACTTTCTGATTCTTTTTTTGAGTCCTGCAAATTAAAAGTGAATATTTTTTATGAATTTTTGAATACATCACATTTTTTGAATATGTGAAAGTAAACTAAGATTTTTTTCATTTTTATTATTTAATTGGTATCAAACAGTTTTAGGAATGATTTACAAATTAGAAATTCAAAATGGGTCATCAAGGATAATAAAGGATTTGAATTTACATAGTTAGGTTAGGTTAGTATATAAACAATGGTATGAAGCGAGATATTGGGGTCGTCCTACCAATGCTTACTTGGAAAAACTTTGCATGTCGCGTCAAGCTGTAAGCGTGATTGTATGATACATCGTCCAATTTTTCTTATATTGCGCATAGAGACGATGATAAGGTATGGATGATGAATGATGGAAAGGTAAAAAACTGGAGAATATAGCAATTTTGAACTCAATGAACTGAGCTGATCAAAAATTACACTAGTGTTTATTGCAACGGCTCTCCAAACTGCGGAATTACACAGAATTAACAGGTCACTATCCTCAGTAATGAGGAAACTGATAGTTTATTTTAATGTACTGACCGTACATGCAAATTGATATTTTATTTACATTTGAAAATGTAATAAATTTGTTATTTAAATATCTCTGATAGATGTCATTGAAGGTTTGAGAAACAGCTTTAGAACTATGGAACTAAAATAAATATTGCAATTTTAATAACAAATAAACCACTGAACAAATTGCAGCTATATTGTGAGTGTTTGCAGCTATGAAGTGAGAAAACAATAAGTTAGTAAATTACGTACCTTGCAACAGACCATTTGAAGTCTGAAGAATAAAGCTCGGCATGTACTGATGTACTTCTCCACAGGATAGATGGTCGACAAGATGACAAAGGATCTTACATTGGATACTTCTAAAGTAAAGATGGTGTACAACAATTGAAGTATAGCAAATGTTTTATCATTTTCTTTCTCATCTCGCAATGAAACGATCAATGATGTTGCATCCAGCTTCACAAAATGTTCACACTAGAAATATAAATTGTGATAGTGAAAAGTTAGCACAAATAATTAATTTAAAAGTTCTTACTAATTATACAAACCGTGAGATTGTGTTTTGCGCGGTAAAATGTTGATAATGATAATAACTGTAGAGCCGTTTTAGATAAATGTATATTTGAGCTTTGAGTGGCGTCGTACATTAACTGCAGGAATGGTGGAGAGCTGATGAACTGAGAAAGAACTAAAAACAAATATGTTAATTCAATTTAGTTCACTGCGCCAAACATGCGTATCAAGTCAGAATACTAGAATCAATACACTAATTTTCAAATATAAAATAAAATACAAACCTTGTTTATCTTCTTGCTTTAATGACGCAACGAGTAAGCAGTATGCTTCTATCACAAAGTGAAATTGTACATCAATATTTTTTTTCTTGAAAATGGTTACCACTGTAGGTAGGAGCGATGCTGTTCTTTGTATTGTCCTGAGTGATGGAGTTCCAGGGGTACAAGTGCTGCAAAGCTCCAGAAGGCACAGCACAGACTCAGCTGAAAATCACTTGATGACCTGACTTTTTAACAATCACAGTAAACTTTCTTTTTATGCAAATTTTTAGTTTTTATGTGAATCATATTTTCAAAATGAAGTTCCTTGAATGAAAAATTATTGGTCTTTAAATTTTCTAAAATATGCGTACATTGTTAATCCTGTATACATTGTTAATTGCGTTCAGACAAAACGAATTCAAATACAAAAGTTCCATAGTACACTATTTTTCATTTCACAAATCATAAAAATAGAATGATCCAAAATTATACTTATCAAAATACGAACACCGATCTTACCTATGAAAAATATCACCACTTTTCCTGAAAACTCGGGCCTTTTCAAATTATCAATGCGTTAACTCTAATATAACAAAATCAATTGCGTGGTGTATCATCAGGGTTTTTAAGCACTTCAGCAACACACTGCCACAAATTAAACAAATTTCCCTGAGACTACTTTTATTTACGAGCTTATATTAAAACATACCACATATATATGTATTCCCCGCAGCAAGTGCCGACAAAGTAACTGGCAAGGTCTCCCAAAGAACATGCTTTATGTCATCTTCCTCAGGGCTGTGTTTCTCAATGCAATACTTCAGTAAATTGGTTGAAACTCGAATACTGTTTTGTTCGCTGCTTTGTGTTATCACTTCAAGTAATGAGTACCAAAGTTCGGGCACAGATGTTAAACTATCAGGCACAGTAGACTCTGTTCTTAGCCACAATACTAGCTAAAAGAAAAATGGGAAAATTTGGATTTCAATATACAATAACTACATTTTTATTATAAAACAGTTAAACACTCTATTAAAGTACAAAAAAATGTGAAAATATTCCAAAAAATAATTAAGAATCATGATTTTTTTAATTATATTTTGGTTCTCCTGTAAAAAATAAATTATCTTCCTTACAGAATTAGAAATTTCCAGCATCGATATGAAAGCATTCAACTTAAAGGTGACAGCAAAATAGAAATAGATGGACTTTTGAAGGAGTCGCTTCAGAAATAATTGTCATAAAATTCATCCATACCACCTGGTGTCGAATGGGATGTTGAATTCGATGTGAAGAAAATACCCATAGGAGTATAGCTGCATGATGCGTATATGCAATTTTTATTCTTAATAAAACCAGTTTAGCCATGATGCTGACAGCTTTCTGAAGTTTTAGGATTCCACCTTCAATTGAAGAATACCCCGTATTGTACAAGTGTGCAATCTGAAAAGTATTGAATAAATAAAATAAAGCTTTTAATAATATAATATACTATTTAAATCAATGTTATTATTGATATGGATAAGCAAGACAAAGTATTTACGTATAATTTAATATTATTGATTCATGTCCTACATTGGTCAGGATTCAGATTTACTTTTAATTTAAAATAGGGGTTTAGGGGGAAGGGGGTATCTTTCTTTTGCACAGACACTAAAGTGTACAATGTAAGCAAAATTTGATCATGGCAGAGGGAGAATGAAAGGTCCAGGGAGGTTAAGTGGGGTGACTACATTGCTTAGGATCCTAGAGAGCAGCTGAGAAAAATTTGGAACAAATGGTATTCAATATAATACATATTGTATCTGAAGGAGGGGGTTTTGCGAGGGGTCATGAAGAGTACCTTTGTATAGAGAAAAGAAAGATAGATATTCATTCAGTTTTATATACAGAAACATCTTCTGGTACTTCAAAGATTCAGCGTTTCCAATAATGCAGTACTTTCTGAGGTGGGTGATCGTCTCGCGATACTTTTTTATTGTTATTTTGCTGAGAATCTCATTATAATAAAACCGAGATAGTTTTGTCAAGCTTTACTTCTTATTACTAATGCTATTTTTAATGAAAACCCATTTTTATTGTGAAGTTGTAATTTCAGAACATAGTTCTGTGGTATTTTTAATATAAATTAAATGAATCAATTTGAATGAAAAACATAAAAAATTTATTTATCAAAAAAATATTTTTCAATAAATAGATATCTTTTTAACTGATTAATTTAATTTGTACTATTTATTGCTATTACTTGGGCAGAAGAAAATTACGTATCAACTGAATATATGTTGATTTTGCTTAAATTATAGAAGAGTGTTTAAATAAGGTTTGAGTGTGAGAAAACGATTATCAATAATGGTTTCTTTTAAAAAAATAAATAGAGACTCACACAGGATACGCGTCACATAAATATTCTTACTATTTTCAAACTAAGCTAAACGCTTATGATATGAAAATAGGACTAACTTGATGGCTTCCTGGAATGAGGTTCGAACCCCCGACCATTTCAAACAATATAAGAACATTATGTTTTGCTACTACCCATAAATCTTGACTGATACGGATACTACTGGATATTACTGTTTTCTGTACATTCCAGTAATCCGGCACTATAAGGTTTTATATGGCGCCGGATTAGTGAGATTCTACTGCATAGATAATCATACCTGTACAAACATTTAGATGTTATTAGACTTACAGAAAAAATTAGCCACAGACATTTGGTAATGGGATCCGGGCATTTCTTGTCTTGCAAGTTCACAATATACTCCACTAAGTAGGGAAGAAGTGGGGCAGCAATATTTTCAGGGCTATAAGAATATAACATTTCGATATATTAATCAACACACTGACTGCAATAGACTCTAATGAAAATCAAAATTTGTAAGCCGTTCGTGAAAAGATAATATAGTTATATTCATATATAATATGAATTAATTCAAGTTCTAAGATAAAAAAACACACAGTAAAGCCAAAAAATATTACTAAACAAATATACAATAGCACAAAGTAATCAATTAATTTAAATTATTTACCTGGGCGAATTCAGGCAATTGAAATACAAAAAAACGATCAGTGAATGAATTGTTGCGTCAGATGCATAGACATCACTTAATTTTTGTGGCCATTTATTCAAATTGGTACCACTTTCAAAGAGCCCTTCCTTAAACAAAATAAAAATGTGTTGAACACGGATACTTTAACACAAATGAAACAATTTGAAAGTCTTCAACCAATTTATACTTACAAAAATGTGTCTTCTGAAATTTTGCTCCCCTCCAGTCCATGTGGACAGGTTTAAATTGACACTAGACATTATGCTAAGCAATTCTCCCAAATTCAATAGACAAAGTTTTTTTGTTTTATTACTGGAAAAATATAATTTGTAAAAAAGTAATATAATAGAAATATAATTGATTTTATTATATACTAGAATATTAGAATTCTTTAAAGCACCACACTTACTGTGTTAGCTCTTATAGACAAATTAATATTTTTCTATTTTTAGTTTATGAGCTATTATATTATGATGTGGTCTGCCACACTGTAAACATATATTGTTTGGCACCAGAAAGTTATCAATTCAACAAGGTGTAAGTTTTAGATTGATTTATGGAGTTTTTATTGCAAGCTTAATTATTGTATTTCAATATTGTAGATATAAAGAAATTTTACCTTGATGGTATTAATCTACCAAGAAAGGATAGAAAACCATTAGAACAGAGTTGTTGAGCAAATGTTTGCAAAGTTTCTTGTGGCATCTGCTTATGCAGAAATTCATTGAGTAGCTCAAGAAATACATCATTATTTGGAATCAATATCATTGGCTCAAAGTTCTGAAATATTGATAAAATGATTGTCCATTATAAATTGCAAGGCATCACACATTATTATTTTATATAAACTTTGTATGGTGGCAGTGTTTAACAACATCAGAATGTGACAAAATAAATTTGATCAAATAGGCATTGTTGGATAATAGTCAAACCAAAAATCTGACAAAAGGACAAAAACAGTTTGTCCTTTGGTCCAGTAGTAAGACTAAGTAGTCAGTGAGCCCCAGTGGTGTGCAGTAGGTATAGATTTAGGTTATGCCGTTACCAATGATGTTATACAATCATATATAATATATGTACTTTCTTATAACCAACGTCTTTAGACAAAGTAAATCCGTCATTTATACGACCCTACTATGTATTTGTTTGTCATTTTAGAGTACTATTAACAGTGTTTTTAAAGTTTAAGTTTAAACGTAAAATAATATCTTCTTACCCATATAAAAATATATGGACGTTTTTAAGAACACTTTCTATGACTGAACGTGATTCATTTATTGTTTGAAAATTCTTTTCGTAATAATTAAAGGAAATAATTATTTTTATTAAAGGTTAACATAGGAAATAGTTCTGCCAAATGCTTTTTGTTTTTCTCAAATCAAAAATCAATTCATGCACCAAATTTAAAGAAAAATCATGAAACCAACACGTTGAAACAATAAGGTAGTAAAATTCGCAAATTAGTAAAAGAGGAAGTAGACACTTCAATGATTTGCACGCAGTTCTAAGCCTTTCTAATGTTATTCTGTTATAAAACAGCATAGGTAACGACTCCATGCAAAATGGATCAACCGAAAGGAATTTTCAATTCAGTAAATAGTCAATTATATGACTTGAGTAATTCACTAGCTTAAAGACAGAACAGAGTAATGTCAATAGCTCGATGCGATGGTACAGCGGTGAGTTGTCGTGGTAGTTCTTAAAACTAAGCAATTAAAGTTTATATTGGTATACAGGTGGCGCTAATTGTAAAATAATGTTTCTGTTTATGTTAATCCAATTATTTAATTTATATTTGTTTCCCAGAATTTAGTAATACACAGCTTTTTTGCTTGTATGCACTGCACACCCTTGGTGAGCCCCATCCTGAGAGGTCACCAATTTTGAACTATTTATTTATAATACAAGTACCAAGTTTCATGTGATGAATTCCATAATATGATATTTTCTATGTAAGCTACATAATAGTATATTTTCTTACTTTAACTTGTGTTACAACTTTGGTCAGTGTACGAAATACAGTTTGTTCTATAATTTCTTTGTTCATCTTTTCATCTTTTTCATCATCTGGACAAAGATATCTTTTACACTGTAACTGAAGCAATTTCGTCATCTCGCAGAAATGCAGAGAATCAATACTTAGACGACACAGCATTCCAAACACACAGTCCAACTGGTTCTCCGAGCTGTATTTATATTTGCTATCAATCAAAAGCTGGTACAGCAGTTCTAAGCACTTCTTTATTGCTGTGGTCGCGTGCGAAAGTGCCTTCACAGTTAATACATTGACAGTGTCTTCATTTCTTTTATAAATTATGGAATGAAGAACTAAACTGGTGGTCAATTTTGTTTCAGTTTCATAATTTATTTTATCCAAAATAGTTGTCAGCATTTCAAACAACTGTAGAACGTTGAACAAGCTTTCTTTGGATAAAATTGGATTCATCTCATATTTGTTTATACTAGAAAAATATTATTTTTTACATAGGACAGTGTTACTCATAGAGGTATTAAGAATTATGTATACAAATATTTATATACATAGTAAGTAGGTATATATAATGTAAATAATAAAGTTAAATACAACAGATGTAAATTTTAAAGAATAAGAAAATTAATATAAATCTTTAAATTTGTTCCCACAATAATTGATGTACTTATTACACTATTTGGCGATCTCCATAAGTAATGCTTGTATAAGAATTAAAAGGACATTCACATCATGGTTTGTGAATGAACAGGTGTCAAACAGGTCTGCATAATGACACCATGGCTTTTCTATTTATGGACAATTATATGAATGAACTGAAGGAATTGAAAATAGGAAGGATAATAGGTATTTCGATTATATATTGATGCAGATGATGCAGTATAAGTAGCTGATCTGTAGTGTCTGGTGACTAGGATGTCCGATGTATGCATGGAGAGTGAACTTCTGTCAGAAAATCAAAAGTGGTGTTCGAGAAAAATGAAAGTATAACTAAGTGTGATATAATGAGTGTTTAGAATAAGAGAATAAGTTTGTGTATTTGGGAAGAATGTTTACTAGGGATGGCAAGATTGAGAATGATATCGAAAGGAGGATGACTGCAGGAAATAAAGTCAATGGTGCTTTGAATGCTATTGTCACCAATAGGAATTTGTAATTGCCAAAAAAATAATGAAAATATACTAAATGCAGTGGAAATGCGATTGCTAAGGCCCATATGTAGAAAGTGTGAAGAGAAAGAAATGATGTAAGTTTAATAAAAAAAACTGGTTTGTAAGAAAAGTTATTCACAAGAAAATCATTTACACATATTGATGAAGATAAATAAAATTCCTTCATATAAACCTAAGAAAAAGGCACCAGTTGCTCAGTTTCTTAGAGGACTTTCAATTGAAATATGTACTAGTAAAAAAGTACAACATACCTACAAGTTATTGGTGCTTCAGAGATTGTATATTTTATTTTTGTATTTGATAATAATTAATAAATGACCCAATAAATCATTATTGACTTTTCATACAGAAAGGGCGGTATATTTAATTATTCACCGTGGAAGTTTGTATTGCAAGTAAGTACATGCAGGAGGCTTTACTAAATAAAAATGTCTGAATACTTACCCGAAAAACACCTCAGATAAAAACCTCAATGCATTGTCAATAATGGTCTCTGAACCATTTTCCTTTATTAGAAATTGAATAGTTCTTACTATGGCCGTCACAACTTGCGGAGAACATGAATTTTTGTAAAATATTGGTGATGTAGAAAATATTTTCAAACATTTTAGTATGTTTCTGAAAAATAGATACAAAAAAGATAAAGATAGATATACAAGATATACAAGATAAATAGATAGAAAAATAGATGTTGGGTTAGATAATTAAAAAAAAAACATTGTTTAGTTGATAGGACTTATAAAATTGCTCGTATAAACCTTAATAGCTGCACCTGGAGCGTAGCAGATGCTTCGCATAAGAAATTGCATATATCATTCACAATAAAGTGCTCAATTAAATTTGTATATATCACAGGATTATTTTCAAATTTTTCCAATGACTCGCAAATAAAAGTCGTGGCTTTCAGTTGTTCTTGCGTATTTCTCGACAGCAGCATTCTCTTTAACGTTTCAACCACATTCATTTTAGTGGCAGAATTTACGCGCCTCGCCATTATAAATACAACACTTATTTTAAAGATACACCGAACAAACAAACTTTTAAACAAGTTAACTGAACTATTGTCACCGTCCCGCGTCGTCTTCTCAAATAATTTTAGAATGACGTAAATGTTTCTGGTTGGTGTGGCGAATCGATATGAGTTTAAACAGACCAATCACAGGCCTGGAAATTGGAGCAAATTTCTGAGACTTTTCTTTGGTTCGCACAGTGCGCGTGCGCTAAAATCCGATACATTTATGGGAAATGTCGGTAGGGGTTTGCGGTTTACTTCACTCCGGTTTCTAGTTCACGGAGGACGCTGCTTGTTTCCGCCCGAGTATTCTTTGTATGAAAATAGTATCCTGTAGTTGTGTGAGTGCGAAATAAAGCATTGTGTGTACGTACGGTGGTGTTTTCTTGGGGTGCTCGAAAATACGAAAAACAGTATCGTCAGTTTTGCGAGGTAAGTGTTTATAAAATATATTAATGATTTAAAAAATATTTATTAGGTTGTATATTGGGATTTCCCATATCATTTAATATTTTTTAAATAACACAACACTGGAAATCAAAAATGCGAATTAAAAAAAAATGGTTTAAAATATTTAGTTATTATTTTATTAAGGGCTTTATTGTAAATATTTTTAGATGTAAATAAAGTTCAAAATTAAGTTGTTTTTACAAAACAAAATACTTATCTTGTAACAGAAATATATTATCACGCATCATGGCCCAACTAATTACTTTATTTTGTAAACATTTAATGACTAGTGTAAAATGTTCCAAGTTTCGCAATTCATTTAAGACGTGATGTAGGTTGATATTTGGTACTACCACACAAAAGCCAGTTGATGCCATATTCTTTTTTTTAATTGTAGGTACATTTGTTTATTTTTAGGTAATTAAAATAGTTATTCGTCGTTAGAATTCTTAATAGTCGTTGCTGTTACGAATGGACAATGGGAATGACTAACTTTTAGAACCAATCGGTGGGTGTCAGAAAATAGAGCAAAGCTTATTTTATGAATTCTCTCTAATTTTTTACGGAACTAATAAATCCCGTCCTGGAATTTTTTTTGGATCTCGCTTCAATCAAATTTTTGTTTAGATGAAGCGCAGGCTTTATATCCGTAATTCAAATCTCCAGCTTTAAAGAACGCAAAATAGGAAAGGCTTTCACCTACTGAATTTGACGGCAGTGGGATGAACGAAACGCCGAAGAAATCCTCTCCATAAATTGAAAACATCCCCCAACCCGTAGATTGTGAAAGATTTATTCAAAACGTAAATCACTCCATGTTAGAAAGTAAGCATCTAGTTTCTCAATCAACCTCGTTGCTCTGGTCTCCTAAATAACAAATATTATTACCAATAAAAGAAAAATTAATATTTAATACTATTTTCAGGCCAAAAAATGTCTAAACATTTCATATTCGACATATGACCGCGATGTGAAATATGTAGATTTATGGTTCCAAAATCTTTTAGTATCATTAATTGAACGCGACTTAAAAAGTTTTTATATGGTTACGGTATAATTATTGATTTAGGCTTTTTTAGATTTAAGGAAAATAAAATGAATTGTTAAAAATGTTACACACTAAAAGCAAATTTTCTCGGATGCGATGTTCTTGTACTCAGTTTAATCGCGTTCCAAGCATTGATGATCTATTAGAATCATTATAGTCGGTAGATATAAAAATAAACGATTCATAGATAAATATCACCGCTACGCAGAGTGGACGTACTGAAAATTCGAGGATAAAGTAACATCCTTTCACGTCAGCCATCCATCTACTTTTATTATTTTAAATTAAGACTCGAAAATCTTTAAAATAGTCGAAATAATAATCTGAGGATGCTCAGAGATCATTCAGTATACTTTTACAGTGTGTTCTCTCTTTCATAGTTTTTTGATTTGCTGCTACAGCGCGAATAGCTTGCTTCCTTATTTAGTGCGACGTGTGGCAAGGTTCCGGTCATTTCTTGGACTTGACGTGTTCATCTTCTTGGAAGATGATCTCTCACTCTTCATCCCCTCGTATATTGCGATGCTCATTAGTTTCCTCAGGCTATTCTTGTCTCTTCTAGCAACATTCCAAAAATGATATAGGTACACACTTTATTTTATCTCATTCAAATGAAATCATTCAACAAATCAAATCAAGAATAATTTGTGCTGTTCACTAAATTACAGTAATGATTTAGCACCTGTATTGCTCTTTGAACAATTCTCAGGAAATAAATTTATCTAAAAACAAATGAAGTGTTTATTAATTTAATGTACGAGTACATAGATACCTTTATTATTTTCTCCCATTTTATATTTTATTTCATAAATGCTCATCTCCTACAGACCACGGGTTCGCGCAGAAAACATTAAATATTTCACCAGAATAGCAGATTGGAGATTAATATTAATTTTCCCCAAAGAATATGAGGCGCAGAGCTTAAATTTAAACAGCCCAAAGAAAATTTCATTATATTTGATGCTCGCATAATATCTCTTGACATTTAAACCTTGTTTAATATAACACGGATATCTACACACATATGATTAAATACACATATGTGTACTTACCTATATACACGTATTTAAAAAAAATCTTCTTACGAGCCACATAATATTAAATTAGATATCTCGTTTATAGGATATCTTCCATATTCAGTATTCCATGAATTTTATAACGGTTATTAAAATATGAAGAAAATAGATTATATTTTCCACGGTTAACATATTGCAATCAATCATCTTTCTCTCGCTCGATAGGAAGAAATGGTATTGGAACGTAAGAGATTTAAAAAAAAAATACATCCTTAAATGTAACGCATTTAAAATACTTTAGCACAGTACAATCTTTCATAATAGCAAGTTAGCCTTCCGCGTTGTTCTCAAGCAACCCAAATTATAACGAGGAGAAGTGTGTCGAAAATAATAAGTTATGGACCGGAAAATTTATTTGCCTGAGGGCAACCAAAATTGTATTTTTTATCAAACTGGGTGCACGAAAAATCCTATTACTTTATTTTTATTTTGTATGGATTTATGTAACAAAATAACGGAATTCAGGTTTTAACAGATAATAGATAATATTTTTAGCAATATTTGAATATGTCCAAGAACACACAATTACTGGATATTCACCTACAAAGGCACTGTTATTAAACAAAATGGATATCTCATAGACGAAGCTCTCATTGTGACATATAAGCTGCTTCAGGGAAATGAATTATAAAATTTAGTCCATAGATGGCGATAGTGTAACGGTACCTATTCGAAGTGAGTCCACATATTAACATATATACAACTTTCAAATTTTTTATAGATATGGTGATTGATGGGTGAGAATGGTGAACGTTATATTTATATAAAGTGATCACTTAAGCCAGCCGAAGACAGGTCATGAGCTTTGTAATTACCCATACTTCCCTATATTTTCCATTAAATATAATAAAAAAAAAATAAAAAAAATAGCTTCGTCTATTATTTATTATTGTTTGATAATATTTTTCCATAATTGTTGGATAATGCAAAGAAATACGCGGGCTTCAGTCCTCGTCTGAAACTGGTATTATTATATTAATAATTATTGTAAGCATTGTAATTTATATTCAACTATAAATTTACTAGAATTGGTCTTTTTTCATATCACATTTATCACTGTTGATCAGGAATTTCAAAATTACTGCCTTTTCTCATTGCCATTATTATAGAAAAAAAATTTCCTCGTTACCGGTAATATCGGTTTTATCGATAATGGAAAACAGTGGTTTGTTACGAATGTAAAAGAGTTATAGTTTACTAATTGTATTCCCTATTATACTATTTTACACGGTAACTGGGTTCTATCAGGTCAAAAATATATTTTTAAATTATTTAATCTAAATTATTTTATTATCATCTTGTTTTTGAGTCAATAAATAATGATCTTTTTTCCTAAACTGTTTAACGACTTGTTTCTGAAAACTTGATAATTTTTTTACATTTCAACAAATTTTTTAATCTTGGCAACTAATCTAATATTTGTTAATATGGGGATCAAATCATTTTTAAAGATACATTTATCTCCAAATTGATACCATTCTCAATATCATCCTTAGAGCCATTATCATTAACAAATTTTGTTCTTACAGTTTATCGTCCAAATCAACTGGTAGGTACTGACAATGTATGCTTTCTATAAAGTACTATCCGTGCGTATTGAGGTCTAGACTATAGTAATCTTTGAGTTGAATTAATCTTCGGTCGCGATAGAAAATAAAATATAAAGATAAAGAAAATTTTAAATATTACCGGTAATTATTTCCCGTATTTCTGGTGAAACGAAAGTAGATTTCGGTTAATTTACCGGTATTATCGGTAACGGTGATTGTACGGTATTATGTCTTACTTATATGCTATGTGACAAGTACCTACTAAACAATGTTGTAGATAGTTTGATTTGCTATTCGATACTGTGGATCTTACGAAAATTCATTTCACGATGGAATTAGTAACTGGATAACCTCGTAGTCGATTAATTTAACCTTAACGCACATAATTTTGGATATGATTCTTAAATTTTGCAGAAATAACATTTTACTATCATGTTATTAAATTTGTCTACGTTACAAAATTAAAAACATAATATTAATAATATGGTATATAATATGTTCCGGATTCGTAAAACACATGTTATTGACACCTTCGCGTCCAAATTCACACTCATACCTTTTCCTTAATGCTTGTATTGTCAGTGTAAAATGTGACCTTGACGTCGGCAGACGTCAACGTGACCGATACTTGTTCGATCGTGACATCGCGATAGCATTCGCGGCGTGGATTGGCTCCAGTGCACCAGCACTGTAATTTGTGATATTGTATTTGTTTGTTTTTTGTGTACCGCGGGTGAAGTTGTGATATCGCCGTCTTCAATTAAATTGGAGATCTGCCCACCCGCGTGCCGTTTGTGTGATCTCGGCGGCGACTGCAGGGGTGACGGAGGCGTCATACACAAGGTAAGGCAAGCTGTCCTTCAGAATCCCGGTTCCCCGAGATCACCGGTCCTTCGAATGGAATCCCTATCCCATCATCAACCCTTATCCCTTAAATCCAGGTACCCTTATTTCCTTCCTTTACCCCCTCTGCGGTGATTCCGATTTATGACCGGAATCGTCGTAATCCAATCCGCGGGACGCGCGACCCGGAGATCGCGCCATTCGTTCATTAGATCCTATTGGCGCAGGAGTACGTCTCCTTTTCATAATATGTTATATAATAAGTTGATTTTCTAATAATGAAATGAAGGCGTACATTGAATTCAGAAGTATTAATAAAAACTAACAAAATTAAAACCACAATTTAATTATGTACGTATGCACATGATATCAGTAGCTATTATGTAACTTTTCACATATCGTTAACATTTTACTCTCGTATAATAACATAAAACGAAAGATGTACTTTTCATACCGTAATATAAGCGAGAATATACGAGATTGTACGGGATTTCTCACGGGACAAGCCGTGGCTTGTCAATTAATTATTATGTTGTCTTTTATCCCGTTCCCTATGCAAATAAAATTAATGTAACAATCTAAAAAATCGTTCTAAACTTCGCGTCATATTTGATGTAAGAAATTAATATGTTTCAGAGTACAACAATCATCTTCAAATAATGAATAGTCCGCACTGAGCGCAATAATTTTTTTTTAAATTACCATATTTTTCTCAACCTTAGATTACGAATGCGAATGGTCAGATGCTATGTGTTCTCGATATTATTTTATGGAATGAAAGCATGGACACCGAAGAAATGATAAGGCAACTTGGAGCACTTGAGATGTGAATCTACAGAAGATTGCTTAAAATATATATGAATAACAAAATAAAAATTTAACAATAAAAATCGGAATACTTCAATATCTCGGACATGTAATGAGACACACGGAGAAGTATCTTACACCTCATAATACAGCGAAAGATTGCTGGAAGTCGGGGGCCCTGGAAGAAGCAGACCATCATGGCTGAAAAACTTGTGGTAATGGTATGGCCAGTCTACTGTAGAGCTCTTTCAAGTCGCAGTAAAGCCAACGTCCGTTGAACAGATAGGGCACAAGAAGAAGAACACCATATTTTTTACAGTAAAATAGCATTATTACTGAGGTTTCTGTGGCAAAGTAAATATCTCATTCGTTGCCCTGTCTACTGTATTAAGTTCCAGTCTACCATATGATAATTTTTGCATCAATGAAAAATAAATTATTAATGAGAACACATTCTTATTGTGAAGTTGTAATTATTCAGAACATAGGTCTGTGATATTTTTAATACTAATTAAATGTATTAGTTAGAAAGATATACATATAAAATCAATTTTATCGAAAAATATTATTGTTGCTACCGTAATTCGAACCTGGATTTCTTCCAATCCGGGCAAATGCATTAACCGATTATGCTATATCAACACAATACAATTTTCAAACTTATATGTTGCACTTTCAAATTGATACATCTGTTGTTCCATTATTTGAAAGCCATCTTCTTTATTTTTACGGAATCTCAAACACCTTTGAGTAAAATCCGATAGAAGACGCCAGAATTAATTGATAATTCATTTTTATAAAATTTTGGAAACATTGATAAAACTTATGTATTATTAAGAAGAACACATTCTTGTTGTGAAGTTATAATTACGTTGACGACTGTATCTTTCAAATGAATACATTTAATTTGTATTTGAAAATATAAATGTTAAATATTTTTATTTGATGGTTATGGGATACGAGATAATATGATTACTCTTTTCTGTTTATAAAAATGTGCAATCATTTTCTTCGAAGATTTTCTATGGTCAGTATTTTAAATTGTTTTAATAGTAGTAGGTATAAGAAAATATATATTTTTTAAATGTTAAATAGAAAAACAAACGTATACAAAATTTATGAAACTGAAATGTTGATTGTGTGGAGCACACCATATTTCTGTGATTTTTCGTTCAACACATGTACCCATTTTTATGATATTGGTCTAAGTCATGTTTATTTCGTTTCGAGATATTTAAAGGTTTGCATTAGAAATGATTATTAAATATTATTATATTACACAACATGATGTTTAAAAATTTATAAAGTTTACTAGATTTATAATTTATTTCGACATATAAATGTTGCATGTAGCTTATAAGGAAAAAAAAAGGTTGAAATGACTTATTCTATTATCAAAATAAACTCATGGGGAATAGTGTTGAACGTCGTAACAATGCACTGAATATAACGCTTCAAATTTTACACAATTGAATAATCTCATTTTTTTCAATTACTTGACTTAGACCACTTTCATAATAATGGGTACACTCATGGTCCACTACAAACAAAATTTTCTCATCCGCAAATAAAATAAAATCCTAATTGGGCCACCGGCATTACAAAATAATGTCTGATCGCTGCGATTCTCAATGTTTCTTTCACGCGATCAATTGTTTCGAATTGTGTTTGTTGGTTTTCGTAGGTACTTTAAACAAACAACTCGGTCTTTGCTCAATGCTTCACTCGTCTCGGCAAACACTATTAGTAAGTCATACTCGCCTACACATAAAGGAAATGTTTTTGTGTGCCGGAGGTGCGGTCAAAATAAAAGGCTGAAATAAATAATCAGGAACGATATCATTTGATCGATTTGGCATAGAAATTAAATAAATAAACGATTTTATAATTCATTTTAATTTCACAATAATGTTGTCAGCATCAAAGGAAAATAGATGGTAGGCAAATCTTTTGTACCATTTTGTTCTGCGTGGCTTGCGAGAGTAGCGTGTTGCTTGATTTTATGCAGTTACCGACTTACAATTTATGGTTCGTATATAATATTTTTTTACTATACGTAATACACACTAGTGGCGTGCACTTTGTACATTTAAATAAACTAGATATTCCGAGAAATAAAGCAAAATAAAATGTTTATCTGATAATATTATTAGAGCAATTGTTTACATTTTAATCTGTCATCATATTTTATATGACTGCAATAAGTCAAACATGGTAAAAACACAATACTTGGATTAATTTTACTTTAAAATAAAGTACGCTCTATATTTATGATGACAAGTAGAAATATATCTACTGACAACTTATTTTTTGGCAGACTATTATAATAATATTATACGAATGTAATTGTTACTATAAGTGCAGTTTTCTCCTAATCATTGTTAAGACAATAATCCTTTTCTGAGCACAAGATATTTCAAAGAAACAAAGTGTTTATACTTATAATATTAATAAAAATATATGTAACAATAATTAGTATGTATTGGATAAAATTCCTGTTAAACGGGGAATGGGAGGAGCAAGGGGAGTGAAGTGAGAGGATTGGTAGAAGAGCGGGAGGGGAGTGGGAAGAGAGCGGGATGGGTGCGGTAGGGGAGGGGAATGGGAGGAGAGTGGGAGGGGTGCGGTAGGGGAGCGGAAGGAGATCAAGAGGGGAGCGGGAGGAGAGTGGGAGGTGAGAGGGAAGAGAAAGGAAGGGAAGCGGCAGGCGTGAGGGAAGGGAGCGGGAGAGGAGTGAGAGGGGAGCGGGAGAGGCGCGGAGGGGTGAGGAGGGGGTGTAAGAAGGGTGCGGAAGGAGTATGGAAGGTAAGCAGGAGAGGAGCGGGAGGTGAATGGGAGGCGAGAAGAAAGGGAGCGGAAGAGGAGTGGGAGGCAAGAGGGAAGGGGGCGGAAGAGGAGAGAGAGAGGGGAGTGAGAGGCGAGTGGGAGGCGAAAGGGAGGAAAGCGGAAGGCGAGAGGGAAGGGAGTGGAAGGAGAGTGGGAGGGGAGTACGGGTTTGGTGAGTATGTCTTGCGTAGTGTCCTAATCTTAAGAGTGATAAGAGGAACATCACTGTCAACATGAGATTTAGAAAAAACCACCCTAATCTCCCTTTCTCACTCCCTTAAAGTAGAATTTTGGTACTTATTGATGAAATTTTGCACGATTGACGTTCCAAATAAAATATAAATTACTGTCTACCTGAGATTTCTAATAAACTACACCCATCCCTCTAAATGAAGCCTCTTCACTCTTCGTAAAACTAGGGCAACGCTGGGTACTTCAGCTAGTATATATATATTTCTAATAATTAGGTATTATTTATAACATAGGTAACACAGATGATTTGTTATGTTAAAGAAACAAATTTAATCCTCTTAATTTCAGTTCTGTATCTTCCTCTATTTTGTTTTCCTAATTATAACGCCAACAAATTAAATTTATATTTCTAACATATGTCTATACGTAAGAATCACATACAAAGAAATGTTTTTATATCTTTTATATATAGTAAATATTTTATTTCAGATAATCTGTTATATATGTTTAATTTCTCACTTATTTCAAATTGGTTAAAGGCATCCTGAGCTGCGAGTTAAAGAATTGCATTATTTTTAGCGAGTGCAGGAATCAAAACCTTTACCATTTCTACCTTTGTACAATAGAATTCTCGTTTGTATCACTAACCCATGTTAGAAAATGGAATTCATCACATATATCTTATTTATCCAATAAATAATAAATAGTTATTTAATTAGAATAAATTATATTTTGCGATTTTTTTATTAATTGAAAATTGGGTGTTTTTCTTATGAAATCAATTGTTAAACAATTAAAAATCATTTGAGCTGTCGTGTTTAAGGCATTAAATACGCTTAGCACCATTTTTAATCTTTGTAAAACGAGGTGTATGCTATTTAACACATTCCGCAACTCGTTTTCTTACTTCCTTATTCTATAAACTTATTTCGTGTATTCCTTTGAAAATAATTTTCAACCCGGTCTAATAAATCACCCCGAGAAAAGATTTGTCGTTTAGTTAAGTATTTCTTTAAGTATTTTAGTTCTCCTCTCGGCCGCGCAACTTCCTCCCTTGTTTGGCTTTTGAGAAAACTTCCGACAGAGCCTAATGGTTATACATAACGACGCGTGACGACCCACAGTCGTGACGTAGGTGTATTAATTATTTGTAGCGGGTTGGGAATGTATTATTAATGAGACAAGTGGGTCTTGTGGTCAATATTTCAGTTTACGGACTGTTGTTCATCCAAAGTTCCTGTCGTCGCGTCTTATTATCAGAGAACAATTCGTACCATCTAAGTAAACCGTTGAGTGATCTAAGAACCAACCGGCTACTTTGCGATCAAATCAATGATTTTCTGTCTTCGTCTTTAATATAAATATAATAATAATAATGTGTTTATTCCAGCGTTATCGGATTGTTTATACAAGACCCGATTCGGCATAAAAATATTACATACAATATAATTCAAAACAAAATAATAAAAAAAATACGAAGTAGTTCACATATGGTTATTATTATATCTGTAGCTACTCTGCAGTCGATCAGTCTGGTCAGGGAGCCAGCCTTCCGTGAGAGCGCCGCTTGCACTAGAGAGTTAATGCTGAGCTCCAGCCGCAGCAACTCGCTCCTCAAAAAAGCTCGCAACTCGATGTTTCAGAAGCGGAACGAATCCATGCACACGGCCTTAGGCAAACATTGTGGATGCGCTACGATAACGCGCCAATCCGAACAGAATTATGTATGAGTTGTTATACTGAATTCGGTTGTACGTCACTTGCTTATATTTCGACCAGAGTTCGCAGGTATGCATGCTGGTGAAGAACGATTTGAAAGGATCTTTTTCAACTCCTTACTGCATTAGTAGGAATACTGTGTCAGCATATTCGCACGAAAGCTTAATCAGGGGCGTAACTACGCCAATGCAGGCAATGCTGTGCATTGGGGCCCACGTTAGAAAGGGGCCCAAAAGGATAAAATTTAAAACATACTTCAAACATATACTACAAAAACACGTGGATTTATAATGTATTAATATATAGGAGTATCCCGCTTATATGTAAGGTTAGCAACAGACCATCGCCACTTAGCAAAATCGCCGTAAAATGAAGTATGGATTTTTTCAGATGCGATTGCATATGAAAACCTAAAAATACTTATTTTACTTAGGCAGCATTTTTTTTTCATGAAAGTGAATATTGTGGGAGTCAAGATACCAATTTTGTTCTTACTAAAACTTTAAAATACGCATATACTTATGTTTTATAAACAATACATATATAGGGAGCCCTTTCATTTTATATTAAGGTCCAATGCATTTATTGTTCTTAGTTACGCCGCTCCGCTTAACTGTCTCCTCTGTGATTCGATCTCATCATCGTCTTTTCCATCTTCATTGAAAATATAACCAAGGAATTTGACCTTATTTTGAAGGCTCAATTTCGACCCGTCCAGCCCCACGGGAGGGATATTATCTGGCTCTTTTCCATATTTGCGGACGCAAGAAATACTCCCCGTGTATTTCTTGCGTCAGAAGCTGTCTGTATTTGGTTTCCTTATTACTTGTTGATTTTTTTTGTCTGGGTCTTACATAAATATCTTATCTTCTTATATTAATATTCCCCTCAACTACATTTCTGAGCTATGCACTGCGGTTCGTGTCCACCAATAAGATTTCTCTCGGAGAAGCGTGCATAAAGAACAGTACAGATATCAGCGCTAAGCGATTAATAAATCATCCCCCAATATGTTTTGCTCGCGGATTAGAATGACGCATCCAATACACACGTACTTTTACCAACTCTCAGAGATCAAAGTCTCATTCAGACATTATCGTGGACAATGGGCCATAAGTATAAGTCTTTTCCTTCAGCTGCTTCGATTTACGATGGTACCTATTAAGGACCTCGTTTCTTGTACCCTCAGAATATTCTTATTTGTAATTCTCACAATCCGGCTTATTATTTCCAACTCTCTCCCGCACTACATCTTCAAAGCTTCCAACCTATTTCTCTCTCTCTCTATTTGATTAATCGTCCTGGTTTCTTTTCTGCATAGTGCTATGCTATTATTTTATACCTGGAGGTATGTACTGCGAATGACTATTCATAATTTTATAAAAATTCATCTATAGATTTAATAAAACGATAATAATTGATGTATATGACAGAAATAACACGAGTGTCATTTTTAGATATAGAGATATGTATGTTGTTTGATAAGTACATTCAAAGTCTAATAACGCGTTAAGTCCTTAGTCCCTACATGGATCGAACATATTTTAATGGCAATCCATTTAAATTACAGCATGTCTTAAAATGAAAATGGTATAATTCAATATTTAAATAAAGAAAAAAAAATTTTTTCATTCTGAATATTCTTTGAAAGGTTCATAATATACCTATACATTTTTAAATCTTAGTTTATACCTCCGAAGAGAGGACGGGACTGACATTGTGGGACCGAGTAAGAAGCTCCAGAACTACAGAGAACCTCTAAATGGAGCCCCTGATTATTTTCATAGACAAATCCTAGATGAGATAGTTTGGACATGTAATCAGAATGCCAGTTGAAAGAGAACCTCAATGGATTATTTCCCAAAAGAAAATTATCCAGTTGGTCACCACAGGCAAAAACTGGGGAAAACAGATGAAGAATGTATGTGAAGAATGGTTTGTGGGACAAGCACTGCAGTCATCAAAATAGCGAAGGACAGGGACACTGGAACGGGCCTCCGACCCTTCTAAGACAAGGGGTAGAAGACGATAGTTAAGATTGAACTTTGAACATGTTAAACATGGCTACTTTAACACAGATGAAAGTTTATAAAATAGACAGGACAAGGCTGAATGACGATCAGAGGTGATACTTACTGCATTCCAAACAAAAAAAAAATTTAATAGATATGTTGTTTAATTATATTAATATTTTCAAACAGATTTGTTATTTGATTGTAATATTGTAGCTCATCTTTCATAATATGATTAATTACAATGTTATTTTTTATCATTTGTTAGAAAGGTTTTTTTTTCATTTTTGTAATTGGTTGATATATACTACAATGTATGGAAATAAATAAATTAGAAAGGTATTAAATGGGTTTAATAAAAATAAAAATATAAAATTATAACGAGTTACTTTTTTAAAATTAAAAATACACTTTTTCGTGCCTCAAATTTTTTCTTTTGCAAAACGTACTCTGACGATTTTTTCATGAAAGTCGTGTGGTAAAACCTAATTATTTTATATACTCTACAAGTCATCCTAATTATTTAGGAAATTTGTTATAAAGGTCGTCGTCGGCGAAAGTTTAGAGTGTAATATAAGAAGATAACTCGGAGCAGAGAACTTTTACGTTATAAAGCTAATCCGGGTCTCTTTTAAAACTTGGATTAACTTTTCTACTGCTGCTTCTACCACCCGATCTCAATATTCTCCACACTACTAATTTGCTCTCCCCTCATCTCGCTGATGAGTTACTTCAGTAATACGTAAACTAGAATTTTTGATTTAACATTAATAAATACAATAAGGGATAATTAATTCTTCAAGGAGCGATTGACAACCGCCAAAATCAAAAAATATCTTTACTTGTAAAATCGTTATCAACGGAGGATCATATAATAAAAAAATAAAATGGGACTTATCCTTCGTCATTGTGCCGCACTTGTGGAAGCTAGAACAGTTATTAAACTTAGATACTACATATTTTGCACTTAACCTTCGAAAAGTAGCAAGACTAGTTGCTTCCTTCACATTTTCTGGCAGTTCATTGAACAATTTGAAACCTTTATAGTATAAACTATTTTGTGTTCCTGCCAGATTTGTTTGTGGAAGTCTAAAATTCCACCGACTTCTCGTAGGATAAGTGTGGACTCCGAGGTTATATTTTTATTCATTTATGATGGCAAAAAAAATTTGATTTTGTATATCAATATTAGAAAATTTCGTATAATTTTATGGTTAACCGTCATTAATTTTAGCTGTTGTAGCATATAATTAATTCTTGTACATTTATTACGTTTTGAAATAGTTCTCGTTGCTCTGTTTTGAAATATTTCAAATTTCAATTCCCAAAAATAGTATTGTTGAACAATAATTTATATGCTAAGTGACAATGGAATTATATATTACTTGGCAGTTGTCATGTTTTCAATTCAGGTTTCTTTCTTATTCTGTTTAAAAAACAAACTTTTTGGCCATATTATTTGTAAACATTTCATTATATTTTAGTTAGTTTGTTTACCGAATTTTAGTTTATTGTCAATTATTACTTTTAAACATTTCATTTCATTCACTCACCTCTTCAATGTCTTAATTATTTATTCTTAATGAATAATAATTATTATTTTCTTTACCAATAATTATGAATTTGCTTTTGGAGATGATTAATTTTAATTTATTACTATTTAACGATATTCTAGTTCATTCTGAATTTTATATACACGTTCATCAATGTTATTTCCAGTTATGTATATTAATTCATTAATCAATTTTCAAGACGTTTTGTTGTGATGATATTTAATAAAAAATATTTGCCAGATATCGCACAAAATATATGAATAATGCTCATCTAAAAATGTAGCAAACATACAAAAGATTTAAAATGCAAATGGGTTTAATATGAACCTGCTTTTTATTATATGTATGTCATATTTAATGAAATTAATTAAAATTATTTTTTACATGTTTTACACATAAAAATGTAAAAATAAATTATAAAAAAAAAACAATTAAGATTAATTATTTGTATTTCGATGCTAAATTAAATATCCAAGAGAACATTTAACTAATATGAAAAAGTCAACCAAATACAGGCTGTGGTTAGATAGTGAAAATAGTTTTTCACTTTAGTCGTTGCGACAAAAAAATGAACAAAAAATATGATAGCATGCAATTCAAAGTGGTACGGAGTAAAGTCTCGTGAGTTATCGTTGCAAATACAACGTTTTTTTAGTTAGTCAGTCTGAACATAAAGTGACAACAAAGCGATATTTCACCGGCCCAATCTCTGGCGGAGTCGCCCTTATCGGTTTCTTGGCGTTTCCTTTGACGTGTCCAAAGACCGTTAAGTAGTTTTCGACCTTAGTGCAATATTGCAGTTTTAATTGACCCTCACATTATAATGTTGAAAGTCTCACGATGCAGGCGAGTCACATTTAAGTGTTGAAAATGTTTCCAAACGCGATATTCTCCGAGCCATTAAGGCGTAAGAAATGTTTTTTTTTTTAATTAGACAGGGGGCTGTTATTAAGTTGGAGCTGAATTCTTAATTATTGGGTGGCGACAGTTGTTAGAGGCTTAAAGCTCTCTAACTTCGGTCATTAAACGTCATTTGGAAGAAAGAAAATTTAATGACATTATCCATTTCATTAATAGTTGCTTTTAAATTTTTTGGCTGCGAAATGACTATCCATTTCTGTGCAAACGTTAAAAGTCTTGTAATCAGCATTTATTAGATATTTTACCAAAGTGCTTGACAAATTGTTTTCACGCTTTGAGATATTGATTTCGGAATGGAATTATCGCTGATTATACTTTGTCTCCTATTAAATGACAAAAATAAATTCAAAATCACAACACGAAATATAATCCTAGATGGCTTTTATTAAACTCCTACGCAAGAAAATACGGAGGAAGAAATATTGAGTTTTATTACTTAAGTCATATTTCCTTATTATTATTTCATAAGATTGCTAATTAAGTGTCCAGATTGTAGTCTGTTACGGCGATTATTATTTTTAGAGTTCAACTAACTATTAAGTTCAGTTCAGTCAACTATTAACATAATATGTATTATCTTTATGACGAATCGGGTTAAAAAAAAACTTGATCACGCTGGAATAAACACATTATTATTATTAAGTTTTAGTGTGTTTTTGTAAAACATTGAAAAATAATGTATATTATATACTTGCGGTCCATGATTGGCGTTAAACATGATTCCTATTTAGTTATAATTTCAAATAGATGATTAAGGGGTGGTCTATGCAAGTAAAATTTGGTCCAGTGAGGGGGAGGATAAGATATCTGGTGGCTGAGGTGAAACGACTATATTTTCCTTAGAGTTTTAGGATAACATTAAATATAATACATATTTATATTAGGGGAAAAGGGTGGGTTGGCCAGGGGAGGCTGCCTTTATTTACGCTGGGTCCTAATATTGGTTTAGATCGGTCAAAATAGTGTAGGAGTGTATAGAGAACGGATGTATATCATCATTATCAGCCTCTTTCCACTAATAGATGAAAGCCTCTCCAAGTGTTTCCTATTTGTCTGTATCCATTGTTATTCGCTGCCACGTATTTTCGCAAAATTTCTCAGTCCAGCGAGTTTTATGGCGGTCTGTTAGCTTCTTCTTGATTCCCCTCGGGTACCTGCATTCGTCCAACGGTTGTATGTCCTCCGAGCGATATAGCCTGCCCATTACCATTTAATTTTCTTGGCATATTGAATACACCAAGACAAACTTACAGTTAACTATATTTGTTTAAATAGATGTTGGTTAAATAATCAGTTCACTATTTGTGTTTATATGATTAAAATATTAAATTAAAATACTTGTGAAATAAAAATCAAATAGAGAATATTTTATTGAAATATTAAACGAAGCGCTTTTCGTTTTCGGCGGTCCTCATTGCGAGGGTTACGTCTGTTGGATAGTTTATCGGGTTGGCCATTTATTTATTAATTTACTTTCTATACATATATATTAAAGCGAACATTAAAACATACCTATTCTATTCGTAAGAGATGTTCACTGTCTCTTAAACTAGACAGAAGTCTGTGGTAAAGGAGACAGGTTTATCCGTCATATTTAACAAAACAAATATTAAATAATTTTTCTCGATCTAATCCAGAAATATTAAAAAATGGAATAAACAAGGTTATAAAATGGAATAAACAAGGTTATAAAATAATATTTAAAAACTATGGTACGAGTGTTTAAGGTGTAGGTAAAGTTGCAGTGTACCACCACCCACATGCACACTTGGAGTAATTGAGAACTTGGTCCAATGACGAGGATTGTCCGAGACGACTGGAGCTCTCCGCTATTTTTATGCCTTTATACGATCTATGCATGGAGCTTTGTGCATATCTTTTACAGAATTTATTTCTACATTTTATTGATTTATTTAAACTGTATTACAATATTTAAAAAATAATATTGATAATTGATCGGTTGATATCACAAACTCTTTTTTTATAAAGTAAACATCTTCACAAATGGTTTGTATAAAAATTATTAATTTAAATTTTTTTTATTAGGCACAATTTCTTATATAATTTGGATAAACTTATAATTTTATGATAAATTACAATCTAGCAAGTTAATGAAATTATTAATTTTAAATCGTATTATCTCTCTTTAATACTATAAATGAAAAGCAAAATTTATACGTCTATGTATAAATTTATAGATTTTCATATAAATGTCATGTAATGTTTGCCTAAGGCAGTCGACCAATAAGAGTGCCGGAGTAATAATGCCGTGGTTTCGAATTCCACTTGCGGCTATACATGTTTTCGTTTGAACATAGTTAGTTAGAATTTTAATATATTGACTTAATTTGATAATGGAAATATATATAATATATTATATTAAAGTGGATGTTGACAATAAATTTTCATTTTAAAGGAAAAAAATATCATAAATACATTTAGTTAGATGGTATCTTCATAAAATTATACCCTTATTATTATTAATATATTTTTTAAAGATAATAATTAGCGTTATTATTATATTTTTTAAATACAGAGACTTTTTCGAGCAATTCAAAAGATCCGGAGATATATATATCTTCCATAGAATCGTCTTGATCTTGCTTTTGTAATATACTTATATTTAATATGAATTAATACTGAATACCCACACAAGGTTTAACTGACTAATATACCTAATGTTTTTATGTCCCTAGATAACATTGTTTGGTGATTTAAGAATATTTGATTTTCCTAACGGAAATTTTCATCTACTTCATTAGTTTGAAAAATAAAGTAATGAAAATTGTTTAAGCAGATTTCTTCTTCTTCTTATTTTAAACAGGCAATCCACCCTTCAAGAGTGATTTGTGCCATTAATCAAGTTAAAACTTTATTTTATAGAAAAAAGTACAACATTATAGAATAGGGAATATTATATTACAAGTTAATTCCATTGTCGTTCAAGAAATTTGCTATTATATAGATTAAAAATGGCGAGTTAAGGGAAAGAAGATGACACAAGTTAACCGGGAGTTGAAAATTACCATTGACAAGATTACTGTAAAAAAACCTGTGATCCGCAATGGACAGGCAAAAAAGATATGGTCAAGGGTTGTCTCCTCGGCACCACACTCACACATTGGGGAATCTATTATGTTCAATCTAAATAAATGTGAGGCTACCTGGCAATGCCCAATTCTTATTCTAGAAATATTTGATATTGTTCTTTTGGAGACTTTCCTGTTGGAGAACTAGGGGGTGCGGGAAATAGATCCTTGGATTATTTTAAGCCGATTACCCTTGTGATTATTTGGATCCATCCATTGTGCAGTCCTGATAGAATTCGTACATTTTTTTTACCATGTTAAGTCTGTCATACATCGGGATATGGAATTGATGGGGGAAAACTCCGGAAAGAGTATCCTTCTTGGCCAGTTTATCAGCACATTAATTTCCATGAATTCCCTTATGTGCAGGAATCCAAACGTATAAGCAGATTTAACACATTTAAATTTTGTATTAAATTAACCATACTGTGATAAGACGTTATATTTAAAATAATGTGTAGTGATTTTGAAAAGAATATGTAATATTAATTTGGCTGGCTAAGTCGTATAATGTATACACACATGTATATAATAAAAATATATAACGAAATAAGGCATGTTTTTATAAATTTCTGGATATAAATAAATTGTGCTAGACAAATGTTGCTTTTTGGTCGACGTGAAACAACTTACACTTTCTAAATACAGTTTTTAAGTATAAAACATATATTTATTATAAACAGTATAAATATATTGGATTTGTTTATATTCATAAAAAAATTTGAACATTTCATGTATTTCCATGTTGATAAATTGTACCTACGTACATTTAAATGAATGATTCTCATATGGAACCACAGGAGTTGTTGGTAAGTTGCTTCCTTATCGAACAATCTTTGATTTTCATCCTCAGCTTGCATTTGTAAACGCCATCAGGTGTGTGCAATAAAAACATATTAAATATATATATTATATTGTATAATATGATAACAGCATTAACATATTGCTATCGCAAATTTTTAACATTATCCATTAAAACAATAATCACAAAATAAATGCCCTTAAGCACGTTATGATATCGGTAATTATGCTACAAGATAGATAAACAATGTATTAAATATTTCATTTAAAATAAAATCTAACTGTAAATGTGTGATTCAATCAATTTATTTGTGAATTGAATATATTCACCGCCATTATTTTCTTTTCTAATTCAAGTCATTTTTGGTTTTTTAGGTTCTCAGATATCGTCAACGAAATATTTATCAAAATAAAAGCTGAGAAAATTAATTAACATAACAGTTACTTTGTGGTGTAACACACGATGAAGTTTAATTTATATTACCTTCTTTCGACTATTATTTCGAGAGCTGAGAGAGACGGCATCTATCAAAACTATAGTCGTGACAAAAATAAAATTCACTGGTATATTTAGCACAATGATTACATTTAAAAAAATCAAATAGTTTTGAAAATTACGTCAATCCCTCCGCAAATACGCCGAAGTCTAATGCATGTTATTTTATATTTACCATAATTATTGAAAATGTTGAAATCTCTTTCTTATTCTTTAAAGATATTTAATCACATATACATATTTTTTTCGACTACTATTTTCCGCTGCAAAACAGCTGGTAATAAAAACAGTTCGGGGTAATGTAAAGGATAAAGGGATGTGATTCAAAAGGAAAGGCACGGGGGATTATTTCCAGAACCGACACTTGTTTCTGCACGCTACTGTGAGCAAATGTTTCTTGCAATAAGCCCTGCGCGGTTAAGTATCGAGAAATTCGTAAACGACAAAATGAAGAACCTGTATAAAAGGAAATGCATGTTCGTTTTGAATTCACGAGTGTTATAGTTTATAACGTTACGGTCGTTTAACGAAGTGTCAAATGCTTTTGAATAATATTTGTAGTACGAGGAAGGAAAATGTAATTGTATGCTGGAAGGTAATCACCATTAAACTTACCCCGCGTCCTAACGCTGTAATGCCTTCAATGTAATTATAATACTTCTTATAGCAATCATCTAAGGTGTAGTTATTTATTTCCTGTTGTTAAAGTAACTATGAAAAATGTGAAGATACCGTCCCTTAAAATTCTGCCCAGCGATTACACGTGCACAAATGTGAAAGGGTATACGGTTCAAGCATAAGACTCCTCAGCGACGCAACGATTCATAACAGATAATTTATATTTTTAAGGAGAACACATTCCAACTGTGAATTTGCAACTTTTCAGAACATAGGTCTGTGATATTTTTAATACGAATTAAATGTATCAATTAGAAAGATATACAGATAAAATCAATTTATCGAAAAAATATTTTTGTTACTACCGGGATTCGAACCTGGATCTTTTCCTATCCGAGAAAATGCATATATAAAGAAGATTGCTTTCAAATAATGGAACGACAGATGTATCAATTTGAAAGTTCAACATATAAGTTCGAAAATTTGTCGTCTACTTACTATGTCGGTGTAGTGTAGTCGGTTAATGTACGTCCCCGGATAAGAAAAGATCCAGGTTTGAATCTTATCTTTCTAATTGATACATTTAATTTGTATTAAAGATAATTTATATTGCTTTCTTTTTCAACTTTCAAGCTTTCAACTTTTCCATTAAAGTTCAAACATAACAGTATTAGTAATTTTGCTGAACTTGTCAACCCCTTTCAAACATTAATTTTATGGGGCTGATTCTAGAAATAGCATCAACTTGACTTTTACTAAAACTTGTTATTTTATTTTCTTTATTTTTATTTTAGTTCCATCAACGCCCTTGTGGGCTTTTACATAAGAATAAAAATTTAAATATAACAGTACATATTTAATTAACATTTCAATATAATAGTTTAAATATAGCAGTTTAAATTTCATATAAAAAAAACAAAGTATAATTTACGTACAAATATTTTTTCAGTTCAAGTACGAAAAATGTCAACGAAATTCAACTTGCTACCAAGTCGATGCATCCGCGATATTGGCGAGTTAATAGCAAAATAATTTCTATGTGAACCTACAAAGAACACTTCATGTTGTCTCGTTTGAGTTGGTACTTTATACGGAATCATTTGTATCAACTCAGGGCAGTCCAACATGCTATTGATCATTTTATATATCACTCGCATCTCTTCTCCACGCAATTTTTTTCAAATGAAGTAGAATCATTAAATAATCGTAATTTATATTTTCTATCGGAATATGTAATTTATAATTGAAAAATTTTAGAAATTTATGTTGCACTCTTTCGATTTTTATAATATGTAAGCCATAGCCATGGCATATTAGGGGTTTAGTTGTAAATTATTTTTGGACGGCACACATTCACATCGTCACTCCAACATTTGTAAAAAAGTAGATAAATATGAAATTATTAAACTCTTTAACATCAGATACATTTGAAATATTGACTAGCCTCTTGTTAAAATTATTTCCATTAGACATGTTTCGCCATTTTGTCCACTTGACAGTCTACCCCTACCAGTAACGGTCAATCAATAGTATCTTTTTAAGTATGAAGTCTATTAGATGACCTTGTTTGACTAAAAAATTCTTGATTACCAAGAGATATTTATACACGCAAAGACAATATTATAAACTAGACGATTAACCCGTACATTGGACGATTTAAAAGTTTTCTTTTTATGTTTCTCAACTATTATACAATTTTATGCCATAAAATGGTGCTTCGCGACAAACGTTGACTGTCAGCATTAAAATCTTTTTTACATTTATAATATAAAATCTTCGTTCGCAACTATTACTTATTCAACATCAGGGAGGTAAATATTAATTTTGTAATTAATTATTATAAATTATTATAGCGCGCCTCATTTTATTTACAAAGGTAAAAAATAGTATAATGCCTTATATTGCAGCGATACCTGTTTACGATTTTAAGATTGCAAAATTTGTTTTCAGTTCGGACGCAGTTCAGACCGTTCCAGACGGATCTGGGTGTTTATTTTATTAATTAATAACTATTAATTATATGTCCTAAATTTGTTTTTAAACTGATCGGCATTAAAATATAAAAACACTAATGTTTAAACACATAAATTTTTGCTGTTTTAAAGTTATTAAAATGATTTCTCAACTTTGTGGATTATTTATAGTTTTTTTACGGTGTAATAACAATTCAATGTTTATGTTATTTTTACAATATGTACGTCTAAATGTTTTGTTGTTGTTATGCAAATTAGATCAACCGATGATTCTTGGATCTGTGAACACCCCCGTTAATGACAATAATATATTAATCATAAATGAATATCATTATAGATACAGGGTCGTTCCTAACTTATAGGCAAGTAAGGCAAAGCCTTGATCCGGGATTTTTAAGGAGCGGCATATTTAAAGTTAAAGAAAATAAACAAAAAAATCTGAAATACTTTTCGCTAAAGCAATATGAATGCAATGCAAAAAAATAATATGTAATATTCTAAAACTATCTAAAACATATGTTGGAATTCAAAACAATGAACTTATGGAAGTATGATACACGTGTTGTGTAAGATGAGATCAGAAGGACCGGATGTGAATGGTGAGCCAAGTCGGATTACCATTCGTGTTCTTATATATCGCGGTATTCGCTTTGGTATAAGGATGAGGTAAACATTAATGAAGAGGCCATGAGCGGAATTTAAAGAACAATACTTACATGATAAACAGAATTAATTAAATAATATAATATAGTTTACAATGATTACTATACTACGCCTGTAGAATTTATGGTGTGGTACTGATGCAGAGCTCGGAGTATAGGCTACTGTCGACTTTGAAAGTGGGAGAAATGTGAAGGCCTGGCGCTAACATGCGCATGGCTGTTGGTCGGTAGGTGCATTCAGCCTATGCGTTGATGTGTGGCTGATGTCCCGCAGTGGTGGTTAGGAAATGCTCCAGAAGGTGAGAACATGTTTGTGTCCATCATCATCACAAATTTAACACTTCATGAGAGTCATGTAATAGAGGGTTCTTATAAAATGTACCATGACGCTTTTTTAAATAATAGCTGAATTCTAGTAATATTGGTGAAGACGGCTTCCATTACTACTTAACATTGCATTGCATTATTCCATTTGTATTCTCGTATTTCAAGTGTCTAGTCTGGATAACTACATTGGTGTATAGTATTTTAACGTTACAATTATTTTAAACATACGAGAATATATGTAGCGCCTAATTGAATGAAAACGTATATTTTGAAAGCAAATGTATAAAATGTTTGTTTTTACATCAGCATTTTTAAAGAGACAATTCTGTAATGTTATTTTTTTTGTATATATCGTTCTGGCAGCCATACTGGATTTTAGATCACGTGATCATCAACAAGCGCTGTGATTGGCTGATTTCATTTTAGGGGGAACAGGAACTTATATTCTGTCTGATTTTTAACATGTAATATTAATAGATTTAAGTGGCTTTTGCGATAAACAATGTGTTCTGCATGTAGCTGACAAAACAATCTACAAAACTGCATGTTAACTCTAATTATCAGAAATCCGTTCTAGGGGGTTTTGGAATTAGACGCAACACATGTTTGTGACTGCGTTTGTGGAACCATTTTTGTAAATGTGCAATAATATTCAATATTTCATGTCAATTGTTGCGTTTGTAGAAATACAAGTGCGGCATTTTCTAGCCTGTTAATGCAAAATAGCTACATATACAACACTGGCCGTGACTGAAGTAGTTATATATGTAATATTTATATTTTGTGTGTATATATATATGTATGAACTTTTTACTTTAAATTAACTTTTTTATTTTTTTATTTATTAATATTTTCCTTGGTTTTCTTTTTCATAGCATTATATTTATTTCATAACCTTTAATGTATAACATAATATGTATTATCTTTATGGCGAATCGGGTTAAAAAAAACCTGATCACACTGGAATAAACACATTATTATTATTATTAAAGGTCACACAATATCTAGGAACAGCCTTGCAGACATACACAATGATTATTTTCTCTAGAAATGTATAAAAAATTACAATAAACACAGTAAAAGAAAATAGTTAGTAACAGTGCTCACTTGTTACTTCAAAGTTGTTTGTAATACAGGGTGAATATTATGTTCCAGTCCGATGTTATTTTTGAATAACTAAAAAGTGAAACATAATTTTTTAATTTGATTTTTATCTATCAATTATTTGGTTTATTACAATTATGTGATTAAGTAATGACTTCTGGTAGCGACACAAATGCGAGCTCTTTTGACCATATTTTCCATAACATTTTCGCACACTCGGCGTGTTATTTCAGCAATTACATTTCGAATATTGTCCTATAGCGTCGGAATTGTTGTTCGCTTACTGGCGTAGACCTTTCCTTTCAAGTTCCCTCACAGAAAATAGTCGGAAGTCGTCAAATCAGATGAATTTAGTAATTTACGAGTTTAAATTAACTCGTTCGACGGCCGGTAGCGCCGCCGCCATGTTGTGGCCAGCCACCAAAAACTGTGGCCGTCCGCTACGTCCTTTAACAAGTAAATTATGTCGATAGCGCTGTGGGCGCTGCATGATGCGTTTCCGATCTGGCCCCTGACCGCAAGCAATTGCGCACGCGCGGGAGTGTTGCCATTATTCAAAAATTTAATACCAACCAAATGATTTAAAAAACTCAACTGCTAACGTATTTATAACGTTACAACGAATTTTTAAGTTTCGTGAACATTTGAAAGAATATCCAGACAAACAAAGCATTCTAACATGTAATTGTAGTAATAATATAAAAAAATAATAGAAAATATTTACCTTTATCAGAAAAAATCACTTTGATCAAAAACTCCGTCTGTCAAATGTAACGCGAATGGTGTGTGGTATTATCATCTATCGGAAAATAGGTTAATTTTATTGAAATTGTTTATTGATTGTTGCAACGTACCTCGGTTGCATTTAGCACCGTCTTCCCCTATATGTTTCGCAAAATATCACACGTTTCACAAGTACATTCCAATGATTCTCCACCCTCTCACCTCAGCCAGCACTGGCAGGTTCTGTTTATTCATCCCTCTGCAATTTGAATGCCCTACATTGCGTGCTGCAAAAATAATGCTAGAACATATTTTTGCACGCGTTTGAAGGCTGGCTCTATTTGCATAATGGTATTCAAGGCACACCATTCATTCGTTTTCATCGGTCATTTCTATTTCAATATTCCCTTTTGACTTTCCCGCGAAAAAGCCTTTTCACCTCAGAGGTGAGAGTACACAGAGTCCATAAATTATTTTACTATGTAATGAGTATTCAACCGGTTGTATTTTCATTTCTTCATTGTGTGCAACTGGTTTTTGAGCAGCGGTCGATGTATGACGTGACGATAATAATGGGTTGAAGATATTTATTTACGGGCAACAATTATCTACGTCAGTTCTGCAACCAAAGAAATGTGTTTTATTTTGTAATAATAGTACTTTTTTGTTTTGTTGAGGGTAATATACAAAGAACAACTAAGTACAAATATTTAGGATTAGTCCTAGATAATAATTTAAACTTCAAAGAACACATAACCCTCTTAAATAATAAATCACGTAAATTTTTATTCTACTTTTATATACTTGGACAATATTGTAATTTGCGAAATCAATATTACAATACGCAATACTTGGTTGGGGCGGAACATGTCCCATACATCTCAAACCAATAATTACAACTCAAAAGATAATTATAAAAATAATTTTAAAAGAGGCTAGAGATTACCCAACCAAACAAGTTTTTAAAGATTTTACTGTATTGAATTAATCTTCTTTATATAAAAAAAACTGTTTTATTTAATTTTTTTAAAGAGGATAAAATAAAAATTCACTATAAACTGTATAACCAACTGCCAATATCAATTAAATTAACAGCATATATAAATGTTTACAAAAAAGAAGTTATAAAATGGATTAAAGGTCTTCAAAATTATTAATCTATGTATGTGATGTGTTTCCCTATTTATAATCTAATCAATTTCCCAACATTTTGATATATTGTTAATTTTTATATTGTATTTTATATGTATTATAGATGTATCTTTTTTCATTTGTTATAAATAAATTCTTACATCTAGTTTATATTGATTGATCTTGTATTATATAAATATTGAAAGCCACCCCCATAATTCAAGATCTATTTTATTTAGGGGTGCATAACTCTATTTTTGTTTTTTTTATTTTCGAAAATATAAATAAACTTATTATTCGTATAATGCCACGTGAATATGGATAAGACTCCATTCGGAGACTTGTCTCGAAAGCGTGTAAAGGACAGTTAAACACGAAGCAAGCTATGATTCATCGCCGAATGTAATTTATATGTAGAATAATGTAGAGTAGCTCGTTGGTGTAGTGGTTAAGATGCTGGCCTAGTGATCTAGTGGTCGGGGGTTCGCGGCTTGTTTAGCTTAATTTGAAAACAGTAAGAATATTGATGAGACATGTATTCTGTGTACGTATCGACAAACTGAGATCAAAGTCTCATTTGTGAATGCATACCATCATCATACACATTATAACCCTTTCCCCTGGCCAACTTTCTGACTCTTCAAGCACCTCTTTTTCTTTGAGTAATTGTGCGGACCTGGGCTCTGGTGGCCAGCGCGGATTAGCTCCCGGAAACTGGACATCCGTCTCAGAATTTCCAACACCAAAGAGTACGCCGCCATCACAGAAATTTCTAGCACAACACGCCGCCATCTCACCAAAAATATTGCCAAGAACGTCCGGCTTCTCTAATTGTGACATTAACAGCCTCGCGTTCCCATCTTGCGCCTTTTTTTCCTATTTTGGCCAGTTCTCTCCTTCGACTACAGCAGTCCCAATCCGCTTGCCAGAAAAAGTGACAGCTACACCATCTTGCCTCGTTCTCTGCCTACTGCAGCCAGTCCTATACTCAGTGCGACATTTTACATGTGACGTTTTAGGTGTATGGTATTTTTGGTCACAATTTTCAATGTAAAGTTCACTCAACTCAAGTCAAGTGGTTCTGTATACTACAAACTTATCACAAACATTAATTACGTAATGCTAATTTCAACGTTTCAGTTAAAGTTTTATAATTTTAATCAAATATATAATACGAACAATATATATACATTCTATATTCTTGATAAAGGAGTTACAAATCAACATTTAAATAATAGTTCTACAATAATGTATTAACCCTCAAAACTGAAAAAATGAGTTGCAATCCACAGACTAGTAAATGAATAGACATGATATGAAGTGTATATATAAGAGAGGGGTTAGGAACATTATTTACGGGGCGAGGGATATTCTACACACATATATATCCAACGAAGCATAAGTCCGATAGTTTATGGCACATTTATCCAACGGTAAAAGTATTTACTCTTCTAAAATTTAATCTTTATTTAAACAGTATGTATTTTTTACATTATTGTATATTATATTGTCAACGTTTAAATTTTCGTTCCAATCGAGTCATATTTTTAAAAAAAAGTCGTGGAGCTCTTTGATCACGTGAGTGACACCAAAATGAAAATTTTGGGACGAGGAATTTGCCTTAGATCGTGTCTATTTATTTTGTGGTCTGTGGTTGCAATCAGATTCTTGTACAAAAATGCATATTATTTAATAGTTTCAGCAGCTTAGTCATTTGCAGAGTATTTTTAATGATTTAGTAAGTTAACCAACAATCATTCAAAATAACATAAAATGATGTATTAATTATATAAATAATTAGTTTAAGAAGCTTATGGAGTTATTGCAAATTCAAATAAGTGCGTTATCCTTTTAGTTTATCACCTTGTTTCATTAATTACACAATTCTTTAAGTTGTGCTACATTGCTTAGTGATGCACATACTCATATTTTAGGTATCAAAATAAAGAATGTAAAATATTATATCTCAGTTTGATTTGAGTGTGGCATAACACATTGTTACGAACTACCATTCAATTATTCTTTCATATTTTTAATATAATGGAATGATATTATTTAATATAATGATATGGTTAATATAAGGCGCTTAACGTTACAATTTTATATGGTATACGGCGCTTTATTTTATTTTGGTTTGTGTCCATGATAAAAAGGGTTAGTTTATATGTTTTAAATGTAACAGAGTATTCCAAATTTATAAATTTAAGTGGAAAACGGTGCATTGAAATATTAATGATATTTAAAAATATTGTTACGTTTCTTTGTAACTGAGAAAAAAAATATCCGTGAATATTGACGGGTTACAACTAGTCATCGAAACACTTGATCATTCATATCGCGTCCCTGTATAGGCAGGTAAATTCTGTGACAATATGATTTAAATCACCAAGTAAAGTTTTTATCTACAACGCTTTTGCAGTAGACAAAATCTTAACAGCGAGGAAGTGAACTGTTAAAGTAAAGTCTAGCGTGAAAGAGATTAAAAAGTGATAAATTTATAGAAAGTTATCCCATAAGACGGGAAAACATGCGCGCCAGTACACAAGAGCCTGAAAATAATCCCGGCAGATTTGTAATAAAATTGTTACGGAAATAAATTTGAATTAATTTCAATAAATTATTATCAACCTCATTGTCGATGTTAATGAATATTCTCGTTAAGACCGATAGTAATATGCTCGGGGAATTATAATTTGTAATGTGCCTTCCTTTCCTTGTTTCAAATACTGCGTTACTTTACGAACGGGAAAATTTTAATGAACCTTTTAGCCCTGAAGGCTTACCGCAATAATTGCAAAATGTTTGTGAGGACACCGCGTTTTGTTTAAAAAAAAAACCACTATGTGATGAGATGGATTTATCCGGGTGTAGCTCGGGCATTGTGTGTGACTGATTGCTCTGGGGTGGTGGGATGTGGTCTGCTCGCCCGGAGGAGGCTTCCTCTCTCACTACACCCCTGGGCATTCACATATTTACTCGATACTGACGTGAATGAGCGCGATGCTGAAAAAAGTGCGATATTGAAAAACTGAACGTTTCACAAGTGAATTTTACCAATGCAAAAATATATTTTATTTATTTACAAAATTTTTGATTTTAATTGATTATAAATAAAACATGGTCACATTTTTAATAAGACCATATTTTAATTGTGAAGTTGCGATTTTACAGAACGTAGTCCCTTGATAATTAAAACAAATGAAATAAATCCTTGGACATTTTCGACTCGTAATTTAGTAATGTATCCACTCATAAAATGTTGTGGACTAGGTCTGTTACACTCTGTACTGCTTTAGAGAGACGTCTATTTTTCGGAAACTTCGCAAATATAATGTTCACTTACTAAATAATATTATATTTAGTTGCGTTAATATTTTCTGTTAATAAAATTACTGAAATTCCTGGCGCTTTCTATCAGGTTCTACTAAAATAGTTTTTGAGAAACATTGTAATTAAATAGATGATCACTTCTATGTGATGAGATTTATTATTCATCTACATATACTATAATACAGTTAAACCTGACTGATTTTCAGAAGATCCACTGAACTTATGATATTATTTAAGTATAGAGGAATCTTGATCGGTTGTTCCCCGAATAATCGTTTTCCCGCATGTATCGTTTATTTCTTCCAGTTCCGAATTAATTTCATACAAAACACGTAAAAATATATCGCATCAATCGTTTCTCTACGCATAATTTTACCGCATTAATCGTAAAATTACGCAGCATATTTCGTTACACAGGTTTATTTTATAATTGCCTGCTTAGCGGCACATTGACCTTAAAGGGCGAGTTTCTTATGCACATTCAATAACTGATGCCGAAAAAAAAGTTATTTGCAACACTGAAAAAATTCTGTTTACTTGCAGCAATAACGCAACAGCCAAAACACATGATGAAAAATTATGAATATATCATACAAAGTTTAATTTTTTGTGTTCCTGTGCAGCTTTCTAATTTTATTTGTATTTAAACACATTCATTTACATGTGAAATATGTATTTTTTTAGAATATGATGTATGAATGTTACTTTTTTCTATATTCCCGCATTCATAGTTTATTTTAGTAGATTCATTCAAAGACGATAGATAGAGGTTACACTGTATTATGATAAGTTATGTATTATTTGTTCTTATCTTATCACACACATCAGTCTACATAAGCTCGTACTGAAGAAATTTTTTATTTTATTTTGGTTTAAATTTTCCCTCATTTATATGTTATCTTTTGCAGTAAACCTGTATGTTTATTAAATCAGTTACAGGGATGATTGTACTTACAGAAAAATATCTATCTTCATAAAAATACGGATTCTGATTTTATTAAACAGAAAAATCGAATAGAATTGACTGAAATTGATGAATATATAGGATAAGCAGAATATTTTATTGGCAATTCGATAAATTATAGAAATACATTCTATTCTATTATTATAAATATTATTTGCAAAGAAAGGGCGAATGCTAAGGAGGTAGTCACTCTTTATATTATTATTTAAAACTTTTTCAACATTTTCCGGGGAAATACTAAACCGACCTTTGAATATTGTGATGTGATGTTGGGTAATATATTTTGACAGCTGCCTTTTATAACCTTTAAATATGTATTCATAAATGAAAATGGACCGACGTCAAAACAAAATGATTTTTTATCTTTTTTATATGAAGATATTTTATTTCTTCACATAAGCCGTTTCGATTAATAAAAAAGGCTGTTTGTTTTTCAAATCGGCAACACTTTTTCCAGCAACAGCCAATTTGACATCTGACAGCTGATTTGTGCTCAGTTTGATTTGTCATTTCACCATAAAAAGATTTACGCCAGAACAACGCTTGCAAATTGTGCATTTATTTCGAAAATCGTGGTTCAATTCGCAAAACTAACTGTGCACTACGTCCATTTTACGGTCGACATAATCATCCATCTGAATAATCATGGGTTGTTTTCGCATCATGTTTACTTTAATTGATAATACGCATCCACAGAGATGTTGTACAGTGCGCACCGAAGAAGCTGTTGCTGCAGTGGAGCGTAATCTTGAGGAGGACCCGAATGAGTCGATTCGCCATCGTGCACAGCAATTGGAACTGTGTCCATCCACTTTATGAAAGATCTTGGTTTACGATCTTATCCAGCTCGTGCAAGAATCGAAGCCGCTTGACTATCGTGTGCGTCGTACGTTCGGTGAATGGGCCAAAAACGAGCTTGCTCTTGATCCTCATCAACAACACAAAATTTTGTTCAGCAATGAGACTCATTTTTGCTTGAATAACTAAGTCAACAAAAAAAATTGCCGCATTTAGAGTGAAGAAAATCTACAATCCATTATTGAGACGCCGTTAGATTCACAAAATGTCACTGTATGGTGTGCTTGGAATCATTGGTCCATATTTCTTCAAAAATGATGCTGACCAGAACGTTACAGTCAATGGAGAGTGCTACAGATCCATGACTACTGATTTTTTCATTCCCCAATTGAATGGAATTAATATGAAAGAACTGTGATTTCAATAAGGCAGCACAACATGCCACACAGCGCTCGCCACAATTAATTTATTGAAGAAATCATTCGATGTGCGTAATGGACCCTGTAAATTGACCTCCAAGATCGTGTGATTTAACACCTTTGGATAATTTTCTGTGGGGATATGTAAAGTCGTTAGTCTATACCGATAGATGACTTAGAAGCCAACATTCGTCGCGTTATTGCCGATATACGGCTACAGCTGCTCCAAAAAGTGGTTGAAAATTGGACTTCCAGATTGCACTTATTCGAGCCAGCTGCGGCGTCCAGATGCGCGAAATCATATTTAAATACTAATGTCATAAAATTATCTTTCCAATTAAGTCAATTCCATTTTATTTCATTTTAAAGTTCTATATTTCTAAAAAAAAACATCCTTTATGTTGAAGATAACTTAAATATTGTATTATAGTTTAATGACAAATGAAAGAGGATGACGACATGGGTCACCCTTTGTGATCCATAATAATATATGACGTATGCATACGTGAATATAAAAAAAAAAAGGTTTTTTTTCTGTAAATGTTTGAGGTACGTTACATATTAAAGCAGATCATATGAGGGTACTAGTTGCAATCTCAGCAACTTCTATATTTTCATATTTGGAGAAAAATATGGAATTATTAACGCACTTATTTTTATGAATTATAATCCTATAATCTATTTAAATATAAAATAAGTGCAACACATTTTGTTCCAAAAACAAGATAGTTCCCATACTGGCGGCCATTTAAATTAAACGGTAGCGAAGACTGCTATTGATCGAATCCTGATTTAATTGACGACGGGCAAAAGCAATTGATTTTGCATCTGAGTCGCTGATTTTCAATACCTGCATTTTCAGAATTTCGAGAAAATAAAGCAAAACTGCAACATGACTTGTTTAGAAAATTTATTAACTATTTTCATGTAAAATAAAATTATGATGTATTTTCGTTAATTATTGTAATAATTTAAACATAAATATGCATTTCATTATGATAAAAAAAAAACACGGCATGTTCTGAGAGTTACATCGCGTTATACCGGACTTTGCTCACACTAACATTATACTTTATGTTGATAGCTAATAAAGCGTACTCGTAAAATAATTCCGAATCCAATGATACATAATTCAAATTTTTAAAATTTGTTAAAAAGTTAAAATTCAGCGACACAACTAACACTGATTTTGACAATCCAATTTACATCAAAAAGAGGTATGTTTGATTGTTAATAAATTACCATAATAGGTAAAAGCTGTATGAGAAGACAACTGCATTAAACGTTAGAAAATAATAAATATTGGAGATTGCTGACTTTGCAACTCGTACCTTTGCAACATATGATGGTTAGTTACGTTATTACGTTATTCGTTATGACAACATATTAGTTTTTTTTTTTCGAAATCCATATTAGACGGCACTATACACATGGGTCGTTTATTTTCAAACCCTTCTTTAATCAAAAATGAATATGTATATTTGAGTGGATTTTAACCCGTCCCAAACCATGCAGTAACACATCCATCATAATTAAACCTGTAATATTTCGGTAAATACATGCAATATAAAATTCATATTTTAGATAATCATAAAGAAAATATTAGCAACCAATTATAAAAAGGGTATCTTACAAACACAATTATTTTTTCCATTCAATCCGTTGTAAAATTAATACGTTAGTAAAATTACAATTTGTGATATGAAAGACAGAGATCACACACTATTTTCATAGTGAAAAGAACAAAAAACATACAAATATAATTGTCTCTTTCTCACTAATTAAATGAGAGATAAGAAGGAAGGACACATTGTATACGACTTAATGAATGCTCTAAATTATGCCATTAATCATTTTTTCAAAATTGAATGCTCAATATTTAGAGTAAATTCGCCCAATAATGTTATTTAAACTAGTAAAAACATTTTTTCTAACAGTTATTTACGGTAACACGAGTTGACAGCATGGCTGCGTTCGGGTATTTAATATCATGGTATGGTAAAGGTTAACTTGGAAAAAATACACTTACGATTTTTATTTATTAGACTTTATTGACACACACGTTTTTGTTGTAACAGAGGTATTATAATATAACATGATAAACATAAGATACAATTCTATTGCAATTAAGTATATACTCGTAGTTTATTGTGTGGGATAGAATAGACTACACTTCTGTTATATAGAGCATTGTCCTGGCTACTTTGCTAGACTGTAGTCTGTGTTAAAGTAGCCTGTTTTTTTCGTGCTGTTGTGATGTTATTTAATTGAAGAAAGATAAAGATTCGACAGGAATAAAAATAAAAATAGAGAGAAAAAAAAGAAGGAAAAGAAATATGTAGTGGGAATATTGTAGAACTAGTGAATTATTAGTGTAGGCACTATGATTATATTAGAATGTTGGATAGCAATGCTTCTGATTGATCTCTACCCAATTGGATCATATATTGGGTCTATATTTGTGTAATACTATTGGAAGTGAACGATTTCCAGTTGGTGATGAGTGTGTTATACAGATTCGGAGCTAAAAACATGTAGAATCTTTGATAAAATATCGTTGTTGCTCTCAGAACTGACGTGTAGATGTTCCTTATTTGTCTTGTGTTGTTGTTAGTATAGAAATATTGGACGAATTTCAACATATAGATTTGTCTTATGTCCAGGGCATTGTACTCTTTAAATATAAGATCTGATGGATATCTAAAGAGACGACTATTTATTACCGAATTGTCTTTTGTGCTCTTTTAGCCGACATTTATATATTATGTTGCTCCTTCCCAAACTAAAATAGTAAATTAATTAAGCAGTAGGATAGTGCAATGTACACCGATCTTAAGAGTTTGTAGTCAATTATACATCGTATTACTTTGAAAAAGTAAATTAGTTTTCTTATGCGTTTAGCTAGGTTCGATATATGTTCTTTCCAGTTAAGATGATCATCGATCAGTACTCCCAGATGTCGAATAATTTTAACTCGTGTTAATTTTTCCCCTTGGCATGGGGAAGCCGTGTTCTTGTTTGTTTTGCATTCATATAGGATGAGTATTGGATTTTGATGTGGCGATGTTCTTTCATTAATACAAAAACATACATATTTTGATTTTTTTTTGTGTTAAGCGATAAGAGGTTCGTATCAAACCATTTTTTCGCATTTTTGATTTTCATCCTGCGCACGAGTATTGACCTCTTGCCAAGACATACCCTCAAAGCAAAGCACGGTATCATCCGCGAAAGTGATTATTTTTCCATTATTTAAAGTCGCATTACAAAAGTCGTTAATATACACCAGAAATAATATAAGGCCTAAAATGCTTCCCTGTGGAATACCGTATGTTATCAATGATGGATTGCTGTATTTTTCATTGTTTCGGACAATTTAACGTCTATTTGTTAAGTAGTCCTTAAACCACTTATACGCTGTTCCTATTACTCCTATTTTTTCAAGTTTTTTTAGCAATAGTAGATGCGGTACGTGTCAAATGCTTTTGCAAGATTAAGAAAAATCCCCACGCATTTATATCTCTCGTTCAGGTTCAAGACGATATATTCCACGAGAGACATGAGGGCATCTTCTGTATTGCGTTTTAATCAGAAACCAAATTGTTGATTGAAGAGAATGTTATTTACATCTAGGAATTTGAGGAACCTCCGTTTAATACATTTTTCTAGAATTTTTGAAAAAAGAGTTAAAAGAGAGATCGGTCTATAGTTGGATATATCACTAGAGTTTCCGTTTCACCATTTAGCACGGTTGGAAAGACTCCAGATTGTACTCAGGTTAGTTAGAAATGCAAATGGTTCGGTTATGGTATTTCTTAATTTCTTTTACAAGCTTGGTTAATACCATCTTTACCTGGAGCACTGTTAGTTTTTAGTTTTGTATAACTGTATTGATTTCATGTGGTGTAGTTTGACTTAAAAATATTGAGTTCGATGTTTGTGAATTTAAGCGGACATTATTACATAACTGTAATTCGCTTGTGTTCATTCTGAGTAAATGTACATCTGAAATTTTTTGACCTATTAAGGAGAAGTATTTATTTATATAGTTTAAGATATCAGTCCGATTTTCATCAGTGTTTGGAATACTTTCATCATAAGCCATTTGAAATACTTTATTACTTTTATCGATATTAGAATGTGATATATCGATAGTGAATTCTCCAATAATTTTCCAATATTTCTTTGTATTGGTTTTATTTTATTCCACTAGATTTCTATAATATAGTATTTTCGCCATTTTTATTGCCTTATTACAAATATTTCTATAACGCTTATATTGGATTCGTACGTCTATGTTAAGAGGATGTTGCTGAATTTTTTTGTGAAATTAGGCCCTCAGTGATCCATGGTTTTATGTTTTTTCTCGTAGAGTGAGATTTGTAATACTAGTTTTTTGAAATGTGTTGTTGCAAGATATTCTTAAATTCATTAAAAGCTGAGTTTACATCTTCGTAGTCATATATTGAATTCCATGCTTCCTGTTCCAGGTCTATAATCAGTTCATTGTAGTTTATACATTTTCTTCGCAAGTTGTTAGTCTTATGTGATTTGTTGGTGTACTGTTCGATGCCCGTCATAACCGGGAAGCGGTATGTGTTTAACAAATTACTGCGTGCATTAGATACTTGGACTTAATCATAATATGGTCGAGACAAGATTTGTCTCGCGTAGGTTTGTTTATTGCCGAGAGGAATCTGTGGTGAGCTAGGACATGACTGGTTGATGACGTCGATATTAAAGTCGCCTGTGATAATTATTTTCTTAGATTGTGAGAGAGCAGTGAGGAAAGTGTCTAGTGATACTAGAAATGTCGCGGCGTTCTGAAATGAAGGCGGGCGATATATCGCTAGAACACGAGTAGACATGTCAATGATTAGGTGCAGCCAGATTGCGTCTTGTATGATTGATGATTCTTCATTTGTGACATGTAAATTGTTATAAGTTTGCACTACCACTATCGCTCCGTCACTTTGGTTGAAATGTTTGGTTGAAATGTTTGGTTGAAATGTTTGGTTGAAATGTTTGGTTGTAGCGTATACATTGTAGCCCTCTTTTTTCTTTCGTACGTACAACTTATTCAGCCAACATTCTGTGCAAATGATTATATCAAAATTGATGTTAGTTGCAAGTTATCGAAATTATAATTAATGCTTCAGATGTTGACGTTGAGTAATTTAATTCTTAAATATTATTTAATTATTTCTTTGCAAGATTCCGGTTCCCCGACTTCTCTCGTTCGAATATGATCGAATTATTCTAAGATGTCATTAAAATTAATGTCTTTAAAGCCTTTTAACGAAATTAGAATTGTGCGTATTTATTATGCTAGTGGCGTTACAGTTTAGTCTGATGCGTGTGCGTGTGTATGAAATGTTACTGGAAATTGTTGACAGTAAATTAAAAAATATAGATTGATTCGTTTGCATTCTGTTACTTGCTCCGCTATTGATATGAATAGTCTGCGATGATGAGTACATATATTTATGCTGAAAAATAAAACAATATTTTAGATGTTGTATATAAGAGTGGAAAACATATAAACACCAGATTAGATTTTTTTTTTACTAAAAGAAAATTAAAATAAATAAGATATGAAAGAAATATGAGATAGCAGATAAAGAAACTAATATAACTTTATCGCCATCAGTTTTCCGTACATAGATTTTACCATTACGGTTCCAAACAAATTTAATATTTTTTTCTCTAGTCCATTTTTTTTTTTACAGCTAAGAGGCGTTTGGTTTTATTTGATAAGTGCTCAGAGATATAAATATGTAGAGAATCTTTCGTTGACATCCTTATATCGGAGGTGTTGAGCCTATTCTGTCCCACATTGTTTACATAGTAATTTTTGGCCATTTTTAGAAAATTTTCAAGAGTATTTTTCGAATGGAATTTAACAATAATGGGATAGGGCGTTTCCGGCTTTAATGGCCTGGGTCCTCTATGAATGGCTGGAGATTGATCCTGGTGGTAGTTCGGATTTAATCAAGTTTCCAATTTTGCCAACTATTATCGTAATATTTTCAGCCAGAGATTCCTATTTCATTTTCCATGTTTGTAAATTCAATGTGGTCCAGTTTTTGTTCCAAATAGTTGACCTTTGCTGCAAGTGACAACTTGTTTTTCTTCAGTAGATTGGTACAGTATTGGTTCAAATACTTTACCACAAATAATAATATAAGTAATTTAAAAAACAAAAACATGTTTAAGTTTCGTATCAAAACTCTATTTAATTTTTTTATTTAAAAAAATATGGAGATACGTACACAGAATACATTTTTACTATTTTAAAACTAAGCTATACGCTTGTACTATGAAAATAAGACTAACTTGCTGGTGCATCTTAACCACTACACCAAAAAGCTACTCTAAATGGCTCAATAATGAAACTTACCAATAGTTTTTAGTGGTATGCCATTTGGCGTGTATCAAAGTTTACTAAATAATGTGTGACAAACACCTCTAAAATACGCGTTCTGACTTTCAAATATACCTATGAATGGTATAAAGTAGCAAATTCCTCTATAAAAATTATACATTTCATAATTTTTCAAAATCGACAACATATTTGTAATTTTTTTTTGCATTTTATTTAGTATTGATGTATACACCATATCTTAAAAATATCTATGAAGCATTTAGAAAAAAATATATTTTCTGAACGTTTTTAGTTTTTTTTTTAATCGGTTAGAGTGATTTGGAAATAAACGACTCATGTACTAAAAATATAGTAATGGAATACGCCATTTAGCTTCAGTAATTTACATAGAGGAATATTTATAATTTATCTGAAAATTTGAGTTAAGGCAAAACGAGCATGAAAATGGTCACCCGTAAGAAATACCAAATAATGAGTTAACAGGGTTCTGCGATCCACATGGCTCAAGATCGGGAAGAATGGAGACGTATTATGCTAGATATTTATTGTTAAATATTTTTCTTTCTCAGTCAATATGGTCATGTCCGAGCGTCATTCGGGCCTTGTTTAGTCTGACGTATAGTGAGACTCCTGTCATTTCTCAGTCTTGGTCCGTTCATGTCGATTCACCTCTCGCTCTTCGTCATTGTACCTTTCCAATTACTTGGGCTCTCTCATCCCAGTAACTCAGGATGTCTCATTCCAGTTTTTCCCGGCAGTCTATCTCTTCTAGGGACATGCCTAAAGTACGCGAAAATTATTTTCCTGTATGATGTGTAGTTTCTTTGATCTTGAAAATGGTTACAAAACGTTGATCCACATCAAATAATGTAACGATAGTCTACATAACAGATCGATATTCATTTATTCCAAAATACCTATTCGGTTTAACGACACCAAAACTATTAAGTGACAGAAATGTTAATCTTATCTACGTCTGTTAATGAAACGGTTATGTAAAGATTTATCCCAACCATGTTCATGTTCAATAACGTAAACACGTTGCGAGAATAATTGAATCATAGATTAAGTACTCCTGGCTGGCGGGATCGTCTCTGTTTCCATTTGTCACGTACCAACTTCACCGGCTAATGTTTAAGGAAGCTTCGGTACACAAAATTTCAGACGTAATTGCTGTGAAGCATTCGGAAACTCGTGAATAAGTAACAAAACTCGCAGAACTGAACACAAGAATGGCCGGAAAAGTCCGATGGGTCATTAATCACCCTATACCGTGACGCGCATCACTCTCTTCACGAGCCGGCAGCTACAGACGTGCAGTTTTTCTGGATTTATAATGGCAGGCTGAAAAATACGGCGCCTTAAAAAAGGAACATTAGTATGTGGATGGAAATAATTTTATTTTTTAATGTAATCTTCTTGAGCTGAATTCATTGTTTCCAACGATGCTTAAAAGTTTTAAAAAGGATTTGTCCAAGTCCTACAAATACTACTTTATTTCAAGGTTAAGAAAGAAGTGGAAGTCTGACGGTGTGCGAGTATAGCAGATTCTGATCTCACGTTTTTTATTGATAATATGACCGTGTTACTCAGTAAGACAGATCACCACTAACCTGCTGGCTTGCTGGCTGGTCCTCTGTTGATTCCTGATGATCTCCGATGTTGTATGGTTTTGGTTGGTCTCCCCGCGTGCGCTGAATATACTTCCTGGAGTGTTCCTTGATAATGGCACAATTCCGACGGAGGGTTGACAGTGTCTGAGCAAGTCGAGTGGCGACTCTCGTCAATACTGTGTAAAACAGGCATACCATAACAAATAAAAACAGGGACTACCAATCGAAGGAATCAAACGCATATAAACAAATGGAATCATGTAAGATGAGTAAGACGGTCGCACATTAATTGGAAGCTAGCTGCATGCACGGCGGCTATTGAAATTTCCGATGTGTGAACTGCCGGTGTCCTGGTGAATTCCAGTATTTTCTTCTTGATTTCTTCTCGCAATGGTTTTCGACACTAGTATAAAACAATCTGTTTATTTTTTTGCCCTTACCTTAAGTCTATCATGCTAATACCCTTACAATCTTAAAACACTGATGTCTTGTGTTGCTAACTGACAAAACCGACTAGGCTATCTTTGGAAGCGGTGAAGTGTTCCAAAAAAAAATTCTATTGTATTTTTGATCCTGAAGCAGGTCTCGTCCATTGTTTTAAATCATGCTAATAAATTGTCTGAGTGAACGTTAAATATAGCCAAACACTCATTTCGAATTTCAGTCACAAACATGTTTTTTTCCAGGCGTCGGAAGCTTTGGCATCTACCGAGCAGAAAACTTCGATAAGTACAATTCCGAAGTTAAAATGTAAACAACTCATTCACGTGAGAACTTTGATATCTCTTTAACAGTTATTCGGCGATCTTGTAAAACCAAATCCGTTATTTTGTCGACCTTTTTTGAAAATACTGCGGTTAATGGCCTTTCACTGCGACGGTCGTCTTCACTATCCTGCCGTCTGCATTTAAGCTCGGCTATTCACTTTTTAATAACTGTATATTACATTTCTGAAATCTCTCCAAAGGTTTATTTCAGTACAAAACCTTTGATAAAAAGTATTTAGTCACGGAGCGCAGCCGAATATTATTTATTCATTTTCATAAACTGTCAAACACACAAAATTGAAACAGCTGTGAAAAGTGAACTAAAATTCCTAGTAATCTCAGATGTTTCCAGTAAAAATATAAAAGTTCAAATTATCTATAATAATAATAAATTATATATATAACAGCCTAGTATATTTTTTTCAAGGCGGTGAATTTTTTACCCGCCCTTGTAGTTCTTTAAAAAATTGTTTTGTTTATTCATACATATTCGTACAAAGAGTGTAAGGAAATTATACACAAGTTTCCTATAACTTCATAGATCTGTCGGTGCTCCAGATTTACTTACTTTACGGCTGAGACAATCGGACAAATTAAAATCGTAATTTAAATAAAAATAAAAATTCGTAATGTTATCATTATCATTTAGGAGAACACATTCTTATTGTGAAGTTGTAATTATTCAGAACAGACGGTCTGTGATATTTTAAATATGAATTAAATATATTAATTAGAAAGATATACATATAAAACCAATTTTATCGAAAAATATTGTCATTGCACCACCGGGATTCGAACCTGGATCTCTTTGCTAACCGGGGAAGGTGCATTATCCAACTATGCTACAACGACAATATTTTTAGCGACAATTTTCACCTCCCCCGGTTAGGAAAGAGATCCAGATTCGAATCCCGGTGGCGCAACAACAATATTTTTCGATAAAATTGATTTTATATGTATATCTTTCTAATTAATATATTTAAGTTATCATTATTTCTGCGATTTTTAATGTAATACTTCCTTAACTATTGTTAAAACTGATGTTAAACAATTAAATGTTGTTAAAATAGTATAAGAAATGAGAATGTAATAAATTACTAGAATGATATTTTACACGCTTATGTATGAAATAATATATTTATCGTATCACAATCGTATAATAGAACAACTAATATCACAATTTTTATTATTTCTCTTCACACTTGTCATCATGTGATTCGAGAGTATGCTCAGCACTTAATCTGCATAATAGTTACGATACTAACTACCCGTGTAACACCGGTTCATAAATTCGATATAAACAAAGGTTTCGCTATAATACAGTAATATCTCGAGTTACGTTACCCCGACTTACGTAAATTTGGAGTTACGTTACGCCTATTTGCTCGTTTTTAATTCATTTTATAAGATGATTATATAATGAAAACAAATTTTAATTAAAATTATTACGTACTTACTATGTGTTGATTTTTTCTTAGTAGACAGCTATCAATGAACCTGATATCTCATATCTCCTTTAAGGAAGTTTTTTTTCGCCTTAAGTTGTCATTGCTGGTCCCACCTATGATTTAATTTCGGGGTATTACTTACTCCATATATAAATATAGATAATATGTATGTAGTAGATATAATATAATATAGATAAATTATTAAATAATAAATCCTACAATTACTACATATCAAGCAACAAATATTTTTAATCTTCGAAAACTTCTGTACGTGAAAATTTTTTCATTCTTCTCTGAAAGCAACAGCAGTGACCTTAACGTGTACGTTAGGTGCATTAAACATTGACTTTTTTGCATAATTAATACCACTAGAAAATGGTAACATTGTTAGATAATTATATATAATCTAATAACATCTGAGTGGATTTTTTTAAAAATGAAAACGTATTTTCATTGTAGAGTTTTAATTTCAGAACATAGTTATGTGATATTTAAAGATCTACAGAAAAAATCTGTCAATCGAAAGATATTTGGTTACAACCGGGATACGAACCGAAAATTTCATGATAACGCCTTTCCCCTGATAGAAAAAGTTCCAGGTTCGCTTCCTGGTGGTAACCAAATATTTTTTCGATTGATAGATTTTTTCTGAAATTAATTGATTAATATAATTTATTTTTAAATGAATAAAATTCAATGTATCCTTGTAGGTGACGAGTTTGCAAGTTTTTTTGTTGTTTAAATTTACTTTAGTGTACGTTTTACGTTAGTCTAACAAATAATGAACAAAGCTAATTTAATAATTTCTCAAATGGAAAGTGAAGCTTGATGAAGGGTGGAGCTGATGAATAGGCAACCCCCGAAGAAAGGCGAAGTTCCCAAGTACTTACCTACAACCCTGGAACAAAATAGAAATATGCTAATATACAGTTAATTACCTGTAAAATGTACAGAGAAGTGCTAATCTAATCGTAGGTGCAATTTTCACATCAGTGGTTCTACTTGAATAGAACTTTCGATTTAAAGTTTCGAATTTATTTTTAAAATCATTTACGGGTTGTACATGATTTTAAATCAAAGTAACGTGTGTTCTAATTTGCATAAAAGGTATTTTATTATTTTCTAACGTAAATAACGGTCAGAATTTTGTTCCGTGCATATCGTCAATTAAATCTTGGAACTTCATTTGCGGCGCACCAGCGTAATGACGTGCGCCATCAAATACAATGTGCATTACTTTTTTCATTTTTGTCCGTGATAACATCTAACGGGCCCCAAGTATGGCATTAAGGCATGAAATAATTTTGCACGGAAAATGTGATAACTCAATGTTTTTTTTAAGTTAAGTATAAGTTAACTGTTATTAAAAACTAGCAAAAACTACCGCCAATTGACCACTACGTATGCTGGGACCTATGAGCGGAGTTTTGTTTTTTGAGAGGCCTTGCTTTACTTTTTGATAGCTCCTCTGTCAATGATTTCTTATTAGCGGTAATTCAGCTTGACCGGGCACACTATTAAAAAATCTGTACAGCATACAGGCTGATCTTACAATATATTCTAGTGATGAGAAAAAATGCTACTCTTAACTCACAGGTGTGATTGTGATTGGTATTGGATAATATCAGTGATTGAAAACTGTGACTGCGATCACTATTTCATTACTAATGTAGGCGCTGTACGATATCACAATACATGAAATAAATAAAGAATCAATTAAAAGACCGAGCGTAATATTAAAGCTTCAATTGCGTTAAAAAATATTCTAACATAATTAATAAATATTTTTTTATTTAAATACGAAGAGGATGAAATCTTTTTTATAAAATAAAAGTGTATTTTTCGGATCAAATTCCCATTATTTGCTATTTTACAGATATTCATATACACACACACAATGCATATATTTCCTAGAACACTTTAGTGAAAGCATAACATAGCGAATCTATTTTTTGATATTTATTAAAAAAAATGAAATTGACAAAGAGAACGCATTTTTGTTGTAAAGTTGCATTTACAGAATACAGGTCTGAGATATTTTTTAAACAATTTAAATAAATCAACCAAAAAGATTAATATAGAAAATACATTTAGTTTATACCGAGATTCGAACCTTAACCTTTTCCTATCCGGGGAAGCGCGTTTACCATTTTCGCTATAGCAATCGAATACATTTTCGACAAATTTTTAACTTATATTCTGTAATCTTTCCAATTGGCACATCTATTACTCAATTTTTAAAAGCAATTAAATAATTTTTAAATGTATTCGATTGCTATAGTGAAAATGGTAAACACGCTTCCCCGGATAGGAAGAGTTCCAAGTTCGAATATCGGTAGCAACTAAATATTTTTCCATAAATAGATTTTTTCTGTATATCTTTTTAGTATTAATTTAATTTGTATTACTTAATATTACTACCTACACAAAGACTTCACAGTCTTGGGAACGATTTTGGTCTTATAAATATATTTCGATGTTCATTGTTTAAATATAAGAGTGATGTTTTTGATGCTGTTCTTAGTCCAAAGTTTAATTGATTTTGGTACTTAGCCATTCTGTGTTGAACCTAATTTTTTTTTGCTTGACTTTCCATTTTTTTTTTTCAATTTCTCTTTTATATATATTCTATGCTGCTTGTGTAGCTGCACATCTTTTTTTATATAATTAATTTTGTAAAAGTCCATAAAAGTATGAATACCATATAGATAAACAAATATAACCTAAATCTTTACACCAATGACAATTATTGTTTTGTACTCAAGTCAACATTCTTAAACGGGGATGACACATTAAATTTTAAATTGCGTGGTTGGTGTGCTAGCCTCTGCTAGCAAAAGCGTTAATTAAATTGATGCATTTTTGTTTATGCATACTTTTACTAAATCAGGTTTGAAAATATATAATTCTACCAATAAAATTTTAAATTCCATTGCTTGTGCATAACTTTACTAATTGGTATGAAAATACGTTTATATATTTGAAGGTACTAGCTGCAAAGACAGCGACCTCCATTTTTATATTTTTTCTAACTTTAATACAGTTTTCTAATCACATGGGTTTTACACATTGTGTTAATTTTACAACAATCAATCTTGGTTCTTTTTTATATATATTTTAATATCAGTGTTTACTGCAAAGACCGCAATACTACAATAGAAAATGAATTTGAAAGAATAAGATTTAGTTCTTACGAACAGATATACTTTTTTTAAACAGAACAAGCAAATCTTAGAGATAGAGTCGGCGGTTATATGATTTGTCGCTAATCCAGTTTATCCATTAAATATTCCATCTACTCGAAAGTCTACAAGGTCGACTGCCTGCCACCGAATAAGATTACGCAAAGAAGATGCTAAGAATTTTTCTCTCAATTTATGAATTAAAGTCTTACAATTAGGCCGAGATTTTTCTTTTCTATTTAGTAGATACATTAATAAAAATTTTTCGACAATTTATTGTAGAAAATTTAAATTGTCTCAAATACCTTTGAAATTGAAAAGGAAAAAAAACAGTACAGAAATCGAGGTATTAGGAATGTTCGTATTTTACCTCGTCTTTTGTAGCGCAGTCCGGCAACTGTGAAAGAATCTACGTAAATTCTAACAATTGTAAATTCTGTTTAAAATAGCCATTTGCATACAGATTATGTACACACGTAAACTGCATAACGGAATAACATTATTGTCCATTGTGTTAGTTTGTAGCTGTAAAGAATTTTCTTGCAAACTGGCGTCCAAGTGAGTAGAGCTTTTTGATTTTTCTCGCAAAGAATTCAAATTACGAAACACGTTTCCAACAATGCAGTGCAAATAGGCTATTAATGCCGAGGTCAGGAAAATATCTGAGTGTGTGTATAAATTGGTTTTAAAGCTTCTGGTTCAGCTTTCAATAGTGTTATTTCTTACTATTAGCCTCCTACGAGAATATCCTCCGTTTTTTCCTATCTTGTGCCACTCATATAGTCGTCTGCATCATCTGCCCTAGAATCTTTTGTGACACAGTTCAACCATCGAAGTTTTGGCTGATCGATTAATCTGCAACCTATTTATCTACGATATACTTCAGTGTTCCTTAATTCCTTATATCGGACCATATTATCATCGAAGACATCGAGTGGCCTCGATAAGAGTCCAAAATTATTAGCCGTAGGTCATCACGTGGGCGCTGATTTCACACCAGGGCTTCTGGTTTAATTCTCGGTTAGGTCACAATTAGGGTTTGGGAAGACCCGATTTTTTTGGTTAGTATAATATCTCATTAATAAAACAAGTACATATTCAGTCAATTATTTATTTTTATACATATATATATACATTTTTTTATCTTTAATAAAATTTTGTGAAATATACAAAAGTCATAACGAAAAAAATTGTTTTATGTATATAAACAAACAAAATTAAATTCAATAAACTAGTACACAATTTTATTAAATGTTAAAAAATAACTATTAATTTTTGTAGCAAGAAAAAAGACAGATTATTTAAACATTTCTAATAGTTTCGTATCTATCGTCCTAGGCGAAGAAATAATGAAAGCAAGACGTATCTATAAAAAATACGATTTTTTTATACGTATGAGAAACAATTTAAAATTTAATATTAAAAAGACGAGTGCATTCAATCATATGTCTGATAACCTCGAACGGATTTTAGTACAAAAATTATTTGTGACAGTAAAGGTTATTTCTGAAAAATATCACTAAGATTCAATAATTTACCGACAAATTAGACCGGGTATCGGGTCCGAGCCCGGGTGCCCGGACCCGAAAAATCCTAGTCACAATACATCGATGTGATGTGTACGCTAGTAGTTGTAGTTATAGTGTTAAAAAAATAGTATTACTCTACAGATCAATGTCTTCAGAATAGGGATTTTGGTACTTTAAGAGAGAATCCCAGATAGTTATTTACCAAGATTCTGAGCTTAGTTGATCAATACTAAAATATAATATATTTTTATATAGATTATTAAAAATTTAATTGGGTGAGGAGGAGCGTACAATAACATAATAAACTCGGTAAAAATAATACAGAGAACAATCATCAAAGTAATATTAAAAAAAAGATAAACTTTTTCAACACAAACACTTTTTGCAAAATTTCCCAAAATAGAAAACATTTACAAAAAAATCTAAATTAATCAATTACTTAAAGAAAATAACACAGTAAAATTTGAAACAAGCACATCATTAATAAATAAAAAATAATTTTAAAATACCTTAATGTAACACCAAACACTATCAGCAAAATTTTATATACTTAGGAATAAAAAACTTCAATAGCCTCCCTACACAAATTAAAGAGATAAAAGAGCTTAAAAAGAAATTAAGTGAACACTTCAGAAGCACACAATTAGATAATAAATAATATTATAGATTACAATTGTATAACTCTATATAAATTATTACAGTGTAACTCCCTCTCCAAGCATAAGAACTTCTCTCTCTTTTGGAGAGGTAAGCGAATAAAAAAGATGTAACTTTAATAATGTACAATACTCAATTAACTCATATTATAAAAATTGTAAAAAATTTCAAAATAAATTTTAAAAAAAAACTATGTTTTTAACCATTTAATTAATAAAATAATCTATATAAAAATGAAGATAACCACAAACTTGAATTTGAAAATATTAAAAGTACAATGTATTTGCAATATTTGAATTGTCCAAGAACATACAGTTACTGGATTTTAACCTACAAGGGACTGTTATTAAACAAATAATAGATATATCTCATAGAGACGAAGCTATTTTTTATTATATTTAATGGGAAAATATGGAATATTGGTATAAGTATCAAATTTAGTCCATGTATGGCGATAGTGTAGTGGTACTTGAAGAGTATCCACATATTAATATATATACAACTTCAAAAATTTGATAGATATGGAGATTGATTAATGGATTAATGGGTGAGAATGGTGAAAGTTATATTTGATAAAGTGATCAATTACCAAAGACAGGTTGTAAGCCCTGTAATTATCCATACTTCCATATTTATCCAGTAAACATAATAAAAAATAGCTTCGTCTCTATGAGATATCTATTATTTGTTGATTAACAATGTATTTGGTTTACAATTCATTAATACTCAAGCCCAAGATTTTTGTAGATCACACCTAGAACAAGAAAGCTTATATTAAAGCTCCTCGAGATCTCTCTACTACTGCGTATTTATGAGTATGTCATTTATATTTGCATATCTAGGCGAGAATTTGGGTGAAATTAAAAAATATCTTTAAGGGTTATCTCAATATTCGAGTCCCAAATTCCAGGACAATGTTAAATATTCAATACCGTTCATACTATTAAAAACAGTGGACTCTTTAACATCCTGGTCAGTGGAAATAAATTGATCCGGACAAAATATTCCGGATAATGTCATATAAGAAAAATACATAGAAAACTAACGCACATATGTGACATGAAAATACAAAATTAGGATATACTCGTAAAATATAAGTATAAACAATTGAAAAGTTACTAATAAATAATAAATCAACCGCTATGCACATTATTTCTATTAACAATATGACGTGATGAGCCCGCCAGCTTGCATCAAAAGTAACACTGAATTTAAGGGCACCCTAATAATAATTTTCGAACGCGTATCAACCGGAAACGTTAAAAAAATGGGATTTTTTTACTGCACCGGTTAATAGGACCCCGGATAATATATCTATCCATAATAATATGAATGCTTTACACGAAAACCGCATCGTTAGTTAAACTGCGTTGATACATATCAAAATCTGTTTTTAAACAATTATGAATTACTTTTTGTAATTATATTATGTAAATTGTAATATATTTGTGTGTTTTCGATCAGAAACTTATTAATTGAAAACATAAATCAAATTGTTGATCAGAAATGAAATTTTAACTTTGTAATTAAAAATACCCTGAATACCTACGTCAATAATTATTTATTTCAGCAGATAGGCGATATGAAAACGACAGAGCAAACTGTCAATCATAGTAAGAAAGTGTCTGAAATTCTATAAATTTTTAACTGCGATTTTTGGTACTCGGGCCGAATATCCAGCCTTGTAGCACCGTGCGGCGTCCTCTGTTTATTATTTTTCTCTTAGCGATATACAATTCCGACTGCCTCGTAATACCAGTATGTTGCCATTTAATAAAAAATGAAATATGAGGTAATATGTGTTGCGAGATAAAAGAAGGGTATTTATATATTTAAAAAATACCGTATTATAAATGATCAACTATAAAAATTTTGTAGATATTTTAATTTTATTTATACCCATGCCTCATATATTGAACATATTATTATCGTTGACAAAAAAATATATTTAATGCAAGAAAATATTTGTTTTACTTTAAATTTTCTTAGAGTTATGTCCGTTAAATTATGTCCGTTTGATCGGATAATTTTACAGGTATTGTATTTTTATTCACCTTATTATTATTAACTAAGTATGTATATTTATTTTAGTAAAAACATAGTGCCTGTACATGGTGGTATTGATATAATATTTTTATCAATTAATTTAAGCAACCAAATACCTAGCTGATACCCGATAGGTAAATATAGTGAACATTAATTTTGAAAGAATACCAAGAGAATTATACTTACTTATTATTTTGAGAGATTATATTTATTAGTGTACATATATATTAAAGGGATCATATATTATACTGGTGTAGTGGTTCTGCTCGCGCCCCACAAACATGTTAGGTATCACCTGACAGCCATATAGTGTCGAAACGCAGCGACCAATAGCTGATGTCAATACATCGTGTCAGACAAGTCCTAAAAGCTAGCCAACCACATCTCCGCAGACCGTTCTTTCGCCAACACTTCAAGCGAGCCACTCCAGTCTTCAACTATACTCGTAGTACCTGCCAGTTTATTTTAATACCTTGCTCTAGATACGGCATAAATACTCACACGCGCATTCATATACACTGCAATATGCACCAACACGCGTGAGACTAGAAGAGAGTTAGGACTTCAGTCTCACCATGCACAAAACTTTCTGATCCGAACACAACATAACATACAAACGTCGGTCGCTCCATCCGAGTGACTTGACAACTGAGATCCTCATGGGTCAATCATAGTCTACAACGACAGTCCCTACACTGGATATACTCTTAGTACACAATATTTTAAGGGTAGATGCACATTCAAAATATGAGTCGAAAGTGTTCAAGCTGCGTGTGCCTGATCTTAACCACGTTAGAGATATTATAAGCATTAAAAAAAATTGTAGTTAGGCTATTATTCGATTAGTTAAAATATTTTATAGATTTCAAATTAAATATTGAATACAAAAATATTACAGATAATCGAATTTCAAACAGCCAAACTATTTTTGTTAGACGATTAAAGGCCTGAAGCAAAAATATAGAATAATATTTTATAAATTTCGCAAATATTTTTTTCGATGCACGTAAACTTGAAATTTAACACGATTTTGTAAAAATCTCAAACAATTATATTTTCCGTAACTGTGCAGATTTTTTACAAACTCCATGAACATTTCGATTCTTAATTTAGTCAGGTATCCACCCATAAAATATTGTGGACTAGGTTGGTTACATACTGTATTTTTATTTTATATATACACATGAATATAAATAAGAGGGAGGAATATGAAACGTATGATGTAACACATCGTGAGAAAATAAAAATAAAATTTGATTAAAGATATTATTATTTTATTAAATAGAGATGCGTACATGGCAATTCAATATTCTTAATATTTTAAACGTAAGCTAAGCTCTTGTACTATAAAAATAATTCTAACTTGCTGGTCTCCCGGGACTAGGCTCGATCCCCGATAACTCGATAACTAGACGCAAAACCAAATAAGGACATGGCAAATAATTGCTTCAGAATTCTTTAATTATTAGATTTTATCATAGACCACCAAACTGATCACTTTAGCGCCACTCACGCAATCAATGAGCTCCGCGACTTTATATAAATATATGACTCGATTGGAACGAAAATTTAAACGCTGATAATATATGCATTAATGTAAAAAATACGTCTTGTTTACACAAAGATTTAATTTTTGAAGAGAAAATAATTTTACCGTTGCATAAATGTGTCATAATCTATCGGATTTGTTTCGTTGGATGCATTTGTGTAGAATGCCCCTCGCCTCGCAAATAATGTTCCAAACCCCTCTCCTATATACACGCTTCATATCATGTCCATTCATTTACTAGTCTGTGGATTTTATTTACGATGGTTTTTTATTGCTTATATTACCAGGTATTTAATTTATTTTTATTATTATACCTAGTGTAATATATTACATGTATGTAAAATATTGCAAATTCTATGAATGATAGACGTATTAACGCATACCGTTTTTTATTACAATATCACAGTGCAAAAAAGCATTGGATTAAAAAAAAAAATTAAAAAAAGTTTGTGATTAACGTCCTAGCTCTCATTTAGATCAAACAGCACGTCATATTTATTTCATATTCTCAGCCGGTGGTGGACGAAATCGTCTGTCTGCTGCCATTACCGCGCCATTTTGCACACTTTACCGCGTTTAATTTAAAATTCACAGGGTAAGAACTCTTTTGCATTTCATTAACGGCTTTTTGAAACTTATAAAAAAAGTCGTAACGCCGCGATGGCTAGGTACTACGCACGAAATATAAATGTGAAATTGCGAAACAGAAAAATAGACAATATATTTAGTACCTACCGTTATACAATGTGAACGATCGACGGTAGGTACTGTCATTTCTTTTTACATTTGTCAACGGTCATTTGGAGAAGTATTTTTTATTTATTTTCTTTCTAGGCCCATTTAACGGTCCGAAAAATTCAACGTTAATATTATTTAATTAAAAACTCTTATCATTATCATCAGTCGTTTTATATCCACTACCTGATGAAAGCCTCCCTAAGTGTCTCCCACCTTTCTCTGACCATGGTTATTCTCTGGCACGAGTTGGATGATTTAGTCAGTTCAGCAAATCATGGCGGCTCTTCGGTCTCTTGGTTTCACTCGGGTACCATGACCGACAACTGTAAGTTTACTAATGCCATGTCCAATGTCCAATGATTGTCTTTTTATTTTCTTTGTGTATTTTATTATGTTTGTCCTACTTCTCATTTCCAATTCTCTTTATCTTAGCCAACTTATGTGTGGGTATAATATTTAATAAAAGTTTCTTAAAATATTAATTATTTTTCCAAGAATCACGTAGCTTCCATTAGAATTTTTTTTGGAATTACAAAATATGTGATTACAAGGTTTCGCAAACTTAATATAATTTAATATATGTACATGTATAATATATATATATAAAGTTCAGATGGAAACAAGTATGTATCATAAAGAAGATATAGATCATTTTTAATATTTGCAAATTAAACTTTGTGGTTTATTATAGTATTTTTTTTATATTTTATAGATTATTTAACTGTGTTTACAATAACCACTTAATGAGTTATTTTAAAATACAAACCGATTTCAATGGTTTGGTATTTGATGGTTTTTTTAAATTTTCCGATCTTACTTTTGATAAAAATTCAAGATTGTCTGTTTTACATATAAATAATGTAGATCAATTAAATTGGATACTTTAGAATTATTAGAAATAAATAACGCATGTAAAATTAACCAAATTATTATCAATAACCAACAAAAATTAACCAAGTCCTATTTAAAATTTTTTCCCAAGAATTTAAGTTAAAAACTAGATTTAAAAATAAATATATATTATGCTAGTTAATGGTATTTTCTGAAACCGGTTGGTGTTTTAAAATGACTCATTAAGTGGTTATTATAACCAAAGTTAAATAATCTATAAAAAAGTGAAAATATAGATTTATAATTTTTTTCATAAGTTTTCATGCATAACATAACGATTTTATAAGAATTTTCTTAATTCGGCATTGTCATGTCAGTCAGTCATGAAGTTTTTTTAAGTAACCAAATATTTGTAATGAAAAATATTTGTGAACGGTGAATTTGATATTGTAGCTGCCGGGCATATCTGTGGTGGTGTATTAATAATTTTCTCACGATCCGATAGGATGCTATTAACCCCCTGGTCTGTGTATTAACCCGATGTTTTATATTTAATATTTCCAGTCTGAGGAGGCACTATGTAATATGTATTTCTTATTTGTAAAAATAATCATAAATTAAGATTAATAAATAAAATTAAACCTTTTTGGTGGGAACCGAACTCAGTTCTCTAGTATGATAGACGGGGCAAAGCGGAATACTCAAAGGGGGATAAAGGGGGATAAACTGCATTGCCGAGGAATACAAGTAAGATGTGAAATTATCCTTTAACAAATATCTCTGTATTGATATTAAATTGTTACAAAGTGCAGCGGAGGTAACTATTGTGATGTTACATTTCAAAATGCGCGGCATACCGAGCGCTGCATTACCGACCGGAGCAGACGCGGCCGAGGAGAGAGAAGGCGTGAGTAGAAGGGAGGACAGGCGGCGGAGGAGGTCGGGCGCGCAAGCCTGGGCCGCACGAGAAAACAATGGCGGCCTGAAAAGCAGTGGTAAATTTGGGAGTGGTTGATCCTTGAGTTTATCTACCTAGAGGAACTCGCGTCGGGGTGGCCCCGACGAATTCAAGGCGAGCGTAGTAAATCTGCGGGTATGGCACAGACACATGGAAATGCAGAAGAAAGAGTTTTGTACTGGACGTGGGACGAATGCTACCAAGTCTGTTGCCACCACCTGAGCAAAGTAGATTGTTTTAAACAAATAACGGTGATTCAGGCGTGTGGCGCCGAGTTATGACATGTCACGGCGGAGTCATCGGCTGCTTCGAGTGGGATGTGTCCCTAGAACAATTTCATGCTACATGTGTAACTTTAATATGTAAATATAATGTAATTAATGTATGAATCAGAGTTGTTATTGTTAAAGACCATTCCCATCACACCGCACACCACACACACCTTATGCACATACTGAGTCTAGCCGGCGGCGTGGTGCGCTGGCGTTCGATCCACCGGTGCCAGCGCACAACGTAACACAATACACTCGGTTCTCTTTTTATGCGAACTATTTTTATGCAATTTTGAAGTTATGCCGTTTATATTTTAAGAAGCTTTTTTTTTTTAATAACTATTTTAGACCATTTTGACATGTTAAAAGGGTAAGAAATTCGGAGAACTTTGTCTCCGGATATATCGCTTCCTGCCACGGTGAGTGTTAAGGATAATTCAGGTAAGCTAAACAGTCGTATTTAATGAGTGGTTCACTAATTGCTTTGTACCGGAAATGGAAATATATATGAAGCAGAAAGCTCTCGATTTCAAAGTTCTATTGATCATTGACAATGCACCATGTTATCCATATTTGGAACATCCTAATGTACAGGTACTATTTCTTCCACCCAACACAACAAGCATCATCCAACTATTGGATCAAGGCATAATTTCTACTTTCAAAAAATATTACATTAAGAGCACTTATCGATATATGTATAGTGGATAAACTAGGAAATGAGTCAGTGACAGTAACTGACATTTGAAAAAGTTTTTCTATTTTGGACTGTTTAAATCATGTTGCACTTGCTATCTCTCAAATAAGACCATAAACTTAAAATTCTTGTTGGAAAGCAATTTGGCCCAAATGTGTTACAGTCAAAGAAACTAACCAAACAGTTTTAGCTGAAATAATTTCTTTAGCACATGAAATTCGTGGGGAAGTTTTGAAGCATACACCCAAAACGATTTAGACGAATTACTTGAGGATAACGTCATGAATGATAATGATATCATTGGTATAACTCTTGATACCGTTGAAGAACAAATAAACGAAAATGAATCGGAAGAAAATGAAACTCCAGTCACACTCACTGCAAGTGTAATTCGAAAAGGTCTTCAACTTTCTAGTCAATTGGCAAACCATTTCATCGAAAAAGATGATAATTCTGAACGAGCATTCAAGTTTCAACGCGAGCTTCAGAATTGCATTTCTGGATATCAAGAATTGTAATTAATTACAGGAATTAGCAAAGCCATCGCAAAGTTTAATCACTGATTATATTGTCAAAGGGAAAAAAATCAACATGCAAAGTTGAAGCTAATTTTCATTATCTTCAGGACATAGATCTGATACGCTGACTATCTCTTCTAGTAATGAAAGTGATTTCGAACCAGTTCGCAAATTATGCCGAACACTCTCATTTAGCGACGATAATTCTAAAGAAAAAAATGTGAAAAAAGAATAACTTTTTTTGTAAATTTTTTATATATAAATTTAGAAGGAATATGTTACGATTATATTTTTCTGAAATTTAATAAACTTTTCTATGATTGTTAATGTTTTTATAAAAATATGAATAAACATTTTAGAAGGAATATGGTAAGACTAATTATTTTTCTGAAATTTAATAAACCTTTTATTATGCGATTTTCGGTATATTGTAATTCATTGATTTAGTTTTATGCGGTTTTAAAAAATTATGGAAGGTATCGTTTATTTTTATACGTGTCTAGTCTTTTTTTATGTGTTTTCCTGTGGAACGTATCTACCGCATAAAAAGAGAACCGATTGTATTTTTAATTTAATTAAATGTCGGTATAAAAATGATATTAATGATAAAGTTCGTATATCAAAAATACGAATCAATGATTGCAATTATATTCTAATAAAAAAAATCAGAATGAAAAATGAAATGAAATTGAAATTGAAAAATTTGAAATCAAAAAGATTTTGGAAGTGCCTGGTATCGATCCCGGTACTGGTAAGGTGAAAATAAATCAAAAGATAAAAGTGAGAGTATATAAAAATGTTACGTAATTTTCTAACGCATTATTTCTACCATAGTTCTAATGAATTCACTTTTAAGAGGTTGTTTATATTTAAAGTATTAAAGATAAAGATATTGACAAAACCGGTCCGAATTTATGGGACACAGAGACGAGACAAAAAATCAGCGATGTTCTGTCAATAATAATAATAATAATAAAGAACTTATCGATATGGATACGGATATCAAACCTCCTTTAAAGATATCTCCAATATTCATCATGATTGAATGAATGATCATAATGATCTTTATCTCGACGGATTCTCCTAGATAAACGATTATGCTATTTTTTAAAATGTGCACAGTAAGAACATTACAACTGCGATAGAGCGCTAAGACTGCTGAGATTGAATCAGGCAGGTCCGAGCATGTAATTTGTGTACTACTCATACGTTAAAACGGTTTTTTTTCCTTACTCGACCCTAGAAGTTAGTAGAAAACGAACAAATCATGATTGTATATATATATATATATATATATATTGAATTCGAATAAGATCAGATGTTTTTCAAAATAAAATATTTTACTCAAGTTTTCTTAAATTTTCATAATTATAGATTGTTTTTTTTTCTTCCATGCGGCACATGCGGCACCCAAAAGTTCATAATCGAAGTCACAGATCAAGCGTTATCTACCCCTGGACAAATTCAATCTTCACTTTTGCAGGTGATATCTAACCGTTTCGTCTCGGTTTTCCCTCTAATATATCTGGATGGAAAACTTCTGAATAAACCCATTTATAATATCACGTTATATACAAGTTATTAAATTTTATTTGAAAAATTACAAATGTTTATAGTAAAATTCTTCACGTATAATCTTCAATACTCATTTTCAAGTTTGGTTCATTTATAGCAGCTACGTTTCTGAAATCAAAAAGATGTTTGATAGAATTCAGACTCTTACATATATTTATTCAGTTTGAGTAATTTATAATGTCACCTTATTAAAAATATAATAGAAATTAAAAATACCTTTTTTTAAAAATATTTTCTTGAATGATAAAGTAATATGCTGAAAATTCTAGAATATAATTTAGAATTTTCAATGGTAACAATTTACGATCCTTTAAGTCATCATTCAAATATAAAACGAATTGTAAATTTTGAAAAGGTTTTGTAAACTTTGATGTTTAATTGAGAATTAATATTTCAATGAAAATAATTATTTTATACACCTCTTCTGTTTACGTGTTTTCTTTAAAAATATTATTTTAAGATGCCGGGTTAAAAATTTTAACAATGTCGTGTTGTTAAAAGTAAATAATTTGTGTTCTAAGATTTTGAGGTTGGTTTGGATACGTAGACTAATATGTATATTTTTTATTAATTACATTAGCACATTTAGTATTCAATTTATTTTCGTGTGTTTACTGACTTGATATTTCTGTGACCCTTTCGTTTTTAAGTTTTTAAACCTCTGTAGTATTAGGATCCATGATTTGCAACCATGTGGGCACTCAATTAATGTATGATTGAACACTTTCCGTTCTAGACGTAATGTGTAAATGTGTTTTGAAAATCATATTCAGACATTTGAATACATTTCAATCCCGCTTTGTTTTGCGAACAATTTCGTCCGATGAGGAACTATGGATATAGATTAATTATTCGGTTATTGGACATCTCTTTTGTAGGGAGCCTTGCTTCGTATTTATTTGAAATACATCTCAATATCGTGTACACGTGATGACACTTTGTTCTAGAGATAAACTCAGAGATCAGCTTGAGATTGTTAGAAAGAGACAAAAACTCAAACCATTAAACCATGGCGTACGTTCTGACTGTGAGATTTATTACGTGCACATAATATCGGCAATTATGAAGGTGTCAAAAACTGAATATTATGACATACTATTTTGATATGAAACAACAAATTGAAAAAAAGACATTATAATAAAAACAAATTGTTACATATTGATATTTATTTTACACAAAGATTGCTTATTATATTATACACAGCGTTATATATAATACATTTGATTATATAAAATGTTATATATATTATGATATAATACAACAAATTTAAAAAAAAAACGTTTTAATAAAAATAACAAACGGTTATTTATTTTGCAAAAATATCACTTGCATTGTAAAAAAAGTCAGCCAATATACTTGTACATAAGAATATATAAAAGTTTATTATGGTTACTCTCGGATTCCCAACGCACGGTGTGCTCAATGTATTACGCTAAAGAAAATTCCACGAAATTCCAGGTATACGAACCACACTATAAAACACTCAACGATCCTGCTTTCAGCAAATATCGTCACATAATATCGTAGTGATAAATAATTTATTGAAATTACCGGTACTTATAAATTTATTTACTGCCAAGTCGCTAATGGAATTTAGCCATATTTACCGGTAAATCGGTTTACCGTAAACCGGTAATGCATGTTTTAGTGTGTACACGGTGAATAGGAAAGTCGAGAGTTTTCTTCAAAGCATCTCGTGGGAGCAAAATCCGTATCTCGGGGACTGTCTCGAGTCGAAAATCTTCGTGGATACGGGTCATAACCGTACGTGAGTATCAAACATAGGCAAGGTATTGCTAGAGGCTATATAGACATAATAAATAATGTAATAGAGTAGCAACAGATCGTTAATCTTCACAAACTATCTCGTAGACCCTCTATCAAGAAATGAATCAGACAGGATGATACAATCTAACTTAAAATATCTACGGCTAACTTTAAACATCTGTTTAGATTATTAGGATAGGAAAAGAATGTACCATTTTCTAAAAATTTTCTCTTACAGAAAAGTAAAATAATTGTTTTATAAATAGTATAATAAATAACTTATTATAGAAATTAATGAAATACGGATGGGTTAGGGACAAAAAAATATCCACCCTTACACAAAATGAAAATGGAGATGTTTCATTGTGCTCGCTTGAGTGGTGCGATAGAGATGATATTCAGACGCTGTCAACTCCATCACATCGACCTTCACGGTATTGTGACGATGACAGAGGGCATTGTGCTTCCGTCATTTGACCCGTGTGTCTAGAAATTACGTCTTCCTTAAGCATCATTAATTCTAGAAACGATCGATTTAACTTACCTCTAAATTTGTTTCATCATATTTATTATTTTAATTAATAAAAAATAAATATATTAGTATAGCAAATAATATCTCATTTACCTACCTACTCAGGGTGTGAAAGATTTACAATATGTGAGTGTTGTGGCTTTCGAATATAAGAATTTCTAATGTGACGTAAGTTTTACGTTTATGGGTATAAATTTTTGGAGGCGTAATAAATAAATTATTAAATAATATTCATTCATTGGAATATTCGGTTCCATGATTTACTCAAAGCTTCACAGCAAAATGTAATTTCCAAAGCAATACGAAATATTTTTAGGTATAATGATGTTATTTGTATCAGTGAAACGCTTTCCGCCAAAATTGTTACTAACTATTAGATTTTTAATAAAGTATATTTATATTCGTTCGAAAAAATTAAGACCTCAAAATATTACGTAGCATTGATTAATCATGTTTTATGATATTTATATTCAAATATTCTTCCCATAACAATATATCCACTTCAAACATATTTTATTATACTCATACGCTCTGTATGACTTAGCCTTCGAAACCTCCCTAATTTTACGAACTTTATAATTGTTGGCTTATACATGACGTAAGTTCCTGCTTATAATATAATATTCAGGTTACACTTAATTTCATTTGATAGCTCTGAAAATTCTCCTGAAGATCAAACACATCCGGTGTTGCTACATCTTTCATTGTAAGTCCAAGTTTCTGATGCATAACTAGTTTTAAATAATAAAAATAATTCTGCGCTATGTATAAAATCATCTAAAAAAATAATTGAAAATATAAAAGGTTATTTAATTTCTACATGGTAAGTTTTTACGCTCCTGTATATAATAATATATATTATTATTGTACTACTTAATACGCTATATTATATGATATATAATATATTTTTAATTATAAAATGTAATAAATGTAAACGTTTTTGTTAAAATGAAATAAATGTCATTTCATGCCTGTTAAAGACTTTTTTATATAGGTACATAATTTATATGTTGCGTCAAATTGTCCAACATGTCCGTACAATGTTTCAAATTGCGAGGGTTGCTCCAACGGGACTACACACTTTAATCAAGCTCGAGTGTCCTGAAAAATTTGGAACGATTATTTTCCTGGGATCAATAAAAAGAAAGCAATTTTGTTCGCGCCCTTTTCAGCTCTGTTAAATTCCTCCACATGAAGCCTTCCCGGGTGAATTGGTCGAACCCTCAATTGTTACAATGTTTTCCCGCGCGCCAAGCATTGCTGCACTGTCATTGTCTACGAAGAACCTATTATTTTCTTAATAGTGCGCAGTCGTTTATGCTCGAGCCACACGTATCAAGAACACAAAAAAAATGCATCGAGCTTAATTGAGCAACGATAAAAATTATAGTTTTCTTTCAGGATATTGAACATTAACAAGGAGTGGCAGAATAGTATAGCTCCAATGTAATCATAAATAATTTATAAAATAATTTGTTATTAATGATAACGCATTTTTTTCTTCTGCATCTCTGCGTTTAATATATGAAATTCCTCAAGTCTTAGTTGCTGGTATCGCAGGTCTACTGTCTGCCGATCCAGTTACGTCTTTGGTCTACCCATATTTCGCCTTCCAATCCAAAGTGTCCACCCGGTCAGATGATAAGTTGTATTTTCAGAACATAGCTCCGTAATATTTTAATACAAATTAAATTAATCAATTAGAAAAATACACAGAAAAAATCTATTTATCGAAAAAATATTTAAGTTCGTATCTCAGTAGCAACTAGAATTCACAGCAAAACATGTGTTCTTCTTTCGTTTAATTTAAAGACAATTTTGAAGTTTCCGAATGCTATTTGTTCCTTGACTTCTATATCTTTGATGACATGACTAAGGTAAATGTCTAAGCACCTCCCCCGGTTAGGGAAGAGATCCAGGTTCGAATCCCGGTGGCGCAACAACAATATTTTTCGATAAAATTGATTTTATATGTATATCTATATAATTAATATATTTAATTCATATTTAATAATTTAGAATTTAAATCTAAATATCACTTACACTCATTCGCAGTTTTAAGTGCAACCAATATTTAACCGTCTAACTATAATACCTATATTTGACATTTCACGCATTTGGATTAACTTTCCTTTGTCTAAATTTACATAAAATGAAATGACTCGCATGCACGCAGCGAGTATTTACACTCTGTAGAAACACTAATCACAAGAAAAGTATGAATCGATCGCTAACGGGTATTTAATATTGCTTTTAAAATGAACTCGGAAACAACAATTTCTCGGGAAGGTTGGACATTAATCTACTGAAAGGTACCTACTGCACTTGTGGGAGTATTTCCATACCCTTAATGAATAAACTGGGTCAGAGTAATAAGTAAACCTGTTTGCTGTGTGCATTTTTAGTAAGAGATGTTTTTTTAATGTGTTTTGTGTAATTTGTAAGTTAACGGGTTCACCAGCAAGAGGTAAACGATTTGTTTTTATTATTGTCGTTGGCATCAATTGTTGGGTCAATCGGATTTTATTTAGAGAATTTTAGTCAAAATTGGGTATAATGTAGTTTTCGAGATGTTCAGTTGTTGCGCATTATATTTGATGGAGATAGTGTTATCTGCAGTCACAGCCTCTATGTTTTCGTCTGAGTATTGTGCACGTTGACGTTTATGTTCGTGTATTCTTTCAAATAATCCATTACTTTCATAATATTTTTCATTTTAAGTAATGACATACTGTCTACATGACAGCTGTTAAGTATCAACTTCCAAAATACACCGCTAGAGAAATGGTGGCAATTTCAAATCTCAAACCTCTTGTGAGATACCCATTATAATGAAATAAATCTACATCTACATTTCAACCTGACTGCCTCTGTAACCTGTAGGTACCTCAAAATCATTCGTTAAAATACTGTCAAGTCAATAGAGCTCGTATTATTCGAGACCGTGTGAGGTTGTCAACCTTTTCGTACAAATTAATCACTAAACTTCCTAGTTACCGCAGACTAGTAAATGAATAGACATGACATGAAGTGCATATACGAGTATATAGGAGAGGGGTTTGGAATATTATTTGCAAGGCTAGGGGTAATCTACACACATATATCCAACGAAACATAAAACCGATAGATTATGATACATTTATGCAACAGTAAAAGTATTTTCTCTTCGAAAATTAAATCTTTGTGTCAACAAGACATATTTTTTACATTAATGCATATTATATTGTTAGCGTTTAAATTTTCGTTCTGATTGAGACATATTTTTATAAAAAATCTCAGTACAATTTGATTGCGTGAGTGACACGTGGGTGTCACCAAAATGACAATTTTGGACATGGAATTTGCGTTAGTTTATGTCTATTTATTTGGTGGTCTATGAGAGTTACTAATTTTAATGAAATCATATTTTATTTGTGAAATTAAGATTTTTCAGAAAACACTTTCTGATTATTAAAACAAACCACGCCGGGAATCGAACGCGGAACACTATAGAATTTTAATCATTTAACTTATAAGTGACAAGTGACATTATACAATATCGTTAGGTTCTACCTACAGATTTATTAGTGAGACATTTAGTTTTTCCTGTTGGAAGCGACAATTACATCGATAATGTAATTATCCGATTAAATATCGAGTGAATTATATATTTAAAAACAATTATATCTATGTATTGGAGTAATAAATAAATGGAGAGGCTGTTGATAAACTTGATACTTATTAAAAGCTTATATTAAAATAATAAAGATATTCAAACTTCTCAAGATAAATTTCCAAGAGAACTATCCTTCAGATTTCTGAAGTAATAATCTAAAATATTTAGTAAATATAGTCTAAAATACTAGATTTTTGAAATTTGAAAAATTCAGGAATAGAGATACGAGTACATAACAATACTTGTTGACAGGCGGATTTCTATATTTTGCGCAGGGTTCTAAAAAGTAACCATGCAAAATGTGATTGAGTGAACAGAGAATAGACACATATACTCGTGTTTACGCACATTATTATTCTTTCGGTTGGCATCCCTAGGTTTTGCATGTTGGTATGGGTGATTGTTAGTGCAAGTGTAAGGTTGCCGCTGTTTCTGCGAGTATCAATCGCAGTCGGTCTTCCGTCAGATAAGAAAATACAAATACGTCACGGTAGTTAATTATTTCAGCCGGTCAAAACAAGCATATTTAATATCGGGTTAGTGGTAATTTATGCTTGCATTGAATTTCATATTATTAATAATTAACCCGAGATGCAACATGTTATCGAATGGATTTTCCAGAACAACTCGTAATTACATTCAATGTTATATCTATAAATTAAGTTAAATTTTACTGTAGAAATAATAAACAATTTGTTTTTAAGCAATTTATTTTTAGTATATTTTTCTGTATATGTTTTTCCACAAATATTCAACTTCAGTCATACTTATTTAATTATTTGCTACCAATTAATTACCTACTATTTTTATTTCCATAAACCCTAAAAAATTGTATTCTCATTGTAGTTATTATTCTTTTGTAGACTTATAGCCATTCAATGAGTATTTATTATTATTTAAATACTTTCTTCATTATGTACAACTGTGCCATATTATTAAAAAAAATAATGCTCTTCCATGAAAGCATTTTTTTATTATTAGGAGAACACATTCTTATTGTGAAGTTGTAATTATTCAGAATATAGGTCTGTGATATTTTAAATATAAATTAAATATATTAATTAGAAAGATATACATATAAAATCAATTCTATCGAAAAATATTGTTGTTGCGCCACCGGGATTCAAACCTGGATCTCTTTCCTACCCGGGGAAGGTGCATTATCCAACTATGCTAAACCGACAATATTTTTAGCGACAAATTTTCGAACCTATAAGGTAGATGGCTCTTTCAAATAATGGAACAATTATATGTAAGAATATCAAAAAGGTAACATATAGGTTCGAAAATTTGTCGCTAAAAATATTATCGCTGTAGCATAGTTAGATAATGCACCTTCCCCGGTTAGGAAAGAGGTCCAGGTTCGAATTCCGGTGGCGCAACAACAATATTTTTCAATAGAATTGATTTCATATGTATATCTTTCTAATTAATATATTTAATTCATATTTATTTTTTTATTCCCCATTCCTTCACATCAAATATTAGGTCTAACGAAATAAAAAAAGGGATCCATTGCAGCGAGCGAACCTGCACTGTCTATACCCGACCCGCTTCCAGCCGCCCACCCAACAAATTGTTATTCATTTATTCGGGCCGTCGGATCCCAGTGACAGTCGGCTTGCATCAGACGACTCGTGCATAACGTCGTGTATAGCAGGAATATGCTACGGCATTTTTATTACCCGCATCGCTGACTATCTATAACTGCAGCCAAGGATGGCATGTATCGAAATAAATCATTTTAAAATATCGGCCGTGTGAAGTGAGAGAATTATTGTGCACCCTTAGTTGAGTTTAAATAGGTTTCAATTAAACGATCACAAAATTCACAGTACCCGTTTCCTCCAGATATTTCTGAAAGTTATTTTACAAGAGGGAGGTTGAAATAATTTCTACTCGTCATCATCAACATTATTATCAGTTTTCTATGTACTTATGGATGAAAGCCTTCCCAAGTGTCTCCCACTTTACTCTGTCCATTGTTATTCGCAACCGTGTATTTCCGAAAAGTTTGATCATTTCGTCAATCCAACGGTTTGTTGGTCTCTTGATTTCCTCAGGTACCACTGGATGACTGTATTTGTCCAATTACTGTTCGTCTTCCGAGCGATGTGGTATGCCCGTTGATATATTCAGACATTTAGCAATACCTTGTTTCTTATAATCAATTATTAATCTATATAATCAATTACTAATTCATGTATATTTTAAATCTCTATAAAGGTGTTTTTTTAGAGGTATATAACTTAAAAATGAAATAAAACACATAAAAATCGTGGTAATGGCCATGGTAATTGGAAAGATAATTTTATGCCATTAGTGTTTAAATATGATTTCGCGCATATGGGCGCCGCGGCTGGCTCGAATAAATCGCAATCTAGACTACTACTTTTCAGAGCAGCTGAAGCCGTATATCGGTAATAACGCGACAAATATTGGCTTCTAAGTCTTCTATCGTCTCTGGTTTATCGGCGTAGACTAAAGAGTTTACATATCTCCACAGAAAATAATCCAAAGGTGTTAAATTACACAATCTTGGAGGCCAATTCACAGGCCCATTAGGCGAAATTATGCGTTCATCGAATGTTTACTTCAATAAATTGATTGAAGCGCGCGCTGTGTGGCACGCTGTGCCGTCTTGTTGAAACCACAGTTCTTCCACATTAATGCCATTCAATTGGAGAACGAAAAGTCAGTAATCATGAATCTATAGCGCTATCGATGGCGATTCGACTCATTCGGGTCCTCCTCAATACTACGCTCCGCTGTAGCAACAATCCCTTCAGTGTGCTCTGTAAGATGTCTCTGTAGATGAGTATTATCAATAAGAGTATGCGTGGTGCGAAAACGATTTATGGTTATTCGAATTACTTGCTCGGATTTACGGTTATGTCGACTGTAAAATGGACGTAGTGCACGGTAAGTTTCGAGAACTGAACCACGATTTTCTAAATAAATTTGCAAGCGTTGTTCTGGCGTAAGTCTATTCAGAGTAAAATGGCCAACCAAACTTCAGCTGTCAAATTGGTTGTCGCTGGAAAAAGTGTTCCCAATTCGAAAAACAAACCTCTACAAAAACACCCTTTACGCTAGAATGCAAAAATCCATCATGCTGTACAATTATATTTTAAATCTTTCTACTGGAAAAATTTATCCAAGATACAAACCGTTCAGATATATTGAAAAGATGCCTAGTAATAATAATCGCCGCTAGAGCGGTGGGTGGGATATATCGCTGGGTGTTACGTGTGTCGCGGGAATGATATGTTATATTATTATTTAAAGAATATGTGTGAATGGGTGTTTGTTTGCATAATTAGTTAAGTTGTACTGTGGTAGACCATTTTTAAAATAATAAATGTTATTTTCAACATTTAAAAAAATATGGAATAACTGGCTGTGCAGAACCCAAAATTGGTAGCGATTTGTTACAACCGATTAATTACTGATAAAAAACCCTCTAAACAATTTACTGGAAGTTAAGTATTTCAAATTATCTAGGCGCGACACTTTATGTACAGTGCCGCCTTATTATAGCATAATCCTTAAATATTTAAACTAAAATAAATACTACTAGACTTAAAAATATATTGTTTTTATTATTTTTACAAATCATCATTTGGAGAGTTCTCTCGACGCTGTCCGCTTCTGTGTGCAGCTCAGTCCGGAGGATCGAGCGCGTTGCTTCGCCGCAGGAAATAGTGCCTGGGCAATCTATATTTGTATCTGAAAGGCATTAAGCTGATGTTGTGCTCGTACGAGCCGAGGTTCCGGATGAGAGGATTATCTTGAGAAGGTTGGGAACAAGATTTGTGGAAGCTTGCTGATAATTTCTCAAAGCATTGTGTGATAGTGTTCACCTTGTGCCGGTGGTGTAGTCGCGTCAAATTTGTTTTGGGTGAGGTGTTGTGGATGATTTTAAGCGCTTTGTTTTGTATGACTTGGGATTGTTTTCTGCAAGTAATAAAATGTTAAATATGCTGAATTTTTTTCATTTCATTGTTGAAATTATATCTAAAGACGAAAAACAAGAATGCCACATCATTCTACGACCTACCCTTTCGCGTAGATTCATTAATCTTGCTCTCAGCTAATTTGTCTTTGTATTGCCATTCTTTGGCAAATTATTTAAAAATAAGAGTTTTAACAAGATCAGATATTGACCAGCATAAAATCATTTACAGGCGTTAGATATTTCATAAAAACACGTAGGTAATTAATTATATAAGGGTACATATATATATCAATGCACTTATTATTTTGACTGTTAATTGTTACAATCTACATTAAAACACAAAATAAATGCAAAACCTTCTTTCAAAAATAAGCTAGTTTCCATACTGGTGGCCATTTTAATTTCAGAGTATGCAAATCTTAATATAAATGGCGGCAGGCAAAAGCAACAAACTTTGCAGCTATCGCCATTTTTGAATGATCAATTTACATTAAAAGATGTAAGTTTGATTGTTAACAAATTAGCATAATGTCTAAAATCTATATGAGAAGAAACTGCATTAAAAGTTAGAGATAAGATAATATGCATTAATGTCAAAAATTCGTCTTGTTTACACAAAGACTTAATTTTCGAAGAGTAAATACTTTTACTGTTGCATAAATGTGTCATAAACTATCGGATTTATGTTTACACCAAGAATGTGTGTAGAATGCTCATCGTTCCGCAATTAATGTTCCAAACCCCTCTTCTATATGTACACTTTATTTTATGTCTATTTATTTACTAATTTAAATGATTTTTCAAGAGACCAATATTACTGGAAATGTTTTAATTTATGCATACACACTTTTTAGTTCTGTAATTTATGTAATTAAATGTATTAGGTTAAGATGTTGTGAAGAAAAGGCTTCTCGCAATTGTTTGCAAGTAACGAAATAAATTACATCGTTGTTTATATCTTTAGGATAATATAAAATGTATTTATGCTCGCTAATTTAATAACTTCTATACACAAACTCTACAACTTGTTTAAGGAAGTTTCCATCGTTAGGAAATTTTCCCAATTCACCAAGTAACAAGTGCCTGCCCGCAAAATTCCATTCCGGAATTCACATGAAGTGCTTCGATAATTAAATAATTATATTACTATTATAATGCATAATTAGCATTGTAATAAAATAGGTGCATTAAACTAGTCAGTTTTAATCTGAAGTCAAAATTCTTATTGTACGATAATTTTCATAAATATAATTTACCGAGGGCGGGTAAGTATTTAACAATATTTTCTTTTCGAAAGGCTTAAATTGTCAATATTATTCAGGTATTCGATCTTTAATATTTATTACATTTAACGAAAAAGTTAGTGTGTAGTCTATTTCCGCCATTTGCAAAGATGTCATCCATTTTATCGGGATAACGTTTGAGAGAGAAGAGGATTTTGAACGATGTAGCAATTTAGATATGGCCGCTAATATTTTATAACCTTTATCAAACAACTGATAATAGAATTCCTTCCGGATTTATTTTATCGTTGGTCGGATTTTGCAGTGGCCGACGTTTCGGGTTACACCTCAATGGTCACAGTCAGCGCTAATATAATGAAGATGAAAAAAATAAGTGATAAACTGTATACAAGTCGTATAAAGAACGTTAAGTTACTTCTAGGTCATAGAATATCACTTTCTTTTAACAAATGCGTGGACTACACTTTACTGAATTCAATACATATCTAGTATCTAACTACTCTACTAATTAATATATTTAATTTGTATTAAAATACCACTGAACTATGTTTTGAAAAAACTGCACAATAATAATGTGTTCTCTTTAATAAAAGTAAAAATATTTTACGAAAACGGAATTTGATTCCGGGACCTTCGCATTGCCGACGGGCTAGTCTCATTACTGAACTATTGTAATTTAATTGTTTATGTAAGAAAAATAGATGTGTCACTAATGTGGTGGAGAATGCTTAGGATAAATTAATTAAATCACTGGTTAAAACGTAACTTAATGAAAAAACTTACGACTTCACTTTTATGTATGATTTTTTAAATTAATTAATTTTAAATCAACATTTTTTCTCCACAATTCAAAATAAATTGAATACACATAAATTAATCAAATATGATTCTAATTAGTGTTGAAATTTTTATTTCGTTTTATTTACTAATTACGTTGTTTGATAATTGTGTGGTATAGAATCAAAATTAGTGTCTAGTTTTTATGGTTTTTGAGTTGCTGAATATCATCTAAAAACGCATTTAAAATTTGCTTATTACTTCAATTGCAGATATGTTCAATAGATAATTAATTCAAACCCAGATAAATATGTTTTCAGCCAATACAACAACAGTATTTGGTCTGACCTGTGGTTACTGGTCATGTTCAATATGATCCCAAATATGACAATTGTGGTACAAAGGTAAAGTGGGCATGTCTGCTTTTGATTCTGGACCTCAAAATTGTTATAATCATATTTTAAAACAAATGATATATTGAAAATGTATGGATTATGAAACATGGTCATGAGGAAGGAGAAAAGGTTTTACAATATTTTCAGCATATATAAAAATTTTAAATCTAGTAATTCGATCTTAAAAGCAATAAAACATTTAGATAAATTTTGTTACAATTATTGTGGTAATGTTACGTGTGAGATATAAATGAATATGACAATATAATGAATCATTGAGTCAGTTTTTGCAGCATGGCACAATACAGCAAGGTCGCCCAAACTCATAATTTTTGCTGAAGTGTGAATCAAGGCCCAAAATATACAAAATTTAAAAAGGCATCCTAAAATGCACATCGTAGGAGATTTCGCAGTGATGGGACACAAACGGTTTGCATCAGTTCACGGGAACCGGTTACCTACTAACATTGCAGATGTACGCAGAACTAGTTCCTGGAATGTTGTAAAATAAAGTTTACCCTTATATGGAGTGCCTAATTCCACAACCCCCTAAAACGGATTTCGGATAATTTGATTTAAATATGCAGTTTTGTAAATTTTTTTGTGAGCTATTTACAAAACACATTTTTTCTCGCAAAAGCCACTTAAATCCATTGATATTGCATGTTCGAAATCAGGGTTCGTTCCAAAATACCGTAAAGCAGACATAGTATAAGTTGATATTCTCCCTTAAATGAAATCAGCCAATTACGACACTTGTTGATGTGATCTAAAATCCAGTATGGCTGCTAGAACGAAATATATATATATACAGAAAAAAATACATTAAAGAATTGTCTCTTTAAAATTCAGATGTAAAAACAATCATTTTGTACATTTGTTTTCAATATATGTATGTATACGTTTTCATCCATAACTCAAAAGCACTTAAAGTTGTGTTAGGGAGATTTGTAATTTGGCCCTACATATGACGTATTATTACAAAGAAACCGTTTTTAACTAATTAAATTTTAAAATGTCTAAAATTAATGTAATAAAATTTTATTCTTTCATTTCCAACGAACTGGACATGATGTTTACACACAACCCTGAAGATACAAATTGCACTCATTCGATTTTTTTTAATCGAGTTTATGTATTATAGATGTTGAATATTCTTGAAGGAGTAAATAAAATTTTAACGAATAATAATGCCTCTTATACAACTCCATTATCTACTAATGTAGTGAGAATATAACGTACCCTGTGAACTCTAAGAACTGTTACCTGTAATTGATTTCTCTCAATGGAATCGGGTGAGGTCTCGCTAAGTTGGCAATGGATGAAGTAATAACCACACTGATTTCTGTACGAACATGACTTATTAGAACTACACCAAAGGAAAAAGATCCTATCTTGTTATTAATGATATTATCGACATCTTTTACTGTTACTTAATTATCCTCAGCCAGTTTTTTTAAAGTTGTAAAGTTCCCGTTGGTGATAAACAAAATAATATATTTGTCATACTAATTTCATGTATTAATTATAAATATATACAAATAAAATTAATTTTGTCGAAAAATATTGTTTTTGCACTACCTTAATAATAGAATTTGTATCAATGTGTCCAAAATTCTGGCGTCTGCAGTCGGTTTACTCAAAGGTATTTGTGATTCCGTAAAAACAATGTAGATGGCTTTTAAATAATGAACGACAGATGTATTAATTTGAAAAAGTGTAACGTATAGGTTTGAAAATTTGTCATGAAAAATACTGGTGCTATAACACAATTGGTAGTGTACTTCCCCGGATTTAAAATAGAGATCCAGGTTCGAATCCCGGTAGCGCAAAAACAATATTTTTCGACAAAATTGATTTTACGTCATTAGATATATATATAGAGCCTCCTTGTAGGTAATGACGTCGCCTGTATTTTAATTCACACTTTAAGGAGCCAGATTTATTGAATACCTTAGTTACCGTAATCAAATCTTATTATGTCATATAAACTGTAATGACTATGTATATACTTCTAACATTTAATTATTATTATCACAGATTTAATATCCATTCCATCTATCCTCTCCTTCTCCGTTCTGTTCCCGTTCCCTTTGGAATTATTAAACTTTTCTCTTTAAACTCAAACCTTTGTAATTTTTTCCTTCCGTTCCCTCTGAAAATATTTCAATTGCCATTTTTAATTTGTCTCTTAGTTTGTTAATCTTTTTTTCTTATCCCACTCTTAATTTTAATTAGTTTCTCAGACTTTTTAATCGAGATTTAAAACTTTTTGTTTGGTTATATTTTCATTATTGTTTTATTTATTACTGTAAAGCCGTATGTTTTCCAAATAAATGCAAATAAACATATAATGAAAAGGTATTATTATTATCCAATTTTAATAATGTCAATTTCCTCTTGTCTCCGAATATAAATATATTTGTAGTGTAATATGCGATGTATAAGTGTTATCTAATATAAATGACTGATAATATAATATTTTATATATGTTTGTAATTTGTAAATACATGGATGCATGTGCATATGAGCGATAACGGCTTTAGTTAAAATTTTCCCATAAAATACTTTAAACAACGTTTCATATATTCAGCAGATCCCTCTTTTATCTCAATTTCTGGTGTGTGTTATCCCTTGTCCACAGTTTTGTCATTGTGCTAAATGTTTGTTTGGGAATTCATTTGAGCCAGAAATGATTTAGTTAAAATATTCTCAATGAGTTGTTATGATAAAAAATGATGGAATATATTTGTTTTTGAATTTTCTAAAAAAAAATTGTATTTGTCTGTTGTATTCTATGCTGTTTGACCGATGTAAACTCAATTTTACATAATTACTTTTTAGAACTGTACAAAACATGGGCACCCTCCGCTCTCCCTTAGCTACCCCATCTCCTCAAATATAAATGTGCAAATACCATCTATTTCATATATTGTATAGTTACTCTTTAGGACCCAGCGAAAAATATAGGCACCATCCATCCTCCCCCTGGGCACTTTACCCTCTCCCCATAGACATCTTTATATCGTTACTCTTTTGAAACTGCGCAAAACAAAGAAATCTCCTCCCCCCTTCGTTCTCTCAATTTCAAATTATAACTAAATATGAATCCCGGGCAACGCCGGGCATGGATCGCTAGTATCGAATAAAACATGTGAAGTGATGCGAGAAAATTGTTTAAAAATTTAGTGCTCTATTTGAAAAAATATAACCTATTCTTAAAGTATGAATACTCATTTAAAGCACCTAATAATATACCTGTATTGTGGTATTAAGCTGCCCTCTATACAGTTTGCATATTTAAATAAAATAAATTTAATCATTAGTTTTAGGTTTACGGTATATGAAATTATAAATATATGAAAGTTTGCTATAGGTTACCATGTATGAAATTTGCTATGGGGTATGATATACTCGTATGATTGTGCATGATGTAGTCCTCTATGTTTGCATTGTCTGTATGTGGTTATTTATTACACATCAGATGTTTACGGTTACATTGTTTTTATTCTTTAATAAATCAGAACCTCTTGAGATTTTTCCCAAATATTATAAATAGTTACAACTACTGCAAACGATGGTTCTGCAACTCCTGGTGTGTCACGGGTCTATTGATTTTACAGTTATGTTGTTTTTTGTACAACATAGATTTTGTCAATTCCAAAGACACTGGTCGTGTTAGTGTAGTAACTAATATACGGCGGCCCAGCGTCACAAAATAGCGCCTGCAGGATCTAGCAACAGCAGTCGGTTTAGTCGATTGGTTTCTGCTTTCAATTAAATAAACTATTGAGATTAAAAAATGTTTCTGAAACTACAGTGTGGACAAAGTTTACGACACTTTTACTGATTGATTAATCACGTACGAGAGCAATAAACCTCAACCAACTTTTCATGATGGTAAAATCATAAAATCCAATTAAGATGTCGAGAATATCAAATATCAATTAATACGTTAGTTTGAAAACAGTATCCTTCCATAAATATTAGATTACTCTTCCCTTATTCATTACCCAACCACACCCTCGCTGTCTCCCCCGCGTCGATACCTGCGTGGCTCCCGAGGCTCTGATCACAGCCACGGGTATGTTTGATCTAATCATGCTTAATATTTTGCCACGAAAATGACAAATTCATTTTGCTGAAATCTGTGAATTAATTGAGTTGTTATGAAACATTTTAATTGAGTCGTTTGTCACGGAATGCGTCAATATTTCATCACAATATGCACGCGTCTCTTGCCTCCAATGTTTCATATTTTGTTAACACTTTATCATCCCCATCCTCAATAGCAGTTTTTAGCATAACATACAATCATATGCACAAAAATATGTGTTTTTTTTTGGGAAACTTGCTAACATCATTTTGATGGCTTAATAAAACTAAAACCTGTCTATAAAAAATGCGTTTTTTAGTTAATTATTCGGATTTATTCGGAATAAACGGTTCTATTCATAAAACAAATAAATATTTTTCCAAGAACAATAGGAAGTGAAATAATCTAAAACGTATCTCACGAGTTCAAAGTTAAAATAACAAAACTTAAAGCATCATCTTGTATATCGTTGTGTTGAACTTTTATGTCTATTTAAAAAAGAAAGTACCATTTATATATCTGTTAAAACTTGGTTAGCTTGTTACTGTGAGTTGCTTTGAAAAAACTTCCTGAAAACTCAACAATTTGTACATAGGTTTTGTATTATTAAGCCATTGAAATGATGTTAGTGTATTATTTATTTTTCACGAATTAATTTGATTAAAATCCCATACAGAAGCAGATTCAAATATAATAAAATATTAATTTCATGAGAAATATTTTCAATATTAAAGACTAAAAAGATGAATGCGCAATTAGATGTTTTGGAATGTAAACATTTTACTTTTTGCCCAAAAAATAATTAAACACCCCACCGCTCTTCTAATTTACTCTGATATTTTATTAATTTTCCTCGTGATCTCATTTATTAGGGATTTTATTGACCTTTTCTAAAGAATTATTAAAAAGAGCAGGGTTTTTAATTATTGTACTGAAGGTTCGTGGCGAACTTATTCTGTACCGTGTGCCGTGTTTTGGTAAGTTGCTAAGGGTGAAAAGGGAGGATTCGCTCAGATTCGGAACGCTACTCTGGTTGAAGTGATAGGTACATATACTAGGCTATGGTTCAGGCTATTTCGATTTCGACGTTCCCGAGCGTTGGCGCCATTCATCGCTAATGTGTCATGAGAAGAGGCTTCGGCCGAAAAACACACAACACCCACAATTTCGCTTATACTCAACACAATTTATAATTATTTATTTAGTAAATTTAATCAAAATGAGGTACTTCAGTTATTATTATTAGGAATTCTGTATCTTGAAAACCCGGGAATTTAATGTTTTTTGCTGTCTCAAGTCCCGGGACTTTTAACAACAATAACCCGAGGCTCGAGACTCCAGTTTTTCTTGAAATTATTCATTTTAAACAAGTTATTTGGGTTAATCCCATCTGACCATTGTCATACAGTAAGTAGAGACCCAGCGACGAGCGGAGCATGTGTAAGTATATTAAAAAAATGGAAAGTTTCCATATTCATATGGTGTCATAAAAAATTGGGTTAAGGAGAAATTAGTCCTTAGATATTTACTACTAAATCTGAAGTAAATGGTTTTGTCGGTTTTTTCAAACAGGGAATTATGTTTTCTTGTGAAATGTGATATAAAAAAATAAATTGCGTCATCTTTTGAAATAAAATTTGGAAGACTTAATTAGGGGGCTTATGTCGACTTTGGCCAAATATATACGTTATTGATATATGTGTATTCAATATACACACTCGTTCAGGCTCTTCACGATAATAACAAACGAAAACGTGTTGAGTTTTTCAACAAATGCTTGAAAACACGGAAGATGTAAATTTTTTCCCGCGATTAATTTTTAGCGATGAAGGTACGTTCCACCTCAACCGGAAAGTAAACAAAACAGCGTTCGCATATGGGGTCTACAAAATACCCATGAAACACTGCAACATGAGAGAGACTCATCGAAAGTTATGTGTTTTGTGCCGTATCGCAAACAATGACCATTATTTTTACTGGGTAAACGAATTTCGGCAAGCTGGAAAACTGGCTTCTTCCGCAATTAAATAAAGATTCAGAACTTCAACAGGTACCTTATTGACACCAGGATGTTCGAAGTTTTCTGAATGAATCTCTACCTCAACGATGGATAGGTCGCATTGGAAATGGAGACCTGGCTCTTCAGTTCTGTCCCCTGAGATCCCCCGATCTCACGCCCTGTGATTTTTACTGTAGTTAGTTTATGTACCACTTCTACCGACCTGTGAAACCATATCACAGCTGCAGTGAATTCAGTAACACAAGATATGCTTCATCTGGTGTGGAACGAGTTCAGTTTACGACTATATATTTGCCGTGCAGTCAAAGGGGGTCACATTTAACATTTATAAACTGTTTTTATTATTAAGGAGATCACATTCTTATTGTGAAGATGTAATTATTCAGAACATAGTTCTGTGATATTTTAAATACAAATTTATTAATAAAATACAAATATAAAATATTGAGTAAACCGATAGGAGACGCCAGAATTAAAAATTAATTTTTATTTATATTAAAATTTTATTTTATTTATTTATTTGTATTTAAAGTATCACAGACCCATGTTCTGAATGAACAATGTGTTCTCTTGAATAAATATATATGTTGTATCAATTTGTCGAAAATTTAATAAAAAATAATTGTTAATTCTGGCGTCTCCGTTTTAAGTTTTTTGAGATTCCGTAAAAACAAAGTAGATGGCTTTCAATTAATGGAACGATAGATGTATTAATTTGAAAAGTGTAACATATAGGTTCGAAAATTTGTTGCCAATGCACTGTGTTGGTATAGCATAATCGGATAATGCACGTTCCCCGGATTGGAAGAGATCCAAGTTCGAATTCCGGTAGCAACAACGATATTTTTCTATAAAATTGATTTTATATGTTGTGTACATTTAATTAGTATATATTTATTATCTTTATGATTATGATAATCTGAGTATTATCAAATGTAATTTACTTCATATTTGTCACTCGTTCACAGTTTGAAATATAGAGTTACTCCTGTATGTGTAAACTTAATTTCATTTAATTAAACTACAACTACAACATTCAAAATGGTTTAATTATCTCCACATCTATACCGATGGCTTCTAAGCTCTGCCCTGAGGGGTATTGCGGTGCTGCAGTTTGCAGTGAAGCTTCGATTTCCTTCGGATTCGTCGGTTTTCCCTCATTAATTTCATATCCCGATGTATGACCAACTTAATATGGTGAAAAAACGTAAAACGACTTCACGATGCATCCAAATAATTACAAGTGTTTTCGCCTCAAAATCATTCAAAGATCTATTCCCCGCACTCTTTGGTTCTTCAAAAGGAAAGACTCCAAGATAACAATATCAAATATCTCTAAAATATGAAGTGGGCATTGCCAGGTAGCCTCACATTTTTTCAGATTGAACTCCCCGTTTCCCCGATGCGTGAGTGTGGTGCTGAGGAAGAGACACTAAACCATATATTTTTTATTTGTCCATCTCGTCAATGGTAATTTTCAACTCCCCCCGGTTAACTTATGTTATCTTCTTTTTCTTAACTCGTCACATTTAATCTATATAATATACGGTGTCCAGCGAAAAAAAAATCAAGATTAAATTGTAATTGCTCGTAAACCATCAGGGTGAAGTAAGTGGGAGGGGTATTTTTCGACGCGCGTGATTTGCAGATTTGCCAGTCGCAATTAGTCACTGGTCGGGAGCGCACCGCTCGTTCGCCGTCGGGCAATATTTAAAGTGCGGTGATTTATTGGTTCGTGCGCGTCGCGCTTCTTGTACTCACTTTAATATTCGACGAGTAAGTGATGGACCGAGCTCGAAACTTATCTGGTGTTGGATTCAAAAGTTCAGACAAGACGGGACAATGGTTAACTAAACTCCTCCGGGATCATCAACGTCGGCAGCGACGCCAGAACATGTGGCTCAAGTTCGACGTGAAATTATGCGCAATCCGCGTAAATCGATAAAGAAAATGCAGCCTATACTTGAATAAAAAAATCGACTATTCTTTACGTTAAACCTTAGCGAAAACGATGCTGGAACGTTTTGGAACAGCACGAATGCTTGGAAATATATTGTTTACTGACGAAGCACATTTTCATATCGATGACTATGTTAATAAATAGAACATGAGATACTAGTGCCCCGACAACTCGAGGGAACGCCATGAAAAACGTTTGCATTATCCAAAAACGACTGTGGTGTGCAATTTCTGCCCGAGGGATAACTGGCCCTTATTTTTTTAACCAACGAGAGACAATCACTGCTGACGTATATTGCCAAATGATCGACGAGTTTTTGGTACCGCAATTGCAGCTGTTTCACGGGTTCAATAACAGAACATAATTTCAGCAAGACGGGGCCACTCCACACACAGCTAGAGTTTCAATGGAGAAGCTGAGGGGAATTTTTCCCAATAAATTAATCGGCAATTACGGAGACATACCCTGGGCACCTCGGTCACCGGACCTTACACCGTGCGACTTTTTTTGTGCGGATACCTTAAGTCGAGAGTTGACAGCAACAATCCTCGAACAATTCAGGCCCTACAAGAAAATATCCGCCGTGAAGTTGCTGCCATTGAACCAACGCTTTGCTTTCGCGTGTTCGCAAATTAAAGAGTCCGATTGCAAAAGTGTCTTGAGAGAAATGAACGGCTTTAGGCGATATTGTTTATAAAACGTAGAATCCACATCGTTAAACTCCATTTTATATAAATAAAATATGAGAATAACATTGTAGTTTTTTGTTATTATTTAATATTAAACTTGATAATTTTCCGCTGGATACCATATATCTAATTTTTTGAACGATAATGGTACTGACTTGTAATATTGTACTTTTTTATAAAATTAAGTTTTAACTTGATTAATGGTACAAATCACTCTTGAAGGATGGATTGCCTATGTAAAACAACAAACTACAACCACATTATGAATCAATAAGTGTTTCACCAAACAGTTTTTATTTGTTATAATAAATTAATATTTACGTATATTTTCTTACACAGATAATAATATATCCTTAATAGCAACTGTAAATAATATATCCTTAATAGCAACTGTAAATCATATATATAAATGTTTAGTAAAATATTTTTTATTTTTAATTAATTAAAATTCATGGTCTCGATTCTCGGGAATTCCCAGGAAATGTTGACTCTCGAGTCCCAGGAATTGATAAAAAGCGAGAATTCATAATCCCTAGTCATGTGTATTTTATGTGTACTAAGTATTGATTAATATAATTTTCGTTCCAATGGGTTTATTGTTCTCAGCTTTGATAACAAATATTTCAGATACGTTACTATCAAATATTTCATATATCATATTTACTGGTATCGAAACACAATAATTAGAAGAATCCGATGATTAATAAAAAAAGTGAAACATCCCGGTAGTGGACATACGGTGTGGGAGGAACATAGAACTACGAATACGAAAGAGAGAAATAAACAGCCGGTGGTGAACTCAACGTTATCGAAGTTGGTGTCATTTAAAGGGTTGTACATAGATTACTGGAAAATTAAGGCGTAATTTTGATTCAGAGAGACGATGAAAGAAGAAAATCTATCTGCTAATCAGGCAACTTAAATATAGTTTACTTTTAATAAAATCGGACCTTGAACCGTAAAGCTATTGGCGATGAAACATTTGGTATTTAGAGTCCGTCGGACGAACATGCGATCAGACTATGCCATGCAGCGCCGTACTGCGGGTGTATTTTCCGTTTAATTTGTCGGTTTTCGTCGATTCATCCTGGATATTTCACATCAAAAAGCTTTTTCCCGAATGTACGAGTTGGCCAACAGCAGAGGTTTTAAAGTTCAAATTTACAATAAACTGGCATTGGTAGGGATGAAATGTTATTATTTGGAGTCATAGTCGCCTTGGAAACAATTTAGAATCAATGTATTTACTAAGATTACATTATATTTTGTCACAAATACAGACCGAACAGCTTACAATCTAGTCCATTGATGCTGAAATAATACACGTACTCTGCGGTTGTATCGTTTATCTGAAACATTTCATTGTTCTTACTCAATCAGACAATTCTGTACAGCTACCCTTTAAACTTGACAATGCGCGGGAGGGGAAACAATGTGAAGCCTTGTTTTCAGCCATAATCGACCGGATTCGGTCTTCGGGTCCTCGCCTTTTAATCGTCGGTTTTCCAACACATAATAATTAGAAACAGCAATTTGATTCTCATGGCTTCAACATTTCTTCCGTTAATTCCTTTTGTTCGTGCAGGCTTAATTAAATAGTTCCACGCTCCGACGGACGAATATTTTCTATTCAGAGTGCTCTGTAATAGAACTCGAAAAAATATTAACCTAGAAAGAAATGTTTTTTATACGTTATCAATATGACTCACGGATCAATTGTGGAACATATTACGTATAGACTTGAAGATCCGATCTGCAAAAATGTTTCGGCTTATTCAAGCAATGAGTTTTTTTCTTTCGGGATGTATACTAAAACTACGGACGTACACTAAAACAAATACTTTTTTTCTTAGAATGAATTATTTGTGAAACTAAATAATACAAATTTAGCAAGGTTAGGTTAGTTATTTAATGTTCATTGTAATGAACAAACAATTAATTTGATGGAATAATGTATTAATTTAAATGCACATATCTCTTCAAATGATTCCCTGTTAGATCATACCCTTTTCTTTTTAATAAACTACACTTATAAATCTAACCGAAATCGAATTATGCCATATAGAAATATTTTCAGGGAAAAATAACTATTTATTTATTAAACTGTGTATGTTCTTTAGTAGATTCAGTTACGTTACTTTATTTTATTCCTTTATTTAAATTACGTAAGTGTCTAATTTGTATATTGTTAATTGATTATGTTAGGTTGTGGTATACCACTGCTTTTTTAATAATACATTCTTCCTATTTCATATTAAAGAGCTGTGTTCTTATAGGTGCAATGCTCGCCAAACCTCTCTATCCTAAGCCACCATCCAGAAGTTTTCTGTGGGTGTCTGTATTCGCTTTGCTCGTTATTTGATAAAATGTTTTTGTCTGGGCCTTCCTCTATCTTCTTTCCTCGATCTTCCCTTTAATTATATTTCCGAAATATTAACTTATTTCTCTCCCCCTGGTTAATGATTTAGGTTTTACTTTATTAAAGTGCTGTGCTCCAGATGTACGTTTTGGCGAATTATGTTTTCGTATTTTTTTTTAAGTATTTGAAATTTTAAGATTTATTTTTTCCATTTAAAGCTTATTTTTTCATTACTAATTATATTTTCAGTATTGAAAAATAGGTTTTACCGAAACACTGACCGCGTTGGTCACAATTGACCTCGAAGTGGTTGGCCTAGTAATTGGCTATCACCGATTCATCATATATCATTGCTTTCTGCGAGCAATAATAATTGTCTATCCAATTTAATCTAATTGTGATAAATGGGTATCAACCCATGTGTGTAACTAAAATCACTTTAATGTGTTTCTGATTACTTAGAATAATTAGAAGCATTCAAAATGTATAGAAATTTTCGGAATTCCAATGTAAATTAAACGAGTAGAATAAAAAAACAAGTGCTTTATTTTCATTTATGTGATTATAAAGTTCTACAAACCTACCTCGGAAACAGTAAACACTTTAATATTATTATGAAAAAACACATTACAATTTCTAAAAAAAACAATCTATTTCAAAAAACTTTGGAATAGATAGAATTTTGAAACACGTAATACAAATGCAGCGTTCGCTGTTGGCAGAAGCCGATTAAGCTGAGTGTTCTGTTGATACTTCTCGTTGTCTTTAGTGATGCCTAACTAAATGAGTCGTAGGAAGCTGAAGATCCCGTACTTGAGCCTTGGCCATTGTCTTCGGTGTGGCGTGATATAGACTAGAGTGGAACCCATTCGTAACCAATGGTGGATACTTGAAAAAATAAGCCCTAAAGCCTGTATTCTTGGAAAATAATATAACCAATGAAGCTCTTAACTTTCTTTACAAGTAGGTTTATAAGAAACCTCTTTTGCGTTCCTTATTTTGATCATAATAAAATCTTACTTAAGTGTCTGAAATATATAAAATAAATATTATTATTTATATATTTGAAAGAAATGAAAATGTGGAACCAAATTACAAACCTTTTGATTATTATTATGATTTAATCTATATAATATGCTACAGACTTGTGCAATGAAATATATAAATAACTTGTTGGATGAAAACCGAATCCCCAACTCTTGATAATTAGGCAACCAACGAATTACGTAATTAATTGAAAAGATAAATAATTTTAGTCAATCTTAATTAAAAATATATATAAATATACATATATAACAAAGGCAAAGGAGACAATTCATTTAATTTTTAATTAAATATTTTATTACCAATTTTTTTTAATGCTCTTGGAAGCAGATAGTCCTATAATACAAACAAATATCTTATATAATTGACATTATTTTATAATTTGTCGTAGAAAACAGTCACATTAAAGAAATATAATTAAGAAAATTGTTAAAGTTAATTTGTTATGAATTATTATATACATCAAATTTTGTCGTGCCTTACGGACGTTACTTATTTTTTCGATAAATTCATGAGACATGACGAATGTCTAAGTGAATAATTAATATTTTATTTTATTAATTTATAACATAAATTATATTTCAATATATTCCTGCCCCTTTCTTACTGTACCAAGCGCTCCATATTGAGGTGGGTAATGTTTTTTCTTGTATTTTATTATACAAATTTACATTGTAGACCAACTTACGTCGTGGACTCGGGCCATCAGATTGAGTGCAACCACTGTCTTATAATAGTAAGGGTATTGAGGTACATCTTTACAAATATTATATTATAAAGGAATATAAAAATTCTATTAATTCTAGTATAATATAATACTATAAAAATCTTCTACCAACTCACAAAAAAAATGTAGTTACCGAAATACGTAAAATACACACACTAAAATAATATTTAAAGCAAGCAATAAAAATGAGAGCACGAATTTCATATTATTTTATAAACATTTAGATAATCAAATTTAATTTAATACTTTTTTTACTACTTTATAATTGACATTAGAAATGTCAACAAACAAAACTGTTGTTTTTGTAATTTTTGCTATGGCACCATCCTTTTCCATTCGTGTTGTTCGGATGTAAAAAGAACAAAAACCTTCCTTAATTGTTATGATAGCAAAATAAAAATATATCACACGGCGTTACAGAAAACCTACGTGACGGCGCGGCGTGTCACTTCTGTTTTCCGGGATTATTTTTCACGTTGGCTTGTATTTACATCACGAAACTTTTCCTGTAATTTACAAATATGATTTTTACCCTATAAACGAGCTGAGACGCCAAAAATCTTAAATTTTTAAAATAAATCAATTTTATTATTTTTGAGTGAAGGGGAACTGAGGTTTTAAATGATGTATTATATATGTAATTTTAATTATTGATTAAAAATGTGAAATGTTTGCCTCAGTACGGGCAAAGCCCAGTGAGTCAGATATTAAAATATTAAATGTACTTACAACATATGATAAATAAACAAATAAAATGGATAAAATGCTCACAAAATTCATAATATTTTTAGTCGAAAATGTTCATGTGCTGTGTGCAAAATCTTAACCATTTTAAAAATATAACATTTTTATTACATGTCATGTACATACATTTTTTTTATTTCTTTTAATGTGATGACTTAAGAAGAGGAGGCTGTAAGTTAACCCATTAAATGCGTATTGTCATTTATATTGTATAAAGTATGCTTCTTTAGATAAATTCATTATATTATTAATATGTTTAATGTAACTGATACCAAGAAAGATATTATCCATAGGTATTCGAACAATTTGATTTAAAAAAGCAAACATTTAAAACAGATAGTCATCGATAACGATGCGGAATTTTCACGCACAACTTGAAAATTTTCGATACAGAATTTAATTGGGTTACTGTATATATATATTTCATTTTATTCTTTGTGCTAGAAAACTTTTCCCTATTACATTTAAAAAAAATATAGTTTTCGTTATATCTAAATGTTCTTCATTACGTCCTCATTTCACTGTTCACAAATATTAGGTCGCCTAAAAAATCTTTGCTATTTTTTAAAAAATATTATTTTTCCGCTATTTTGTTTTTAATGACATAAAATGACAAACTATTTCATTGCATTTGTTCTGCTCTAAAACGTTATTGTTGCCGTTTTCCTTTATCTTATAGATTTGTTTTTTAATTTCAGTGTAATAATGGAGTATCAAGTTGAGAAAAATGAATATTTTCGACATATATTTCTTTTCACCCTTATTCAAGGTTTCATTGCTTCCAAAGGGAAAGTTAGCTGGATCCACCCTACAGTTCCGACCTCGCTCCGTCAGATTATCACATTTTTCGGTCGCTCTGTAATCAAATGCGTGGCATTACGTTCATCAGCGACAATGACCTCGAAACGAAATTGGCTTGATAACTTTAACCAGCTGAGTTTAATACAAAAGATATCGACAAAATGGTTGAAAGATAGGATGAAGTCCCGAACAATAATGGAGAATACATTATTGATTGAAATGTTGTAGTTTTAGATTAAAAATTTGATTTTATATTAAATAATTGAACAAAACTGCAAAGACTTATTAGACAACCCAATACATACTTTTTAATTACGAAATTATCGCATACTGTTAATCATATTACGTTATTTTTTTTTAACTTTACAATAGTAATTTTCTTCATTCGCCTTCAGCACTAAATATTGAAAACTTTCAGTCCTTTTTTTTCTCTTTTTGTTAGGTTCCAGTTTTTACATCCATATTTTTGTTTTTCGTCGTTATAAGATTTTTTTAATAATAATTTTTCTACTAGATAACTATCTGTTCATTATAAATGCTTGTTATTAATTTCTTTTTCGCTTCTTCCATTTTGATCTATAATAAAGTCCTTTATGTATTCGAGAGTTTTGTTATTCAATTTGATCTGAGGTTAAATAGTTGTGTAAACTTTTATAGTAACTAGTATTTATGTTTTATTTTAATTAATTTTAACGTTAAACTTAATATAATTATTAAGTTCATCACATTAAAATTTGAAAGAAAATTTTGCATCTACAAGAAGTACGTATCATAAAAATGAGATTTTTCTTTTTTTGGACTTTATTGAATAGGTCGGTAAGGGGTGTGGTTTTTAATTAAGATGCGTTGCTTTTGTATTTTACCACGACAAAGAAAATTGAATCTCTGTGTAAATATTTGTCCTTAAAGGCAACGGTTAAATTGCTGGAAAAGCCCTTTGTGTTCCCTAAAGGTAGATTAGCCTCCGACAACCGGCCCTTTGCATTCGGTGAAGCATAGAGCTTGAGGTTTATTTTGATCCGCTTACTCTTTAATGAAATGTTGTCACCGAAGCATCCTAGTTATATTTAAATTGAATATAAATAAACACGAAACATTGCTCGAGAAACAATAATACTATGGATGAACACGCAAGAACACGAAACGAGCAAGTTATAGCAAGAACCAACTGAAGTTTAACCTTTTGAACGCCACTCTCGGCCCTAACATTCCAATACTCACACGCGGCACAATTTTTTGAATACTCAAATACGCATTACGACTTACGGATGATTTATTGCCTCAGATAGAGATAAAAGATTATCTTGTTCAATATGAAACTAAAACATAGTTGTAAAAATCCGTAGTATGTTTATAAATGAATAAACATAAACTCAATACAAAAACATACATAACGGTACGGTTATGGCTGTTCGATATCCGTGACAGATTATCGATGTTTTTAACGAAGTACGTTTTTATTTTCCAGAAATATCTGAAGATGCCAGCACTGTCAAAGTATTAGGAATCTTTAAGTGTTTGTTAAAATATTGTATGAAATAGGCGCACTATGTAATCAATCACAAACCAATGTTGCCGTATCAACCATTGATACGGCTGCGTACAAAAATTTATACCGTATCAGCTGTTGATACGGTAGCATTCAATATGTCAATAAAATAACATTAGATGCCATGTGATGCACAAGTAGCAAGCAAAATATTTTATGACGTCGAAACTCCTCATACTCGCATTAATATGTTTTCAAAAACTTTCAGAACACACGTTTATATCCACACCTAGAGTTAGGGTTGGCTCCACAATATCCATGGAACAATATGAAAGAGTGGTAGAATAATCGGAAGAATTTGCAAGAATCCGAAAGACTCATCGATGTACTTATAGCATTATAATTTATTTTACAGATGTATATAAACATATTAGTGGCATTTATATATTTTTCAAAGAATGGTTCTTCTGAAGGTAGGTTTTTACTTTGTGATGACATAATTAATAAATTAAAGTCAAATAACTTTGTTTCTTAGATATACAATGTCCATGCTTCCAGAGCAATGTTCTCTTCCTCAGAATGAGTCGTATACTTAAGTTAAAAATGGACATTGAGATAGGGTTAGGAAGACGAAAGGAGGAAAGGGGGGGTAAACTAAAATCGGTGTAGGAGGAGTTAATTAGAGAATTACATGGTCATTAGAAGGGGAAGAATGGTTAAGTGAGAAAATATTCAATAGAGGATTGTTTACAAATTTTATCTGATTATTAATTATATTTGACTTAATATTTCCACTTTTTATAATCACTAATATTTCTAAATTGTTAATCTGCGAGACCTGTGTGTAATATTTTTGACCCTGTATTAAAATCAAATGTTTGATCATATTCTAAAATAAAATACCGAGTCATTATTGCTACTTAAAGCTTTGAGATGTCAATGTTAATTTTTAACTTTAGTTTACAACTCTTCCTGAGGAATAGAAATTGTTCTCGAAACATGTAGATTTAGTGTCAATTTTTTTTTAATTCATAGAATTTATATAAAAATATCTCTCACAAAAGATAGAGATTCTAATACAAGATCTTCTTCTTCTTTCTTTTTTAATCTTTCCTGATATCTATTCTGCACCTGTAAACCAATAGTCTTCTTCAATGTTCATCTTTTCATTCTCAGAAACCAGCTCTTCGCCCGTGCATCACGGCCGACCTGACTACTATTTTGTAAACTTTACTTTTACATATTTAAAATAAATTTTATTTACAATGTATTTGATTCATGATCTGTAAAAATACTTTATAATTTTTATATATAACTAATACTTTTTATATATTTTTTAATTTTGTTTTATTTGTTGACATATATATTTTTATTATAACAGAGGTGAATATATTATAATATAACATGGTAATACGTTTATTGTGTGGGATGGAGTAGACTCCACCTTTGATAATGCAGCGTTGTCCTGGCTACTTTGCTAGACTGAAGTCTGTGTTAAAGTAGTTAATTTTTTTTCGTGCTGTTATTTAAGATTCGACAGAAATAAAAATATAGATAAAATATATATATATAAATATGTATATATATATAATTAAAAAAATGAAGTCGGAGTGTTGTAGAACTAGTGAATTATTAGTGTAGGCACTGTTTAATGATTATGTTAGGATGTTGGATAGCCATGCTTCTGTTTGATCTCTACCCGATTGGATCATATGTTGGGTCCATGTTTGTGTAATCTTATTGGAGTTGAACGATTTCCAGTTGGTACTGAGTGTGTTGTACAATTTTGGAGCTAAGAACATGTATATATATAACTAAAATAAAAAAATCATTTTATTTTTTGATATAATTTTGCTTTTTATATTTGCAATACGCCTTTTTTCTGTTTCATTCATTTGCGACAAAAATATCAATATTAATCAAGTTAAAGACAATCGTGATCCTGATACGTACATCGTTTTTTATTAGTAAATATATTAATATTTTTAGTTTGTACCGGTAATTCAGTCGTTAAATAGAAAATTATAGTTAGTTCACATAATAACAATGGTTCATGAATCAAGTTACATAAAAATAATTTAGGAGATATATATTCGTAATACAAATGGAAAATGATATGTTTACGGTAGATAATAAGAATGTAAAATAACTTGTTTAGTATATCTAATGACAATGTAATGTGTTACATACACGATAAGAATGGAATTACGAATTGTTCAGGATACCCTCCCTCATAAATAATGGAAAATATTTTTTAGGGTTTGTAATTCGAATCACAAATGATATGTTAAGGATACCGTATCGTAAATAATAATTGAAACTATTGAAATATACAAAATAAATAAACTAGATCGTTAATACGCCGCCGTATCTTCGTAGCAGCATACCTACTACGAGGGTCAGTACGTAGATGTCTACGCTCCGGGCGTGGGCGGGTTAAGTATGGCGGCAAGCATGTTGTGGTTGAGAGGTAGGAATTTACACATGGCTTGCTTATATTCGCTAGATACTTCGCGAAGACGGTTCCCATCAACGTCACTTCAGTTTAGGATATATACATGACTTTTTGTTACAGAGTGTCTAATGAGGATTGAATACATGGATTTCTTTTCTCAGTGCCTATATCGAAATACATAAATTTGTTATCATATTTGTATTTCTTTTTGTTTCAATTTAAAAAAAAAATATTTTTTTTTAAATCACATTTTAGAGAAGTTACAATTTTTCATAACATGGTTCCATGATAATTTAAACAAATAAATAAATCACTTAGATTTGGAGTAGTTAACTTTTTTTTAATTAGACGCGTTTTGTATAGGGTATCATACCTCAATTGGTTTCTGGAGTGATTTATCTAAAATTATTATTTATTTTTCAATGTTTTAATAATATAATAAATAAATTAGTTCCTAAACCTACCACAAATTTTCTTTGTTTCTCAATGTAAAACTTATTAAATTATTTGAAAAAAGTCGTACGTTGGCTATATTTAAACTAAGAATCCTTTGCGTATATTAACAACATAATAAAGCGCTTTGGACTGGAACCTTGTCATAATGTTTCCCTATCAGTTTCGAGCTTTACAGTATGTTAGACGTAATTTCAAAGTGGCATTGTAGATATTAACCATATCTATCATCAACCCCGCCGATTGCAAAGCGCGATCGGTAATTCGTTATTTAGTCGAGGCGAATAAATTCTGAAATCTAAAATCATCTTCCAATGTTTGAAATTAAAACTAAACTACACGAACAAGAAACACGTACAAATATGTGTACGGCTGTGGTTAGCAGGGAGTCGATGGAGGTGTATCCTTTCATAGGATTAAGGGCACGGATAAAAGCGTGCAAGTCTATAAATGTTATGTTATTAATTAAGTAATTAGTTTTACAATATAATAATTATTTTTTTATTATATTTTTAGTCTCTGAGTTTCTTAATTAATTATTTTTAATTCTGTACTATTAACTTATTTAATATATATATATATTATGAATTAATTTATTTTACAAATGTCTTTGAAATTTTCAGAAAAAGTATTACTAGAGATACAGACTTTGTGTTATTCAAAAGTTTGTCGAAGGGTGATAGAGTTGAATTAAAGTAAATGATTATTTAAAAAAAAAACATTTTTTATTTGTCACAAAGGGTGAACAGGGCCGTAACAAAGAAAACAAGGATGCACCTGGTAAAATCAATAGTCTTTTCTGTATACCTGTAGAGCATACAGACATGAACCTTGGTAGCAAACGAATCCCGATGAATCTCGATAGCAACTAAATATTTTTTGATAGATAATTTTTTCTGTACATCTTTTTAGTTGATTAATTCAATTTGTATTAAATACTAGATAACTATGTTCTGAAAATGCAACTTCACAACAAAAATGGTTTATATAAGTTATTTTCAAAATTTAATAAAATTAATTAATTAATTAAATTCTAGCGTCTCCTAATCGGGTTTTACTCAAAGGTATTTAAGATTTACCGTATTATAAAATTACATAACGATACATTCATCTTTCTGAAAAATATTTAATTAATTTAGTTCAACTTATTTAGAAAGAATTTATACATGCAATGGTTATCATTGCGGAAAATACCGTAAAAGATAGATAGATGGGGGAAATATATTAGCAAAATTTCTCATTTAGCTAAAGTAATAAACTTCCTCGTAAAGACGTCCGAGAAAATACAATAAAACGTTTATCGGAGCTTTCTATTATATTTCGTTTTCGATCCGCGAGATGGAAATGCCAAAAATAGGCTGGCTTTGAAAAAAGTAAAAATATCCCAACCCCTCGCCGCACATGGCCTATTCCTTTCATATTTTACTTTTATTTTTTCAATAAAGAAAATGCCAATGGCTCATGAACAGAACATGTAAATAGAAAGGGATTAAGTAATAATAAAGATTAGGTAATATTAATTATATAAAACAATTAACATTATAAATCTAAAACTGACTACTTCAGTAAAAAAAGTGACCGTTAATATGTTCAGCAATTGATAAAACATAGTATTTACTTTATCTATTTTAATAGAAAGCTTTCACGCTGTGGCTTGACATTATAATTAAATGATAGATTGTTTAGTTTAAAACCACTTTATTATGTACATACACTAAAGTTTCAATTGGACCCAACCGTCTTCAGGACAATATAGTAGACTAACCTGAGTACAGATATATAAATGTGAGGACAGAGCAACAGCATAGAGTGAGACAGAATATCGCATACAGGGTGGGAGAGAAGGGTAGGAATTATATAGAAACGACTTTAAAATCAAACTATTGTATAAATTTATTTGGTTAAATAAAAAAAAGTGCTTTTAGGCGTGTAATATATTATACGTGCCTTCGCAACTTTAACTTTTACTGTTGCATAAATGCGTCATAAATTATCGGATTTATGTTTCCACAAATAATGCGTGCAGAATGCCCCTCGTTCCGCAACTATTGTTCCGAACCCCTCTCAAATATGTGCACTTTGTTTCATGTCTATTCATTTACTGGTCTGTGCCCGTACCCCTTATCGGAAAGATCTTAGATAGATAGAATGTGCTCCTTATCGGAAAGATCTTAGATATAATGTTCTCCTTATGGGAAAGGTATTAGATAGAATGTACTCCCTATCGGAAGTAATTAGAATGCTTTCAATTTGAGTCGCTGATAATATTACGGGAGTACGTCAGCGTAGGCTGTATTTTTTTCCTTGGTGTAAAACGAATTTATGGGCGTAATGTGGCAAAGCCGTTGGAAAGAACGCTTAAGACACGGACCCTTCCAACTAAGCCAAGATAGTTGATTCTATATGAGCCCTTCAGTACTTTTCAGGCTATTCTCAGAAGTAGATCTTATGAATGAATGTCCCCCTAGAAGGTTACTTAAATTACTAAGTTACTCGAAGAAAAGATTCAAGCTAACAGATAACACATATTTTTAAAAAACACCCATTTTTGTTGTGAAGTTGTAATTTCATAACGTAGTTTTGTGGTATTTTTAATACAAATTAAATAATAATAATAATGTGTTTATTCCAGCGTGGTCAGGATTTTTTTAAGCCCGATTCGCCATAAAGATACTAAATATTATGTTATACATTAAAGGTTATGAAATAAATATAATGCTATGAAAAAGAAAACCAAAGAAAATATTAATAAATAAAAATATTTTTTTAAAAGTTAATAAAAAGTAAAAAGTTCGCACATATATACACACACATATATACACACAAATAAATGAATCAACTAGAATTTTGGTAACATCTAAAGTGTTTTAATTTTTTCTCTATATCTTTTTAGTTGATTCATTTAATTTATATTAGATAATAAATAAGTAAAATAGAAAATGTTACCATCATTTTAGTTGTAACATTTTTTATTTTCTATGTACTCGTGTATGTATAATTATGTCTGCATTAAACATTTTAAAATAAATAAATATACTAGGTAGCAGAAACCTCAAATGAAAAATAGACGTAGGACTAGTTTGCCTGGCTTGGCTAAGTCTATATTTAATAGCTAACGCTTACAACTTGTCTTAGAACAGACGCGAAAGACGTTCATAGGACGGTTTCTGTGAAAATATAAAATAATTTTAATAATTGCCTACCTACACTACAGCAGCCTTACAATTCCAAAGTTCAAAACAAATTGACACACAAAATAATTTTTATTTATTTAGAGCAACTGTTGATTTGAATACATATATATGTATATACATATTCAACAACATAATATAACGATAGAGTTGTGCACCCTCAAATAAGAAAGATCTTGAATTATGGGGTTTAAAACAATATCAAAATCTATAATAATTAAAAAAAAATAATTTATTGTTGGAATTGATCAGATTAGAACATGGGAATAAGAATGATGTCAAATATATAATTATTTTGAAGACCTTTATTTTGAAGTCATTTTAGAACCTTTTTTTGTACACATTTATATTTGCTGCTAATTTAATTGATTTTAGCAGTTGGTTGTACGGTGTAGGATCAATGTACGATGCATGTCTCTACCCTATTTCTAATTTGGACATTTTAAAAATAACACGCTCAGTATTTTTACTCAGCGTCTGATAGTTGTGATGAATTTATATTGTGTCCTTTTTAAAAAATGAAATAATACAATTTTGTTTATATAAGGAAGATAAATTTAAAACAGGAAAGTCTTTAAAATGTGTTTGGTTGGGTTATCTCAAGCATTTTTTAAAATTATTTTTATTATTATCTTTTGAGTTGTAATTATTGGTTTGAGATGTATGGAACACGTTCCTCCTCAACCTAGTATTCCGTATTGTAATATTGATTCAACAAATGCATAGTATAATTTCCTTTCAGATTTAACACATGACACGCAGAAGGACATTGGTATATTATATATGTCACAATCGATAAAAACATTCTCATTAACTTTATTATTTCCCAGTCTAGTTTTGATTATTTTAGAATTCATATTTCAATAGCCGAAGCGATTTATTCTGAACTACAAGTACATTCTTATCATACACAATGTAGAGCCTTATTTTCCCGTTGATCACATCATCGACTTGGTGTTTTATCATGCTGAATCTTTAGAAGTAAGGGTGTTCCCACGACCAACTTGAATTAAGGTGTGGATCGGAAGGGAAGACGGTTCGCGGTGCGGGGGGTGGGGTGGTTTGACAAGAAGCGTCCGCTTAAAGCTTAAAGCACAGACAGAAGCTTTCAAGCGGCACTCACGGCGTATTATATTAATTGATTTAGCTATGGGGAGGTGGTTGTCACTTGCATGTTTGTCATTCAAACTAGTTGCCGAGATAATAGATTAAAAATAGGCAAAAATTATACCAAAGTTATAAAATATCCAATAATAAATATATTTAAAACAACTTAGACGAATTAATTAGAAAGATAAGAGGCGCGTTTCTTAAGTTAATTAATTTTTTACAACATTTTACTTTCTTCGGACGCTACACACCTTAAACTACTTTTCTACATAATCGCTATCATTATTATGGTACTAGTCATAACGTGGCACCAATTTTTGTATACCTTCGTCATAGAACGACGCTGCCTGGGATGAAAACCATGTCTATATTACGTCTTTGAGTTCATAAACGTCATCAAAACGCTTGCCACCAAGGAACCGCTTCAGATGAATGAAAATATGGAAATCACTTGGCGTCAAATCAGGACAAAACAGGATTGGCGATGAACGTCAGCTGGTTTCATGTTTCGTGCATTCAAAAAACAAATCACGAACTGTATCTCGCAGTTGGCGGGCTGACCACTAACTACAAGATGGCCACACTATGTGAATGTCTCTAACGTTGCATGTGGTGAGTTAAAAGATGAAGGAAACCATTGCGCATGCGCAACATGGCAACCGCAGCGCTGCACTGGGAATATCCGGCAACGGTATTTACTTAAAAAATGTGCCTCGTATATAGAGAAAAAATATTTTATTATAGTTATAATGTAGTTACTATACTCTTCTTGGTCGGGAAAATTCGTCACTATTACGTAGTATTTCATTATGTAGTCTTTTAAAAATAATACATAATAAAAATCGAATAATATATCAATTGGGAAGATTACAGAATATAAGTTCAATGGTGAACGCGCTTCCATGAAAAGGAAAAGGTTCAAGTTCGTACCCCGGTAGCAAACAAAATATTTTTTCGTTAAATAGATATTTCTGTATATCTTTCCCAGGTTAATTTAATTTACATACGATTATTGTACTTTTAAAATGTGATTAACTTTATATTTGCAATAAATTCCAAAAACCTTTGAGTAATACACGCTAGATGACGCCAAGATAGGAAAATCGTCATTAGACACCAACGGCAATTATATTTTTACATAATATAGTTTTGTTTTTTTTTGTGTTTCTATATGATATATTATCTAATTGGTTTTAATTATTGAAGAACTACATTCTGAATAATTACAACTTTAAAAATAAATAAAAATGAAATATGTTTATAAATATTATGTGTGTATGATAAACTTAATCTTAATATCTTTTTTTATATACCTTCATAATCAATATTTTTGATATTGATTTTACTAACTAGGCATACGAACTGCATGCATACACTACATGGTGTTTAATAGAATATTATTAGAATAACGTTATAGTAGTTATGTGAATTATTTATTGATGAGCATTTAGAATTACGGATGCAGGAATACCAACATACAGAAGCGAGCCATGTTTGCGTTGCTCGTGTTCCGAAACACGTTATCAAAATGATGAAATTGATTGCTAATGGATTCGTACCGTTTATGTCAATTTGTACAGCTTGTGTCCGTGTTTCGGTTTAATCAAAGCATCCATCACATATTGATTGTTGGTCCTTTCGGGCATTTGAAAATTATCTCTCGGTAAATTGAAATGAATGATTAATAAAATGATTAATTAATTAATAATTTTGTTAGATTTATTAATAATGTTGTTCTATATTAATAATCATATAATTTAAAAAAACAAACATATTTTATGTAAATTTAATTAATTTAATTTAAAAGGCTGAGAAAGATATTGAAAGGAGGGTGACTGCAAGGAATAAAGTGAACGGCGCATTGAATGGAATTATATCTAACGGGAACTTATCAACCGGGATAAGATTAGCGATACACAATGCAGTCTTGGTACCGCCACTGATGTGAGTTCTGAATGTAGCGGAAATGATATCGCTTAGGCGTATATGCGGCAGATCAATTTATGACAAAGTAAAGGTTGAAAACATAAGGAAAGAATATAAAGCTGATCTTAGTATAGTAAGAATGATTAAAATAGGGCCACATAGGTGGTTTGCTCATATGGAACGGATGAATGAGGAGAAATTGGTAAGAAAGATATATGACGCAGGTATTGATGAGACCAGAAATAGAAGGATATCCACGGAAGACTCGGCACGACCAGGTAAACCATATACTGGAGGATGGTCCTGTTAGAAGCCTCAATAATCGGCGAGCTTGTATGAGATGTATGAATGTGGATGAGGCGAGAACTGTGTGTTAGTTTATTTGTATCTCGAAATTTATTTTGGACGTCTTCAACTGGGAGTTTAGGAATTTAACCCCGGCAACACAAAGCCACCGGTTTGCTGAGGAAATAAAAACAAATTGTTGTGACGTTTTCATCTTACCGACCATATTTTCTTTATCTTAAAAAAACATATTACGTCAACTCCCACGTTATCATCAGAAGAAAGTAAAAAGTCTCACGAAATCGTCCAAACTTTCTGAATAACGAGGAGCTCCGTGCTTGTTTAGAAGTCGAAATGAAATACAAAAACTCTGCCAGCGCGCTACCCCCATCCCTCGTTCCCCTCCTCCCGCGTCTCTTCCCCGTTGAACCTTTCGCCAACCCTACAGCCGTCAAAAATAACCGTTCTCTGCATTCTCTGGTCTTAGGTTTGAGATAATTATGACAATTATCTGCATCTATTGCAAAAAATATTTTTTGCCGATCGAAACAAAATGTATTTATTAATTTTTTTAAATCTTAATCTAGATACGTATTCAAATAATCTTAGATATTTAGCTCTTCAGACATATTTATTGTATGAACCTGAGAAAAAGATGTTTCTCATTAGAAAAATGTTTTAATAATTTTAAATTAACCAACTAACTTACCATCACACCGTTCTCTGCGGGGATAGGCAGATGAAATAGAGCGCCTACCTGACTAGAATTCTCGTCGCATCCACATTCATATACCTTCTCATGCGTGTCGATTGTTGATGCTTTTGATAAGACTATTTTCCAATATCTAGTTCATCTGGTCAAGCCATGTCTTTCGCGGTTGATTTCTATCTCCAGTGCCATCAAAATTCGTGTCATATACTTTCTTACTATCCTCTGCTCATTGTGTGTAAGAAATATTATATTACGGCAAATTAGATAAATCACAATAAAGAATAAACATAAAAATCTTTTTATCGAAAAAATATGCATTAATCACCCGTACTCAAATCCGGAACTTTCTCTTCCCAAGAGAATGCGTTACTAATTACACTATTTAAACCAAGTACTTTCAAATCGAATTTTCGACCTTATTTGGTGTTTCTTCTATTATAGTGAGATATTAATTTCTAGTTGCCACCTTCACATTTAAAAAGTGTTTTTATTAACCTTTACCATCCCGTGATATAAAATACCAATACACAGCTATGCTGTCAACTCATGTTACCGTAAGAAATTAGAGTTTCTTTAGAATTTTAAATGTGAAAAAATCATTTATCAATTTAAATGGCATTAAAATTGTTAATGCCATAAAGTTACTCTAAATATTGACCTTAATGTGAAAAAATGATAAATATAATAAAATAATATAATTTGGAAGAATAATTAAGTCTTATACAATACAACCTTTGTTCTTATCTATCTTCATTTATTAAAATAATTATAGTTATATTCGTATGTTTGTTATTCTTTTCACCGTGAAATTAACGTATTATCTTTTTCTGACTTACCACAAATGGTATTTTTGCAAACATATTAATTTTACAACAGATTGAATTGAAAAATAATTATTTTTATAGGATTCGCTTTGCATAATTGTTTTTTTACTAGTCATTTCTAAGCGTAGATGTTTTCCAGATAATTATATAAAATGTGAAATTTTTGTTACGTGTATTTACCGAAATATTACAGGTTTATTACCATATTATAGGCAGATTATTAAAATATTATGTAATTTTCCTAGGTAAACAGTAAAGACGTTTTCCGGCTATTGTGTTGCATTTTTGAATATATATAGTTGATTTTTTACTCTATAAGCACTATGAATATTACCGACTTGCTGAAAACCTGATTTTGGCCGGATGGATGTAAACACGCCATTAATATTAAATAACGAGTTGTCTCATTGGATGCTGAAACGGGGAAAATTGCCTAACTGGGATTATGACCCATGTCCACGGAATGAATAAGTGATGAGACACGATGAGGTAAATCTCAGAACCGCGTACTCGTATTGAGATAAACTCAGAGATCGCTGCTTGAGATTGACAAGGCCTACCCGTGTATACAGCGTTCGATTTGATAGCGAGACTCGACACATACGGAATGACACTAGAGGTTTTTAATGTCTGAGCATTCTTCAATTGGTTTGATATTAGTTTATATATGCACTTCCTCGACTAATAATACTGCATTATAATATTAGTAGTCTGTTGCCGATAGCCGGCAGCTACTGTGGTCGCTTTATGGCCAATAGTGATCGCTATACGGCCAGTGTTTCCGAAGAATCTGTATTTCAATGCGGAAATCCCTAATTGGTTTAACAATGCACCATGTAGTTGTATTTTATCTTTTTTTCCAGTAAGAAATAACAAATTATGTTTAAAGACAATGTTTACCGCATTGAAAAATTGATTTTACGGTAACCCTGGTCGCACAGTAGCTACTGTTGGCCGCGAAGTGGCCACCATATCCGCTTGCACCGATTCCTTTTCTGCTAGTCTTATATAATAGTATCTGTATTAATTATGAAAAGTATATTTACCTAGTCCACAATATTTTATTTATTACTTGACTACATTATGAGTCGAAAATGTTCAAGCAATATGTGGAAATTCTGAACCGTTACGGAAAATATTTTTGTTTGAAAGTTTTATAAAATCATGTTAACACGTCGACGTACTTCGAAATAAATATATTATTTGCAAAATGTATCTATTTTTGATATAATTCTTTGCATCATGCTCTTAATTATGTAATAAAAAATAATCTAACCGCTCGAAATTCGATGACCTTTATTTTTTTGTATTCAATATATAATCTGAAATCAAAAAAGTATTTCAATTAATCGAAATGATCGCATAATTACGATTTTTTTTAAATGATTTTATCCGACATGGTTGGGATTAGTAACACATTCCTTGAACTAGTTTAGTCAGGAATCCACCCATAAAATATTCTGATCTTGGTCTGTTACGCCCTGTATATAAAAATATCAATTTGTAGGCCATTTTAGAATTGCGAATACTGAGTTTGATTATTTAAGTAAATAAAATTCGAATCACATATGACGCCGATCGAATAATCATAATCAAGAATTATTCACGGCAGTTTTTGACAAATATTAGACAATGTACAGATATTTACGTATCGCAATGTAAATATGTATTGAATGTATAAAAAAGAAAACATTAAACTTAACCTAGAGATATTAAAATACACGTTCGACATACTTATATAAGATGTCCGATCTCGCTACTTAAGTATTTTTTCTTACTGGAAATGCACAAACAACATAAACAAATTGAAATTCTATATTAAAACTGTATTACTCGCGTTGATCAATCAGACGTTCATTGTCTGGAGTAGTAATATATTTCGGAGAGCGTAATCTAGTAAGCCAACAAAGATTTGTTTATTTTCTTCTGGAATGTAACAACTTCTATTTGTATCGCGAAAGTTGTACATTTTGTAATGTAACGTTTCTCAAATCACACCCGCAAACACGAACGCAATTTATAATTTAAAATTTTTGGCTGATTTTATGTTTTTTTTTACAACTGAATCATCTAGAAGGATGTACTTACATGATTTTCATATGAATAAATTAATAATAATCTGTTATTTTTCTGATTGTAAGGGGGAGATTATTAAAGAATTTAATGCCTAGATAAATAAAGTGATTTTGAGTTGCAGTATATTTAAGTTTTGGAATGTCAATTGTATTTTTTGAGTAATTTATAATTGTGATATTGAAGTTTTGCATGCTCCTCCCCATCCAATAATACCGTATTGCAAATGTGACTGAACAAACGCGTAATATATTATTTTTAAATTTGTAGGTGATAAGATGTTTTTGAATACTACAAATATGTAGGCAGTTTTCCTTATTTTGTTTGTAAGTAACATCCCCATTTGCAGATATATTAGAGTCAGTCCAAGTTTTTTTCATTAATTATTAGTACTGTATCGTCTGCATAAGATATTATTTTACCATTTAATTTAAGTTTAAATATATCATTAGAGTATAAAATAATTATGAATGAAAGGTTTTCGTAAAAAAGCATTATTAATTCATTTATGAGATGACTATAATTTTTTTAAAGTTAATATCTAAAATGGAAATAATTTCATTTTTAATTTAATATTTATGTCGTACTTATATGTTTATTTATTTATTTATTTTATGGCGTATTGATTTTAATTTTACATCAATGGGTTACACCATACTATGGTCTAGAAAGTTACACATACATTTAAATAAATCATGGTGTATTCTGAGCACGAGTTATTAATGTTTAAGTTTCATATCATTTTGATTTTAATGGTTGATCAATTAGATAAAATTTTGTTATTGGATTTCTTATTCGTCCAACAAAATAAAAGAAAAGCTTTCTATTGTTCCAGTCATTGTTCATTGATACAAGTGTCTACTATAGATTGATATAAGAGTGTAAACAGAGCCAGCAGTAGATGAGGATGACGATAAAGAAATAAAAAATTATTTAAAAAAATTTGATTAACGATAAAAATACCGCATTGTTCATTTCTTTACTGCTCACAATAATTAATACAAATAATGCAACCCCTTACGCATCCGATATAACCAGCGCTCGTAGTCCACCGCCCAATCACGTACGTCACACATAACTATCTCTCTCTATCACTACACCGTCCATCTCTGTCGATCACAGACCGGACAATGGTCGGTGCCGTTGCTAGAATAATAAATAGTCTGCTAGATTCTTGAAAATTCACTTAATAAAGTTATGTAATTTTCATTTTTCCTTTAAAAGTTTAAATTACTTGTTATTCTTGAACACCATAAAAAATATCCCGCAGTTAATTTCGTAGTAATTTATTTCATTTCTTTGTTTACCTTTTAAAATATTTAAAAAAATATCCAACGAAAATATATTTCTTAACTTGTATATTTTCAACACAATTTTAAATAAGAAATGAGTAAAATACTTTTTTTTTAAATTCAATTTTGAAATTAATTATGACACCAAGTTAATTATCTTACCATTTAACATTCTGTCTTTGTATTCAAATAAAGTATTACGTTAATTAAGGAGTTGCGAGGTTCCACAAAGTTTTCCAACTAATAAATGGTCGCTAGTTTGTGTGCGAAACTCTAAATAACTGTTTCAATTAAGAGATCTCTTAAACTATTTATAATTAATAATACTTAATTGTGTTTTTTTTTAAAAATATTTTCAAGTAATAATTCAAGTACCTACAATATATTTTATTTAGTAGTTTAGTTGGGCGTGGATAAAATTAAGTAGGAAACCGTGAAGTTACGTCACTCCGTCAAGCTATAGAGAATGTTCCGACCGAAACTTTGAATAATATATAATAATGAACAAAAAATATTATATATAAGTATACCTATATATACATGAGGGCTGTATAAGTACCCGTATTAGAGAAGGAAACACATTTAAAAAAAAAATTATCAACATACAATTTTTTATTTCATTCAGTCCAGAGATTTTCCAACTTTTTAAGCAATCCAAAAAATTTGATTTGTTGAACTCAGCAAAATAGTCCTTTGTTTCAGCGATAACATCCTCAATCGACGTGAACCGCTTTCTGACGAAATATTTTTTCATATTTGGAAACAAAAAGAATTCGCATGGAGCCAAATCTGGGAAATCGAGTAGTGTAATTCGAGTTTTACCAGTTTTCCTGTGGCGATTGCTAACGAGTGAGCTGGTGCGTTGTTATTGTGAAAGAGCACCTTTTTCTTTGCCAAATGGGTCTGTTTTCTCATCAATTCACCATTAAATCGGCCCAATAAATCAGTATAGTACTGTTTCGTGATTGTCCTTTCTTTCTCCATATACTATATATATTCTCCTTATTCGGTGAAGATGATGCCTCGCGAATCCCAAAAAATGGTGGCCATGACTATTTCAACCGATAAAATCATTTCGCCTTCTTTGAAGCGGGTTCGCCTTTTCTGTTATTTTTCTCGTTCTTTCATTTCTGGCGTGAAGTGATGGATCCATGTATCGTCAACAGTCACGAAACGCTGTAGAAACTCTTTCAAATTGTGTAAGTCCAAACAGTGCTCTAGTTTTTGTTCCATTATGAGCAAAAGTGGCACTCATCTCACCGAAAGCTTTCTCATGCCTAATTTTTAGTATAGGATACTTTTTACGCATCTAATTTAGTATTCAGGCATTTACATGCACTCTTTCTTCTTCTTCTTTTTTTAAATATGCAATCCACCCTTCAAGAGTGATTTGTGCCATTAATAGAGTTAAAACTTTACTTAAAAAGTACAACAATATTATTGAATAAGAATTATTATATTATAAGTCAATACCATTGTCGTTCAAAAAATTTGCTATTATATAGATTAAATGTGGCGAGTTAAGGGAAAGAAGATGACATAAGAGAACCTGGAGTTGAAAATTACCATTGATGAGATTACTGTAAATAAAATCTGTGATCCGCAATGGACAGTCAAAAAATATATGGTCAAGAGTTTCCTCCTCGGCACCACACTCACACATTGGGAATCTATTAAGTTCAATCTGAATAAATGTGAGGTTACCTGGCAATGCCCAATTCTCATTCTAGAGATATTTGATATTGTTCTTTTGGAGACTTTCCTTTTGGAGAACCAGGGGGTGCGAGGAATAGATATTTGAATCATTTTAAGCTGAATACCCTTATGATTATTTGATTCATCCATTGTGCAGTCCAAATATAATTCGTACATGCTTTTACCACATTAACTGTCATACATCGGAATATGAAATTGATGAGGGAAAACTCCAGAAAGAGCCAGTTTATCAGCATATTCGTTTCCATGAATTCCCTTATGTGCAGGAAACCAAACGAATGACACCTGTTTATTGTTGTTGTCCAAATTAAATAGACATCTGATGGAACCGATTATCTAATTGTCTAGTCAAACTTTCAAATTAGCAGAGAGGGATTCAAGAGCTGCTTGCGAGTCAGAGAATATAACAGCCGTATCAGTCCAAGGCTCATGCACTCTTTAGTGTATTTAAAAAATCCTTTACGGCAGTGGTTAGAAATAGTCGCTAATCTGACCACACTTACAATTACCTACATAAGTATACCAAGATACGAGTAGGTATAGGGAGAAGTACTCCTGTAGACGTTAATATTGTTTTTACGTGTTTTATAAAATTATTTCTTGCACTATTTCCGATCAAAAATAATAAATGTCTGACTGATAAAAGTAACTTACATATATATTAAAAGTCAGAAGTTAGACTATACAAATAGTGTGGCATAATTGGAAACGCAATATGAAGTTACAGTTACACGTCCTGGTTGTAACTATGAATATTTTTTCGATAGATAGGTATTTGGTGTGTGCCTTTTTAAGTGATTTATCTCACTTATTTTAAATATGATATGTTTGAAAATAATATTATATGCGGAAAGTCATCAAAAACAAAGTTAATCAAAAGTGAGTATGTAAATTTGAGAGATTGGCCGTTGACCGCTGATCCCAACGGACGGAGATCAAAGAGCTGATGGATGTTCTGCGCTATCGCGAATGTACCGTGAACATACCGTAAATTCAACCGGCGTAGTGCACAGAGTGTTCTAGACTTTCTGATTGGAACACACGGCTAACGGTTAGCCATCAGGGAGTAGTATGAGCAGCGACTTGAGCTGGTTTCGACTGGTGCTTGTTAGTTGGAAAATAACGGTGATGAAGAAAGTATATATATATTCTTATTAGCTAAAATAAACAATGGAAAACTGTAAAATATTATGAGAATTTTCTCTTCTAACGATTTCACTGATATCTAGATCCGGCGCTTGATTCATTCTACACAAATCATACATCTCGGTTCGACGAGCGATAACAGCAATCCCCGCTTCCAAATAATGATAATCATTGGCATTCAATAACAATACTATATTTAATTTAGACACTCCATCTTTTATAGTATTTCATGAGATTAAAACGAAAATACTGATTGTGGATAGTGCTAATGCATTACAACAAACTTTTCAAATAGCAGGATGTGAGGAAGTTCAAGAGGCAATTTGTTTGGACGCTATCACGGACACTGGTGACAGTGGGCATGAAAGACGCATATAGCTAAAGTTTCCATGAACTAACTTACGAGAATAAAGAAAGACGGTGACATCAAGGAAGCAACTAGCATTATGTTGGTTTACACTCTTGTCTTTCCAATTGTCATGGGCGCAGACTTGGACAGCTGGCAATAGCGACAATAAAATAAGCGCAATTAGAATTGAGTAATAAATACGTTACGCAGCAGACTGCGTTGGATAGAAACCATCTCAAAATATTTAAGAACGATTTTGGCTATTAAAGGTGGTTTCATTAATTAATTTAATATGAAAGAGGATCAAAGAAAAAGTAAACGACGTCCTAAGGCGGGTTTTTAGATATTAGTTTTAAATTAAATAAAACAAAAATATTAAAGCAGCTCAATAATTTTAATTTTAATTTATTTACCTGCTATTTATACAATTTTTTTTAAATATGTCAAAATAAATGCCTAAGTAATAATATTTGTTTCTAATCCTTAAATAACGCAATATTATTCCTAAAATACTCAATTATTTCTAAAATAATACGAATTTAAAAAAAAAACAGTTCACATTTATTTTGTTAAAAAAATAATTTTAATATGTTAAATTTGTTATGCCGGTAGTGAAAATAGTTACCTGTAGACAATGTAGGTGGAACAATTTTTTCTTCAAAAAAATTAAAAATCCTACCAAAAACTTTTTTTTATTGGATTTTTATGATTTTTATACTATGCTTCTATATACTTTATACCTTAGGTAAGGAATGGATACTATATGATCTAGTAATAAAAAAGTGATCTCATAATATAAAAGGTCATTCGTTTCTTCAAATCTTTGTTCATTTTCTTTGTTAAAAATACTTGAAAGAAAAACCTCATTAAGTAGATTTTATGGGAAGCTGGTGAGAAAAAAATCATGGGTTATCTTTCCATTCCAGTAATCCACCTATTCTCAGATATATCCCCCTATTTCATCCCCAAATGAAAGGTACAACTTTAAAACCTAAATAATTAAACCGATCTTAATTAAACTTTTTACGGTCTCGAATATGCATAATTAACCACATTATTCCGTTTATTAAAACATAAATGAATATAAAATATCAGTTTTCTTAAAGATGTTTACGATAAGTTCATTAAAAATCATAATTTTTATAGCGCCTGAAATTTTTTATTCTCAAGTAGGATCTTAATTACTATATTTTCTGTTTTTAATTTTTTTTATATTTATACAATTTGATAACACAGACAAGAATTTTATATCATTTGACAACTTGACAGAAGTTTAAGTTACCTTAGTGTTATCTCCTTTAACAATATGGCAGTAACGAAAATGATAGTTTACTTGTGTTAAGTAAAGTATAATTTTGGATAATTTAAAGTATATCTTAAATGTAAAATTTCATAATTATTTATATTTTGTGTATAATACATCTAATTTTCTGTACTGTACTTCCATAGTGTATTTTTAAAACGTTATGAATATGTACAATATTTTAATATTGGTTTAGGTCTGTTGGCGTAACTGTTTCAAATCCTACTATCAATACACATTGTTTTAGCGTTTTTAGGGAGATAAAATATTTAATTATTAATAACTTATTTTAAGAATTCAGTTAATTTAGTCACAGAAAAGATCCCGAAACACAAGATCTGCAAATCGTGTCGATAATTTACATAAGCATTAAGTTGAAATTTCTTTTTCTTACTGTTTTACGTAGACGTTTGCGCCGAAATACAAGGTCTCTAGTTAGAATCAATGTAGTATAAGAAAATGGCATTAGGTAAAGAAAAATAATTAAGATAACGTGATAAAAATAAGAATGGACTTAGTAGCAATAGGCTGAGGTTAATTGATAATATTAAGATTCCAAAACTGAGAACCAATTCTTTTATCAGAAAGTTAAAAATTTGAATACCCTTCCTAATGATTTAAAGATGAGGCGAATAATTATACTAAATTCAGTTCTGAAGTGAATTATTAAACTGATTCACTAATATATTCAACGAATACATATTAATAGTACAGATAATTACTAAATTTTTCTTTATCGCTTTTAAATTTTATTCTATTATATACAAAATTATGTTCTATTATATTCATTCGTATAAAAAATTATGTATTCAAAATGATTATACGTTAATATCGCGATGTTATTTTATACATATAATTATTATAAGTTTTTGATTTTAATTGTACGCATATGACGGAAATAAATCTATTACAAAAACTCTTATAAAATGCACGAACATGTGAAAAAAATTAATAATGAGAATTTGGGAGCTTCAATATTCAATGATTTAAAATGAATCGCGAATAAAGCACATGTCGAAGAAAATTATCATACATAACTGATACAACAACTGTCTTTTCGCTTCAATTAATCCAATTATCCAACGGTATACAACCATTTACCAATAAATTAAATATACTCGTATGTTAAATGAACAATAATTCTTATACATAAATGCATAAATACATAAATCGTAAGTCTTTGTAAGCCGAAAGCTTTCCGCGGAAGATCTTTAAGGTCTGAAGTCAAAAGGTTTACCCTGTAACCACACAATGGTGAAGGTTCTAAAGCGTCTCAGATCTCACGGCAATATTCTGAAAAAGTGACAGGTTTTCTCAGGGCCTTTGTTACGTGTCGGGGCGGGGGTGCTGTGGAAGGTTTCTAATCGGATTACGGTAACTCGAGCGCCCACACCAACCATTCCTTCAGGAAAAGTGTTGAATTCATTATTTTTTAAATTAAATGTTATTTATTTTTGTTCTGGCCAAAATCTCGGAATCGCAAATGATTTCAAGTCCATTTAAAGTGTAATAATTATTCTTGAAGAAATTAGATTGCCGTTTGTGATTTTAAAATAAAAGTAATTTTAAACAATTTAAATGAAATTATTTTTTAAATATCTAAATTGTGATTTTGAAATGTTCGCGTAATATTTAATAGTACTAATATAATATTTCACTATTATAGTCACTGTTGATTATAATCTTATCCCCCGATGATGAGAAGTACTGCACCTCTCAAAACTATACTAGTGATACTATAACCCAACGTGTGCCTAGTACAAAGTTTAGTTTATTGAAAATTAAAATAATCATGGTATACCAAAAAGTAACTGCTTTGTCAATTAATTATATTATTCAATTAAATGTCGCTTTGAACAACATAATGATAAATAATTCATTTTAATAAATTCGCTTAACAATGATTGAGAATAAAATATCAATCATTATTTCAGTTCAAAATGTAACATTAAAATATTTAGTATTTCATATTATAAAAACTATGTTTTTTTCGGTACGATCACCATCCAGAAGTTGTCTATAGATGTCTGTATATACCTTACTCGTTATTGCGTGTATGTATTTTTCCCTAGCCTTTCTTTTCTATCTTCTTTCCTCAATATTTACATGAATTAATTTTCTGAGGTATGCATTGTGTCAAAGAATTTATCTTACTCTTCGATTTTCGATGTCAATCATAGATCTCTTTTTTGTATTCTCCTAAGAATCTCCTCATTTGTAATTCTCTCGGTCAAATTTATTCATTCCATCCTTCTCCAGCAATCTATTTCTCTCTCTCTCTGGTTAATCACTCAGGTTTCACTTCTATAAAGCGCAATACTTTAGATGTAAATTTTGATGAATTAATTTGTCGTCTTTCTGTTTATTTGTGATTTCAAGGTTGGTTTTTTCACGTTAAAGATATTTTTGTCATTACTGGTTAATTTTGGTTTCAATATCCAATAAGTGTTACTCTACTTTGAAAGTATTTGTACTTTATAGCTTGTTCTACTTGCTCATTTTCAATACTGAAATTCAAGGTAACCTGTTTGTACATACAAGTCCAAAATTAAAACCTACCACGAAACCACTACAGTTGAAAAATATAAAAGTTTTGTAATTCAGTATCAACTGCGTTCTTTAGGTATGCAGTAAGAGTATAAACTCCCAACTTACTTCGAGATACATTTTTCCGGGTGAAGTTGTAATCAGATGTTTGCAAAAAACTTTGACAATTAAAATGAAAAAAATCCACAAATTTATCTTTGTCTAATTATTATACTGAGTTAAAGTTAGCACAAATACAATCGAGTTCTGAAATAACTTTTACGTTATTACAATGAAATCTTAAACGACGCGACTTATAAATTTGATTAATTTTAACAAAAGTTTATTCCGATTCCAAAAATAATTATAAGTTCTTTGATCGTTGTATTTCTAATTCTAGTATTTTTTTCCATAAATGTTATTTTTATTCCAAAATGTTATATTCAAAGCTTTCGTTTGGTAAAGACCGCAGCATCCCCAAGGAGTCGAAGGTAGCAGGCGTTGCTGTCGTCCTGCATTTAGCATAACGAAAAAATCCTAAATTATATTGCGCTACAAACGCCGTGTTAAGTGTTTTTCCTATACTCTGTATTTCCAATCTGTCACCAAACGGCGTCGCACGTCGCCTTTCGTGTATTACGTTTTTAAATAATTCGATGTCTGATTAGGTATTTGGTTGTTATTCGTTAATTGGTTAAGTTATAAGGTAGACCATTTCCCTTTTTTTGATAATAAATTATTTGCGGCTTTACATAACACTGGTGAAGCGACAGGCCTAATATTGTGTGTTATATGGACTAGATATGAGTAAAAAATATTTTAAAAACCCGAGAACGCTTGACTAAATGCATTATTATTAATATTAATATGTATTTAATTTGTATTAAAATACCACAGAACTATATTCGGAAAAAACTAACTTCACAATAATAATGTGTTGTCTTTAATAATATTTAATATTTTTTTGTAAAATAAATTTGTAAGTTTTTGCACGGAATTCTTAATTTTGAATGGCAAAACCTAAAAGAGCCAGTAATTTTGTCAATTTTCTTAATTTTTTTCTAAATAATATGAAGATCGTACACCACACCGTGTGTTAAATTAAACCCGACCTAACATTCCGCCGGGTCTGGAAATACCTGTCATATTTAATACGATTCAGTCCTGCAAACATTCCTTTGTCATGCTATATTCCCGTAGCTTTGGCATTTTGTGGTTTGGTGAGACCAACTTGATATATAGATATAGAAGCCGACACATGCGATGAGATTGACGCCGTGACGAGCCCTTCTAATGACGTGAAGTCGTTCTGTCTGAAAGTGCACAACTATTGCCTGACGGAATATCCACCAAAATTAACAGTCTAAAAGCAGCACAACACAAAATTCTTCCTGTACGTATACTGTATGTGTATGATTAGATTATATACATATATGAGTTGGTTCAAAGTAAGAGTTTCCTTTGCAAGCAAATAACAGGGGAGACAGTGCTTTTGAAGTTGAAATGTAAAGGACGCGGAATGCTTTTGGGCCACGGCCAGGATAGTATCTCGCTAATATTGTTTTATCCAGAATATGCGGGAACTCGCGGTCTTAATGGTAAAAATGGAGTAAATGAGAACGAATTTGTTTCCGCGGTTTGCGCAAAGACTTTTGAACGTAAGAATCTTCATCACCAGCTTATGTATGGGTGACTAACGGCTAAAAAGGATAAACAATTTAAAAAAATGCAAAACAATTTATTTATTTATTAAGCAAATATAATATGTTATGTTGATCTTATTGTTCGAAGTACAATCTCACTATAAAAGAGTTTAAAAAATTCTACATGTTGTGTATAAGGTCAGTAATTTTCATAAAAAGCATTGTAAGATGTTGCGAACAAAAAATAGAGTGTAAATTAAATCAGTGAAATTTTGCATACAGTATAATGTCTGTTTTTTTTAGATGAACCTTTAGAGATTGTATTCATTGTGTTTAATTGCGAGTCACTCTGATAGAGCGAGTGATGTTTGAGGTTACATTTATCAGAATGATTGTTTAAAGCGAGGACCTAGGGCCCTAACCTTCCTCGGATTCTCACACATGTATATGAATGTCGCAGTGTATATTACTGTCACGACGCGTGCGTGTGAGTATAGGTGTTGGTGTTGCGGCTAGAGCAAGTTGATCAAAATGAAACATGACTTATAATCGGTTGCGTTCATTGTCGAATGATGTTTGCATGTTAAATTGTAAATTATAGTTCGTGACTAGTGAAGCTCACTAGAAGCCGATAGATGTGCCCGAAAAGATAGCCAAGGGAAAAGAGCTGCTTCTCCGATTGGTTGCGTCGCGATGTATTATCATCTGAATTATGTCGGTATCCGGCGGCGTGGAATGGCTGTAAAATGTTTGTTTCGATGGCCAAGATTGTGAGGCATAAACAGGGCCTCCACAAACTCATTTTCTAAATATTCCGATAGTATAAATACATTGATTAAAAATAACGATTGATAAAATATCTTTCTAAAACCATTTGTCAAATCTTGTTGTTCCTTATATTTTGTTTTTTTAACATTTCGCCAAATATGATTTTTTTTAATGTAGAGGGAGAGAATTCTGCCAATTCTACTTATTTCCTTTGCCAGCAAATCACAAAGATACAAAATTAACATTTATAAAAAAATTAACTTCATAAATTTCCAAAAAATCTTAGTCTTCAAAAAGAGCAAATAAATGAGATTTTAAGAAAATGGCTACCACAAATCCCCCCTTGAATAGAAGATTGATCAGGGGATCAAGTGTTCTCTCTTAGGACATATCTGGTAAATCCCTTTTTTATGCAAAACTAGGTCTTAAGGCCAATTTCAAAAACCGAAATCTGTCAGTTATTTTACCTTGTCTACCCACATATTTTCAAAAATAAATATTATGAACCGTAGTTGCGTTGTAAAATATCTATTATATCAATTCTTAAACAGCTTTTTAATTCTATATCGCATAAGATTTATTTTCCATATCAGGTCCATAATTTTAAATTGATAGGACAAATTTTACAATTAAATACGATAAAATAATATTTTCAATTCTTTTCCTCCAAAGCAAAATAAAAAATAAATAAATATATTTGCATATCTTTCCATATCTAGCATCATGTACGTCAATATGATTCTTGTCTCTTAAAAATGCCTAAAAAAAAAAAAAATCTTTAGTACTCGAACAAGTTTCTGTCATTTATGAATTAATAGCATTGTCAAAAAATGCGCATCCATAACGAAATATTACAGAAACGCCGTATTCCGACGTAAATGTTTGTAAGAGAAACGTATTTTATATCTTTTATATCTCACTCTAAATAATTTATGATTTCGGCTACGAATATGTGTTATAATGTAGTCTATAGGGAGACAAAAAATTGTAATCCCCGAGACATATGACATACAAATTTTAGAATTGTTCTATGGGGAGGAGTGTCAGACAGTAAAGCAGAGCAGCTGTCAACTTTTTTGAGATCATAATTCAATGTAATATCATTTTCTGTTATTTTAAAGTACTTTGTCATATCTGCCACTGTAATTTTTGATAATATTAGAAAATTACTCGTCTTCACTCTAGAAGCTGAATGTATATATATATATATATTATATTTAGAATCATACAATAATTGATTACTTTAGTGGCAATTTAAATTCTCAGCAGAACCATAGTTCAAGTTCGAGTCTCTTTCACGTAGGTGAGGCAAGCTTATTTTGAATAAATATTTATTTACACAAAGAGCATAAAACAATTATGAATTATGTACCATGTACGTATTGGTGCATATGTACGATTGGTTTATATCAGAAAAATATTTTGTAACTACTTGGTTTTAATTCTTAATCTTACATACATACAAAATACCGTTCTGTAGGTTTAGTAGATTAGAAATTCGTGAATATTATATATCAAATAACATTCTGTAGGTTAAGTAGATTAGAAATATGTAAAAAATTCTAAAACAATAGCTTCTGAATATATATTGTTTTGCCATTATATAATATCACCTTTAGTTAATTTAATACAGGGTGTCTCAGAGACAATAATCCAACAGTTTTGAACTTTTGTCATTTTCACTATAAAAGTTTTTTTTAATCAGCCGTAAACAAAAATCTGGTAGCTTATGTGCTAGCTACGTTATAACGATTGGTTGAGTATTTATGGCACAGTGGTCATTCTGTAAAGATAGGTTGCAAAATTTCGAAAATCACAAAAGTTCGAATAGCTTTTAAACCGTTGAATTTCGAATAATCCAACTTGAGCTCAATATATAGATGTCTCACAGAGACGAAGTTATTATTTTTATATAGGAAGTATGGAAGTCTGAGGCATTACAGGGCTTATGACCTGTCATCGGCTGGCTTAAGTGATCACTTTACACAATGTAACATTCACCTATTTACCCATTCTATCAAATTTTTAGAAGTTGTATATATGTTATCATGTTGGATCAAACAGGTCGTAAGCCCTGTAATGTCCAAGACTTTTATACTTCTATTTTCATATTATATTTTTATATATGTATTCTATGCTAGTGTGTAGCTGCTCATGTGTTTTTAAAAAAAAATTATTCCAAACCTATTTTGTAAAAGCCCATAAGGGCTTTAATACATTAATAAATAAATAAATAAATACTTTCCTAGTACAAATAAGAGCTTTACCTCTGAGTGACATCTATATTTCGACGACAATACCCCAGAGGATAAAATACCAGTAATTAGTTTCTACAAAGATTTGGACACACACAAAATATTGAGTTCAATGAGTTGCTCTTGATGTTCCCTAAGTGCGAGTCACAGAACAGTAAACGAATAGCCATGAAATAAAGTGTACATAAAGGTGAGGTTTATGACACATTTATGCAATGGTAAAAATATTTACTCTTCAAAAATTAAATCTTTGTATAAACAAGACGTATTTTTTACATTAATGCATATTATATTGTCAGCGTTTAAACTTTCGTTTCAATCGAGTCATATATATTTAAGCAAGTGTGTAAGTGTTACCAAAATGATCACGTGGGTGACACCAAATTGAAAATATTGGTACAAAGGATATGCGTAAGTTCATGTATATATATATTTGGTAGACTGTGGTGAACGCACACCGACGACTTTCTGTCGTATGACAGTTTTGTTGCGATTGCTAGGGCTATGAGAATGTATGGCAATACGCATACTGACGGCTAAATTTCAAACGATAGAATAGTTGGTGACGAACTGTCGCACGACTGTTTTGTCCAGAGTGTGCGCTCGCTCTACCCATAAGCCCTATTATATAGGAATTGTTTCTTGGGCACCATGTACATTTATCTAACCACTCATTTTTAGTATGAATTTTAATTCCAGTTTGAATTGTCATATAAAATTTGCTTTTTTATACATCTGATGATATAATTTAATATGCCTCTTAAACGTTATTTTTCATTCTAATCAATTTCGTTAATCAATACAATTTTAATAACTATTAGTTTTATCATTTCTTCCCTTGACATTTTGATATCCCGAATTATATATTCCTTTATCGTTCCCAGGAACCGAGCCGCCCAGTGAGTAATCAAATTATGACCGCGATCGTAATCACTAATCACATCTAGCAATCAGATAAACGACGATTATTAGCCTAATTTCTAATTTTATTCAATAATTATTTAGGGCAAGGTGAGCCGTGAAATAAAAATAGTCTCAATCAATTTCATTTCTCACTTTTCGCTGTTGTAATTTTTTTTCAGTAGAAAAATATATCGCATGTTCACGAAAGAGAAATGACATAAAAATTCTTGTAAAGTATTTAGATATGTAGTATTGTTTAAATCATTTTCATCTTCTGCCGTTTCCGCTTCTCGCTGGAGCATAAGGCCGCCACAAAACTCCATTGACTGCGATCCGCCGCTAGCTTTCCCATGTCCCGACGAGTACAACCTGTGTGTGCTCGTTATAGCTCCCGTCCAGGATGCCGGGTTTCTACTGGTGCACATAAATAACACGCTCAATTTATGCTTCCCGCAAGCATCCGGAAAACTTGTCCATGCCGTGTGGCTCTTGTCTAAAATAAAATTAATGAATATGTTATCCTAACGGAAAAATTTATTGATTTTAAAGAAATAATTAGTTTTGGTGTAGAAGTAGTAAAACACTCACCTAGTAATTAAGTGGTCAAGGGGCTTAAGCCTCGTCCTGGGAGACCTACTCGTAATTTGAAAAATATAAATATTTATATGATAGTTATAGTATGTATCTCTACTTAAAATAAAATTATTATCAAATAGATAAAATAGGAAAAACTGGCATGGATAAAACCACAAGGTTAAGAGAAAATTTAACTTATTACAATTTTAGATATGTTGACACTTTAGTAGAAGTATTAGAAAAAGCAGCTTTAAGATAAAAGCACGAAAACAAACCCCATGATTGTCGATATACAATAGGGACTAAAAATAGTGAACGATTTCAATTATGTTTATATAATTTATAATAAAAAATAAAAAATATGAAGCGTAAATTAAAAACATGATAAAAAATTTGGAGAAATAAAGGTTGACCTATTTTGTAAGTTGGTCATTGCGCTAGTCTTCTCTATATGCTCCAACGGTTTGGAAACCTTAAGTACGTGAGAGAGACAAATATTTGTCTTTGCATTTTGTTGTACTAATAAACCGACCGATATTTGACGATAAGAAAAATTAATGCCTCAATTCTGGAGGAGCTACATATCTATGGCAGACTCTCTACAATTAGATGAAGAGATGAATTCTCCAATTCTTGGTCACTTTGCGAGTAGTAACCGGAATCACGGAAGGACGGAGAGAAGAAGGCGACTTCTACCCGCTGGACTGATCAGGTCAAGAAAACCACAGGCTTATCTCCCATCGAGATATGGAAGAGGATCATCAGGAATACGAGTAGCAAAGAGACTGAAGAAGCGTATTAAAGACCTTCAGTAATGAAGGAACTGTCTAAAAAATAAGTAATCGTTTTAGAACATATTTTTGTTATGTTTTTAACTTAGTATAATTTAATTTAATACTATTGAGATATCTAATTATCCATAACTATTCTGAATTTTCCAAACATTTTTAGGAAACAAACCATTATTTTGACATTAATAAGGGTTTATAAATGTTACATACAAATACCATGGATTTACAGTTAGATAAATTAGAAATTAAAAAAAAAATGTTAATAGTAAATTAAACATTATAAATAACCAAATTATTTTTGCAAATAGTCACTTTTTTTATTCGTTTACATAGTAATTCTTAATTAGATACCAATCACTTGTATTTATATATTTTAGTATACATTGTATCCTGATGAAGGGACCATTTGTCTTGAAACATATTGATTTACCAAAGTATTTTTTCTTATTATTTATTAATATTATATAATTAGGCCAGAATTAGTGTTGCAGAGAAATTACATTTAAAGGTGTCAATATTTTTTTGTAAAATCCGAAATCAATTAGGAAGTATTTTTTGTTTATATAATGTATTGAGATCACGCACGTTGATCATTTTCACATAAATGTTATCAAGTCTAAATACATAATTTTCCATATGTATAGATATTAAAAATAGGTAATATTTTGTTTTTAGTTGTTATCAATTAATATTTTAATGATAATCAAGTTAATTAAAAACATTTTTTTAGTCCTTAAAATAGGTTTAAAACAATGGACCTTGCGCTTGTAAATTCGTTCATCCGGTTTATATCATGAAAAAATAATAACGCTCTCTAGCGAAATCGTAAAAAGTGAGTGTGAATAATAAAAACAGCTGAATTTTAAACAGGAATACGTATATCACCGGATATCCCGGATTATAATTCCAGTAAAACGGAAAACGCATTTCATAGAAAGCTTCCATTAGCGAAAATATGCATTTGAAAGCTTGTTATATGGTGAAAGTAAAAGGAATATGGAATAATAAACATAATATTAAAAGAGATGAATTGTAATTTTAAAATGCGTCTAGCGTGAGAGTTTAGCTATTCGGCGCTGTGTGAGTATAGAGGATGTTTCGGATTACAGACACAACCATTTATGTTAAACCTCTACAATTCACGTGTTCACAAAGCATGTACGAAAAATTCTTTCTGTCAAAGTATTTCAATTTCCACCCATATTACGGCGCTCTTTTTTCGCTTTTGATCTATTATAAGGAAAAAATCACGTCCGCTGTTTTGACATACATAAGGAGTGAACCAAGATTTTTTTCAAACAACTTCTTCTGCCTGTAGTAAATTTAATATAATATGCTATTAATTTCTTCCTATGTTCATAGTTCCGATCAATTTCATAAAATATATGACTGAGGCTTGATTCACTACTGACAAAACCTGCTAGGTTTGCTGGATGATACGCAGACAATCTTTCGTAATTTAATGGTAGTATTACGTTATATAGTATTTAATTAAACCTTATTGCAAGGCCCTGCAGGCAGCCAGTATTAGACAGCCATTCATCCAGTCATCAAACAAAGTTGCACACTACAGTACAACCTAACAAAAGCAAATAAATACTTAATCAGGTAAATTCTCAAAATAAATAAAAATCTATTATTATTTGTGATATACATAAAGTACCGTTCGAGCGGAACATAATGCACGTAACGTGTAGGGCTATCAATTCCCAATTTTCGGGATCCCGGGAATCCCGGACATTTCTATGCACCGTAATTCCTATTCTGATCTTGTTAAAATACCCAGATTACTGTGCTGGTAGATTTTTTGAACGTTTTATATTTTTGAATTTTTGTTTCACATTTTCTGTTTTTCGGCATTGCTTCTACCGTGGTTCCACCACCTTGTTTCTACCATCGGATAATATTTTTTTCATTAGCAGCATATCGTTTAGAAGTACCATGCGCCAAATTGCAAATGATCTAATTGCTATTCATCATGGATCAAAAATCATTTCAAAATCAAGAACAACCAAAGACACATCAAACTTACCATATTTAAAATCAATACCATCTGCTAATACCATATCTACTAAAATAAGATCATCACTGTGTTGAAAACTTAGACACATTGATCTTATTGATGTCTCTAAATATAGAATGAGTTGTTTTTAATAGTATTATGTATTATTTTGTTTTTTATTTTTGTGCAGCTACTTTTATATTTGAATTTTGTTAATACTTTATGTTAATGTAAATATAATACGTGAAAAATAAAAATAAAATACTTAGATTAAGATGTCTCGCAGAGACGAAGTTATTATTTTTATATGAGAAGTATGGAAGTCTTGGGCATTACAGGGCTTACGACCTGTCATCGGCTGGCTTAAGTGATCATTTTGCACAATATAACGTTCACTTATTTACCCACGCTACCACATCTATCAAATTTTTGGAAGTTATATATATATATTAATATATATTATGTAATGCCCAAGACTTCCATACTTCTCATATAAAAATAATAGCTTCGTCTCTGTGAGACATCTTAATCTTGATGACAATCCCCCAGGGGATAAAACCCAGTAATTAGTTCCTACAAAGATTTGGACATACTCAAAATATTGTAATAAAATATCCGTTCTAACTATTATTTTATCTAATGATTTAAACATTTAAATTTCCGGTGCTGGCACCGAGATCCCGGGATTCAAAATTATCACCACCGTAATCCCGATTCTGAAAGAAATCTCCGAGATTGAAAGCCCTAGTAACGATTGAAAGCTAACGGTCGACTATAGTGTTTGCTAGTTGCCTACTGGTGGGATGCCTGCCGTCATAAACTGTAGCAGCGAAATAAAGCGGAACTTGTATTAGCACTCGCCGTCTGAAATGACGCGAAGCAAAATCTCGAATTAGAAATTTAAATAGGTTTTAGAAGTATAGAGTATCAATCCTGATACTGGTAAAGATGAAAATAAAATTCAATAAAAAAGAGTACATAAAAATTTTCTAAATTTACTAAAACAGTTTTTTAGACAACTTTTTACCGGGGAGACCCTCTGAATAATGAATGATAATTTTATGTTGAAATGATAATTTGTTTGATATTTCATGAAAATTTTATATATGAATTTTCTACGTTATTTATGCAGATGTTTCAACGATCGTTTATAAAAATGTTTCCGAATAGGTCCTTGTACCATACATTAATAAATATTTACACCCATATAAACTTTTCGCGTATATAATTAATTATCTTCAGAAGTAATAATGCGACACAGGTCATAGCGGAACTAAATTTACCAATATTTAAATATGTCCAAGAACACACAATTACTAATTAATAAATAGATATCTCATAAAGTCGAAGATATTTTTTATTAATGAAAAAATATGGAAATATGGGTAATTACAGGGCTTACGACCTGTCTTCGGCTGGCTTAAGTGATCACTTTACACAATATAAAGTTCACCATTCCACCCAATTGTATGCCTATATGTTAATATGTGGAATCACTTCGAATACCACTACACTATCGCCATCTATAGACTAAATTTGATATTCATTTTCCCTGAAACAGCATATATGTCACAATGAGAATCTAATTATTTTTTTGAAGTTTATCGGTAAAATGTTTTTAACACATACTAGAATACGCCTAAAAAATCAATATTATTCAATTTTTATATATTTTACATACATACTGTAATGTACTTCGAGCGGCGGTTGTGAGTATTGCTTTGGATGTGTCCTGACAAAACCTCTCGTATTCTGTATGTGGTTCGATAATTAAACAATTCCACCAATACAATGTTATATACAACAATATAACATAATGTTTAGAGAAAGTTTTTAAGATTCATTAATTTTATATTAAATATACGCCCCGAGGAAAGCAATAATGATTATCTCCTTAGCCGTCTGAAATTGTTAAAATTATCAGTGAGACGTACGATGTCCGACCTTATATTGCTATACAGGATCATAAATGATATTGGTATTATTGGTCTGCTTGACTTGAATTCATTGTTCTATTACAGTGGTAATGTCAGAACACATGCATTAGCGAACTCCGCAGTCCCCATATTGCATTCGTTGGGGAATGAACATGCGGAGGAAGTCGATATTTTTGCTGTAAATTTAACTCTTGATAGGACTGGACTACATTATTACAATTTTTTGTGTCTCAACTCAATAGTAACGGAAAAATTGCTTTACTTCGCATTTTTAATTTATTTATATTCTTAATTTTGATTATGAAAAAACATGCTGATATTATATAATTATTTTCTTTGTTCATTACGCTTCTAATGATATTTTCTATTATTTAAAAAAAGAAATGTTAATTCATGAATAGGGCGTGTGTAATTATAATAAATAAATATGAGTTATCTAAATCGCGTCAGTGCAGAAAAGGAGAGAGCTTGCCCTCACTGCGCGCTCTCTTATAACGCCTCACACACACTCTTTTACCTCATATTTCTCGCCACGCTCTGCGGACCAACACACACACAAACACACACACACGCGCGCAAACCATTGAACAGGGGGTGTCAAAACTGCACTATATAAGAAGTATGTCAGAGGCTTAAGGAGTCAAATTTTTTTTAGTACGCCCAATTATGTGTACAGTTGCTGGCCATATTATTAAAAAGCCCTCAGACGACCCCAGGCAATATGGTGCCCTAGCATAGAAAAAGTGATCCAGGGTGGTCATCTTAACCAGGAAGTGATGCAACACCGTGAATGGTAATAGTTCGTGCCACCGAATGAGATTTTTGACTATTCATAATCTATGAAATACGAAATTTACACTTATGAGATTCTTTGATGATAACTCTCAGCTTTTGTAGTCTTGCCACCGAATGACATTTTTGACTATTGATAATCTATGAAATACGAAATTTACACTTATGAGATTCTTTGATGATAACTCTCAGCTTTTGTAGTCTTGCCACCGAATGACATTTTTGACTATTGATAATCTATGAAATACGAAATTTATACTTATGAGATTCTTTGATGATAACTCTCAGCTTTTGTATGCCTCAGAGATTCGTCGTCTCGCGTATTACAATACTTTAGTGAGGTGATTTTGAAATAACCCAGAATAGTTAAAACTGAATAAATGTTTGAAATTCAACGCCTTTTACCAATGTTAATGTTTAATGACTCAGCAAACTTGTCAGAATTGATAATTGTATAGATCTTTGGTGGTTTCATAGAATATTTTTAAATATATGAGAAGAGGCATGTAAAAGAAAAAGGACCAAATAAAAATCTATTATAATTACTAAAGTTCATTGTAAAACATTTTTGGTTTTGTTTGGGTAATAAAAAATATTTTTTCTCAACCCTAACGACGAGAGTTTATCATTAAAAATACAAGCTTTTTGCTCGCTCGTTAGTACACTTTGGATGTCAAATAAAGCTCTCGATAATACCGTGTAGCATCGGTTAAATTTTTATCGGGTATAATTATCTATATGGGATCTTCATTATTTATTAACGATTGCATAGAAATGAAATATATATATTTCGATGCAATATTTAACGCAAACCTGAACCAATTATTAATAAATCTGAAAGCGCACAATATAATATGAACGAGAAAAATGTAAAATTTAAAAATAGATCTAAAAAGTGACCTAAGTGGTTGAGCCAAAAATCTGTTCCAACTTCGCATCATCGGTTACAGGATGGTTATGTACATAAAAATATAGAACTGCCTAAATGGTCAATACCAAAAATAGTTATGAAGAACAGATTTCATTGATGACTGAATTTATTTATTTAATTAACATAAATTAAATTTATATTTGCGAATGGAAATAATATGCTGCCACGTATCTCTGTAGTATTATATAAGGTGGTACATGGACACTCACTGAAACAATGCTAAAGCGACCTTTTTAATATACAGATTATTAACAGATTCACAATGACATGGATTAATATAGTTAATAACATGATAGATACACTTACAATAATATTAAAGTACAATTTTAAAACATTTTAAGACAATTAGAGGATTACTTGCACTACAATCCATAATAATATTACGCTTCCCCGTCTACATCTATCACTTTCTGGATGTGGCGGCTTCGGTAATGTCATTATAGCTCTATAGTGCTTGATTAAACGGCCAGGACTGTGAGACACGAGCATGGCAAAAACTCAACGTGTTATCTCTAAGTTAAGATTACTTAAATGTTTGAATTGAAATTAAGCGTCTTTATTACGAGTAAGAAAAAAAACATATTTTAGGGAAATCGTATATTGACATATATCATCTTTTTTTCTGTCTATGGTAAGGGAGAAAGCCATAGAAATTGTCTATCCACGATTCTTATTTGTCATCTAGACGTCATTTTTGTTCATTTTGACAGCTAACTTACAAAGATGGAATAATTTTAATTATATCTACATTTTATTTACGTGTGGTTCGTTTTGGGGAAAGCTCTATCAATCAAATATAGTTCTATTGAGACCTTGACCGCGCAGCGGTCACCAATAGTTATTGCTTATCTGCTAGTACACTACATTGTAGTTGAAAAATTAGTCACATGGTACAATTAAGGAAAGTAAATAAAATATTAAAACTAGAGCAAAGGAAAGAAGCATATAAGTACCAAGGTCAACGATGTCCGATCATGTGACGCCCAACATTGGTTTATTGCAAGCAAACAACTTCGCTTTTAAAGTATGCCTGGTTATAAAGTAGTCGTAGTTGTGGTAATTAAGCATTCTAAGCAAGGGAGACACCAGAAGTAAAGCATTTGAGGTAGATGTCTACTAAAGGCATGCAAAAGGAAACGATCCTTAAAACAATTAAAATATTTTGGCAGTGTCATGAAACGTCTAGAAAAATATCAGATTCTGTATCTCATCATTTGCTAGCGGAAGAGGTCCTGAAAGATAGAAAACATTCTGGTTGATGAATCTAAGGCGATAGTTCAGGAAGTTTACAGCTATTTAGAGCTGCTATATATAAAATGATTGCTAACCTTCATTAAGCACTGGTACTATAAAAAGATATTAGAAGGAAAAGAAGAACTAAAATGCCCAATAATGAGTTCTTGGTTATAGGAGAAACGGAGAAATCATACCTAAGTAGAGATAACTCGGAAATTTCTTCTTAACCCTCTTAATCATAAGGGAGAATTTCACCAGATGGGGGTCCATACTCTCATCATATCATATGTCTCAATGAGTATACGAAAATTAAATTATTTTATGGGAAAATTAAATTTACAATTATAAACGTGTTTTATGTTATATGGAATATTTTTGTGAAAATACGACGTACTTTCAACTGAAAATAAATTTAATTATCAGTTAATTGCAATACTATATCGGGAAAAAAAAGTAGAGAATATTTTTATGTATTGCTCATAAAATAACGAAAATAATCATTTATCATAAAATGTTTGTTAATTCATATCATTTGCATATAATGCATTCCACTTAAAAATACCAAAACAGACTACAATATTTTACGTTGCAAATGGATACGTTTTCACACGGATCGAAGTGGTAGTTATCTTATTGTGTATTGGAAGCCTATTGTCATTGGAAAAGGTTTGCGGAATATCGTCATTTGTCTATTATCGACAAATGTTGACTCAATAGTACCGTAAATATTCACCCATCCGGCAATAAACCAATACAGAATTTGTTTGCATTTGAAAAATCCATCCACAGAATCACAATATTAAAAGCATTGCATTTTATGAAATTATCGAATTAATGTTGCCAATTGATGATGCTTGAATTGAAGTAGATAATGAATAATAATATTTAAATATTCAAAACCAAAATTAATATCTTATTATAAAATACACAGGAAAATTGTTTGAACTTGTCGGCATTAAGAAAGGAAATGTTTTTTTTTGTAATTTTAAGTATAGTAATAACTATTGCCATAGATACAGTCTTAGATTATGCTACAAATTACCAGCTATACAATTCTATATGCCATATGATGTTTATTTAACCGATGTCTTTAGGTAAAATACCGTCGTTTACATTATTTACATGTATTTTTGGTAATTTTTGATTAATGTTTAAAATATTCAATGTATTCATGTTTTTTTTTTATAAAATTAATACAGAAGACGGCGTGTAATTCTTTATATTTTTAAAACTCTTAATCTAATAACAGTTACAAAATAAAAATATATTAAAAGTTAAAATTTGAATTTAAACCTTAAGAAATCAATAACAATGTCAAATGAAGTCCATCTATTTTGAAATATTCATTAAATTTATTTAGTAATATTGTGTGATCAAAACATTAAGAAGCTGAGTTTTTAATTAAGTGTATTAAAAAATAAACTAAAATATTACAGAACATCTAATAAAATCATAACCTATCGCGCAACAGGAGTCCGTAAAATTGAAAATCAGTCGTTAGTTCTGGTTTACACTACACGCGCGGCGCACGTTACCGTAAGATGAATTAATCGTCTTTCATAACGTAAATCACTTTATTATGTTTCGGATGCAAATATATTTTTTACATACTTTTCAGAATTTATAATAATATGCACACAGATTTTTGCTTGTATGCATTGCACGCCTCTGCTATGTTCCCTAAAATAAATAAATAAATTAGCGAAGAGCGATTTATGAATCATTATCCCGTGTGTTTTACTCGCAGATTAAAATAACGTATCTAGCTCATATGTACCTGATACTGATACATACGTATTGACTTTTAAGATGTTAAATTTTCATTAAGAAATTAAAAAAAATAAGAAAACAAGGGTCATATTTTTTATATTAAATTTAATACGTTGTGAGAATGGAATAATTTTACTGATTTATGAACAGTTTCTGTTTGTAATTGACTTGAAATATAAAATGTCAACCATATGGAATGAGTTGCAACTGACGATAAACAACTGTGACCGTTACTTCGTATCAAGAGTTACCCCAATTACGGTCCACCTCCCTCTGCCCGCCAACCCCTATTATCCGGAACATCCGTTGTACCGCAAGCCTCCAACGGAAACCCCTTATTTCTATTTATAGATAGGAATTTATTTGTCACAAATGGAAAACACTAAAACAGAGTAAATCATGTTAAAAATAACAAACGCTGAACCCTAACATTCAATTATTTTTTTGGTGATCTCATTAAAACACAATCATCAAAAACATTAAAATCATTTTTAAAGAGTAATTGTAGAATTATATCAGTTTAGTTTCATTCTTCCTTAATGTATTACATTTTAAAATAATAATAAATAGATAATTTTTTTATGGTGTTTACATTCTTTAGTAAAAAAGTAAAATAGGTAAATGGCAATAAAATATTGTATGTTCTTAAGTTACATTTTCAGAACATAGTTCTGTCATATTTTTAATATAAATTAAATTAATCAACTAGAAATATATACAGAAAAAATCTATTTATCAAAAAAATATTTAGTTGCTACAGGGACAGAAAGAGGTCCATCCCGGTAGCCCGCCTCGACACAGAATTTCTCTAGTGAAACGGGCACAGTCCATACAGACTTTTAAATTGTATTATATAGTTATAAATAAATAAAACTAAATATTTTTATGATAATTTTTTTTTCTGTATATCTTTCTAGTTGATTAATTTAATTTGTATAAAATATTGATTTATTACAAATATACGAGATATATTTTTAACTTAATAGAACAACTTATATGCGTACTTAATGATAGATTTGATTAGAACTGTCACTGAAAATTAGATCAAAATACGTAGAACTATCGCTTTTAAATCGCTTTCATATCTGAATACGGTAGCAGCACAGCGTTCAAATATCCTCAAAGCACAAAAGAATTCGTAAAGATCCCCGACTTCAAACAGCGCATTTGAAAGAGATTTTGAATGAAGAGATACCCGTACTAAAGGAGGTGCCTTCCGCTTTTTTATATTTCTGGCAAACTTGATACAGTACTGTCAATCATGTATATTCAAACATAATATGTTTATTCCCGATTGCCTACAATCGCACAACACATACTGTACCTATATAAGTTTTGATTTAATGTATTATTTTAAAATGTCATTTATAAAATCGTTTAGGTATTTTTTAACCAGAGAAAGTAAAAATATATTTAAAATAAAAATAAACTCAAGTAAAACTGTTTTAGGATGAAAACTTCTGATTCTTTGGCAAAAAGGTATGTTTGTAATTCTACCTTCGCGATACATTAATTTCTTCATATAATATTTTTCTTCTTATGTATTTATATTGTATTATATAACATTACAAATCTAATCATACAAGCAAAACTTTGTAGTGAATCAAAATCTTACGTAATTAAAATTATAATTAACCTTCGAATAATAATCTCTCAGGAGCCTACGGGGTGGGGTATACATTCAGCTAAGGATAAATATCATTTTTATTTTTTTTTATTTTTGTATATTAGAATATGAATAAATGTTAAATATTTAATAATAATTATGCTAATTGCATGTGTATGCTATCTCTATAAAACAAGACTTATAAAATTTCTATCACGAAAGCTTGATGATTGAGATTTGAACAAAAAAAAAATGGCACAATAATTTTTTTATTTCAACGAAAATTTATAGTTATAGTTATCACAGCGCATTACGATGAGTTAGTAGTTTTCGACTAAAATATATTAACAAAATTATAAATTACATTATTATTATTCCAGAGACGAAATCTTTCGTTTGAAAATTAAAAAAAGTGCTGCCAAATGGATATAGGATATTATTTTGAAACCGACGAGGTTCAATAACCACATTTAAAAAAAATAACTTACCGTCTAATTTAACGCTATCAAGAGAGTTCTCCATATATTTTTATATGCTCACACTGCAGATCCAGCGTTTCCTCGCAAAGCTGACGCATTTTTCAGGTCAAATTATGCGTGGGCGGGCATCCAATTAGTTTTCTTCTTGAAGGGTATTTTAAGAATAATCACTTAAAAGGACATTCTGGAATTTTTAATACGTGCCAGTTGAGCTGAGATTTTTCTACGAGGAGCAGACAGGGGTCAATTTCTAAGGACTCAGATTGCTAAATTCTTTATTTGGTCCCTCTGTGACACCTGCCATTCCGAGACATCTTTGAAGACCGACATCTTTGATGCTGATAAATTTTCCCTTTCCTTAAATATCTATTGTTGTTATATGAACAATAGTCGTATTTTGACATTGGACTATCTTTAACTAAATTTACTATCCAATTTTTTGAAACTTATTTATATATTTCTATTTTCAGGTTTATGTATGCAATCTCTGTGTACACGAGATCAGAAAATTTTCAGAAGAAGGTAAGTTTTTGCTTATTTAATTTTTCAATCATTTCTGAATTTAAAAAAAAAGTGTTTTATTTCTTAATTGATTTCTGTACATTATAGTTTTGCTCTACATGAATCTAATTTTTTACTCTGTCCACATGACAGTCAGCGCCAAGTGATCCATTTAAACGTTATCTATTTCATTTTATAAGGAGAGAATATTTACTCAACAGATGTGTATAAAACATTATAATTCCTCTCGACGTGTCTTGAATGATGAAATTTTGCCCTCGTAAACGCGAAAAATAGCGGTAAAGATCAACATACATCAGTTGGTCTATTTCGCTTTTCAAACAAAATGCAATAGACAACATATAAATAAATGACTCACTAAATACTGTTGTATCTTTTACTATTCCGGATATAATATATATACCGGAGGAAATATATACAGATTTGTATTTCATATGAAAAATCTCGGACGGGTGTGTCCCGCGGAAGAAATGTTGGTCTCGAAACTCGCGTAAAACAAAGTGCAGAATTAATACTGAAAGTGCTAAGTTACCCGTTTATATAAGAGTCGATCGTTATGTAAAAATGTATTAATTACGAAATCGACCGTTATATGATATTACACAGGAAGATAAATAAATTCCTAGTAGCCTAATACTGAACGTTTTATTAAATCAGTTTTTGAGATACTTTCTAAGAAATTGGGTCAGTAAAAAGTAATTACAACATTATGCAAAATAATAACACAGTGTCAAGACTTGCTTGGTGTAAAATTCACAAACTCATTGTAGATAACTTAATTATTTAACACAAATTAAATGTATTAATTAGAAATATATACATATGAAATCAATTTTATCGAAAAATATTATTGTTGCTACCGGGATTCGAACCTGGATCTCTATGCTATAGCACCACAGTGCATTGACGACAAATTTTCGAACCTACATGTTACACTTTTCAAATAAATATATCTATCGTTCCATTATTTGAAAGCCATTTTCTTTATTTTTACGGAATCTCAAATACCTTTGTGTAATCAGATAGGAAACGCCAGAATTAACAATTCATTTTTATAAAATTTTGGACACATTGATACAACTTATATATTATTAAAGAGAACACGTTATAATTATAATTACACTTCACAATATAATCACAATAAGAATGTGTTCTCCTTAATAACTTAATTATTGTTTAGCGCTTGTTATTGCAGCTTCATGAAGTAGAAAATTGGATGAATAGATTGCGTATACACTTCATAATCTAAGCTAAACGTGGCGATAGTTGAAAACATTTTGTTTCGAAGCGTTATTGAATTTCACACCCCCGTGACATATCTTCTCACCCCCTAACAGTTAAGTTACACAGCGCCGGAGGGATGTTTTGTATACTTTAAAAAAGCGTACTGAGTACAATAACATTACGATTCCGTATTTATTTTACAATCCTGTTGAGAGGACTATTTGTTTTTCACTTGGTTTGAAGCAAACAAATGTCGCTCTTCTGAAGAATAATAAATGTTTCCCTACCGTAATTTTTTTTAGTCTCTCGGTATCCGATTTCTATTATTCTACTAATAATAAAATAAACCGTTTGTACGTCTGTTAATCCGATCTCACCCTTATCCTGCCATACTGCAATGGTAATATATACATAATTATTAGTATATATTACCATTGCAGTATACAGTACAGTACAAAATACGAGATTTTGATTCGCTCCACTAACTCCACTCACTAACAAGTTAGAGATATTATACTTGGACGTGTGCGGTATCAGACAATCACAAGTTAGAGATACACAAGGAAAAATAAATAATCGATTTTTTGATAAAGATATTTTACACTTTTTCCAAGTTTATACATAATCTTTCTACTCGCGATGAGGTTGACAGATATTTAAGTGGGTGTCATTCTAATAGTTGTGACGCCATTTAAATAAATTAAATAATATTTAAAGAGTCACAGGAGAAGGCTTAGCAGTAAAGAATTGCTTTCTCATAGTTAATTTAATAATACTCCCGCGCGTTTAAATATTACACGGAAGAACAAATTTGTTTCTATTTATTCCGGAATTTTTTAATTTATTCCTAAAAGTTTTGCGTATAAATTGAATTCGAAGATAAAATCAAATATTTAACTCTTAGAAAAGGGAAGATTATTTTCTTTTTAGTGCGTTGTTCTTGTTTAGTATATTGCTTGAGTTAGAGCTCCTTAGTTCCTTTAATTTAATTTATTTATTTATTACTAGAGTGATCCGCTTTAATAATTTGATACCTTTATAAAGCTCCCGGTATTCACTTGGAATGTGCAATGAGAACTTAAAGCGCCCTTGAGGTGAAAGTTTTTACGAAAATGGCGCTATACAAATTATCCATTATTATGTAACTGATTCATTTTGGTTTAAAATAAATCAGGGAACATCGTTAACACATGTTTAGTAAACTTTAAATTAATGTGTAATTGATGTAATTATACACAAACTTTGTATTTCACCAGGCATGTTTTATGCATGTACCAACCAGTTTCGAATAAATTTTTTTTCTTCTGGGTGATAAAATTAAAACCGGACATCAAGAATTATTTACTACTTATTAGCAGAATATTTAAAAAAATATCTGTGCACTTATTAACTTAAGTATTAATCATAGAAAAATAATTTAACAAATAAATTGTTAGTTATAACTTTACAATTAAAAGTACAGTCGTAAAGTCTATCTTTTTCATGGATATAGGAAAGATATTCACGTTTAAATTTATATATCAATTAATGAATACATATTTTTTTTGTGAAGTTGCATTTTCAGAACATAGTTCTGTGGTGTTTAATACAAATTAAATTAATCATCCCGGTAGTAACTAAATATTTTTTCGATAGATAGATTTTTTCTGTATATTTTTCTAGTTGATTCATTTAATTTGTATTTATGTATCATATACATACAAGTTATGTATTTCTTATAAATGTATCCCTTTCTAATATATTTCTTAAGCTTGCCTAGTTATTTAATATTTATTTGTATTTTCGGAATATTGACTTTTATTTCATGGCGAAAATATTTTTGACTAAAAGTTAATACTGGATTAATCAACTTGTTCATCCCATATGTGACGTGAATCTCGTCCTAAAATGGAGGCCAGGGCAACACAAAATGAAATAAAATATCAAATTTTCATTATAATAAATATAAACGAAAATACTTTCAAGAATTACGAAATAAATTATTTTTAAACGTCAGTAGTATTATAATAATTGGCGGTAATTGCATTCAGAGAAATATTTACTTTATCTTCTGCAGTCACTCTCCTATCGATCATTCCAAAACTTGAACTAACTTGATCATAAAACAATTTTATGATACTAATAAAAATAAATCATTCGTTTTGATACCTTTCTATACGTTTAAATTTATTCTTAATTCTTAATATATATTTAACAGAATAAGTGTGAAAAGAATTTATTTAAAATGTTGTGTAGCGCAGCTTTAAGTCGACTGTTTCAATTTCAATTTCACGAATAATGAATTGTGTTATTCACAGTAGATTTTGACCGAATAACTATTTATCGCTGAGGGTTTCATGACGCAACTTCTGGAAAATTTCAATGCACTTTTTTTGATTATGACCAGAAAACTTTGAAACCACTCGTTAAAAAAGTTTATGTGTATATATAAAGTATATTACGTATTTTGTGGACACGATAAGTCGTAATTCTTATCAGATTTCAATTAAACTTTTCTAAAAAATTGACCAAGTAAATAATCTCAACTAAGTTTGTTAACAACTCTAATTCGCCATGCTGTTTCAATAAATTAAAATTTCGTAACTACGGTCTTAGAAAAAAAAGTAAGATGGTACCATAAAACTGGAATTATCCTTTTCTTTTCACACGCAGGTGAAAATCAACTAATTCTTGTGAATTTAGAAGAATCCACCAACATAAGAAACCATGGTCACTGATTATTCTTATATCACAGTTAACAACTCGTAAACTGGGGGATTCTGGTAATGGAATCTAGGGGCATGGAATAATTGAATTCTCGGCCGTCGGGTTGTGTCCCAGTAGCAAGGGTGATAGGAATTCATCATACTTTCAAATCGTTTGCCGTCCGGGGTAGTTCTGATCGCTCTAGACAAGCCTATTCCTCTTTCAATCATCTCTCTTCTCTGCTCACACACAGCACCTTACAAAGTGATGTATAATAGATCTTGACAGTAAATAACGTTTCGTTAAGGGTTGATTATTTATAAAAGTAAAACAAATATGTACTTAACATTTTCTTGTATGAGATGTTTAGTTCTCAGTTTCCCCGTGGGCTAGGATTAGTCAAATCCATGTAATATTACTAGCAGGTATGCGACATGTCTTAATTTAATTAATTAAGGTATTATAACAGTATAAAAACTAACTATAAGAATCAGTAAAGATATTTAAGCATAATATATTAATGTAATGTCGCGGTTTTCACTACGAAGGAACATATGCATTAACATAACGTTAGTAGGTGACAGAATTTTATATATACAAGTATACACGTAATAAAAGAAGATAAGAACAAAAATATGGGTGAAAGTGAGAAAGAAAAATTAGGGTGTGAAACTGGGGAGAGAAACGATAAGGAGTTTGGTTATCAGGGTTGAGATAGAAGGAGAACAAAAGTAGGTAAAAGGTAGCGCGTATAAAATGTTTAGCTAAAGATTATTGATTGACTTGTTAATATTTAAAAAAATATTTATTATATAGGTATCCTTGGATATTATTTATTTATAATATTCAGAAATCAACAAGTCCTAGAATGACATTAAGGTAGGTACAATGTAAAATCATTTTAAGACAATTAGGGAAATAACACGTTACAGATGACATATTATTATGGTTGAGAAGTAAAAGACTTAAAAAATAAAAATTACAGGTACATTGCGAATTGACATCTTTTCCTTATTGCTGAAGATCATGCCTTCCTCTCTGACTTTTCATATTTCAGCAGACTATCAACATTCAGAAGAACACATATGTCACTGCATGTTGTTTCATTTCGTTCGGAACTTAAAGTAACAATCACGACAAAAAAGTAATATCTATGGGGACATTTTAAAGGTTAACATGCGCCAACGTGGTTCAGACAATTTGCCAGTGGTGACTTATCTGACAGATGTCAAATTGGGCGACCCGCTGTACTCGACAATGATGCTTTACTGGTTAATTCAGATCCGACTACACTTGGGGCCACCTGGTTAACAATGCGAAGATATCTTCATGAAAATGGTAAAATATCTAGGCAAAACATTTCGGTTCCACATCAATTGTCGAATTCAAACATAGATCAACGACGATCATTTTGCACATTTTTAGCGATTCATTTCTTAGCATAACCATCACTGGTGATGGAAAATGGATTCTATACAGCAATTTGAAACGTTCCAAATAATGGCTTTCATGGTAACCACCCCAAATCAGACCTGACATTGAAAAAGGTACTATTGTGTGTTTGGTGGGACTGCACTGGCATTATTCATTTTGAGTTGTTAAAACCAGGCGAAATAATAACCACTTATGTTTATTGTCAACAATTAGAACAGTTAACGACCTGCCCTAGTCGATAGAAAACGGGTTATACTGCAACATGACAATGCCAGATCCCTTGCAGCGAAAACAACCCAAGAAAAAATAAAGGACCACGGCTGGGAGGTTTTATTACACACATCATATCCACCTAATGTTGCACCATCAGAATTTCATCTGTTTAAATCTATGGAACATTCCCTCAAAAATAAAAGTTTTCAAAATGTCATAACTGACATTCAGTCATATTTTTCATCACTGTCATAATAGAGGAATTGGAAATTGGCAGATTTTTTTTTTTAAATGTGTTTTCCTTTGAAATAATTGATGACTTATGGGTACTCCTAATAACATCGTTTTAATATCAAAAATATTATTTTAATTTTATAATAATCTCACATGTAAATAGTTATAAAATATTTTTTGTATTCTTATTGAATTGTATATACTGTGAATCTGAAGTTATAGTATTATATATGTGATAGTGTAATATTTTTGGCAATAATATTTAAATAAATTTCCATCATTTATCAATATTGAATGTCAACAAAATACAATCCCAATAAATAAGGTGCTTAAATAATAAATTATATAAAAAATATATTTTAAAAATAATACTATACTAGTAATAACCAGTTTGTAGTTTTTAACATATTTGTAGTAATGTGCTCTGATTAATACAGTTATTTTTTCTCTTTCTTTTGTTTTCTTATCGAGATTGCCTTTGTTTTTTAACTACAGCGTTATTTGTTAAACATGAATGAAAACACAAATAGTCTATAAGTACTACTAATAATTGATACTGTAGTTTTTAATAACACATTAATATTGTGAAGTTGTAGTTTTTCAGAACATAGTTCTGTGATATTTTAATAGAAATTAAATGTATCAATAAGAAAGATATACACATAAAATCAATTTATTGATAAAATATTGTTCGTTGCCACCCGGACTCGAACCAAGAACCCTTTCTATCCGGAGAAGTGCGCTGACCAAATTAATTAATTAATTCAATTCTGGCGCCTCCTATCGAATGTTTGAGATTTTCCGTAAATATAAATTAGATTGCTTTCAAATAATGGAATAACAGATGTATCAATTTGAAAGTGCAACACATAAGTTCGAAAATTTGTCATTAACTTACAATGTTGACATTTAATTTATATTAAGATACTGTAGTTACTAAACCAGCTGGCGGCAAAACGTATATCTCTTTTATTCGGCGCGATTATAACCGTAAAATATTTATATTCAGCTGTATTTTTGGTACGTAATTTTAAAATACAAAGAGGTACATCTAAATATTTTCGTATACACCCATATTAGCTCGTCTCATTAATTAAAGTGGAATCTTACCTTTGATACTGTGCTGAAGATATATAATATGTTGCGCATGGCATGGATGAAAATGCAAAAACTGAACATCAAGGAAAGACTATCAACCTTTTAAATTGTTATATTTACCTAAAACGATTCCTCCAATTTCGGGCATCTTGCAAAAAGATAAGATAGTTTGGAGAAGCTTGTTTGTTGTTGCAAGCCACTTCAAAGGATAGAGAGAATTCGCTACCCGTTGAACCGACTTCTCTGGTGAATAAGAGAGTAAGATGTGTAGGATGCCGAGAAAAGTGAAGGAGTATAGTCAAGAGGCTGAGAGTTCATGGAAATCACGATCCTCAATCAAGAAGCACCGACGTTGATGATGGTTATTTATTATTATTAAATAAATAATTCTGTAAATCTTTCTAATTGATTAATTTAACTTGTGTTAAAAATACCGCAGAACTACGTATGCTCTGAAATTGCAACTTAACAACAAAAATGTGTTTTCATTAAAAATATATCATTAAATATATATTAAAGTTAATCCAAATTTAACGTCTCCTAGCGTGTGTCACTCGAAGGTATTTGGAATTCATCGCAATATAAAGTTGATTGCTTTTAAAAATGGAATGATAGATATATAAACTGGAAAAATATAAGTTCTAAATTTGTTGAAAAATACTACATAATCATATTCTGAAATTTACAGTAATAATATGTTTTCATTAGAAAAAAATCATATTATTTATGATGAACTTCATTATCGGCGGGTCACGGATTTGCACTTACAACTTTTGATCCAACTCGGCTATGAACATTAGAGCAACTCGGTTATCAATTGCACCAAAATTTATGATAGGGCTATTTAATTTTGCACCATTTTAACCCAAGCCAGGCGAGCCGATGCGGCTGTACAGAGAATTAGCTGTCGTATAACGAAGTGGGGCTACGCGGAGATGGCGTTTCTTTCAATTTAGCCTATTCGAGGGTGACTCCGGGCTCGATAAGCCCCGGCGTAGGGGTGGGGCAGCGCCAGCCGGGAGCGCTGACGGTAATAAATAGATACGAGACGCGAACGCAATTTATTCAAATGCCGTTTCTTAATTCTGCTCAGTGTTGCCAGCGAAAAATTGGCGCCAATTTATTATAAAGGTATTAATCAAGAGCATGCTTCAACACTTCAATATTCAATTTATATGATTATTGCACTTATTTTATTTTATCGATGTCAAACCCCAAATAATTGTTAATGGTGACCGTTAAATATTCTATCTATGTATATTATTAATTCACAAGAATTTTATCCATTCGTCTTATATTGATCACAAAAAAACTATTCAACCTTTTAACTGCCAACTCAAATTGAAATGAAAAACACCACATAGGGTGAGACTAGGCTTTAAGGGTCTCGACTTATCTATCAAAATCTAGGACATGTCATCCACAGATGGAAATATTATTTAAACATACTACTTTAATCCCTGCAAGTTTGCAAGGTTCAAAAGTGTGTGTTAACACGCTTACAGCTTAGCATGACATGAAAAGTTTGCTCATGTGTTAAAAGATTATGGATTTTTACTCACACCGACAAGAATGCTTATCACTTTTATCATTTTTATATTGGTAATCGGAAACAATCGGCCAAACAGGTTAGATATATAAGCTAGGATTTTTCAGAACATAAAAGAATACTAGAACATCTCAAAACTACTGCATAAATCTGGCTAGAACAAGAGCCAAATATTAATAGAAAATTTGATTCATGGAAAGGAATTTTTGTTCGCATAATTAGGTAGAGCCAAAGTGAGAATGGCAAATACTAATTCTTTTAAATACTAGTTCAGGCAAACTATTCAATGTATCAAATGTGATAGTAGACGAAACTATAAACTGTAGTTGAGGAGTCACAATTGCCGATGAAAAGAGGCGCATGCGACTCGCGAGCCGCGAGCTAGAACAAAAATAGGGCAATTGCGATTTTCCAGCTGATTAAAATTATTATATCATATTATAACGACATGTCACATCGATAGGACAATTGAATATACTAAGGAGTGCATAGATAGACGTAACACAAATAAGCCGTTAAGTTTGTTTTATATTTTTAAATATCGATTACGTAATCCGGTAATTTAAATGTTATTTTATAACCCTTCCGAATATCTGATTTAATAATAAATAAATGTGACAAAAATGAATGCGTAACAAATGATAATTATAATAATTGGCAATAACTTATAATTATTGTGGGATTGCATGTATCTTTATTTATTTAAAAAATAAGATTAATTAATGTTTTCTCATATATTACTATCAATTAATACATGTAAAGACGTAAAAAGGCAAGATAAAACTTTGAGCATAGAATCACGAACCGTTGCCGAATAGCGAGTAATTGAGCTATTTAATCATTAAGGACAAAAAAAAAACGCTTCCAGGTTAAGTCAAGATCTTAAAAAAAGTTAGATAATATAATAAATTGCCTTCAAACTACAATTTCTGTTTTTTCTCCGTGGTGCCTTATTTTCCTTGTCATTTCGGCGACTGTTCTGTACGCTATGCGGACTGAATGGAGGGCGCCGTCTGCGATACTTTTCGGAAAATAGTTGGGAGTGATGAGATTTTTTTTCGTGCATTCTCTGAAGGCCTTTAAAACCTCTGAAAACAGAAACGCCGGGGGATGATGTATGGGGAGGTTTAACGGAACACAGATTTATTCATCCCAGGGCGTGAGAATTTGGGGTACATCCTGTACTAGTATAATCATCGTCGTGTCTTAAATAATGTGCACAGATATATTATGTACGCGCTATTATCAATTTTGAGTTATCATCATGTTTTTTCTTATTTGACGCGCATATGTAGAGATATAGGAATATGAAATTCATAATAGGAAGTCCGTATATAAATGTTAATTAATTTTGGAGTTCATTAGCAAATTTTAAATATATTAAGTTATAGTTTAATATCCATGCGGATCCTACCTGTCCACTATATAGTATGCGATATAGACTACTAATATAAATTATTTCCAAAGGAAAATAATTTTAAATTGAATAAATGGTTGTCTGCACCAACAATATTTTGCTAGTATCATATAATAACCTAAACCTTACCTAAAGTGCGACTAAATCTCTCATACTTCCAATCGTCTCTTTAGAGAAATGCATATTTCTAACTGAAACTCAAAGAAATTGTTGAAATATATATTTTTTATAAATCATTTAATTTTGAACTTTATTTAAATTGAAATTTACAGATTTTTACCGTATCAATTTGCAGAAGTATTAGGAATATTGGTGTGGGTTTGCTAATTGTGATTCACGCATGTGGTGAACATTTGTAAAAAATTTTATGACAAAATTATTGTTGTAAAATTTCGTAAATCTGTATGTTCCGACATGAAAATGTCAATATTCTATATAATTTATTATTAATAAAATATATATATACAATACTCTTTTATAAATTCTCGATGTAATATCTATTTCATCTATCTACATTTTTTCAAGAAGTGATCAAATATTTTTTTAGGAAATTTTTTAGTTCGTAATTTGTTTTCTGTATTTCAGTTTTACGCTATATTAATTGTTTCTTTCAGGGCCGCTTGTGTTATCAGTACAAAATTTTTACTATGGTAACTTTTTACTAACGCCAATGGTTAAAATCGTTTGCGGGTTGTTCGAACATCAAATTTACTATTGTCAAAGCATAGATGGAGATGTCTATAGGCGCGACAAATAATCACGAAATATACTTATTTTTCGCCTCTACGTTCGAAATCTGTTACTTTGGTGGTGAAATTTTTAAGTATTATGTATATTAAACAACAAGATCGTCATCGGATAAACTCTCAGCGGGATATTGAATGATTAATTGACGTATACTGCAACATATCATATATCAATGTGTCAGAAGACTTTTGGAACAGCTGTAAAATGTCCGCCATATTTAACTATCGGATATCCGAGAGTAAAATAAGTTTACTACGGGATTTACTTTCGAGAAGTAAATATTTATTGCCAACGATCAAACAACCCGTTTTCGCAAAAATGTTTACTTTAGTAACTTTTTTTACAAAAGTAAAAAGTTACTACTGATCACACAGCCGGCCCTCAGTCGCCATCCATTATTTCACTTTCGTCACATATAGAGAAAACCCTATTTTAACTTTACATACATTAATGTACACATACATTATGTACGGATTGGTACATGTATTTTCCGTATAACAAAATTAGAGTACTCTGCCTGACACCTGTTCCCGTTTCGAAAAAAAATCCCTTGTCACAATTTTCATAGAATTGACAATGGGCTTAGCCTGAACAGCGCTCGACGGTGACGGTTGCCAGACTTTATTGCAATAAAATGAACGTAAACTTCAAACGGCAGAACACCCATATTAACCTGTTTATATCCACTATAAAATATTATACCTATAAGTATACGAGTGAAGTATAATTTATTGCTACCTGTTAGATTAAAATTAATTCTGGACGAAATAAAAATTTTACTCTAGTAATAATATTTTATTTTAAAACTCTCGCCAGATGTTGAAATTGCATAAAAATAAAGCGAGTTCACAATTCAAACTAGCGTGAACTATCTACTTGTCCAAATTTAAAAAATAACTTGTTATTGCTTGCGTGTAAAATTAAACTCAGTATATGATCTATACAATTTTTAATTAAACAAATCTAAATGTTGATAGATATATAGTATTTTGATTTATTTTATGTTTTTTTAATATACCATTCGTACACATATACCAAGAATATATATAATATAATTAGCATTCATACCGCAGATCTGCCCAAAAACGATATACAGTGTTGTTACAGGGGTGGTTTCTGAAGATACTAGTTGCAGAATCTTTTTATTTAGTAAGAACTTTTAATGCACTTTTCTTCTCATATAGCTTTTACGCATTGCATTAATTTGATAACAATCAAACTTAGCTCTTTTTGATGCAAGTCAGTCATTTTTTATCAATGTTAGTTGCACAATCATTTACTTTTCCCCAACAAACTATTAGGGAACAAACTATTATTTTAATTATTTATTAATGAGGGTTTAGAAATTTTACATACAAATATCATGGGTTTACAGTAAGATAAATTAGAAATTTTAGAGTTAAGAAAAAGTGTTCATAGTATATTAAACACTATAAATAACAAATTTTTTTTTGCAAATTTGTTTTTACAGTAGTTCATAATTAGTTAATTATCACTTATATTTACTGATGAAAGAAGGGACCATTGGTTTTGAAATATTTTGATTTAACAATAAATAGTGGTTTAAACAAAGCATTTTTATTATTTAAGAATTTTAGAAGCAAAAAACGAAAAAATATAGTTTTTTTGAGACCAGCCCTGTACGATTTTGGTCGAGTTTCATCTTCAATCTCTCCAATCGTTAGACGTAGACGTTCAATATATTCAATTTGTTTTTTGTCAGGATTTCAAAATTTCATAAATTTTTCACGCACGGAACATCACACTAGTCTCTCTGCTGGATCTGCCTTTGATATTTATTGGTGCATTTATTTTTAAACAAACTGTTAATATCGATTAACTGTCATTAGCAAAAATAATGTCGAAATCACACCTCGAGATCCTTCGTCATACATATTGAAAACAATGTTGTCGAACAGCGCAAATTAATGACACTACCTTTAAAAGGCTGGACGGGATTCATCAACGATACTTTGATCCTTTGTGTTTTTTGCCTACCCACCGCATAAAAGTTGGGCGCTATTTTTTACGAGTTGGTGAAATAAGGATACCCTCAAATATAGCCACTCATTAATCATCATCAGAAGAAGAACAAGTAGAAGAAGAAGAACAGGATAGCATTATAAAAACATTCTTCCCTCAGCCGACTTAAATCGTACTTCACTTAAGAATGAATGTGAGAAGCTTGGGAAATGAAAACGGAGTTCTTTATGAAACAAGTGCCCGCCGCGCACAGCAAGTTGATGGTTGAGAATATTTTTTGTCACTTCCCGCGCTACTCTCATTGTAGGCTGCGCTCAAAGGGCTCAATATGATGCCATTGTTTGAGATGAGCATGTTCTGCGGTAGTAAAATGCTATAAAATAATCTCAAAGCTATTTGTATGTGGATATTTATTTCGTGTATTCAACTGCTTAAATTAAATTTTCTTATCCGTTCTTTCTGATTAAATGTGATTGATGAATCAGGATTTCCTTCTTATAATCTTGTTTCGAGGGTACACGATGTGTTGAGTTGATGTTGGCTTGTGCTCGTTTGGTCTAGTGGTCTAGCAGTTAATCAATTTTTCACAACAAAAACGCTTAGGTTAGTTTGAAAATTTTATCTTTTGTGTCTATATATTTTTTTAAGTCGAAGTTAATTTGGATTAATTTGTATAAAAATTAACAAAATATCTTAAAACTAACTATATAATCTAAGAAATTTATTAATGTTCTGTGTACAACTGGAATCCGTAAATTCGGCCAGGTTTTGGAGACAACACGGCAAAATATGGCAAATAAGATACACAGAAAATTCTGAATAATTGTAAAAATCGGAGAATAGTTTTAGCTTACTTATCATCACTACGGGGTAGGCAGAAAGGATAGAGCGCCATACTTTTCAGTTCTGATGCTGAATTCTCACATCGTCAATTGGTGAGGTTTTTAACAAATCTATATTTCAGTAGTATTTTCGTGGTCATGCTAGGTATTTCAAGGACGTCCTCTTTTACAGGTGCAATCAACATTCTCAGTGTATGTCTTTCTTATCATTCTTTCTAAATCGTACTACCACATAAGTACGATTTTTTTTCCGTTTATATATTAAGCCTTCTTCATATTTAAAAACTGGAGTATCATTTTAAAATTATATTTCTTACATTCACAAAACTCCTTAAACATAAACAAAAATATTTTTGGCATTCGTCGGAATATATAAAAAGTACACCAGTTACAACATAATAAGAATATTAGTGTTTAATACTTGTCCTTGGACGTCATTTTTTTTTCTGAACAGGACCTTCTTCCATATATGTGAAAATAAAACACTTTTTTTTTTATTCTACTCGTTTAATTTACTTGAGACGCGTTTCGCCTTGCAAGGGCATTATTAAAACAAGTGTTTTATTTTCACATATGTGATTATGGAGTTCTACAAACTTACTTTGGAAACAGTAAATACCTTCATCCATATTGATTAAATAACACCAACACTTTTTAATAACCAACGTCTTGATATATTAAGAAAATTTGTTTTATCTTTGAATAACAATCGTAATGAACGAAAGAATATTACTAAAAAAAGCAAAAGAAGTAATAATAATATAAATTTTAAATAATAATTACCTACCTACATAATATTAATCAGAAATACAATATTACTAAATTTCCGTTTTCAATTTGAAAAATCATAACACATAAATCACACATTTCACTCCAATAAAATGCATCAATTTACCAACAAAACACAGAAAGACATTGCAATTTTATAAATAAGATAGTATCATTGGAGAACATTCGGGAGTTTATTATTAATTAAATATTTCACTTCTGATTTATATTCCAAGTACGTTTAAACAACAGGAAACGCTTGCGGGTAGTTTAGTCATTATGAAGAGATTAAATCGGATATATCCGACTACAATAGTTTTTGTCAGTTCGCCATTTCCTTGAGACATCCGTTTTCCCGAAATGCCATAGAGCACCTTAAATGTGTCTGAATGATTTGTAGTTAACGGGTGTAAATACTGCGTAGCAGAATTAAAAGTCGCGTATCGCGTTCAAAATGTAAATGTTCAATTTATAATAAAATTTTAAATAATTACTAAGCAATATTTTTTAAATATATTATACATATTTTAAGGAGAACATATTATTGTAGTTTTACAGAACATAGTTCTGTGATATTTTTAATGCAAATCAAATGTATTTAATATAAAGATAAAATCAGTTTATAGAAAAAAAATCACAGAATTATGTTCTGAAAAACTACAATTTCACAATAATAATGTGTTCTCCTTAAAAATATATAAGCGGTATTAATTTTTCCAAAATTTCATAAATAATTAATTCTGGCGTCTCCTATTGGATTTTACTCAAAGGTGTTTGTGATTCTGTGCATTCAAATAATGTAATGACAGATATATCAATTTAAAAGTTTAAGGCTTCCAATTTTTCTGACTCATAATCCCTAATATAATTATAATATGAAAACATACATTTTTTTTATCTGTGCATAACTTTAGAACGAAAGATACAGTACCATAATAATCTATTGCATCTGGCTGGAAAGACCCTGAATTCAGCTGTAGACTTATGAAAGTGCATTACGAACCGTGTCTTATCTGATTGTGGTCATTATATGGCAATACGCAAAAAAATAATTATCAAAGAATATATCAGTACCCTCATTAAATAATATCATATTTATATATTGAATTATTATATAATTTTTTTGAAGTACAAAAAATAATATATGTTCCGTATAAATTTTACATTTCTACCTCCATATTTAATAAAGATAGTACTTTTCCCTTCTAGTTTAAATGTATCTAGTTGTTTTTATCATTAATTTTATTAAACATATTTTTGGTAGCAAAATTAATATAATTGTTTTTATTAAAAAAATATTCTTGAATTTTCTTTCTCAGCTATAGTTAATTTATATAAATAAATTTTCGCAGACTATGACACCTATTACGAGTGGTCAAACAAACAATATAAATCTTCTATTATTTTAGTAATACATACTAGATTTTCAGGTTCTCTTGAAAAGTTTGAAATCCAGAAGTTACTTTGTTATTCCGAGAATGTATCGATAAGTTTTTAAGAATCGCAACCTCACCAAAAAATGTGAATTTATCATTTAATTGTACAGTTTAATAAATAATTTGACGTTTGTAACAAAAGGCAGGTTATCCCGCTTTGGGAGCGCGGACTTCTTTTAAGTCTACTTTTGTTCCTAGCATCACGCCTCGCAGCCACGAAGGGACAAGACAAATAATTTATTATTCATGGTCGACACTTGAGGTAGCACTGAGAACGCTTAGGGATGATAAGTGGATGGTGTACTGGCAGCACTTTTTTAGAATTCTTTGCTTCTGTGTTTAAAGTTTGTAACGTTATGTATTCTCAAAGGCTAACATGGCAATTTGCTATTTTAAAAACACCTAAATTATGCAGAAAAGAATATCAATGAGAATTTCCAATAACACAACTGCATGTTCTCGGAAATAAAATTTAAATATTTGTGATAAATCCCCTGGATATTAATATCACCATTATTCAAAGAAATTATAACTATAAGAAATTATAAGTAACTTTCTTCATGACAGCATACAAAATATTGATTATTAAGGAGAGCACATTCTTATTGTGAAGTTATAATTATACAGAACATAGGTCTGTGATATTTTAAATATTAATTAATTAGAAAGATATACATATAAAATCAATTTAAATCGAAAAATATTATTGTTGCGCTACCGGTATTCGAACCTGGATCTCTTTCCAATCCGGGGAAGGTGTATTATCCAACTATGTTACAGAGACAGTACTTTTGACGACAAATTTTCGAACCCATATGTTACACTTTTAAAATTAATACATCTATCGTTCCATTATTTGAAAGCCATCTACTTTGTTATTACGGAATCTCAAATACCATTGAGTAGCCGATGCCAGAATTAAAAATTCATTTTTATTAAATGTTTGGACACATTATAAAACTAAATATAACTTTCTTGATGCGAGTTCATTTTTTTCTTCCAATTCCTTACACTAGATGCCACATGAAGCCATACCGCTTTATGTACTTCTACAAATGCATCAGTGTTTTACCATTTTTTCACTTATATCAACCTTTAAAAATATTTATTATTAATACATAACTTGAAAGGATAAAAAATTATAACAAAAACAATTACAATTAATTATTAGTTACCTCATAGATTAAATAACAGATGGAGCCGGTTCTAAGTGGTCTGTGCTTATGACATTGTATGTCCACCGCGAGAATTCAAACACTATTTTTCGAATCTCTTTCCAGATGTACGATAACACGCTGTCTATAACTATTTAATATTTTAATTTTCACATTTTAACAATATTGTAAATCAAAATAATTTAATAACTTGTGTCCCAACCTGTTCTTCTTCTTATTCTGCCCCGCATAAATGACATATTTTTTGTATAATATGTAAATATAATGGAATTATATGAATCCGTGTTGTTCATCTTATATAAAATAAAATAATTAAACAGTTCACGCTAGTGATGTTAATTTCCCATTGATTTACTATGCAAAACGCAAACAAACATAATTTGGTGCTTAATTTATATATCTAATAATTATATAAAATATTTTACATTTAAAAATAATAAATATAGATTAAAATAAAATATAAAAGGTAATTTTGAAAAAATCAACATCGGTTAGGAACTCGATATTGGGAAAATTAATAGATTTGCCATTTTTGAGCCTACATATATACTACATAAATTCGTAACCATTATAACCGGGACGGTTTCTGTTTCTTTGTTTTGAACCTCGGATGCTTCAAGTATCTAGTATTTCTTTGTTCTGAGGTAAGGGACAAGTTCACAAAAGGTTCTCTGGAATTACTAGGGCTACTGTAAATAGATCGATCCGATCACTTGGACAGAATGAATTGCACAGACGACAGATTTCAGCAAGAGGTTGGTAACGAAAATTTAGGCAAATATTCTGTTACGGTTTGTTTCAATCGTAATATTTTTGATTTTAATTATTCTGCTTTAAGTGATCTGAGATAATTTAAAATGAATAAATTATTTTTTACCAACAGTTTAGTAACCAGTAATGAATACTCTTACATGCATGTGTATATACTTTTGCGTTACCTTCATAAATAATCAAGTACAATAAACCTGATCTACGATGACATTTGACATTTTTTATGTGGGAATTATATTAAGAATACTCATGAATAAATTAATTGTGAACAAAAAAATAATGTAATAAAATCAACGACGCTGAAAGAGTTACATTTGTGTAGTCTGATTAATTATTACGAAGGATTTTTTAATGGAAGGGTAGATAAATAAATGTAGTTTGTTTATACAAGGTCAATTCTATTGTACACGTACCGGGTGGGTTAAAAAACGTACCTTATCATTCTCTTATATCTCGCGAGACCCATAAGTTAGGAAGTTTAAATTAAAGAGATACGTGAACCAATTATTGACTTTTTTCATCTAGTAATGTTTTTTATCCTTTAACGTACTAGACACAAATACGAGCAAATAATGTATCAATGATAGCTTAAACATGTTTTATCCTTCACTTTCTCACTCATTTCTAATGTTTTAATACGAAGGAAGATTTTATACGTACACAGTAAAGTCATTATAAAGCAATATTTCATTTTTGCATTGTTTTTATGAACCAGAGCGATACATAAATATATTCCAAGTAGAAATATTATGTTTTAAATAAATAAACAGTTCTTATTCTTATTGGTGAATGAAGAAGAGAGTAGAATGTCGCCATGCCTATACTATATAATAAGGCATTAATAAAATTAGCGCACAAATATCACATTTGAACCTAATTTTATATACTTTTTGTCTATTTTAACATATCGAATAGTACTATTGGACCATTCGCATTCGTTTTAAAGTATATATATATATATATATATATGTACACATATTTATTACGTTCATCCTCGGCTTCGCATAACACTATTTTGTTTTCACTTTAGTATTTTTACATCATTGAGTCTGTTTTCAAAGCTACTTCTCCATTTCTATGTTTCCATAACGTACATAAATTATAGTTTTTTAGAACCTTAAAAATCAAATTAACATACTAATAAATTAATTAGATAATATCACGAAAAAAGTATAAAAGTTATTGTATAATATTTTAAATAAATCTTATATTAACATACATCTAAATAACATAAAATTAAACATCCCTTTTCAGAAAATGAATTACCACAATTCTCTTTCTAAAAATTTCATTTTTCACTCTTATAATTTGACATTTTATAAATTAACGACCCGATAAATTATTGTACTTGCGGCTTCCGCTTTCGTGTGCGGGAATTCCAGCAGGATATTATTCTACGTATGTAATACATACCTAAATTCGTACACGCAAAGACAATACAGGGCCAGGCAATTGCCACCGGATCACGGTTCGTTAATCAGCCATGGTAGAGGGGAAGGGGGCGGGCGCCGGGCGTGATTGGCAGGAGTTAAGCAGCCCCTAGGTAATGGCGCACACGTCAAGGGTAAAAAAAAAGCCTTAGTTCCCCACAAACTGCTCGATTGAGCAATAATATGCGAGTATGAAGAAAAGTAAAATTAATTCCCCAATTTATCAAATTATTTCCGCATCAGATGTTCATTAGATCCGATGTGCACGATGCCATGAAAAATAAACTAAACGTATGATTCAAAATAACATAAAAAAATAGTAGTAAACAAATAAAAAAGTGCAATACAAAATTATTAAAATAATATTATCTGGAATCAATTTATATCGACTTGTGTTGTGAAATCATCCCAGTGCTAGTACCAATGCTGAATAGTCCAAATCGGTTCGATGACTCAGCTTTAGTTCCAATTCCCTTTGAGACGCTGAATGGTTCACATTTTGGTTCGACCATTCAGTCCTGCTTCGAGTTTATTATGTGATACTGGAAAATGCAAACGTTAAATTGACGTGAGTTTGGAGATCTCGGACGACACGGTGCTACGGAGCACTCGTGTGTTCTATCCCCCCATCCCCTTCAGATTATTGGTTCTTCAAATTTCTTTCGAAAACGCCAGATTCATGAAGTCCAAACCACCTTAAATATTTAAAATTTAATTTTAATAACAAATAGTGCAAAATAAATTAAAAATGACGGATGTATATTTATATGTATCATACTATTAGGGTAGTTTCATTTTTCTTCTTTTATCTGAAGGATTATACTGTTCATGTGAGTTATGAAACTGAAAAATATTTTTAATTTTATCTCCCAACGCTCCTTTTTGTTACAGATTTTTTTCTCTGTTTATAGGTAGCGCATTTCGTGCAAAGCCCTAATTTTAAAATTGTATATTTTTTATGGATGATTTTTTTTTCAGCATACGAACAAAATATACAGTGCTACAAAAAATTCAGTACATACAGTAAAATATTTTGCCTTTTTATTAAGTTCAACAATTTATTTTAAAATATGTGTATTAATAAATATCTAACGATTTAAATAATAGAGATCTTGTTCCGACGTAATATTCTTATTTGACTTCTTTATTATTATCTCTGTTACTGAAACTTTTCTTGAACTGTTTTGGAAAGAACCTCTTCGCGAACTCTGGTTTACCGAGTAAATAATCGAAAATAGCAAATGCTTAGAAAAAGTGAACGAGTTTGTGTGATTGAGAAGTACGTTCTCTGGAGAGTTGAGAAAAATATTGAAAGGAGGGTGACTACGGAAAATGCAAATGGGGATGGTGCTATGAGCACAGTTATCACCAGTAAGATGCGATACTAGTTGTTAATAATGGAGTTCTGGTGCCAACACTGATATATAGAAGTGAACCTTGTAATTGGCCCAAGAAGTATGTTTGATAGAAACGGAAAGGCTGAGAATGATATCGAAAGGAGAGTGACTGCAGGAAATAAAGTGAACGGTGCATTGAATGGAATTATATCTAACGGGAATTTGTCAACCGAGGCAAGACTAGCGGTGCACAATGGAATCTTGGTACCGACACTGATGTATGGAATTGAGGCCTGGAGCTGGCAGAAAAGGAACGAAAGTAGACTGAATGCAGTGGAAATGAGATCACTTAGGCGTATTTGTGGAAAATCTATTTATGACAGAGTAAAGAATAAAGAAATAAGGAAAGAATGTAAAAGCTGATGTCAGTATAGTGAGTAAGATTAAGAAAGGATCATTTAGGTGGTTTGGTCATATGAAACGGATGAATGAGGAGAGAATGGTAAGAAATGTATATGACGCAAGTTTTGATGGCACCAGAAATAGAGGACGTCCGCGGAAGATTTGGCACGACCAGGTAAACCAGATAATGGAGGATGGTTCTGTTAGAAACCTCAACAATCGGCGAGCTTGTATGAGAAGATGTATGAATGTGGATGAGGCGAGAATTGTGTGTCAGGACAGAAGAGTGTGGCGCTCTATCCTCTCTGCCTACCCCCGAGGGAAACGGCGTGATGGTAAGTAAGTAAGTAAGCATGAAAGTACACTGAATGCGGGGAAAATGCATTTGCTCAGGCGTATTGTGTATGTGCGTGAAATTTGTAAACAAGAGTTAAAAAAGAAAAATTGGGAGTGAATTTAGAACTTTTTGTAAAATAATCGATAGAATTAAAAAAACAGTCGTTGGAATAGTTTGGACATATGGAACGTATGAGTGAGAGAGGATGAAAAATTCAATATATGAAGCGAGAGTTGAAATCAACATAAATGGAGGACGTTCGCGAAAGACCTGGTATAACCAGAAGTTCCTGTCCTTATTAAAAGTTGTCAACAATCGACCACCGTGATTGAGAAGATGAAGTGCAAATTGAAGTAAGCGAGGGGGTATGTCAGAACAGAAGACTGCGGCATGTGAGGGGGAAACGGCGGGATGGTAAGATAAACAAATGTATTTTATAAGGTTACTTTTTAAATTGAAAAAATAATCATATTTATAATATTTGATGCAGCAATATTATAGTTACATATTTAAAATAAAATATCTTGGTCTCAACTCGTGTCACCTTGGTATTCAACGCCATTCACATCAATTTCACGAAATTTGAAACAACAGTCAAAATAAAAATGGATATATTTAACATATATATAAATATAAATATAGATATATTTAACATATAGCTTTAAATGTAAATATTATGCATTACGTGATGATGAAAGAAACAAAATGAGTTATCTTTATTTCTATTTCTTACTAATACTTTTTTTTATAAATATTTCAAAATTGTCGCGATTAACTTTGTGAAAGTCCACTGTAATTAATTTTTAAAAAACTTTTTACAAAATCGTCATCGTCTGTAAGCGTCGAAAGCGTTTTAATTAATATTTAATTAAAGTGTTGTGTGAAGTAAAGAACGTTGTGTTTTATTTTAATAATTAATTAATTTTTTCAAAAAGTTAAAATTTTTCGTAATAAGTTTATTTTTATCTTAAAAACTAGACCCACAAAGCGTATACATATCTAAAGATTTGTCTGCAGATTCATATTTTTTCACTCAATGTAAGTACATTAAATTATTTTTTCTTTAAACATACTTATTAAACATTTAAGTATCATAAACCTACATTCAATTTAATATTTACAAGTCATTTATTTAAAGAAAATTTATTTACGTCTCAAAATTTGTTAGGTTTAATAATTTATTCAATACAATAATCGGGAGATGTAAATTAATATTGACGTGGTGTTAGTTCAACGTTAATGTTTTGAGGAGGTGACCATCAAATAATTCGGTGTGATCTCCTCGTTCAACTTCGCGGAAGGTCGTGCTCTGATTTCTGAGTAAACATCAACAGTAATGCCACCTGCAAACTTTCCACCTACCTAAGTACCTACCTTTGATGGAGTAACAAGAACATAATTGAATTCAACCAGTTGTCCCGCTTTATGGATAGAAAGGAAGTTGACTAACAGCCATACGCCTAAGTTAGTTATTTCAGTGAGAATTGTTTGTAAAACATTGCTTATTAAAACTTAATGAGTAAATATCGAAAAAAAAACCCAACATATACATAAGTTAAAAGTAGAACGGTTAAAATAGCGTTTGAAAATTTCTAAATATTATATAGGAGATTCTGTTATTACAGTTAGGTATTGGTAAAGAAAGAAAAATATAGTAAATATGAATTAAATATATTAATTATAAAGATATGCATATAAAATCAATTTTATCGAAAAATATTTTTGTTGCGCTACCGGGATTCGAACCTGGATCTCTTCCCTAACCGGGGGAGGTGCTTTATCCAACTAAGCTACAGCGGCACTATTTTTAGCGACAATTTTTCGACCCTATATGTTACCTTTTTGAAATCAATACATTTAATCGTTCCATCATTTGACAGAGCCATCTACCTTATTTTTACAGAATCTCAAAATACCTTTAAGTAAATCTGATAGTAGACGCCAGAATTATCAATTCATTTTTATTAAATTTTGGACACATTGATACAACTTTATTATTTTTTTAGGAGAACACATTCTTATTGTGAAGTTGTAATTATTCAGAACATAGGTCTGTGATATTTTAAATATGAATTAAATATATTAATTATAAAGATATGCATATAAAATCAATTTTATCGAAAAATATTTTTGTTGCGCTACCGGGATTCGAACCTGGATCTCTTCCCTAACCGGGGGAGGTGCTTTATCCAACTAAGCTACAGCGGCACTATTTTTAGCGACAATTTTTCGACCCTATATGTTACCTTTTTGAAATCAATACATTTAATCGTTCCATCATTTGACAGAGCCATCTACCTTATTTTTACAGAATCTCAAAATACCTTTAAGTAAATCTGATAGTAGACGCCAGAATTATCAATTCATTTTTATTAAATTTTGGACACATTGATACAACTTTATTATTTTTTTAGGAGAACACATTCTTATTGTGAAGTTGTAATTATTCAGAACATAGGTCTGTGATATTTTAAATATGAATTAAATATATTAATTATAAAGATATGCATATAAAATCAATTTTATCGAAAAATATTTTTGTTGCGCTACCGGGATTCGAACCTGGATCTCTTCCCTAACCGGGGGAGGTGCTTTATCCAACTAAGCTACAGCGGCACTATTTTTAGCGACAATTTTTCGACCCTATATGTTACCTTTTTGAAATCAATACATTTAATCGTTCCATCATTTGACAGAGCCATCTACCTTATTTTTACAGAATCTCAAAATACCTTTAAGTAAATCTGATAGTAGACGCCAGAATTATCAATTCATTTTTATTAAATTTTGGACACATTGATACAACTTTATTATTTTTTTAGGAGAACACATTCTTATTGTGAAGTTGTAATTATTCAGAACATAGGTCTGTGATATTTTAAATATGAATTAAATATATTAATTATAAAGATATGCATATAAAATCAATTTTATCGAAAAATATTTTTGTTGCGCTACCGGGATTCGAACCTGGATCTCTTCCCTAACCGGGGGAGGTGCTTTATCCAACTAAGCTACAGCGGCACTATTTTTAGCGACAATTTTTCGACCCTATATGTTACCTTTTTGAAATCAATACATTTAATCGTTCCATCATTTGACAGAGCCATCTACCTTATTTTTACAGAATCTCAAAATACCTTTAAGTAAATCTGATAGTAGACGCCAGAATTATCAATTCATTTTTATTAAATTTTGGACACATTGATACAACTTTATTATTTTTTTAGGAGAACACATTCTTATTGTGAAGTTGTAATTATTCAGAACATAGGTCTGTGATATTTTAAATATGAATTAAATATATTAATTATAAAGATATGCATATAAAATCAATTTTATCGAAAAATATTTTTGTTGCGCTACCGGGATTCGAACCTGGATCTCTTCCCTAACCGGGGGAGGTGCTTTATCCAACTAAGCTACAGCGGCACTATTTTTAGCGACAATTTTTCGACCCTATATGTTACCTTTTTGAAATCAATACATTTAATCGTTCCATCATTTGACAGAGCCATCTACCTTATTTTTACAGAATCTCAAAATACCTTTAAGTAAATCTGATAGTAGACGCCAGAATTATCAATTCATTTTTATTAAATTTTGGACACATTGATACAACTTTATTATTTTTTTAGGAGAACACATTCTTATTGTGAAGTTGTAATTATTCAGAACATAGGTCTGTGATATTTTAAATATGAATTAAATATATTAATTATAAAGATATGCATATAAAATCAATTTTATCGAAAAATATTTTTGTTGCGCTACCGGGATTCAGAGATCCAGGTTCGAATCCCGGTAGCGCAACAACAATATTTTTCGATAAAATTGATTTTATATGCATATCTTTATAATTAATATATTTAATTCATATTTAAAATATCACAGACCTATGTTCTGAATAATTACAACTTCACAATAAGAATGTGTTCTCCTAAAAAAAAAAAAAAAAAAAAAAAAAAAAAAAAAAAAAAAAAAAAAAAAAAAAAAAAAAAAAAAAAGAAAAATATGTAAGAAAATACATATTCTGGTGTACGTGTGTTGTGCGAGATCAAAAGGATCGTGAAAGCGGAATGATAAGTAGCTTCCAAATTCGGCTTACCATTTGTATTCGTATATTTTGCAGTATCCATCTTGGTTTGTTGGATAAGATGAGGTAAGTATTTATGACAGTAGCGGAACAATTTAAACACTTTATTTGCACAAAATCACTTGCTTTATGTTTACAATGATTGGTAATACTACGCAGGTAGGATTGACGCAATGAATGCTATAATGTGGCGGAAGCTGTCGGTCGGCTCAGAAGCGAGATATAAGTGAAGGGCTTGGCGTGCGTGATCGTCCGGCCGCGTTCAGCGCTGTGCGTTGATGACGTTTCACAGTGGTGGCTTATTACGACAGGTGAAATCAGCGCTGTGTTTGGATCACCATAAGTAGTATAATACACGTGTCTGAGACATACATTTTTATTTATTTTTTATTTAAAAAGATTGTTAGCACTTTTACTAGATTTAGATACTTTAGATTATATAATCTAATGATAAGCTTGTTTGGTTTAGCGGTAAGACTGTAATGTTTGAAATTAAGAATATTTATGTCACGTGTATTTCGTGTACATGTGACGTGTATTAAATAAAAATTAACATCAAATTAATATAATTTGAACCCCATAAATGATAAAATTATATTGTTTAATTATAGTTGATCGCGTCAAGAAGGTGGAAACATAAAAGTTGGCACTGATGTAGGAAATACCTGTAGGGTTAAGAATATATCTCTGGAAGGAATTACCACACAAGCCTGTCGGTCATGGTCCTGTGAACCATGCGGTAGCCCGTGCCGGCCCTGTGCGGACTTTCAAACTTAGTACGCTTTGTTTATTCGCCTTTACACCCCTGTATGTCAATTTGGAAGGTTATTTGTGAATGTCGTAAAGGATATGGTTTACGTAATGATATCACCAGTTTTACCATGTTTAGAAGAAATACCTCAAAAATAAAAAGTAAGGTGATATCTTATAACCTGTCCTATAAATTTCTTTACCTGTCATTAATTATTTCCCTACATATTTTACCTTTTATGAAAATAAAGATGCGTACATAAAATACAAGTCTATTGATATAAATTGTTAAATTGGAATAATGTAATATTACTGTACTGTCGGTAGGAAATTGTTTAAATTATATTATTTTTTCACAGAAACTGTTTTATGTGTCTTTTGCGTCCATCCTTGGACAGGTTTTAAATACTGATGTATAAATATATATATATTTTTTAATTACTGTGCGCGCTTATACTGTGAAATGCGTCAAAGGACGAGCCACAAACCATCGATCACTTGGTCGCTAAACGAATGTCTTACCGCTTTCAGGTACTTACAGGACGATATTGACCGGAGCTCGTGACGCGTTATCGTCTCCAGTGCTGTATCTCGAGTATGTACTAGTGAATTGATGTCCAACTAAACAAGATTTATATATATTTAGTATATGTATGTACAAATGTAGGTATGTATAATAAGTAGTTAAACAGTTAAAAAAAAATCTTTTCTTTCAATAATTCAATTTAATGTTATTTCATAGACGCAACTCTGAAGATTTGTAATTTTTAATGAATAATTAAAAATATTTTTTCTCAATAAATATAACATAAACTCCTAAAAATATCACTTTGAACGCGCGCATCCTATATCCTGTCTATTTTTACTTCACCAATGTAACGTCTACAGCAGATTAGAGGATTGAATCTCGGTATTTTCTGTTTTTAAAACTCAAAAATTAAATTAAATTCCATATGTTCATAGAAAATGTAAATAATCAAATTGACTGCATGAATGTATGTATCTACTTAAATTATAATTATTGTTCCTATAGACATTTTCAAAAGATAATAAATGTATTTTATTGTATATTATATGAAAATGTGGCGTTGGGATATAAAATAAATGTTTATGTATATTTTTGTATATTTTGGGAAATTCTTTTTGAAGACAAATTATCTTGCCAAAACCGTTCTGCGCTTTTAGCCGCTCACTTAAGCAATGTACAGCCAGGACCGGGGGAATAATCACATAAGTCGTTTTTTTTTTATTTCATTTTTTATCTACTTTTTTGCAGATTTACATATTCATTACACGTTTCAAAACACAAAAGTCTAATAATACGAACAATATTATTTATGATATTCTCATTATTTTTTAACTAAACTATAATCCCGCAGGTGGGCAGAAAGGATAGAACGCCATACTCTTCTGTCCTGGCACACCATTCTTGCTGTGATTGTGATCACAGTTTCTTCACTAATGCGCATGCGCCGAACGATATAACAATACGTGAAAATATAATTTTGAGCGTATTTATTTATACGTAATAAATTACGTATTTATTAAAACCTCATTTACGTAAAAAGCGTATTCTAGCATAAATAATTAATATTAATCTAATTTAATATCATCACAAAGAGAATGAAAATCCGTAAAATGTTTTGGCAGAATCTACTAGATGGCGCTGAACAAATTACGAAAAATCTGGTAGATAGTGCTGATTCAAGTGATAATCGATGGTTTACATCGACGTCACTCGGCGGCGTCAGAAAATCAATAAAAATTTTGACAAAAATAAAATTGAATCACGATATTCAATCACTGATAGTGAGTGTGATTCAAAATATCTGTGATTGACTCACGGTTTGTGATTTTGAGCTCATCACTACTATAAAGTAATAATACGATTAATGCGTATTGGAATGCATACATTCAAGACCGTTTCTAAAGGAAAATTGCGGCGTTTTGCAACACGTCTGTTTAAGCGAAGACTTATATCCAGAACACCGTGCAGTGCGAGAGACTGAACAGTTGTATTTAGATAATGTACGTTTGGGGTAGATTATTGCGAAAAATTATACGAAGTACATGCGCAGCTTTATTTTTCATTTCTAAATTCTTCCGCTAGATTGTTCTGGTTAACATGCTAACTGTTTAAGCGTGAACCTGCAAACTTAAAGAGCCGTGTCCACTGAAGGAGACACGATGCGATAATCTCTGAAATATAGTTGAGGTACATGCCAATACTATGTACACGTATTAAGATTTTGATCTGGAGATAAACTTAGATGTCAGCTTGGTAGAAAGAGACAAATTTAAACCAATCCACACGACGTTTGATCTGATAGCGATATTTGACACGTGCACACAAACGTCACCTAAACCACCGTATATTTTTACAACTATATATTCTGGAAAATTAGACATAAGTCATTAAACATGAACATTTGTATAATGCTAAAATTTATTCCGTTTTAACTGCTGCTGGAGAGATTCAAAATCAACCAACAAGCGAACGACAGTAACGTTTGACGAGCGTGACACGAAGCGCAAGACGGCGAATCTATGAAACATGGTGTATACACGGTGACTACGAAAGTTGAAAGTTATCTCTAAAGAATATCATGAGAACGAAATTTTGTATATCAGGGATTGATAAAAATCTCATTGGTGGACACGGGAATTAAATAATATATCAAATATAAATTTCATTTAGATTTATTTCACAGAAATTATATTGTATTTGTTTTTTTATTGTATAAAGTGCACGCCCCTGTGTAATACTCGAGTCGAGGGCACCACTTATTTGTAGGTCTATCGTTTAATTTTTGTAAGAAAGGTTTGGTGGAAGGTTGAATTCTATCGCGTGGATTCATAAAGACAACGCATAACTTTCTATTTCCTTTTAACTCTCTATTCGAGGCGTCGAAAGTTGCTTCAATAAATACTTCCACGTTTTGTAAATAAATAATCGGTCACACTTCCGCGAAATCGTTTCAAAGTACGCTTTTCTGGAAATGTGTAGTTCTTTGTGCAGGAATTCTTTTCATGTTCATCGTCGATCGTTAGTGGAACATTCGATAAGAATCTTTCATTTCACACAATTGAAAGTCATCGTGTATAATTTGCTTGAAGCATTTGTCACTTTTTGAATGATAAAACGGAGTGGGGTAGAGTAATATTGTAAGTGCTGCGAGGATATACATTTGAAAATATCGATTATATGTCTAACTTATTGCATAACTAGGTAGGTTTTCATGACCGGCAAATGATAACACAGTTTTATTGCTGCGGGTCGGGTTTTGTCGTATCCGACGTTTCGGGTCACATTTTAGCGGCAAATGTAGTATGCATTTTACTACATCAATATTCGTATATCTAAGGGCACAGTAGAGGGTTTGCTAGAGGTATTTCTTCATGGCGAACGGTTGGTGTAAGAAGGGGGCATTATTGAAAATAGATGGTTGTAAAAGTTTCTAGAAGCCTCGTGAATTTTTAAATAGTTCTCAAGGACTCTCGAAGTTAAAATTTTCTACCCGTAAAAGCTGGGTATATCAGCTAGGCTTTTGGCAATGATAAACGATCAACTAATATATATTTACTTCTTTAATACTTACAAGATTTGTGGCAACATATTATATAAATAATAAGAAAAAACACTATGTATTAATTTATCTTTTGGAAACAAACCATTTCTTTGACATAAATAAGGGTTTAAAATTTTTAGATACAAATACCAAGGGTTTGGAATTATATAAATTAGTTAATTGTAAATTAAATATTATAAAAAAACAAATTATTTTTGTAGTTTCTTATATTTGTAGTTTTGTTTTTTGTCTGTGCTTATATTTTTAATTTAGTATAAATTGTATCCTGATGAAGGAATCATTGGTCTTGAAACATGTTGATAAATAGTGGTTTAAACAAAGTGATTTTTCTTATTATATACATTTATATTAAAATGAATAAAAACCACAACGTAAAGTTTATAAAAATACATTTTTTAAATATATATGTATATAAGGACTTGATGTACGCTGATATACGATTTTATAAGTCAAATTTTTATATAAATCTGGTTTTATTGTCTAATAAAAACGGGCCTGCAAGAGGAAAACCAAAGACCATAGTGGCGATATAAAGGGATAGGTGGCGTATTGCAGTGACTGCGGTCTTGAGTTCTATGAGTGCGTTAGAAAACAAAAATAAAAATAAGAAAACAATAACGTGCCATAAAAGTGTTAACATTTTTCTATTAATGCCTTAAGTCATATATTTTTTATCTGGCGATATTCGTGTAGCACTGGTTTAAATTATCGAGACGGTACATATTTACCGTTTTACAAATAATCATATTCTTAGTTTCTGCCGATATCAGGATGTGCCACGTAAAATGAAAGGTCTCAGTCGGATAAAGTCTTTTGAAATATCACCGGAGTTACGCTGACAAAGTGAACCTCGCGATGGAAGACGGATAGACACAAAAGTTTTATAAAGGGATACTCTCTTAATGCATTTACCAGAGATCGTAACATCCAAAAGCTGGGTAACATTCTAGAAAGGTATATTTCATCTTGATGTGACGCAAGACTTTTTACTTTTGAGTGATTGGATTCGATTTGTACAGGTTCTTACATAAATCGAATTCTACCACTCAATCAATCAATTTTTTATAAACAATTTGGTATTACTCTAAAACTGCACTCAACCTTTGAGAATTTATCGCAAAAATTTGTTTTTTATTAATTGATATTTTCATCATGACATTTCTGGTAGAGATTAAATTAAACCTTTGATGACCCATATATAGTCAAATATAATCTACATACGCTAAGTGAGACATTTATTTTTTCCCATTGGAAGCGACTAAGTGGCACCAGGACTTCTAGTCCATTTAATTAAATTATATAATTTATAATTGGAACACATTTTATTAGTAAAGTTACGATTTTTTAGAATACAGTTCATAGATAATTATGATCAGAATAATGCAAAAATATCGGAAATAATTGAAAGATCACATACATATCAGAAATATTAAACAAAGTAAACACGAATGAACCCATCGAAATGAAAATATATAGATTACTCACTATACCCAGCGTAGTACCTAACTGGATACAAAATCGTTAAGTGACATCTTTTATTCAGAAGTTTATAGGGACAATTCGCAGAGTAACGGAACAAAAGAACGGCGTGAAACATAAAAAAAACCCCCTTTCTTTATGGTAACATAAAAAGAGATTGACGCGTAAATCACTCTGGACGATCCCCGGCGGTTTGGTAAAACACCTTTTGTTTTCACTGTCTCCAAAGCGGGATGTCTGTTTTATTGCCAAAAATAACAAGTTTCGGTGCAATCGTATATTTGAGATGTCATAACGATTGTTTTCATTCCGATATTTAAAGTAATAAAGAGATTTCATAACGCTCATCTCCGTCAGATAAATTCTATATTTTACTTAAATCTTCATCGCTACAACTCCTAATAGGTTTCGGGCTCATTAAGAATTTTTATTTTTCTCTAGTCGTAGATTTCTAATATCTTTGAAGACGTTTTCGTTTCATATCAGCTTCTGCACCCTGTTAATCTTGTGTTCAGCAATGACTTCTGTGATCGTTTTCTACCGAAGTCTTCCTATTTTAATAAACCTCGAGGCGTTTGTCTTACGTTGTAGCGTCTACGTCAAAATTTGTTTTTTAAAACCGGCTGAAAGATCGGCTTCGAAATTTGCTATGAAAAAATCCAATGCACGCTTATTTTTCTTAATCAGTATCCATGAGTCAGATGAAATTTACATCAGTATTAATTCTGCCGTATCGTAATCTGCATCCGGAGATTGGTCATTTTCACTGATCCAGTGATTGGCATCGTTAATTGATACAGTAGTTACTTCAGGTGCTATATAATAACATAAATTTATTAAATAAATTAAGCTTTATGCTTCATACGACGTCTACATGCACAAGCTAACAGGATCACAGAAGAAAAATAATAGTCTTGTAAGAGTAGGTGAACACCCAGCAGGCTGGACCATAAAAGCGATGTCAAGGAATGGATAGCTCTCTATTGTGACTGGATTTCCTAGTCCCGGAATTCGGGTCCCGGATTTCCGAGTCCCGGATTTCCGAGTCCCATGAGTCCGCTAAAGAAAGAATTAAACTTAGTACTACGATATTCCCAATAAAGATGATGGAGGATTGAATTGTATGTTTCTTTATTACGTGACATTTCTGAGCTTCATCATAAGGATTAGACTGTATGAGTGTAAGACTGTCTCCAAAGTCACATTTACCTCGTGCTCGTAAATGTAGCGAAGTGTAACTTGTTATGTGTGAGATAAGCTGAATAGTACTGACAGTGGTTTGAATGATTCGATGAGTAATGAAAGGTGGTTTTAAAGAAACGCGTACTCACGGTTTATACTGAATTTATAGAAGGAAGGTTACAAAAATATATTAGAATATACTAGGTATAATCTGAAGTTCGAAGCGAATACTGCTGCAGGGCCTAGCGACGGAGTGAAGTACTTGAAGAGCTCGCGGCGGTTGTACAGCAGCCGACGCCTCGGTTTGGGTGCGCACTCGAGTGTATTTAATTAAGTTATCATTTACGCCAGTACGTGAGCGGAACTACATCTATCTAAACTATAGACTCGACATAAATAAAATTCAGTTTTGTATAGTACAATGTTTGGTTTATACAAAAAATTGAAATGCTCAGTACTTAATAAAAAATCGCGTTGTAAAACGATTTGATCCAGAATAATAAATTAATCGTATAATAAATTTACTCCATTACAACAGAGCAAGAACGGTTACCGGCTTAATTGCGAAAATGTGGGAAATAGATGAAATTTTGTTTTCGAAACTTTTAAAAAAAATTTATTATTAGGAAAACATACAGTTTATGTATAAAAACAAAAATCATAATGATAGTGAAACAATAATTTGACCAGTTATATGTTTTCTCTGAAATTACAATATACTTTAAACATTGAGGACAATTTAAAAAGGACTTATTAAATATATGGATAGCTAGTTAGGACTATAATGTATTTTCTCCGCTAATGTAAAAAAAAGTGAGAGAAAAAATTGAAAATAAAATAGTATAAAAGGATAGTACATCATCGTCAATGTAGTAGTATCTCCAATTTATGATTTGTAAAAACAATAAAACAATATATTTTTAAGTTTAGTAGTTATTTATTATAGTTTAAATATTTAAGGATTATGCTAGAATAAGGCGGCACTGTACATAAAGTGTCGCGCCTAATTAATTTGAAATACTTAACTTCGAGTAAATTGTTTAGAGGGTTTTTTATCAGAATTTTTTACCCTTCCAATTCATGTATTAATATAAAACACATATGATGTTTATTATAATAAGGTAGTTAGAAAAAGTGTCAAAGCGATTAGCGTTGATGCACTTGTAGTAGTAGATTTGGCGGTCTAGCCGCATGTAGAGTACTCAGAGTATCGTAGACTCTAAGGAATTGGAAAAAAAAAATGTCAATGTAGTAAGTATGCTATGTCATCCGTTATGTAATGCATGTGTATGGAGAAGCAGACTGATTAACTAATGGATATCAACCTATACCGTCAAATCTCCGAGGGAAAAATCTCTCGTAAACTGTACTCGTACACGCACTCAGTGACTATAAGGCTCACTATTTGATTACAATTTTTAAGATATTTGGATGTACTAGTTAGTATTTTACATAGACAACTGGAACGATTTGAGTGAATTTGTTTTTTTAAAGGCCACTCTTTTGTTGTGAAGTTGTACTTTCAGAAGATGGTTCTGTGGTATTATTAATTAATACACATTAAATTAATTAACTAGAAAGATATACAGAATGAGAATCCCGGTGGCAAAAGTTATTTTTTTCGATAAATAGATTTATTCTGTATATATTTCTAGTTGATTAATTTAATTTGTATTAATTTATTTTAACATAGAATATGTTTATTCAGAAGATTTGTGTGGAAAATGCGTTAAAGTGCATTAGAAGAGTACTTAACATTTTAAAGGAGGTTCAAGAGTGGGGGGTGTAATATAAAATAACATTATTACGGATTTTAAGTGCCTTTGTAGATGCCAACGAGGAATAAATATTTCCATAAAACAAGAGAACACCGTCTGATTTTGAAAATTCACACGACGTCTGAAGAAAACAATGTACAGTGTACACGAGGAGAGGCGGGTCTATTGTAAAATTGGTATGAATTTATGGTATTATTTAATCTATGGTTTGAATTTTTTTATCAATAGATCAGATTGTCGAGACTTACGTCTCGCTGTTTTTTATCTTTGAAGAAACAATTCTATGATGAGTAATTATAAAGTGAGCTATCATTTTTTGGCGTGATGATGTCACCGTGCGGGGTGTTACCCAGAAAAGCTGACCAAGCAGAGATGACCCGTGAACTGATTGCTCCGTTCGATGTTCAATTCATATTAGCTTAACATACATTTTATCTGTGTCTTGGGGAGACCCGACTGGGAAACCAATCGGTTCTCCCGGAGGAGTCTCTCTCTTCCTTGGCCAGTTTGAATGTCGTTTGGAGGTCGTTTCGGAATAGAAAATCACCGTTCTTGCATGTTTTGTCCCCTTTTGATTAAGAGAGTGTAACATGCTCGTACTGTTCTCCTGTCGGGTGTAGGGCATGTGTTAAAGGTTTTCAGTAAACCGGTTTATCGGTAAATATAGCTAAATTCCATTATCGAATTACCGGTAAAAATATTTCTAATTACCGGTATTTTGGTAAATTAAATAATCGTATTTTTTAGTTTTTAATGGAATTATATTTTAAAACTATGATATTATGTTACGATATTTGGCAGAAATACGTTATAAAACAAAAAACAAATGTCCAATAGAAAGTCAAGCCAAAGGCAGCAAGAAGAGATATTTTTTACGTCAACAAATATATAAAGAAATATTTAAAAATAACATTCAGCCAATGTAGAATCAGTAGAATCAGAGAGAACTTACTCTTCAGCAGGAGCGATATGCACTAAAATTAGATCCACCCTAAATGATGACAGATTAAACATATAAAGTTTTTAAGCGCTCATTTGAATTTCTCTAATGAAAAAAGTTTTTTAAATAACTTTGAAATGTCTTATTTTCATTGCAGTGTATTTAAAAAATATATATTGTTTTATATCTTAATGCAATATTAATCCTCTAATCACCGATTTACCGGTAAAGCTATTTCTCTGTAATTTTCCATGCCCTTGTTGGGCGCTACTAGGACACTAACATGATTGTAAATATATGTATACTTTTTGCGGTTAATATTATCTTATTTTTTCTGTTATATTTAATTTAATTGATTATCCATCGTCATCTGTACCTCACTATATTGTATTGTTATTTAAATGTACTGTTATTTATTAATAAAAGATCGAACCCACCTTAACAGAATAGCGAACCACAAAGAATTGTAACTTCGTAATTATAATCGGGATGCTTTGCTGTGAGGAACTCACGTGAGGGTGCCGACTTCTTAAACAGTTTCATAAAGTGTTGAGGTTATTCGCTGTTCCTCGAAGTCACTCGGAACATTATTATAATGGTGTTATAAATTACATCTTGAAAACAGGGTTTAAATATAAATAATGTTTTCTTTACAGCTACTAAATTAAAGATGGAGAAAACGTAGCATATTTTAAATCTATTTTTTCGGTGACAAAAGGCGGTTTCGCCAACCATTTGCCGAGGAAGCAATAACCCTTTTGTGTAGCTCGAGTTGGGCGATCTTTTCACTCGCGTTTTATCATATTTTTATATCAGTAGGCTCAGACTTTACTTGAAAATGTCACGAAAGGGAGGAAATTTGTTTCTGTTTTGTTTATTTTTAATTAAAATATAATAGAATACTAACAGGTAAGCAACTAGATGTTTGTAGAAGTCTAGATAGTCGTAGAAAATAGGCGGGAAGACGTAAAATTATTATGGATTAATTGATCTATATACTGTGTCTAAAACATGAAAAACCCGTGCGATATTATACATTTATATTTGGATAACATCTCATCTTAGAGAACCGGCTATGGTGCGGTAGGCTCAGGCTGAGGCTCATTCTGGGAGCGTGGGGTCAGAGTGGGTCCGGCTGCGGATCTTATTTTAATTTTGTATATTTAACTAATACACAAACCACTTTGTTTAATGACATCTGTTGACATGTGTCGTGTTATGTAGTTCTGTGGTAGACCACTTAATTTTTATGTTAATTGTGATTGGAAAATAGTTCTTATGCCAGCAGTTCACTCTCGCCTCGGCTCCTCGCCTCCCCTCGTCTACGCTCTGACCGGAACGGAGCCTGAACGGGGTTCGAACGACACGAGATAGGCGATGCAAGCCGAGAGCTGCAATACATTCTCGTGCTCGGCTCCTCTCGCCATACCTCGGCGAGAGTGGACTGCTGGCATTAAGGCTGTTATTGCCGCGCAGTGGCTGCTAGTGGCCTCGAAGCAACCGCTACCTACTAAAAGCAATCGGTGAACAAATAATAAGTTGTCCCATAAGTCTTTGCGTTTTTTTATGTTCAAGTTAAATAATTTTAAAAAAAAACACGTATTATTTCTAATCAATTATATATTCTCCATCTTTTCCAACAATTATTCTCTACCTGTCAATTTGTTTGATTCGAAAAAACATTGTTTTTTTGAAGCAATAAATAAGTCGATGTCGTTTTTCATATTTACATTTGACACTTTCTTAATTTAATTGCATCACTACCCATTGCATTACAAATGTTTCTAACTGCTATTGTCGCATTATGTCCAATGTGAAACTCATAAAGCATAATATAGTGTAACTGGATTTCTTTCATCTTCACTGCCATTTTTGTTTTAGGGTCGAAAATATCACACCAAAAAAATATCCCGTTACTAACCCTAACCACCGACACGAACACCGAAGGAACACTCAAAATATCTTTAGTTTATAAACAGTTATGCATTCAAGTAAGAAAAGAAAAACGCAAAGACTTTTGGGACAACCTGATAATATTTTGTACACACAGTTTTCCACATATAACTTTTGAATCATGTTATTCAACGTTTAATAATTTTTATTTTATATTTAATAAATGCCTAACATGTTTCAACTATTTTAAGATCTGAATAAATAATTCATCTTCGAAAAATAGTATTGAAAGAAATTTCGCCAAAAAATCTTTTTCCTTGTCTTGATTTATTTATCAGATTCTGAATTCTGCTTAACGTAGCTTTGTTGTATAATTTTATTCACCGAATTTTTATTTGTTTACAGTCACACAAAGGTAATTAATGTACATAAATGCTTAAAAAAATATTTTAAGGTAGTAGCTGAGATTTTAATAATATTTTTAAATAAGTTATATAAAAATGAAATGATTATTTTAGTAAAAAAAGATAGTGACCAATAATTAGTGCATTTCAAATACCTACCCTTCCTAAAGTAAAAAGAAAACATTTTAATTACAATTAATTGTTTCGATATAAAAATTTCAGGCAGAATAATTATTAATTATGAATATAAATTAAATGAATCAACTAAGAAGATATACTGAAAAAACTATCTATCGAAAAAATATTTAGTTGCTACCGGGATTTGAACCTGGACCTCGTCTTATTCGTGGAAGCGCGTTCATCATTCGCTAAAGCAATCGAATATATTTTCGGTCAATTTTTTATTTATATTCTGTAATATTTCTAATGGATACATTTATTATTCAATTTTTAATTTATTAATAAGTATTATTAAAAAGAATCAACTTTATAATTATTACTTTTTACGTGAAGCGATACAATGAAAATAAACTTAAACTATTAAATAAAAATCTTACCAAAAATTTATGATATTATTAATTAACCAGACAATTTAAATTATTTATTTGAATATATTACAATAAAGGTATTATTAATGTAGCAGCCAATTTCATTGAATCAGTAGGTCGGAAAAAATTATTCAAAATCGTACATAAATTTAAAAGGAACAAAAATGTTATTTTTCAATTTGAAATATAAAATATCTGCACTAACTTAACTACCCTTCTTCTCATCAACCCGCAGTAGTAAATATTTTAATTCTATAATATTTTCAAAAAAAACTTTATGGTCAGACATTTTTAATACTTCGAATAAAATAACTTTTTATTTAACCACTTGGGTTTTATTAACTAACCGGTTTCAAAATCATATTAATAAGTAAATATTTTTCGTGAATTTTTATTGAAAGTAAGTACAAACACATGTACTAATTATTTTTTTCAAAACCAAATACTCGTGTACAGAACTGTTCGGAACATGACTCAAATTACATATTTCTTGAATGTTACAAGAAGTTATAACAAATAAAAAGTATTTAACACAGGATACAATAAATCTAAACGTCATATAAGTATGTTGGTATATATATACACATCACATAAACAAATGGTACATTGTAAGTTGTGTATATATCGTTATAAGTATAAATACAATATCTTTGAATTGGAATTTGCTATTTTTTCTTCATTTCCCGTTTATCATTAAAGATTTTATATTTTTTATGGATATTACTTCGTAGCGAGCTTAAATTAATTTAATTTTTCAAGATCAAAGACGTATACCATATTTCATCTTTTAGAGCGAGTCTGTTTAAACGTTTAATATAAAATTTTATTCAAATACTGTTTATATTTTCATGTTTAGCTTAAAAAATGAATTGATATATTTTTTTAATATTCTCAGTGCTTGTAACATTTTGTTTTCGTTTAATATAACATTTTGCAAGCAAAAAAAACTTATGATTCGTAAAAAAAGGACAACGAAAAAGATTTTCGAAGTGAATATAAAGCCTTAAAGATTATAAGATTTTTTTGAGATCCCACATAAAAACTTGCCGCATTGTTACGATGGGGCCCCATGTCAATCGCGGGCCGGATGCTGGAATGGGAAGAGGCTGCTGGGAAAGAAGATATCCTGTTGCGAAGTTCGCATACATATTTCCGAAAATATGAATAACGGTGAAGTGTAATCGAATTATATATCTTAGAACTATCGAGGTTTGTAGCCCAAATTGTGCGATATGTACAATATGTCAATTAATAAAATTTTGGTTTTGGCGACGAACTTTTATCAGGAAGGGAAATTTTTAAATTCAGTCTTCATTTTGGGTAATCGGATTAGGAAGAAATCTCCGAGACCGGCGGCAATAAGAGGATTACGAATTCCGCAGTGAAAATAGGCAATAAAAAAATTCTGCTCTTCTAATTGATTTCAAGTTGGCAAAATGAATTTCGTTATACAAAGTTTGTTGTGAAAAAATTGAGCCTTTGTTTTAAAAATAATTATTGGAAAATATATACAAGTAAAAAAGTGAAAATATGGCTGGAGTGAATAGCCCGCGCAACGTAACACATTCACTAGACAAAGAATGAGCAGTGATTATTTTTGCTCTGACTTACTGTTCTTTATTAATAATGATATGACCATGATCACTTAAAAAGTATAATAATAATAATAATAATAATAATAATGTAAATTCATGATACACCCATCATTGCACAGGTAGTAGGATACTCCTCCCCCGCACTGCCACCTAACCATCACTGGATATGTTATCCACCGTGAAAATATAACCCTAGCAAAGTACCTTTACTGTTGTCTTAGAACTTTTCGCCTCGCCAGGCTTCTCGTGTATGTATAAAGACCAACAACGGACATCCTAATATATATATATGTGTGTGTGTTTGGAGGTTAGGTCGGTGATTAAATGAAAGAGCGATGATCGGCGTGTTGATGTTCATTATGATAGTATGATAAAAACAAGGATAGAATGAAGAAATGAAAAGATGCAAAAGGTGCGTGTGTATTATGAAATGAAGCGAGTCGGCGGTCTCGTTCAGCGCGCGTGGACCGACAAGACCGCCGTTGCGAAGTGATGAAACAGGAGAGACCTCGACGGTGAAGGATCGAGCCAGACCTGTACCGGCAGCCAGCTGAGATGGCGGTGTTAAAATCTGATTCCTACATGTATATATATATGTTATATTTAAGGTTTTCACGGGTAAAAGATACGAGATAACGAGTAAACTCGACCGTTCAATGCAAGAACCAAAGTTTTATTTTGGTTGTTATGTCAGTTTAGAGCAAAATTCAGGATAAAAGGCGCTTGATAACGAGGAATGATATTTATTCGAAACGTCGGGAGTAGAAAAGCCCTCCTCAGGAATATTTGATGCGTATATATATATACGTATATATATATTAAACAGGTTATTTTCTGGGGGTACACGTGTGAAATATTGTGTATCTGTTTAAACTATTCTTATCACAATGTATTATATAAATGATACGCATCCATACAGTTGCATTAAGAAATCATTATGTACTTTGGAGAAATCATTTTTTCTCTAACCTATACACGTAACATATAGTTTACCTTGTATGTATATTTATAATTATAATTGTGTCCAATTAATTCAATCACAGTATTAGGAATTTTACAAAAATAAGCCTGTGACGAATACTTGCCTATTCCGCACCGGTGAGCATCTTCGGCTTGGCATCGTTAAAATATTGCTTACCACCATCGCTAATTTCATCGATGGTGAGTTTTATTGCGCTATTAAAGTTATAGGAGGAAGATATTTATGTCGTATTTTCCAGCAAGATTTTGGAATTTTTTTACATTCGCCAGTCCAATTATAAAAAGCTCTTCCGTCAGCATTTCCACGTGGCATTGATTCCGCTGGTCAAAAGCTTAACCGAATAATGTTCAATTTGGAACAAACATATCCGTATCCTAGAAAATCTTTACTTTCGTCACAACTAAAACTAGTGAATTTTACTTTTAAAATAAGCAAAGTTATCTTTGTGGTTAAGATTCATATTTTTATTATTTATCTTTGTTAGTTATGACATCCTGAAGAAGAAAATGGTATTTTTCGAAACCGGTAGATGTATTTAAACTCATTTTAGTGGTTATTTAAACTAGTGAATTTTACTGTAAAAGATTCAATGGTAACTGAACGTGACTAAGATTACTAACGCTCTATGTCGCAAAGTTGCGGGCTGACACCCAAAAAAATGCTCTTTTTGGCCATATTATAGAACCCGCAATATGTACATGTTTAATGACTAAAATCTTTTTTTTTAAATATTTCGCATATTTATTTAAAATGCCAACTGCATCTGAAATTGATTCGCTTAAAAAAGTACGTTTTGTGAATTTGTCGCACGTAATTAATAAAACGTCTAGGTACTTTTTGCACATTATAAACACCGATCTATTTAGGTCTAGCAGTTATTTTAAGGTCCATCGTCTCAGAAAGCCGCTTAAGTAAAATCTACAAAGTTTTCCAGTAACTTTTTAATGGCAAAATACGCCGACAGCGGCAGTATATTTTTTGTAGCGAAAATAATAAATGGACCGGAGGAAACTTTTGCGGGATAATCAAAAACAAACTGAGTTATAAATTTATAAAATATATAATCATATCGCGCGATGTTTCTATCATACTTGAGTATTTGTATAAACTGACCCAATCATTAGCAGAAAAAATGTTTAATGCCTCTGTGATGATTTAACATGATTTAAAATAACACGACGCAGTAACTACTTATCACACCTATTAAGGTTTTACAGGTGCATAATTTATTCTAAGCGAATCGAGATACTATCAACTTTGACCTTTTGCTTTACTATTTGAATTTGCTTTAGAAAAAGGACTGAAAAGATGTTTGTTCAGTTATGTTAATGGAATGGTTGGGTCGCCTAATTTCTAACGATAGGTTCAGTTCAGTGCGTCACCAACACGGGACTATCGGACATGCCATGGTTATTCAAAGGAGAAAAAGAAACATTAAAAACTTATCTAATTTTATTTACAAAGTATTCGGGTATACTTTTTCAACATTACACCTACGTTATTATTGAGGTACACAGCGACCGATTCTATTTTTTGTTACATTAATAAATTAAATTAAAGAATAACAAGTCCAATGACATACATGTGTTGGATTCATGTCACAAAACTACTATTTGAGACAACAAAATTATGTGAAAAACGCTGTAAATAAATGTGCCGCGAGTGTCCTAGTGTGCCGCTAAATCATTTTAAGGTTAAACTATAAAAAGCATAACAGCATAGCATTAAACTTTCTAACAACCCACACCGATAACAACATTTGGTAGATATGCAACTAGCTAGCCTCAAATAAGTAATCATAGTTTGGTAGCTTATCTACATACGTATTAGTTTAGTTTAGATCGACAAACTGGCAATAACTATTTTTTACGCCTGTCCTGCCCATACTCTACTGTTAAATTTGAAAACATTGGCAACCGCACAAGATTGACATTGTTTATAAGACGCACATTGTTTGTAAGACGCACATTGTTTATAGGGAGCGTCATGTCTAAGTATTATTATGTTGATGTGTGCGAGTTTGGCAGAGAAATGAATAAAACAAAATAATGAAACGATTAAATGTATTAATATCAAAAAGTAAACATATAGGTTCGAAAATTTGTCACTAAAAGTATTGTCGCTGTAGCATAGTTGTATAATGCACCTTCACCGATTAGAAAAGAGATCCAGGTTCGAATACCGGTGGCGCAACAACAATATTTTTCGATAAAATTGATTTTATATGTATATCTTTCTAATTAATATATTTAATTCATATTTAAAATAAAACTGATACAGAAAAAATTCAACACTTCTAAAAATGCACGAGCCACGGTCACGTGCTAAATATATATATACCATCATAAACATAAAATATATTATTATTGTGAAGTTGCAGTTTTTTCAGAACATATTTCTGTGGTAGGTATTTTAATACAAATTAAATGAATCAACTAGAAATTTTCGAAAATATGACGTCAACTTACTCGATTAGTGTGGCGAAAGTGGATAACGCATTTCCCCGGGTAGGAAAAATACGAAGGTATCCCGGTAAAAACTCAAATATTTTTTCGATAAATAGATTTTTTTTTGTGTATCTTTCTAGTTGATTGATTTAATTTGTATAAAATATATGCATACACTCCTTTTATATTTCGGTGTTTTTATACTTTACATATGTTAACTTTATTTTATTTTTTGATATTACTAGTTTCAAGATAAACTATTTTTAATAAAAGTAATTTAATATTTTTTACTAGCCATGTAATATATTTTGTAGTAACATGTGTTTGTGTAACTTTTATGTATAAAGAATTAAAGTATATAAATTACTCGCTTTATATATCAAATAGATAAAATAGTTTCATTGATCAGCGTGAATCTTAATTTTAATTTTAATTTTTTTATTATTATTAATACAAGAACGTTTTTTCTGTGTTTTAAATAACATATTTTAGGTTTTTCTACGACATAAAATATTTGACACTCAAAAATAATTGTATGTCGTGCCCTTTGATGTCTTTGCCATGGTAGAACTTCGCCACTGTCCCTACCAAACGTCGCCTAAATAAACATTGCGTGGCTTTGAGTGAATTTTCTTTGCCATTAAGGGTTGATTCTTTCATCTATAAATAAAATAAACGAAGACACCCCGCCCCTACATAAATTGACACGTTCCACAGAAATATATTTAAAAATAATCTTCCTCGGCAGGCGGTACCTACTTAAAAATGATTCAATTAAATCACACGTGATCGAGAATCAGGATTATATCACGATTTGCAAATACAAGTGTAAAAATAGTAAGCTAATACGAATGTAGAGAATTTCATGTAATGTGTTATGACATTTGCCAAATGATTGACGTGAATAAATAAAGAACACTGAAATCAATAAGAAATTTATAATACTGCAGATTATCAATCTGTTCATTGACGATTAAAATGTATTTCTCAGAGGCAAAATTAAGAGGGTGAATTAATTCCAAGTCTTATTTATTCTATATTTCATTGTGCTAAATATGCGAGTAACTTGTACAATGTTACACGGTTGTAAATTTATACATAATATCGACGAATCTACAAGAACCAGTCGTGGCGCAGTGGATTGTGACGCCAGATCCAGAAATCAGAATCAGATCTGGAGGGGCGTAATTTCAAATCCCTGGCCAGCCAATTTAAAATCAAATGAATTTAGGTAAGATATAAACTATATTATTTAGCGAAATCTCGAATCTGCCGCCGGCGTCATAGTTGTGTGTCACAGTACATTAATATACTACATTTTCAACATTGAAGAATATATTTTACGTAAATACGTTAATCTATTCATATTCATTACTCAATAATGTTTCTTATAAACATTAACGTTACGTTAACTCACCACATGCAACGTTAGAGACATTCACATAGTGTGGCCATCTTGTAAATGTGTGGTTGAAATGTTCAAGACAATAGACCATCCCGCCGATTGTGAAATACGGTCCGTGATTCGTTTCTTGAATGCACGAAACATGAAACCAGCTAACATTCATCACCAATTGTGTGCTGTTTTGTCCTGATTTGGCGCCGAGTGATTTCAAGATATTTCCCTTTATCTGAAGCGGTTCCTTGGTGGCAAGCGTTTTGATAACGATGATGAACTCAAAGACGGAGTACAGACATAGTAATCATCCCAGGAGGCATCGTTCTATGACGAAGGTATACAAAAATTGGTACTCCGTTATGACAAGTGCCTTAATAATGGTAGCGCCTATGCTGAGTAGTAGTTTAAGGTGTGAAGCGTCCGTAGAAAGCAAAGTGCTGTAAAAATGATGTGTTTCTTTAAAACAAAAATCACAAATTACTTAAAAAACGCACCTCGTATTCACGTATTAAACGTATTTACGTTAAATTATATATTGAAATGTATTATATGTATATTGAATAATTATTTTGTTATAATTATTACATGTAAAAAGTGAGCCTAATAAATGTACTATTATTATTATATTTATTAATAGGTCTGTTATACCCAGCATAATATTTATTTATCTCTACTAATGGAATAAATTTACATATGTTTTAATTGATTATATATTCTACAAATAAATTATGTAACGGTGTTATAGGTATAAACAAATATATTAATTAGGAGAACACATTATTACTGTGAAGTTGTAATTATTCAGAACATAGGTCTGCTATCAGATTACTCAAAGGTATTTGAGATTCCGTAAAAATGAGGTAGATGGCTCTTTCAAATAATGGAACGATTAAATGTATTAATATCAAAAAGGTAACATACAGGTTTGAAAATTTGTCGCTGTTGCATAGTTGGATAATGCACCTTCCCCGGTTTGGAAAGAGATCCAGGTTCGAATCCCGGTGGCGCAACAACAATATTTTTCGATAAAATTGATTTTATATTTATACCTTTCCAATTAATATATTTAATTCATATTTAAAATATATTAATAATAACTTATAACACAAGAAGCATCTTGTAAACAAATACCAAATAGTAAACATCAATTCGTAATCTTTAGTTAGTTTTTTTTAATTCAAAGGTGTTCTTTAAATAAAGGTTTTTTTGTACTTTTAAAATTAGCAATATTAACTTTGTGGTTAAAATTAATATTTTTATTTATTATCTTTGTTTTATTAACCACTAAATTGAGTTTAAATACATCTACCGGTTTCGAAAAATACAATTTTCTTCTTCAGGATGTCATAACTAACTAAAACATATTTATAAAATTATAAAACATATTTATAAAATATGAAACTTTTTCCTAAAAATTATTCGAGTAAATTTGTATTAATAATGATTTGAGTAACGTACTAAAAAATTTTTTTTTTTTTTAAATAGATTCTGGCAAAGAAACAATAATATATGTTTTAGTAAATAAAAATATAAAGGTTTTTTTATTTGTTTTCATGATCGTGGTTCTTTTTTAATATCCATTAATTTAGTTTTCTAAATTGCCTTTTAAACCCTTACAATTTATCTGATTCCTGCTGGAGGTGTAGAAGGTATAACAAGAAGTGGGGGAAAAGGAGATAAATTACTTCAGGTGCAAAATTCGACTATGAATCCCCTCGTAGTACAAAATAATGAATGGACAACATCAATAAATGTTTGGGTATTATTTGTTTTGTGAATTATTGCAGAATCAACAAACTTCCTTGATAGATTACGTAGCCGGTGGGGTATTTGATCATTTCAGATATCGGCTCATGTTTGCAGTCGAGTAGGAAGACAACTGATACTCTTGTCCGCGGAAATGGCCCTTAGCGCTAACTGGATCTACTTTCATATTTGTCATTATTATTTATTTATTTGAACAACACATGTTTATGATTCATTATGATAATACTCTTGTATTGTAGATAAATAAATATTAGGAACCCAACATAAAAATCAATATGTCAATACAGCTGATACAAAGTAAGATAAAGCAGTAAAAATATAGTTATAGCATTTAAAAGTAAAAAAGAAAATATTATGTACTACCATTATGTTATTCCTCTGCAAGCAGCGGCGTGGCTATAAAAAATGGGCCCCAATGTAGAATGGAAAAAAGGACTCCTTAAATAAGTATCGCATACAAGATATTCGAATATTAGTACTTCATGGTCTATCCATTAAATAATAAAAACACAATTAGTTTCTTGTCTCATATAATACTTACACTTTGCAAGGAATTTGTATTCGCAATTTAAAAAATACTTCACTTTATCCAACGTATTAGCGGAGCCTTACTATACAGGTACATTAATCACGTTTTCACGTGTTTTTGCAAAGTACGTAAAAAATATATTTTTTAATTTTATGATTTAATTTCTTTCTGTAGACTACTATTAACGCTGGTAAAAGTATCTATACTCGCATACAATAGCGATTTCAAATGGATTGTAGGGGACGAACTTTTTGGGCACCCATTTAACGTGGTCCCCAATGCACCGCATTGGCTGCATTGGCATAGTTACGACACTGTCTGCAAGGCACATGGTTATCAGAGCCAATGATACACTTTACAGTTACTTAAAGATAATGATAATTAATCGTGATAATACGAACATTATTTGAATTAAGTCTCAGACCGAGCATGAATTTGTGAATCATTTTTATAATTTTAAATTCTCGCAATATTGTACAAATATTTAAAAAACATAAATGGATACCAAATTTGTTCAAAAAACTTTCTTGTTTTGTGCACCGCGTATATTTAATAAATTGACACTTAACCTTCAAGGGTCTAAAGTGATTAACGATTTTAAACTAAAAATAACAAAGTGGTTGCTTGATGTGGGTAGAAAGCATAATGAAACTAATTTGTCACTTGTGCTAACCTAACTATCTACACATTTTGTCTCCAACTATATTATGACTCATTTATAACTTCTGATTGTACCTTAACAATATACAACTTATAAAACCTGTACAGGTAATTGCTTTAGTACAGACTACGTCTAGTAAAGTAATCACCTTTATTTCAAATGTATTATTTTACGCTACAAATACCTTTGAGTAAACCGACTGCAGACGCCAGAATTATCATTTTTATTAAATTTTGAACACATTGATACAACTTATATAATATTAAGGAGAACACATTCTTATTGTGAACTTGTAGTTATTCAGAACATAAGTCTGTGATGTTTTTAATACAAATTAAATGTATTAATTATAAATATATACATATAAAATCAATTTTGTCGAAAAATATTGTTTTTGCGCTACCGGTAGCGCGATTTCTGATTCCGTAAAAATAATGTAGATGGCATTCAAAAATAATGGAACGACAGATGTATTAATTTGAAAAAGTGTAACATGTAGGTTCGAAAATTTGTCATGTAAAATACTGGCGCTATAACACAATTGGTAGTATACAATATTTTTAGACAAAATTGATTTTATATGTATATATTTATAATTAATACATTAAATTAATACTTAAAATATTACTTCTTATAAAATCTATTAAACTATTGATTTATGCAGGTGTTATTATTATGGAACACGATGATTTAATGTTATTTAAGTGAATATATATAAAAATAATAATTCTAGAATGTTATATTACGTATATTGTTAAATCCAGGAGGGAAAAGATTGATTGGAAGATCAAGGCACCGCTAGAATGAAAATATGAAGAAGAATGCTAAGGATGTACTGCTGGTGAATAGATGTAAATGAGCAACATAAAAGACGCAAAGATCAGGTGAAAGGTTGAGGCTATTTAGGCTGTAGCACAAGTGAAAAAGAAAAATAGAGATTACATATAATATTTCAAAATATACATAGGAAATTCCTCTATCAAAGATGTCATCACGTTAGTCCTATTTTCATAGCACAAGCGTTTTAACTTAGATTGAAAATAATAATTATACTGATGTGACACGTATTCCGTGTACGCATCTCTATTTATTTTTTAAATACATACATAGATTTGTTTAATGTTTAATTATTTTATGAGTAGGTAATGAAATAACATCTTAATAATAATAATCGGCACACGATACATTGTTGAAGTGCCACGACCAAAATATCGACCTGTAATATATTTTATTTAAACAGTTAAACAGTGAGACATCAAAACGAAAGGTCATTCAATTGATGATCGTGGTACTGATTTAAAACTTTAAATGACGATAAATCGGATTCAAGAATTCGATCTCTGTTTTAGAATCGTATAAAAATAAGTTTGCTAGTTTTGATTTGGGTTCTGTTTGGACAACGGATTCACGATTGGTATTCCCGTAATGTTTACTATCCCCGTTGGCATTGGTTTCATCTTAATTTTCAAGGATTATCATGATCGTTGTGTATTTGAAGGAACTCATCCCACTCGATAGCCGCCCTTTTCTATGAATCAAACTTGTATAAGCGCGCGTTGCGCACCATTGCTCCGAACCGGAAGCTGTGGTGATAGCCTGAAGGAGAGGGATCTCTATTCTCGGAGAGTTTCTCTCGACGGTTTTGTAAAGTAAGCATTAATTAAATGCCTCGATTAATTCATCCAACAGATCAAAGTGCTTCGGGTGAATGAACACGTGTTCAAAGAGGCTTCTAGAAATTCGTTTACCAATTTGATATCCATATATATTTAAAGACCTGAGCCGTAATTGTATTTTGTGTTACATGTTACATGAATCTTTCTATACTGCTGCAATTGAAATACCGAATGATGAGTCACGAGTTTTTAAGGAAAAATAGAGATATTTGTTTAATACGAATAAAATTAATCAACTGCGCGAATAAAATTAATCAACATTAGAAACTGCGCGACAAAAAATGGATTCTTATTAAAACTATATAAGTTGTATCAAAGATTATCCAAATTTAATCAAATAGATTAATTAATTTCATTCTGGCGTCTCCTAGCGTGTTTTACTCAAAGGTGTTTGAGATTCACCGCAATATAAAGATGAAAATGTTTTTGATTGCTATAGCGAAAATGGTAAATGTTTAATTTGTAATAATAATACCAAAGAAATATGTTCTGAAAATGGAACGTCACAACAAAAAATGTGTTCTCCTTAAAAATATATTTAGATGATAGATTTATTGCACACCGAATGAAACGCGTAAATGATTATATTCTGAAATTTCTAAAGAACGTTAATTAAATAGGGATTTAGATCGATTTATTCCTTTGCAATATTATGAATACTTTAATATTTATATACAGTGGGATAAAACTGCAAGGAAGACGTATTAAATCAGGAGCAGTTAGTGGGATATTGCGTTCTGCATATAACTCAGTAATACTGAATGCGGGCACCAACTAGACCGTCTATAAAGTTATTTTTAGATCTATGTTTGTTTACGATAATATGAACGTTTAACCTTTATATTTTAACTTTTCCGCAGTAAAATTTATCACGAAACTGTATTACTTTGATTAAAACAATTTCGTAACATTTTTATATGGTCTCACTTTAGCATTGTATTTTATTTTCACCTTTACCGGTACCAGGTGAATCCAAAAACTTTTCTGAAATAAAAAAAACATTCAGGCTCCGAGTATCGATCCCTATACCATTCAGTTACTAGGCAAGTTTGACTATGGCATGAAATTGTTATATATAAGTGTATATGTTTATTTTTTTTATATAAAATCAATTCTTATGATATGGTGACGTGTAGGAATTTAATGCATTTATTTATAGTGTTGATTTATTTTATTATTTATACTCAAATATTAATATGAAAATTAAATTTAAATTATATTATTATTATTATTATTAATTATATATTATATAATTATTCCTTAAGATAACGTAGATGACTGTTACTTTTTCTCACGGTAACACGAAAATTTCGATAACTTTTTATGATATAAGAAATGTGACAATTGAATATTTAATCTCATAAGATCTGGCTAGGACTTGTATAATGATTGTAGATTGTCTTCAAGCATCCATCCAAAACGGAACAACTGTGGACAGCAACACTATAAGACAAAACTTAATACAGGAAGCAATGTCTGCGAATGCTAAATCTGCAGTTAAGTTGTTGGGCGTGCACATTGATTCAGATTTTTCAATGAATACACAAATCAGTAAAACTGTCAATGCATGCTTTTATCAACTAAGACAGATTAAAAGTATTCAGAGACATCTTCCTCGTGCGGCAGTCCGTCTACTTATAAATGCATTTACGGTATCACGTGTGGACTATTGTAACAGTATCTATGCTGGCCTGCCAATGTTTCAGCTGGATAGATTGCAATCTATTCTAAATGCGGCTGCACGGATAATGTATGGAGTTCCAAATTCTTTCATATAACATCCCTTATACATCAGCTACATTGGCTCCGATTCCCTGAAAGAGTTGAATTTAAATTGTGTTGGTTGATCTTAAGGTGACACACAACATGGCGCCTCTGTATCTTAAAGAACTTTATATTCCAGACAATTTGAAGAGTAGACTTCAGCTGCAGGAAGAATTGCCAGAAGCCTAAATTTAGTGTACGGGCATTTGCAGTGGCAAGCCCAAAAGCGTGGAAGTCTTTGCCCTCCGTCATAAGAAATGTTTTTTAATTTTAAAAATTATATAATTATCTTTGTTTTTAAAACAATTTTTAATTTTAAAAACAAAGATAATTATATAACTATAAACAGTTTACCTGTTTACCCCCTCGAGGTGAAAGTTTTTACGAAAATGTCGCTATACAAATTATCCATTATTATTTTTATTATTATGTAGACGTCGATAGGATTTTTTCTTAGCATATTGAAAAAAAAACCAGGTGGATACCCGAAATATTAGAGAAAATTTTTTTAGATTTCTCTGAGAAAAAGTTTCGGAAAGTTCTGAAGTTCAAATTGAAAAGTCAGCGTTGAAACTGCGACCATAATGCAAGACTAGTTTGAGACCTGCCTTGATCTATTGTTCGAAATGCTGAGCTGTTAGAAGTCAAGATGGATAAAACTTGCACATTGAAGAATGGCGAAGATGCTGAAATAGACTGGGGGGGTTTAAAATAATTAATTAAAGACAAGATAAGAAATAAATGCATCAAAGGGAGTCTTAAGGTTGCCCCTATTCCATAAAAAGCAAGGGAGAACCGACTGAGATTGTATAGTAGAATATTAACAGAAAATGGTCACCTACTAAAGCAAAGCACCTTAAGTATCACTAAGCATTGAAGTTGTGTAAAAGAGCTGCAAAAGAGTGCTATTAACATGGAAGTCAAAAATCCTTAAAGATCTATGGAGATTATTAATATTATAATCATTCCTAAATAATAAACCGTCTCTATACTTCAATCCATCATTCGTGTTCAAGATGATACAATACTCAACTTGGTTTAATAGTGACGATTGCGAGGAATTGAGATAGTGATGAGGCGTGGACAAATAAAGTCCTAATTTGATTTTATTCAACAAAGTTTTACAATTGAGTGAACGGTGTTGTGCTAGCGGGGCTCGGCTCGGTGACGTCATACAGTGCTGTTGTTACGGCATGGCGCATCACCCTCTGTCCGCTTCACTATACACCTGAAAGCTTTATACTAGACAAGCCATGATCGCAAGACACGCACGCGGACTAAGAGGGCTGACCCCCATAATGGAAAAAGAAGAAGCATAAAATAATGTATATTATTATTATTATTATTATACTAAAATAGATTGAAGAAATTAAAAATCACTTATGAAATAAATGAAAATTTAAATATAAGAAAATGTTTATAACACGCGATATGTACTGTTTTTGTTTTTGTGTTATTCATGAGATATCTGCTTACGTCATCAGTCATATTCGCGAAGCCATCAATTGACGTACAACGCCGGAGATAATTTTCACGGTAAAATACCATACACCCAATATAATTACTTAAATGGAGTGTAAATTTATTTAAGATAGGTATAATTTACCAATTTACATATTACCTTTGCTGAAAATCTTAGAGAAACTTCATTATGAGATATTATCAAGTTCAAAATAATTTATTTCACTTTATGTAACGTCGTCAGTATTATTATATTTTGTATCACTGAGAGCTGAGCACATTATTTGTTACAAGATTATTTAATAAAATTCAGGGATAATTAACTAATCCACCAAAAGCGAGTTAAATATTTTTAATTAGAACACATTTTTGTTGTGAAGTTAGAAAAATATTTTTAAAATAATCTATCAAAAAAATATTTGGTTGCTACCGGGATACGTACTCGGAGTATATATAAGTTTTCTGTATATCTTTCTAATTGATTAATTTAATTTCTGTTCTAATAGTTTTAATAAATAGCCTCGTTGTCAAATGAGACAATTCGTAATATTATTTATATATGTTTTTAATTTACTTTTCTTTAAACGATTCATAATTAGATTGAAGTAAAATCGATAATAGCTTTGAATTTTGTAAACGTACTCCGATGACGAGGGTGTTAGCCCTTATGCCATTACTGACACCCGGTTGATACGAACTTTTTGGCGAGAGAAATCTCGTACGGTAAAGTGTATAATTTACCGGAGAGTCAAACTTATTTAATATTTACTGTAAAATTTTTTTGATAAAATTTATTTTTAAAATGCGTTAAAATCACTTACTCTGTTCATATATTACTTATATGGTGGTAAGATTTAGGCACATTCAACTTTTTTCGGTTTGTTTCAATTGGAACCTTTTATACGGGTGGTAAAACAAAAACAGATCACACAGATTTACTTACTTATATACCAGAGAGCAGAGAAGATAGAGTGCCACACTGTCCTGACATGCAATTCTCGCCTCATCCACATTCATACAAGCTTGCCGATTATTCAGGCATAGGCTCCAGTATCTGGTTTACATGGTCGTGCCAAATCTTCCGCGGACGTCCTCTACTTCTGGTGCCATAAAAACTTGCGTTATATATCTTTCTTACCATTCTCTCCACATTCATCCGTTCCATATGACCAAACCACCCAAGTGATCCTTTCTTAATCTTACTCACTATACTAAGATTAGCTTTACATTATTTTCTTATTTCTTCATTCTTTATTCTGTCATAAATGGATCTGCCATATATACGCCTAAGTGATCTCATTTCCACTGCATTTAGTCTACTTTCGCTCCTCTTCTGCCAGCTCTAGGCTTCACTTGCATACATCAGTGTCGGCACCAGGACTCCATTGTGAACCGCTAGTATTGCCTCAGTTGACAAGTTCCCATTAGCCATAGTTCACTTTATTCCCTGCTGTCATCCTCCTTTCAATATCTATCTCAGTCGTTCTGTTTCTATCACACATACTTCCTAAAAACACAAACTCATCTACTTGTTCTAAACATTCATTACCTACAAGTATTTACTGTATGTACGATTTAGGAATAAATAAATTACGCGAGTTAGGTTAGGTTAGGTTGGGTAAGTATACGAATTATATTTGTCACACCGGCATAGTGTCGAATTCAAAGGAGAAGTACATCATTATACACTTTGCAATATAAATTTATTGATTGGTGAAGGACTTCCTATGACCGATATCCAAAACACAGTGATGCTCTAACTATGACTTCGGGCCTTTTATAGTCTATAATGTCCTTTGTTCTCGGTTAACATAAACATTATTTGTTTTAAGGGAAGATTTTAGACTAGTTTTAACAATCTTTATGGGTTCATTGAACCAGATGTTAACATCAATGCGTTCGTGAAACGAACACAGTAAAAATATGTAGGTATGAAATTAACTTGTATCTTATTTGATAAGCCGTAAAATACGTAGCCGGAATATAACACACAGACAGACTGCAGTTGGTCAGCGAGCTACCTCCTGGCGCTCCTATCGTCCTGGGTTAATTGGCCCTCTATCCGTTCGGTTCGGCCGGTATCTAGCTACTGATGATAACGTATGTTCATAGTCACCACACTTGTAATAATTTGTCTTGCTACTTTCTTCATTTCAAAATAAATACGTAATGGCCTCAATCAGACGAGACTAGTAATGCGCTAACGCTGAAGTTCGGTAGTGTAAGAATAATTATATTTTCTATCATATTGACGTAAAATATGTTCGAAAAACTGGAAGAATTTTTGTGCACTATCGCGAATAGAGTTTGCAGTGTTTGGATTTTATACAGGATTGAAGCATTTAAACGTTGTACTAACCACATACAAGTATTACATAATAAATCCAGTAGTACATTTTCAGCTTATCGCTATAGTGAACTACCCAATACCTGCAGCAAACATGAAAATTGGAAAGACAACTGTGTAAAACATTATTTTGTATTTTAAAGAGAACACATAATATTTGTGAAGTTGTAATTTTTTCATAACATTGTTCCGTGATATTTTAATAAAAATTAAATGCATTATTAAAAAGGATATATTATACATACAGATATACTCAATTAATCGAAAAAATATTTTACCTGCCACCGGAATTTGAACCAGGATCTCTTCCTATCCGGGAGAGTGCGATAACTACGTCAGCCTCGTAAATAGTCGATAAATTTTCGAATGTTGCAGCTATTTTAAATTGATACATCGTACGTTCCATATAGGAATATCTTTATAATTGATAAATTTAATTTGTATTAAAACATTATTTTGTTTATTGTTTGATGTCTCTGCCTTTTCATGTTATCGTAAGTTAGTTCATTGTTGGTTTCACCTACGAATTTCCTGCTCATGGTCACCAGTGCTCATGGTCAGTGAGCTAAAATATTATACAGCCCCTAGAACAGTGATCGCGAACCTTTTGGGCTCGGCGTGTCAGAAAATCTAACTTAATTTTGGTGGCGTGTCACCCCCACACACACACAAAAAAAATAACTGGAAAAAAATATGCAACCCATAGTATATTATTTGATGTCAATTAATTATTAATTATTAATATGTACGTAGTGATAAATTTGAACGTTGTTGTCGGATAGACGTCTGGTGGCGGGACACGTGTTCTTCGATAACTCTGATATTAGTGAACGCTGGCGTGTCGCCCAAAATGCTGTGGCGTATCACTTTTAACACGCGTGTCATAGGTTCGCCATCACTGCCCTAGAACTACTTCATATCTTGCTATTTAATATATTTCTGGTGTCGCATTGTCACGATTAAAAACCAATATTTTTCTTGATAAGAGTGCACTCAAATTGCTTGCTTGATTTAATTTTTTGTTAATAGAGTATCCAGTTCAACGTATGATCTGGACGCAACGTCACAGCGAATCGTAGATTGGTGACCTTTATACCATTATAAATCCATTCTTGCAATACTCTTCTCGTGACGTGTTTTGAGTAAATATTGAAAATAGTATCGACTAAAGCACGTAGGTACCATTCAGATAGAAAGTGAATATTATTCTCGAAATTTTACTCCCCGTAAATTGTTGGGACACTCAAAATATTATTTCGCCCTTAAAATGAAATAGCCCCAGCACTCGAAAATTAGGGGCGTCGAAAATAATAAAAAGATTTCTTAAGAATTCATTAAGAGTCATCTAATTGAGATCATTTTACAAGGAGGCAGAAATTACAATGCGCACTTAATCTTAAAGACGGAAGAATTTATGTTATATAAGTTCGTAATTATTCTAGCAAAATTTCTAAACCTGAACAACTATAGCAATTTAATCCTACAATTCGCTAGATAAATATAATAAAAAAATGGAGATACGCTCTTTATCTTTTATAACTTTATATAATACTAGCTTTTTACAAGTCCTGCGAGGTACGCGATGGCCAGATAATAATCAGGAAAGTTCAGGAGCTATGGAAAGCAAAAAAATGTGGCCTATATTCAACAATGGACGTAGATCGGTGGAAGAAGATAACAAGGTGCATAATAACAAATCTTTTATTATTAAACAGATAATAAATATCGCATAGAGACGAAGCTATTAGCTAAATATGGAAGTATGGGTAATTACAGGGCTTACGACCTGTCTTCGGCTGGCTTAAGTGATCACTTTACACAATGTAACGTTCACCATTCCACCCAACCAATCTCCATATCTATCAAATTTTTTAAAGTTGTATTTATGTTAATATGTGGAATCACATATTTTTCCTTTAATAAAAAATAACTTCGCCTCTATAAGATATCTATTATTTGTTTAATAACATTACCTTTGTAAGTGAAAATCCAGTAATTGTGTGTTTTTGGACATATTCAAATATTGCAAATCTTTTGTTACTTAAAAATTGGGATGAGTAAAAGGCTACAGCTTGAGCTTACATTTTAAGTGATTTTCAAAAAGTCATAAATTTAGAAACGCATGTGTTAAAAACCGAAAGCTAGCATCAAAATATTTTTCTTACTATTAACGATTTTAAAGTATTACATATTATTACAAACATACCAAATTTTATTATATTATAGTACCAGCCCGCTGTGGGACCTGACATCCTCAAGAAACTTTCGCCAAACTGTCGTTTTCCAGTTCGGCATCCAACCACTGCAGCTTGGGCTTTCCAAAACTAATTCGACTGTGGTAACCCTGCACGAGCCATACTAACATAGCCGTATTGGAACGCACGTATCAACCATACAGGGCCGGAATCAGAACAACCAATCAACAGATGCAATTTAACATTAAGACGGATGCTGCCAAAAATCTACCGACAGCTTCTCCAGCGAGGCACTTCAGAGTTCAAACCGCGTATTTAAATTATATTAATTTATCACTTCAATAAACGAAACCTTGTAAGTGCTCTCACATTTATATGCCCTGCTCTAGTTACAACAGACACTGTATATTGCGACATACAAAGAACATGCGTGAAACAAGATGAAGTTAGGAGCTTCTGTCTCGCAGAATTTTAACCTTCTGACACAATCTCGAGTCAAACATATATTTAATCATAGTTTTAAAATCAGCAATATTATCTTTGTGGTTAAGATTCATATTTTTATTTATTATCTTTGTTTTATTAACCACTAAAATGAGTTTAAATCAAATCGAAAAATACCATTTTCTTCTTCAGGATGTCATAACTAACTAAAACATATATTGTTTCTTTGACAGAATCTATTTTTAAAAAAAAAAAAAAAATTTTAGTACCTAACTCAAATCATTACTTAATACAAATTTACTCGAATAATTTTTAGGAAAAAATTTTAGTTGGTTGTTTATAATTTTTTGATTAGTTTTACACGTGTTTTAAAGCGTTTGTTAAATTTGTATTAAGTAATGATTTGAGTTAGGTACTAAAAATTTTTTTTTTTTTTTAAATAGATTTTTTAAAAATAGATTCTGTCAAAGAAACAATATATGTTTTAGTTAGTTATGACATCCTGAAGAAGAAAATGGTATTTTTCGAAACCGGTAGATGTATTTAAACTCATTTTAGTGGTTAATAAAACAAAGATAATAAATAAAAATATATTTAATCAACTTCAACTCAATACACCTCAACTCCTACACGACCAATGGGTTTTGCTTGTATTGCTTTCTGCGCTGGTCGTTTCGAATCCATGAGCTATACTCCATTGTTTATAATATTTACATTATTAAAGAGGTCGATACGATACTTGTAAAAAATACGTATATAATTTCATTTCAGCGTCATAAAATATGATGTTGTAAAATCCTGAAATTCATTATAATTTTATAATGTCTGACGGTACAAATTATGTCATTTTTTCATTATGACTGATGTTACTGATGCTACGTAAGTGTTAGTGTTATGTACAATATTGGCTTGCTATACCATGTCGAAAGCGAGGTGAGTCTGTATGCATGTGGCAATACCGTGTCAGTGGCAGAATATCGTGTTATGTGTACATATATTCCATCTACTGTGTGCGAAATCTTCAACTCGACTGGTTTTCAAGCGGAGGATACCCGAAGTTTTCAATTTCGGACCATCATCCATATTAATGTTCACCGGGTGTTTATAGTTTTCGTTCACCGGGTCGCCTTTTTACGGTGTAAGGGTTGTTGTCGTGCACGTCTTGACAAGGAGGCTTTATAGTTTATGCCTATTTTTAACCAACTTTTAAATTAGTTGACATATAGAGAGAGTAAGTGCCTAGTATTAAATGTTAACGTAAAATAAAATAATATAGTGTAAATAATAAATATATAAATACACGATTAATACAATAATACGTCCGGTGCAATATTACTTCTACTAATAAGAATATTTGTTTTTAGTTTTTATGTAAAAAAAAAAAAAACGCTTATAGGTATGGATTATTTGTACTATGTTTATCTCTCCGCGTTTTTATCATTTTAATATTTTACATAATTTTTTATAAATAATCTTTACTATCCGCGTCATCTTTAATAATCTGTCTGCAAATGGGTTGGCGGCAATACCCGGTCAGATATTAAGCCAAATAAGATGAATTTATCACTGTGTGAAATGGCAACCAATATTTTTTTCAAGAGGAAAAGTTAACTGTGAAATTAATATATAACGACATAAATAGTACTAAAAACGGGAGAACATTTTTCAACCTAGTTAATTCATTGAGAAAACTGATTTAATAATATATAAGTTGTATTAATGTGTCTAAAATTTAATAAAAAAATTAATTGTTAATTCTGGCGTCTGCTATCGGTTTAGTACAAAGTGTTTATACAAAGTAGATGACATTCAAATAATGAAACTATATATGTATTAATTTGAAAAGTATAACATATAGGTTCGAAAATTTGTCGTCAAAAGTGCTATCGCTGTAGCATAGTTGAATAATGCACCTTCCCCGGTTTGGAAAGAGATCCAGGTTCCGATCCCGGTAGCGTAACAACAATATTTTTCGAAAAAATTGATTTTATATGTATATCTTTCTAATTAATACATTTAATTAGTATTTAAAATATCACAGACCTGTTCTGATTAATTACAACCTCACAATAAGAACGTGTTCTCATTAATAAAACTGATTTCCATCTGCATGAAAAACCACTTTGTTTCTTAGGGTAATTTTTCAGTTAATTATGAAAAAAAATAGTGCACAATTTTAATAAAGTGCATAACATCATGAAAACATATCGTCAAATACCGTTATAATCAGCTCAATTATATTTTTCAATCTGTTTACACAGTTTCACGTCACACGTGGCGGTCGATAACACTTGTCGTACCGTCACGCGTGACGTGAGCAGGAAGGTCGTGCGCAGGCAGTAACCCTGATACTAATAGGAAACCCTTACTGGATTACCACCCCGCGCCCTCGGCCTCCTGAGCCTTCGGGCATCTGGGCAATTGGGGACAGAGAGGGAGTGAGTAAAGCACAGGAAAAAATCAAAACCACGTCAAAGAGAACTCTGAGCCAGTGTTGCTCGTGATACGAGGAAAACAAGCATCAGAGACTATGTCTTACTAATTATCGGATGTATAATGATCGGGCTTTCTATTGTTGAAGTTTCCGCCTGAGTAATGCGATTTAAAGGAAAAAAATATGTCACAATGGCTGCTACCTTGCAAAAGTCCAATTTTATTAAAGGTGTATGGAATACATCGAGGAACTGTCGTATTATAGAATTATTATTTCTAAAACTGTATTGTATATATATTAATTAATTGATTTTAATCAAATAAAGATTATATACATATTTTATTTTAAGCGATTATTGATTATTCAAAAATAATATCCATTTACTATTATTTTTATAGCTTTAATTAAAATGTATATTTTTAAATTCAATAATCAGCTGCGTGTACACTGATAATGCTTGTACATAAAATTATATTAATTTCTAATTTAAATATCAATGTCTAAAACCATATATATACCAAGAATATAAATACATAAAGTTTGATCTACAATATTAAGTCGTATCACATCTTAGCACTGTCTCGAAGATTGTTACAGAATCGAATTGCATTCACTTGCAAGATTATTTGTCAAACAAATATATTTGTATTACAGTTAACCAAATGCCTACCTGAAATGGTTTAGCTTAATCAAATAACGCCATGAAAATTCACTTACCTCTCACTCCACGAAATCGATCCGATAATTAATTAAATTTCCTCAGGGGAAACAGGTGCACCAGATATTAACAATTTTATTAATGATTCAGCAGCGAGTTCCGACTCGCCTCCGACCAGTCAGGGTAATGTCTCAGTTAAATTATTCAAGTTATTGCCCCATACGAAACTGGTTTCTAATTCTATTTAGTTCCGACCCTTGAATACATGGAAGCGGTTTCATCATTCTGTAGTCGAAACGCCTTATGGTGGGCGTCCTAGTAATATGGTGATTGCACAGATGTCGCAGGAGCGAAGGGAGACCTTTAGGTGTAGGGTAGCTCTATATCACATTTCGGTTTATAATAAATATTTTCAAATAGGGATTTTCCTATTCCGCATTACACACACTAAAAAGTTGTATGTGATTTGAAATTTATTTTAATGTACGTAAATTGAATGGTTTCTAATTATAATCACTATCTATTGATTTTGATCTTTTAACCGTTCCCATATATGAATTTTAATATCGTTTTATTACTAATAATAATAATGGCTAATTTGTATAGCGCCATTTTCGTAAAAACTTTTACAAGTCGTTTAAATAATTATTGTATATAAGATATACGAATTACTGTACTGCGTGGTTAAATAACTTGTAATATCCAATAAATACAATTAACAAAATTAGTCTCTTGTATCATATAATATACACACTTTAAAGACTGCGTGCAGTGCATACAAGCAAAAAAGCTGTGCATTATTAAAAATTCTGGGAAACAAATATAAATTAAATAATTGGATTAATGTAATCGGAAACATAATTTTACAATTAGCGCCGTCTGTATAACAGTAGAGAATTTAATTGCTTAGTTATAAAAACTACCACGACAACTCACCGCTCTACCCATGGCGCTCTTGTGTATTCGCCTCATTGAGCTATTCACATTACTCTGTTCTGTCTTTAAACTAGTGAATTACTCAAGTCATATAATAGGCTACTTACTGAATTGAAAATTCCTTTCGGTTGATCCGTTTTATATGGAGTCGTGTGTTTTTTAACAGAATAACATTAGAAAGGCTTACAACTGCGAGCAAATCATTGAAGTGTCTACTTCCTCTTTTACTAATTCGTGAATTTTACTATCTTACTGTTTTTAACGTGTGGATTTCATGATTGTTCTTTAAATTTGGTGCATGGATTAGGTTTATTTGAGAAAAACAAAAAGCAATTGGCAAAATTATTTCCTTCGTTAACCTTTAACAATAAAAATATTTCCTTTAATTATTACATGAAAAATTTTCAAACAATAAATTAATTATGTTCAGTCATAGAAAGTGTTCTTAAAAATATCCATACATTTTTATATGGGTAAGAAAACGTTAACACTTTAAAAACACTTTTAATAATACTCTAAAATTATAAATAAATACATGGTAGGGTCGTATAAACGACGGATTTATTTTGTCTAAAGACGTTGGTTAAACGAAATATTATATATGATTGCTTAATATCATTAGTAACAGCATAACCTAAATCTACACCTACTGCACACCACTGCTAACTTGACATAGTAGTGGGACACTGTACGCTACCGTATACATCAATAATGTTTTCATGTGTTTTCTTAATACACGTGAGAAATAATTTTATAATTCCATTTCTTACTGTGGATTACTATTAAAGGTGGGAAAGGTATCGATACTCGAAAAATGTCAACGCAAATGGATTGTACGATACGAACTTTTTGGCCGCCTATCCACTGCACTGGTTGCATTGGCATAATTACGCCACAACTTTATATGTAAATATGTAACAAATTATTTTTAAAAAATACTCATTAAAATCAGTCCAACTTTTAGATATTGTTTCTTTGAAAAGAATTATTGTTGCATGTTTACCTTATTTCAAATGTGCACGGATACAATCGGTTTTACCGGTTGTTATGCCTAAACCCTTCATATATGTGATAATACAGATTATGTTGACTCAGTAACTCCTGCAGACTGTATCTGATTTCAAACAAATTTTGCAATATCACAATTCTGTTAAAATTGAACGTGGAAAAACGAGTTAAAACATATTTTTAATAACATCATAACTTTTTTTGTAAATTATCAAGTGTATACATTCACAATAGCATTGTCACCATAATAAAATTAACCGATAGATATATGTTTAGCGCTTAATGAAAATAGAATCGAATCAATCAATAAATTATCATTTTTTTCAAAATTAAGTGAATTCCGCCCGTCGATGGTACAATATTTTTTCCAATAAAATGCTCGTTATAGAAATGGAGTGAATATTCGTTTCTCACTTAAGGAACAACGGGAAAATATAAAAGAAATGACTCTGATAATACGAGCCAATTTATTATTGAAAGAATTTTTATTTTTTTAATTACCGCACGATAAATACGTGTTTTTCTATCCATTTAAAAATCGTTATTCTTATTAAGTCATTTTCGCACAGAAATAAATATAATGCCAAATAAAAAATATATTTTTAGTGTCCATTTGTATTTATAATCATGTATAATTAACACGCAGATCTGTCCGAAATGCCCTGAACTTCATTAAATATTTTAAAATCTCGAAAAACCAAAAACAGATGTTGTCCCAATCGCGCATTATTTAGATAGTTCTGATTTCTAACAATTTATTTTCACTTTTGTAAATAAATGAGGTGCGCCGTATCATATTTTAATTATTATAGTTGTTGATTAAATAATAGTTGTGAAGATTTTATAGTATGGATATTCTGGTGCACTATTTTTCAGTTTTAAAAATACTACCGTCTTAACAGTTCAGAATAACAAATTTTAAAATACCTCTGAATCTGTGCATGGAACGGATTAATTGTTTAGTTTATTTGAAATGTCACCATTTTTTATATTTTATTTGAACATCTCTGTAGAACTGCAGCAGTTAACCGTCTGTAACTAAACGCAAACGAGAACGCTATTGTTTCATAAAAGGTAATACGAGTTTAATGTTTCATTGTTTCTATGTTTTTAAAAAAATATTCAGTTGTTGTCGGAGAAAATATTTTTGAAAATGTAAAATGTACAATTATTAAAGAAAGCTTAATTTGTAATTTTTTTTCACCAAAACACGCTTTGAAATATTATATTTTTTAACTCTGTATAATAAAATCGATAAAATTTATATTTTCCACGCTTGTTGGTTCATGCTACTTTTTTACTAGCCGATAAATTGTGGTTATTTTTTGGACAATATACTGGTGAAGTATTTTCTTCGGTAGCCTTGAAGTACACTCAATATCGCGAAAACGATGAAGCATGCAGTAACACTGACACAGACTCCGATTCTTATTATAAATAAATATCTTAGAATTTTTGTATACCCTTTTTATGTTTTTAGCAGTCTTGTCTTACGGTGTCATATAACAATTAAGTTACGCGGGTATCGTTCTTACCATATAGCTTAGAGTTATAGAAACGTATTATATTGTTGTCAATATCACTGTTATGTAGGTTGTTATTAATTAGTTAAAATGTTGACGATCACTAATCATCTAGATTCTAGATTGAGTAAAAGTATTAATTAAATATCATTGAGTGATTTGGTAGTCACTTCGTGGTGTAACACTTTAATTTAAAAAACAATAAAGCCACTCCCACTGTATTTAATTTTTTTTTTTAGGAGAACACATTCTTATTGTGAAGTTGTAATTATTCAGAACATAGGTCTGTGATATTTTAAATATGAATTAAATATATTAATTATAAAGATATACATATAAAATCAATTTTATCGAAAAATATTAAATGTATTAATATCAAAAAAAGGTAACATATAGGGTCGAAAATTGTCGCTAAAAATAATGTCGCTGTAGCTTAGTTGGATAAAGCACCTTCCCCGGTTAGAAAAGAGATCCAGGTTCGAATCCCGGTGGCGCAACAACATTATTTTTCGATAAAATTGATTTAAATGTATATCTTTATAATTAATATATTTCATTTAGTTCAATTTACACCTGTAGATGGGAAGGACTGCTCTTCCCGAAACTAGTAGTGATATTAACTCAAAAATGGTATGTGCGTGGTATTAATTAAAATTTGTTTTTCGAAATCTGATAATTTACATGGCAGCGCAACAAAATACAAAAATGATAATATTAGTCTTCGAGTCAGTTGATGAGTCAGCCTCTGCTACCTTGTCGTAGCTCGAGTGATTCGGGCAATACAAGTATTGACATTTTGTTATCTCTTCAAATATGTCATCCCAAAGCAATACCGATTTCTGACTTGTGGTTCTGCGTCTGTGAGGGTGAATTTTATTTTATGTAACCAGCTTATAATGCCTTTACAAATGTTCAATGAAGTCTCGAAATATAAAATATTTTCAGAAATGTTCGAAAGCGTAAATAAAAACAAGAAATTGAAATTTGAATTTGTAGTAAAGTACACTGATGTGCTGAAGTGAGTGTAAAGCTGGCGAAGAAGAATTTGATGCAGTAGAAAAGCTTTTGGATATATGTACAGTAAATCAATACATAAATATAGAATCTTTATACTCGACTTATATTGTAAAGGTATTTCATGAAGTAATAATACGTAATTATGACAATAATTTATTATAGGTAACTAACTAACTTATAATCATGCCGTTTCCTCGCGGAGGTAGGCAGAGAGTACAGAGCGCCACACTCTTCTGCCCTGACACACAGTTCTCGCTTCATCCACATTCTTACATCTTCTCATACAAGCTCGCCGATTATTGTGGCTTCTAACAGGACCATCCTCTGGTATATGGTTTACCTGGTCGTGCCAAGTAAATGGATTCCTGGTACCGACATTGAAGAACGAAAGTAGACTGAATGCAGTGAAAATGATATCGCTTAGGCGCATGTGTGGCAGATTGTTAAAGGGGGAAGGGATAAGGGCTGAGTCCTCATGTCTCCGACATATAAGGTAACAATGGCGTAAGATTATTTTTTACTCTATTATAGATAGCGCGCCCGGCGCGCGTCTGCCTTCTTTTACACGATCCACCTCCACCACTCTTGCCGCTGGTCGGTACACACATATTAACTAGAAGTTATTATTTATATTACATAATCATTTTATATTCCTAATTGCAAATACATCACACCCCTCCCCACTAAATCTAAATGCCCCATTTGTGGCTACCCTCCGTCCGATTCCGGAGGAAGGGAATACAAATTGACTGGGTAGGTACGTAGTAGTGATGAGCTCAACCTGACGAACTGTGAGTCAATCACTGATATCTCTAAGTCATAATCAATAATAGTTATTTACATTTGAAAATATTGCGACTAGTGATTCTTGTCTGAAAATATTCAACAATCAAAATAAACATTTAATTAATTAAATTATTTATTTAGTGTTTATTTATCTCTTAACTAGAATGTACTATTTCTAATTATTATTATCATGTAAATTTACGTGAATAACTACATTTTTTAATGACTTATAATCATTTTGATTTTCGGAGATCCATTGAAATGAAAATAACATGTTTTTTAACCGTTAATAAATAATCGCTTTAAGTGCTATTAAAGCTAAATAAATAACGTAATCTAGAAGTCGATCTGTCAACATCAGTGATTTCTAAGTTTTTATTTTTACCTCTGGAGTGGGTTGCTTGATGACCTCCCAAAATATTTATTTTTTGATCAGTTGATATTATTATAAGCAAATCAAAATTACTTTTAAATTTCTCTTTGAACATTGTTATTTTATCTGATTTTGTTTGTTTGATTTCTAATTTACCATTACTTTGATTCCTAATCTAGTTTTGTGTTTGTTTGATCCCTAATGTAATATAGTTTTGTATATCTGAAAATTTTCCGTGTTTTGCTAATCAAAGGAAATATAACTTTTTTTTGTTGGTCATTAACGACAAAAATTTGCATTTTGAAAGAAATTTCTTGGAGTTATTATCCTGATTACTCTTTATTATAATGACATTATATTTAAGAAAGTACCATGATATTAAAACTATTAAAAATTATATGCTTTACAAACCTTAAATATTTTTTGTAAAATTCGTATTTTTACAATGAAGCATCTAAATGGAAAAATCTATAAAATGATAAAGTTTTTAGAATAGTTCTAAGAAAGTTTAGGGAAATATTATCGATCGTATGTAAATAAAAAGTAATGCTTTATTTATATTATATAATAAACAAATTTTAAAAGTTACTAATACATAATATCGGAGTAGTATACAATTTCTTTTGAAATACGAAATAGATTGATATGTAATATTTTCGTTTTTAATTTATATTTGGAATGTTTTCAAGATTTTTTAAAACAAAATATTGTTCAATTTTAACACTTTTATAATTTAAGTTTATGTTTAATTTTAATTTAAGTCACTGAAATCGAGAATGCTCAAAACCTTGGAAAATCAAATTGATATGACATTGCTATTTTCATTGAAGTGAAAATCAAAGTGAGATGAATGTTCGGATAATAGGGAACCTACAATTATAACAGTTTCCAGGAGATAGATATGCGGCAATCTCTCAATATTTGATGAGAATTTTTGAAATGTATTATAAATCTAAATTAATTCAGAATTATGAAATCAGATAATTTTTTTATTATTTTATTCATCTATTTTCACGTATGTTATTAACCACAATGACCTAGGACACAATTTATATATATTTTTAAAATATACATTTTTATCCAGATATGTACATATGTTATGAACGAGTTAAATTGTTACATCAAAGTATTTTTTTGCGAAGCTTTGTAAAAAAAAAACTTAGAATTCCTTCCTTAGAATTCTTTATCAAAAAATATTTTATATAAAATTTAGAAACATGAAGAATTTTATGTAAATTTTTTTTTTGCAGTTTGAAGCATTTTCTTTTTCCTTAGGTGACCTATTTGTCCGACACTTTTTACTTACGGATTAAAAGTGATTAGGGCTGATACAAACTGCTTCAAGGAAAACATAATTGTTGTGCTTGTCGTAAACTCACTATAAAAAAAATATCTAAATAATATTAAATCTGCCACAATTGCAATCAGAATCGAAATACAATTTAGCTGGTCACCTATGTAGAGGTTATCCTATTGCAGGGTTCAACATCAGGGCTAATATCGCTGATGTGGCTTGTTAATGTTGGTTGGTATTAATTACTAGCTTGCAATACCGTGTTGAAAGCAGAGTGCGTCGTTGTACATGTGTATCGTAGCAGTATCATATCGATTGCAGAGTGTATCGGTGTTTAAATGTCTAGTGGCAATACCGTATCGATGACAAACATTATGCGAAAGATACATTTTTAAATTTAAACAGGTTTCGAAAAATTATTTAAATTACCCGTTAGAAAATCATATATACGTTGACAAAATTCACTGAAAAATGATGATCCAACTCCGTCAAATAATTCCTCATTTTCAGTTTATCCGTTACAGGTAGAATGTCTCAGCAAGACTTATTGAAACGTATTCTTAAGAAATACAAAGAGGTATCATTTGAAGAATCTGAAAAGATTGGACGGAAATAATATTCTTCTCCTAAAATATTATTCTTCTCTAGAAAATGAATGTGCTTATTGAAAAATATGATTTCTGTTGCTATATTATTTGAACGACATTTTGAACTTCACAATAAGCCCTGACGATCTCGGGCAAATAATTTAGATACGCACACGTGGCATACTAACTCCTAAAACTTGCACAAAAGACCGATAAAGATGAAAGTGGACATTTCAAAGTAGGTGGGTACTATGATTACATATTTTTTTAAATTAAGTTTTTAGTTAAAAATAAATAGTAACGGACTACATGTCACGTCAATATTCTTACTATTTTCAAATTAAGATAAACGCTTCTGCTGAAATGATCCTAGAAGACCACCAATATAGTCTTATTTTCATCCCCTGGAACGAGTCTCGAACCCCTGACCACTATATTACTAGGCGAGTATCTTAACTACCGAACTTATAAACTGATCTCATTTGTATTGAGCATATACTTGAATTAAACAGAACTTATAGGAAAACTTATTTCATCTGAAAAATAAAATCATTTCCCTTAATAATTAAATTTAAATGACTTTTTTTAAATACGGGATGTAACAGACCTAGTCCATAATATTTTATGGGTGGATATCTGACTAAATTACGAATCAAAAATGTTCAAGGAACATGTGCAAATTTTGCACTGTTACGGAAAATATTATTGTTTGAAATTTTTACAAAATCGTGTTAAACTTGAAGTCTACCTACTAAGAAATAAATATTTGCGAAATTGTTCCATTATAATCGATATCTTTGCTTCAGGCCCTAAATCATATAATAAAAAATAGTCTAGCCGATCGAAATTCGATGACTTTTAATTTTTTTTATTGAATATATAAGTTGGAATCAATAAAATATTTAAATTAATCGAAATAATCGCATAATTACTTTTTTTTAAATTATTATATTCCTGATATGGTTGAGATTACGCACATATATCCCTTGGAAATTTTCGACTCGTAATTTAGTCAGATATCTACCCACAAAGTATTGTAACCTAGGTCTGTTACACCCTGTATATTATATCCAATTTCATGTATACATTTGTATTTTGAGCTACTGATTTAAAATTATTACCAACATTTTAACGCCCAACAATCAAAGAAAATAGAAATGTAGTGGTTGTCTCGGTTTTTGCAACTCATTCGAGAATAATCTCAGTTGTCTGTGTTCGCGTTACTTTGTCAGACAATTCAAGATGATCCCGTTTGAGAGAGATTTCGGCGGGAGTCTGGAGGCTGGAAGAGAACATTATACTAGCTGATGTTAACGTTAAGATAATGAACTTCGTTATCCTAAATTACAAATGTTGTAGAACCTGAGGCACTTTCATCTGTACGGAAGTTGAATCCATTAATAATTATGATTTCAATAAATTATAAGTGGTTATAAAATAATTGTAAAGATTTATTATTCAGATATGTTTTCTTCTCCCTCGTAAATTAACTATTTACATACAGTAACTCCATACATAATGTTCGGGCAATTGAGGGTACTAGTTGTAATTTCAGCAACCTCCATATTTGAAAAAAATATTGTATCAAAGTTTATCCAAATTTAATAAAAATGAAATTGATTTAATTTCTGGCGTCTCCTAGCGTCTATTACTCAAAGTTATTTAAAATATAAAAGTATTAGCTATTTAAAAATGGAATAATAGATTAATCAGTTTGTAAGAACTGCAGCATATTCGCAATTTATCGTAAAATAAGTCACGTATCTATTTATTTGTGGAGTGCCAGACACATTTGTTTGATACTTTTAATAGCAAAACGATCCACGATCAGTTATAAACTAAACCTTGAAAATTCATTTTGCTACGGGCTGCAAGAATCAGGTAGATTTCATATTTGTGTGAAAGTATGTTTTTACTTTTTTCTCTAGAACCAATATTAACGGAATTACGCATGTATAAATTTTTTCATAAAATGAAATATTTCATTTAAAATTTAAAACAAAAAATCTTTGACAGATGTAATGTTCTGGAAATTTCGGCATCGTCTCACCGCATCGGCGACGACAAACGAGATTTGACGTTAAATCAGTCTTTCACCTGGCAGTTCAGATGGTGGGTTCTCGTCTCCACAGTACGGCATAGTATCCCTGAGATTTGATAATGTCTCCGTCGCGTCGTGTCGTTGGAAAATTGTATTATGAGTTTAATTACGTTCCGGTGATTACTTAAAGTATTTTTAATTAAACAATTAATTTATATTGCTTCTTAACAAGATTACACAATATTCAGAAAATTAAAGTTAAATAATTTTAGATAGCTGCTTTCATTTTAAGTGTTTCAATTTTTCATTCTCTAATATAATTTTAAGAGATAGATCTTTAATAATTAGATAAGTTTTTGTTATGTAATAATTAATTCATATTAATGTAATATAAAAACGAAAGGAAAATCAATATTTATAAATAAATTTATGAAAGTTTATTTGTAGACCAGATACAGTCTATGCACGTTCCCTGATCTGTGAGTCGAGGACCAGGGAAGGGAGGATAAGGTCGGAGACGGCTGAGAAGATAATCATATTATAGTATATTTAATTTATAATTAATGAATCTTAAAAGCTTTCTCTGGATTCGTTAAACAACTGTCGAGTGAACAATGTAGTGAGGCGACCATATTATAACTAGAATAGAATGAGAGACTTTAAGTTTTATATATATGGATGTAACAATATATTTTCGGATACAAAAGAATCCGCGAGCGAGTTATTTACACCAGTGCTCCATATTCAAAGCGCTATGACATAATAATCCTTGACTGCTGTGCCTCTCGATATTCACGGCGATTCATGCTCTTTGCAGTGAGCGCCATTATACTACCTGACGTGTCACAAAATGTTAGCGTGCAGAGGATGCCGTCACCGTTCGCTTCCAACGTTTTAAGAAGAAAGCCCTGCAACGGGTTTCAAAGAAACTAAATATCAAGGATAATATCATACGAAAACTTTTGGCATAATACTAAAAATGGTATGAAAATTTCTCATATTATTTAAATCTGAACAATAACACTTACTTTGTCGTTACCTTTACAACTTTGAGTTGATATAATATTGTTATAATAGTATTTTGTTTTCTTAATGTTGCCCCAAATACTTGTTTCGACATTACAAATTATTGGTAACAAAAAATACACGATATTGAAATTACAGGTTTTCGATATAAATATCTCTGTACTATATTAATATTTCAAAGAATTTTAAAAGTATATATTTCTACTGTACAAGAGGAGATGAAATTAAAGTGATTTTTAACAAATGGTTATTATTCAAATAAACTTTTTTTATACGGGAAAAAGACTGAAGAGATTGCAGGAATGTAGAGGGGAAAAAAAACTTCCCTGAACCTTTTGGTACCGTAGAAAATGGTAGAGAATTTATTATAACTGAATTCTAATATAGCGAAAATTTTTAGTAAAACGTTTTCATCATACAAGTTAAAATGAAAAAAACTTGCCAATGAAACAAGAATCGGGGAGGTTTCAAATGTCAAAAGTTGATATTTTTTAATAAACACAAGATATCAGACTCAAGTTGTACAATATATCAAAACTGGAATTCTGGACGGACTTCTAGTGCAGTGCTCCGCAGCCTTTTCTCACCTGCGACACACCTTAATTCTTCCTAGAGTTCCGCGGCACACCAAAAGTTAAATTTATAGATATTAAATTGATACACAAATTTTACAATCATTTTTTTTTCAACCCTTGTAATTTGTCGGAGCACGTCAATATATTCTCATTCCGACGTTGCCTGTTCATTCAAATGCTCGAATATATGTATAAAATTGTAAAATGTCAAATACATTGCATTTGACCGCGGCACACCAGTGTAACACGGCACACCGGTTGCGAAGCACTGTTCTAGTGTACACAAATTATAAACAGTAGCTGTAAAAGCCTAAAACATAATTATTGTAAATACTAATTAAATGTATTAATTAAAAAGACATACAAATAAAATTAATTTTATCCAAAAAAAATATTGTTGCGCTACCGGGATTCGAACCTGGATCTCTTTTCCAATCCGGAAAAGGTGCATTACCAACTAAGCTACAGCAACAGTAGTAAAAACAATGTAGATGGCTTTCAAATAATGGAACGATGCATGTATTAATTTAAAAAGTGTAAGATATAGGTTCGAAAATTTGTCGTCAAAAATGCTGTCGCTGTAGCATAGTTGGTAATACACCTTTTCCGATAAAATTGATTTTATATGTATTTCTTTATAATTAATACATTTAAATAGTATTTTAAATATCACAGACATGTTCTGAATAATTACAACTTCACTATAAAATATTAGTGTATTTTGAAACATTCCCCTCTCATAAGTACGCCTCTCCGACAGAGAACAATAATTTATTTACTTTTATTTATTATTTTTTCTATACAAGATTATATACAGATAAATGTATAAAATATTATCTGTACAATACTATAAATTAATATAATTAACAGACTTTTATCTCATCTCATAATACGGCACGGTCTTTTATCTCTCTTGTTTCCGATATTTTTTCTCAGGTGAATGAGACAAAGAAATCCAATTAAAACTTTAACGTATACAACGGTACAGTTTATTACAATTTACATTACAAGAATATTTTACTCTACAGTTTTATAAGATTGTCATTAAAATTGTTTGAATCTTAATATTTGTGTTTTATGGTTTTGAGAAGGACATATGTGAAAACAAAACATCTGTTTTTTTGTTCTACTCGTTTAATTTATTTGAGATGTGTTTAGCCTTGCAAGTACATTATCAATTTAACAATTTGAATTTATAACTATAGTGGAGAATAGCTATACAATTTAGAATTGCAAAGATAACTGTACGTTGTACAATTACCACTAGTGTTAAAACAGAATGGTTACTTAGAATAATAAGAAGCATTTAAAGTGTATGAAAATCCTCAGAATTCCAATGAATAATGTTGTCCCTTTTCATCGCATGTAAATAAATTGTATAGCTGTCCCCCATTATAGTTATAAATACAAATTGTTCAGTTTAAATTGTTAGATTTATAATGCTCTTGCAAGGCGAAACGCGTCTCAAATAAATTAAATGAGTAAAATAAAAAAAAACAAGCATTTTATTTTCACATAATGTGATTATGGAGTTCTACAAACTTGCACCGAAAACAGTAAATATACTTTTAAAATCAGCAATATTATCTTTGTGGTTAAGATTCATATTTTTATTTATTATCTTTGTTTTATTAACCACTAAAATGAGAATAAATACATTTACTGGTTTCGAAAAATACCATTTTCTTCTTCAGGATGTCATAACTAACTAAAACATATATTGTTTCTTTGACAGAATCTATTTTTTAAAAAAAAAAAAAAATTTTTTTGTCAAAGAAACAATATATTTTTCAATATAATTCTGTCAAAGAAACAATATATGTTTTAGTTAGTTATGATATCCTGAAGAAGAAAATGGTATTTTTCGAAACCGGTAGATGTATTTAAACTCATTTTAGTGGTTAATAAAACAAAGATAATAAATAAAAATACAGTAAATATGTTCTCAGAATGCTTAAATTTGACTAGAAATTATCTAAATAATGAAATAAAAAACCTCTGTGTCAAACTTCATTGAATGGTGTGCCAATAAATAAATATACGCATATGTAAAATATTGTTAATGTTAGATCCCATTTATTCTTTTTTCTTTCCAAAAAAATGTATTTATACATATGGTTTATTCATCTAAAGAGTCAAGACTGAAACATACCTACCAACTAAATAAAAAAATAGTCGCTATTACATATTTTTGAATGACACCATAGCGGCTTGCCCCAACGCCCCAAACACTTTATGTGCCAGTTTGGCTTTCCTAGTCTCGGTATATTGTAATGCGTTTAAAAATAAATGTGAGACTACACCTTTATTTTTATACGCTTTACTGACATATTAGTCAATAAAAAGTTTTATATTCGGGATGCTCACAGTCGCCTGTCGTTAAACATGTGTAACGGATGTGAAAAACAGCAGTAAGATAAGAGTTTAACGTAATGATGAATTTTTTTCATTACTTTGAAGTATTTTTTCATTAGTAGGAGTAGTACACGCTTGCTCATTCTGGTGATAAGACGCTCGCTTGTAACCAAACAGTCGGTGATACGAACATCCTTCGCGGAAGATCACTAATTTACATGTATTGCTATAGCACATGCGCTTTGTTTATAGTTTATTATATGATGATGAATTGATAAATTATTTTTAATTGTTAACTTTGTTTTATTAACGACTAATTGAAAAATAATGTACTTTAACCACAAAGTTAATTTTGCTAATTTCAAAAGATAAATTATATTAGGAGAACACATTCTTATTGTGAAGTTGTAATTATTCAGAACAGACGGTATGTGATATTTTAAATATGAATTAAATATATTAATTAGAAAGATATACATATAAAATCAATTTTATCGAAAAATATTGTTGTTGCGCCACCGGGATTCGAACCTGGATCTCTTTCCAAACCTCTAATAATAATAAACTTATATCAATGTGTCCAAAATTTAATAAAAATTAATTGATAATTCTGGCGTTTGCTATCAGATTACTCAAAGGTATTTGAGTTTTCTTAAAAATAAGGTAGATGGCTCTTTCAAATAATGGAACGATTAAATGTATTAATATCAAAAAGGCAACATACAGGTTAAAAAATTTGTCCATGTTGCATAGTTGGATAATGCACCATCCCCGGTTTGGAAAGAGATCCAGGTTCGAATCCCGATGGCGCAACAATAATATTTTTCGATAAAATTGATTTTATATGTATATCTTTCTAATTAATATATTTAATTCATATTTAAGCTAAGTTATATATTTATTATATGATGATATTGATGATAAATTTGAAACGCTATAAGAAAAACTCGTGTGCAAAATTCTGTATGCCAACATTTTCACGACGGAGATTAATAAACCAGAATGTATACGAGAAAACATTTATACAAGTGGTAATTTATTGAAATTTATTTGAAATGTATTGTTATTTAAATGCTTCTTAAAAATGCTTGTCGTATAAAGTGCTGTGCGTATAAATTGCCATCTATATAAATATTTAGTTGTATAAGTGATAACATTTACGTTTCTATCATACAGATGTTGGTGTAGAAAATACATATCTAGAATCAGAAAAACTAACACACGGATAGATAAAAATCAATTGATATTACAAGAATAATTTGTAGGTACTTATCTTAATAGCTAGTTCAATATCGAGTTTTGAAATATTTTTCAAACGATTCGGAACAAATTGGTGATGTATAAAAACCTCGTTTTATTTTTCATGCAAATTGCCATGATTAAACCCCAACCATTTCGAACCGATTTATTGAAAAGATATCTCAGTAAAATATGATGGGCGTCTCGTGCAACAGTTAGGTAGTAACAGCACGGTTATAGAAACATAACAGCAGAAATATCGGTTTTCCGTGTATCGATACCATCGCTGCATATTCCGCTATTGTGGTCGGTCGTGCCGGTCTCTGTACGAATCGGTATGGACGTACAGGTGCATTTGCAGACATGCATGCATAGGGGAGGAATACGTTACAGAGATAGGGCAAAACCATACCGAGATGCACATGATTCGACAAGTTATGTTAGACTTGTTGGGTTGTATGTAATTGGAGGCCTTAAAATTATATTTATTATTAGATTCAATTACAAAGTGTTCTTACAGCGGTAACTAATAGCGGTTCTCACTGCAGTAACTAAAACAGAAGGAACAACAAACTGAAATAGGCAGATAATTTATGCACGTGAATAGGAATTATTGATAGAATCGGCGTTAACTTTGTAGAGTTTCATCATCAAAATGGATGGAATTATATAAAACAATGTTATAATTTATAACTCTACTTGAGTTTATTTGCACTACTCGAATTACTGTTTCTCTCCTCGAAACTCGAGAAGTGCAAATAAACTCAAGTAGAGTTATAACATTGTTTTATTTATATCCATTCATTTTGTCATGATAGTTGTTTCATTATATATAAATACAATTAAAAGGCGGGCGATTGAAGGATGTAAGTGTTTGTTAAAATTTGTAAGTAAAACGTGTGTGAGGTAGAGGCGTACTTGAAAAAGTCGGGAGGGGGGTGGGTAGGTTACAAGTTACAGGTAGGTTTTTTGTAATTATATGGAAAATATTTCATACTCGAAAAATCAAAAACTATAGATTGTGGACACTAAAATCAGATATAAATAGAAAGGTTACTCAAAATGCGCAATGAACCAAAATTATGTATATAATTATTATATAAATTATAAACAGTAGTGACGAAAACCTAAAAAAAGCAAACCAATAGTTTTATATTTTTTATAGGTACATTATATATTAAATTACACACGCAAATATAACTTCAAAACTTTAAACTTTAGTTTATTTTAAATAATGTTATCCCCTCCATAAATATACCTCTAGTCTGAGGTAGATTTGTTGAATAACAAAACAAATTAAATATAGTAATATTTTCTTTTTAAACCGTAAAATACTGATAAGAAAATAATCTAAAACATTTTTTTTTCATAATGTTCAAAAATATCAAAATGTATGTAGGGTTATAGGCGAGGTATATAATTATACATATATCTTAAAACGAGTAGGTAAATAGAAACACATAATTTCAAGATTTTTCTTTTCTTTGTTCTAGACTGACAGAAATTTCATCTTGTGAGAAATCCAGTCTTTCTAAAGGTAAGTGGATATTTTACTTTTAAGTTTTGTTTTAACAATGTGCTTAGTTTTTCTCGACTGGAACTCATACGGAATTTGTAATCGACCGTATCCAATATAAAATCTCCATTGTTATAGGTTGATGAAAATTTCAGCATTAAAGAAATTCAATTCTTCTTCAGGTAAGTCACAAATTGTTTTAACATTTGGTATGCCTGATATAAGACTATAGCAAATATTACATTTCCAAGAGTTCTCACCATTCCGTCGTCAACACATCGAAATTCACAATAATGAATATTTTTTTTTTTTTTAAATAATATAATACTGTAAAACATAATTTGCCTTAAGATGTATGAAAAGTATTATCACAAAGTTATTAATTTGTGTGTGCGCACAAAATGATTTTAATATTATTAGCATTACCATCTTTATTTTGGAGAGTCCATTCATGCTTACGATTTTTTACTAATTTATTTAATAGTTCCGTTTATGTAAATGCCTTCGACAGCTGGTTCTCAGGTTTCCGATTAACAATAAGCACACATATGATATGTGAACTGCACTAACCTTTTTAATTTTGCTGTTTTTCTGGTCCGATGTTGTTGTTAGCTGGGTTGTCTTTTTTAGATTTCGACCGACCGAAACGCGCACTGGTGGTTTATTTGAATCGCTGGACTAGACGAAGCACTAGATGTAATTGAATGTCGGAATGTACCGTCTTCTTAGCTTTCCGAAAAAAGGGCAATAATACTCCCACACACACATACACACGTGTACATTATTATAAACCAATAAACCCAGTGGTGCCAATTGAAGTAACAAGGTGCGTAAACAAGTTATTGTATTATTATCATCTGGATTTATTGCTATGTTCACTACTTCATTTTTTATCGTTTTGTATACTCGGAACTGTATGATATTTTACATTTTGAAAAGAAACAAATTATCACACCATTTTTAGAGAGGTGAGTTTGAAAAATCTAACTGAATATTATGTATTAGAAAAATCTATACTTGAATACCTATTCTATATTATTTCTTAATATTTATTTAATCCAAAATGTTTGAATAAACAGTTTTTTTACTCAATCAAGTCTCTTTTATAATTAATTATTGTAAAATAAATTCTTAATTATTTGAGGTGGCAAGGAGACCTGAATAAAAAAACCTAGATAAACTTCACCAAAAAAAGTAATTTAAATTTAAAACTAAAATAAATACCTTTTTTGTTTAAAATAAGACAGCAAAAAAGCTTTTTACCCTCAATTTATTTTTCGGCAAATGGTTCCACACATTAGCTTATCGGCAAAGGTACCATTTTTCTCTTGCTCTAATAATCGAGTTATCGAGTAGACTTTCAACGTTAGTCAAAGTATCGTTATAGTGTATACTTTTCTATTGTACGAGGGTGCTACCTTTCTGAACTGTGTCATCACGTAGGTTCATTAATAATAACGTATCGCGCAATGTCTTCAAACTTCATGTCTAAGCAAATTATAACTGCATTATTAAAATTAAATTGTAACTGCTACAGTTTAATAGTTATTTCTGATAATCGAGAGTCTACTGTAAATATATTGTGTCTCTATATTTTTCAATGAATTAAACTCGCGGTAAAGGGTCAAAGGTTTGGGGACTGTGGATTTACAGTTTTATCGTTCAATCAATTCTGTGAAATAAATAAAATTATAATTGACAACTCTCAATATTTCGTTAATATTATACGTACCTAGTACAACGGTTTATTTAATGAAATCTGTCACGAAACTGCGTTAAAAGGATAATAGAATAGTTGTCAAATATTGACAATTATTTCCCACCGCGATCTACCGTCGATTCCATGGCTCCTCTGATCCGATTGTTTCTCATCTCACTGCTGTCGGATGGTCACAACATCCCGAACAAGCTCCATAGCAGAATGGCCGCAACTGTGTTTCTCTGTAGACCTCAGACCCAATACTGCTGTCGGTGGATACTTATTGTGATGTCTGCACTGGTACAGAAACGTGAACAAGTAGGCAAATGTTTTTATAAATAATTGTAATGGAGGATAGGGCCATATTATCCGTATAAGTAGATGCGTGCACTGCATACAAGCAAAAAAACTGAATTAGCATGCAATATTATTTCCTGCATTTAGTTTTTTCTGTATTTACTGACATAAGGAATGAAGTCAAGTATATATATAATATACAAAATAACGTGATTTTTATGGGCATCTAAAGTTATCTCTATTACATTTTACTTTAAATATTATAAAACATTTGGTATTCTTATACTCTAGAGACCTAAGATGGCCACGGAAAATATAAGCCACGGATAGGTTGAACATACACCTCTCCCGACCCCCGCAGAATTGTAAACAATAGGAAACGTGTTAATATCGCAACTAGAGTCTTTGAATAATAACCTACTTTTTGTTCTTAGACTGAATTTACGATCGTGCCATATAATGGCGTCTATAAGTGATAGTGTTATTATAACTCGGATAATGACAGACATGTGGCTAATTGAATAGCTTACACAAACTTTACCGTCTGTTAAAGAAGTTAAGTGTTGATTTTTTTATCATAAACAATAGTAAAGAAAAACAATAACCAATCCGCGACTTACATTTTTAAAGCACCCTAATACATATATATTATAAAATTGTTATCGTTATGTCAGAGAATTTCAATGTTTATATATAAATAAATTAAATTAAAAAGATGTACAGAATAGGTTTAATCAATAGAATTATACGATGATAGAAAATGTAGAATGTGATGGAATGCGAAATTACCCAAGATAATATTTTGTTCAAGGATACAAAAGCACTTAGTCGAAGTAAGGGACGGAGGCTACTAAAACCAAGTATTGTTAGATGCAGGTGGACCGACACAGTGTGGGTACAGCAATAAGAAATGCGACGTACGTGACTAAAGTCACGTCGGTAAATGCACCATAAGGGATGCATCACCTTAAGCGGGCCAGTCTGGACAAAATCTCGGCCGGGAGAACTCGCTCCATAAAGACGAGATCTAATTTTCAATTAGAAAATAGAATCAATGTCGTCTCTAAAATATCAAGCAAGCGCTTTATAGATTGTGATTCCGGGGAAAATATAAACTGTGCGCCTCGAGTTTAAGCTTAGACTGTGATGTACTGTGCGTTTAATCGTTGATGTGAAAGTATCAAAAAGGGTCCCGCTGGATCTATAAAAAGTTGATCAATATAATTGGTGTAGCGAGAACAGACTGTCGCTATTGCATAAGAACATCGCGTCCAGAGTCCCGGTTTGCCTGTATAATTGGGCATCGTCTTGTGGTCAATCAACTACAAGCCTGGCACCACAATGAGCTGACCACACTTAGTAGAGGTAATCCCTTACGTGAGGGACGTGGCATGATGAACACACATATTTAATGTTAATTTCAATATAATATATTATATAATAGCCTTATTAATAAGTGTTCAAGTAAAAAGCTCATTTTCCACTTCTAACACATGCAAGTATCATAAAAATATAGATTATAAACTTTCTTATGAAAAAATATTCTTTCATTTCATAACCATTTGACTTGTCAATTTTTAAAAAAGAACCAGTTAGGCTAGATGCCTCCCCCCTGAATATGAAGCCGAGGCAGAAAGAAGAAATAACCTAACAAATATAAATAAATAAATTAATATAAAAATATAATGTTTGAATGTTTACTCGTGTATACTTTGGATATTTCGTTTTGAAATGGCGGCTGTTCAAAAACTAAAATATCAAATTCATAATTCCGTTTATATTTGTTATAGAAAAAAAAACGTAAAACGTTTCTCATTCCTCTTCTCCTGTTTGATCCGATTCAATTTTTTTTTTTTTTAATATTATAAACTCCATATTAAAGCTAGAGAATAAAGTAAAAACGGTGACAGCCATGACAGATGAAATCAATCTGAATTTTTTAATACGTCAGATATCAAAAATTCATATTTTTAAAGTAGTGACACATCTGAGTTTACAAAATCAGTGTGGTTGAAGAATACAGTGCTACACTACTTGCACAGTGAGTGCCACACTGACAGTGTTTAAATCAATTTAAGGCCCACCCCAACCCGCAGGGACCAAACATGGATTCTCGCCGAGTGTGCCAACTTTAGAAAATTTGTATGAAGTGGGGTTGAACTACAATGGAGTGCAATCACCGAAACACGGCACCACATCCATGTTGATGTACAATGGTTTTATAATTCTGTCAATTTCGAAATTTTTTCCGATAACAAGAAACACCCGACGTCTAGATGAATTATAATGTGAGAGCATTAGAATATTTGCAGAGAAAAAGCATGTTTTATTATATGCATTTAAAATTTATAAATATTTTTGCTTTATTTTGTTCTGGGCTGTTTTTCGCTAAAGATGTTTTCACAATTAATATTATTATTTTCGAATCTACCTAGTTAGTTCTAGATTATTTTGGCGATATTTTCTCTACACTCTGACTGTGGTAAATACTATTTTTACACACATCAGCGGCAGCTCGGGGATCGTTATTCTTCATTTCGATGTTTACGCTTTTATTGCTGCGAGGTGTCTTACTTTCTTGGCGTTTATGAAAAACTCGTGTCAAATTTAGTTTATGTTTGTAACTATACATACATTTCAAATGACAAAGTGGTTTCGTAACTGGGCCATGAAAAATGCTACTTTTATATCTTCCGCAATATTCAGAATCCATTTTTGGTGATTGATTGATTATCGATTATTTTATAGAAATATTTTATTTATCATGCCAATATATGAATAAGTGCATGCGTATCACACGTTCAATTAATTGTTTGTCCTGATATTTGCTTGGATTATTTAAATTGCACTAAAGTGACTTTTATATAAAAAAAATTCATACAAATCATTTTAAAGGCCGCTTAGAACGGCAAATTTATTGATATTATTAAATATTCATTATTTTTATTTATTTAATCATACGTACCAATTTTCTCTAAATTAAATTTACAGTTTGAAATAGTCACCTTTTTGAAACAATATGGTGAATGATGCTGATTAACGAACTTGGCCAAGATTAATTTTTCAATTAATTTTAAAAATTTGATCAAAATCTATAAATATACCCTCTGTAATAAGCAACATTTCTATCAAACTCTACTTAAACGTAATCTTGAGCAGAAGAGTACCTTTTTAAAACTGTTATATACATATCCCAAAGTCACGCTTTATAGGATTTATTCCAGTAAGCAATCAGCAACAGCTAATTGACGTGGGTGGCTATTATGGCCACTTCACGGCCGATAGTGGCCGCCGCTTACCGGCCAAGGCCTCCACGGAATCTATATTTCAATGCGGAAATCCCTTATTACATTGTACATCCTTATTATGTTGCTTTAAATAAAATATATATTCTTCGGAAGCCCTGGCCGCGCAGCGGTCGGCCCGCAGGTATCACCGATTGCTTTTCTGCTAGTATATTCTGTATTGCCCTCCCTGGAATTAATTGTACAAGCGGTGTTCTTACTTATCAATCTATTCTATTTAAAGATATTCTCAAATAAACTGAGATCATGTTTATATAAATGATTATTAAACAAACGTAAAGATTTCAATCTGTCAGCGTCGCATTATTCTTTGCATCTTTATTCTGCGGCCGCATTTGACAGTGCGACCATAGATAAGAATAAAAATTTGTACGATTTCATTCACGGCTTCAATGACACGACGCGAGATTACCATAGATACAATAGATGACAACATAGATAAGAGTAGAAGATGATAGATGGTCAATACACTTGCTAGTCGTCAAAATTCGTACGATTTCGCAAATGTATATTTATTATTACTATTTATGTAATAAAGACAATGTACACACGATGACACTACAGTCCGAGTCCAATACAATCCGATAAGTCATAGGTAAAAGATGGCGAATCGCAATATTTTTATGGATATTAAATGAAATGTAAAGTTAATACAAATTAAATGTAAAATAAATTAGAAATATATACATATAAAATCAAATTAATGAAAAAATATTGTTGTTGCTTTATTACGAAAATATAAAGAAGATGGCTTTCATATAATGAAACGGCAGATGTATAAATTTGAAAGTGCTGCGTACATGTTCAAAAATTTGTCGTCAACTCACAGTATTGGTGTAACATAATCGGTTAATGCATTTCCCCGGATAGGAAGAGATCCAGGTTCGTATCCTTGTAGCAACAACAATATTTTTACGATAAATTGATTTTATATGCATATCTTTCTAATTAATACATTTAATTTGTATTAAAAATATCACAGACCTATGTTCTGTAAAAATTGCAAGTTCACAATAAGAATGTGTTCTCCATAAAAATGTAAAGTGCCCTGAAAATAAACTACCACATAATACTTTCTTGCAAAATGAGTTGAGAAATGGTTTTCGGCGTATCGATATTGCTATGTTCATATCGCAGATATTGAAAGCGTTTTACAAACTTGTCATTCGTCGTGAATGTCTGTCTGAGTATTTTCTGTGATTTCCCATCCAATGTATCGCATGAGCGAACACGCAGATGAAATTTGGGAGAAACTTTACGAGCCCGAGGGCGTTAAACGTCACATTTGCCGTTTCATACAGAAATACGCCGCGCAATCACCGTAATCCCGACGTATTTCCAATATAAATTTGCCAATTCTTTGAGTCGCAATATGATTTTAAAAATTATTTTTCACAAAAATTATTAATCTCAGGATGCCTCAGAAGATTATCTTATTTAAATTTTACACACTAGTGGACGAAAAGTGAACAATTAATTTTAATTATTTTTATAATACAGATTTCACGCACGTTACTTAGACACTATGACGAGAAGTTATATGGTTTATACAAAGTGTCCCAAAAGTATTTTTCGTAATAAAAATTCTGTAATAAAATGATAGATGGGTTTAATAAAAAATAAATAAATTTGCATTTAAGTACAGTCTCTGGGAATTTATTTCTTAAAAATGATGTTTTCTAAATATGATCCGTTAATTTGCTGGCACTCTTCTAAACGGGAGGTAAAATTTATGAGAGCTACTCGACACGTATTCTCCGTGATCGCTGTCATTTATTATCTGATATTTTCTTTTAATTGGATTGTTACTATAACCTTTGATTTAAGGTAGCTCCATAAAAAAAGTCCATTAGTTTCAATTCGGAACTATGTGGAGGCCATTTTATGACACCTCATCGGGATATCAATTTTCCAGGGAAAATTTCACGAACAATTAGTAAGAACACGCTCCATAGCGACTGAATTCCCAAAGACGCGGCTAGCTATCGGCATACCCCGTGCCTCTGTGCAGCGAATGAACCAAAATGAAAAAGACTTTTGGAACACACTGTATTTTACAATTAATTTAAAAGGAGATAAATATTTTAAATGTTTGATTTCCATTTCGAAAATGTACCCTCAGAACAAAATCGTCGCATATCCACCCAATTCGTACACTTCAAAGGAAAATGATGCTTCACTCCAATTATTTATCAGTTTCCTTTTAAATTTTTCTATATATGGTGATCACAGATATATATACCTAAGGAAATTATATACGTATATATTATCATGCATGATGGCCCTCATGATAATATTCTAACAAAATTAAAACACAATACTGCACTTTTTAGAACTTTAAATTGAAAAACTACTTCACGCAATAAAATTCCAATGAGTGCTGACATTCTTAGTCTTTCATATATTATCCTCAAGTAATATATCCTCTCTGGAAGGAATGCCAGAATATCGTCGATAATATCCGACAGTAAAAAAACAATAAACAAAAATAGGCACCCTACCCAATAGAGCCATCTCTACCCTCATACATGCTGGCTTTTGACTTTCGTGAAAGCTGGGATATGCCATGAATACGAATAGGGGTTGATTGATGCTATGTGAGCATGGTCCACCTATAAAAAATGGGTGGTATTGTCAATGACTGTCCACAAAACTTGTTCCGAATTACAGATGACTCCACCGAGCAGTGGCGTGTCTGTAAAATTTAAGCTTATGGATCCTACATAGCTTCAATAACTTAATTAACATTTTTTTACACTATTGTTTTAAAGTTTTCTATATATAGATTTATAAAGTATGTCATTATAAGGAAATACTAATTAAATAATGTTATTGAAGTTCATATTTAAATAATCTGTTTAAAAGATTACTCATATATATTTTTGCCTTTGATTTACTTGCTTTTAATTTTTTTAAATAAAGATGCGTTAACGGAATATGTGTTACCTCAATATTTTTATTATCTTCAAACTAAACTAAGCGCTTGTGCCATATCACGATGATCTCATGTAAAGAGGCTCAAAAATAAATTTATTTATTCACGTGTTACACTATTTGTGTCCTTCTTGTAGGATCGGTTTAATTTCATCCGTTTCCAAATCGTAAAGTGAAGCCGTTCGTGCGGAACCTTTTCAAACAGGAGAAAAGCTTTCTCCACATTTTTCAGTAGAATCTATATTTTTTAAACTATCAAACTTGTGTTATCACTAAAAGATTCCGTTAAAATAAAATTATATTAAAAAATATAATAAGCAAAGAAAAATGATTATGAAAAAAGGAACAACATGATCTTAATAAATTCAAGTAAACAACGTAACGTATAACAAGAACAACACGGCTAAATATATTTTCTCCACAAATCTGTATGTGTTATGCCTGTGACATTTTATTCTTTATGCAATATGCCATAGGAAACTTTTCCGAAAGAATTTACAAGTTAGTATATCGAAATTGAAATGTCGCCGCACTGAAAAGATGATAAAATGTCTGCATAAAGATAAAACTTTTACAGTGACGCTCTCCGGATCGTACCATTTTTCAAAAGCACGAAAGCTTTGGCTTTAAAATGTTTCCTGTAGCGTAAAAATTATTTTCACTGCTTTAGTTTGAAAATTTATGAATCTCTGAATTTATAGTTTAAGACACATGACACCAATTAAAATTAACCTGGTTAACATAGTGTGCTGGGAGCTGTTGAGCGAAAAGGTTGTTGGGAACAATAACACTTACCTAGATGTGGCTTAACAATTTTCAGTGTTTGAAAAATGCTCCACCTTGAGATACAGATTCTTTACTGAAATTTCCACTTTGAGATACAGATTTTTTACTGAAATTTCCACTTTGAGGTTTTTCATAAGAGATAAATGATTTTTACACGAGGAAAATGATTAAATACATGAAGAAAATGACTTTTACACCAGGAAAGGGATTCCCTTGCCCACTTAACAAAGTGCTCATATTAGTAAAGCATGTGTTTAGTGACACTAAGTTATTTTTGTTAGTATTAACTAGTTATTAGTGACGTGTATTTACATGTGAAATATTGCTAAATCGATGAACATACATAGTATGGACCAAAAAAATTATATTTATTATCGAATACGAAATAAAAATAATTATTTTTTAGAATGGATATGTGAGCACGGATTACATCACACTAAGCTTTTATGCTATAAAATGGAACTAACTTTGTCGTATCCTGCACAATGATTATACGCCTTCTCCACCCCCTCCCCCGACCAGCTGCTCACTTCAGTGTCTTACTGCTAAAATAATTATTATTTAATTAACTATCAATATTTATTTTTAATTAAACCTCCTTGACCATTGTTTCATTATTTCGGAGAACAAGGAACACATTAACTATTTGTAATTAAACCTTTTTTTTTTTTTGAAGTTGTTGATTTAATTTAGAATTTCGTTAGATTTGTACGAAGATCCGTCTACAACTGAATAAATGTTTTAGTATAGTACGACATACTGTAATAGTAAACTGTCAATATATTGTTTTAAAACGATATTTAATATGTTTAAAAGAAATTTTCGTAAGGAAAAATTTGGTGATAGTTAAAGATGATGCTAAATAGAATGTATTATATATATAGTGAAGAGAAGCATACCTGTCATGTAATGGTGAATATAATGTTTAACTAATTGAATAATTAAATATTGTAGTCCTGTTCAAATATAAAAAAATGTGTAGGTATAAGTACAAAATGTATAACTAAAATATTTATCTCTTCTTCAATTAATTGTATAATACAGTGTATCCCAAAAGTCATTTGGTACATTCGCTGTACCAATGCAACGAACGGGAGAAGAGCGTTGGTATGCCGATCGCTAGCCGCGTCTTTGGGAATTCAGTCGCTTGGAGCGTGTCCTTTCCGGTCGATCGTGATATTTGGAAAATTAATATCCCGACAAGGTGACATAAACCGGCCTTCATGCAGCCCCGACTTGATACCAATGGACTTTTCCTATGGGGTTACCTTAAATTAAAGGTATACAGTAACAATTCTCCCATCTCTGGGCTAAAAGAATATATCCGAGAAGAAATGGCAGCAATCACGGAGAATACGTGCTGAGCAGTTCTCAGAAATTTTTCCTCCCGTTTAGAAGAGACATAACACATTGAGAAAACATAATTTTTAAGATATAAATTCCCAGAAACTGTACTTAAATGCAAAATAAACATTTTTTTATTAAACCCATCCATTATTTTATTACATAATTTGTATTATGAAACGACTTTTGGGACACTTGTATAAAAATATAAATGATAAAAATATTTTTTTATGAGTGGTGTGTGAAATGCGAGATGATCACAAGTATTCTCGCAATAGGTTATTAACAAAAAAATGTTTATTTTTCAAAAATATAATTAATAAAAGTTATTTTAGTAATATTAATGCTAAATAAACATTTTCAGTATTAATAATTAAGAGGCGTTATTTATCGTTTCGTTAGAATGTAAAGCTTACCATTCAATCTAAATGCATTATAACATGATGCATTTTAAGATTCCAAAGCACGTGCGATGCATGTTGAATCAATACTTCAATATCATCGCCTCGGTATATTCCTGTCGTGGATACACGACGCTTACTTCGCTAAAAGCCCTCTGTCGGGCTTCAAATTAAGTTAGGGGAAATATTACTGGGAGCAAGGACGAACGTGATATTTTCATTTTAAAAATATTTTCAGAATGTTCGAGAATAGGGTCGATGTCACGTTCCGAGATATTTTTAATTCATAAAACCCAAGGAAAAGGTTTAAAGCCTTTTCAGGCTGTTTTCTTGGTGTTTCACTAAACATTCAATAAAATTTACATTACTCACTTTTTACGTACAAAATAATTATAAGACATTCTTATCTATGTATGTAAAAAAAAAAATTTGTTTCAGCGAAAGCACTCATTCATGTGTGTACTCGTATTTTTATTGCACTTCATCGACAGTCGTCAATGCTAGCAAATTTTCAAAAATTTGCAACTAAATGATTTATTGTTTCCTGAACCAATTGTTATTGTTTTCTGGAACCCATTCGAAAAGTATGCTTTTTTTGTTTTGACCCAAACATTTCTTTTTAACTGTGTTCCTAAGACAAAAATTTAGACGAAATTATTTTATTCTCACTCTTCCAAAACTATTTCGAATCCCGGGACTCGACATAAGTTTTCCTGGGAATCCATTCTCGGGTCGACCCGGGTCAGAAACCCTATTCCATACATTGCTTTATTCACTTTGTAATTAAAATGTTTTAATTTTGCTCTTATTCTTTCTATGTATACATTTAACATATATATATAGGATTTATTGAAATATAATAGGTATCTATGTATAAATATAAATTGTATTGGATCATACTCGTGACCTCTATATCTGTAAACATAATATACTCATTTTACCCAGAAAAATACATACTTATGAAAGATAGGTAGAATAAATAAGTTTTTTAGCGAATAGCTTAGTCAACATAAATATTTAAAACAGTTTTTCTTCGCTGGGTACTCGTATGTCTAGAAATATCTCAATCGTAATCATAGCTTGTTCTTATTTGTTTCAGGTTACTTTTTCAATAAATTAAAATAATTTAAGTAGCAAATAATAATAATGAAATATAAATGTTGGGGTTTTACACCGAAGAAGTTCACTACTTTGATAATTATTAAGTACACGAGGCTAGAACGCGATAGCACGCCGCCTCGAGGCCAACGGTACCTGTGTGTATTTAACTAGTAGACATAAGTTAATGAAGAAGATGTCGGCTTCGTGTTACACTCGGGCACACCCCGAGAATAAATGTGTAGGCATGTTTGATACTAGAACTCAGTAAAGGAATGTCACAATAAAGCGTAAATAACCGTGAGACTATAATAATAATATATCACGCTTAATATGAGTAACATTAAAATTGTACACGCGAACCTAGATTTTAACCCACAATCGTGTATACTGATCGTAGGTCGTGGTTAGTGGGAAGCGCATGCTAATCTGTCGTAATTCAGAAAAAATAACCATATTTCAGGTTTATTAAAAGAAACATAACATGACCTTTTAATTTCTTCGTTTGTGGTGTCATTAGTTCTATTATTATTTTTATGAATAACTGATTTACTTGTCTTACGCGCGCGCGTTTAACTTTGCTAGTTAAGCGACATAATTTAAAGTTAGTTTCTGGTACACTGAGGTGTCTCCCCCCGACTAAAAACGAATCTGTTGTGTACGATAGGTACCTATAAGTAATCAATTATTTCAAAGTTAAACATCATGAGTCCATTTTTTGATCAATTACGAGTTTGCCATCATTATCCACATCCTTTTGCCATTTCTTTTAAATGTATAAATATGATGGCTGTGATAAAACATATGATTCGATGGGAAAATATGAACATTACTGAAAGTCCTATATATCTAAACAAATGATAACCTTATATCGTGATATCGGGTGAATATTGTGGATGCAATAAAACTTCCCATACTTTTGCTGAGGGCATGGCATTTTCATTTTTTAAATTTTATTTCATATCATATGTTATTGTTACATTTCCTATTTTAATATCTGCCTCACTGGGCTTGTTACAGTATGACGCATTTTCTATTGACCGCCTTTCCGATTTCACGAACTTTCCAGCGTTGACCGATTGGCCCCAAGTGCGTCAGCTTTTTTATGCACGGTTAATCGTAGATCCGATTCAACCGGTGATTTCAAAGCGCCATTATCGAAATAAGCAGGTTGCCCACATCGAACACTAATAGATAAGTTGAAATTTTCTATACCAACATTGATTATTATCGACCTTTAAAATGTCCCCGTAGATATCACTTTTTTTTTGATTGATCGAAAATAAAACAACATGCAATGACGTGTGTGTTCTGAAGTTGGTTAAGTTGGCTAATTTATTCAAAACAACAAATCCACAATCTGCTTTACAATATACGATAGCAAAACACGTCTTCATATGTCAGACTCATTACTTACGAATTTAATCTAATTTACTTATTAAAAGATTGGCGACTTTTGTGTACCCTAATATATCCAAGCTCGGCTGACCTAAACATAGAAGCCAAAAAATGTCATTTATTTGTTTTTTTATTTTTTTATTTATTAGACTTTATTGACATACATGTTTTTGTTGTAACAGAGGTGAATATATTATAATATAACATGATAAACATAAAAGATACAATTATATTGCAACTATGTTATACTCATAGTTTATTGTGTGGGATGGAGTAGACTCCACCTCTGATATATATATGCAGCATTGTCCTGGCTACTTTGCTAGACTGCCATCTGTGTTAAAGAAGTTTTTTTCGTGCCGTTGTGGTGTTATTTAATTCAAGAAAGATAAAGATTCGACAGGGATAAAATTAAAAATAGAGAAAAAAAATGTAGTGAGTGTTGTAGAACTAATGAATTATTATTGTAGACACTGTATACTGATTATGTTAGAATATTGGGTAGCGATGCTTCTCGATTGATCTCTACCCAATTGGATCATATATTTGGTACATATTTGTGTAATCTTATTGGAACTGAACGATTTTCAGTTGGTGCTCAGTGTATTGTACAGTTTCGGAGCTAAGAACATGAAGAATCTTTGATAAAACGGCGTGCAGATGTTCGTTGTTTGTCTTGTCCTTGTGTCCATGATTTATTGCTTGGGGTGAGTTGTTATGATTCCATTGTGTCGTTCTTGTATTACCTCACTACCAGACTAAAATACATCAATTTAATATGTACTAATATTAATACTTTTTTGTTTCTATAAATTTGATATTTTTAACATATATTTGTGCATACTTTTTCCGAGGATCCAATATATATCGCCCTGGTACAAAACCACTCAATAGTTCCTTTTTTAATATTTTGTTCAAGGTCTTTTGCGATTAGTTAGTCCGGTAATTTCTTCCATCTTTCATTTCTCACACTCCTGCTTAACAGATGAAATATAATGTATAACATACGCCATTCACATCAGAAAATGTTTTATTTGAGGGAATTATATTTAATAAGTAACGAGTCATTGTCATTGTTATAACAAAAATAATTAAATAAAAATAAGTCTCGGAAATGAAGGAATTATTGTACTGACTTAATTATGTAAAGCACCTTTAGTGCCAAGTTCTCGTAAAGTGAATAATAACCGCGGAAGATTAAAAAGTTATTTTACAGAATTTAAAAGATAAAAGTTAAGAATCGCAGTAAATTTAGATATACGTCTATAATATATTAATGTTCCTAAATTTAATACATTGTTTATTTGTATATTTTTTAAGAATAAATACTTACATGTGTTGCCAAAAAATCTCATTAACATAATACATGTGCGTGGGAAAATGTACGACATATGAAACACCTGCGTAGTGTTGATAAATAAGATGGAAGAGGCAGAAGAAGAACAACATCATGGTGGAACAACCGATAAAATATGCATCTCAAGCAGTGGCGTGCAATAAGTACAGATTTAGGTTATGCTGTTACCAATGATATTATACAATCATATATAATATATGTACTACAATATATGTTGTACATAGAATTATGAACTTTCGTTAAATCAACGTCTTTAGACAAAATGAATCCGTTGTTCATACGACCCTACCATGTATTAATAGTGTCTTTAGGTAAAATAATACATTATTATCCATTTAAAAATCAATATAAAAAAAAAAAATACTTTTATTTTATTGTTTGAAAATCCTTCACGTAATAATTATTTTTATTAATGGTTAACGTCGAAAATAGTTCTGCTAATTGCTTTTTGATTAAATAATTTGCATGCAGTTTTAAGCCTTTCTAATATTATTCCGTTAAAAAACAGCATAAGTAATGACTCTATATAAAACGGATCAGCCGAAAGGAAATTTTAATTCAGTAAATAGCCAATTGTAGGACTTGAGTAATTCACTAACTTAAAAATGGAACAGATTAATGTGAATAGCTACAATCGACGCATTGTAGCACGTCGATAATAGCCATATGGCTGCAGGAGTGGGTTGTCGTGGTAGTTTTTAGAACTAACCAATTAAAGTTTTTACTGATGGCACTAATTGTAATAAATCGGTATAAAATGTAACCGTTCATGTTCATATTATAGATTATTTAATTTATATTTGTTTCCAGAATTTTTAGTTATGCACATATTCTTTGCTTGTATGCACTTCACGCCCCTGATCTCAAGGTATGCGAGGCCTGGAGATAGACAGCCATAATGAAATTGAAACTTATTATTTTAATTTCTTCTTCTTTATATAAAGAAATTGGTTATATCAGCGCTGTATATAGTTAAACATTTTGATTCCACAAACAATCTTGACGTCAGTAATATTCGTAAAGCAAAATAACAATTGATTTTATTCGCTATTTATTTTTCTTGGATATCACTATTCGGGTCATTTTCAGATATTTTGTTTTAGCTGGCTTATTTAAATAATATCTCAATATAATAAATATGAAATTTGAAACTCACAGTTTTGTAAGTATGTTTTCCAACATTGACAAATTTACAAAGTGTATTAAATGACACACGCAAATAATAACAAATTCAATTCCCACTATTTCCTGACGGATGCTCTAACCATCATATTATTGTAGCCAATGATGACCACGTATGAATTGCTATCAATTCAATTTTAAATTACAATATATTTGAATAAGTATTTCATATACAATTTGCTGAAAGAATTTATTTATCTTAAAAATAAGTTTTTATTGCTCAGCAGAGAAGATCAAAGACATTCCTTTAAATGTAAGTAAATGCTGTAGTTCCCTATTCAGGAGCAGACTCCTAGAGATATATATATATATAATATATAAGGTGTTCAATAATTTTTCAAAAGATGGGAAAAATTCAAGGAAAACTTAATATTATATTATCTGCTTTAGAACAGGACAAGTAACTTAGTAGTTAAATAAGTAAATACAAGTAATAAAATCTGAATTATAAAGTACAAAATTAATTCACAGGTAAACTCGCATATATTTTAAAATTCAATAGCATTTTTAAAGTCGTTTAAAAATTACTATTATAGGCTTTCAGGATTAATAAGTTTTAACTAGTGAATCAAATCCCGAGTTAAAATTGCAAACCCGGAGTTTCAGAATTCGATTTCGATGATCAAGAGATTAAAAAATGATGATAAGGAAGAACAAATACAATTTATGTAAGAATGTTTCTTAAAGTCCTTTACTCCTTAAAATAACTTATATAAGCTTAGTCGAAACAATTATATTATATGGTATACTATCTTGGGGTGGAACACAGAAAACAAACATTGAGAAAAATTTTAATATGCAAAAAAGTCTCCTAAAAATAATTGTTCCTGATGAAATAAGAGCCCAAAGCAGAAACGATGGGTATATTTTATTTAAATACTGCAAATTTCTTCCTGTCAAACAATTATACTACTATAAAAAAAATCCTGAAGCATTACGAAGACGAAAAAACACTAGTAAAACACACCCACAGAACTCATCAAATCACAAATAGGCAATTGAATGTATCAATAGCCAACAGTTTCTACGGAGACAGAACAATAGAAATCCCCATTCCACGACTTTATAACAAACTGTCGGATTATATCAAGGCCATCTCGGCAAGGAGATCAAGGGAATTAAGAACTTTTCTACTAAATAACACAACGATGTCATACAATTATCGCCTCATCCACATTCATACATCTTCTCATACAAGCTCGCCGTTTATTGAGGTTTCTATTGTAATAGGATCATCTTGCAGTAGGTATCTGGTTTATCTGGTCGTACCAAGTCTTCCGCGGACGTTCTCTATTTCTGATTCCATCAATACTTGCGTCATTAAATCCCTGGATTCATTAATACTGTAAATTGGGTCGGGATTCTGGAATAGGACTCCCCATTCCCATCTTAACCCACAAATAGGTTCACTTTTCACTTAAGAAAAATTCTTATTTAAATTCAATATCAATTTATTATGATACCCTCAAACTTTTTACTATGTTAACTCCCTTTACGAGTAAAAGAAAAATGCAAAAAAGCACCAAAGAGACAAAAATTCATAGAAAAGATGAATTGCAAGATTAGAAGTTTTAACAAATATTAATCGCTGACTCGCACTTAAGACAAAAAGTTTAAATAAAACATGTGATATATTTGTGATTCGTGACATCGTCATGGTTTCATTCATAATTTTTAATAAAAAATTATATAAAATCTTGAGAAACGGAAACACCACGTCATTTTTAACGCCCTAACGTAATGACGTAATTTCTACACCGTCAAATGTTACTTTGCCTTAACTCTTATATATTTTATTGAACTTTACAGAGCTTTAACGCTTTAAGTTGGATAAATTTAACATAAACCTACTTAGAGCCAATATATGATTTTTATCAGAGTATTAAAATGTATTGGTAAGCTAGATGATAGTATGTAAACTTTTCTAATTTTTATGAAGCATGCGGTAAACTTATAAAAGGATAAAGATTCGATGTATTACACGAGGTTCCAATTTATCAATAGAAACTATATAAAAATCTAATAAATTCATAATATTATAGATATAACTAAATTTAAGAGTTTCTTAAAATGTTTATCCGCGGATGAGATTTTGCTTTCGAAACTCGTGTAATAATAATAATAAGATAGACTGATTCATACATCGCCATTTTTCCAAAAACTTTATCTTAATAATGGCACTTTGTACATAAATTCTTTATTCTTTTTACACTACATTTTAAATTAACAATATTATGTTTACATAATATTGGATGTAATTTTGTGTATGTGTTTCCAATATTTTATTTTACTGTGTGATGCACCGTTTCTTCTACCTTATTACGAAGAACAAACAGTTCCAGTTTTGGCCCTGCTACAGCAAATGTAAAGGACAGTACAAGTGTAAAGATCGATACAATGAGAGCGGACCCACCACATTCTCAGGACCGATTTAATAAGCTCAAAGCTCCTATTTTGGTCCTACTCTTACGCCGCCTGGTTGGCATATTTTTAATGTAATAAAGAAGGCTGTTCGATAGAACCCCGCACACAGTGATATGGCGATACCGCGCAGCCTCCTATATCAAATTTACTCTCATTGTACCCGACCTTTGTTTTATTTTTATTTTAATATTATATTCAACATATGAGTAACATTATACAAATAATATCACACAAATAATAATAAAATTATAATAACCTACAAACAGGAGAGACGTTAAGAGACACTCCCTTCCGGGGAAAAATACGGCAGAAAAATAAATACAAGGAAAGGAGACTCACCCCACGCACCACTACCGGCAGACTCAACCCTCGGAAGCAGTACACCGTGTATTTTTTACTTCTTATTTTTGTTATAACGTTTCTCCTTTGTCACTAATCTAACCTTATTCTATTTACTTATATAGTCTAACTAAAGATCGATACAGATAAAGATTTTGTAATATTATATATATGATGATTTGACTAACCAAATGATATGCACCGCCATATCTTTACCCCAAACCTCCGAGCCTCGAGGGTATGACCCATACTAAACGTATATACGCGCCATTAAATACTACCCGAGTTTTCAAAGATTTTTCCCTATAAACACCATACAGTTGATTCCGCTTAATCATGATACATTGAACCTAAAACATTTTGACCTAATTAAGCGTCTAGCCATGATATGCGAAATTCCACACAAAAATTAGAGAAATCGTATTTTTCAATTAATTTTAGAACAAAAGTCTCGCTTTCCATCGAGAAAACCAACCATCAGATGCTTTGAAATTATTGTGACCCAGCCTTTTAGCTAACATCTTGGCAAGGGTTATAAATTTTTTAATAAAATTGAAAAAGCGAGCCTACACACGCGTCGCATACGTGTGGTGAAGTTGTTACCGAATGTACATTAACTTTACTACGCCTAACGATGTATACGTGGAGATCCCCGGTGATCAGAGTGTGTTTTCCCTGCGCCGCCCCGACAACAAACATGTAATGTCGTATCACCGAGATTTAAAAAAAAAAATGTGAAACTGTTTCATATTTTTTTTGTGAATACAATATTTTGCAATTGTATAATACAGGTGTAACAGACCTAGTCCGTAATATTTTATGGGTGGGTACCTGACTAAATTGCGAGACATAAATGTTCAAAGAATATGTGCCTAATCTCAACCATGTCATAGATATAAGTGTTTCAAAAAAAAAATCGTAATTACGCGATTATTTCGATTAATTAAAATATTTGATTGATTCTAGATTATATATTGAATACAAATAATTAAAATTCATCGAATTTTTTTTTTATATATAGTATATTTGTTTCGAAGTACGTAGACATGTTAAAAATTCAAACAATAATATTTTCCGTGCAGAATTTGTAAATATTACTTGAACATTTTCGACTCATTATGTAGTCAGTTATCCACCCATAAAATATTGTGGACTCGGTCTGTTACACCTTGTATATTTTGATCTTAAATTTACTGTTTCGCTTCAGCGGAATATCCCAAATAAACGATGTAAATTACTGTTATTTCTTTAATTATAATAATAATTTATTAAATTAAATCTATGAGTTCAAATATGCAAAATTCAAAAAATGTAACAAGATACGCTCGGCTATGATTTACTTTATTATTTTTCTCAAACTGTTGTGGTAATAAATCGTGAAACTATCCTGTTAACCTCCTATGAATGGTCTATTATTTCAGCAATATTTTGTGGCTAACAATGTATCGGTACTAGAACGCCTCGATTTATGTTTATTGCTATGCAAAGTGGGAAACGAAAAATTAATTATTTTCGGCAAAATAATGAGATACACATTAATTTTATTTACTTACAAACAAAGGGAGCATGTTGTTTGTGTATGGTGGGTTTATTTGCGTGGGTATGCGAAATATCAAACGAACTAAAATATTCAACAAATATTTGCGACCCCAACCCGAGTCAAAGGCAAATATCAAAATAATTTAAAACATTCGGTCCCGTATATATTTGCAACCATAAATGGACCGTGTTAACGGAGTGAGATGTCTCAGAGATTTAGTTGAGACAAATAAATATATCTCAGTACCGTGTACACGAGTTGAGATTTTAATCAGAACATGGCATTCGATTTGACAGCGAGTTACTTATACAGTACATTATTTAAATTATTACTCATCTTCAGTACTGCGGCATTACATTACTCTCATTATTAATTTAGAAAAGTTATCACCAGAACAAAAAGGTATAATATCAATGTTATGTATTAGTTTTCTTCAAATTTCCCTCCGCATGGCACACAGAAGAATATTGTAACTTTATACATAAAAATGATGTTTAAAACCCGTCGTCGGAAATGTTGGAACGTCGCTTTTTCTAAGCTGAATTAACATCTAACTAATAATCACAATATACTAATACCATTACACATATTAAACACTTTTTAATAACAAACGTCTTGAAATATTAAGAAAAATAGTTTGACGTTTCAACTTTATGAAATAATAATTACTTAACTACTGTATATATAATTTGTATTAGAAATATTACTATTAATTTAAATCACCTGTAGTTCATCGGCATTATGGTGTTTCAAATTTAAAATTTTTGACAATAGATTGTTTGTCGAAAAGTCACATATCCATATTCCAAAAGAAATTCACTTTACTCGAACGAAACACATGTATCAACTTAATACAAATTAAATTAATTATAATGATATATACATTAAAAAAATCTATTTATTCATAAAAGTATTTAGTTTCTACCGAGATTCGTAATATAAAGTTAATTGCTTTTAAAAATGGAAATATAGATTCTACAGAACATTAGTTCAAAATTTATCGAAAACGTAATTGGTTGATATAGCAAAAATAGTTAACGCGTTTTCCTGGATAGGAAAAGGTCCAAGTTCAATCCCGGTAGCAACTTAATACTTTTTCGATAAATATATGTCTTTCTAATTGATTCATTTAATTTGTATTGTATCAACTTCCCTACGGGTAATTATTATAATAAAATTATGTTTGTCGTAATACAGCCTCGAACTAGCGAAATTAGAAAAAAGCTAACCAAAAGCAATAAATGCGAGATTGCTCAGGCAAATTTATTTACGATAGAGTAAAGATGGATAAATTACGAAGGAATTAAATTGCCTACTGTGGCGTGAATAGCGGGATTAAATAAAGGGTTTGGTCGTGTGGAATTAATTAGTGACATTAAAATAATGGTAAGAAGGATATGCGACGCGAGTGTCGATGGCACGCGACATGATGATATGTCCCGTTAATCTACTAGAAGCCGTAACTATCGACGAAAGATGCATGAGAATATTGATTGCCACGAGGCGATAATTACGTGTCATCACAGAGGAGAATGATGTAGTATCTTCCCTGTCTTCAGTATGGATAAATAATTAACTATTCCCGTCATGATAATAAAAGGTGAAACGAAAATATTATCCAGAAACATTAATAATACACCACACGTACGCGAGCAGTTGAATAATTAAAGTCTCCGAAATCGCTGAAAGTGAACTAGTGAAACCGAATTTTATTGAAAGAAAAACATTTTGATCAACCTAGGAATATTACGGGTAAAAAAATAAATTAAGTTATCCGAGATCTTAGATGAAATTTCATTTAATTCCTTTCTGTTTGGCCTCAGAATTCACTGAATTCACGCAGCGCCGCCGCGCGGAAGAATCTTTAACCAGCAGTTCACTCGGATAAGTCTGCAAAAAGTATTGTACCTGAATATAAATACTTGGGGGTAGAGAATATTGTCGGAATCTACCTACCTGTGAATACTTATTTCCAGTCTATTGAATAAATATTTTTTGCGGGTGAATGAATGTCTAAATTTCCTATGAAAACTAGAAATAGCACACAGCGGACGGCATTGGCAATAAAGTATCCATGTCCGATCTCTAAGATTTTTAACCCTATTTCACACCAAATTTTAAAATACCAATCTAGACTATCTCTCGCTCTCGTATGCGCTATACCATAAAATAAACTCCATACCACTATGGCTGGTCTCTGGGTACCTAGTTATAATTTACACGGGAATCTCAGTTGACTCAGGTGGACCAAATACATTTTTGGACTCTAATTTCAGAAGGAATTTTTAGATGAAGAACATCATGGATGTGGTAATAATAATTAGCATACTTTGGGTCTTGTCGTGGCGTTTATTTCTCATCTCATTAGGTGCACAATAATATTGTACAGGTAGTTATAAATTTAAGTACGTGAAATTACAGAGTATAACAATAAAACAAGAGACGCTTTAGAAGTTGCAACCGATCACGTCTAGTCACGAGAGTGGAGTAGTGTGGTTCTCAGTTCTCGCCACCTATGAATCCATTTCTGTCGGCCGCCTCACCAAGCTATGTGAACCGCCTCTATCAGCGGCTCCTCGCGGCTAAGCGGCGTTAGATGCCGCTCGATGTCCGCCTCGCCACTTTATTATTTTGAATATTAAATTTTTTTTCGGGCCAGTTATTTTTGCGACCAAATATGATATTAATTACATATATAAGTCTTCACAGAACTCATTTTAATAGCGCTACAATATATATTGGCCATTTTTAAAGTAAACAGGCGCTCTGGTTAGATACTTGTTATAACTTTTCTATTACCCTGCCTTTAAGTTCTGTGTAGTTCAGTACGACACATAATTTCTCAACGGTAACCAGTAATCATGTCTATTATTAATTTCGCTGATTGTGAGATGCGATCAGTGATTCGTTTTTTAAACTCATAACACGGCAGTAAAGCTGCAGAATTTTGGGTGGGAGCTAATAAAAATGTGGTCGCTCAGGTGTATTTGTGGAAAATCTATATATGAAATAGAGTGACGAATAACCGAGTCGTTAAGGAGGTTTGAACGTGTGGAACGTATGAGTGAAGTAAGTATATAAGCCGAGGATAACCGCAAAAGAGCGGCATCATCAAATAATTAGATTTTGAGGAACAGCCTTGTCATAAGAGTTATCAATCGTGCGTGGGAAGATACATGAAAGTGACTGAGATGAAAGTGGTATGTCAGGATAGAACAGTGTGCGATTCTGTCCTCTGTCTACTCGGTCAGTTAGATAATTAATTTTCTCGCTAAGATTAACAGTTATTTTCCTAAAATGGATGCGTCCCTGACAACAGAGGTTCTAATTATAACACTGGTGACCCCGACTTCATAGTATAAGGGCTGTTTTTGTAGACTATTATTGACTCGTGAGGATTTTAATTGTGTGGTCTGAGTAACCAATTAGTAATCACACAAAAATATACTCTCAGAATCATCTACAGAAAACCATTTCCCTCTGACTCACTGTTTGAGTAATGTCAGCTTCTTGATATTCAATAACTCTATGTAAAAAGGCTGATACTTTATTTTCATTCCAACAAAGAACTCTATCAATATACATCTCATAATTATAATAGGATAGGATTACCATGAAGCCTAAAATGAAAACATTCTTTGGTCAATCCTTCCATATGTTTCTAGCCCCCAAAGCCTATAACATTTTGCCGGGCAGTATGAAACAATTCTCGATGGACAAACTCAAACACCATCTCAGGAGCTGATTATTGGGTGTTGGCAGAAAGAAAACTGAGCAAAGATTCATGGAAATGATCACATGAACAGAACATTATTTCTTTATGTTCATTTTTCTGTTTTGCATAGTGTTTCAATCATGAGATAGCGAGAGTATTTTTCCTAATATTTTTGGTTTAGATTTAAAAATATATATATATTAATAATAATAATAGTTTTCATATTTGTACGATAGACAACGGATGAGCCTGTCTCCTTTAGTACAGACTTCGGTCTAGTTAAGGAGATAGTGAACATCTCTTACATTATGAAGCTTGTTCGCCTTTTTGTATATTTATAAGAATGTTTGTATTGTATAATATGTACGTATATTAAGAATATGAACAAAATAAATAAAAAATATTAAAAAATAGTTGTCGATTCACTCGGATGGAGCGACCGACGTATTTATGACGTGTCTATAGCAAGGTATTTACATAAAACAGAACATACAAAACTTAAAGTTTATTGCAGGATAATTTACAATGGCAGGTACTACGAGTATAAAGTTAATTACGCGAATAAAGTGAAATACTGGAGTGACTCAATCGCCACATTGACGAAAGAACAGTCTACGGAAAAGTAGCTGGCTAGCTACTAGGACTCGTCCGTGGTGATGTATTGAAATCTGCTATTGGTCGATGCGTTTCGTTACTATTCAGGTCATGTCAGATGATTTGTTACGCGACCGTGTCTGTGGGGCGCGAGCAGGACCTTCACAGGTTATCTATGCCCGTCTCGACACAGAATTTCTCTAGTGAGACGGGCACAGTCTAAACAGAATTTTACATTGTATTATATAGTTACAAATAAAATAAATAAATTGCGTATTCATCATTTACGTTATCATCAGAAGAAATCTATAAATTTTCATAAAAATTAACAATTTTTTAAATTAAAATTATTAAGTACCTTTGTTATAAAAATAATTAAATTCATATTCTGCGTCAAATAAAAAAATACGTTATACCACCGCTGCAGATAATGTTTATCTGATTCAACAAAAATATTCATAAATTCATCTATAAATAAAATTAAAATCTCCCTGGCCACCATTATACTATCGACAAAGATGAATGAAATGTGAAAATACACGTTTACAAATTTATTAATAAAAAATAGCTTGTTATAAAGTTTACCGAAAGTATTTTTATATTTAAAATTTTTCAAATATATTTCAGGAATACGTTAATAAAAAACTATGGACGATTTAACACCGTAGTCCTTTAAGGGATCGGTTTCAGTTAAGTCAGCAGAGAACTAAGTATGCGATTTATCGATTCCATTATCGGTAAAGGTGAAAATATTAAAAAGTTGCGAAATTGTTTAATGAGCTATTTTTAACGTAATTTTTGTGTCAAATTTTAGTGAAGTAAACGCCTAATAAACTCTTTTAATTGTTTTGTTTCAAACAGATAAACATTAAATAAACACATTTTTTTATAAATTTTGTCCCATTGGATAACAAAGAAATTTAAGTTTCATCTTTATAATATTTATATCTCTGACATCTTTTTGAAAATTCGCTTTTCAGTAAAGTTTATGTCAACTGAAGAATGGCAAGTAACGTCCCGTATAACTTGTGCTGTTTTAAGGGACCAGTTTGGAATTTAAAAGTTCCCCACCAGGGCCGCTTACGTCTTTCTTCATTATTTTATTGCCATTCTTGGAAGTTTCCCGGCGCCCCGGCATCGGTAATATTCGATATCAACTTGTATTAGAAACGCCCCGGCCTGTCACACCGCCGAATGTTCCAGATTCCGGGAAGTCCCGGGATAAAATAGCTCAGGGCAGGAAATCCCGACGCCCTAAATGATGGTGAAATTTGTCGGGGTGGCGAAATGGTCTGAAATCAGGAAATATCTACGATACGAAGTTATAGTACACAGCTGAAGTGTGAGACTGGGGATTGTGTAGGCTTCAGTAACGCACGTATAATAAAATTATCTAAATAAATAATAGTTTTGAATTTTCGAGTTTTCTGCCTTAGGTCGGTTTTGTCATACCCACCCATTATTTTATTTATAATTGAATTATTGTAAGGACAACATACAAAAGTTATTAACCGTTCCAATAAAAATGTAATCATCACTATTACACCGGTCTACCAAATAAGCCGCTAAATATCTCATGAAATAGCAACTGTATAAAATATATATGTATGTGTGTGTATGTGTATATGTGTGTGTATATACTCGTATCTCGCTCCTTACATTGAATCGAAAACAAAATAATGATTGAACAAATTAATAATGATTTTCTAATGAACACTCTTAATAAAACTAACTTGTCGTGTAGAAGAACTTTAAGTGATTTATTATTTTTATTTAAAGTAGTAAATGGCATGCTGGACGCCTTTAATTTAACTGAACTGATTGTATACCACGTTCTCGAGCGGAGTACCAGGTCGTCAGCGCTGTTCCATGTAAATGCATCATATACAATTTTTTATAGGAATGCATCCACACAAATACTTCATAGGCCTGGGAACGATTTTGGTTTTATAGATCTATTTCGATGTTCAATGTTTATACATAATAAAATGATGTATTTGATGCTGTTCTGAGTCAAACGTGTAATTGATTTTGGTACTAGGCCATTCTGTATTAAACTTAAACTTTTATCGTTAAATTTAATAAATATATATATATTTTAAATCACTTTTATTTATTTCTGTTATATATATTCCATGCTCCCTGTGTAGCTGCATATCTTTTTATTTTCACAATTATTTTTGTAAAAGTACTTAAGGGCGTGAACATAAATAAATATGTGTGTTATTGATTTAAAATAAAATCTAAGCAAAATATTTCTTTAATGTTTGCTTTCTGTATTTCACATAAACCTTTATATAACTTTTTTGCTACTACTAAAGTCGCAAATTATTTGCTAAGTGGAACCAATACGCGAGTTTCATAACTTGCAAAATGGTTCCGGGATAGGGTGAATCCTTTCTGCCAAATAAACTGTAGTAATAGATAATATGCATGTGTACATTTTCCAACAATATGCTCACGCACAAATATTAACAAGACACTAACTTCTTATTAATTAATTTAATGGAAAATATATATGGAAGTATGCGGTAATTACAGGGCTAACCACCTGTCTTCGGCTGGCTAAGTGATCACTTTATATATATATAGCGTTCCCCAATTCTCAACCCTCAATCTCCACATTTATCAATTTTTTGAAAGTTGTATATATCTTAGTATGTGGACTCACTTCGAGTACCACTACACCATCTATGGACCAAACGTGATCATTCATTTTTCCTTTTTTTTCAAACAGCACATATGTCATCACTATGAGAATCTGATTTTTTTGAAATTATTTTAAAGCAATATTTTTTATCTGTAAAATGTTTTTTAACATATACTAGAATACGCCTAAAAAATCAATATTTTTCATTTTTTATATATGTTGTATATGTACAAAAAATATAAAATAATCTAAAATTAATTGATGATTAAAAATACAATACTGAATATTTATGGAAAACGTAAAAAACAGATATCATTTTTAGACATTCTCGTACTTTGCTCAGACAAATGCATGTATACATAAAGTATATACTTGTTTACTTATGTATACAATTTTGGGGAAAATGAGGTTTATATTTATTGTGGGTTTTTGTTGTAACCGACATCAGGCCTGTCGATAATAATCATACCCATGGCAGAATAACCCAAAAGATTCAAAACCATTATCTGACAACCGTGAAAAACTACCACTCAGTTTACATAAATAAACAATAGAAATCTCTTAGAAATCTTTTAAAAAAAATACATTTTTTGAATAAATATCATTATCACGTAATAAATCTAGTTGATAGTAATTTTTGTGGATTACATGTAAAGCTAGGGGTTACTGTAAAATCTTGCGGATTACTTATAAATTTTTACTATTACCATAATATTAAATAACAATGATACATCTTTTCACGTTCACAATTTTTTCAGTTCATGTTCCTAACTGTATAAGTAAAAAAATACAGATTTATTTGATTATGTTTTTAAAAATGGAATAGTAGTTGTATCAATTTGAAATATTACAGAATACAAGTTCAAAATTTGTGGAAAATGTTTTGATTGCTATAGCGAAAGTGGAGAACGCGCTTCCCTGGATAGGAAGAGGTACAGTTTGTTTTCTGTATATTTTTCTAGTTGATTCATGTAATTCGTATTAAAGTATCACAGAACTATGTTCTGAAAATGCAACTTCATAACAAAAATGTGTTCTTCTTAATTAATTAATCACTTGTATTAGATATTTTCGTGATTCAAGGCCTCAGTGGAAAAATAATAAATATTTAATGATATCACATTTTTATTTGTGATTCAGAACATTTTAAAAATTTGATATTTAAAAAATAGATAGAATATAATTACAAACTAATAAGTTAAAAATACACTCATATACACACATACTAAATATACTTGATTCTTGCTACTACCAGTGCCGAAAGGAATTTTTTTACTTTATGTAAAGACTTTCTTCAACCAAAAATCGCCCATTTAGATAGTAAAAATTGTATAATATAATATCTAACATTACCATTTGAAAACCCCACTAAATCGATGTATTATATATTATAATATCAGATTTCATCTATCATATTGTGTCCATAGAATTGTGCACAACAAAAGCTATTATCCTTGGTTATTTGGAAATTGCTTTCGGAACCATTCGGTAACGTAGAAATTCTTTACGTTTTTATCCTTCCATTTGTAGAACAAATCATTGTAAGAATTCAATTTAATATAGAATTTGCAGCACATTTAATATAAAGAATTTTTTCCGTCGTTATACCTATTTGATCAGTGCTATCCTTGTGGGTGGGACTCAGAATTGGGAGATATCATCTAAAAGAGGGTAATCTTTATTCTTCAAAAATTATTGTCCGTCCCATTATCTCCTCTGGTATATTCAATAACGTATTCCTTAATGTTACTCTTTATTTTTATTGCCAGTCCATACAAGTTGTGATCAATTTACGATAAGTTTATTTAAGATCTTCAAAGTAATTTTTCCATACTTCACTTTTAAGTTTAAAGTTGTATAATTATAACGTAAGTAAATATACAGAGTACCGGTCATACTATCCAATACAGTATTCGTGTACAGTAACAGTGCTTATTTTATTTTGTAGTTGAGTTCGTATGTAATATTATATATATAATACTAAATTAGCTATCAATGTATTTCTCTTACTGCGAAACTCATGGTTAATATGTCTTGTCTTCTCTTAATTTTAAATAATTCCTATTTTAATTGTCAGTGTGGTAAAGTTTTTTAGTTACTGTAGATTTATAATTTTTTTATTTATTTTCATTTAATTTATTTGCCTATGTTGACGGATGAGATTCTCGAGTCGAGAAATTCTCCCAGACAGGCATTATGCTCCCGTAAGGTTCTTTCGAAACAACTTTCTACTTTCGTAATCCACTGTGAACACAGTCTCGGTGAATCGCTATCTGGCGCCTCACTTCGCGCTTCTTGTACGTCAAATGTCAATCCATTAATCATCGTTGCCCCAATCGTCAGTTCGGTGAATTTGAATCTTCCCGCAGTAGTTAAAATAAAATATTTTTTTATAATTTAAACCATTCTAAATGTATTAATTAGAAAGATATACATATAAAATCAATTCTATCGAAAAATATTGTTGTTGCGCCACCGGGATTCGAACCTGGATCTCTTTCCAATCCGGGGAAGGTGCATTAACCAATTGAAATATTTCATTGATTCTAATTTACATATTGAATACAAAAAACTAATTGAGTAGCCAGTTTATTTTTTGTTATATGATTTAGGACATAAATCAAAGATATATATTAATTATTGATAAATTTCTCAAATATTTATTTCGAAGTACGTAGGCTTAAAGCTTTCATGATTTTGTAAAAATTGCATACAATAGTATTTTCCGTAACGGTGCAGAATTTGAACATTTTCGACTTGTAATTTAGTCAGGTATCCATAAAACATTGTGGACTAGGTCTGCTACACCCTGTTTAGTAAGTACTAAGATTTCAACTCAACAACTTCTCTGAGATTCAGAACACGATTTAGATTTTTTTTTAAACGAGCTTCTAAACCAATTTTAGTTGCTTACAAGCATTTATGTATAATTTTATGTTGACACGTAGATCCTTGAAATATTTTTTCTAGTAATTAATTATATAAGGGAAGAATGTTTTTCATACATTTTTTATTTTACATTTGTTAGAAGATCGATGATGTTCAAAACGATAAGTAATCATGTTTCGTTTCTTGTATTGCGGTGTACAAAAAATATGAAATTAAAGGTATAATTACAAATTGGTAGTAAAATAACACAATTTAATTTTAATACGTACATACATATATTACCTAATATTTATAAATAAATAAATTTATAGTCATGCGAACAATATTTTTTTCATTTTCCATTCGTGGACCTGTAAAAAAATGAAAATTATAATATAATATATTCATATTGTATCTCGCAATACGCCTTCCGTGGTGTGAAGTTTTCTAAATATAAATGCACATTGTTTGGTCAGAATCCTAGAATGTAATTGAGCAAAATTTTGATGATTTAAAATATAATACACATTTATATCAGTGGGGTAGGGAAGGGAAGGATGCTTATGTGTTGCGCTTGATTTTCGAATGAATGGTATTCAATATGACGTCGTACATCGGTGGGAGGGGATGGAGTGGCTAGAGGGTGAGGAAATGTAGCTATGGTTTACGCGAGAACCTATAGAGCAAGAGGGTGGCATTCAATATATAATGTAATATATATTTACATCGTAAGGAGGGGGTGGGCTGGCCATGGGAAGGAGGGAGAACATGTATGTTTTACGCAAAGTCCTAAAGAGCTACTGTGCAAAATTTGAATTGATAGCATTAAATTTAAATCACATTATTTTGGATAGAATGAAGAGAGTTTAGCACAGTATTCTAAAGAGTAACTATACAAAATTTGGTTTAGGTAAGTCAAATGGTGTAGGATTGTAAAAGGGAACAGACCGACAAACATTCAAATATATATATTTATTTAATTTATTAACATATTATATAATCATGTGAGCATGCCATCTTATTATATTAACATTTTACATTTCAAATAAAGTCATAGCCTTGTGTAATGAAAACAGGTTTAACATGCACGGCGCTTGAAAGGTACGCCCGAAGCCAAACATCTTCAAAGCAATCTAATTAATAAATAACAAATTTGTTTTAATCGCTTGATTTATATAATTAAAATATACCTATGTTGTACGATTATTTTATGCATGTGTTGATTCAACTAACTAAAATCACAAAACCACGGCAATTAATTGTTTAAGTATAAACCTAATATTGATTTTAGGTTTATACTTTCAACGAAACTAAATGCTGAATACATTATGAATAAAGTTTATTTGAGATTAGTCTTGATAAATGAGTAATCTGTGTACAGTTGACTTATTATTTATGATAAATATTTCATAACTTGATTAACAGTCTATCAAATTATTTTTTAAATTCTAATTAAATGTATTAATTAGAAAGATATACACATAAAATCAATTTTATCGAAAAATATTGTTGCTGCTACCGGGATTCGAACACAGATTTTTGACGACAAATTTTCGAACCCATGTATTACATTTTTCAAATTAATACATCTATCGTTCCATTATTTGAAAGCTATCTACTTTGTTTTTACGGAATCTCAAATACCTTTGAGTAAACCGATAACAGACGCCAGAATTAACAATTAATTTTTATTAAATTTTGGACACATTGATAAAACTTATATATTATTTAGGAGAACATATTCTTATTGTGAAGTAATTATTCAGAACATAAGTCTGTGATATTTTAAATGCAAATTAAATGTATTAATTAGAAAGATTTATATATAAAATATCTTTATCTATTGGTTAATTCACCTTCCACGGATTGGAAAAAGATCCAGGTTCAAATACCGGTAGCAACAACAATATTTTCGATAAAATTGATTTTATATATATATATATATCTTTCTAATTACTACATTTAATTTGTATTTAAAATATCACAGACCTACGTTATGAATAATTACAATTTCACAATAAGAATGTGTTCTCCTTAATTAATTATCTTTTCATTTATATCATTATCTTATGGTTAATATTGAAAAATTGTAGGACATGGAAAGGTAAATGTGTTGATGACATACTCGTACATACCTTATTCTTCTTCTTCCACGGCACTACATCCCAGGGTGGGATTTGGTCTCCTCCACAGTGCTCTTCACTGACTCCTATCCCTGGCCATTCTTGTTCAGTTCCCAGACCCTCCCGTCCTGCACCAGTCCTATTCCACACAGTCCTTGCCTGCTTCTAGGTCACTTCCACTCGGTCATGATCTTTAGTAGATACCTATAATCTTGATTTTTCTTTGATGGATGTGTATTTAAATTACCTAACAGAGAATCGAGTAATACCTTTTAAAAACAATGAATGATTTTGAATAATATGGTTTATATAGAGCCTTCAACTTGCTATGGCTGACTTAATAGATAATGATAATATCTCAACTAAAGTAGAAACAATAAGCATAGTAGATTACAACTTTTACCAATTAATTAACAAAGATTAGTTTCACTTTAACATATTACGTTTGAACGTTAGAACCATTAATAAGAATTTTGATGATTTACTAACTTTAATCCACAGTATTAATACAGATTTACATATAACAGTACTAACCGAAACTTGGCTCTGTAATTACATTTATATTTTTGACATTCCTGATGATAACTGCAGTGTACAGGTCATGGGACCTTAAAATAGACGCATTTAATAAATCTCTAGATCAGTTTTTTAATAAAAATAAAAATATTCATAACCAAATTATTTTAGGTGACATTAATATCAATATTGCCGAAAATTGTCATGGAACTCAAGCAAAAGATTATGAAACAAACTTAGCAGTGCACTGTTTCTTGTCGTGCATACAATACATATATATACAAGAATCTAATCTACATCTGAAACCATATACACTGGAAACAAAAATTACTGATCATTTCCCTGTAGATCTATTAATAGATGTTAAAACTACAAAAAAAAACAATGAACCCAGTACAAATCAAAAACATATTTACTAAAATTAATTCATGCTATAAACAAACTAAAATGGAATGATCTTTACTTCATCGGTAAAGCTAATAATGCTGCAAATTAGTTTATAGAGACGATCTACGAACACAAAGGTTTTCAACTACAATGATTAGAAAAAATAATACCTGCTAATTTTCATATATTGTATAATTATAGATGTAGATATTTTTTTTATTTGTTGTAAACAAATTCTTACATCTAGTATATATTGATCTTGTGTTATATAAATTTTGATAGCCACCCCCATAATTCAAGATCTCTCTTATTTATTTATTACTCTACTATTGTTTTTCTTTATTACCGAATGTACAAAGTTTATTTGAGCACTTATATGAATCAAAATCGGTTGGTTTGATAAATAAACTAGCTCCTTCTGTTTCTTGAAAAAAATTAAACAATAACCTTTGATTGGCCGCTGAAAAATACTTTTAAACGATCCGGCGCCTTCGAGTAATTGAAACAATATACAACAGCTATCGCTAACGAGGTAATTAATAGGTAGATTATCTGAAGTTAATTGAAAAATAAAAAAGGGGTTCCCGAATTGAATGTATGGAGGTCGTATACTGTGTGCGTTCAGGTTCGCATATTTATGGCTCAGAGGTCGACCAGGGTCGCCCCCTGGGTGGGTTCATTCAGTCCGGCATTGAACTGAGCGAGATCCGAATACCTAATGAGGGTTGAAGGTTCGTACAAAGATTTCGACATTTTCCGGTCGAATCAGCCTACATTTAGTCGTTTTACATGATTTCCGAATTGAAAAATCTTTCGTTTTCCACAGTTTCTCTTATAATTAGTGGATTCACGATTATTATTTGAATTTTAAATATAAAACTAATTTTTCATTTAAGATGTAACTAACTTTTTATTAGGCTGCTTTTCAGCAGCCGTAGGTAAGATCACACTGACAATATATTAAAAAGTGGCTCTTGTCTTCTATTGGTTCATAGCGACCAGAAGGGAAGAAAAGGTTTCTTAAAACAATTGATTATGACTATTTTATTAATGCACCCTCAATAAATACATTTAATAAAGGATTATTAAAATACTAACAGACGAAATAGTACTGGTTTGATCTGAGAATATTTTTCTCAGTTTCCTTAATTTCTTTCTTGATTTAACAAGAGTCTCGTGCGAACCCTCCTCCTCCCCAAGCCTCCACAATCTCATCCTTGGGTGTAGATAAACTTATCTCTACCTCTTTTGACTTGTTTTATCACTCTTGTTGCTTCCAATTCTATGCATCTTCTTCGTGCGTAGCTTAATCTGGTCATGCTAGATCTATCGTAGATTTCCTTACATTTTGTATCTGACACCAAGTCGTATACATTTTTTTTGACATTCTTTCATCACTTGAATATTCTGCTGTTCCTCGTCTCCAAAACATATTAGCAAACATACCTTAATATGTCGACTATACCAAAATCATATACATATTTGTTCATTCTTCATTGTGTTATATATATATATTCAAACATTCTGTCAATATTTACCGTGTTTGTTTGTTTGTTTCTGCAGTTGACTCGGACATAATATATATTCTGAATACGCACAAAAAGATTGAGAGATCACTCCTTGTTATTTTCACCCCTTCTGTAAACGTCCAGCAGCTTGAAGAGTCAGAACTGGCCGGTAATATATTCAGGTCCCAATAGGCGTAGAAAAAGTTTTCCGTAATACAATATGTTTCCAAACCCGTAGGTAACTCGAAATATATTTCGTGATATTTTTACTAAAATTCAAGGAAAAACCTAGACATGTAAAACAAAAGAAGTATTTATTTATATCAATAATTTTGTTTAAAAGTTCTTTTAAACAGTTATTTCAAACAAATATCGGATATCTCATAGAGACAAAGCTATTTTTTTATTATATATAATGGAAAATATCTGGAAGTATGGGGGTAATTACAGGCTTTCGACCTGTCTTCTGTATACATATATAAAACGTTCACCAATTCTCACTTTTCAATCTCCACATTTATCAAATTTTTGAAAGTTGTATATATGTCAGTATGTGGGCTCGCTTCGAGTACCACTACACCATCGCCATCTATGTACCAAATTTGGTCATTCATTTTTGCTTTTTTTAAACAGCATATATGTCATCACTATGAGAATCTGATTTTTCATATATACATATATATATATATTTTTTTTTTTCCTTTTTTTATTAAATAGAGATGCGTACACGGAATACATGTCACATCAATATTCTTACTATTTTCAAACTAAGCTAAACGCTTGTGCTATGAAAATAGGACTAACTTGCTGGTATCCTGGAACGAGGCGCGAACCCCCGACCACTAGATCGCTAGGCCAGCGTCTTAACCACTACACCAACAAGCTACTCAAAATTAAATATAATAAAAAAATAACTCTGTCTCTATGAGATATCTGATATTTGTTTAATAACAGTACCTTTGTAGGTAAAAATCCAGTAATTGTGTGCTCTTTGACATATTCAAATATTGCTAAGTTATTTCAAAGACTAATTTTTTTAAACCTCACATAGCTCGAATCACTAACTACTGAATACTGATCTTGATATAGAACATACAGTGACGTTAGCGATCAGTTTACTTGGTAACTTGTGGAATAAAGAATATTGACTACATAATCTACTCTACTCTGATAATTTAACCATATCTTTACTATGCTTTTTTTACACGTTTCTCATGTCTACTTATTTTAACCTGCTTTTACCCTGGTATAACTTTATACTCCGTTTCTTTAATATGCTCTTACGTTAATGTTCTTTACTCTATTCTTACATGTCTTTAGTCTGTATCAATTTTTTTTCTTTGTTACTTTAACTTATTTTCTACTGGTCTCCTTTTTGATTTTTCTGTTTTTTACTGTTTATTTATTTTGTTTAAATTAATTCTACCTTACTTCTTACTTATGCACATATCAATTTTCAGGAATATTAAAAACAATAATAAATATATAATTAATCTAACGGCTACCTATCTCAGAACAGGTACTTTATATGTATTTAGTGAGGTAGGAAGCGGCTTGCATACAAATAATATTTTATACTTATTATATTTGCATTATTATCATTATGCGTATTAATAATGTAAAAATTATGTAAGCTTCAAAATAAAATTATTTTACTAATAAACGTTGATTTATCGGCATTAAAATCAATTCTCCAAAATTTATTACGAGAAATTATATCATCTCTAAATTTAGACTTATCACTAAATTAGAGATATAAAGCCGATGGAGAAATATATTTGATCATTTTTCCAGACATTTCCCATTCGGAAGAGTTCCTCCATACCTTTGATACCTATCCATTAGTAAATATTTTTATTTTTATTTATTATCTTTTTTATATTAACCACTAAAATGAGTTTAAATACATCTACCGGTTTCGAAAAATACCATTTTCTTCTTCAGGATGTCATAACTAACTAAAACATATATTGTTTCTTTGACAGAATCTATTTTTAAAAACAAAAAAAAATTTTTTTTAGTACCTAATTCAAATCATTACTTAATACAAATTTACTCGAATAATTTTTAGGAAAAAAATTTAGAATGGGACTCGTAGTTAAATTTAGTTGGTTGTTTATAATTTTTTGATTAGTTTTACACGCTTTATTTATCTCCAACGATTCCAAATTATTTAATTTGTGACCAACACCGTTTATATGCAAAATTGACAATCCCAAATTTTTATCAAAATCATTACCAGTTTCTATCAAATGATTAGAAAATTCTGAAAACCCACTATTGTTCAAACATCTCAAATGCTCCCTTACTCTTATATTAAAATTTCTACCCGTTTTACCAATATAAAATGCAGCACAATCCTTGCAACTAAGTTTATAGACACCATAGTAAATATTTCTTCGCCAAAAAATTTTTCGTTGACCAACGCCCTTTTGACCTTGTACTCCTCCTTGCCTCCCAACTTTGAGGTATAATATTTGAGATATTATATGACAGCGGTTCACGAGTTGGCGCACATGTATGCCAAATATGAACTGTATTTAATATCTCACGAACAACTTGTGTGTGACACGTGTCGAATCAACTCCAAACTAGCGTAGCACCATGCACCGCTAGAGTGCAATGCGACTAGCGCCACGTGGTGCTCCAGCCGGGCGTATTGCCGAGCGCCCCGCTTCACGAGTTACTTCTCTGCCAGTCTCCAACTCGGAAACAGCCTTCACTCTAACTTTTCACGTCATTCATAAATTGAAATCGCATTTTTCATCGTAACCTATATTGAACAAATCAAGTGTTCATATGTAAGTGCTCTTTTATTCTCATCGCGACATCAATTCCTTTCATTCTTCACTTTAGTGGTAACATTTAGAAGTAAACATGATTCTCTACGCCCCATGAAAATTATGTTAATGCTAGTTCACTCCTTCGTGAGTGCCCAACATTGTCTCTTTTCGATGGAACTGCTTGTTTGTCACTTCCCACAGTACATAGCAGCATTAGCGACTCCTACATATGAACACACGTCGATTTCATTAAAATATTGTTCATTTTTGTATTCGCCCGCCTGCAAAATTAACTTTTTTTGATACAAGACCCATTTCGTCGTCCATCTATCAAAAAAACGTATCTTGTTTTTTGTTAAAATTGAGTTACGACTGGGTTACGTTGCCCAAACACATTCCCATAACCCATTCAAATTTTATTACATTAAAACATTTTAACGTAACCACTCTAATTTCGATGTATCATTCATTCATACGAATGACAGTAATAAGTCATATTTATGGAATAAATACACCTCACACTGTCTTTAAATCAAAAAATAACCGAAAAAATCGGTAAGATTTTTTTTTATTATATATTATAAAAATTCCGCACAATTTGTTAATACAGGGTGTAACAGACCTATTCCACAATATTTTATGGTTGGATACCTGCCGAAACTTAATTTAGAGTCAAAAATATTCAAGGAATATATGCTAATTCTGTACCGTTTCGGAAAATTAGATTGTTTGAAATTTTAAGTTTCAGGACTACGTACTCCGAAATACATATTTTCGAAATTTATTCATTATTAATATGTCTTTGCTTCAGGCTCTAAATCATCTAACAAACGATAATCTACCTGCTCGAAATTCGATGACTTTTAATTTTTTGTATTAAATATATAATTTGGAATCTGGTGGAAATAATGGAAGAAAGGAAGGCACTTACTGTTTCGATTTGCCTGATGCTGGATCAATTGTCTCTCCTTTCCAATCACAAGACATGCGGCGCAGAATATGTAACAACACAGTTGACACTCGCGTAAAAGGATTGTTTGTATATTTTAGCGGAATTAAATTGATATTCATTAATTAATATTAGCGGTAGTAAAGCGGATTGAAGCGACGACAAATTAGCCCGTATACAGTTCTAAGCACACACTAGGCTCGTTGCAGTTCGAGAGTGTTGATTTCAGCGACCTCTTTTCTTCTTCCTCGTGCGCAAAAGGGACAGGTTAGGAAAAGAAAGAGAAGGAGATAGATATAGGTTTAAATTTTAATTATCGTGCATAGACGATGTGCATGTATGAGTGCGTTAAACGGTGCTAACAGAATCAATAAATATTTAAAGTAATCGAAATAATCGCATAATTACGATTTTTTTTGTAATGTTTATATCTCTGGCATAGTTGAGATTAGGCACATATTCCTTGAACATTTTCAGCTCGCAATTTAGTCGTATAAAAATTGTGGACTTACATGTTGCCTGTTACATCCTATATATTGACTGCTGTAAAATCAACAAATTCAAGATGGGATATCTGTATTATATTCGGACGGCCATATGGTTAATATGGAATACTTTGAGTTAAGTAATTTCAAAAGTAATAAATTATTTAAAATATAATTACGTTTTTTGAATGTATTGGGGACATCACTGTTAGAGCTGTTACTGTTACGTATTCAATTGCACAAGCAATCTACACATTACATATATATATAAACATACGTATACTGCTAGAAACAATCTCGCAAATATTCAGGTTTCTTAACTGCGTAATAAATAGTCTCCATCATCACCCGTTACCACTGGCGTAACTAACGCCACCGCAGGCCCCACAGCCCTCGTACGCATTAATTAAAAGCCATAAATCTCAAGGACAGGAATGTGTGGTGTTCTATTCGTTGTACCCCTCGGGGAACATGGCGTGATAAAACGTAAGTACAATTCAAAAAATATTTCAATTCCACATTTTGACCGACAAACCTGAGATTTAGTCACAAACACACGCGATATGTTGCCGCAAATTTGATCGTTGTTATTAAACATTGCCTGAAAACGACGATAATCTTGCTTACATACTAAGTGAAATAAGCTGTTATTTAATGTCTTTCAGAAAATGTAATTAAATAACAATCGTTATACGTTTCTATCACCTGAGATTTTTTTTTAAATATCGAGCAAATGTAATTGACTCCTCCCTGCAAAACGCTATACGTGATGTCACATGAGAAAGTATCCATCCCCAAGTATGTGTACCACCTAATTTAAAAAAAAACAGAATGGCTCTCAACATGTCTGAATCCACGATCTGCCTGTTGGCCAATCAAATGCCCGCTAAGCGGCAGGCGTCTATGGAAAGAAAAATGGCCGGGCTGACAATTTTACTGGCGGAAAGGAAGAGGTCTGGCGGTCTGCCACTCAGGGTGCGGGCTATAATGAGAAAAGGTAGCGATAATCAGAAGATGGTGTAGCTCTCAGGGGCCGAGGCGAGTTGCCTGGCATTCTCAGCCTTGAGGATGGATAATTTGACGGTGAGACCACCAAGGCAAAACTTCTGTAGCACGTCAGGCGATTTGTGGAACAATACTCGATGACGACTTGATGAGAGTCTACTCTGAGCTCGGCTGGATCTCCAGGCCCTGGGACAATAAGAATGTCGACATAAAAGAAGAATGAAGAAATAAGTAAATGTGAAATTAATATGAAAACTAATGGATTTTAATGAGGTTAGCTAGGACATGTGGCTGTCAGTTGGAGTGATAATTTATAGAATTATAATAATTTATGTGAACAATTTATGTATATTTGTGCATTTTTAGTGGTCTGTGGCCCTGACTTGGCGAAAACCCAGACAGTGTAAGTGCCGATCGAAGCCAGTCGGTGACATGAGGTCCGGGGACTTGGTGGTCCATTCATGACACAGAAGGACGCCATGTCAGCCCGGGCAGCATGTGACAATACATCGGTTTTTACAATAGTTGATAGATAGACGAAGACATTTTATATGATATACAGTGTTGTTGTAGGTAAGATCACTTAGAAATTATGTGTAATAGTTTTTTTATTTGTTTTAAATGGTTTTTTAACATATTATTTGATGCCCAAGAAGATATACAGTGTTGTTGAAGGAGTTGTCACAATTAATACACTAACACTTTACTGGAAAAAAAATAAGGAATTTATTTTTGACATAATTTTTAAATTTCATTTGTTAGGAGACGGTTATTAGGTGGGTATATAGTACTATTTTTAATTCAATATATTATATAGACAATTACTGAATTCACAAATAAGTTCTTTACCTACCTGCCAATACGTGAAAGGACATTTATTTTAATTGTCAATCATGTGAGTGTTGTGACTTTTTGAACATATGAATTTCTCAAGAAAGTAAAACAAAAGTTTGACGTTAATGGGTACTGAATAAAATACGTAGTTACTTTTATAAAGAGTAATCTTTTTGGTCCCTTTTTTATCATATATTTTTCTGAGATTACTATAATATGAAAATTTTGGGAGGGGGAACGAGTTAAGATGTGTTTACACACCAAAAATTCTTCCGGTAGTTTTCCTCATAATTTATTGTATGCTTTAAAAAAATTAAATTGAAAAATGTTTAAAGAAAACCCAATTTAAAATAAACCAATGAATAATAAAAATCATATAATAGTCAAACAAAGTTTTTGTAGCCATCGTAAATTTATGATCTTACGAAAATATTGAAATATTAATGGAATATCGATTTACAAACATAATTTGTGATACTATAAACAGATTGGAAAAAATAGATTTATAAAATAAATATACTGTGTTTATTTTGCTATCAAAAAAACCCACAAAAATGTTACTATATTCATAGCGTGTATTATTTTAAAATACAGAGGATATTAATGAAATATTAATAAAATAAATATTTAAAATGTAGAGGAAATATGAGGATATTATATTAGTCTGTTTGTTTGCAGAGTATTTATTTGGGTTAAGATTTTTTTTATTCACCATTTTTTTAAATGTTTTAGAATGTATGGAATTATAAATGAGTATGTCACGTAAAATAAATCTATATAAAAAAAAAAGATAAATTAAATAAAATTTGAGGACAAACTTCTTAATGGAAAAAAAATTAAGAATCTGAGTCCAATTTCTGATAAACTTATCGAACTGGTAAGTGAAGACCCAATGCGTAAAAAATTTACGAATGTTATCCAATCATCCTAGAAGCTGGAACTCAGAAATACAAAAATTTATGAATTTCTGAAAGAAAAATAAAATTCACAATTAATTCATCAATAATGGCTATTTTACCGTTCAATGGCAAATTAAAAACACTATATGTAATTCATAATAAAAATATAAATTTTTAAATATCTTTCAAAAATGAGTAATATTTATATACTTTCTTTATTTAAAAAATCAACAAACATAATAGCAAAATGATTTACGCTGTAACCGTAAATTTCACAATGATTGAGTACGACACTGACAGCTGTCATATATGTTTTTTTTACACTGCAATGCGATACGGACCTAACGGACATAAGTTATTATGGTAGTGTTGAGAATAATAACAAATTATTTTATAACACAAATTAAATTAATCAATTAGGCCGATATATAGAAAAAATCTATGTATCGAAAGAATAATTTTGGTTGCTGTCGGAATTACCGAAATTATTTTTTTGATATATACCTATCTAGATTTTTTCTGTATGTCTTTCAGCTTCATCATTTAATTTGTATTAAAAATACCACAGAACTAAAACAGAGATGCGTTTTAATTTTTTTTAAATATATATATATTTAAAATATATATGTATTGTTATGTAAGAAATTAATCCCTCAAGTTGGTATCTTTTTTACATCTCGCCGCGTTTATATAGCGGTCAACATTGACCCTCGCGTAAGTACCTATATTCGTAGCGGAAGACAACACCGCACGGCGCCACTTCTGCTCTTGGAAGCGTGCGGTTCGGCCGACCGCGGAGAAAAATCTGTTACGTACTCAATCGGAAGGAATGTCAGGGTAAGAATCATATCTAGGGAATTCTAGTGCACCATCTGTATAATAATGTAGAATCTAATAAATATAAATATATATTTTAATCAAAGTAATCTCTTCCTATGCAGAAATGACAATTTCCTTTTTCCTAGCTACGGGGTAGAGGTACCTAGTAAATTGGAGATTTTGTCACCATTTGGGATGGAGCAATGGGATGTTCTCTCTCTATTGATCATCGTACACATCCAGCGTGACGGCCACGATCCTGCATTTGGAGGATCGGAGGGATACGTTAGTTACTGCGCACGGGACTTTAAGGTTATGCGTCCCGTTATTATTTATTTATTAGTGTTAAATGAAACCACTGATTATCACCACGGAGGTGGAAATATCTTCGTAGTCAAGATTTGGATACTTACAAATTGTACTTTGTAGCATCGCTATGATGGTGTACAGTTGGATTACTTCGGATGTGAGAGGCTTGCCGCAGTGGTTGTATTCAACTGTGCTTTAGTGTTATTCTTGTTTCCATCGTTTGTCTTGGTGGCACTTAATGCCCGAATAGAGAAGTTACTTGTAATCAGATAATACTCTTTTGTATTAATCAAATCTAGTGAAAATGAACCTTATCCATTATCTATAATTAATTCCCTCACAGTCCGAGTTACATAACACTATAAATTTACCACAGGTAAAAGAGAAAGGTCATCAGCTGAAGGTAAGTGAGCAGGACTCAATTTCAGCCGAACCAACACTTTCATGCTTACCAATTGATTTATCGGTGACGTGAAGTGATGGCAGATAGAACGTCGAACGCTCTGTCCCGCCCGTAAGATGGCGCCCAACGTGGGGCATTATTTCGGCCCGGAACGATAAGATTGGAATTTAGAGTCACTCACGAGGGGACAATTTTTCTCTCACTTGTAGTTGGCGCCCTAAGCATTGCGTAATGTCGATTTGGAAAAAATTTTACTAATTCTTTTTTTTTGGTATCTGTTATAGTGATTTTCTTGAGTATAACGGAAAGCTAGAGATGTAAAAATGGCTGTGTAAATTTCAATATCACAAAATTGGGTATGAAAAAAATTTTTAGATGATAGATTTGAAATACCATTCTTTTTTCTACTTGTAGAGTAAATTTTTTAAGTCGCTTGTCAAATTTCACATGTAAATGAAAATTTTTTGGTTGAAGAATGTCACAATAACATAATTTTGTCACATGGATTATGCAGGTGGTATTACACGTGTTGAATGATTTTTGGATGATACCATAGCACTAATGTGTAATGTAGATATATTTTTTCAATGTGACATTTACATAAGTATCTTGATCCCTCACCGTCCGAACTATACAACACTTTATAAATTTACACACAGGTGAAAAAAAATGGTCGTCAGCTGAAGGTAAGTGAGCACGACTCATTCCAACCGAACCCACACTTTCATGCATACCGATTGTTCAGCCGGTGACTGATTTAACGAAGCGTTGGCGGATAAAACGCCGACCACTCCATTCAAGAGTGACAAAAAAGGGCTTACTTCTTTAGTGGGGATAGTTTATTCGCGGTATTGACTTAAGCCGAGTGCAAACAGTCTATTGGTCAATTTCAAAATTTGAATGCGCCAATCAATGCGGCATGTGCCATTCAACTGAAAGCACCAAAAAAACGTATTTTTAAATGATTGGCTTATACGCGGTATTGAATTTATATAAACGATATTCTCGTATATTAATATGGTGTAGGACTATCCAACTAAATACCTGAAGGCTACCAAATTACCCATTTTGTGGGTAGGTTGAAACCCTCCCCGAATTTGTCAATATATATTATTTAACATAAATTATTTTTGAAACTAGGTTGTATGTTTTATTTATTATATATAGGTACTACAAAAAATAGATTTCATGTTGTATTAGGCTTTCGGTGTATAATGACTATACACTAGTATTCTACCCCGAGTTACAATTTTGATATATCTCATTTTTGCCTGATTTTAGTATCTGAGTTCGCAAGTATGAAATCTTTTCTTAATAATATAAATTCAAGTACAAATAAATTCACGTAATTACAAAAAATTATCTACTTCTATATTTTAAACCCCAACGAAATTTTCTTTAACAAATAATTAAAATTTTGGCATGATTTTTATTCCACGTAAGCAAATATTTCAAAAATGAAGTGAAAAACACTGAAACTTTTTAAGTAAATTACATGCTAACAGTCCTCTGATAAATTGAAATATTTTCCATACTCCAGTGATTGTAGTGCCGATCCTTTGTGACTCAAATTTACAAAAGAAAATTGTTGTTATTCGAAAAAACTAAGCAAGCTTTTTGACTCAGTTTTAATTAGAAGAGCCGTGGATACTCGAGGATAATGGATAAAAGGATACACTTTCAATTTTAATATTTACACTTGTACGAGTTGTTGCGCAACAAAGTTTCGCCGTGGCTCTCCTCGTGTTTCGTTTTAGGTCCTCCAACTTTATTATGCGTGATGAAGACAGCAAAGGAAACGAAACCTCAAGAAGAAGTGGTGTCAAAATAAAGTATTAAATTATACCGTTAAACCTTGTTTAAGACGTCGTACTAAATATGGTGTCAAAAACATTCATTTCACTTCTATTGTTCGCGCAACACTCTTACATTTTTGGTCTGTCAATTAAGATTATTTTTCTCTCTATCGACCGATACACGTACTAAAACGTGTAATATCTTAACCCTTTACAAATATTAATGTTGATTAAATATCAACCTTAAATTATTTAATCATTACTATATTAACCAATTTCAGGTATTATCATACATTATTAAAGAGAACGCATTCTTATTGTGAAGTTGTAATTATTCAGAATATAGGTGTGTGATATTTTAAGTACTAATTAAAAGTATTAATTAGAAAGTTATATACCATATAAAATCAATTTAATAATTCTGGCGTCTGCTATAGGTTTACTAAAAGGTATATGAGATTCTTTAAAAAAGTAGATGGCTTTCAAATAATGGAACGATAGATGTATAAATTTAAAAAATGTAACATATGGTTTCGAAAATTTGTCGTCAAAATTTCCTTTCCTTCCATTTCCTTCTTTCTTTTTGTTATTTTACAATTTTTGATTTGATTTTCATTATTCTCAATTTACATTTTCTGATTTGCAAAAACTAACTGTAATATATGGTTATTGATTAGCCATGTAAAATATTTTCCACAGCACGGGCGTAGCACAATGAAACAGATATTAAAATACTATATGTACAAACATTATATTAAATAAATATTCATGTTTTCTATATGAATGGTAACTTTCGCTTCTGTTTTAAATCGTGATTATTAAAGTTTTTAAATAATTTGAAAGTAAGGGTTGAGAAAATGGAGTCATCCTGCAGAAATTTAATAAAATTATTTTTAATATATTTTATGAGCTTCTAGCGTTTTTCTCAAAAACATTGGAAAACTGTTTGGACACTACTTATGCTTCTATATCCATTATTTAATAAATATTCTTGTTCACTCTATCGATCTTGATTCTTACTCCTGCTTTTAATGATGATACCTTTCTCTGTACGTCGATTAAAATCCTCGTCAAAAACATGAACAATTTTTAAAGTGCTTGCTAAATAATCAAATAATATATTTATTACACATCTTATGGAGCATTAAATATTTCATTTTGATTAGTTCGTGATAACGTTAAATTTTATTTTTCATAAAACTCCCTTTGTTGTCACTAGTGTTTAAAATTCATCCTAGGATGTCCTTAAGCGTCACTTTTTCTGAATTGGATCTTTTTCCAAATTGATTAAATACCAAAAAACCACATACACTTTCTTAAAACCAAAATTGTGTTTCAAAGTTTTGCGTTTGTTGCCATCTTTCTTGTGCGCAGCGGTTTATTTGATTCAATCAACATATTTCCTACGCAGTCTAATTAAAATTTCGTTCATTTGTCGGAAAATTAACAAGTGTTGCTTTTTCTGAATTGAATTGTCTTCCATACCGATGAATCACCACAAACACTTTTTTACAATCAACGGTTTATCAAGAAACATCAAGAAAGGTGGTTTAACGTTTTCATTGTATAAATCAATCGTAACATAAAATATTGCTATTATCAATTTAATTAACCTATATTACAGCAGAATTATAATGTTGCAATTTGAACATTTCATTGTTTACTATTTTGGAAAATTATACCTTCAGAACAAAAATATCACATTTCAAAAGAATTTGACAATTCACTGCAATAAAGTGCGTCAATTTCTCCGTGTTTATACACTGAACGGCAATAGGGTTTTATAAATTACATCTGTGGATTCTTTGACTAAAAAATTAAATACAAATATGTGGAAATGTTTACGATGTCGTCATCTGCTGGAAGCCCCTCGCTTAAATATATTTACTGTCGTACTTTTGATTTTACGAGTTTCGCGATGAAACCAAAAATGTACCAATTTCGCCGAACTTCCTAGATTTTTGTCATTGCTGAAAATGTAATATTATTTTTGTCGAATCGTATTGGCGTTTCCGTCTGTCGTCTCATTCCGGCCAACGAACATCAATCTCGGCCTACGGAGCTCAGAAAAACTTTATAAATTCATTGTCTATGGATTCAATATGTTTGTGAAGCTACAGTACATTTTGTACCAGATATATGAAAAAAGGATAAATATGACGTATTTGATTATATAACAGTGAAACGGAGATACAATGATTTTTTTAAATACCATCCATCTCACAGACTACCAAATATATAGACATGAACTAACGCAAATTCCTCGTTTCAATATTTTCAATCAAATAGCTCCGCGACTTTTTTTAAATATATGACTCCATTAGAACGAAAATTTAAACGCTGACAGTATAATATGCATAGTGTAAAAAATACGTCTTGTTTACACAAAGATTTAATTTAATGTGTCATAAACTATCGAATTTATATTTCTACGAAGAATGTGTGTAGAATGCCATTCGTTCCGCAGCTAATGTTTCAAACCCTTCTCCTATATGTTCATTTTATTTAATGTCTATTCATTTGCTGGTGTGTGATCCATCTGCTAATTGTTTATTATCGCAATGCTTACTGATATTACGGCTTACTTATAGATAATTTATTAAAATAACGTAATATTTATGTATTACCAATGTACACACAAATATTATTTATTTTGATTCGGTATTAACTTTTACCATTCATTCCCAATTCATCACCAACAATCTTTTTTATAACTACTCATTATATTTTTACCTATAATTAATTAAAATTGACCTATATTGAGTAATATAATCGTGTCTAGTATTTTTAAGTCCCGACAAAATATTTTTCCATAGTTTTACTGCGCTCTTATATATATTTACGTGAACAGGTATATATAATATTATACATACCACTACACCGGGGTATTTAAATTAGATGTTAAAATACCCGTACACAAATATCTCAAGCTCTTTATTTTTATTAATACTAGATTACGATAAAGATCGTAAGGGGGTAATTATTTAAAATTAAAATAAAGACTAAATATTAAATGTTACTATTTAAATTTGAAGTTAAGGATGTGCAAATAATAAAGTATAATACATACAATAAATGTAGACATCAATATATTATATTTTAACGCAAAAAAATCTGCATTATATGATAATGGTAGTGCACTCACTTAGCATGTGAAAGGTACCGGGATCGATACTCGGCGCCTCTAAAATATTTTTGATTCCAAAACGATTAATTCAAATCGAAAACCTTTTGAAATAACGTTGAAAATCCAAGCAATCCTTTTCTACTTTTAGTTCAACGAATCTTTTCAATTTCTAAATTATATATATAATGAGTGGGGGGATCCGTTTTCTTTTTACGAGGAAATTCCAGCAACATAAAACGCGTGGTTTGGACAGGCGTGACGTATGATGACGCATGACGTCACTACAAAAAGCTATTGTCTGTCAGTTCGCTTTTCATGCGAATACCACCCCCGGCGTACACTTTTAAGCATTTTATTTAAACGTACTTGTATATGAAATATATCAAAATAAATTTGGTACCATTGTCGGATATCTCATTAAAAAACGCGTTCTTTTTGCGATCGATGCTATGGTTTAAATTATTATTTTTTAATTAATTTAATTAGATTTTATTTTGTGAGTGCTACAACGGCATGGGATATTTTGTCATAAATTACAATAGTATCTATTCGGGATAGTATACGCTTATCCGAATCGTCTAGTTTCGAAACTAATCTGAATAAATTTTCAACTAAGTAACTTATTTAAGCACGGCGGCCGCCATTTTTGAATGTGATATAACGATTTACATTGTTTAATTCTAATGTAGACGGGGAATTAAACACAATATTCGGCGTTGACATTTTATTTCATTGTAAATATTTTTTAATATCAGGTACCTAATTAGTATAATAAAATGTATATTATTAAACATGTTGCAATTAATCATGGTTGTTCTGGGTACCGGATGAATTATACATTTATACAGGCAATTGCGTCCCTTTATGAGAGAAGTAGTGCATGTGTAAGAATTAATTAATCATTCATATCATGTATTGATATTTAAAAAGTTGTATTATAATGGCTGTTCAACATGAACATTCAACAACAAAAGGTATTCCAATTTCCAAATAGGAGTGATAAATAGCGATTTGATTATACTGCATACTATAAGTAGGTGATACGGTGTTAGTAATTAATAATGAAACTGATCTACGGTATCTGGTGACTAGAATGTCCGACGTACACATGAATAATGATTAATATTAGCAGTACCGTGGGAAATCAAATTAATGGTGCTATGAACATAGCTATCGTCAATAAATGTTTGTCATCCTAAGCAAGACTGGCGGTGTACAACAAAGTTCTGGTGCCAACACTAATGTGTATGGAAGTGAAGACTGGAATTTGCAAAAGTATGAAAATAAAAGTACGCTGAAAGTTGGCAGGAGTAGAAGTATAAAATGAACACATTATTGGCGAATTTATAATATAATATATCTTTAGGAGAACACATTTTTATTGTGAAGTTGTAATTATTCAGAACATAGGTCTGTGATATTTTAAATATGAATTAAATATATTCATTAGAAAGATATACATATAAAATAAATTTTATCGAAAAATATATATTACGTATAATATATAAATATATATACCGGGATTTGAACCTGGATCTCTTTCCAAACCGGGGAAGGTGCATTATTTATAAAAATATCGTCGCTGTAGCATAGTTCGATAATGCACCTTCCCCGGTTTAGAAAGAGATCCAGGTTCGAATCCCGGTGGCGCAACAACAATATTTTTCGATAAAATTGATTGTATATATTTATCTTTCTAATTAATATATTTAATTCATATTTATAATAGTTTGTAGGATAGTTGATAGAATTAAGAAATGATCGCTGAGATGGTTTAGGCCTGTGGAACGTTTGAGTGCGAAGAGGATAATAAAGAAAATATATGCGACGTGTGTTGCAAACACGATCAGAAAAACCAGATATTGGAGATATGGAGGTTAGAAGCTTCAACAACTGATGAGCATGAATGACGAGACGAATATGAATGAACCAGGCAAGAGTGTGAGGACTGAAAGATGTGGCGATCTATTCCTTCTTCTGATGTCTGCAATATTTTTGTCCGTATGGGAATTTGAGAGTTGTAAGTTATAAAAATAGTTTCATTTTAAAATATTTGTAATTTTTTAAATTACAATACATAAAACAAGCGATGAACTAAACCGTTATTGTGATTGTGTTATTAGTATTCAATTGTAACAATGATAAATGAGATTTAATTAGTAAGGAGAACACATTCTTATTGTGAAGTTGTAATTATTCAGAACAGACGGTCTGTGATATTTTTTTTAATAAAAATTAAATGTATTAATTAGAAAGATATACATATAAAATCTATTTTATATAAATATAAAGAAGATGGTTTTCAAATAATGAAACGACAGATGTATCAATTTTAAAAGTGTAACATATAGGTTCGAAAATTTGTCGTCAATGCACTGTGTTGGTGTAGCATAATCGGTTAATGCAATTTCCCCGGAAAGGAAGAGATCAAATGTGAATCCCGGTAGAAATAACAATATTTATCGATAAAATTGATTTTATATGTATATCTTTCTAATTAATACATTTAATTTGTATTTAAAGAAAGATATTTAAATGATTGATCTGATAACCGGTGATTGCTTGACGAATTACGAATAATAAATTACTAATCATAGTTAAAATCACGGTTAAAATAACGGTTTAGCTGATCACTACCTAAAACTTAGGTTCGTGTAAGGAAATAATATCATGGATATTCTTGCAGTATGTAAGTCCGCGTTAGAATTATTGTATTTATTCAACTGTTCCAATGTTGACACATAAATCAACAACTGATTTATGTTCAACAATATTTTTGTTTAACTATGTATTTAATAATGCTTTCTACTTACACAACCTTTTACAAAACATATTTTCAGTTTGAATATTGCCTGAGAAGCCAAAATCATTGTTAACTACCTAACATTGTAAAATTAAAAGTGCAAAACATAAATCTGCTTTTGATTTATAGATATACCAATATATATTACGGTATGAAAAACATGTAACGTGTTTTATAATACCGTTGTCTAATACGTGTGCACAGGTTTATGAAATGTTAATTAATTGCTTCATTAAAATTATTAATGCTGTATGTATATTACGAAGGTAAACTTAATTGCTCGTAGAGCTTCAAAAAATGCTTTTTTGTATTAAAAAACTTTTCTCTTGTCAGTGTGATGCTCATCATCTATATACACATCATCTAGAATATGTGTGTAATTGTTTGCATTCGCTGGCATAATTGGCGAAATATATTTTCCTGTAGAATTGAGATACCCAGATTACAAAAATGAAAAAAAAAATGATCCGGTCGCACAGGCTAGTAAATCAATAGACATAAAATAAAGTGAACATATAGGAGAAAGGTTTGGAACATTAGCTGTGGAACGAGGGGCATTCTTCACACATAAATCTGATAGTTTATAACACATTTATGCAACAGTATTTAATATTCGAAAATTAAATCTTTGTGTAAACAAGGCGTATTTTTTACATTAAATGAAAATGAAAGAAATTATTTTAGTGGTAAAAAAAAATTGGTAATAAAAAGTTCGTATTTTCGCTTTGTCACAAATTATGTTGTATAAAAGTGTCGAAAAGAGACATAATTATTTGATGTGTAAACATCGTAGCTCTCCATCTCCCCAAAAAATAAATTCGTGATAAATTAATAAATTCGAATAGTCTCAGAAAAATATGTAACAAAAAAGTAACTAAATAAATACGTTATACTCGTTTTCATGGTGAGTTCATAATTTATTCGAAACGTCAGTCAGCGTTTAAATCTTCGTTCTAATCGAATCATATATTTTTTTAAAAAGTCGCGGAGCTGTTTGATTGCGTAAGTGGTACCAAAGTGATCACTAAGTGACTAAGTTGCGTTAGTTCATGTCTATATAGTTGGTGGTCTGTATCCGGTCGCAATTATTTAAAAAATTATTCTACTTTACCTACAAAATATGTAATTTCGCTCTTATTCGGCGTAAGTTATTCGCTAATTAATCATGGAAGGTTTTATCTATGTCTATGGATGTTGAAATTTTAAATTAAAAATGTTGTATATTTTCTAGATTTGAAATCGCACTGATCGAAGTAGAATATAATCGAATGCAGAATTTTGCCTAACTTATGTTATTGTTGATAGGCTTACTGCTCTCCTTAATAATCAAATAACAGTGTCGATCCCGCTGCTGAAGGCATAATATAAGATGAAAGCGTATGTCTGTCATTTTCTAAAAAGTTACTCGGTGTTTTAATTAAATCTATTTAAATTATCTAACAGAACTGGCACAATACACTTAATTTTTGCATAAATCATTTGAATTTATTATCTAAGTAATAAATGTATTAAAGGAACCGAGTATAGTGAAAGATTATTACAAACCCTTTTAGCATACGTTGGGTTAGCGGTTCCACCATATAAAACATTAAATGAATTTGCCGACTCCGACCGGGTACGTGGAACTAAAGATAAAATGGCAATAGTAAGCAAAAGGTATTCGTTGAATTTTTTATCGTGCGTTTAAAATTATTACGGCAATGCAAATAGATTTCCTTATTTAATTCTGTGACGGAAACTGCGCCAAGCTTGCTTTCTTTTTCTTTAGAACAAGCACAAAAGCTTCGCATTGCCGATAAATTTGATATAAATCATATTTTTTGTCGCGTTAAGAACTATTCGATGTAAAGAATGTCAATAGTGCCCAAAGATTATATTTTTTGGAATTTTACGTTATTTTTTGATAATATAACAACGAATGATTCATTGCGACAATCTACATTCTACATTAAAATTTCTCGTTTCCAAATATTTCTGTCAAACGAAATGTAGGTATATTTTTTCATGTGGGCTTCGCATTTAGGTGAGAAATTCTCGCAACATTATCACCTCGCATGGAAAATAAATATTTAAAAAAAATAAAAAAAGATAAATTACTGGAAAAGTGAGTAAAATATTGCAACAAGCAAATAATGCATATAATATATTTTTGTCGCATGTTGAGAAATACATGCTATAGGGTACTTAAAAACAATTTACAAATAGTAGTATAATAATTTCTTCAATATTAGCAAAATTACTTTGTGGCAACGTATTATATAAATAATTAAAAAAAACACTTTAAACAAATTAAAGATATCTCATAGAGACGAAGCTATTTATATTATATGGGAAGTATGAAAGTATGGGTATTACCGGGCTCACGACCTGTCTTCGGCTGGCTTCAGTGATCACTTTATACAATATACTATAATATAAATAGCTTCGTCTCTATGAGATATCATTAATTTATTTAATAACAATGGCTTTGGAGGTAAAAATCCAGTAATTGTGTGTTTTTGGAGATATTCAAATATTGTTTAAAAAAATTGGTCATATGGAACGGATGGATGAGGAGAGAATGGTAAGAAAGATATATGACGCAAGTGTTGATGGCACCAGAAATAGAGGACGTCTGCGGAAGACTTGGCATGACCAGGTAAACCAGTTAATGGAGGATGGTTCTGTTAGAAGCCTCAACAATCGGCGAGCTTGTATGAGAAGATGTATGAATGTGGATGAAGCGAGAATTGTGTGTCAGGACAGAAGAGTGTGGCGCTCTATCCTCTCTGCCTACCCCTGCGGAGAAACGGCGTGATGGTAAGTAAGTAAGTAAGTTAAAAAACACATTTTTTAAAACCACGATTTATTTAAAATTACAACATGTTTCGATACTTATGGTATCGTCTTCAGGAAACAATCTATACTAAAATTAAAAATGTAAAAATAAATAAAAACAAAAATTATGCATTCAAAAGAAAAATATAAAATACATAAACTAAGATTACTCCCAATTCTATGCCACAATAAAAGTCATATACGAGATCGTAAAAGAAAATCACTGAAGTATTTTTTACACTTAACTTGCATTGTACTTGTCACTTGCTCCGTCCAATTACAATGATAGTAATAATATCCAGTATTCCCCATCCATCAGGATAATTCGGAAAAAATATAATTTGTCCTGTCAGACTCTGAAACGGTTTCTACCATAAAATTCTCAAGAAGCGGGCTTCGAATGACAGCCACCGCCACACCGAGCTGCCGGCACCATATCGACCCACTCTGAACAGCAGCCCGTGCCCGTCTGCTGACGAGAATATGACCCCCTCTGAACAAGGTATTTAATTAAAAGAGCACTTACAAAAAATGGCGTTTATCGCTGGATGAATTACAAAGGCAGGTTTGACAAGTATACAGTTATATTCGCGTGTGTGGTTGAATACTAGAGTGGCTCGTTCGAGATGTTGGTGAAACGACAGTCTGCGGAGAAGTGGCCGCTAGCTCCGTGGACTCGTCCGTCGCGATGTAATGCATCTGCTTATTGGTCAGTTTGGTTTCTACCCTATATGGCTGTCGGGTGAGTCCTTACACGGCCATGTCTGTGATCATCGCACCATTATTAAAAAATAACTATAATTATACCATGCTATAAACCACATGACGGTACTTCGTGACGTCATAGGATATTAATGTTTTTTTTCTATCTGTTGGTAGTACTGTATACAATATATATTCTGGCATTCATCGTTTAGGGAGAGTTCAATGAATATCCTAAAACAAATATAAATATCAACACAATATATTCATATTCGATATACTTTTATTATTATCCTTCGTATACTCCTTCCCTTGTTCCGCTGATAAATATAATATTCCCCATTTCGGCTACCCAACCGCTGTTCACTTCTCCCCCTAACACAATATACACGAGTAAATTCAGACGAAACTAAACATAAATAAATGGAATTAAATGTGTGAGCTACAATGTTAATTTGTAAAATAATAAGTGTGTATTATGATATATTTATAGGCAATATCAGATAGGGTTAAAGAGTCGTTTTACAAACTTTTCAAGTTTAAAAATATGTATAGCAATTAGTATAAGTACAATGAAAGTACTTTCCTATGGACAAATACCCCGAGAAAATACCTCGCTAATAAAAACAAGAGTTTACTTTTCTGAAGTGATATTTTGTAAACAAGCTATGTACAAAACCAATGTTATCTTCTTTTTACTAACGATTTAGGATACAAAGGGTCAAAGTGTGTACAAAAAAAGTCATTCTCCTAACTTCTCAAAATATAACAGAGTTTAAAGTGTAAAAATAAGAGATAAAAACAGAAGAATAATAAATCAAATAAAGGTTGTGTTTTCAAATAATATTTTTTATTTTCATATTTTGCTAACTTGTATTTAAATGTACATTTTATTATAAAATTTAGCGGATTATTTGGTCTAGGTTGATTTTTTTGTCATGCCACTTCAAGAATGTGTTGTATACCGATACACGTCAATGTGCGGGTGAGCGCTATCTAAGCGAGAAAGAGACAATGTTACGCGACCGCTTCACGATAGGCAGTGATGCAACAATGCACTTGATGTCAGTTGACCCATAATATCGGTTGTGTATCGGGTCAGTTGACCCATAATATCGGTTGTGTACCGGGTCAGTTGACCCATAATATCGGTATGTTGCGCCTTTAATATATACAGAATAAAAGTGAATTTAACACATTAAAAATAATTATCATTAAACCATTTTTGAAACTTTCCGAAATTTCATGATTGTTCATTATATTTATATAATGAAATATACTGTTTACTTTTAACCTAAAATTATTTTCAGCACCTACTAGTTTCAGATGATGAAGGACATAGACAGTCATTAGTATTATGAAGATGTGATTAATATTATTTCATTCCCTATCCATTAAATAATTAAACATTAAGCTAATATATCTACTTGTAATAATATATACAAAAATACTAGTAACAGATTCGTCAGTGGCCGACTGGACAGTTCCATGAGTAAAAAATCAACCTGTAATCTCGTACATATTTATCCTATTGGAATCGTACGTAAAGTACAATGTCGCGAATTTAACAGAACATTAACAAATAGATAATTCTACATAATATTTGAAATCGAATTTTTATTTAGTTGCGATTTTTTTTGGATAATGTAATATATCTACAAAAAAAAGCTTTTTATGGGAAATTAAAGTTATTTCCATTATATTCAATACTCTTGTTTCTTTACGTATTCTCTTAAATTGTATGATACATGTTTGCTTTTGATATTATACAGTAATACTCGAAGTTACGCGATAGATGGGACCGACGAAAATCGCTTAATTCGAATTCGCGTAAGTCGGGGTACAACTTTGCATATAAATACATACAATTTTGTTTAATTGGGACCAAGAACTAAGAAAAACACTAGTTTAGAAGAAAAATATTTAATAAAATTGCAGTTCTTTATACACATTTAATACAAAATATGTTTAAAATAAACGATTTACGTAAAAATGTCATTTCGATGTCAATGGCTTCATAAAAACTAACAAATTCACCTGACGACACAATGTCTTCTTTTTTCACGCAGAATTTATTTGTAGCAAGCTAATATTTTTTTATTCCTTGCTTTGTAGCTATAATGCGTTGGAATCTATGTTTTCTAAAATTTTCAATTGAGCTGAGACCTTCTATCAAGCTTGCAATTGTCATGTGCTTTTCTGGTAGAATTGGGTCTGAAGTGTCTTCATTGTCGTTTTGCTTACGCATCTCTATGAGCTTAATGATTTTAGCTCCTGACTAAGCGAATCCAACAGCTCGTTGACATCGTTAGTAATGGCTTCCAAATCTAATTGCCTGCCAAGATTAACAACTTCTTCTATCACATGAGCGATATCAGTTTCTAACAATCACAGTAAGAGAAACACTGAATATAGCGGGCGGCAGTCTAGCGGCAGTGTTATCAACGGTCAATGTTTAGCAGCAGTGTTGCCAAACGAACCGCGTAACTCTGAGTTCACGTAAGTCGGGGTAGCGTAAATCGAGGTATTACTGTATATAGATAATATTTATTATCAACGTACTCCATATTTTATTTCTTGCATTTTCTTTTTTCTTTTTATATTTTTACTTTTTCTATATTTTATACATTTTATTTTCATCAAATAATATTTTTTTTAAATTTAAGCAAATATATTTTTACCTTAATTATCTTCACAATGTATTATATAATAGAAGATCTTCCACTCTAAGTACGAGATTTATTTCTTGAAGACATCTTCTAACAATATTGATTTATGAATATAAGTATTTATATACATTATATCGGAACATTTTTAAATATATAAATGAAGAATTTTTTTTTTTAAAAACCAGTGCACATTCATTATTCTCAATATATATTCGCGTTTATATATGTATGTACATGTTTTTTTACACGCCGTGTTTTCTTATTTCGAGTTCAAGCCGTTATTCCATAATTGTGAAATAAATCAGTCAAATATTGGAAAAACAACATCATTATTTTCAAAATCAGAATGCTTGGTTTCGAAAATGATAAAATTAGCGATGAAATCATTTCGATATTCAGATAATTGAAATCCCGCGTTCAATTGCGGTCGGCCTGCCGGAGGGGGTACCATTAGGGGTAGCGCAACCCCTGACCGCTCTCCACATACCAGCTAACAATAATTGTACCTGGTTTTGTATCTCGTTTTCATATCTACTTCATCCGCCGATGTGTGGAGCCGTGAGCGTGTCAGACCACGTTATGGCTGTATCCAGTTTGTCAAAAAATTTGCGGGACAGGAACAAAGCGAATGCGCGATGAGTAATACGTTTGACTTGTTTGTTTTAACAGTGTTTATGTTTGGAAAGTTTTAATGCCTTCCGACTGTCGTGCTGTGGGAAATAAGGCTTGGGTGGTGAACTAACTGTAAGTTGGTAAAAATAAGTAGCCAGAAACTACAAGCCTCCAAAGGGTTTAGAGAATATATTTGTTAAATGCTAATTAAATGTATTAATTAGAAAGATATACATATAAAATCAATAATTATAATTATTATTTAAAATATCACACACCGATGTTCTTATGTTCTGAATAATTATAACTTCGCAATAAGAATGTGTTCTCCTTAATAATATATTTATTTATTAGATTTTGTTTAAACATTCTTTAATTTAATTGTGCTCTCTATGTACGCTACAGACAGTATTTACATTAATAATTATACAAAACACCGTTAAAACCACTATTTATTAATTATTCTACATGTTTCGATACCTATGGTATCATCACAGATTAAAACAAAAATATAAAATGGTGAATAAGTAAAAACTAATATGAAAAAAAATTTAAAATGTGACTATTTACAAAGAAAATTTGGTTATTTATAATATTAAGCTTGCTGTTAACACTTTTTCTTATTTCTAAAATTTCAAATATATCTAACTGTAAACCCCTAGTATTTGTATGTATAATTTCTAAACCCATCTTAATATCAAAGCAATGGTTTGAAGAAGTGATAATATTTACACTTTAATATTAGACGAGAATTAGGCTACTCGTTCTACATGCAGAAAACAAGATCTTCACGTTAGATATTAGCCGTTAGATAATAATGTTTTTGAAAACCACAACGGATGTAAATGATACAAACTCGTTTAATGCAATATTTCAATTTAATTAAACTAATAAAATACTCAACACATCCAATCAACAATATATTTTTTTTATATAAAACTAATACAATGTTGAGCGTTTAAAAAAAATCATGCTCTTATCATCCAGTTTCTGAACTTAGAGGAGTATATAGAAAAGTACATCTTACACGTACAGGAAATTATTTTATTACATAAGAGTAATCAAACATACGAGATATGACAAATTATGACCAAACCTTTGGTGTATAAAAGAGAAAATTTGTAAAAAATAATTTTAGAAAAATCACGTTTGTTTTTTGTTTCACGTCAACGTCGTGGATGATTCGCACTATATAAAATAATATATTAATACTAAACGGCAATTACTTGTATGAATACTTTAACGGGAACCATATTTATCTATTAAAAAAATGATGATGATTGTGACGACGGGGATGATAATTTTTAACATTCAACATGATACATTTTCACTCATCTTATTACATTTTCTATCTGTATTCAATTTTAGTTACATCTTTTTTTCCATATCGTAGAGAGATTTTTACGTGGAGTAATTTTATTACTGTATTTTTACAAAAATTAAATTTAACCATGCTAAACCAAACACAACAAACAGACAAACAAACAACGAATTTAATATTGTCTCCTTGAAAAAAAATAAAGTAAAACGCTAAAAATGTTCTGCTCTTACATTTTGAAATATGTCATTCAATGTCAGCGATAAGTACACAAATCGCACCGAAAAAACATTATTACAAAACAAATAATAGGTAAAATCGTGTGGTTACAATATTCAATGACACTCATCGCTTTCGATTCTTTTATTCTCCAGACGCACGTGTAATGTATATACGAGTAAATGTACTCAGCTATTTCAGTATAACGTTTCCACGCGTTATAGAAAGAGAAAATATAAATCTTATCGAGTTTGGAAAAACCCAAAAAGACGAAAGACGAGGGATGTTATTTGAAGCCAAATTTAGATTGCGCTAATATGCAAATTCACGTGTTCTGAAAATGGTTTTAAAACGAAACTTTCTCACAATAGCGCCCGAGGGAAATATTACTCCGCAGCGGTTCTTGGAAAACTTTGGCATTTTAATATTTGACTAATATTTGATAAAACGTAAATCTTGATGAATAAACTCAATAACAGTATCAAATTGTTTACATTCATAGTATTATTTTAATAAATAATATTTTTCTCAAATTCTAATTTGTATATCGCTATCTACAAAATTATCTTAGGTAATTTAATGCCTCTTTATATTATAATTAAATTGAAGTATTTAAAGATGAAGATATGAATATCACAGTCGAAATTGAAAGATGTAGGAGTATTAGGGATTACAATCTGTGTTCTAGTTATTAATATCTAATATAGCAAGACCTGATTTTGACACGATCTGTATTCTGAATTTCACTTGAAGAAATATATCCATAATATTAAATCAACGTTAACTAAATAACTTGACGGTAAATGGGATCGTATGCGCAAAACTAAGCTCAGTTAGTGGCGCTGTTGAATGTTTCCCGGAACTTATGATACGTAAATATGTAGTGAAGTCAGTGTGAACTAAACATTTGTTAAAGGATTTATATTTGTATATAAATAATTATTTATTTGTTTTATTCCCTTCGTGTTGCATAGGGACATAAAACAAATATACATTGACAGCTCTCCGTGTCGTGTTCTAATACGTGAAAGTATTATCGAGTCAAAGTAAAGAATTATGCTATTGTGTTTTAGTTAATTTCCAAAATTAAATAACGTCATATAAATTATTACATCTTGAATAATTTCCCTATCATTATTGATGGGTTCATTATAATGTTTTATATTATTATATAATGTAATGTAATGTGAAACGTCATCATCTAAAACAAGAAGATAAGTAAGAGAACAACTAATTTGATAATAAATAAATCAGATTTGATTCAAAATCGACGTAATCTGACGTAACTATTCATTTTATTCATTTCGTTCACATATTATACATCAGTTAATTATTTAAAAAAAACACTACAACAACATATGTGAGGTATAGAGAATCAAAATCAGACATGTCCAATTTTTATGTTTTTTGAGTTAGGTATATACAAATATAAAGCAAATTAATTTTTACAAGACTAGCTTATCGAAATTCGATAAATATCACCGAATTTCATTTAAAAACTTTACATGCTTGTTACTTCAATCCCAGAAATGTCTAATAGAAATATGATTCAAACCCAGACAAATATGTTTTCAGCCAATAAGACCACAGTATTCAGTCATGTGACCTGTAGTTACTGGTCATTTTCAATATGATTCCAAGAGTTACAGTTGTAGTAAAAAGGTTTTTTACATGTTACTCGAAAACAGGTAAAGTGGACATGTCTGCTTTTGATTTTGGATCTCACATATACGTTTCGCTTTGAAAAAATAGTAGAAAATATACAAATAAATTATTAACATAAGTTTGATCAGATAATTTTTAATATTTCTCAATAACTCCATAGATTATATTATATATAATTCATAATTATAAAGATATATAATTTATACAACCAAATACCTACTTAGATAAGCTCCATATTTGCGCAATGACACATGCCTGAAGTTACACTTGAAAATTAATTTATAATAATACACTAGATTATTATATATTAAAAGAAGAATAAATTTTATTTATTTTTAATTACAAAAGAGAAAAATAATTTGTCTTGCATGCTTACGAAGATAGAAGAAAATCGTGCTTATTTAAGGGCTGGTAAAATTATTGTCCGAATTTTATGAATATTGAATGTTATAATTGTCTTCGTAATATTTTAATAAAATCTGTAGTAAAATTCTACGCGGCAGTAATATCGTAAGTTATAAAAATATAAATGTACTACGTTTTAAAATAACAGCTACAAAGCACAACATAACAAAATATCATAAATGTAAAAACTACGTTTACTATACTATTTGAAACATGCGACTACGCAAACCTGGCAGAATAAAAATTAATATATTCGTCTATTATCTTCGTAAGCAAGTTTAACAAAGGTGTTTAAAGTTAATTTACGTGTAATTACTATGAATAGAATAATATAAAAATAACAAAAACATCAAGTGGCTTATAACAGATTTGATCCAGTAAGACATAATTTAATTTTCGTATTAAAATTAATAAACCAATAAATTTTGATATCCACGTTTTACGTCTTTCAATTTTACGGCGCAGTAAAATAGCCACGTTTCTTATGGCTTCCTGCGGTTACAAATTACCCAAGCCGAAGCGCTCGCCGTTCTCCGCCAACTGTTAAAAGTTAAGTTATATTTGATGAATACATTCCGCATTTCTTTACGCTTACGGCAAATAAAACGGTTACAAAATATAATATTTAAATAGCTGATGTAAATTTCACGTCTAGAACCGTATTCAAACAAATAGAGAAGTTTTTGTTAAGACTAACTACAGAAAACTTTTTTAGTGCGACCATGTGAAATTTTTCAGAACATCTGTAGTGGAAGTATGTTCGATGATTCAATTTATCGTTGTTAAAGAAAATATTTAAGGCTTCCCTTTCAAAAATTATTCATATTTCCGTATTTTTACGAAAATATGGGTTTTTATTACCTGAATATTTTTTACCATAATTAAGACAATACAAGCATTATATGAAAGACCGCGACCATAAAATTTATTTTCAACGTGCCACAAAATTGCTTTAATATGGAAAATTCTTGCATATATGAAATATATTTCCTTATAATCTTGAAGCCACATTAAACCAAATTAACAAAATGTTAAAAATTAAGAGCGTTATAAACCATTCAATTTGCAGTACATATGATCAATTTTCGACGTTTTAGTGAATAAAAATGATTTTAAATAATTTATTATATTTACTTATTGAGGCTTCAGCTACTATTTAAAATCAAATTTTATATCAAAAACACAATAATATCTTACTAAATAATATTTATATTAATTCTGTTAATGTGTGTTTTTTATTGTTTTTTTTTATTACCAATTGCCGATTATGTTATACTCAACAGCGGAAAGATATTTACAAAGCATATGTCGTATTACCAAAGTAAAAGTTGATAATTTACTATTACTGAATAGTCATATTAAGGCCCGTGTCTACGATGATCTCTAAAGGAGACTTAAGAGAATAAAAGTCCGTCATTATAATCCGCGCGCAAAACATTCAGTTTGATATTTCATGAATCGCTTCGCACTCAATTCTGTACCGTTTATTTTTGAGCACTGGCGCCAAATATCTGAGAGAAATTTCAACCATGGACACGAGCCATCAGAATAAGGATATGTGTTGCTTTTCTTACGATGCAAAACACTTCAAATGCATACAACAAACAGTTTACTTAGGGCTGTCAGAGATTATTTTAGATTCGGTCCAAATATCATCAAGACTCCAGCAGCTAACAGCATTAACAGTGTATTGACATTTGCATCAATAGGCACTACCATAATATTATCCCCAGGAATAGTCCAAATAAAACAAATCTATCATAGGGCAAAACCTTAGCATCCAACGAATTTTTTTTTTTTAAATTCTCTGAAATGTGCATTCTGAAAAAAATGAAGCCTGTGACTAGTGCATGAGAAACAGAGACAACGTCTGCTGCAATCACTTATACAGCGACGCTGCTAATCGAGGACTTCTTTCTGGAACAATTAGAATCCATCATTATTCTAAAGATATAATAATTGTAAGCGTACGTCTCAGAACGCCGTATGAATATTAAACCACCTAACTTCATTGCGATGACATTCATTCCCAAATTGATGAAATTACTAACAATCTTGAGGACGGTCAATCCCCTGAATTTTATCTGATGAATGAGTCTATAAATTTATTCTCCAAAAAGTACTTGGTATCATTTTAAAATAAGCGTATTTTTAGTTTTTGATCAGACATTGATTTTTAAAAACGTGTCTCATATCCCACATACTTCGAGACTAATTGGAGAAGATCGGAGAGGCTATGAGCCACGAAAAGCAACAATTATCAGTACTCCAAAATAAATCTTTGAGAATAATACTTACTCGGATCAGTGCAATGCTGAAAGATCTTAATATGATGTTCTTTAAGCAGAAAATATATTTCAATTTATTTTTAAAATCCTCGCTAAAAAAATATTAGTAGAATATATATGAACAATTGATGCACAAACATCGTACAAGAGATATACTGAGACTGCTATTCAGGAAAAAGGCTAAATCTCAGGAATCGGCGTATATATATATATGAAACTATAAAAGTTATAGTAAAAAGAAACATTTTGATCTTGTTTATATTATAGCTTATATATTATATGTATATACTTAAATTATATATAGAGTAGCCGACCTCAAAATAATGGGATAAGATGAGGACATACTTATAATCTATTTTTGACATTAATACAAAGTTATAGATAAAGGCTAATTTATTAAAGCTAGGACCTAGTATCTTATAACTTTTCGACAAATAGCATTAGCAAGCGTTTTGCCAACTCGTACTTTTTGGTATATCAAATATTTTTGTTTGTTTGTTTATATTATATTTTTTTGTATCGTATTTACATGTTTTCTCTAAATGCTGAGTTTTCGTAAAAAAAAAAAACATTCTAAGATCCCCATGGAATAAGAAGAATGCTTTTGAAATATTGAACGATACCCTCGTGGTTCTTATGTTTATAAAGAGATATATTCAATAAATTCCACCTTCCTGAATTCACATGTTTTAAAAATTTATGTCGTAATGGGATACGAATTGTATAATATTTGTAATAGATTATTCAAAAAGAATAAGGAAATTGATACTTTAAAGAAAAAAATATTATTCTTCTTTATAATAATAATAAAAAATAATCCTAAAATAAAGTTTTACACAATATGTAGGTCTCAATATGTGATGACCGATGGCAGGGCCCGCTCTAGGAGCGGACAACCCGGACATTTGTTCCGGGCGGCAAATCTAAAGAGCGGCATTTTGGCTGTGAACGTGACAAAATATTGATATATTAAATATTTACTTAACCGAAATTCACGTACCGTATAGTAGCCACACTCTCAATTTATATGTAAATGATATGGTAAAATCATCCTTCGAAGCCGCTAATATCATCAATGGTCCAAATAAAATAAAAAATTCGAAAGCGAGAGTAAACAACTCTAAAAAAGATATCAGGATAGGGTGGGACCCCTTGGGGTTTCCGTCATCTTACTTATATTATGTAACAATACACAATATACCGTAAAATATACCGAGCAAACGAAAGAGCACAAAACACTGGATTGAAACTGAAGTTCTCCGTAGTAAATAATGGTAAAAAGTATTAAATATTAAGAACTGTCCTTCTCAAAATTGTGCACAATTACGGTAAAGGGAAAAAAACGTGTGAAGTATGAAGGATAATCGTTCACAAAAATGTTGCGTTGAACATCTAAGAACATCTAGAAGCAATATATCGACGTTTTTAAGCATTGTTAAACCATAAAAAACGGCTTGGTTTCTTTTATTAAGCATCCGAAATGAAAGTATTTTACGAGACATTACAAAAGTCAACAAAGTCTTAAATTTAATTTAAACCATCTACAGAAATTGCAGTTAAGTACTGATTTGATCTGAGAATATTGTTTTTTCTTAATTTAACAAGGGGTTCGCGCGAGTCCCTCCGACCTCCTCCAGCTTACCGCTGTGCATATGCACAGTATATAATATAACCATTACATGAACAGAATGTAAAATCAATTGAAAAAATAACGTTATTATTAAGAGAACACATTCTTATTTTGAAGTTTTAATTATTCAGAACATAGGTTTGTGATATTTAAAAAAATACTAATTAAATGTACTAATTAGAAAGATATACATATAAAATCAATTTTATCGAAAGTTATATTGCTGTTGCTACCGAGATTCGAACATTTGATTAGTATTTTTTTAAATATCACAGACCTATGTTCTGAATAATTACAACTTCACAATAAGAATGTGTTCCCTTAATAATATATAAGTTGTATCAATGTGATCAAAATTTAATAAAAATGAATTGTTAATTCTGGCGTCTGCTATCAGATTACTCAAAGGTATTTGAGATTCCGTAAAAATAAAGTAGATGGCTCTTTCATATAATGGAACGATTAAATGTATTAATATCAAAAAGGTAACATATAGGTTCGAAAATTTGTCGCTAAAGATATCGTCACTGTAGCATAGTTGGATAATGCACCTTTCCCGGTTTGGAAAGAGATTCTGGTTCGAATCCCGGTGGCGCAACAACAATATTTTTCGGTAAAATTAATTTATATGTATATCTTTCTAATTAATACATTTAGTTAGTATTTAAAAAAAAAAATGTTTATACTAATAGTATAAACGTTAATAACGTATCGTAACGGTATGAAGACAATAAACGAGACAAACACAAAATTTAAAAACGTAAACGAAGGATAAAACGGAAGCACTCGTGCTCGCCGACGCCGCGAATGCTCTTGGAATACCAAATAGTGAAGTGCTGCCTGGCGGCATTAGGACACGCACGTATTCAACTGCTCCAGAAACACAATAATGTCAACACTATTCTCGTGAGGAAGGTAGGCACTACCCCTAATATCCAGCTTACACCAAATCTTCGTTTGACCAAACACAGCAGCTTTTGAAAACAAAATTATGTCACCAAAAAATAATTATGACAAGGATATATATCATGTTGAATGTACGAACGTAATATGTATAATATGTCATACAAATTATGAACTATAAAAAGTATCATTATTATTAAAGTTTTTTTTCGAGGTTAGACTCGACCGTAGAAAAAGTTGACAGTTGACAAAAATGTAATATATAGTATTAGAAGAGTTGATAAATAATGTAAATATAAATACTGACCTTCACCGTAGCTATTCTACCAGACCATGAGAGCACAATGTGTACGGTGAGAGAACGAGAGAATGTGTTATTGTGTCGCGATTATTTAATAAAATCAATAGAGACTTACTATACATTGTAAAAAATAAAAAGATCCCAGTGGCCACCCTAAAATATAAACTGAAAGAACACATTCTCATCTAATTTTTGTGTATTTCTTTTTTTTTTTTTAATTAAGTTTAAAGTTATAAACCTGTTATGCAGTTTGGTAAATATTAAAAAATATAATTTATATGTATGTAATAAAGTTGATACAAAAAATATAAAGTGTATCCTATTTTTTCTGTGCTGAGATATGAATCAATTAAAATATTTGAAGACATTAAATATTCATATGTTATATAAAAATGAATATATGTGTATATTTTAATGTATAAATTTATGTAAATATACAAAATAAATATCTATTTGCGATATTGGAATTGGTACCCAAATAAACAGTATCTCTGGCGTACGTACTCTTCATCTTCAGAGATAATCTTTGGAAACGACTACGAATGATTATTATTTTCAGAGCTTTTCGGGACCCTCCACATTTACAGAGATACGGACTGGCCGAGAAAATGATGCCTTGTATTAAACATGAAAACCGAAATCTATTTAAATATAATATATTTCGCGACCAACAAATAATTAATATCTTCCGTCCAATTAGGCCATGCCGGGTATATACAGAAACATCAGCAGTCATACAAAAATATGAAACACAGAAAAACCAGTAGAAAAAGTTTAACTTAAAATGTTTAACATGAAAAATAGGTTATTATTAAAAAATCTGACAAATATCAGTAGTCACATAAATATAATCACATCAAAATGTTCTGTGATTTCTTGATACATTTTTTTTAACGTTAAACAAAAAATAAAAAGATTGTGCACCTTCAAAGAACAAGGAATATACCGGCAGCCACGTTGCTACCAAATTGTTTACTGTTTATGACTTTATGAATCAACTTTTTATTGATTAAACCGACATCTGGTAATAAACAAGGATGCCAATTGCCACACACCACCCTTACCATTTTAAACGTCACCCAAAAAACACATCGTATCGTCATCGAATTACTATTTATGACTTTTTATCACTTAACTTTCTATTGACTAGGCCGGTATCTGTCATATGTTTTAACGTGAAAAAATATTTCAGTCGCCATGGTTTCACGTTGAAGGATTTCTACTGAGTATAAAACAAATATTTAATTAAATTTTTGTCATTTGGTTCATGAGTTATCATTGCGAAAAATATTAAAACCAAATATAATATGTTATTTCTATCTAATCACTATGCACAATGCTTGAAAAACCTTTTATTTTTTTGTTTCACATTCCTTTATACATTTTTTGAACAGGAAGGTATCCCTTTTTTTCAACAAAAGAAAAGCCTTTCGAATAAATAACGATTCAGTGAATTTGCCCGCGTTTTACTTTTGCCGCAAAAGGGGATTGATGATAAATTCATCAAGGCTTATTTACAAAAGCAATGAAATTTCAGCAGAATAATAAAATTGCATTATTAAATTTGGTAGAAAAGATATCTGTAAAAAAATATTGTAACAATGTGATATTGAATAGTATTTTATTGAAACCACGTCTATTTTTTGCCAATCCTCCAATTCTCTAAATTCATTAGAATAAATCAAGCAGTTCAATATGAAAGTAAAAATGTATGTAGAATAGGTCAAACCGATTGCTTTTAGCTTAGTTTACATGGTTTCCATATACACAAGGGTAGTAAATTTAATTATGTTCAACCAGTAAGGTAACTCGGTCAGAGCAGTCATGGAAGCGTCCTGGAATCTGATCTTCTTGGGACTTCGTTTAAAATGTGTTGAATCATTTAAATTACAGATCCATGTTAATGTGTAAAGTATATCATTTAAATTTTAATGCGTTTATTACATTTAAATAATATTTTCAATGAAAATGCATTTTTGTTGTGAATTGAAAGTGCAATTTCGGAACGTTGTTTTGTGATATTATTAATGCAAATTAAATTAATCAATTAGAAAGGTATACAGAAAAAATCTATGTATTGTAATAATAAATAAATAATAAACGCAATCGTTTGATATGACGAAATGGTAACGTGTTCCTTAGGATAGGAAAAACTCCGGGTTCGTATCTCGATGTAAACCAAATATTTTTTTAGATTTTGTGCTTTATGGTAAATTTGGTGGTTGATTTTTTTTGCTCTCCTAATATGGAATGAAGCTCTCTCTGCTGTTGCCGTTCAAATAAAGAACTATTAGAATTTTAACAAATCGTGCCAATGGAATAATTAACATCAAACTGAGATCTTGAGTTTCAAAGTTATGAATATTAATTTTTCAATTTCATTATAAACTGATTCCAGATTAAGGGCATGTTATATACATTTTACTTGTATTAAAATGTACAGTTATTCTAAAAAGTACTACTAAAATACATATAATGTTGTTTTCTTGTTATCTCATAGGTAATAGAAAATTTGATATGTTTGTAACACAGTTTTAAAGAAAAAATTACCTCTTATCAGAATTTTGATATAAAAACGTTAATTGAACAGTTTTAGGTATAGTGATTAGCTGACAATGTAGATTAATAATCGGTAGCCTTCTAACGTCGTGTCATAATTTCTTCCCATACCCCAGAGGCAGAGTGCGACGTTTACCGAATTCAACGATGCAAAATAAAGAATCAGGCGACACCCTCGTGCTTTACGAAAACACAAGTTGTTAAATAATTTAAAAGTTGACATTCTGGAAGAGCTTTAAGGATGAAACTTGGCGGGAATATCGCGTCGAGCTTCGCAAAGTTAAGCTCTTTGAAAACCGATAACGGCGAATATTAAACTTCCAACGTATCTCATGTTCCGAACAGCAAATTATCCCATACTGTGATAATATCTCATCGGGTTAAATCAATAATCGTGATTCCATAGTATTTTCAGTCGCCATTTTACCGACGCGGTGTGCGTTGTGTTCATGAATAATTATTTGTTTGACAGTCGGCTCGATCAGTTGTCAATATCGCGATGTTATCAAAAATATAAAGTCCACAACTAACATTTAAAATATGATTTTCTAATTTAACATTTAAGGTGAAATATTCACGAATATACTCGTAAGTCTGTCTGTTCTATTCAATCTTCTACTTTTTGATCGATCTAAACCAAGTAAGTGACGTATAACCGTCTCCGAATTCAGTACAACAACTCATACAGAATACTGTTCGGATTGGCGCGTTGTTGCAGCACATCTACAATGTTTACCGAAGGCCGTATACACGGATTCGTTCCGCTTCTGATACACCGAGTTGCGGGCATAAAGCTGCGGTTCGAGCTCAGCACCAACTCTCTGGTGCAAGCGGCGCTCTCATAGAAAGCTGGTTCCCTAACCAGAGAATGGCAACGCCTACAGAATAGCTACAGATATAATAATGGCCGTGACTGAAGTTTTTATATATGTAGTATTTATATTTTGTTTAAATTTATATACATGTGTCAACTTTTTATTTTTTATATTTTCCTTGGTTTTCTTTTTCATAATATTATATTTATTTCGTAACTTTAATATATTATATAATATGTATTATCTTTATGGCGAATCGGGTTAAAAAATCCTGATCACGCTGGAATAAATGCATTATTATTATAATAATTATTATTATTATTACAACATTACGCAAGACATATAAAATCCACCGCTCCCCTGGCCACCTTCCCTCGATGTAAATGTATATTATATTGAATGCCATCTGTTCCAAATTTTGTTAGGTTGCACTCTAGGCAAGAATTGATAAGTTAGAGAATCGTCAGACCTTTATTTAAAGACTATCTATCTACTTTAAAAATATATATATATTGTAACGCCATAAATTGAGGTCGCGTACACAATTGCCCCGTCACTTATTTTGTCAAGCACCTTGACATTTCATGAATAGTTACCCTCAGGTTGGTATCACATTCGGTGTCTGAGCTTATAAAAACGGTTGAAATCTATGATTTGTTTTCAAACCGTCGCTAGACCTGTCAGACAAAAATGTAACTTTATGTGGTTCACTCTACCTAGAAGGTACGTATTTTTTTTTATTGTTCAATCGCTAGTGCATAATTTAATGTTAACTTGTTAATCTAATCGCATGGTAAATGATCTTTACAGGAAACAAGATGTTTCCCTGTTGGTTTTAACCTCTGGATTTTTAACCTCTGGACTTTGCCTCTGGGCTTAACCTCTGAATTTTTAACATCTGGGCTTTGCCTCTGGATTTTTTAACCTCGAAATTTTAACCTCGGAATTTTAACATCTGATTTTTACCTCTGTTTTTTACTTCAATCACAAATTTGAATTTACTGTGAAGTGAGGCCTTACTAAAGGCGACAAATTTCATCACGACGATCTACAACAAATAACGTCCACGAATCTGATCGCATCGGCCTGGATGCTGCGAGTCAAAACGTGGTGTAATGCCAAGACGTCTGGGGTCTCATACAAGAAGATCGTCGAACTCGCGCCCAAACCAACGAGATGAAGATTTGTAGTCTGTATTTGTTTATTTCTTCTAATCTGATATTTTTCTCTTGATGAGATGTCTTACTTTTACTAAAGACTAACACTTTTTATTTATCACCCCCATGTATTGTTATAAATTTTTCCCAGTTCGGGATGAAGGCAGAATGTGACCAAAATAAGGTGGGTATGTGTGCTCAAAGGTAAAAGAACCCGTGAATCTCATGTTCTACGCTGTCTGGCCGATGAAAGGGACGTAGGACGTAGGTCTTCTACCCCACAATATTATGGATTAATAGATGGTGGGCTTGGACCGCTAGTTTTATATAAAATACATGTAGATAGCCTGTTCGAAAGAACTTATGCACTATACATATTTTTTTGAATACAATAAATTGTTTTTTTAGCTTGTCACATTAACATAAAGAAATTTTCAAACATCAGGTATATTTCGAAAATATATTATGTACAGCTTATTTTTAGTTTCTGAACTATTACATCAAAAAGTTTATAAGGAGTAAGAGGTAAACCGTTTAATATTATGAAATAATTTTTATAACTACTTTTTATGTTGCATATTTTCCTTCACCATGTATGTGCTTATTGGTATTTTTTTCTCTCATTTTATATATTTTCACGTTTACTTGCCTTGTATGTTTCATTTTCCATTTGATCGTGTTTTGCCTTCGATGAGTTATTTGGTTTTGTGAAATGTAATTTGTTTGCCAATTTGCCCTAAAACAGACTTGCCTAGTTGGGCAATGCATTTTAAAATCTGTATAAAATATATGTAATAAACAATATAATAAAACTATCTGAATTATACATGCATGTCCAGCATCGCTGACCTTTCCAGGCCCATACTGGAAGCAGCATTGCTTGATGATAATTCAACGATTGACATGCCGAATAAAACATCCTCCAGTCAGGAAAAATATGTCGTGACAACCTCCCTCTGTAATCTCAAAGCCTGACAGCCTACAATTCCACTTCAGATGTCGGACTGTTGAGGCCTTAATTAATTTCGTTCACCCGCGGTCCTCGCGATCATTAATAAATACCCATTTAGGGGTGAAAGTGTTGGTAAAAAAAATTCATTCGCAAAAGTTCCTTATTAAAAACATTTGAATTTTTATAATTTACCAAACAAAAAAAAATAAAAATAAGATATTTATTCTATTTCAGTCTCTCGAATTCTTGACATTATTTTTTTAACCCTCGAGGCTTAACCATTTTATCTTGGGCTTTTATACCGACCCCAATAAGAAAGCCAGATCCACTTCTAAAAGATGACTGTAATCCTAACCAGGCGTCACAAAAAAGAAGTGTTATTTGCAAAGGAAATTAAGTGCTCCCAAATGGAAAGAGACTTAACGTTTGTCCATTCTTTTGTTGGGTGCAGAAAATAAATTACCCTCTCTTGCTGAAAGCCACAGACCGTCCCATTTTACCCATGCACCTACTCTGGTGAATGACTTAACATCCCTTGGTGAAATCCAATCACGGTTTTAAAAACTTCTAACAATTCTGTTATTCGAGGAATTAATATTTTGAATCATTTTCATTGTAACGATCTCAACGGGGTTTTCATTCCATCAATGGTTTTTAATTATTTTTCCAATCAAACTTTCTATGGACTACCAAATCTAAAAAAAATAAACGATACTAGCAAGAAATAATTAGTGATGTGAATTGAAGAATAAGTATTATATTTCGAATAGTATTATAGAACTAAATTTTGAATTTAATTAGTATTTATTTCTTACTTTCTTCCTTGAAATTGCCTTAAAACTTAAATTTACGTTGATGTACAAAAATGGATTCGATTCAAATTATGAGTTCGCTCTCTTTTTCGTATTATTTTTCATACTTCCTGCTAAACGATACTCCATAGCTATTTAAAATAGATATACCATAATTACATCAAGTTATCAACTACTTGTCAGGTTATAAATTATCAACCAATGAAATTCTTTGGTTTGAAACTTAGTTTTGTTGCATATTTTATATATTATATATGTGTATACTCCCTGAACTATTTGGTAAATATCCGTATTATATTAGTTTTATTATCAATTCATTGATTTTTGGCATTAATTAAAAAACCTACTGTTGAGATATTGTAAATTTTGAAAGTAAAACCAGAACTTTTAGTCCATTTATAATAATAATAATGTAAAGAATGATTTTTAGAGATTTGTTTTTTGAATTGGCAATACTTTTTCCAGCGACAGCTAATTTAATAGCTGATAGATAATTTGTGCTTAGTTAGGTTTGCCATTTTACCATAATAGACTTACGAAATTATGCAAATTTATTTCGAAAATCGTGGTTCAGTTCGCGAAATTTACCGTGCGCTACGTCCATTTTACGGTCAACATAATCGTCCATACGAGCAAGTAATTCGAATAACCATGAATCGTTTTCGCATCACGCATACTCTAATTGATAATACGCATCCGCAGAGACGTCGTACAGTGCGCACCGAAGAAGCTGTTGTTGCAGTGGAGCGTAGTGTTGAGGAGGACCCGAATGAGCCGATTCGCGGTCGTGCACAGCAATAGATCCATGATTACTGACTTTTTCGTTCCTTAATTGAATGACAATAACGTGAAAAAGCTATGGTTTCAACAATATAGCGCAACATATCACACAGCGCGCGCCATAATTAATTTATTGAAGGAAACATTCGATGAGCCTATATTTTCGCGTAATGGACCTGTGAATTGACCTCCAAGATCGTGGATCGCTTTGGATTATTTTTTGTGGAGATATATGAAGTCGCTAGTTTACGTCCATAAACCAGATACAATAGACGACTAATGTTCGTCGCGTTATTGCCGATGTATACCCCCAGATGGTCCAAAAAGTTGTCGAAAATTGGACATTCAGATTGAGCTTTATTTGAGCCAGCCACGGTGCCAATATGCGCGAAGTCATATTTAAACACTAAGGGCATAAAATTATCTTTCCAATAAGTCAATATCATGACCATTATCACGATTTTTATGTGTTTTATTTAATTTTTAAATTCTATACCTCTAAAAAAAATACCCCTTATGTACACGCTGTACTGTTTCCCATATTTCATTCTTATTCTCAGCATCAATTCTTCAACTTCTTGTAAGAATTAAAATTAAAGTTTGATATTGTTATCGCAAGATATTATTAATATGTATTATGAATATTTAATTTTGTGTGTAAACGTAATAAACAGTTATACTTATGAAAATGCCTAGATGCGGTTTAAAAATCTTATTTTTATAAATAAAAACATATATCTTGTTTTATTTCATCATTTTTGGTAATCTTTTTTTTCATAAATATATTTTAAGTATTACTTAATCTCGCTACAAAATATATATGTATGAACGAACAGTAACCAAAATTTGACCTTTTCAAACTCTTAAATCACTTCCAAAATTACATCTGATTTCATATTTGTATACCTAAGGATGTAACCCCCAATAATATGAGTGAATATATTATTTATTATCAACTCGCAATTTGGTATTGACATGACCTTTTTTATTGAATTTGAATATCCACATAAAATATGCAGAGAGAAAAGAGCTTTGAATTTTCCCCGCTAGATGTGGGTTCAGAAGAATTTGATTCCATTATCATCGAAAATCCATTCAGTTCAGTAAATCTAATCATTTGTAAGTTCTACCAATTTGAGAGTTTTGCAAATGTTTTAAAAGGTGCGTTTCTTAACATGGAAGACAGTTTTAGATAGTCGAGAAATGTGACACATTTGAAGGATGGTGTGATCATGTTATGTCCAAGGCACGTTTCAAGGCTTTAATCAATCAAGAACTTAAATGTAAAGTATTCATAATAATTTAATTTTTATACAGCCAAGAAAGCATACCTAATTTTTACTTCAGTACCTATCCTATGAGAATGTATAAACAAGTTAAAAACATTTTAATAAAAATATTTTACGTAAATCCTTTTTTCATGACGCTTCCAAATCAGATTATATCCGAATAATAAAACCCATTTTAATTATATTTCTACAAAAAAAAATATGAAGCCGAGGCAGAAAGAAGAAATAACCTAACAATCCACAACTACATGAAAATATAATATGAAGTGCACGTATCTGCTAATACGATATTTTAATATAATAATAACCATATATTCATTTATGAGTATATATACATATATACACCGATTTCTGAGATTTAACTTTCTTCCTGAATGGCAGTCTCGGTCTATCTCTTGTATAATGTTTGTACTCATGTTGATTTACATCAATTTTACTTATAAATTCTGCCGATATTTTTTTAGTAAGGGTTTTAAAAATATATATATTTTCTGCTTAAAGGTCATCATTAAGCATTTCACTAATCCGAGAATATCTATTTTTCTGAGTATTATTCTCAAAGATTTATTTTGCAGTACTTACTGATAATTGTTGCACTTCTTCTTCATTAGCCAAAAAGTAGTTTATGTGAAGAATAATAACGGAGTTGTATACTATTTTACAAGTCGAATGAATCTTCTGATCCTTCCCAGAAGTGAGATTTATGTAGCAATATTTTTAGTCACGTGTCTTGTATTTTGTGAAATGCTTAATTTTGAATCTATTATGACTCCCGAATATTTCATTTCAGTCATTTCGTTCAGACTTTCTATGATAATGGTAGATGTAATTGGTATTTAAATGCAAATTAAAAGCATTAATTAGAAAGATATACATACAGATCAATTTATCGAAAAAATATTTTAGCTGCCACCGGGATTTGAACCAGGATCTTTTCTTATCCGAGGAAGTGCGATATCCAATTACACTACGACAGCCTAGTAAATAGTGGATAATTTTTTGAACTTATTTGTTGCAGTTATTTCAAATTGATACATCTTACGTTCCATTTATTTTAAAGCTGTCACCTTTATATTGCGAATACCTACTTTGAGAAATAATCACTAGGAGACGCCAGAAATTTTTCAATTTCAATTTCAATTTCATTTTATTAAACTTTTGGATATACTTTAATACAACTTATATATATATTTTTAAAGAGAACATATTATTATTTGTGAAGTTGTATTTTTTTGTATTCGGAACATAGTTCTCAGATATTTTCAATTGGTGTTCTTGGTTTTGTTTACATTTAGTTTTAGTTTATTTTTCTTCAGCCATATTGCTACGATATATTGTTAAATCGTGGCTCATAATTCATTCAATATAGTTACATAATTATCTTCCGCGATTTATGTATGAGTACATCGTCTGCAAATAATCATATTTTGCAATTTTTTAGCATTTTTACGATGTTATTTATATAAATAATAAAAAGGATAGGTCCAAGGTACTTTAGAAGTTTGGTTTCTATTATTTAAGTACTCCTTAAATCATTTCAGAGGCGTTCTCTTTATTCCGAGTTTCCAATTTTTTTTATTATTATATCTGTCGATGGTTTCAAAAGATCTTTTAAAATCCATAAAAACTACAATCATATATTTACCCTTAATTTCATTACCAAAAATTAAAAATATAAATAAATGTGAATAATTTTAGTAGGTAAATATACAAATATGAATTAAATATATTAATTAGAAAGACATACATATAAAATATAAAATAAGGTGCATTATCCAACTATGCTACAGCGACGATATTTTTAGCGACAAATAATGGAACGATTAAATGTATTAATATCAAAAAGGTAACATATAGGTTCGAAAATTTGTCGCTAAGAATATCGTCGCTGTAGCATAGTTGGATAATGCACCTTTCCCGGTTTGGAAAGAGATTCAGGTTCGAATCCCGGTGGCGCAACAACAATATTTTTCGATAAAATTAATTTTATATGTATGTCTTTCTAATTAATATATTTAATTTATATTTGTATATTTACTGGCTAAAATTATTCACATTTATTTATATTTTTAATTTGTGGTATTGAAATTACCGTGAATATCTTCTATAATTGAAAAAATTCTCCTAAAGTGATTGGTTAATTTATTATGTTAAAGAAGTATTCTCCAATGGCCGATAAAGATTTATTAGATTAACTTTGTTGTAATTTCGTCAGGAATTGGTTTTGATTTCATTATATTTACTATTACTTTTAGTTAATTTTGTGTAACTTGTTTGAATACCAGTTCATTGTGTATCTCTTCAATGAGTTTTCGACTCTGAGACATGAATAGTGTTTCTATGAGATTGTTCAAGAATCACGAGAAGTTATTTCTGAAAATGTTTTACATGACAGAAAATTGCAAAGTTCGCTTTGTTGAGTAATATCGTGAATTAAAAGTCTTGTTTAAAAAGGCTTTGAGAATAACTAATGGTAATGTTTCATATCAAAGCAAAACAGAAGAAACATGGAAAAAATCTTAAATAAATTACGGGTACGTGTCCTTAGTGAAAATAACTTTTAAAAAAAAAGATTTTTGTTTCGGAAAATTTTATCTCTTAATTATTATTTTTAATAAGGTAATAAAAATAATAAATAAAATATTATGGAAGCTTTTACTTCCAAATAATTTAAATGCTTAGTTAAAATATTCAATTTTTTTCAATGAAACTTTTCTCCACAACATAGTCAATGAAACTTTTCTCCACAGCATAGTCAATGAAACTTTTCTCCACAGCATAGTCAATGAAACTTTTCTCCACAGCATAGTCAATGAAACTTTTCTCCACAGCATAGTCAATGAAACTTTTCTCCACAGCATAGTCAATGAAACTTTTCTCCACAGCATAGTCAATGAAACTTTTCTCCATAGCATAGTCAATGAAACTTTTCTCCACAGCATATTCGATGAAACTTTTCTCCACAGCATAGTCAATGAAACTTTTCTCCACAGCATAGTCAATGAAACAATTTTAAAATTATGAATAGTGTATTGATATTAACTCATAGACAGTATTATAGGAGCAGTGAGAGTGACGTGACGAATGGAAGACCGGAGAGAAGTCATGGAAATATCTTGGATTCCTAAAAAGAAAAATTGCATTGATTTTTGTGAAGTTTCTCTCTTTTCAGTGATCTCAATTTTAAGTATCGTAGTTCTCCAGCAGCCTAAAGAAAGCTGCCGATTTCCATTGTTTTCAAGTCCTGGACTTTGTTTTTAACATAATAAATGAGTCCAGTAAATTATCAAGCTTAGTTGGTTCATTTAGTTCGTGATCGACCTCTCGCTCTTTGTCCTTCCGCGTTCCCAGTAAGCACTAATTCTCCCGGCTCCCTCAATTTTTACTTGGAAATAGGGGAGAGTAGGAAGGTATGAGAAAAGTCCTGTAACTTCGAATTGGGTGCTTTTTACAAAATGTTACGTTTGTCAAAAAATGTTATTATAAGCACTAATTGCATGAATTCAGTTATAATTGACGTTTTGTATATGTGGCAGAAATAAAAATTACTTATCGTTTTGGTCCAAAAAAGACATGTATAATTCCTCCGCCTGGGAGTCTGATAATTAAGGTAAATATTTTTTATAATTTTCACTGAAAACTGTGATGATTGCTCAAATATTTACGGATCGTGTTTACATAACATATAGGTAAACAAAATTATTTAAAATTGTGACATATTGAAAACTATGACATGTGAAAACTTGACTGCCTTGTGGGAAAATACATTTAATCTTAGGTAATATACAAAAGACTTATCCAAATAAATAAAAATGTATCATAGAAAAGCTCGTGCAGTTAATACATACATACCTTCAAATTATATGTAGACAATTAGAATTTCTCGGAAAAAAATATAAATTATTTTATTAATTTTATCTGATAAAATTTGTAGCGTAATTATTATAGTATCTAATAAAGGTATCATTATATTCTGTAAAATATTATTTATTTCCTAGAAATAACATTTGGCAACAGCTTACTAGAATGTATGCAGTGCACGCCCCTGATACGGAGTAATCCGTGCGTAAAGCAGATTTAAATGACTGTCTCATCAGATCTAAATGTACCTAAAACCTTTTACCAGAAAGATTATCCCGTGTAAATTTCGGCTGTGGTAGCTCGTAAGATACGTGTCGTTGAGGCTTCGACGACACGGCAGAGTGTAAATAAGGATCAATTTATGAGTATTTAGGGATCAGATTTCAAATTCACCGGCATCGACGCTAGCGACATATCGCTGCCGGCTGCCGCTACAAGTCTGGCCTGATTCCTCATCGTCGAGCTCTCTCCTCTGTGTCATCGCTTCACAACGGCGGTCTTGCCGAGACCGCCGACTAGCTTCACTTCAGAATTCACGCGCACCTTCTGTATCTTCAGTCATTTATTTCTTTCGTTCTCATCTGTCGTCATTGTTCTATCCGACTCAATAAACACCAACACGCCAATCACTCACTCTTTCATTTAACCACCGACCTAACCCCCAAATTGGTAACCCCTAAAAGTATATCAATTGACAGTCGGCGTGTATCACCTTCGCAAACACACACCATTATAATATAATTCCAACTGGATACATATTTTAAATTACCCGATTATCCCAAGTAATGCTTGGCTATGGTAGATCTTACAATTTAATTCCAATTACACGTATCTCACAATTCAAATGGCCTTTTTTACATAGTGTCACCGTAACGCGATTAAGAAAAATGCGTTTTAAAAGACAGCTTGTGAATATGTATTGTCTGATAAGTAAGATATCCAGACCACTGTGTACCCCGCCTCAATCGGTGCTCTCGATCTAAAAGTCAGGTCGGCGATGAGGGAGAATAGTGACACAAAAGCTATTTAACGAAAAATAAAAGACAACGATCGGTCACAGAATTTTTAAAAAGCCTAACACCGATAGCACTACTCGAAATGAACTTTAATTAATAGTGCGCTGTGGTTCTAGGAACGATTGTAGGAACTCTGAACCGGTGAAAAAGAAATAAGTTATAATATTAAAAGTTGTGAGTATAAGAGCGAAGCAAAGTAATTCTGTGTAACTTTTTTTCACATTATTGTATTTTTACATTCAATAGTCGGTACTGATGTATCGAAATATAACGTTTTATTATAAGCTTTTTTTACATATTAGTCGTGTTTTGATACCTTGATTAGACATTTATATGAATCATGTATGTAAACTTACGTGAATTGCAATATTCTAAAATTTATCTTTCAATTTTGTATCAATTTCATACCTCAATTTTCGATTTATGTCAACTTTATTGAAATTCATCTATCGTGTAAATCAAATTGGGATATGAACATGGATAGTACTTTAGATTACCGTTCCAATCAAATAACAATCAAATACAACAGTTTCTGAAAACCTTTTCCAACGAAAGTTCGCTTGCGGAGCTCTTGTAATATACAAGTTATTAGATAACAATTCTCTCTTTTATTAGGTATTCCAAATTGTTTCGCCCCTTCCGAAAACATTATTGTCTAAAAGATGAGAAAGGTTCCATCATAAACAAATATATAAGAATTTATCTTTATAAACTATGTTTCAGTACTGTTGAATACAATTGGAATAACTTTTTATTTTTGTGATTACATTATAAAAATTACAATAGTCTTTGATTAAAATTGTTAGTCGCTTCAACAATTGACGAGCATGCATTAGAAGATGTACAAGCCAAGAGTGGTATATTAAGGATAGATCTGGCGTTTTATCCTTTCTTTCTTCTTCAGCAGTCCCTCATTACGAGGATGAAGTCTGCCATGGTTTCTTGGGTTGGCTACGACATTGGCCTGTGCGTAATTGTTTAAGGTATAGGTGGTATTGCACAGTACCACCCAAACGTACTCTTGGAATAAAAGAGGGCTTGATCCAATGGCAAGGGTGGTCGAGCACCGGCGCCCAATGCATCATTTAATGAAACTAATTACACGTTATATTTCATTAATGAATTAGTCATTTATTCAATTGTGTTCTGACACCTGTTACTTGTTACACTTGTCACATAAATTTGTCAATCACTGTATGTAGGTAATCGGTTAAACCAAAGACGGTTATGACAACACAACTGGGACTCATAATTGGTTGCAGAGAAGATTTCTACTTAAGTACTATTGGCTGTAGAATTTGCCAACCTTACTCGCGCTCTATGTGACATATTTGTTCGGCAGTCCATTGACTTGGTATCTGTTGAATAACAATTAAAAACTGGCATATTTAATTTGTTTAAATGCACACCCGATAAGCACAATATCTGCACTAAGTTTACCGTGTAAACAGCAAGTCCCAGAATTATCGTTATTTCGCGCCTCACCTCACGTTTCGGGTACCCATTCTTTCTACACCTGCGGGGTAATGGTGTGATAGTAAATATATTCATTAAAATATTAATTAAAAAATTATGATGTACCAAAATGAAAACCTATCTATTTAATTACGTATTTATTTATGATTAGGCTGCCGTAGGTTGACCAAAGGGATAAACGTAACTTTCTAACCATCCCGCCGTTTTCCCGCGGTGGTAGGCAGAGAGGATAGAGCGCCATACTCTTCTATCCTGACACACAATTCTCGCCTCATCCACATTCATACATCTTCTCATACAAGCTCGCCGATTGTTGAGGTCTCTAACAGAACCATCCTCCAGTATCTGGTTTACCTGGTCGTGCCAAGTTTTCCGCGGACGTCCTCTTTTTCTGGTGCCATCAACACTTGTGTCATATGTCATATATCTTACTCTCATCATTCATCCGCTCCATATGACCAAACCACCTAAGTGATATTTTCTCAATCTTACTCATTATACTAACATCAAATTAACTTCTTCTTCATTCTTTACTATGTCATAAATCGATTTGCCACATATACGCCTAAGTGATCTTATTTCCACTGCATTCGGTCATCCTGGCCTCATTTCCGTACATCAGTGTCGGTACCAGGACTCCATTGTGCACTGCTAGTTTTGTCTCGGTTGACAAGTTCCCGTTAGATATAATTCCATTCAAAGCGCCGCTCACTTTATTCCCTGCAGTCACCCTCCTTTCGATATCATTCTCAGCCTTTCCGTTTCTATCAAACATACTTCCCAAATACACGAACTCATCTACTTGTTACAAACATTCATTACCTGCAAGTATTTAGCACGGTGTCTTGCTTTCCTCCTTCTCGAATACCATCACTTTCGACTTGTTGACATTCATCATTGCATTTATCGTACAATTTACTCACCACACTCTTGTTCATTATTCATTCATTCATTTCATTGATGTTACCTACCTACGAGATAAACGTAAAATATCAAAACCTTATTATTCATATGAATACTGAGGTGTGAGGTAGTGATCTAAGTGCGTATTCCTCAATCCCGCAATAAATCTATCTACAGCAATCCCTATCTACAATAGTGAAGAAAATATTATTTAAATTATTCGGCAACATTATGCGTCTAAGTGACAGACAGCCTAGAAATGGAGATTATCCTGGCCATATCTTTGAACCGAAAAAGTCCTGGAAGATTACCACAATGGTAGATAGTTGCGTTGCATCCGACTAGAGATACCCTGGAGTCAGCAATGAGGGGGATCCAGTAAATCCAATACGAACTGAGTCTTATCTGATTGAGACCATTATATATCAATATCTATATGAAGGAAGAAAGAAGAAAAAAAAGTTATGTATAATAAATTAATCAACTAGAACGATATACAGAAAAAATCTATCGAAAAAATATTTAAAATATGAATTAAACATATTAATTAGATAGATATACTTTGCATTATCTGTCTAATTAATATATTTAATTCATATTTAAAATATCACAGACCTATGTTCTGAATAATTTCAACTTCACAATATATGTTCTCCAAATAATGAAAAAATATTTAATTACTACCGGAATTTGAACCTGAACACACATACAAATACCACATGCAAAAAACGAAAATGCAACTTCACAAAAAAATGCGTTCTCCTTAAAAATATCAAAATGTTATTTGTAAATCAGTTAATCGATTCAGAAGTTCAGTTACTCCAATAAGATAATATAAATAAATGTGCTGTTTTTTTTTACCTATATTTGCTCGAGCTTATACGAATGGAAAGTTACACGCACAATACTTTATGAGCCAAGCATTTGTACGGCCATATACTTTATATGACAATACTATACTATATGACAATGCATGCATGATAATGCATTAGTATTGTCATATAAAGTAACAGTTTTAAACATTCGATTTTTATAGTGGATTTAATTCCCAGAGTTTTTCTAAAATATAAAGGTAGTATAATGAAAGATTAAGTTTTTAAAATGTTCTTAATATTTTCGGTACGTGAAATGTACTGTCGTATATAAATTTATTTCAAAATGCATATAAATTTCTACTTGTTTAAATTTTAACGTACAAAATCGATATATGTTGACACTACGTATTAAGGTCTATACAAATATATTTTACTTACGTACCTATTTTCATATTATCTTGATAGCCATTTACCAGAAATGTAAATTAGGATAGATATATTTCTTGAATTGCACTGAATCAAAATATATGAGATGCAGTTGGACTGTTATTGCTTTGTTGACATCTGATCTAACGCAGCATCTCTATAGAAATAAGCAAATCAATATGGAATCGGATCGAGAAACAATTTTCCCTTTTCGGATTTTCATGTACATAGTAGTCATGTATAGCTTTAGGTACATATCTATATGCTTTGTATCGCTTGTTATCTGTAATGAGTTTTCGGATCCCTTATGTATTCGGATAACAAGAGTTCAGACTAGATAAAGAAAGTAGGGAGTGTGAATTGTATAATAAGGGAGGATATTTGGATTCCGGAAAGGATTTCCCGAATAGATTTTGTATCCAGTACACCGCAATAAACCTCGGTATTTATTGAATGTTTATACTTCGAGGTGAATTCAGTACATCAAATACGCGTGACTGAACAAAAAATTAAATAAATACTTTTGTAACCTTGTTCCCACAGATTGAACAATTAAAAATGTTAGGTTAAATTTTTAAGCATTGATTCAAATAAAGCACGTATTAAATTAAATTACTAGTATTTAAAACCCATCCCAGGACGTGTATGCGTCACTTTTTTTCAACGTCCTGTAACGTCAAGGAAAATTGACATGATGTTTTTTAAAAACGATTGTTTTGAAATGATAATTGCCTACTTACATAATATTCGTATCAAAAATATTACTACTAATTAAAAATGTTACCTACCTACAGAATAGTACCATTACGGTGTTCTAATTTTGAAATTTCTGATAATAAAATTTCATAGGAAATGAACACTTCACTCTAATGAAATATATTAATTTCCTCACATCACAAAAATACATTTTGATTTTATACCATATATTAGAATATGTGTTTACGCGCCTTGTTACTGCGATTGGCACCACTGGGTTTCCTGGTTTCCTGTGTGTGTGTGAGTATTGGCGCTCTTTTTTCGAAAGCTAAGAAGACGGTAACCGACAGGCGTCATTCTCATTATATCGCATGCTTCGACCAGTCCAGCGGTCTAAATAAATCACCAGTGCGCGCTTTGGTCAACAAAGAAAACAACCCAGCTAAAAGAACAACGACATCGGTGCAGTTCATATATCATACGTGTGATTATTGTTAATCGAAAACCTTGGAACCAGCTATCGAAGGCATTTACAAAAACAATACGAGACAAGTCTCGTAAGATGATTAAATTAATTTTATATTTTGCGTATCATTAATAAGAATTTTTTAATTGTTTATTTTTATTCACAAAAAAAAAGATAGAAATAATATTCAAGAATGAATGCGACACAATAAATTTTCAACTAGCGAATAAGATTAACTATAAATATTATATTACTTCGTAGTCACTAATGAACACATTTAGATGTAAGAATGAATAGATTTAGAATCAATTTCTCTCCATTACAAGAGAACAAATTACTCAGTAAGCTTAGACTGTGGTAAAAAAATATTTTTTCTTTTAATTCCCGTACAGAACAACGTTGATGGCAAAAATACGAGTAATATAAAATAATGCCAAGGAGGAAAATTCTCCAACAGAAATCACCTGCCAAACAATTTGCCACCTTTCACGGATCATCACGTTATAAATTGAGTTATCGAATAATTTTCCCTCGCGAACTTAACAAAACACAAAAAAGTATTAACGTGAAATATTATTAACATTTATTTATTTATTTGTTTTCATCGTACTTATACACACATGTTGTATACGATAATTATTAGAATAACAAATTCTATTGTGTAGTTAGTTTGTGGTGCAACACAAAATAAACCAAACATTGTTCTGCACACACAACTGAGTAGTATTTTTATTTCAACTTTTTTATCATTCAACAGGTGCATTTCCTCGTATCAACAGATGTAAATAACACAATTTCATAGGTTTCACTTCTTTCTAATAAACTTATTTTAGTTTTAGCATTATGGAGAATTTTAAATATTGAAAAAACTTGTGGAGATTGTGATAAAAAATGCTCAGGCCAAACGGTATGAAAATTAAATAAGGCCAAATTTCTTCAATTTTTACTTAATCCCTTTGATTAATAATAATAATGAATAATCTAGAAATCGTTGAATATTTCTTTCTCTAATATTTTACCCCTACTTTAAATATTCCCAATAAACTACACGCTCCCCTCTCCATTCCTGTAACTAATTTAGTTGTTTCTTATACCTGTTGATAAGATGAATCAGACCTCTTAAAACTATATTCGTGTAAAGTTTAGTTAATTTAAAAAAAAAAAAAAATCATTTTACGACTCTTCTAAAAAACTAATACATACGCTGACATGCCGTCATCTCAGATTTCCATAGAAAACGGAAAATATGATTCTGGGCCACAAATAATGTGAATTCTGAGGCAAATGTACATTTTCAAATCCATACATTTTTTCCACATCTGTGCACCTGACACATTCACATACACATCACGGAAATTTCGGGGCTTCCCCAACAAATTATCTCCTAATACGTTAACCAACAATTTCAATAAACACAATTTTATTACACAAAACTAAATATTAACAAATACAAATTAAATGTATCAATTAGAAAGATACACAGATAAAATCAATTTATCCAAAAAAATATTTTGTTGCCACCGGAATTCGAACTACAACTTCACGATAATGTGTTCTTAAAAATATTAATTTTATTATTAAAGAAAAAGTTATAATCTTAATAAACCAAACCAAACTTTTTAATATTCACTTTATTCAATTTGTGGTGAAATTTTTCAGAATATCTTGGAAAACTACATTTTGCAAGATATCGTATTCAGTGGCAAGTGAGTTCAGTCGTTCTTGTGTCATTGTAGATCGATGACAATTTTTCAGTAGTTTTAACTTCGAAAAGGTAGCGTACTATGTACCTACTTTAAGTTATTAATGGATACATCACATTAATATGGTATTTTCTCTACAGCGTCTTTAATGCAAAGTTTTCGTTTATTTTTATCTTTTGGAAACAATTTAAAAAGGCTTGATTGTAATTTTCTTTCAAGATGAAATCATTTTTATTTTACCCGTTGTGACGGGGCGCCTAAAAGCAATAAGGCTCTTAAGCTGGTGTCTGTTTTGCCTACTTGGTAATCCGGTACTGCACGCATAGGTTCAGCCATCACAGAGAGAAGATATACCTATAGAATATAATCCATGTATCTGATATGCACGAGGTATCATGCCCCATTTCGTAGGGGCAGCTAGAAGCAGCAACAGCTAAACAACGCAACATGACTGATAATCCATCTATTGCATATCTTTAATTTCGTTTATATGGATATTGAAAGTACAGATACTAGCTATTTTAATACTGTCGATAGTCTAGCTAAGTAGTCAAAGCAACGCTAAAATACTGATTAGAAGTGCCAAGTATGTTCCAAAATCTATTATATAAAGCGCTAAAATATATATATATATATCATATAATATATGTTAAAACTCGTTATAAATACGATTATATCCACATGAATATTTGGAACAAGTAGATAAGTTTGTGTATTTGGGAGGTAGGTTCGATAGAAACGGAAAGGCTGAGAATGATATCGAAAGGAGGGTGAATGCAGCGAATAAAGTAAACGGCGCATTGAATGAAATTATATCTAACGGGAATTTGTCAATCGAGGCAAGACTAGTGGCGTACAATGGAGTGCTGGTACCAACACTTATGTATGGTAGTGAAGCCTGAAGCTGGCAGAAGAGGATCAAATGAGATCACTTAGGTGTATATGTAGCAAATCTATTTATAACAGATTAAAGAAATAAGGAAAGAATATTAAGCTGATCTTAGTATAGTAAGATTAAGGTAAGATCAATTAGGTGTTTTGGTCGTGTGGAACGGATGAATGAGGAGAGAATGGTAAGAAAGATATATGACGTAAGTGTTGATGGCACCAGAAATAGAGGACAACTGCGGAAGACTTGACACGACCAGATAAACCAGATAATAGAAGATGGTTCTGTTAGAAGCCTCAACAATCGACGAGCTTATATGAGAAGATGTATGAATGTGGATGAGGCAAGAATTGTGTGTCAGGATAGACGAGTGTGGTGCTCTATCCTCTCTGCCTACCCCCACGAGGAAACGGCGTGATGGTAAGTTAGTTAGTTAAGTTAGTTATATCCACATATTTCGCATCAGCAGCCGTTATGGAGGGTCTGACTGGAAAGCGGCTGGTATGTTATAATTAAATATGTATTCAAATTGAATCAACGGAATCACAATTTATGTACAAGATAGTATGTTACTTTGATGATGAAACTTCACGAATTTTGCAACACTGCTTCGTGAGTAAATTTTGAAGTAGTTTGCGACCACATTCAGGTGGCTTGAAGCACTTACCGCCATTAACAGTCTTTCAAAGATCAAGACAAAGTCCCCGAGTTCCCACAGGAAATCATCTAAATGTTGTGCGAAATACCGCAAGGACGGCACTCAGAACCAATTCACCCGAAGTACTTAGAACCAATCACCCATGTTTTGCCTCAATACACGGTAATTCAATTTACAGTTTATAAAATGACCGGTTAGGGATTCAAACAGAGATTAGAGAAGAACGTACTCAACGTTGAGTAACTTAATATTTTTATAAATAAAACACTCGTTTTTTTATTCCATTCGTTTAATTTACTTGAGACGCGTTTTGCCTTGTAAGGGTATTATCAATCTAACCATTTAACTCGACAACTTGTATTTTCAATTAAAATGGGGAACAGCTATACCATTTTATTTGCATGAGATGTAAAGGTACAAGCACTAGAATTTTATGCATACCTAATTAATTTAATTATTATTAATTCTCTTAGTTATATTTTTCATTATCTGCTATTTCCGGTACGTAGTTAGATCATACGACCGCCACAAAACTCTTCTACTGACCGCCAGGCCTTCCGCATCCTCCTGTGTCAATTCCATTTCCCGAAGTTCCGCCGAATACAACCTATGTATAGTCGCTGTGAAACGTCCGGGACGCCGAGAAACTTGTTAAAACCGTTTAGTTCATCAGCCAATATAATTTTCATTAGTACGTATTGATTGTATTTTATATCAATTCTTCTGAAATATAAATTAATAATTAATTTTACACACAGTCAAACACAATTTATATTTTTATTTATTATCTTTGTTTTATTAACCACTAAAATGAGTTTAAATACATCTACCGGTTTCGAAAAATACCATTTTCTTCTTCAGGATGTCATAACTAACTAAAACATATATTGTTTCTTTGACAGAATCTATTTTTAAAAAATCTATTTTTAAAAAAAAAATTTTTTTTTTTTTGTACCTAAATCAAATCATTACTTAGTATTTTAGTGGTTAATAAAACAAAGATAACAAATAAAAATATGAATCTTAACCACAAAGATAACATTGCTGATGTTAAAAGTATAAATACAATTTATTTTTATTACCTTTACATAAAAAGATGACATAACGTATGAGTACTAATACATTTGTGATTTATAGATGCAACTCCAATTGATTACTATTTATGTTTTTTTTTATTCTCATGATAAACGAAATATTTTAATTTTTTAAATATTTGTTAAAATGTATTCTGATTACAAGGATAATTAACTTATTTTTACAGATCTGTGAAATTCATCTTACAATCTTAGAATTGGTTATAAGTTGTAACGCAATTGTGAGTTACTAATTTATACATTTTTACGTTAAAAGTGCTGCATGTTTTTAAATGTGCATTAATAAAATAAATTTAAAAATTCATTTTAATAAACATCATTCATATTACATGAACGATAATCATCTTCAGTTTGTCTAGTGGGGATCCGTTTGCACGAGTAACATAAAATTCACATATCTGTGCGAAGCCTCGATGTAATTCTCTCCATTCATCCATTGTAATGAGATTCTTTACGGCCGTCACAAGCAGGTTCCAGTAGCAACTACCTAAGATTGTGTAACACAAAAGCTATCGATAGCAATTAATAAATGTTATTAATATCACTCGAACATTCTGAAACCTTTGTATTCTGATATCTCGAATTCTTTTCCGATGCTTTCACATTCCACGAACTTCTTTGCGATGGCTGCGAATGTGATCTTTAGAAGCGAGTTTTATCAGAGGTGGAGCAAGCATCTTTTATAATCAGCGGCATATTATGTTAATTAACCTAAAAATATACTATGTTAATACTAATTAAATGTATCAATTAGAAAGATATACAGATAAAATCAATTTTATAGAAAAAATATTTTGATTGCCATCGGGATTCGAACCAGGATCTTTTCTGGGGAAATGCACTATCATTACACTACGTTAACGACAAATTTTCGAATCTTAAGGCTTTTTTTTTATATGTATAAAACTTTAAAATGAAACAAAACACATGCAAATCGTGGTAATGGACATGTTATTGACTTTATTGGAAAGAAAATGTTATGCCATTAGTGTTTAAATATGATTTCTTGCATATGGGTGTCACGGCTAGCTCGAATAAAGCGCAATCTTGAAGTCCAATTTTCGACCACTTTTTGGAGCAGGTGATTAGTTTTACACGCTTTACTTATCTACAACGATTTCAAATTATTTAATTTATGACCAACACCGTTTATATGCAAAATAGACAATCCCAAATTTTTATTTTAACCTTGACAAATGATTAAGAAATTCTGAAAACCTACTATTATTTCAAATGCTTCTTTATTCTTACATTAAAATTTTAACCTATTTTTCCAATATTAAATGCAGCACAATCCTTACAACTAAGTCTTTAGAATTTATAAATAAATTTCCAATATTATTATATGTATAAAATGCCGGTCTAATGTTTCGTGGTAGGTGTTTAGATATTTGATTCGAAAATTTATTTATGAATAAAATCCTACGCCGATAATCATTATTATCATTATGTTTTATCTGCTAATTTTAAAAATATTAATCCACTTACCCTAGGAGCGTCTGAAGCCTGAGCCTGAAGTCTTGACAAGACGCTTCCATCTTTCCCTACTTGAGATTGAGGCTTTCCATGTTCATCTCCCTTATTGCGGTACTTCTCACTCGTTCCATCTACTTGTCACAAATCTTTATAAAAACACCCGAACGATGTAACATTTAAGCAACATACATCGAGCTATTCTGAAGATTGATACTTACTCGTACTGTGTTATCAACTTAACCGGAAAAGATATTGAGTCGGTCGCTGAAATAGAGCGACGTTCAATTGAAATTTTCAAATTATGATCGACGAAATTAAAAGGAACAATAGTTCATTGTAAGGTTATTTATTTCTTGCCTAGAAATCGATCGATTGCATACAACATTTTTTCACTATGTGAACATCGCTGATTTTACACTGACCTTCAAACCATAATGACCTTCAAACTAGACAGAACAGCATGACTTAGGTAAACAGTTATAAATATCAGCACTGATTAAAAGTACACCCCTTACAAAGCTTTCATATATACTGCAAGTATATGGTACTTACATAGCTTCTCGTAAGTTATCGTAAGAATGTTTGAAAGCCAGGGAGCCAGCGTAGTGGAATAGACTTTTGCGTACAACCTATTATTTTCCTGACTTTGTTAAATTGGAAGTCACTTAGTCTCTCGCATGGGTATTTTCAGAGCTGACAGGGTACAGTATTTAGCGTTGCATCAATTACTTTATAGATGGAATAATATTACAAGGTCATAGGGACTGACTTGAAATCCTTAGGATCCGAAATTTTTGAACTTTTATTGACTTCATTACACGAATGCATTACAGTTAAAAAGTAGTCAACTATTAAGGATTAATCTGATATTTTACTTATAATAATAATAATAAAAATATGTTTATTTCAGCGTGATTGGGTCTTTTTTGATGAAAACCCGATTCACCATAAAGTAATACATATTATATAATACATTAAAGTTACGAAATATTATTTATGTTATGAAAAGAAAACCAAAGAAAATATAAATAAATAAAAAGTTCACACATATATGTAAATATAAACAAAATATAAGTACTGCAAATATATTACAAATATATACAAACATTATTGTATTTGTATGCGTTGCCATTCTCTGGTCAGGGACCAGCTTTCCATGAAAGCGCCGCTGGCACCAGAGAGTTGGACTGAGCTCCAGCGGCAGCTTTACGCCCGCACCTCGATTCTCAGAAGCGGAACGAATCCATGTATACGGCCTTCGGTAAACATTGTAGATGCGCTGCAATAACGCGCCAATCCGAACAGTATTCTCTATGAGTTGTTGTACTGAATTCGGAGACGGTTATACGTCACTTGCTAGTATTTCGACCAGAGCTAGCAGGTGAAGAACAATTTAAACAGGATCCTCTTCACCGCCTTACTGTATATGTAGAAACGCCGTGACAGCATATTTGCACAAACGCTCAACTGTCTCCTCTGCCGATCTATGTCATCATCGTCTTCATTAAATATATGGCCAAGGTATTTGACCTTATCTTGAACGCTCAATTTCGTCCCGTCCAGCCACACGGAAGGGATATTATTTACCATTATGACCGATTTGCTGACATTGTATAAAATATTATGTTCACTGACATATGTTTCACATATCTGTAAAAGTTTTCTTACATTTGTCAATTTTTGCATCGGATAGTCGCTCGCTCAATTCGTCTACGAACAAATATATATTTCACAACAAAAAAAAAATCAAAACCAAAAAACAAAACACAACACATTCGGACGTCTTCTGATGGAGAGACTAACTTGACTAATTGATAGTTCTCAACCCGATTCTCTGAGAATATTACAAAATAAATTATTTTAAACAGTGTGTATTAAAATATTTTTGTGCAACTTTTTAATAGATTCTCTGGGATTATGTGGAGGGGAGGTTGATTTATTTATGACTTAACCTGGCAGAATACGTTAATTTTTTTATATTAAATCAAACCTGTGCCAAAAAAGTACGGTTTGTGATAATATAAATAATCTTCAGATCTAAAGGCAAATATGTCTTCACTCCGAGACCGATCCACTTCCGCATGTTTCGTAAGGCTTTTATCCAGATGTTCCAGAAAGCAAATATGCACTTTATAAATTAATATTCGTACTGTTTATCTGGGTACAATAATATCCAACGGGTTTGTATCGAGTGTATCAAGTAAAAAATCATCGTCGGCGGACTCTAATATAGAACAAAATAATTTACTGCAGTTATTATTATAAGTATAAAATTATTACATAAACTATGCTGTGGAAAAAAATATTTTTCAAGAAAATTAAGTACTTTAACTTGAGTAATTAAATTATTTGGAACCGTAAGAATTTATAATATTTACCGGTTGTAAACATTCTACATATTTATTAATGTTAGTTGTTGTATCTTAGTTAGTTAGTTGTATGGTGCAATAGAAAGTATTCTAAATACTTTTATAAAAAATTATAATTACGAATGTTCTTTTGATTAAGTATGCATATTCTTTATTTTTTCAAGCTTTCTTTCATATATATATATTAGTGATGAGCTCAAAATCATGAACTGTGAGTCAATCACTGATATCTTTGAGTCACATTCACTATCGGTGATTGAATATCTGGGAATATCATGATTCATTTGTTTATTTTATTTATATTTGGTTGTTAACCGTGATTTGGCGCATGAACATATGAAACGAAAATATCCATGAAGGAATGGCATTATAATTAGTGATAAGTATCATCTAGTAGATTCTTCCAAAACATTTTACACATTTGACCTGAAATGCTGAGAATTTGTCCCGAAAAATAAACTCACATTTTTGAGAGGTTTTCATTATCTTTGTGATGATATTAAATTATATATATGGTAGAATATTTTTTTACAAAAATAAAGTTTGAATAATATAAATAAATACGCTAAAAAACTGTTTTTTTAATTTATTTATTTATCGGCGCATGCGTATTAGTAATGAAACTGTGATCACAGTCGCAGTTTTTAATCACTGATATTATCGAATATCAATCACAATCACACCAGTGAGTTAATAGTAACATTTTTTTTCATCACTAATATATATATACAAGATTTTTAATATTTGTTGCAAATTGAACTTTGTAGTTTATATTAATTTTAATATAGATTATTTAACTTTGTTTTTTACGTAACTTGATATTTACGATTTTAGTTAGTTAATTTGACATCATGATAATAGAAATGGTATATTCTGAAACCAGTTAGTGTATTAATTATAAGTTAAATAATTTATTTTAAAATATTATATAAGATTTTTTTGCTTTGACACGAAACTCTACTGTTTATTTTCAAAGTCACCTTAAATAAGATTTGTCTTTTTTTTATTAATTAAAAATATTACTCAACAACAACTTAGCAAATTGCTGTTATGTATTTATTTTAGAAATATCTTCTATAAATAACTTTCTGACAATTTTCCTTTAAATTTTATTATAAATCTTACAAGTTTTTACCGTCTATTATAATTCCTTGTAAAATAATTTGTAACGTAATAGAAATATACAAAATAAAATAAAAAAAATTATTACCAGAGAAGAATGAATATACATTCTGTGGTAGATATTGAAAATACGAGTACAGGAATGAGAGTATATAATGTATGGTGGAGCTTTTTCCGGTACCTATATTGGATAGACAAATTTACGTTTGTATCCCGTGTATGTATAATATTAAAAAAAATGAAAATCATACAAACGTTCATGTCATAAAATATTCCCAATTCCTTTATTTTTTTAACGGTGTATAATTTCATAACAATAGATACATATATCAATTTAACTATCGAAAAAGTAACATTGAACATATCTCTTTAAGTATGTAGTGCTTAATGATATTATTAAAAATGTGTTCCAAACAAGTATTTATGTCTTGAAACTTTAATCCGTAGATTTTTACTTGCCAAATGCCAAACATCGAAAACAGATAATATTTGATGATATTAATAAAAAATAACATTAGCGACGTAATAAATTCAAACAGAAAGTAACAAAATGATAAAACACTAAAAGTATTAACATAATAGTTAAGAATGGGGTTAATCTGTTGGTTAATAAGTATTAGCGAAAGCTGTTCTTCCAGGGGTACAGATCCAGCCCTTCGATATTCATCCAATCGGAAAAAAGTATTGCACCAAATACATTATTACTTTTGAAATTCAAAGAACACCATTCTACTGATGAATTTATCATTAATACCGTGCCGGATTATTACAGAGCGACATTAAATATTTACATACAGAGCTCGCCCGTTCCCTAACCCAGCGAAACCATTTTTACCGCATCACCATCGTTACGGAAGCGGATTATACCTATTAAAATTATGATTTAATGTTTATACCTCCTGAAAGCTTATTCAGGGGAGAGAAAAAGAGTTTACCTGAAACCTAATGATAGTTAAATTAAGTCATCTAATTACGAATATAACATAATACTACACTAAACAATCATTATTGTTGATCAAAAACACTACAATAAAAAGTATGTACGTAATCTTTTAAATTATTTTTTTACATACACAGCTACAATTGACGATTAAAAAAATATTTAAAGCACCAGTTTTTGAAATACGTTCCAGTACTGGCCATCTTAAACTAAAGACGTACTTATGACGACTTCTGTGAATAAATTTAAGAATATAATTTTTTACCTACATACATCTGTATCATTAATTTTTTAAATAAAATTGACAATTTACTCCAAATTAATGCTACTATATCAGTTTCCTTCCTAATTTCTATGATATATACAAATATTACATAAATATACTATATGTTATTTAAATAGCAAATATGGTGATTCATTGTACCTTACTAAAACTTTTTAGAAATTACTATGTTTTTGTATAAAATATATAGCTTTTTGGTCGTCATTCTTCGACACGTTTACACGTTTTAATTCTATATTTACAAACTGTCATCTACACGTGTTTTAAATCATTGTAGTAGGTTGATTACTCAAGATGTACTTTTTCAATTTGTTTCAGATAATATCAAGAAAAACTGCTGCATGGCGCTAAAGTCAACATTCTAATTATTGTACTGGCAAGAAGGTAAGAACTTATTAGATTTTCTGTGAATGGAACCCTCTTGGTAGCTTCATTCTCGTATGGAATATAAATTGATATTGGTGAACTTTGCCTTTTACAAAATATTTTATTCCCTTTTCTTTCAATATAGCAAATACATAACCGTACCATATTTTCGAATTCATTGATATTTGGATCATCGATGTTTGGATTGGAGTTCGAATACCTATAAAACTGTTGTTGATTCGGGCGGTGAGCTCAATCAGGTGGGATAAGAATATTTTTTCGATATCACATATATGTACCTACATATCAGAATATATATTATACATTTACACTCGTATAAAAAATAGTGTAGACCCAGGCATGCAGATCCATAAGATCACACGGTAGGTGTGAAAAAAGAGCTTCAGACCCCTTATTTAATCATATTAACAATTTAAGGCATGTTTTTATTTAATTTAGATGTTCTAAAATATTTTTGGAAAACCGATGCGATGGTATCAATTTAATTTATTCTAAATTAATAGTGCGGGAAAATATAAAAAGGTAATATATTTATTTATTTGATTTTCAATTTTGATTAAAACTTTAGTATTTGATAATTTAAAACAATAATGTTGGTGACAATTTTATATTAAATTAGTAATAATTTTGAATGGATGGAATATTTACTTTTACTTTTACTCTTTACTTTATTATTATTTTTTTATTTTTAACTAAAACATAACTGGAATTTATAATAAAAACGACCTGGATGATAGTATGAATAACTAAAATTGAATTAATTAATTGTACCTGTATTTGAAGATGCAAGATGAGATAATCCGATCTAGATTTAGAGAAAACAATTCAAAATAGGTACCATAAATCCCAAAGTAATTAAGATAACAAACAGCCATAGACAATATACATCCACAGCAATCTTCAGTCTTTCAAAATTAAATTGAAGTTAATTAAATTAACGTGCCAATTCGTGTTCGAAAGCTATCATTAGGTGCTTCTGAACACACCATGTATCCCTTCTCTGCCCGAAGGCGACCTTTACTGAATATTCAAGCCTCGCGTCATTGTGAATGGTATAGCATAGAGGTTTTACAAGATATTGACAGGTAAATTTTAGTGAGATTGATCCCATCTTTTACTCAAAATTAAAGCAATTAATAACGTAACGTGGGTACGCCTACGCCTCATCATAAGTTTGAAGGTACTCACACCATTGTTATATTGCAGAGGAACTTTGACGAATTACAGCCAAATTGCAAATTCAAACATGCGTAATAATACCTAGTGTTTAGTTAATAATAAGAGACAACAGAGCAAAACTGTTTAATAGCTAAGGACGAAGTATGTTGGACTATGGCATGGTGAGCTTGGGAGTACTCTAATTACTATATACTTTGTTTATTTATTTAAATACATTTTTTTTTTAAATTCCATAAACTTTAAAATTAGTTATAAAGTAGATTTATTTTAAGTATTTAAAATTTAACAGTAATTCTGAATATTAATTTAATTGCTCAACATTTTTTTGCATTGAAATTTTGCATAGACATTTATTATTACGGGAGGCATTATATTTATGGCTATTGGTACAGATATTGAAATATTTTCTGTTTCATTAGGAATATTAAAAAACTAATTAACAATATTCTTCGACAATTTTGAATATTTTTCCTTGCTTTTGTGTTCATAACATTTTATAACGTATTATGTTTTTTATGTCATTTTATTGTCCATGTGAAATATGTTAAAATGTAAGTAATTTGTCACCATTCTTTTCTTCTATGTCCAATGCCTGTGTACTTATATTATATTTCCAATGCTACGTGGCCATTGGTAACTTGTGCATTCTTATCATATTGCTTTAGATGAAATATAGATTCTACGGAATCCATGGCCCATCATGCAATAGCAAAAAGCTTTCTGTTGCTGCAAAATTGCGTTCTGCTTTTTGTACTGACAGAAAAGCAATCGGCTGTAGCCGATATTATATAGCATTTTGTGTTGCTGTCCCTGGAATTGTACAAACGGTGTTTTCACGTATTAACTTTGATATATATATATATATATCCACTTAAAAACATTCTTGAAAAATACGAACAAAACATTGATATTGTTATAATTTGACAGTTCTATCATAGATAAGAAACTAACCATAGAGTGCGATGCGATATGACCATGAGACATATATAGATGAGATGACAGGAAGACAGATGGTCAATATATTCGCCAGGCGTAATACGATTTTGCGGATATATATATAATATACGTACTGATATTGAATGTATAAAAGAGAAAACATTTAACTTATCTTAACCTTACATAAAAAACACATTCGTTTTGGCCCTTCTGACGTCTCACAGACCTTGCCGTTTAATTAAGCATTATATAGCCATAATGATATTACATCCTATACATCCTAGACGTCTAGAAAGTCATAGAAGATAAATGGGGAGACGTAATATTATTACGGATTTCTAATATATTTATTAAATGATTTTAAGTGGCGTAAATCTCTTAATTGCGATCTCTCCATGTTTGTAAAATACACTTCTTTCGCATCCATCAGGTTAAATGCTTTACGGGGCTAATCAGTAAATTATCTGGGTAATTGTAATAAATTATAGGAATCACATTGGTTCAATTTGTAGTAATTAAACATTAATCTGTTCTCGACAACAATTGATTTTCAATATTCTCTAACGAGACTAAAGACCTCTACTAAGTGAATGTTTTTTCCGCACGACGGAACCGGGTCGGGTGTTAGGGGAGAACAGGGCTGATAAACGCGGGTGATATTGGCACACAGCCATTACGATATGAACTCGCCAAACTGGAAATCTTAAAATTCACAAAATGTATTCTTCTACAATCGCCTTAGTAATGGGATGATGTTGAAATCAATGAATACTGAGATAATAAATTCTTAGTTTGCTCACTAATACAAATTTGTTTTCATATAAAATTATTTGGCTATTGGTAATTTTTCAGACGACAAAATATTTCGACAGAATAATGTACTTTCTTACGGTTTTTGAATAAGAAATAATTTTTTATGTAATGGCTCGTGTCCACAGAATGTGATAAATCTCAGTACCATATACAGAAGATTAACTAGGAGATCAGCTTGAGATTGGTAGAAAGAGACAAAAACTCAACGATATTTGTTTTGACTGCGAGATTCGATATCCACAAACATCACCTAGAATTATAGACACACCTACTACTACAACTAATTCTGAAAAACTCTGATAAACAGAAGGCAAAACATTAAATTATAAACATTAATTTCGCTGAGGAGATTCAAAATCACCCAACTAGTGAACGGAACATCAACAATGTACTGACATTTGACATGTTTGCTGTAGCACAAGCGTGAGGCGCGATACAGCGAATCTCCGAGACTTGTGTGTACACGAAGGATTACGAAAGCCGAGACTTATCTCCAAAGAATCTCATGAGAGCGTAATCCCCGTCTAATAGATTGTCTCGAGTCGAAAATCTCATATAAACCTTATCCGTGAACACGGATCATAATTACTTATCTCGTTACGTAGATTAAGTTTCGCGTTTAATAACTCATGTCTCTCGGAAGAAGAGAGAAGTGAGTGACGCTTAAAATATAATAGTAAGTGTGAACGTAAAGGAATTATTCATACAATTTAAAATCTATTTTATGATGTGTAATATTATAGTATTTCTAAGGGTGTAATATCAGATATTCGGATAACGGAAGTAACTGCGCCATCGTGCTCCATCACTCGTTCGGATGTGACGTCACGTATCAGTTTCCGCCTGGTAATGGCGCAGTGTGGCTTTATTGGTCGGCGTCACCTCATTTTGTGACACACGAATTCTACTGGACCGATTTTAATGCATTTCTTTTATATTTATTGTTATTAAAAAATCTACGGTAGTATTTCACACACACGCGTTCTCGGTATTCTTTTTACCAACCGAACACCTGCTAAAATGCTTAAAGGCCCCATACTCCCCTACTTGTGAAAATAAATCACACACTTAAACCATGGTACAATCAAAAGTACGTTATACTACATCCGCTTTTCTACCGCCGTAATCCAACCCCTAGTTCACATTTTTCCCTACAGGGATATCTGTTAGTAATGTTAATTGAAACAAATTGCCTGCCTTTAGCGGCGAGGGTGGTATCGTTCGTTCTCTGGATCTGATTGTCACATTCATTTACCCTCTTGCCACATGTTTAGGTACCTGACTTTGTAAACTTAAATAAAATGTTCGTTTTATTTTTGTTTCAAGGGTGGCGAAATTTTAACTCAAAAGTCAGTAGAATTGTAAATGCACACATTATGTATTTATATGATTACATTGATTATGCTGTGCTCCGTAGTCAAGTGAGGATCAGCGTAATAGATTACAGACTTTTTGTAGACGGAATGCTGGATAATAAGTTTATACCTGACTAATGATTCAATTACACAATTCACAATTTTCATTTACAGCGTTAGAACACGTTGGTGAAGAATCCGTGTTATTTTCTCTATTCATTTGTTATTTTAATGATGAATTAAATAGATAATCGAAGAATATTCAATGTTTCAAGTCAAACTATCAAAAATGCGTCACACAAACAATCAGCTTGCTTCACAATATGTATGATATTCTGTGCATTGATACCCACAAGCATTAAAGACGTCTTTTGAACGTTGGATGCTGTTAACAAATGCGTATACAGTATTCTAAGACCTTGACAGGAGGAACTGAATGCGCATGCGCTAAAGTCGAATACTTTCAAACGTTGTGGATACGGAACGAATGATAGAATCCACCGTTGCTGGTATCTGTGTGTTTACGCGATTCATAGATGTTCGAAAATTGTTAAAAGTGTGCGATTTGTTTCATAATCTCGACAGCTAAAATGGACAATCTAAAATATAACATTTTCTTACAAGATTCTGCGGTTATTGTATAAAATACGAAATTAATTTTTTTACAAAAACAATTCAAAATCTACAAGGTTATATATTATAACGCTTTGAATCATGACTCACTATTTAAATATACACGGTTAGCAAGAAAAAACAGCTATTAAATCATTTGTACATCATACCTACCATGTTTTTGTCCGCAGTGTAAAAATATCTAGCTCAATAGGTAGTTAGTAACTAAATTTTATCAGCAAATAAACACCTCTTTAATCAGCTTAATATTTATGCGTATTCAAAATAAAAAGTTATGAAACAAAGTTATTACTTGGTCAGCAAAATTATTAATTGATTAACAACAAAAAGGTTAGATTATGTTTGGTTAAGTTAAGTTAGGTTAGATTAGGTTTAGCAGAATAAAATAAATTTTACAGCTGGCCAAAATTTTAATCTGACTTATGATTTTCCTCATTACTACATATATTACTACAAGTGTATTTAATTAGCTATAAAAGCAACTTTACAGCTGCCTAAGATGACATTATTTGCTGATCAACCTTATTCTACTTGCTGACAACAAGTGGCAACTCAACTGACTATACTAGCCGGCAGAAAACATGTTAGAACTGGCTAAAACCTCAAAATTATGCTGACCAATTATACAGACGTCTAACCGACCAGAATTAACTTTAACTATCTGATTGTTCTAAAAAGTATTGTCTAGAACAAGGCAGACACGTGTATCATCGCATATAAATGACATCCCAGCTTTCTGCCTGACGCTTTCTTTTTGCAAGCAAATTTGAATGGAACATTCGAGAGAGAGAGAGAGAGAGAGAGAGAATGCTGGTGACGCTTGACATTATACAATACAAAGTTTTTGTTTTTTTTTTTAATTGTTTCTGTGCAGCTTTCTAATTTTATTTTTATTTAAACAGATTCATTTACATGTGAAATACGTATCTTTTTTAGAATATGTATTAAACATTTAAGTATGAAAAATGTTACTTTTTTCTATATTCTCGCATTATCTCATTTATTTATTTCAATAGGTCTCTTCAAAAACGATAGATGGAGGTTTCACTGTATTTGTACCCAGTGTGAAATGTTAATTGTAAATTTATTTGTTATAAGTATTGTAACAAATATTTTAATATAAACTCAACACTCAAGCCTGATAATGTGTAGCGCTGAAAGATCGTTAACAATAATAAAACATATTTTTGTTAATAATCTTCGGGCACGTACCTTTTTTAATTTATTTAGTTTTGAGAAAATCATCAACATTTAGATTAGATTTAGAAAAAATCATCATTTAGAATAAGAAGCGTCGCGTTTTTGAACGGGTGTGTTGCGTTAATCCTGTTTTTTATTACTGTGTATTTAAAATTTCTTACTCACTCCTTCTATTTTTAATATTTTTCTTGTCGATATGCATCCAGCGTTGAATATAGAGCTCTTTTTTATTTGCTTTCTGCAGTTTCCTCTCTCTTCTGTGCTTTGCTTCCAATTTTGATGAACAATTTGCATGGCCATCACATCTTAAGACTGGCAAAAGTCTAGTAAATTGTATAGCCCTGAAGTAATTCATTTCTAATAAATCGTAAAAGCAAATTTAAACTATTTTAAAAATGAACTTAGAACTAAATGTTACAATGGTCCACGTATAAAATAATATTATATATTTTTACTTTGTCGGCTATTTGCGTAATTTTTGTTCAAGCGCTTTTAAAAATGTTTTATTTAAAGTCTGTTCAAACGATATTAATCAACGTATAATTAAATATATTTTAGATTTAAAAGACAGCCCCATAAATCAAGATCAATCTTATTTAGGAATACTTCTAACTTAAGTGCGATTATATTTATTGTGGAAACATAAGTGTGATAGCTAATTGTTATTTTGATTTGTCACGACATTGACTTCTGACGGGATTTCAATCGCTTGTCATATTTTAAACTTTGTTTTCGATTTGAACGGTTGATCTCGAGTTATTATGTCTAGCTTCCATGCATCATCAACATCATCAGACAATTATTTTCTTAAATGATTATAATAAAACACAATGACTGGTTGTGCGAAGAGAAAACATAAAAATATCGCATTACCTTGATACGCAAGAATTCAAAACGGGAGAAATGTGGAGAAGTGAGTAATTTAATAAATATTATTTGTAAAGAAATCTATTTGGTGACCAACTTCAATCAACATTACCTTTTGTCGTCACATCACAGTTTGGCATTGTTGCCGTTCGATCTTGATAAAAGGAAAATTGGTTTATAATATGGTTTTCACGAGCTTTTAAAAGCGTAGGTACTTCTTAAGCGGCCCAATGCGACTTGTATTTGAATGGGAAATTGACCTAAAATCGGTAAAACTGAATATCATTTTGATTACATTCTGATGATGGCCTTTTTTATATCAACAAAAATGAATCAAGTCACACAGTTATGTAGAAACAATTTTACTGACCACATAATACAGTGTTTTTCAAACAGTGTGCCGCGCACAGGGGTGGATTTAGATACAGGGGCTTATCTCACTGAGCATTTTGGGGGCGCTGTGTTTAAAAATGATAATATCTCAAGGCAACGTGAGCTGTGAACAGCAACACAGATTTAGACAATAATTTAGGTTAAACTATCAATAAAACAGAACTGGAGTCTAGACCTCTCAAGCCGACCCCTAAATACCGAGCGTGTACAAAGTCGAAGTACGAATACCCGACGGCAGCCTAGTACCATTTTTTTTACGATTACGATTTTCGGAGCTATACTTGAAATTTTAGGCTATATATTTATAATTCTTTCATTTTTAAATTATGTGATTAGATATTCTTACTATTATTTTAATTTGTTTTATTAATCACTCATTGAATTTAAATACATCTACCGGTTTAGAAATATATCATTTTCTTCTTCAGGATATCAATAACTAGCATTTGAGATGTTTGAACAACAGTGGGTTTTCAGAATTTTCTAATTATTTGATAGAAAATGGTCATGGTTTTGATAAAAAAATTGGGATTGTCAATTGTGCATGTAAACGGTGTCGGCCATAAATAAAATAATTTGAAATCGTTGAAGATAAATAAAGCGTGTAAAACTAATCAAAAAATTATAAATAACCAACTAAATTTAACCACAAGTCCCATTCTAAAAATTATTCTAGTCATTTTAGCAACAATTTAAGTTGGGTACTAATTTTTTTTTTTTAATTATTGTTTTTTTTTTAAATAGATTCTATCGAAGAAACAATAACATAAGTTTTTGATTAATTATTGACATCCTGAAGAAGAAAATGATATTTTTCAAAACCGGTAGATGTATTTAAATTCAATAAGTGGTTAATAAAACAAAGTTAAAAATAATGGATTTTTACCACAAAGTTAATTTTGCCAATTTAAAAAATAAAAAATAAATTCTTACATTCATTTATACCACTTAATTCGATTCTTATATTTTTAACATGCTGTTAACCGTTTTCTTTCTATTTTCTGCTTTGCCATCCTACCCGTATTCTACCGCCGTATTGCCGCGTACTGCATTATTAGCTGAAACTGCGCATGATATGAAAATTTCGTCAAACGCATAGGATTGACAAAGCTTATGAGTCACACTTTGCTATAAAGTGCATCATGTCTAATTGTATTATTATAACGATACTTGGAGTGCCGCGGGAGTTTGGCAGAGAGTCAATTGTGGCGTTCTAGTAAAAAAATACTGCTATGAAACAACGTTACCAACTCACACACTTGCATAAAACCTTTGAAGGAATGAAAGTTTATAAAAACACAACTGATGCGATTTCGATTGAGAGAATACAGGAAATTAGTCTGACGGAATTGTGTATTTGACGATGAATTTTTGGTTGTAGATTCGTACTGAAAATTATATTCGGGTAAGATCGAGTGAGAATGTTGGTGCAATTTTTGGTCGGAAGAACCTGCAGAGAATTTCGTTATCCACATAGATGGTCGTTATTTGTGTTGCTTATATGCTGTTCGTAATTAATTATCAACAATTATAAAAAGTTAATGTGTAATTTTCCCAGGAATGATCATGTGGCAAATCAAATCAAATCATAATAATAGAGTAATATCAATTGGTTTCGTAATGTATAAAAAGGTAGTTTAAAACTGCATTTTCAAGCAAAAATAAGTTAGTCAGCTTCTAAATGATATCCCGATAATATATTAACAATTTGAAAACAAACGAGCTCTGTTCTCAACGTTATGATTGCATCGTTTGCACAAAAAAGAATAGAATTGTTCTTATTTATTTGTATGGCACAAACGATGAAAACGATAAAAATGGTGTGTTCCATCTATAAACATCTCGGGCACTGTATTTGGAAAAAACCTCTCAGAAAAATTTATGTTTGCAAATGAGCTTTTTAGAGGAATATACTTTGCTAATGGAGCAAAGACTACCATCTAGCGATGAAAATGTTAAAATAAGCTATTGTTGCTTTGTGTGATTTGTCAAAAGAGGGCGCTGGTTACGGTGAATATTACTATACATTTTTAGAAACTCTGAAATAAATACTATATAAATTGCTGATGCGGTTTTTTTAGTTAACGGTAATATAGAGTGGTTAATTAACAAACACTGCAAATTATTTTATCTAGTCTTGTGACGTACAAATTTAATTTTAGAATAGTTTACATGAAAAGTATTTAATATGTAGAGATATATTTAAATTTAAATAATCACCATATACATCGATGACGATTTGCATGTAAAACGTACGTTCATATGTGTCACTCATATTTCATAATGCTACGCAAAACTAATATATTATACTATAATACATGTATGTTTGTTCTTTCATCAATTAAAAAAAATATTTTTTAATGTTCACAAATTAAAATGTTACGGTTTACAAAAATTACAAACACACATTTACAATATTAATATTAGTTTTTATTTACATTTATAAATCGGGAAAAATTTTAATGTATAAAAGTGCATAACGTAGTCAATTTAGAAATAATATTCATTAACAGATTTAATTTTCTTTTAATATCAAAATTATTATTTCCCATACTGTGTTGTTAATGAAAAAAACATCTAACACTTAATCTTCATTTAATTGATAAGGAAGTCCACAATTAAACATTAAAAACAATTTTATTATATGATTAAGGATATTCTTCCTTTTTTCCAGTGTGAATTTCGAGAAATTCTACGCAAATTACATTCTTTTTCAAGATGAGGCTAATGGTCAGGTTTCCTTTAGATGTCACTTAAATACTAAAAGAAGTTCATAAGAAGTACATAAATCTTGCTAGAGAGGACAATTTTGATACAAAGAGATGAACATAAAATTGTTGATTTTCTCGCATTCGAGACAAGTGTCAAAAATAACTCGTATCTAGAGTCTTATCAGCGTTTTGGTATAATCATTTTACGGAATAAAATAATATGTTGTCATTTAATTAATCGATCGAAAATTAAATAATTTATTGAAGTACCTAGTTAATATATATGAATATGTTTTGAAATCAGTCAAAGTACTTATATATATATTTAAATTGACGCTTAGCACAATGTTCCAATAAAACTGTTAATCTTAAAATTATTATGATTTTTTTAAATATCGTCGATTTAAAACATAACGTTGCCGTTTTGTGAGCTGTTTATTTCATAATTATGTAGTATTTTGCTATGTTTAAATAACAACGGTATTACATCATATATATACATATGTACGGAATATTTAAATGCAACTTAAATACAAAATAACCATACAATACAGTAATATATTACTTTGTTCAAGAAAACATTGTTTTCCCTTAAAATCAGTGAAAACTCTTCTAATATACGAAATATGCAACTTATATTATGAATATAGTTATTTATATTTCATATTAAAGAAGCGATAGATTCCACGTCCGCTATTGCTGGATTTAGTTAGCGTCGGAATTAATGTTATTTATTAGGAATTATTGTATTTTTAGAATAAAACATAGAATGCATGGTAAAAAATTTAAAACCATTTTATTATAAATGTATGTGTTCTGTTATATTCAGTAGGTAAATTTTCCATTTAATAAAATATAATTTTGTTCCATAATTAAGCCTTGAATATTTTAATGAGTTCTAACGAACTCTTCTGCGGTCTTAATTTGTGAGGGGAAATGCCAATATTTAAATAAAACAACTACATTTGAGACGTATTTGTTTTGTAAAAAATATAAGTGAATATTCTCAAAGAATTGAATATGTTCCAAGTTCTATTATATGTACTAATGTGAGAAATATGATGAATTAAGTAAATATTCAATTTGAAAAGTGGAAAAAAATTAATTGTTCAATATAATTAATGAATAATTAATAAAGAAAGTAGTGAAAAAAGGAATACACATGTGTTTCTTTGTTTTAAAGCCGAAATTATTCAATTCGAAGAGTGAAGGTATTTGAGATTCTCCGTAATATAAAGTGGATTGCTTATAAAAATGGAATAATACATGTATTAATTTGAAATATTATAGAATATAAGTTCAAAATTAGTCTAAAATGTATTCGGTTGCCATAGCGAAATCAGGGAACACGCTTCTCTCGGATAGGAAGAGGTTCGTGCAACTAAATTAATAAATAAAAAATTTTTTGTATATATCTTTCTAATTGATTAATTTAATTTGTATTAAAATACCACAGAATTATGTTCTGAAAAAATGCAACTTCACAGCAAAAAAGAAAAAATGTTGTTCATAATTAATTGTTCAATTTAAAGAGTGAAAAAAAGAACACAAGTGTGTTACTTCGCTGGGATGTACCTTCGTTTGAATACCTCTGAATGTAATGAGCCAAATCGTAGTTTTCAATGAATGTGGTGGAGAATGGAGAGAAACTTGCGTTGTAGAGAACCGTAACTCCATCCGGTCGGATTATGGAACTGTGGAAAGTTAGCGTGCTCCGCTCACCGGAAGTCATTGGGCTGTGGGACAAGGTCAGTCCTACCAAGGGCACCACGCCGCAGCCCGTAGACCACAACACCACCAGTTTGCCCAACGGACTACTTACCTTTCAGCAGCACAACTATAGCGTGATCAACATTATCCCGATAAACTCAACGCTTCCTGTCTTCGAAGCTTCTTCATACTTGTATTTGACCTCATTGCTTTTGACTGAAAATTTTTTAATTTGAAATGTACGTACACAGAACCGAACACGCAAATGAGTAATTAAGTAACAATCCATTTTTACACTTTGCGTATTTTGGTACATTACATTTTTGGTAACATAATTACGTACTTCAGAAATATTAATTTTTATTAAGGAGAACACATTATTATTGTGTAGTTGCAGTTTTTCAGAACATAGTTCTGTGATATTTTAAAACAAATTGAACGTATCAATAAGAAAGATAATATACAGATCTAATCAATTTATATAAAAAATATTTTTGTTGCCACCCGGACTCCAACCAGGAACCCTTCCTATCCGGGGAGGATAAGTGCAAGGGATAGGAAGGGTTTTTATCTGTGTATCTTTCTTATTGATACATTTAATTTGTATTAATTTTTTATTCGACAATAAAATAAATTAACTAATGCTTAATTGTCTATGAACGTAAAGGTGTAGTATTTTCGATTCCTGCATTGTCAACGTATAAGCCAAACATAAGCAAGCGTTAAATAGCCCTTAATTCGCAATTACATATTTTCGAAATACATTACGTAAGAATACGTAAATACCGTATATCCCGTGTAAAGCAGTGTTGTTCAATCTTTTTACTAAAGTGGCAGACTTGACTCTATGCCAAACCAATTAAACACGTTCCCTGTAAACACAATGCAACACGCAAACTGTGTCAATTCTGTGCAATTGACAAAGTTGTTACTTTATTCAGTAACGCGCGCGGCTCCAGCTACCAACGCAGTTTGCGGCAATTCGGCGATAGAGTACGGGCAGGACGGGGGTAGAAAATATTTAAAGAAAGGGCTAGTTGCATATCTGCTGATCATTGTCATAAAATTATTATTCTAGTTATGTTATTGTGTTCTTTAGAGGTGAAACAAAAGAAAACTGGTGGCAAATATTTTGTTTTTATTTATTTTTTTAAATTTACAACATCGTGTATCATAGATACACTTAGTATGGAAATCTGTCCATATTAACATTGTTTTTTTTTATAAATTGATTACTATAGATTTAATACTTAAAAAATATTTATTTTGCCTCGATTATTAGAAAAATTATTCCAAAAATTCCTGTTCCGTCCTTAAATTACTGTGATGTCAAAAAAATTCATTTCATTTTAGGTTGAATTTTATATGGGTAAGATTATTTAATAGTAGTTAATAAATCTCAAAAATTCCATTGACATTACTCAAAAATTAAAAGAAATATTTAATATAAATACTTATAATTATAAGGAAGTCCTATGCTTACTGCTATGCTACTGATAAAGAGTTACATTATTTTCTGCGACACCTCCGAGGTGAATATAATTGGTTTTCTACAAAACATACTTCTTTATTTATAGACATATTTATAACATGTGATCACGCTGTATTCTAGATAAACAATTTCAATAAAAAAATATTTTTTCACCTATAATAATCTCCCTAGTGCAAAATAAAAGAGCTCGCGAAACAAATAGATCTAACGTGGAATAATATAACACTATATTGCCTTACTCTCAAGTACCGTCATAAAATTCAAAATATAGAATTTTATGGTCAGTAAACAATATTGAAGATTTTTTCACATTCACATTTCGAATACTCACCAGCCTTGTGTGAATTCATGAATTCTAAATGTTCAAGAAAAATAATAAAATTACAATTTCGTATACCTAGTTAAATTAATTTGAAAGTAATATCACTGAAAAAATGAAGAGGATAAATATTTAATAAAAAATATATTGTGTCACTGAACACAGAATTTGACGAGATTAACAAGGCTGATTATGAGAGGGTATTCTACCGGCAATTGAAAGGCCATATCGCTTTCAGTATCTCTCACATCATAAGTTAGTGCTCTGCCATCCTAATCTCTTACTAAACTGTGGTGTCAAATTATCATATAAATATGTAATGGTGATTTTTTTAGAATTTAATGCAATGATTTATATTTTTGATAAAACATTTATTATTTACAGATTATTTATATCAAATTTAAATAATAATATTAAATTTTATTCATAAAAATAATTATCCTTGTTGAACTTTGTTACTTGCTAATATTAATAAAGAGCTTAACACATTTGTTAACCGCTACAGGGCATCTTATTTATATACAGAATGGTGGTTAGCATCCCCACCTGTAGACTTTTTTTTAGCTTTATTTTATTTTACTAAATTTGTGAATATTTTTTCGAACCAGAAAAAAAAATCTATGCAGGTGTGGTATGATTCACGTTTCTAAGACATTAATTTATTTTTCTATTTCTATCTCTTTTGTGTGTCATTTATTTTTCTCAACATTCATCTGAAGTTCACTCTCCATGCACATATCGTACACGCTTGACACGAGACACTGCAAGTCAGCTTCATTATTAGCTACTAGGGCATGCAAAATTACCGAGAAATTACATTACCGGTAAATCGGTAAAATATGAAGTTAGTACTGATTTACCGGTAATTATGAAGGCATTAAAAGATGATTATTATATCATTAAGGTAAAAAACGAATTAAAATAAAAAAAAAACTTTAAAATGAAAAGAAAACATTACAAAGGTTATTTATTGTAAGTTATTTAAATAATGTTCTTTCGAAGAGGAATTAAAATGAGCCCAAAAAAACATAACATGTTTATCTTGTCATTATTTAGGGTGGATCTAATGCTCCTGAAATGATTTCTCTATGACTCTACATATATTCTGTATATATTCTAGTTGGCTGAAATGTTGTAAGATAATTAAATAATACTCGAAAGTTTTCTTCTTTGAAGTACCTATACCATTTCTATGCTTACTGCAATTGCTAAATTGTGCGTTTCGAGTTAGTTGGCGTAATTTTCCAATAGACATTTTTTTGTTTATTTTGTAACTTGCTGAAGCTTGTCATTTATAGATACTTCAGCAACTGGCGATTTAGCTGGACTGATAATTTGTGCGTTATTTTCGTTTTTACTTAATTTACAAAAATACCTGTAATCATGTAATGGAATTTAGTTGTGCATGTGCAGTGTACTGCTTTTGAGGATTAAATCTGCTGGCAGTGGTGCGTGGGATGAGTCCCTTATTTGTTTTTCTTTTTGTGCCATCTTTTTCCCCGGAAGGGAGTGTTGCCTAACGTCTCTCCTGCTCCCCGGTCTTGTGGTGAGAGTGTTATATATCTTGTTAATATACTACGTATGATACTAACGTATAACCTGTATTTTCTCTTTCATATTCAATCTATCACTACTCTGTTTTCTGATACTCTACTCTATTATTTCTTCATGCTTCGTTTATACTTTTTGCAGTGGCATAAATGGCATCTACAGTGGTATAGATTTAGATTATGATATTATGCAATCATATATAATATATGTAATACAATATATGTACTTTCGTTTAACCAACGTCTTCGGACAAAATAAATTCGTCGTTTATACGACCCTATCATGTATTTATTTATAATTTTAGAGTACTGTTAATAGTTTTTTTAAAGTTTAAGTTTAACTTTCTTACCTATATAAAAAATGTATGGACGTTTTTAAGAACACTTTCTATGATAACATGATTAATTTATTATTTGAAAATACTTCACGTAATAACAAAAGGAAATAATTACTTTTATTAAAGGTTAAGGTAGGAAATAGTTAATTGCTAATTGCTTTTTCTTTTTTTCAAATCAAAAACTAATCCATGCACCAAATTTAAAGAACAATCATAAAATCAACAGGTTAAAAACGGTAAGATAGTAAAATTCGCGAATAAGTAATAGAGGAAGTAGATACTTCAATGATTTGCACGCAGTTGTAACCCTTTCTAATGTTATTCTGTTAATAAACAGCATTGGTAACGACTCCATACAAAACAGATCAACCGAAAGGAATTTTCAATTCGGTAAATGGCCATTTCTATGAATTGAGTAATTCACTAGCTTAAAGATAGAACTGAGTAATGTAAATAGCACGATGCGGCAAATAAAAAAAGAGCGCCATAAGTACAGCAGTGAATTGCGGTGAGTTTTTAAAACTAAGTAATTAATATATCTACTGGTACACAAATGGCACTAATTGCAAAATAATGTTTTCGTTAATGTTAATCCAATTTTTGTTTCCCAGAATTTTTAGTTATGCACAGCTTTTTTGCTTGTATGCACTTTATATGATTTATTTTCTCTAATAAAGTGACAATGAGGCAAAAAGGTCGGGTACAATAAGAACAAACTTTGTTATAGGCGGCTGCGCGGTATCGCTGTCGAATAGCCGCCATTGTAGCGTTAAAAAAAGCCAACCATGCGACGTAAGGGTAGGACCGAAATAGAAACCTTGAGCTGATTTAACGGTCCTGGGATTGTGGTGGATCCGCTCTCATTGTGCATTACCGGTTTACCGAAAACTTGTATTAACTTACGCCCTAGCTACTTCTGCATCATATGCGTATAGATATCCAATCCTTTCAGCTCTCTCATACATTCCTAAACCAACATTACCCATAGCATTCTCATAAATATCTTATAAGCTCTAGCAACTAGTACTTTATTTTACCTTCCAACAAAAGGGTTGTAAGAATACCGTCCGATAAATCTGTAGGTTACTAAATCTCCCGTTTTACGCGGGTACACTACTATAAATTATCAGAATAGCCCCGAAAGCCTGTGTGTGAAAACGGGCAAACGAAATAAGTACGTGAGATAATTTTATAGTTTCTCTATTATAGGGGAACTTGAAGTAGGAGAGTTACTAAACAAATTCATCAGTTGAACACACTTACCGTCGTCTGGCAACTTCCAAAGCTCATTAATCAGCCCACTGTTCTACAGCTCCTCGTCGCTTGCACTCGGAGATTCTAAGTTTGTTAATACATACACATTTAAATGAGAAACGAACACCATGCCGTCAAGACCAAACATTAAATTAAAGTGCGGAGCGTCTTGTACTCTTAAACAAACTAATGAATTATAATATCTCAATATGTGTTACTGTAAAATTAATGGATATCCATCAGCGCCAAAATAATTCTTACCATTTGTATGACAGTCACACCGTTAATAAACTTATTTTTCTTCTTTCTAGTTGATTAATTTAATTTGTATTATTAAAATACAGGATGAGTATTATGCTTGATTTTGAATAACTACGAAATGAAGCACAATTCTTTAATATGGTTTTTATTTATCGATCATTTGGTTTATTATAATTGAGTGTGAAATATGACATCGGCCAAGTGGCCACCTCTGGCAGCGGCATAAATGCGTGCTCTTTTAACCACATTTTTCATAACATTCTCGCACACTTTGCGTATTAATTTCATTTCGAATATTATCCTGTAGCATTGAAATTACTATTGGCTTATTGGCGTAGATCTTTCCTTTCAAGTACTCTCAGTAGGTCGGTCGATATCACAACTTTTTGACATTATGGGGTAGGAAAAAAATTCTCGCAAAATTTCAAGCATATCTCGAGCTGTGTACGAGGTGGCACCGTATTATTGAAACCACACCATTACCTAATGGTTACAACATTGCACTTGTTTTTTAATTCGTGTTTTAATGACGTCAACACATTGTTGAGACGTTAAATACTCTATAATAAATTGTAATCAACTATTCTCTACGACTACCAAATACGAATTGACAAATACCAAAATGGTGGCCAAACAAAATCGGCCTGGAAAATAATATTTACCCTGTATCACAGAACTGTGTTCTAAAAAACTGCAACATCACAACAAAAATATGTTCTCTTTAAAAACAATATAATCATTAAATTAATCAACTTAAACATATATAGAAAAAATCTATTTATCGAAAAAATATTTTATTTGCTACCAGGATACTACCTAGATCTTTCCAGTTGATTAATTTAATTTATATTAAAAATACCACAGAACTGTGTTCTGAAAAACTGCAACTTAACAACAAAAATGTTTTCCATTTAAAAATTATATAATCGTCTGCCACTTGACTTAAAGTAATTTAAAATGGCACACACAAAAACATTTTTATATATGTATGCTATTTTAAAATGCAATTATGTATATGCAATTTTGATCGATAACCTTATTCCGTCTTTCTGGCAGCTGAAAGAATTCCTGAAATTTTGTTAGCGAAAAATTAATAAAAGTGGTTTTGGCAAGAGTTCAAATCCGGTAAATTTACACCATTAAGAGAGTTTGTTGAAGGTCGAAACAAATGATAGTCAGAAAGTTCAAGGTCCGAACTATACGGTGAATGCACTAAAATATCGTAACCATGTTGCAACCAGTTTTATCGAGTCTCCATAAAAAATGTGGCCTGGCGTTGTCACGGTGGGATGAACTTTCTATAGGCCAACTTTGATTTCTTCCTGTCAATTATATCATTCAGTTTAGTCGATAATAAGCAGTATTTAGTGGAATCAATAATTTGATTTAGTATAAATCATAAACTTTTTTGACTTACGTTGACGTATCGAATCCATTTTTCATCGTCAGTGATGAGTCGTTTGAGAGAAAATTCATTTTCATTGCGTTTAAGTAACGAATCACAAGAAGAAATTTGGTTCACTAAATTTGTATTACTATATTGATGCGGCAACCAAGTACCAATCCCAAGCTTTCAGAAATGTCTCGAAATAGTAATGACAGTAATGTTCAGTGACCAATCTCACATGTCGTCAAATGGCGGTCACCGTCATTCACGGTTCATGGCCATCTTTAACATTAAAATTTTCTTATTGATCTTCGGAACCACTTCTGAATCGTCTACGGCATCGGCTCTATGTAGGATCATTTTTTTCGTTTGGGACTCGTTTTAACTTTTAATTATGTAGTTAAAAAGCATAATATGACAAAAATGTTATTTATTTTCTAACATGTTTACAATTTCATCAAAAACATTAGGGCTCACTGATCAATTGTATTAAAACGAAATCTGAAATATCATTTTTAAAATTAAAAATAATATTTGCGTGCATGAATTTGGTAGCGGTCTAAAAAGTAATGTTCCACCACAGAGCAGAGAAAATGGGACAAATATATATTACAACCAACTATTTTTTAAATGACATTTAAAAATATGAGAACGATTCAGTCAGTGGCTGGCTGGAAAGGGGTAGATTCGGCCGCGAGCTCCGTAATTAAAATTATTATGCTTCCCGATCCCCTTGTTAAAATGAGAAACTGAAGAACCGCTATGCCTATTTAAATAAAGGAATCGTACATTTATACGTATATATCCGAAACAATATTGCAGAACAGAGATACACAAGAGGGACTTAATTAAGCTAATTACCTATTAAATATATTATATTTTTATGGAATATGATAATTACTATGTCGGTGGTCCATAATAACATAATTAAAAACCTCGGTAATAACAGTTTTACGATCTGTTATGTCCGGTAACCCATTAATTTTTTACAATCATAGTATAATGTTACTTGCAAAGTAGGGGAATATTTTTATTTAAATTAGTGAAAGATAAATTAGTCGATATAAACTACAAACAGTTTAACGTTAAAGATAATGTATAGATATATTTTTTTAAATATGTATATACATAGTGATAAGAATAATTTAAATATTCATAAGATTAAGAAACATTTTAAGTATAAATAATTTTAAAAAGGTATATTTTACTATTGTTCACTAACTACTCCAGTATGCAATAATTGGGTGGGGAGGAGCATACAATACATAATGAACTCGGTATAAATAATACAAAAAACAATCATCAAAGTAATGTTAAAAAAAAGATCAACTTTATCAACACAAACAATTTTTGCAAAACTCCCAGTTCCCTAAAATAGAAAACATTTACAAAAAATCTCAATTAATCAATTAATTAAAGAAAATAACACTGTCAAATTTGAAACAAGCACATCATTAAGGTTTAAAAATAACTTTAAAATCCCTAAATGTAACACCAAATACTATCAGCAAAATTGTATATACTAAAATAATATAAATAATTATAAATATAATAAATTTTATATACTAAAATAATATAATTAGGGATATAAAACTTCAATCAAATGATATAAAAGTGCTTAGAAAGAATTTAAATGAACACTTCAGAAGCACATAATCAAAAATTAAATAATATTATGGAACACTTCAGAAGCACACAAATTGACAATATATAATTATAGACTACAAATGTATAACACGTTATATAAAATTATTACAGTGTAACTCCTTCTCCAAGTACAAGAGCTAGTCTCTTTTTTGGAGAAGTAAGTGAATAAAAAACATGTAGTTTTAATAAAGTATTATAAAAAATATTATATTTTAAAAAAATTGTGAAAATTTCAAATAAAAAAATAATAATATACAGAGTTATCCAATAAATGTGGCAGAATTTAAAATAAGAATAATAACCATATTTATTAATATATTGACAGCTGTGATTATTATTTTTATTCATTATTGTCAGCTATTTTCACATTGGAATAACGTTTACAAGTTATTATCAAAAACTAAGACGATCGATTTATTGAAAACAAAATTCAACGATTCAATCATTTCTCTCCGTTAGAATATTTTCTGTGGGGATATTTAAAGTCACTTGTTTATGCTGATAAACCGCAGACCAGTAAATGAATACACACGAAATAAAATGTACATATAGGAGAGGGTTTTAGAACATTAGTTGCGTCACGAAGGGCATTCTACACACATTCTTTGTGAGAACATAAATCCGATAGTTTATGACACATTTATGCAACAGTAAAAATATTTACTCTTCGAAAATTAAATCTCTGTGTATACAAAACCTATTTTTTACGATAATGCATATTATATTGTCAGCGTATAAATTTTCGTTCCAATCGAGTAATATATTTCAAAAATGTCGCAGAGCTGTTTGATACATAATTACGTGATCACCAAAATGAAAATATCGAAACAAGGAATTTCCGTTAGTTCATGTCTATCTATATATTTGGTAGTCTGTGTGATAAACCAACAACAATTAAAAAACAACATATCTCATGTTACTGGTGAAATAGCACCAGATTTATATGAAAGTGTGGTTGAAAGTGCACATTTGAATAAAATTATATTGCATTGTTAATGGCATCGAATGATCTTTTAAATAAAATAAAACCATTGATATCATACTTATTTTTAAAAATTTAATTCCATTTTAAAGTTATATCACGCTTGCTGAATAACCCTATATATAATAAAATATATTATTATTATTATTATGGACGCTACTCGTGCTAGAAACGCAGAAACGTTATATTTATTTAATTCTTAACATAGTGCATACATAAGCACTCCTTATATATTCTCTAATATATACAAGATTAAAGTATTTTCTTTTACTAAAACTTATCTTTTATATATTTAGTCAGTTTCATTTTAAATCTATTAATTTTTTCTTTCTTTCTTATGTTTTCTGGCATTTCATTAAAAAATTTCATCGCACTATACATCATCGATTTCTGAGATTTGGCCTTCTTCCTGAATGGCAGTCTCAGTCTATCCCTTCCCCTTGTACGATGCTCGTGCTCATTTTGATTTGCATCAATTTTTCGTGCGATTTCCGCTGATATTTTCTTATTGATGATTTTGTAAATAAATACCACTGTATTAAAATATATTTTCTGCTTAAAAGTCATCATATTCAGATCTTTCAGTATTGCACTGATCCTTATAGCTTTATTTTGCAACACTGACAATTGTTGCATTTCTTCTTCGTTAGCCAAAAACAAAATGCTGCTGCAGCAATTGATATGAGGAATAATAACAGAGTTGTAAACTATTTTACAAGACTACTAATAAATCTTCTGATCCTTCCCAGAAGTGAGATTTTCTTAGCAATCTTTTTAGTCACGTATCCTGTATTTTGCGTTAAATTCAATTTTGAATCTATTATGACTCCTAAATATTTTATTTCAGACACTTCCTTCAGACTTTCACCATCTATGATAATTTTTGGTGCAATTGGTATTTTTTATTTCCAATGTTCATGAAATGTGTTTTGTTTACATTTAGTTTTAATTTATTTTTCTTCAGCCATATTGATATATTGATTAAGTCATAGTTTAATTCTTTCTGTATAGTTGCATAATTGTATCCCGCTATATATATGAGTGCATCGTTTACAAATAATCTTATTTTGGAATTTTTTACCATTTTTACGGTGTCTTACCGTTCAACGGACGTCGGGTATCATGCTGTTGTCTATCGTCACTCATTGCGGCGAAAAGCTCAACTATAGATTGGCCAAACCGTTGCTTAAGGTTCTTCAGCCATGACGTTCTTTTTCTGATTCTTCCAAGATATTGAATATTTCGGATTTTTATTGTTTAAAATACTTATTTTTCTTTATTCGTCCGAATTTAATTAGTAACTCTATAGATCCAGCTTATTTTGAGAATTCTTCTGCAGACATCACACCTCTAATGCTTCGAATCGCCTTATCATTTATTCGGAGAGTATCCATGTTTTCATTCCATAACCAAATAGCTTTAAACTATCCCCACAAACGCGTTCAAATAATTTATTTTATCCAAATTTTGGCAGACCCACTCTATGTCAAAATAAATCTTAAATTCCTCTAATAATTTTGACATTTTCAACGATAAATTGCTTCCCTTTAAAATTAAACTACGCCAACTTATTAATAATTATTTACCTAAATTGTATATGTATGTGTGTATGTATGTATGCGTATGTACATATATGTATGTATGTATATAAGTATAGTATATACTTTTTAATTCATTAAGCTAATTATATAAACTTTTTTGTGTATCTTTTTATTAGTAAGTATGTACTATTTTTTAGTTTATTAGTTTGTATGATATTTACTTTGTCCAGCTCCGAAGAAACTTTACCGGTCGTTTATATTATGTTATAAGTTATTATATATTACGTAATGTTTGTTTTTCGTAAATAATCACGATTGTAGAAATCATTTTAATTCGAATTAAAGTTTACTAGCGTATTCAAAGCGGCATTTGGTTTTCAGAAGAATCGCATAATTTATTTATAATTTGTATTGCAACCCAAGTATACAATATTGTGTATTTTCTACAATTTCGTTCCAGCAATGTAAAGACTTTCATCAGCAACTGTGTTCTGTTTGCTTGTTTAAGATATATTAAATCGTGCTGTTAATTCAATACAATCCCCCTTAACTGTATCAAATTTGTAAACTTTATTTTTGTACAGGTAAGTTTGTAAAGTGTCTGGTAAATAAAGCAACTTCTTACTAAAAAGTTACTTAGCACAGTCAAATAAACTATGTATGGATAAAAAAAACGTAATTTGACGCAACAGTGCGCGTACAACTTTCACAACGTTAACAAGTAGCAAAACTTTTGTTGATATTATTTTTATGTTAGTTAGGATCGAACTTCTTGCGGCAGCCCACAATTCACGGTTTAGATTGTTTCCAACATTAGCAGTATAGAAAAAAATTTGTTTCCACTCCATAAATTTGTGGTCGTTCAAAACGTACTAAAATCTTTCGACCTCAGTATGTTCATAAAAAATGTACATTTCTAGAAAGAGTTTAATGGTCCTTGAAACAATGCTCTGAAATTTATCTTGCAAATTTGAAAATTTTTTTGTAAATAATTTTAATTCTAATCATTATAAAAACCTTTCCCGCGAGACTTTCTTTATGTACCTCTCGAGAAAAATTATGAATTGAAAATTACAATACATAAATTGTCCGCCACTCTTTGAATTATATTCGGTGAAAGCTTTACAAGAGTTTTTTTAATAAGCTATTATAAAAGTTTTAGATACTCACGATTCTATAATTACAACATTGAGCTTCCGTATACCTTTATAATAACAATCATCATTCCTTTTTATAGCGAATCATTTATAACCGTTAAAAACCATCAAAAATCGTTAATTTGAATGAATATTATTTTAAATAACGCATTACATGTCTTATACTTCGCATGCATAGAATATAATTTTCTGGTTCGAAAAAATATTCATTAATTCAGTTTAATAAAAACCCGCGTGACAGCCGATGTTAACAAATATTCTAAGCTCTTTATTAATATTGGCATGTTACAAAGTACAACAAGGGTAACTATATTTTTTAATTAAATTAAATATTAGTATCAGTTATAATATATTATTAAGGAGAACACATTATTATTGTCAAGTTGCAATTTTTCAGATTATAAAGATAAAATACATTTATTCCTTCCTGTTCGGGGACGTGCGCTGACCTATTACACTACGTCAACATTGTAAGTTAATTTTCGAACTTAAGTATATGTTGCACTTTTAAATTTCTATTAGCCATTATTTGAAAGCAATTTATTTTATATTTACGGAAAATCTCAAACACCTTTGATACACCGATAGGAGATACCATAATTTAAAAGAATTCGTTCATTTTTATTAAATTTTGGAAACATTAAGGATTCCTGGTTCGAGTCCGGGTAGCAATAAAAATATTTTTGGGATAAACTGATTTTTTCTGTATATCTTTCTTATTGATACATTTAATTTGTATTATAGTATATTGTATACATTATATTAAAAATATATCTAAAACAGAAAAAAAGTCATCATTACACACTTATAACAATTTGGCACCACAGTCTACTAGGAGGGTAGCTAACATGGTAGAGTACTGGCTTAGCATGTGAGTTGTACCAGGATCTATATTCGAGGCATACAAAATATTTTTGATCGATTGATTTTAAAACGATTTTAAATAAGTTAAATGCGAGAGTATATAAAAATTTAACGAAATTTTCTAACGCATTTTTCGTGATAAATTTTACCGGGGGACTCACTAAATAAAAATATTATAACTATACATATGTTATAATATTGAATTTTAATTGAAATCCAAAAAATGGCAATATTGTCACTGAATGTCCGAAGAATCCGATCAATTATTATTATAAATAATTGCCTGCGAAATAATAACATTATATTAAGCTATTTTAATTTAAAGCCACTTAATAACTCGGAGGTCTGTAACGACTTACGTATTCATCGGATAAATGATCCGATACACCAAAGATTCAAACCGATACGCGATAGAGTGTGCCGTGACCTGACCAATCTATCCTACAGCCAACGCCATCTAGTTCGCTTCACTTCACTTAAGCACTTCGTACCTATAATTTCCTGGAAAATTATACTGCAGATTTCAGATAAGGCTTAGTATGAGAAACTTTTAAGCTCGGAAGCGATAATTTCAAAAAATACCGTGCTTGTAAAAACTGAATGACGTTTATGGTACCTGGGGTTGTTTGTTGATAAAATGTTGCCAGGTTTGATTATCAACATTATAAATTTTCTTATCCAGCCAAAAATCGCTTTAAGGTGACGTTGATTTGTACTATATGAATAAGAATTTATTTTTTTCTTTTAATTTGGTCGCTATAATACAGTAAAAAAACTACAGCAACAAATTAACTAAATTACTCAAAAATTTTATCGAAAATTGAATTGCATTGTTAGGATGGCGCAAAAAAATTTAACAATACTTTGTACTTTATTATTTGTGACGTATTTGTTTGGTCAACAGTAAGATACACATCTAGTCACGAAGTGGTTGGAGGTTCGAGCAGTAGTAACTTTTTACTTTTGTAAAAAGAGTTACTAAAGTAAACATTTTTGCGAAAACGGGTTGTTTGATCGTTGGCAAAAAAATATTTACTTCTCGAAAGTACCCACTTTACTCTCCGATATCTGATAGTAAAAACGAGAATTGATAGTTAAACATGGCGGACTCTTCACAGCTGTTCCAAAAGTCATCTGATACATGAATACATTGAAAGTTGCAGTATACGACAATTAATCATTCAATATCCCGCTATTTTAGTGATGAGAGTTCGTCCGACGATGATCTCGTTGTTTAATATACATTAGCAAATAATACGAAAAAAAATTACCACCAAAGTGACAAATTTCGAACGCTGGGGTCAATAAAATCATAGATAAAGCATAAAATGTGTAGCGGTATTCGAAGTGTTTCCACATATTAATATATATACAACTTTGATAGATATGGAGGTTGATTGGGTGGAATGGTGAACATTACATTGTGTAAAGTGATCACTTAAGAAGGCCGAAGACAGGTCGTAAGCCCTGTAATTACCCGTACTTCCATATTTCTCCATTAATAAAAAATAGCTTCGTCTCAATGAGATATCTATTATTTGTTTAATAAAATTGCCTTTGTAGGTGATAATCCAGTAATTGTGTGTTCAAATTCACATATTCAAATATTGGTAAAATAAAGCACATTTCATGATTATTTGTCTCGCCTGTAGACATCTCATCTATGCTTTGACTATAGTAAATTTGATCTTCAAACAACCCGCAAATGATTTTTACTACGGGCGTTAGTGAAAAGTTACAATAGTAAATATGTACTACTGATCACACGTTAGTCCTATTTTTCATGATGCAAGAGTTTCGCTTAATATGAAAAATTACAAGAATATTGACATGATATGTACTCCGTGTGCATGCATCACGATTTCTTTAAAAATATGTTATGCAACACGTGATGTGTATTGTTAAAAAAATCGAAATATAGTCTGTGTCCGTCATGTTTCTGAATGGCTATGATTTAAGTGAATTGTCATATTTACAGATAAAGCGTTTCATATGTCAAAATAAATGGTGAAAATACGAAACACCATATTCTCAATATTAACCTTTACCATACCATGATATAAAATATCCGAACGCAGCCATGCTGTAAACTCGTGTTATCGTAAACAACAGTTAGAAAAAATGTTTTTATTAACTTAAATGGCTTTAATGCCTCGAATTTACTTTAAATATTGAACACTCAATTTTGAAAAAATGATTAATTACATAATTTAAAGCATTCATAAAGTCCTATGCAATGTATCTGTCCTTCTTATCTCTCTTCATTTAATTAGTGAGAAAGAGATAATTATATTTGTTGTTCTTTTTACTGTGAAAATAGTGTATGATCTCTGTTTTTCATATCGCAAATGGTATTTTTACCAATGTATTAATTTTACAACGGAGTGAATGGAAAAAATTATTGTTTTTGTACGATTCCCTTTTCATAATTGGTTTTTTACTAGTCATATTTTCTTTAGGATTATCTAAAATATGAATTTTATGTTGTACGTATTTACCGAAATATTACAAGTTTAATTATGATGGTAGATCTGTGTTACTGCATGGTTTGGGAAGGGTTAACCACGATTTCTATAATTAAAATTTTTATTTCATTGCTTAAATTAACATAAATATGTACGGACGTCATTGGTCAGAATAATTTATTCTGTATTATCTGCCATATGTGGGTTCTTATCGCTGATGTTTAGGGCCACATCTCAACGGACTGACATTAACATCAATATCACATTATTAGCAGCTCGATAAGATCGTGCAGAATAAGGCTGAAGTAATTTATTTGACATAAATTGATTTGATATTAATTGCGTACATATAAAAACTATACGTCTGTAAAAATATTCATCATAATAGCTTGTGTCCACGGAATGAGACACGATGAGATAAATCTCAGAGATTTAATTGAGATAAAGTTCAGTACCATCTACACATGCCCATTTTGATGTGAAGATAAACTCAGATTGATAGAAAAATATAAATACTCAAAGCCGTGTACACGATATACAATTTGACGGCGAGACTCAAAATGTACGCACAGACATGGCCAAAAACAATAAATACTTACAATTGTTTATTCTGAAAAAAGTTACACAAACAGAAGTCATTTATTGCGTTTTAACTGTTAGTTATTGGGAAGATTCATTAGTTATGGGAACTCAAATCACATTTTACGTTTGACGTATAGTAAGCGTGAAGTGAGATGCCATACGGCAAATCTCTGAGACAATTCGTAACTCAGAGATTATCTCGAGCCGAAAATCTCAAAAAAATATTAATCATAACAATAGTTTAGTCCTGATGTCAATAAATAGTATTGATTAATCTACTAATAATAACTAATAAATGCATTATTTTTCAGAACATCTTTGGTGTTTTATTTCATTGATCTTAATGAGACCATGAGACACAGATGAAATGACAGGATGGTTTTCTAATTCATAACAGGATTCTTACAGACCTGGCCGTTTAAGCAAGTACTTTACAGCCTACCGAAGCAAATGACACTAACGAAGTCGCAACGGCCGCCACATCCTAAAAGTCATATAGACGGGGAAGCGTAATATTATTATGAATTAAGTAACATTCGATTGCTTCAATAATTATTGTATAAGAGTGATAAAAAAATCCACCCTTTTCCCGGAATACGGAAATAGAGATTAAGAAAGTTTCTTATTAACATATTAGCAGCCCACCGCTGTATTTATATATATATACAGTTGAACAAATAATTTTATTTAACTACATTTGTAAATATGAACACTAGATCCAAAAAACGATATATAATAAATTATTCTTATAATCTATTTATTAATTTTAAAAATGTACGTTTCATAACTCTGCAAACTCCAAACTCTAATCACACAAAATCAATATTTTAGAAATATAATAACGTTAAATTGTATGTTTTATGTTATTATGTTTAAAAAAGTATCAAGTTGGTCTGAATATAACGCGACTATTGAAATTTTTGTATTTGCGAAAAAAAAAAGATTTTTACATATATTTTGGGAAACAAAACTAAAACAAAATGAACCAAAATGTAAATTTAATCGTTTTAACATATATAGTGTACGTTATATATTACTAGTCGAAGAGATTTTGAGTTAAAATCTGTTTGGTTGCCGTCATCTCACAATATTTGATCTTCAGTTTCATTAATGCTATTTGAAATGCAGCATTTTTTGAACCCCTCCCCGATCGAATTTGTTTTTTTTTAGCACCTTCCTGAGCGAATTTTTTTTAAGGGCAAAAAATGTTTTAAAAATAAAACTATATTCACGAAGAGCGCAGGTAGCGAATCGAAAAGGACATGTAGCAGTATACTAGTAGAAAAGCAATCAGTTATAGCCAATTGTGACCGCTTAGCGGCTAAGGTTTCCGTAAACTCTATATTTCAATGCGGAAATTTCTTATTATATTGCTTTAACAATACAACATGTAATGTACTTTGTTTTTATTTTCAATAAGAAAAATAAAGTTTTAGTAAAATGATACATGCTATATATAATACATATGTACACTTAGAGCTATCTTAAATTGACATGATTATCGTCAGAATGTTATTACAAATACGGACGAGTAAAAAAAAAATACTTTGAAAAATAATAAAAATCTTAAGTGAATCGATATATCATGTTAACGCGAACGTCGTTAAAAAAATGATGACAAAAAAGTTACGTTATGTTATGTTTAAAACAACTTGGTTCATCTAACAAAGATGATTGTTTAAATAAATTGCTGTTGTGTGTCCGTGCGTTCATAAATAAAACAAAATTATACAATGTTTGTTCTGTGGATACTTAAACAATAATATTATTACGAATAAATAAAATGAAGTGGCCCTGTAAACAAAACCTGTGTAATTCCTATCGCCTCCGAATTTTCTTTGTCTTTTTTTTTGACAGTGAAAACAAGTACGTAGAGAGCCTCCTCTCATTAAGGCAAAAACATGAAACGATCATTACGTTCAATGAAGCTGTAGCCGTTAGTACAGCGTTTCCCAATTTAATTCGCCCACGAAACCTTTTTCACGTGAATGTTTTTTTTTGCGGAACCGCTAATAACATCCTTGTAAACAGGAGATACTATGCCTCATTTTATTTTATTAAAACGATACGAATGTGAAAACAAGTGAAAATTTTTACAATTTTAAAATATGCTAATACGTTTGTGGTGTGAATGTAGTATCCGCATAAGCTGAATGCTAGAGGGAACGAACTCTCGACCTTTACGTAAGTACTGTACCCCACAAGCTGTACGTGTATACGCCTCGATGCAAAAAGTAATTACTTTATTCTTACGCTAGTACTAACTATTTTTTTATAATATATACGTAAATATAATTAACAATATTTTAATATCTCCAAAAATACACAATTACTGGATTTTCACTTACAAAGGCACAAATATAGATATAAAACGACGATATTTTTTATTGTATTTAATGGAAAATATATGGAAGTATTTATATAAATATAACGTTCACTATTCTCACCCATCAATATCCATATCTATTAAATTTTTGAAAGATGTATATATGTTAATATGTGGGACTCACTTCGAGTACCACTACACTATCGCCATCTATGGACTAAATTTGATAATTCATTTCCCAGAAACAGCATGTCACAATGAGAATCTAATTATATTTTTTGAAACTATTTAAAGCAATATTCTTTATCTAATACTCCTGAAAAATTAATATTTGTCAATTTTTATATATTTTCTTATTTTGAGCTATCATATTATCATATGATATTATCAGCAATATTTGAATATGTGCAAGAAAATAAAATTACTGGATTTTCCCTACAAAGTAAATATAATTATTTGTAAACGTTCGTAAACCATATGTATGCATATTTCGCATAAAATAATTATATAAGCGTCTGACACTTCGCCACTCGATTGGATATGAAAAATATTGATCTCTGGACATAACATTTTTGAATAAATTAATTAACTGAGCTTTGCGCATCCAACCTAAGTAGGTACCTACTTCAAATATAGGTAAATATCTACAAGTCACGCTGAATGCTATACGCAAGAGGATAAAACTTCACTTTTTCTTCTCATGCATTCTCTTCTATTGATAAGTCTTCCGATATAATCGTTTTCTAGTATCACGTGTTCCTTCTCATACCGAGTCTTTCTCAGACGTCTTATATTTCAAGCGCTATCGACACTCTAAACATATCATTCATCTCATCCTCTCTTCACTTAGTCGCTCTACAAACCATTTAAGTGATCCTTCTGTTTACAATGATACAATCAGTTGTGCAGTCACTTCTTATTCCTTAACTCAATATGTTATAAATGGATTTATCATATTTACGATTCGCAATTCGATTCATATTGCGATCAATCTCTGTAATAGATCTACGTTCATTATTCTTTTGCTAGCTCCAAATCTATCTTAGCTATAAGCCACATTTTATATTGCCTACAAAGTAATAAAAAAAAATCTATTTACACTAAGCCTTGGAATTTTTGCTGCATCCAAAAAAATATTATTAACAATATTATAATAAGTAGTTTATATTTTTATAGCACTTTCTATACTTGATTGATAATTTAATTACCACGCGAATAATTTTGATCACTGATAGAGCTATGATGTATACTTACATACTTAATATATATATATTTTTTAAATTGTCGCATAAACCTTTTCGATTCAATATATTTAATGCACAAAATACTGTTAAAATTAAGTAAACCAATAAGTAAAAATGTCTACAAATTAGTAGAAATAATAAATAAATTAAGACTTGGCACACCTGGGATTTCTTGTTATTATAATTGGTAATTTATATGTATGAATATTACCGCCTTTTTCGGAGATTGAAGAGCGCACAAAACGACAAGACGCAATTACATCCAGAACACCGTACGGTAAAGAGATCTCAATAAGCAGTGTGCATTTCGGTCAGTCGGAAATATACCCAGAATGAGAACAACAACATCGGACCAGCTACGATGCCAGAGCATCAGAGCGCTCAAACGTTAGTGGTAGTGTTCATATTTCATAGCTGATCAATAGGAAACCCGGGAACCCTGTCGAAGGCATTCACGGGAATAAAAGTAACTGTCCATATCTACGCTAAAAACATTCTAAACTACATATTCATCAATAAGGATATCTGGGGTTTCCATGGAAATCTCAGAGGAGAACCCTTGCCCGAACTTTGCCCGTATGTGCACCACATACGGGCAAAGAAGGTATGTTTTTGTAACACCCAAATTATATAATTCTCTCCCTAAATACATAAAAAAAACAATTAGCAACACAGACAGTTCAAAGACGCAATAAAATTCTGGATAAAAAACTCAGACTGAACGTACGTTCATAGCATAGTTCTTCACTATGAACACATACATAATTAAGACTTCAGACCCAGCACCAATGAGTGAGCAGTCCGTGAATGTGCGCGTGTGTGTTAAATTAAATTGCTGTATTATTTAAACTTGTTGAAAACGAATCCTTACAAATTTCAGGTACGTTATAAATTTCTCAAGATCAAATATTGCATCATACTTTGTTACTTACACTTATTATTATTTCCTTATTTTTCTTCTTTCTTATTCTAAATTTATAGTTGATGAACTAATTATGTATAACATGATTATTGGGCGAAGCCCAGTGAGGCAGGTATTAAAAGAGAAAATGTACTTTCAACACATGATATGAAATGAATACATAATATCGGTAATTTATTCCATGAAAATATATTTTTGGTTAAATGTTGAGAGTTTTCTAAGCAGAGTGGATTTTCATACGGAACCCTTCTTTGGAAAAGACTATATTAGAGTATTATAAATTTAAGTGAATGTTATCTACGGTGGTTACCAAAGAGCTGCTGCAACTATCGGCCCTGAATCTGACAAAGCGGAAGCCTTAATCACTCTGGATTACCGGTAAATACAGCCTTAGGGTTGAGGTTCGATTTGCCAATTTGAACTACAAGTAGATGAAGTGGAATTATGATGTGTATGCTAATGGGAAAAGCCTGGTATAACCCTCAAGTGGAAACTCATATAAATCGATAACAGTTTCGCGGGTTGTATATTGGAGGTACTTATATATTTCATAATAAAGAGGAATTTTATTATTATTACGTCTTTATTAATACAATATGGTTTGAATGAAATGTTTAGAAGTCATTTGGCAATATTAAAATTAATCTCTTAAGTATATATTTTTCAGTATCAAATCAGTATGGCTAGAATATTCTAATTAAGTGCGTAATACCTACATAATTTTTTCATCTTTATGAATGTATGGCTTCTATTCTATTTCAAATAGCAACAATTCTTCAACAATTATTGTATAAATGAGGAGCAATCATACAAAGTTTTAAAAAATTCTCAAGTTTTCACGGCCGTTCAGTATTCTTCGTGTACAGCTTTCTGTGCTTTTCTGCCGTCTGTATAGAACCTCTCTGGCGGAGGTCTAAGGTTCTATTGTAGAAATTTTATTACAAAATAAGTCAATTGCACAAAAATTTTTTCATACTAGTGACACCATTTAACATTACTTTTTGATGTATGAGGTATGATTTGGCTTATTTAATAATTATTTATATACACGCAAAACAAAAGCAGCTCACTCTCCCTTCCACCTAAACCCTTATTTTAAATAATATCTAAATCCGACAATGCCGGGTAGGGGCCGCTAGTATTCTAATAATATAACATAAAGCGTATTGATTCGTACTCAATAAACAGAGTAGATACCTTCTCTTCGATTCATATCCATCTACTTTATATTCATCTGTTTTACATTCTAAAAACGCGTCACCAGGAAATATTAATAATGAAATTGGTGTGTAATACGAGAGTGAGATCGACGTCATTCATTTTGGCATTTTTCTCAATTTAATTTCCGATTCCATTTTGGTCCGTAAAAAAATTCGCCTTCTGGAAACGTTGAATATTTTTAGTAGACATACGCATACTGGTTAGGTATATCATTATTCTCATACGAATTCTAATTCTTCGCTTTTTCGTTTTATTTTTATCGTGAGAAAAAAAATATATTTTCCATTTCACATTTTACATTTGACCTTTTAAAGTAAAAAAATATTATTTTATAAGATGATAAAAATAAAGTGTCATAGTATACATTACATTAGTATGATGCGCGGTGTAAGCCTTCTCGAAGAATACTGCAATAATCAAAATATTTTTTAAATTTGAATGCGATACCATAATCATTAAAACCAACTTAATTGAATATAAATAATGACAACTGGGCGGAATTAATTTAATTATTATATATATATATTATTATTATTATATTATATTATACTAATGATTTTACGAAAAACCGAGTTTTTATTGCATTTTAAGTTAAGAACTTAATGAAAAAGATGTAAAAAAGGACGGACAAAAGAATTTGGTAAATTTTCGGATAATTAAAAAAAAATGTTTTTCTGTAGAATTGAGTCTCTCGATTTAGATAAAAAAAACAAATGATTGTCGCAAATATTTTAAAAATTCGACATTTTTGAGGAGTGGTTTTTGACAAGCAAAATGTACAGTTCTATTAACTAACAAACCTAATTTTTTTCCACGCTTTTTTTCGCTTTGAACGCTTTTTTTCAAGTAGGTACTATCACAATCCACCGATATATTTCTTCGACATTTGTCTTTTCTATACTTTCCTTACCTTAGGCATTATTATTGTTTATATACTTATTTTTCCTTAATAAGATTAGCTTTTTTAGTATATAAAGAATAATCAAATAAATATTTAATAAAAAAATATAAATTATTCGTTTTTCAAAATGTGATGTTACAATCCTATAGAAAATTACAGATTTTCAATATATTAAACAATTTTATTAATATTACCATTTGAAATTTGTAAAATATATATAAAATGGGATGGGCGCCATTCGGATAGTTCGCTCCCGGGCGCCAAATACCCTAGCTACGCCTCTGTTTGCCTAAAACGTGTAAATTCATCAGTTTTTATAAGTTTGCATTAATCTCTACTTTAGTCGCCCAACTTTGTATCTGATCTTTTATTTGTAGGCAAATTAGAAAGGAAATCGATACGTTACATTAGATAGCAAAACAACATTTCTTTGACCTTTGGGGCCAACATTGCCGAATGTATTTAGTTTTATGAAATTCATTTAATCATTTATAGTGAAACCTTAAACTGTAATCGTCATGTGACGGGCATGCTACGTTAATCCTGATTCTGCATTAAAAATAATTCATTTTAATCTGCGTCTTGCTTTCAATTTTGTCCAATAACTTGCCTAATGTATCTAACCATCGCGTTTTATATATATAATAATTTATTTAAAACTAAAACAACTGTCCTAGCTTGCAGGCTAGTTTTACAATACCATAAAACTTATCAAAAGCATATTCTTTTAGGGTAGATATAAGTAATATATAATATTTCTCGAGTACTGACTCGAGATCGAGATGATGAATTAATTATTCAATATAATAAAGGTATATGTATGTATTTAACTGTGGGTTTGCTTTCACAGTATTAATTCTGTTTCAGACATAATAGTATTACATTATTAATTCACGAGTGTGTTACGCTAGATAGAATTAATAACAGATTATTCCTGGGTTGGTCCCTTCTCACAGACCGTTGTACTCTCTTCACTGTTCCGCCGTTTCTCTCGTGCATGTCGTATTATTATTCCATACCGTTGCATGTATTTGAGGCGTTTACGCAGGAATACACACACCGTGCTCAATGATACGCGAATATTTAATTATCAAATGTTGGCAGCTTTCCAAATAAAATGTTAATAAAATAATAATAACAGAATGTCATTCATTTGCGTAAATAATCATTGAAAGTCAATACGAGTGATTACAGTTAAAACGGTGGCCATTGTAAACTAAGATTTATTATAATTTGTCATATGGAACGGATGAATGAGGAGAGAATGGTAATAAAGATATGTGACGCTAATGTTGATAGTGCCAGAAATAGAGAATGTCCACGAAAGACTCGGCACGACCAGGTAAACCAGATACTGGAAGAAGGTCCAGTTAGAAGTCTCAATAATCGTCGAGCTTGTATGAGAAGATGTATGAATGTGGATGAGACGAGAATTGTGTGTCAGGAGAGAAAGTGTGGCCCTCTATCCTTTCTGACTACCCTTCCGGGGAAACGGCGTGATGGTATGTAAGTAAATAATTTGTCAAAGTTGTTACAAAAATTTGACACCATTTTGTATAAAAGCAGTAATATTCTGAAAGGATTTTTATAATAATATATGATTTTTTTTTTAAACATTCTTCAGCTTATTAAGTAAGCTGGATAAATTATAAGGCGACTAGAACAATGTTTAAAATAAGATGAATGGATAGAATATCCTACTGATAATTCTAAAATATATTGTATTTTCTTATATTAAAATAAAAATATGTATCTGTTATCTATACAATTCTACACCCTTCCAGTAGATGCAGATTTTACCGAATAGTCAAGTTTTTATACCCATCTATGCTCGTCAACCCTTTTGGAGATCGCGTGCGCTGTCTGTCTCACATATACTCGATCACAGTCTTGACAGTGGAGTCTGTAAGCGTCATCTATTTCTAAATTGTCTTGATCCTGCACCAATCTTAGGAGGTCCTTCACTTTAGCGTTTCTACCGAAAACCGTCGCATTTACCGCGTTTCCTCACCCCGAAATGTCGGTTAGAGAGATCGGAAATGCATGGTATAATAGTTCTGAACGATTACAAACCTGAGAACAATTTAAATCTATATGCTTCTCAGTCTTCCGTGCGTCTTTTTATTTTTTCTATCACATGTGTTAGGTTATTGGGTCCTATTTAACTTTTTCTTTGAGTAGTGATAATTGTTTTTTTTATTCTTACTAGTATTTGGTCCAAATTACTTCCTTCATCGTTTTCCAGCACCACATCTCAAAAAATTCCGACACATTTGTATATATTTGGTTTGTGATTTCACATAGATGATATAATGGATTTAATCTTGATTTTCTGTTTATTTTTGAGACTAGAGCAGATATTTTTTTAACATAAAAAATTCATCTATTCTGCTTTCATAACTCTCGATTTTATTTCATTAAATTAGTATTTAAAACATCACAGACCGATGTTCTGAATAATTACAACTTCACAATAAGAATGTGTTTTCCTTAATAATTATTTCAAAATTCAATTAACAAAACTCATTTATTTACGTGCTATAATTTTTCTAATAGAGATATTTTTTTACGGGTGTAATAAATCATTTTACTTAACAAATTGAAAACTATTAAGGCCTCACCATAGACGTTAATCATTCAGATTTAGTACACTCGCAAAACTATTCTACAATTAATTATTCAGTTTATTACTGAAATCCCCCCAACTTGGCAATTCTAGGATATTGAGAAACCCTGAATAATGAAACCCAATGTCCCTTTACATATGGAAGAAAGAATTTCAAAATTTCTCTACTAGAGTTGATTTAGAACATTATGATGCATGTAATATTTTAGATTAGGGTGTGGGATGTTTGTATGTAAATATGCGAAAGACTTGTTTTCTAAGCAAAGGTCATACTTCAATTTTATTTATTTATTTAGACACAACATACAAGCATTGTACAGCTACAAAAAAAAATACACTTCGTTACACAGATTTTAAAAATACATTGCCCAACTAGGCAAGCCTGTTTTAGGGCAAATTGGTAAACAAATTACATTTCACAAAACCAAATAACTCGTTGAAAGCAAACAATCAAATAGAATACGTAACATACAAGGCAAGTAAACGAGAAAATATTTTTTTTTTATATAAAAGTGAGAAAAAAATATGAATGTGCAATACAATGTGTAAAAGAATGCAAGAATGCAAGAAGCAATAAGGTAAAAAGGGAAATAAGCATGATCAAAATACACAAAATGCAGTTTTAAGAATTATTTCATTATATGAAACAGTTTTCTCTCAGTATTTGCTCTTCCTAATTTCAACAACCAATTTGAAACATCCCTTTTAAAAGCCTTAATGTCAGTTGAAGTTCTAATTTTATTTCCAATTTGATTGTATATTCTGGGAGCTTGAAAGGTGAATAATCTTTGACCAAAAGTAGTTTTCATTCTTGGAACTATTTTAAGATTATTTGCTCTTGTGAGATAATATCTTTCAGTCCTCACAGATGGAGCGCTTATTTTCCTATGAAAGCCAGTTAGTACGTTCAGCACATATAATTGTCTTATATCCAAAACCTGAAATTCCCTAAAAAGTGGCTCTGAAGAATACTTTTTTTTTATTAAATGTAAAAATATTAATATTATTTTTAAAATTTCAGTTGATAGAAATGGCTATTTTCTTCATCCGTGCCAACATACGATAAGAAAAAAAATTAACTCATACTTAATTTAATGAAATGTTCCTGAAAATAAGTCATTAGATACGAGTGGGTAGAATTTAAAAATATGAAACTCAAAAATGTCAGCTACTAAAAATAAGACAGAAAAACACAACCTTGAACCCTATAAAAATGTGAAAAATTTTAAACGAAATTCAAAGATAAAACTTCATGTATGTATGAGAGAAAAAATAGTCTTCAAGATGAATCAATCCCGCTCGAGAGGCTTCCGCGGCACACATCGAGTAATCGACACGATCGATAAAAATCGCAAGTTTATTTGAAAAAAAAACTTTTTAAAGAGATTTAAAGAAAAGTGAAAGCAAATGTAAGTTTTTATCCGAACGCGATAACATTCAAGTTTTGAAGAACAAATTTGTGGTCTGATGAGTGAAACGCGGTGAAAGTTAATTTTGGAGCCCTTTCCCAGAAGCCAAATGGAAATATCAAGTTATGTACACAATAAAACTGCCATCAAGTCACATAATTACATACAGAGCCATTAAGGAGAATATTTTCACAAAGGGTAAAAATTAAGCTTTACCTAAAAATTAATAAAATTATTCTAAAAAAAAATTTACAAATGTACATATATTCACTCGTTTCTAACTGGAGGTACATTTTAAATGAAAATAAATTTAATTACGTATAAAATATTTTGGTTTCTACCGAAATCGAACCCGGAACTTTTCCTATCCGGGGAAATTATTATTTTTCGTATCCCGGTTGCAACCAAAATACTTTTTCTATAAATAGATTTATTCTGTATACCTTTTTGATTGATTAATTAAATTGGTATTGAAAACATATCAATAGCATTGTATTAAAAAGTGGTTAAAATAAATTACATTTTATATAATGACTAGACATTACTCAACAATGGCGGCAAATTAATTGTTTGTATTACCTTAACAAAATACAATTTATATATATATATATATATATATTCAACATACGTCTATCAATTTCTCTAAAATAACACACTTTTTCGTCCTACTACACTTTCCTTCCACTAATTTCGAAAGTTAAAACATACATGAGTACCTATTCACTTATTTTGTCTACCCACGATATTTATAGTAAATTCGAAGTCTGCAGAAATATTATTATTGTATAATTTAGTTGCTGTGCGACACATGAGAACTCGGACGCGCAGATCGCAGAGGGACATTACATAAACATTTTATGTATTACATATATGTATGTAAAATTTGAATTATGTTCATTTTAACCATACTTAAAATTGTTCAATTGATTTAAAACATTTGTACGCAGATGAATTTCATTTTATAATATACCATACAATCTTGCGCAAAAATTTATCATTTAAATTCAGTTTATAAATCTAGAACAAGTTTAAATTATATTTTTTCAAAAACGGTACGTTTTTCAAAAAACACAGATACATAGTACGAACTTCTTAAACGTGTATATCATTAACATATCGCGAAATATCATCTGTCAAATATTTTCACGGATGTGGCGTTTTAGTTTCTCGAGATTTGACATGATTTTTATATTTATTGTCATAAATGAAAACATATGATACTGTAATATGAATCGTGAATTACATAGTTATAGAAGTGTTATTGAATTTAAAAACGTTTTGAAACTGAATGAAAGCATGGTTTAAATATTTTAATTTAATAAAAGTATTAAAATAGAGTAATCTAAATTCATTATTCGAAAAGCTTTAATCAATTATAAAATGTACAGGATGTGATAATAAAAGAGGGTATGCACTCTTAAGGCACGTGTACACGATTGAGATTTTGATCTCTCGTCACGGAGATTTGGTGGTAAAGGTCGGTATACATATCAACTGATTAAAAATATTCGGAGGCATCTTCTTCTTGAGGCAGCCCGTCTACTTATAAATGCATTTGTGGTGTCACGTGTCATTATAACAGTTTCTATGCTGGCCTACCAATGTTTCAGCTGGATACGTTCATATAACATTCCTTTTACATCAGCTACATTGGCTCTGATTCCCTGAAAGAGTTGAATTTAAATTGTGTTGGTTGATGTAGAAGGCGACACTACATGGCGCCTCTGCGTCTTCAAGAGCTTTGTATCCCAGAAAATTTAAATGGTAGACGTCAAACTCTCAAGTCTGCCTCTACTTCAGCCATAGGAAGGGTTGTAGAACCGACCAACCGTTGCCAGAAGTCTAAATTTAGTGAACGGGCATTTGCGGTGGCTGGCAGGCCCAAAAGCGTGGAACTCTTTGCCCTCTGTCATAAGAAACAGTGCATCAGAGACTTTATTTAAGAAGAAACTAAAAACGCACCATTTCAAAAAATCATTTCCATAAGTGTAAATAACAATTTTTAATTTAAAAACAAAGATAATATATAACTATAAACTCTCATGATGCCGGTCACGAATTCTATATGAACCTGGTTCTCCTACCTTAATCTAGTCGAAGTCCTTTACCGCTGATCCGATGATTAGCCCCAACAGTCTGATCGTGTAGAAAACATGTCCGGCATCCTTCCCTCAGGCCTGCAGTCGCCATGAAGGAAGTTTGCTGCCGCAACATGTGCCGAAGGCGTCACACCATCACGCTGTCAATATGGGCTAGCCTCCATTATCCCATAACAGCGTAGAAAATATCAATTTCTGTACGGATGGTATATCATGCGAATTAATTTCGAACAATTCAACTAACGACGCACTGGTGATTACAAAGATTAATCATATTTACCCTTCTATTAATGATTCAGCAATTCCGACATGGCGTAGTCTCCACGAGACGATCGCCAATTTCACCGCATAATGTCTGGCCATGGCCGCTTCTGTGACAGGAGTGGTCCGGTGGTCCGCCCACGGGTCCGGACCACATCGCCCTTACTGACGTGAAGTCGTCGCGAACTAAGGATTGCCTTGATTCGAATTTGGTGCTAATTTCAAATGCCACCCGGGGCATTTATTTCCAACATGACAATGTGCAAGATAAGTTGTATGTAGTAAAAATAAACATTTTGATCTTGTTTATGTTAGAGCATATATAAGTATACTTATGTATGCACTATATTAAGAATAAATACCACCCCTGTATAGAATATTTATATTTTTCCGATTAGAAAAAAATATCATAAATTCACCTAAATAAACAATACAAAAATCTGCAAACCCGGTTTTCCGCGTCGTTGCCGAGGAATCAAGTAAGATGTGTGTACATCAGTTTATAAATATCTTAAGATTTTTTTTAATACAAGCTTCTTACAAAGTTTAACAGGGGGTAAGATTTTTTTCTAAATAATTTAAATATCAAAGTGAAGGACCCAATACCTGACAGGACGCCAATAACTGGCAGAGCATCTATAAAAACTGTCTAATAAACCTCCATATTACAATTTATTCCATAACACTGCCTTAATTTGTACAATGAATCTAGTGGTACCATATTATATCCACAAGTTAACATAGTCCAAGCAGTAAATTGAATATAGCAGCATTTTTATAAAATAATGATTGAGTTTTAGTCAAATCTTCTCCAAATCTTAACAAATAGCGTAAGGATGTCATGTTTTTATCATTTTTATATTTTCTTTTAAACTGTGTTTTATGAAGTAATACATATATATTTAATAATTAGCTTCTTAATTTAAGCTTTTTCAGTTACAAAATCTAAAAATATGTGTGTTAATTTAGAAGTTATGGAGGTGCCAGTTATTGGATCTTAAATTGCTTTATTTTATTATTCACCAGCCTTCAGAAATGTATTGTTTGTTCATTGGACATAATAAATATTCATATTAGTCACCATATAAGGTTTAACAACCGATGACTTTGTTTTACCTTAATGTGCCAGGTATTGGGAATTTCACTAAAATTTCAGTAAAAAAGTACCCATGTCAATAATATAAATCAACGCATTAAATTCGAATACAAAAAGTCACCGCCTTACTACAGCAGCAGCACAAAAATGCTTATATATCAATTTGGCATCACAATCTACTAGGGTATTATATAAGATAGCAGAGCGCCAGCTTATCATGTAAGAAATACCGAGATCGATATCCGGCGCATCCACAATCTTCTTGATTTCAAAACGGTTTCGGAGTGTCAATCCCAGTACCGGTAAAAGTGAATATAAAACACAAGATAAAAGTGAGAGTAATGTATAGGTACTCGTAATCAGGGGTGGGCTGAAGGGAACTCTGAGGGGCTCGCGCGAGCCCCTTGTTAAATAAAGAAAAAACAATATTTTTAGATCAAATCAGTACCTAACTCAATTTTCTGTAGATGGTTTAAATATATTATGAAACATAATAATTTATATATTAATTAAATATATTAATTAGAAAGATATACATATAAAATCAATTCTATCGAAAAATATTGTTGTTGCGCCACCGGGATTCGAACCTGGATCTCTTTCCTAACCGGGGAAGGTGCATTATCCAACTATGCTACAGCGACAATATTTTTAGCGACAATTTTTGAACCTATATGTTATCTTCTTGATATTAATACATTTAATCGTTTCATTATTTGATTCACAGACCTATGTTTTGAATAATTACAACTTCACAATAAGAATGTGTTCTCCTAATAACATAATACTTTATTTCCTTTTGAAATTTCTCGTAAAATACATTTATTTTGCATGATAAAAGAGACCTAGCCGTTTTCTTGTCAATAGTCTATTGCTTCCAGATGTTCTTAGATGTTCAACTCAACATTTTTGTGAATGATGCTTTGAACGATTATACTCCATACTTCACACATACACAGTTCCATATATTTATTAAAAGTACTTTGTATCATCATTTACTAAGGAGAACTTCGGTTTCAATCCAATATTTTGTTATGATACATGAAATTGGAGCGAAAAGAATAGTACCTATTTCTGCGTCAATCTTGGATCTCTTCACTCTTGCAATCTAAGGTAGGCAAGTATATTTTTAGCTATTGAAATGAATTATTTGACGGTATATTGCATATTGTTACATAATATACATAAGTATATTAAGTAACATTAAATATGCTTTAATGATTATTATATGTAATTGTATAAGAGTGATTAAAAAATCCGCCCCTTCCCCGGAATACCGCGAATAGCTCTGAGATAAAGCAAACCCCCTTGCTAACGTATTGATAGCCAACAGCTGCTCGTAATATAAATTATACGAAATTTTTTAAGGCATTTTTCGTTATTTTACTGAAGTACCCGCTTTATATTCTATGTTAAAATTTCATTAATATGCACGTATCTTCGATAAATTCTTAGTTTACAAAAATATTATATAAATTATAAAATAAAACAATTCGCCAATCATCTTTTGGAAACAAATCATTATTTTGGCACTAACAAGGGTTTAAAAATTATACATATAATATACTAGTAGTTTAAAGTTGTTATGTATGTACCTATACTCCGATGCCACATCCCTATCTTTTAGTTAATCAACCTTAACCTTTCTTCATTTAAGGACAGTTATGAGTTGGAACCGTTCTTTGAATAGTTTTGTCTAATTATGAATTATTATGTATTCATCTTTTTAAAAATACCAAATTACTATTATCTTATTATTTATGTTTTCTGTAAGCGGATTATTTCATATCATCAAATTTATCATTTTGTTCACCCGTTACAGAACCCGGCTTATAAATTATTTTCTATATTTTTTAATTGGAGCATTATCTTCAGAACTGTCTTTATAATCTATAACACAACCCTTCAGTGCTTAGATTGTATCTAACATCCAAACGAGAAAGAACTGAAAGTCCCTCCGTGGACACGCTACCTTATTCATTTTTGCACCTTTATTATATCAATAAACGAATTATTCACAAGTAACGAGTCGTGATTTCAAGATCTCCGATTGGAACATCTCCCGATTGGAACATAAAACAGTTAGATAAATATGAAATTTAAAAAATATGAAAAAGTGGTAAGTAGTTAAGAAAGTGAAAGCTAATTAAATATTACAAATAACCAAATCCTTTTTGCAAATAGTCCCCTTTTAAATTTGTTTTGTTCCTAATTAGTTACCCACCACTTATACATATATAGTTTTGTTTTTATCTATGCTTGCATTTTTAATTGAGAATTTGGCATTGCCAGGTGGCCTCTCATTTGTTCAGATTGAACTTAATAGATTCCCCAATGTGTGAGTGTAGTGCCGAGGAGGAAACCCTTGACCATGTCTTTTTTTCCTATCCATTGCGGATCACAGATTTTTTTTACAGTGGTCTCGTCAATGGTAATTTTCAGCTCCCGGTTAACTTGTGCCATCTTCTTTCCCTGAACTCGCCACGTTTAACTATATATATAATAGCAAGTTTTTTGAACGACAATGGACAACGAATTTGAACGACTTGTAATATAATATTTCCTATTCTAAAATATTGTTGTACTTTTTTCTATAAAACAAAGTTTTTAACTCGATTAATGGCACAAATCACTCTTGAAGGGTAGATTGATTATTTAAAAGAAGAAGAAGAAGGATTTTTAATTTTAGTATAACATGTTAATTTATCAATAAATAGTGGTTTAAACAAAGAGTTTTATTTTATTATTTATATAATATGTGGCCACAAAGTAATATTGCTAATATTAAAGAAAAAATAAAATGCCATTTTATCTAATAACTCTCCATCTACACTTCACAGCACTTGAAATATAATAATAATGATGTATTTATTCGACTACATCAACGCCCATCATGTCTGACGTAATAATGATGTTGTCACTTTACTGAGAGCACTATATTTATCAAACCTTTTGCAAATTAGCCTTTGTGACTGGGGTCTACCCAAACTAGAAACATCAAACTTTGCTGGTGAACATAATATGAACTCAGTTTATTACCAACTCGGAGAAGCTATACAAACTGCAACGACAGCAACTGCAGCACGGCTATCCACAGAGAGGTGCACACCAAAAGTATACAGAATTAATTTAGAATGGAAACACGATACTTCAGGTTGAACGTGTCAAATTTTAATTAACTGCTTTTATTGAATATAATTTGCTTTACAGAAATTGCTGGACGATGTTTCACAAAATTATCAAAGTTATTTTCACAAAATTTAAAGATAAACTCAGTGACTAGGATGCTGCCCCTACAATTTTTAAATGTGTATATTTTAAATTCATGTTGCCTTTTGAAACTGTATGACCCAGTCCATTACCTTTGTGGGTAAAAATGCAGTGCTGCCGCTTTTTTGTATTTTCCTAATATATTTTTTTGCACATTTCTAAAAAATGTACCCTTAAAGTGCCCTTTAATATTTGTTTTCACCTTTTTATGTGCAGGGGATAATTCTTATATTTTAATTAAATCTAATACCTTAAAATACTAATTAAATGTATTAATTAGAAAGATATACATATAAATCAATTTTATAGAAAAATATTATTGTTGCGTTACCGGAATTCAAACCTGGATCTCTTTCCAAATCGGGGAAGGTGCATTATCCAACTATGCCACAGCGACAGTACTTTTGACAACAAATTTTCGAACCTATATGTTACACTTTTCAAATAAATACATCTACCGTTCCATTATTTGAAAGCCATCTTCTTTATTTTTACGGAGTACCTTTGAATAGTCTGATAGGAGACGCCAGAATTAACGATTAATTTTTGGACACATTGATACAACTTATATATTATTAAGGAGAACACATTCTTATTGTAAAGTTGTAATTATTCAATACATAAACGAGTTAACCAACTAAAGTTAAAAATATATCTATGTAAATATTGAGTAATTTCAAGAATTTATTTACATTTGTAGCAATTTAACACACAACTTGAATACCAACACAAGTGACTGAATTGTTATTGGTTAACTGAACTACCCTGGTGTTGTAAACTAATGTTGATTTGTGCTACAACTGTAGGGTGGGTTATATAACTTTTTTTTTTCGAGGAATTTCACAATTACCGTAATTTCAGCTTTAATTGCCAACCTGAGAGAAGGAAAGTAACTTTTTAATCTTATTCTATATCAATACAATTTAAATGAATTAACTATAAAGATATACAGAACTATGTTCTGAAATTGCAACTTCACTACAAAAATGTGTTCTTAAAAAAAAATCTATATCACTTGAATGTAAATGAAAGTCTAACTTTCTGTCTAACGCTTTCTTTGTAGGCAAATTAGAAAATAAACTGATACATTACATTAGAGTAAAGTTGTTATCGATTTCCTTTGAAAAAACAAATTAAATTTATGTGTAAAATTTTGCTCCTAAACGTGAATTTTTAAAATAGAAAAACAAATGCTTTACTGTACCCTTAGAACCTTTAGTTATTATTAAAATTATTTCCTATTTACTTCTATCAAATCCATCTCACAACGGGTTTAGTTAACATGTAATGTTAAATATACTTCAACATCCAATATAGTAATTGTTTTTCGAGTTAAACGTTAGTAGACGGCTCTGTCGGTCCAGACGATTACAGCACGGTACAAAGGGGCGGACTAGTGCAGCTGTCATATCTTCGCACTTAGCCACTAGCCCCCGGGCAACAATATGGATAAATTATGTGTGCATTTACCCTGTGCTCTAAAGATAAAACATTGACTGATTAATTTGTGGGTTCAACACAGCGAAAAAATGAAATGATACATCGAAATGTAACGTTAAATTACTATGGTAACTATATTTTTACGATAAGTAGATTATATTAAATTTATTTTGCTATGGGAGTAGAATGGACTATTTTTGATTTGAAAATAATATAGCATTAATTTGTAAACTTCTTATATTAATTTATTAGTTTTTTTTATCTTTAATAGGTTTGTTATAATACACTATCATCTTTATATTTATCTGACAATAAGGTATTTGAATTTGATTTCCAAAATCAAATTGCGTCCACAAATAAGATAATTTTACGGAATCTCAAATATCTTTGATAATTATTTTTCGATAGAATTGATCTTATATGTATATCTTTCTAACTAATACATTTAATTAGTATTTAAAATATCACAGACCCATGTTCTGAATAATTATAACTTCACAATAAGAACGTGTTCTCCTTAATAATATATAAGTTGTATCAATGTGTCCAAAATTTTATAAAAATGAATTGTTAATTCTGGCGTCTGATATCGATTTATTTAAAGATAAAAACAATGTAGATGGCTTTCAAATAATGGAACGATAGGTATATCATTTGAAATATGCAACATATAGGTTCGAAAATTTGTTGTCAAAAGTACTGTCGTTGTAGTATAGTTGGATAATGCACCTTCCTCGATTTGGAAAGAGATCTAGGTTTGACTTCCGGTAACGCAACAACAATATTTTTCTATAAAATTGATTTTATAAATATATATTTCTAATTAATACATTTAATTAGTATTTTAAGGTATTAGATCTAATTAAAATATTAGAATTATCCCCCGCACGTAAAAAGGTGAAAACAAATATTAAAGGGCAATTTAAGGGTACATTTCTTAGAAATGTGCAAACAAATATATTAGAAAAATACAAAAAAGCGGCATCACTGCATTTTTACCCACAAAGGTAATGGACTGGGTCATACAGTTTTAAAAGGCAATATGAATTTAAAATATACACATTTAAAAATTGTAGGGGCAGCATTCTAGTCACTGAATTTATCTTTAAATTTTGTGAAAATAACTTTGATGACTTTGTGAAAACATCATCCAGCAATTTCTGTAAAGCAAATTATATTCAATAAAAGCAGTTAATTAAAACCGGAAGTATCGTGTTTCCATTCTAAATTAATTCTGTACGTCTGCTGTATCTTTGCTGTAATGATTGGAAAGAGATCTAGGTTCAAGTCCCGGTAGCAACAACAATATTTTTCGATAAAATTGATTTTATATGTATATCTTTCTAATTAATATATTTATTTAGAATAGGTAGTGATATTTAAATATGATCTAAGTCCAAAAATTATTTTATCATAATGAGGAAGCCTTTTTATTCGTCATTTTCATCAGCCCATCTCAATTTGCTTCATTTCCACCACTGCTTCTTGCTTTGCTTTATCAAATTCCAATGTATTTCTGCCAATTCCTTTGTTGTATCAAAGATTCTTACTAGTCAACTTGAAGCTAGTGGTCGTTTCTTTGACCAAAACCAAAATCCTTCACCAAATGATTAAGTATTATTACTGATATAAAGCTATACGTTCTGTGAAATATTTCTTATCGCTCAAATTTTTGTCTTCAATGTACGATAAAACAATATTTTAATTCCTTACTAATGTTCAGAATCCATTCCATTCAAATTTTCCTAAGCGCGACACAAAAATACATTTTTTTAAATATTATAGGTATATCAAAATACTAACATTTTGTCATATATTTAAAAGAAATTGTATTCTTTAAATATTAAAATAAAAATATCATTTTATTACTGAAAATCGCACTAGGTTTAAATTTGTATTTTCATGCTCAAAAATCAACACATCATTTGCACAACACTACTATACTCACCTAGGAAAAAAAAATTAACAGCTTCCCTGAAAACATCACGAAAATTAATGATAATAAAAAAATAACCAATGCTATCAAAAAACACTTTAAAGATAAACATGTACCTCTAAACTTATAATATTTTTATATCGTTATTGCTATTAATTTATTATATTATATTTTATTATAAGCTTGTTATGTGAACAATAATTATTAATATATACTCCGCTTCTCTGATTGGTATATGCTTTTTAGAGAAGTGTAGCGTAAAAAAAATTATCGTATTGTATAATTGTACTTATAACAGATAAATAATTTAAAAAAATATATATATTATTATATAGTTGGAAATCATTTAGAAATAATTTTATTCGATTATAATTATTCTTAAATGCCAGTTTAATTATTCATTTATATGTTAAATATACTGTATATTAACGAGTTTAATATTATCCCAAACTCTACATCAAATATAAATTATTAATCGTAAACTTATTTAATAAATTTATCAATGTACTTATTCAATAAAATTCGGACTATGCAGTTTTTATTTGAGGAATCATTAAATACTTTTATACGTTATTGAGTCGTTATTTCGCAGGATTTATTTAAAAAATGTTGCTATTTCCTATAAAATAGATGACAAGTCTATAGAATATATGTATTGAGGTGGTAGAGGGATGAGGGTAGAGTCGAGGTCGTAAAAGACATCTAACATAAATAAAATAATTTCACGAGGGTTTGGTATTTCAAATTTATAAACTCACCATTTTTAAATTGTCGAAATTTCCAACATTTCCAACGTTCCGTTTTCCTGTCCAACAATACGAAAAACTCCATCGTACGCGAACTGGCAAACAAATTTTTTAGCCAATTTATCTTGTTATTTACTACAATAATGTACAATTGGTTCCATATAAACGACATGTCAATTGCAGCCCTTATTCTCCGCGCTGGGGCTGTCATATTTGACATGACAGGTAGCAGAGTTTTCTGAGTTTGTTATGAAGCTGATTTTATTTCGCCCCAGGGCGGGCAAAACCCTCAGCCATGTCCGAAAGAGTCAAAAGTTTGAGTCGGTTTGAAAACTTAAGTTCTAAAAGAACTCCCCTGGCAGACTTACAATTTATAATTTCTCGAAAATTATTTTTGAATAAAATAATATTTTGGTTTAAGGGTAAAAAATAATACTTGAGAACAAGACAGATATAACAATTTTACAATATATTATATTTTACATACTAACATTTGACTGTTCGATTATATGAATAGGTTTTGAAAAATTCTTTAAATAGTCTAACTTGCAAGCACCCGTAATAACGTTTACATTTCGTGAAAGTTTACTTAAGGAACTTCCAAGTTCACCAGTCTTAAGTACGTATTTAGCTCAACATCACGAACTTTTTCTTTTGCGAGGAGTAGATTCTCGTTTGGCTGATGGAATTTATTTACACTTCATTAAGTATTGAATAATGAAATAAATGAGTATACTTAGTATGATAAATCTTAGATTACCACCAGATTCCCTCGGGGTTCTATCCTCTGATTACTGTCTAATTATATGGGTCCTAATTCATCGGGCATCGAATAAAGTCAAATGTCGAATAATGTCAAAATATTAGACTACATTAAATTATTATTGCTCTTATTATCTACTCTAATTTTAAAGATATCATACTTTTATATTAGCAGAAAATAACAAACACTTATTAATATTGTTATTTTGAAAAAGATTATACCACAGCATAGATCATTCTGTATTGTAGTAGTATAGGGTTATCCAATAAATTCGATAGAATTTCAAATAAGAATAGTATTATTGTTTATTAATATTTTGACAGTGGTCATTGTTATTTGTATTTAGTATAATCTACTATTTTATCAATAGACTATTTTCTGTGAGGATATGTAAAGTCATTTGTTTATGCTGATAAACCAACAACAAGTGAACAAATAAAAATCAACATAACTTATGTTATTTGTAAAATTTCACCAGATATATATAAAAGAGTAGCTGAAAATTGGATCCGAAAAATGCATCGTATCAAACGTATTCATAGTGCAAATTTGAGTGAAATTATATTCCATTGTTAATGGGATCGAATTATCTTTCAAATAAATAAAAATCATTGAACAAATTATAAATATCTCATAGAGACAAAACTATTTTTTCACGTTTAATGAAAAAATGTGGAAGTATGGGTAATTACAGGACTTATGACCTGTCTTCGGCTGGCTTAAGTGATCACTTTATACAAATGTAACGTTCACCATTCTCACCCATTAATCAATCTCCATGTCTATCAAATTGTTGGAATTCGAGTAATTAGTACAACTACGCTATAAACCCTATAATTATCCATACCTTTCTATTAAATATAATAAAAATATCTTCGTCTCTATAGGGTATCTATAATTTGTTTAATGACAGTGCCTGTATAGGTGAAAATCCAGTAATTGTGTGTTGTTGGACATTCAAAATTCAATTTTAAAGTTCTATCACGCTTGTTGGATAACACTGTACTTCTCTATGAATGTAACACTGAAGTCTCAAATAACAGACATTTCCAATAATATTTAGCATTTGGCTCAGAGTAACGTAATAGGGAACACATTTATAAACAGTTTAATAATAAATTTGACACTGATGCCACATGAACGATATCAGTCACACTGAGGCCAAAGAATAGGCTCATTCATAAATTGTAGAAATAAGTATCACATTGTTAGTTTTGAAACAGATACCCTGGAAACATGTGGCGATAATCGCAATATTCGTACAGTAGATAAAAACTATTTATTATATATAAAATTGTTTTCTGTGTAAATAACTTTTCGCATTAAATATAAAGTTGACATTATAGAATACCGCTCACTAGTCGAAAGCCTTTATTTTATTGATATTATCCAACCACTAACAAACTAATTAGGTAAGTAACTTAAAAAATTCGGATAGGGCTCGATATAATTTGAAAAATGTAGAATATTTGACAGAGCAATAATTTTTCATATCCAGTCAAGTATATATTTTGCCCGACAATTAAATAATTATTAAATTCGAAATATGCATGCGTATTGCATACGTATACAGGAAACTCTTTCAAACGTTCCAAACGAAGACGAAGGATAATATATTATATTTTAGTGAAAAGCAATCACTTTGTGGTTTGACATATTAGATTAAATAAAATACAATCACTTTGTATGAAACCACGAATTTGATTACACGCCAACCGCTTAGCTCAAGCTTCGTCAGGACGTATTTAAAACTAAAACTTTCATTTTTTTTTATTTCATTTTTAAAATAACTTTCTTTGAAGCTTACATTAATATAAATATTTTTAAAGTAATTAATACACTAGCAAATACAATAAGTATTAAATATTACATTTTATTTATATGTAAGCCTTAGCCGCTTCTTACCTCGCTAGGTACATATAAAGTACATGTACTGAGTTCAGTTCCATTTTTAAAAGCAATCAGCTTTATATTACGATGAAACTCAAATACCTTTGAGTAAAACCCAATAGGAGACGCCAGAAATAAATAAATTAATCCATTTTATTAAATTTGCAAACTTTAATACAACTTATATATTAAGTAGAAAACATATGTGTTTTGAAGTTGCATTAGATTTATTCTGTTTCGTGTATTCTGAACTTTGTTCTGAAAATGCAACTTCACAACAAAAATGTGTTCTTCATAATCTATTTTGAGTAAAAAAAAATTTCATGGATTTTCTTTCTTGCGCCCATTTCACACTCTTCCATCCCACTACTTACACATAATTTTTGTTCAAAAGTCAGTTTTCTAAATCTGGGATTTTGGAGTGAAAAAAACTGAAGGCGTTACACGTCATTTGATCAATTATATTATAATTATGTACAGAGAAGAGTGTATCGAACAATTAAGAAATTAATTATAAATGTTGTATTCTTCCCTCCTCCCCTCCCACCCCATATGTAATTTATCAAAATAAATTAAATCTCTTGGGCAAAGAATGTACAGATTGAAACAAATCATTTATGCCATATAAATCTCTGCTGAGAAGTGGAATGCGCTAATTGCGTGAATTGTGTTGAAATATTATGGATATTCACTATTTTCCAGAAACGTCGGTAAGCAACGACGAAAGAGTGAAATGTTACGATTGTTTTACTCTAGAGACCAGGGTTAACGAACGAATTAGTTTTAAAATTATATTATGTGACCCTTAATCCGAACCCGAATTCAGAAATTTACAATTCCGCCAATCCGGGGTCAAAAAAGTATTGAAAAATTATAAATTCTTGTTTTCACGTACAAGAAAAAGATTTACAGAGTGCTGCCACTTTTAGTAGCAGACTCGTTATAAGCGGTGCAACAATGTGTACAATTTTCATTCGAGAAAAGCCGAAATTTTTTAATTATACATCAACCTGAACCCAGCTCGTAACCCAACATACCCCTATTTTACACCTTCAACACCAGCAAGGTAACACCATTGCATTCGCTCCGTTGCTCGGGTACAATTTGCATTATTTAAGTAAACAGAGATCCATTAGTTCGTACATAAATTATGAGTGGAAATGCTTTTAACACTCCAAACATATATATTATTTCTTTCTTAAGTTTAATTAACATCTCTCTTAACCATCTCGAACTTCGGTACCTTTCACATGTATTTGATTTACATTAATTATTCTTCACTTTAAAACTGCAGCAAATGACTGCTTTATCATATTTAATATTTCTTTTAACCGTTTTTCTCGTGTAGCTAGAAAAAATTCTATCTTCTTCTCTAAGATATTTAGCATATTTTTCTACCAAGATCAAGGCCCACATTTCGAACTAGCGCACATTTACAACAGTTTTGTCGTAATGGCGATATCTATGGAGTAACGCAGTCGTCAGCGTGCGTGTTATATTCAGGCTACTTACTGGACTTATTAAATTAGATACAATTTATACAAATTTAATTCATTATTTGTTTGTATTGTGTTCGTTTCTTTTTAGGGTAACATGCTAGGTCATCAAACGCGTTGTTTACACTTAGTACCTATTGAGATCCCGGGTTCCGAGTCCCAACCAATACAAAATACAAAAGTTATTGAAAGTTTTGCACAAAGATTAATATTCAACAGAAATATGGTAGCTTTTGTAGCCACCCAGTCAAAATCTGATGATATAGTAGAAGTGATTTTGCATTAATGCAAATGTTGAAGAACAAAATTTAGTCGAATTTGACGTCCAACATAGAGTCCAGCTCAACTCAACAAGCACCAAATCACAGCTTAATTTCAAAAATTAAATCCGAAATGAAATTCTTCGAAGAGAATGATGTTCGAGAAATAATTTTAGAATCCGTATATTCATTGTTGATTTTGATTCCACCAACGAGCATGGAGTCCTAGCGAGCGTTCTCAATTGCAAGAAACTTTTATACAAAAGTTCGATCGAGACTAGGAGACGTTGCTTTAACTGATTTCTGCTTCCTCGAAGCATATTTTAGGCAACAAAACAACAATTTAATTTAATAATATTATATTTATATAATTGAATTACAAAATTTAAATTTTTGTACAATAATTATTTTCTATATTATTTTAGACATTAATTTTTTTATTGACAAATAATAATATAAAAAACTTCAAAATTTTTATATTCGAATTTTATTATTTCATCAAAATTAGCAATCCCTAATTACAACAGAATTATCGTACAACAGAAAGTCGTCGGTGTACGTTAGCTCTAATACAATTGGTTCGAAGACAGTTTTATAAATGATAATTTTGGACTTATTTTTAATATTTTCTTTAAAACATACAGAGACTGATTAACTCGGATTAATCTTGCTTTTAACTTAGTTTTCATTTTGTTCGAGTTCTTGACATTCGTTCCGAGACGTTTGAAGTTCTCAACTCCCACGATTGCCCACTTGATCCTTATTGTTGCTGTATAGCCATTCTCAGACCAACTGCTGCAGCTTCCCTTTCATGTGGAATGTAGACTTTCTCAACATCCCTCCTGCTTCTGCACATGAGCTTTATATCTATATAAGCTAAACATTGTTCTGTTGAGAATCGTTCAAGTATTGTCACTAGACATTCCTGATGGCATTTTCTAATGCTATATAGAACAAGATTACCGACAGGGAATCGCCTTATCAATAGTTATAAATTTTTAGGTATAATATTTAAATAAATTTAAAACAGCAGATAAATCTTCGCGGGGTAACAGATGTTACAAGGAAAGACCGAATAATAAATCTGACAGTCTGGGAGTCCTAATAATTTAATACCCTCCTACTCTCTGTAGAAAAATCTCGTATTAACTGTCTAAAATATATACCAAGTATGCCGCCAGAATGTCTGCATAAGTTTTTATTCTTAGAATTATATTCAGTACGAAGACCGCTTGAACGCCCACATCATACTTGGACCCAAATGAAGCATGGCTGGATCTGAACAGAAAGCGTGTAGATAACACCAGGAGACATATGAATGGAAAAACCATGTCGACGTTAAAAGCCGCATGCATCTGCGCTAAAATCCTAATCCTCGGGAAGAGAATTAAAAAAGGAAATAACGTTTTTTTTATTCTGTAAAATAAACGCTGAAGAAAATTAATGTCACAGCGAGAAAGCATTTTCAGTGCTATTTTAATAAGCTTTATCATAAACAGAAAAATGTATCATTTCGACAATCTTGTTATTTTGTTATCTACTGTCGAAAGAATATGACCGGTAGCGGTATTCTAATCCCCGACCCTTCTTAACAATGGATGCAGGTGGTTCGATGATAGGTATTACGATAACATTTTTGCTATAAACTGTTAGTATCTAATATTTTATATTAACATTTACAGTGTGAATATTGTGTTCCAGGCCGATTTTGTTTGTTTCACCGCCATTTTGGTTTGGCAGATATTTGGTAGTCATAGAGAGTAGTAGTATGTGAATGTAATTACATTACATTTCTATCTCCCTCTTTATGTATATATAAGTGCACTATTTTTGTATTTACCCCCCCCCCCCCTTTCACCACCCAAACAAGCGCCTCACAGGACCCCCATTTCCGAGCGCCCGTCAGAACCCCCCTTCAACAAATCATCGTAGATGCGGTGGCCGACCTCAGGAGGTACATGGCCAAAATAAACCAGCTACTTGAGAGGTTCACAGCGATCATAGCTAACTATGAATAGGCCCACTTACAAACCCTCCAACCTCCAAGCGGGGTAAACTGTCCAACTATCGCTGCGAACTGGAAGACTTCCTCTTCAGGTATAACCTCGATATCCTTCTAATAAATGAAACTTGGCTCAAACCCAACAAAAAATTCTTCTATATTTTTATTTATTATCATAGTTTTAAAAAATTCTTCGTCCCCCTAATTACAATGTTTATAGGACTGACCGTACACGGAACAAAGGTGGAGGCACAGCCATCTTAACGAAACTCACTCTAGATCACTGCTTCATCCCCGTTTTTATGCCGGACTCCTAAACCACTCGAACCCCACCATAAATACCCTCTCAACATACAATTTAATTTCTCCCTTCCGATTTAGATTCAGGCTACCAAAGATGGTTCTACTAGATTATTAAAAATCTTGCCTCAAGAAAGCAGATCACTGCCACATACCAGCAGTAACTTCGCTCTCTTCCCCCCTTTATTGAACACTGCCAAACCCAATTACCGCATCGGTTGCTACAATAGATGAAGGAGCAAGAGGTCTTAATACCTGGGACTCTGTTTGCCATGAGATCAATGTCAAAAATTGTATTTATTGTTAGTTTTAAATACGCCCTGAATAAGCTTGAGCTAAGCGAAACTGGTCAGCGTGTAATAAAATTCGTGGTTTTTATACAAAGTGATTATATTTTATTTAATCTAACTTAAAACGTGCTTTTTTTAATTTCTTCACTTTCATCTTGTGCTATATGCTGTGTTGACTTATTTGGTTTATTTTTTTTCCCCACTTTTCCATCATTGGTTTCAATTTTGCGTCGTTTCTATTCAGTTTTGTATTTCCGGAGTAGATATGTCTTTGAAGACAACGTCGTTACAACTTGGCTTAAGCCTTCCCCAACTCCCGCCCGGCTTTTGTGTTTAGCAGTGACTGGCCCAATCACTGAAGTATTCCTATTTTGACAAAACTTTGAGACGCCTAGCTCATTAAACAATGTAAACTTATTGTTGCTTAGTATGCTAAAATTCATTTTATAAAACCGACCTAAAAATACGCCTTAAAATTTTCTTTTAAGTTATTTTCGACTTGACACTGACAATGACACTATAAACATATATATATATATCAAATATGAATTAAATATATTAATTAGAAAGATATACATATAAAATCAATTTTATCGAAAAATATTGTTGTTGCACTACCGGGATACGAACCTGGATCTCTTTCCTAACCGGGAAAGGTGCATTATCCAACTATGCTACAGCGACAATTTTCGAACCTATATGTTACCTTTTTGATATTAATACATTTAATCGTTCCATTATTTGAAAGAGCCATCTACCTTATTTTTACAGAATCTCAAATACCTTTGAATAAGCTGATAGCAGACGCCAGAATTATCAATTCATTTTTATTAAATTTTGGACACATTGATACAACTTTATGTGTTCAGACCGTCTGTTCTGAATAATTACAACTTCACAGTAAGAATGTGTTCTCCTAATATATATATATCATTTTAAAAAGCTTAATCTTGTATTGATAAATAATAGATAATCTTTTCAGTACTTTGTAGACTAGTATGAAGTCACTCGTGTTTAGGAAACGGTTCAAATAGTTCTTATTGATTTTCAGCTGACACATGTTCGTATTATTAAATTATACTGTATACATCCGGTCGATTTTTGAAATTATTGATTACTCTTTTACTATTTCCGAGGTAAGTTTGTAGAACTCTATAATCACATATGTGAAAATAAAACACGTATTCTACTCGTTTTATTTACTTGAGACGTGTTTCGCCTTGTAAGGGCATTATTAATCTAACAATCTTTAGTGAAGGACAGCTATACAATTTTATTTGCATGAGATGAAAAATTGATTTGTTGTTTGTTTTATGGACGTACGGACGGCCATAACGATTTTTTTTAAAACATAATTAAAAAAATTAATTAAAGGCAATACAAATTTTATAGGGAATATATATATTATTAAATACTAATTAAATATATACCTTTCTAATTAATACATTTAATTAGTATTTAAAATATCACAGACCTGTGTTCTGAATAATTACAACTTCACAATAAGAATATGTTCTCTTCTTCTTCTTCTTTTAAATAGGCAATCCACCCTTCAAGAGTGATTTGTGCCATTAATCAAGTTAAAACTTTATTTTATAGAAAAAAGTATAATAATATTATAGAATAGGAAATATTATATTACAAGTCAATACCATTGTCGTTGAAAACATTTGCTATTATATAGATTAAATGTGGCGAGTTAAGGGAAAGAAGATGACACAAGTTTAAAGGGAGTAGAAAATTACCTGTGATCCGCAATGAACAGGCAAAAAAAATATGGCATCACACTCACACATTGGGGAATCTATTAAGTTCAATCTGAATAAATGTGAGGCTACCTGGCAATGCCCAATTCTCATTCTAGAGATATTTGATATTGTTCTTTTGGAAACTTTCCTTTTGCAGAACCAGAGGGTGCGGGGAATAGGTCTTTGAATTATTTTAAGCCGATTACCCTTACGATTATTTGGATCCATCCATTGTGCAGTCCAAATAGAATTCATAGAATATGTTCTCTTTAATAATATATATTATTCTTATTTTTAAAAGTATGTAGATCTAATCAATAGCGTAGTACTAGAAAGAATGATGAGAAACGAGTTTGTGGCAGAATTTGTATTTATAAATTGGCGAGTTTTTTTTTTAAGTTATTATAATTAGATACTTTTACATCTGACATTTAGTAAGTTGACAGTTGGATATAGCCGTCAGTGAGTGATATCGCAACTCTTACTTGCTTGAATAGTATTCTCGTTGATGATACTATTACATAAGAATGTGAAATTTCATGCGGTCGTCACTGGTTTGGACGCTTCGTCATGATCGCAGTATTACAATAAATGACAATGACTTATAAATGGATTTATATAAATTTTAAATTGCAAAAATTATGCAATACGTTTATTTCGTTATATGAATATTGCCAATTATCAAGGCTGCTTTAACGAACCAGACAAACTCCTACAAATTATATATTTATAGAGATTTTCCAGCGGCGTATTATTTATTTGATTTACTACAATTAATAAAAGTAACAAATATATTCAAAGGCTCTCGAAATATAGTAATTTTGAAAGCGTTTATCGGTACTGACGAAAGTTTCCATGACAACTGCACACAAGATATGCACACATAGACAACTGCACACACAACAACTGCACAATCGGATTATCACTCTGCTGCCGTGACTTCGTATTAATGACCTAACCTAACTTAAATGTAACTTATGACTGTGTGTAGTTGTTTTCATGTACACCTGTCTCGTGTGTAGTTGCCATGCGAGCAGTTGCCCTGTACGGTCACCTGACGGCAAGATGCTACGTGAGAGATGGACAGATATAAAAAATATATAAGACTAATTGTTCAGATCGAACATGCAAAATTGTTATCAAGCAATATTTCAATAGTAAATAGCGATCTTATACCGGGAGTTCTAGAAATATCTTCTTTTCGGGACAGTGAATTATTTAATGACCGCATAATATTAACGAGCAGACCATAACCGAATTTGCTGTCGAAATATTATTAAGGATATTATTACAGTATACTCTTCGATTATCCGAAGTCACTTCGACGATTTTTTCAACATTTTATTTAAAGGCCTGTTCTACAGGCTGCGAAATATAATATTATACCTATTCAGCGACCTGTGTAGGCAAGTAAAATTGATTTGTTAATGAAAAGAGGCATGCACAGGCCGCCAAAATATATCAATACCTCTATCTGAACGAGGGGCTGGGGAAATATTGGATGCAAGAAGGGTGGAAGTAATTTGTGAGAGGGACAGGAATAGAGAACAGGGGGCGGCTGAAGGACCACTCAGAACCAGAAAATACTACTCACCAGCGAAATGCTCCTTCATTTATCTGGATCCTTTTCAACTGGATCCACAGGTGTTCTGGCTCCAGGACACGTACAATGCTGGTCCGCACGAAGTACACTATGACATACACTTTCGGTGATAGCGCGAAGGTGTCAAACAACACTATCCACAAATAACACTAAATTGGTTCGCACGGTAGCGAGAAACCGACTACACACAAATAAATATCAGCCCCACACAGCAGGACTTCAAGCCAACAATTCGTTCCCACACGGAAGGACAAATTTGGCGGCAGTCAGCGCATCCAAAATGGTAAACGCTACTTTCAAGGTACAACTTCAACTCATAAAAAATATCATAGAGAACACACCACAGAAAAAATCGTGTTCTGGTTATAGTGATGGGGGGTAGTGGATAGGTAATTAACAAGAACCACCGATCTACCTATCTTATATTCACATGCGCGCGCACGGCGACCGGCGATTCAGTTATAAAGACCGAACAAACTCTCAAACTCGAAAATCCTTTACCATTTAATATTATATTGCAAAAAAAATGTACGTATTTGCGAGTATGCGAATACGAATGACTTATCAGAAGCTCTGTTAAATAAAGTGCAAAAAAATTTAAAGCAAAATGTAAACATAATTTTGCCTTTTCCTGTAGATACACAATAACAAAAATTAAAACAATCTCATCGAATCGCTTATAAAAAAAATACTCGTTGTTATTTGGGACATAGAGTGATCTTGAGGGCGAATCGCGCTAAATGTATTTGGAGATTATCCGCTCGTTTTTAATCACGTGATTTTATTTTCAACCGCAAATAACAATTAACAAAATCGACAGGTAAATCTTTTGCACTCGTAACACAGAGTGTTTACTGAAATATTTTAGATTATCAGATACGCTGAATTATTGTATTCGTGCCGAGAACACCTTCCAGGCATGGACAAAATAAAGTGTGGGCATTTCAGCCATCAGTTCATGCGAACGAACCAAGTCACCTACAGTCGCCTGTCTATACCGGTCTTGCGTGGACGCGTCTCCTCGACGGCTCTCGCTGTAAATTAGTAAAGTTTGCGATATTCTTATTATTGATTCGTTATTCGAATCATAAATAATTATAATATTTCCAATAAGTTATCGTCGCGAAGAATATTGCAAAACGTAAATATTAAAGCGCATCGGGTGAAATAGTGCAACAATTCAAAACCTTGAACTGTCTTGTTTTAAAAATATTTCTTCAATAGTTAAATTATAATACAAACGCGCTGTGAATTACGCGTAAAAGTTACTCATTTATCGCATCCGACATAAAATTAACATCCGAGTATTGAAGGCGGGTAGATTCACGACACAGTTGCGAGAGTGCACGTGTGAAATCTTCTTCTGAAACTCAGTTTTTAAATTGATTATACCGTGTTGTGTTTGTTGTCGAGTGCCGCGAAACTATTGAGCGAGCGACAAGGTGGCATTCCGGTCGAAGCCATTGTTTGTCGCGCAAATGTTCGCCTACATGTAAGTTAAAACCATGATGTGGAAGAATTCATTATATTAATATATTTGCATACACGTACTTATCCACATACGAATTTCAAGTAAACTTCCCACACCGCACCGTATACGATGCAGCACTGACCCTCTCAATGAAACAATTAACATATCACACTACATGTCTACCTACATTGTTTTTTTTTTCATTTAGTATAACACCGGAGTCACGTTTTGACCTATTAACATAATGTAAATTAAATAGGAAATATTTTGGAGTGAAGTCGTATTACCAAACAGCCCACATTCAAAATTGAATCGCTATACTATTATGTCACGTTCGACCAAAATTCCAAGGCGACTCGGGATATGAGATCCAAATATTAATTATACAAACAATATTCTCCTCTAACTAACTAACTAACCTAACCTAACCCCGCGGAGAAACGCCGTGATGGAAGGTTAGAGAGCCTCTGTCCTGACACACAATTCTCGTCTCGTCCACATTCGCACATCTTCTCATACAAGCTCGCCGATTGTCAATGCTTCTAACAGAACCATCCTCCAGTATCTGGTTTACCTGGTCGTGCCAAGTCATCCGCGAACGTCCTCCGTCTAAAATATAGTGTATAAAATTTATTTTTAAATGTTGGTAACGGAATGGCTGTAAATTTAATTTATTGTGAGAATTAAGCGAAAAATGTTAACTGCTGAATAATGATAGCGTAATTTTACGCTTACTTACATGTACACCTGTTTAAACTATAAAAACAAAACCCAGGCCATGCATTCTATAACTAGCATTTTATTTAAGTAGATTTGGCCAAACAATAATTGTAATTGTTTAAAATAATGCACTGTAGGTACTTAATAAATATAGTCAAATGTTCTAAATTTATTTTCTGTGCATGCATGCATAAACAGTGTTATACATTTTTTTAAATATTACATATATATTAAATATGTACTAAATTTAAATTCATCACAACAACCGAGCAAAAAAGTCTTATACAGAATAGACATGCATCATGTATTGCTTCCTAGACTAACACAACCAAGTATCAAAAAAAAAAAATTACAAGTAAGAATAATTTGCTCATTATTATACAAATAAAAAAAATTCATATAATATTACAGACGAAAATATTATAATAGCAAGTATTATAGAAATAATCCAATAATAATGGCGAGAAATCATTCAAGAATTTATTCATAATAATTGATTTAAAAAATTAACTAAAATACAATAACGTGATAACCTCACACTTTCACATGCTATAATACGACACGAACAGCTATCAACATATGTTTGTTTTATGTTCCTCTCCGACACGGATGAACGGCAATAAGGACATTAATATAATGGTGATATGTAATGGTAATTAAGAAAATGACAAATGATAATCAAATTATAATAAAAGGTAGATTATGCAAATTAGTTTTTGAGATAACAGCGATTATCAGATCTTGGAGTTAACAGACTTTACAGACAGTTAAACAAGATAAAACAAAACGATATAAACACAATTTTACAAAGTTCGCTTCCTTATTTCTCGTCCTCCAGGAAGGAGACTCCTTCCTGTGTCTTATTTTACAGAAAATATTTTTTGTTAATAGATACTTTCATATTTTTGCAGTTCTTAGCGACTTACATATATTTTTAATTTAGATTTTAAACATAGAAAAATATCGCTGAAGCATTTATTATCTAAAAGTGCGAGGACTAGCAATAAAGTTCGTAGAATACATTTCGTCAGCCATTATGTGGCAATACTGCAACGTCGACAACGAACTGGCTGGGAAACAGTATCAATATTTGTTCCCAAATAACAAACCGTTAATCGTCTATCTGAAGGTAATGAAACAGTTACGAACGCGAGTGAGATGTACCGGTCTAAATTGGTTGCGAACGAAAGCTGGATGTTGAACACACACCCATTGTTGTGAAGAACTTTATCTTTCACGAGCGGAGGATGAACGGATTACGACCCGTGCTCTAAGTAGCCTCACGGAGAATAACTGAATACTTATTCCTGCAATGGAAGAAGTATTGGGTTCTGTTCTGAAGGGAATCATGTAAATACCAAACAACAAATATGTTTTATAATTGTAATTTTTTTCTACTAACTTAATTGTCAGTCCTCGAATAATTGTGTAATGTATATTTAGCATTCGTTAAATTAGATGAGTAATAATGGTCTTTAAAATCATCTCATTTATTAAACACAAACTTGACTAATTAGATTAGACTAAATTAGACTAAAAACACTTTTGTGTAAATTCGTGTTTTCGACATTGTAACTACTTCAACTGAGCTTTTTCTTTTGAAGTATACAGATTTTTTTAGACCCTGGTGACGTGCACTGAGCATGGACTTATTATTAATGATCGAGCTTCTAAGAACGATTCTGTATGAGTGCAAAGGGTTGTATTGCCACTAGAGGCGGGAAAATATACGATCTTTCAAAATAATTTTATTGTAAAAAGTTTACCTGTGGGGGATCTTTCCTGCTATCGAAAAATATTGAAGATTCTTCAAGTTATTAAGTGAAGGTTTGAAAATATTTTTATATTATAAAAATACCAAGTTCACAATGTAATATAATGCATACATTCAGATAAGTAGGTATTGCGTTTAGTTAGTGGACGTTTGGAATAAATTTTGTGAAAAATTTGACTTTAACTTAGATCTAATCGTTTTCAGAGTACCGGATCCGTTTGGACCCCTTGCTTTTCCATTATGTAGTATGCTTTATGGGCGTGTTAAAAATGGTGGGTATATACAAAAATGTTAAAGTTAGAATTTAATGCAGTAAGCGAAAAGTGTCGAGTGAAAAAGTATAAACAGATTTGCTATGCTATACAAAACATGTGTATATTCTTTATCTGTTATAATCTTATTTTTACTTCTACATAATTGCTGACACGTGAGACCCACACACATAAATGCACATACTTAATTGTAATAATCAAATAAGTATGTAATTTAGATTTATTTTGCCAAAATTATAGTTATACGTACCTTTTATACGCAGTGTACGCCCCTGACATTTACTCAGACATAAAATAAACAAAAAGCTAACATAAAAGTCAAGTCGTCAAAAGTCAATACATACGTGTATATTAGTATAGCTGAGACACGTTTTTGTAGTAAGATAATATAGGTGTAAATTAATCATTTTCATATGTACCTACTTAATAGTAAACACACTACCATTTTCTGCTTGGCCGAAAAGTGTCCATCAAAGAAAATATTTTTAAATCTGATACTAGGCATATGATATGATTAAAATAGAATGAATGATGTATTTCTGCACCTACGAGTATGGGAGAAGTGCATCTAAGTCTTCTAATTACGTTAGAAATTGGATTCCAATGGCGCAATCTATTAAGAAATGTTATAAATCAATATTTGAAGAGAAAGTCCAGAGACAGTACAAATCCAAACATTAGTTTGCTTGTAATACCATTATTTAGGTAATGAAGTTTGAGAATAGTTCAAAGTTTATGCCGATTATTTATATGTCGCACTTACCCCGGATTCATCATACTTCAAAGATAACAAAATAAAATATTAAAAATGGTCTACAATTTGAACTACCTCACACCGATTGAAAGAGTCTACAAAACAAAACAGCACACCGTCTTCACATCGACAACATAACAAGAGTTAAATCACTAAAACCGATACTATGTACAAGACACAGACAACAAAGAATTAGCAATATATTTTAATTATTTAGTCTCTTATTTCGACATATAAGGACAATTGAACATTCACAGATATAAAAAGAAGTGACGAGCCTACCAAATGATAAAACTGATGGATAAGTCGCTAAATATGTACATAATAGATATACATAAGACACATGGCATATAAATATATATGATAAAAATATATAAATAATAAATATCTAACAATGTATTAAATTTTAATACCAAAAAATCAACATTTTATATACTGTTTATATGACAATTTGACACCATAGTCGGAGAGGAAATGTTGAGGTGTATTTTTTAACAAAAATGACGCTATATAAATTATCAAATCTTGTTATTATTATTACACTAGGTGAAATCTCGCCAATAGGTAATGACAAGAAAAGTAATATTTTCAAACTTGCACGAATTACTTTGTAGGTCCGACTTCTAGCTGGAAATAGAAGCTTATATGCGTGTAAAAAACTGCTGGGGTCGAAAATACTGAGTCAACAAAGCAAACTGCTAATATAACTTGACACAACCCGCCCTAAGACCTGTGGTCACGTATGGTTGCGAAACGTGGTGCCTAACCCAAATCGAAGAAAACAAATTAGCAGTTTTTGAGCGCAAAGTATTAAGAACAATTCATGAACCTACACTAGAAAATGAAACTTACAGAACATAAATGAATCGTGAACTCGAAAATTTAATTGAACTGTAAATTGTGAAACTCTGTAGGTACCAAAGATTGCGTTGGACTGGACACGTTGAAAGAATACCAGATGACAGGACACTGAAGATCATGACCGAGTGAATCTCAGTGGAAGCGGCCAAAAAAGAGGTGGGCTGACTTTGTGAAAGAAGACTGGAGCAGAATGAAAGAGTTTGGGAAATAGAGAAAAATAGCCAGGGATAGGAGTCGGTGGAGGGCATTTATGGAGGAGGGAAAATCTCACGTGAATTATTATTTTATCATTATTGAAAGTGTGATAATTATATTTATACAGATGTAGATAGATAGATGATTATTTTTGTATTTATTTTTTTAAAGAAAATTAAACGGGGCGTTGGCAGTGTTAAGATATTCATATCCGATTTATAAAAGTAAGATGAAACAATGAAATTCTATGCGTGTCATTCGTAATTATTTATAGAATTTTTTTGAGACCTCTGTCGGATGTCTCTAATGAAGATTCACGACACTCGCGATACATGATACAGTGGACCGAGAGAAGACAAGACAGCCTCGAAAGTGAAAGTGGTTTCCAGTTCTTATGACGGGTATTTGATAACCATGCAGTCACTGATGGCGGTACAAAGGATCACTCACGTGACCGGGTCACGAGGAGGCTTTAATGACATGTCCTACCCCAGGCCTCATACAGATAGATGGATGTAACGTGCTTGCCGGCGCACAATGCACGACCTGCACGTATTATGATGTCACTCCGCTAATTTTGCTAGCGTTTTGCTTCATTTTGAAATCCGTTTGTGTCCCGTGTATTTGAACAGCGCAACCAAAACAAACAACGTAATTAAATTTTTTGTAATATGCCAAATTTTATACTACACACAACTGAATATTCTTTTTATCTCTATAGTTCTTATTTATATATGTTGATGATAACATAACGAAAATCTATTTTTATTAGACAAAATGCTTCGGATTTATACAAACCTCTTCTCATTTTTTATATAGTCCTGATATCTTTACGTTTCAAGTTTTTAAATTTTACCCTTCAACAAATATATCGAAAATTAGTTTCGACGTGTTGCATGGTAACTAAATTTTTATACTTTTAAATTTGCACGACATTTTGTCAGGCTTTGGTGTTGTTTTAAAATGATTTTGGTAAAAACCGCATTTAAGCAATATATTTAATACACTCGCATGCTTTAAGGCTTCAATCTAGTTCATAATATTTTTGGGGTAAACACATACGAGTCGAAAATTGTCAAAATGCATTAACCTAATCTCAAGCGTGTCAGAGATATAAACATTTTTAAATGTCGTATTTATGTGATTATTTCGATTAATTGAAATATTTTATTGGTTCCAAATTATACAGAGTGTAACAGACCTAGACCACAATATTTTATGGATAGATACCTGACTACATTATGAGTCGAAAATGTTTAATGTGTAAATTATGCACTGTTACCAAAAATATTATTGGTTGAAATTTTTACAAAATCATGTTAACCTTTGACTTAACTTCTAAATAAATATTTTCAAAACCGAACTATTATAATCTATATATTCGCATCAGGCTCTAAATAGTGTAACAAAAAATAATCTAGCCGCTGAAATTCGATGACCGTTAATTTTTTGTATTCAATATGTAAAATATAATAAATAAAAAAATTTAATTAATCGAAATAATAGCATAATTACGTTTTTTTTTAAATGCTTATATCTATGACACGGTTTAAATTAGGTACATATTCCTTGAACATTTTCGACTCGTAATTTAGTCAGGTATAAAATATTGTGGACTAGGTCTGTTACACGTGGTATATCGTCATCTAAGCAGTAACACCACATATTTAAGAATTGTGTATAAGAGAGAGACAACTTTTTTAATTATATTTTATTAATTTTTATTTTTTTTGCAATAAAACTAGTCCAAAAAAACATTTTTCTACACATTACATTTCATATAAATTTTTATTACATTTAATATAAACAAACATAAAAACTAATCAGTGGTACAGTTTACCAATCCATTTCATACTTACAAGTAAGACAAATCATAAACAAACATAAAAAACTAATCAGTGGCACAGTTTAACTATCCATTTCATGCTTACGAGTAAGACAACTCATTATTGTATTTCTCTTGTATTTTTTCCGTGTGATGCCACCCTATTTAGAGCTTTGTTCTTACGGGAAGAACGTTTACGGAAGAATATAATAATATTCGATTTTACCTCAATTTGAATACTTGCTGGCTAACAATTTTTTTCACCATAGCTGTTTGAAGATTTTATGTTTGAATTACAGGAGTGAGTTTTAAATGATTTTTGTATAGTTACTGAAGTAACTACTAATTTTAATGTATTAATTATAAATATATACATATATAATCAATTTTGTCGAAAAATATTGTTTTTGCACTACCGGGATTCGAACCTGGATCTCTATTTCCATCCGGGGAAGTACACTACCAATTGTGTTATAATGCCAGTATTTTTCATGACATATTTTCAAACCTATATGTTACACTTTTTCAAATTAATACATCTATCTTTCCATTATTTTTGAAAAACATCTACATTATTTTTACGGAATCACAAATACCTTTGAGTAAACCGACTGCAGACGCCAGAATTATCAATTCATTTTTATTAAATTTTGGACACATTGATACAACTTATATTATTAAGGAGAACACATTCTTATTGTGAAGTTGTAATTATTAAGAACATAGGTCTGTGATGTTTTAAATACTAATTTTAATGTATTAATTATAAATATATACATATAAAATCAATTTTGTCAAAATCAAAATTTAATAAAAATTAATCTAGAGTTGTAAAGAGGAGCAGATTCTTTCTAAACTGATACTAAACTAAACTTAGGTACGATTCCCTTGACTTGTGCGCAGTTGACAGGGAGGTTACAAATTGCACGCCCATAGCTGACGCTATCGTGAAACTTGTGATATTGAACGAGTCCCAGCGAAAATTCAAATCCAATGATAAAAATTAAGATATGCGGTCTCGCTGCTTAGGAGATGCTATGTAGTTATGCGTTAAAACACTATAAATTGCCAATAAAAAAATTTATCTAGAAACAATATTTGTGATAAAAATTATACTCAGTAGTGTGTATAGTACAAAGATAGGTTTATTTTTTTAAAAAACCTACCTAAAAACCCTATATAGGCGAAAAGGATGAAACCTCTTTAATATATGTCACATACTGTTCCACATTATTATGGGTACATATGTAGAAACCACCCCAGATACAAGTGTAGTCCTCTATTTCTAGTGCTATCAATGCTCGCATCATACTTTTAGGTAGAAATTTACTGTATATACAATATATATATACAAAATAAGACTTAACTATGGGAGATTTATATCTCCCGCAAACAAGTATAGTTATACCGTAACTATTTGAGGCAAAGCCTTAACAATGGTACATGTCACAGTGCCAAAACGTCGGCTTAGTACTCCTCAAGGAAACCATCTACAAATACACGCTCTAGCGTATGCAACTAGTGTCTCTTCTAGGTTAAATGCATATATGTATTTAGTAATATTTTTTATTTAAATATCTTCACAACGTTGGTCTACTGGTTAAGATATTCACCTAGTGATCTAGTGATCGGGGGTTGGAGCCTTGTTCCAGAAGACCATCAAGTTAGTCCTATTTTGTTTAACAGGCGGTAGTTATATAAAATTTATTTATTTATTTTAACTCTTTACATCTATGAGTGCTGTTATTTATCTTGACACTTTTACTAACTACTTACTTACTACCATCATTATCTGTATTAAATATTTTATTATTAGATCTTTTATTACAGCATTGAAATATTAAATTTTTTCTAATAAAAATCCTTTTTTTTTTAAATTAACTTGGCATGTAAGAACGGTGTGAATCTGTGAAACATTTTTGTAGATTTTTTAATTTAAAATTGAAGGTGTCACATATTAACAAATATAATCAGGAAACTATTTTATCAAAATTTATCTTTTTAAAATTGGGTGCGGTTCTTTTATTTCAAAATTTAAAAATAATATAAATCAATATTTTCACTTGCCACCTATTTTAGCCATCGCTTAAACTTACCTTATTTATATAAGCAACTAAAATAGTTTTTTTTATATTTACACTCCATAAATAGGGGACGGGCTGACGTTGTCCTTGTTCATCCTCTGAATTGAAACAATCAGAGTAACATTCTTAGGCTTATTCTATAGTGGGTCGAAACTTGATTTTAATTTTGTTAATGTGTTATAATAGTCGATCGTCGAGATTTTAATAGATAAATAAAGATACGTAAAGAAATCTTTTCTATAAATAATATTTAAATAAAAAATCTGTAAATTAATAATCTTTTGTTGCAATAATTTTTTAATTAATTAAATCAATTTCATTTCCAAATAAAAAAATATTACATCTTAAAATTGTGTTCCTCCCATATTTTAAATGACGTATGTATATAAAATATGGATGAAAAGTACACATGTCACTTGTGCTATCTAAGATAGGACTGACTTGATGGTCTCCACCAAATCAGACAAGACTTGAAATCAATCGATCTCCAAAAGTTAGCCTCCAGTGCCTTTTCAGTAGGGTTTCTTCAACACATCCATTTATCATTGCAGTACTCTTCAAAGAACATTTGAATTTGTATTTGCTATGTTTAGTGTGGTTGAAATTCAAATCTCTAGAATAACTTATGGATAAATAAATTCATCAATGACTAAGATAGGTGGGTCACGTTCAGAGAATATTGGAAATGTAGATCACAAAAAGAATTTTTAATGGAAACTCAGATGCTAGGCAGGACCGGGCAAGACTAGGTGACAAAAGGGTGGATTTTTTTTTTAAATCAAACAGTTAAAAAATTGAGCAAATTAGGAGAAAAAAATTAAATAGAAAAAAAAATAAATCAACAAATTGTTTTCTTAAGCATATGCAACAATCACTTAATAAGTCTTTATTTTGACTAACGTAAACTTTACCTCTCTCTACCTCAAACTCTTCAGGAACAGTCATTTCAGTCTTCTGATGAAGAACTGACTCCAAGAAAGCAGCCTCGTGCAAATAAAATAACACCTTAGGGATTTGTACCATTAACCGAAACCACAGATGAATCCATGTGTCATGTTCTGATCAATCAGCTCCAAAGCTTGTAATTGTAAATTGAAAACCTACGAGGCTAGGGTTATGATAACGGGAGCAATATGAAGGCAAGGAAATAGGTCTGCAGTAGAAAATTCTGGATATTAATCCTTCTATGTCCCTTGCAGTTTCCACACCCTGAACATCATGGTAAACGACGCTGTTTCGTGTTGCACTGAAGCAATACCCTTTTTTGATGTTATACAATGATGTATATATATACTTTTAAAATCAGCAATGTTATCTTTGTGGTTAAGATTCATATTTTTATTTATTATCTTTGTTTTATTAACCACTAAAATGAGTTTAAATACATCTACCGGTTTCGAAAAATACCATTTTCTTCTTCAGGATGTCATAACTAACTAAAACATATATTGTTTCTTTGACAGAATCTATTTAAAAAAAAAATATTTTTTTTTAGTACCTAACTCAAATCATTACTTAATACAAATTTACTCGAATAATTTTTTTTTTCGAATAATTTTTATTGTATATATTCTTTGCCGAGTCTCCAAATCGATGGGATATATTGAAACGTCATATACCATCTTTGACTCTATAACCTCTGAGTGATAATGGGTGGTCAAGCAGGATTAATTCCCATTAAATACGAGTAACCACATATGTATGACGCATTGTTTAAAATTACTGAAATCAACTTAAAAGGCTCTTCTGGTACCATGACTATGGTTAAAACAAACAAACAGCCTATCTTCATTTAAATTTGTTGTAACAATTGTAACAGCACAATATATTACGTATTTGAAATCTGTAATAAATAATAGTAAACTGCTGCACGAGAAGAATTTTACTCTTGAGAAAACAGTAAATGAGCTTAAATGAGAAGTGGCATGGAATTTGAGAGTTTTTGTTGATGCTCGAGAGCTATGAGGAAATCGAAATTATTCGCTTACGAATCGAAAGATAAAACTATCGCTGACCCCAAAGAGAAGTTCAGAGTGAACGACTATTTTGCAATATTGGACACGGCAATTAGTTTTATAAAAGAATAATTCACACTGTTGAATGAAATTGCAAGATTATTTGGATTTTTATATAATATAAGTGACCTCAAGATGAAAACTTACAAAGAACTCATGAATTTGTGCGTCAATTTGGAAACGCGCCATTGATGCGACAGCTCAACCTGAACTTTCAGGAATAGGTCATGCGTCAAAGAACAAAAAAATGTAAAACCCGAATATGTACTGTGCCAAAACAGGTTAGAAAATAGTTGTCCTAATTTATTTGTAACTCTTCGTATCCTTTTGACTTTACCAATATCAGTGGCAGAGAACTGAAATTAAACCTATCTGAGTGATTCAGTGAGCCAAGAGAGACTCATGGGACTAGCCACAATTTCAGTAGAAAAAGATATGGCTTACTAGCTTGATACTAAAGATCTTATTAAATACTTTGCTAAAATAAAGGTAAAGAAGGTACCATTGGATTAAGAGGAAGAACCCAAAACACCACCGAAGTTAGAAGAGAGAAATTTAAAACGAAATAAAATATAAACAGTGCTAATTTAGTTATTTAATGTTTGATGTTCAAGTTTTCTTATATTTAAAGTATTAATTCTTCTAACCTGGATGAAAGGGAGAGAGAGTGATGGAAGTAAAAGGGAGGAGGCGACATTTTTCAATTCTCGTCTAGGGCGGCAAAACACCTAGAAACGGCCCTGTTGGTAGGAAAAGAGTGGGAAGACTCCGACTTGGGATGATGACGCAATAGATCTGCCACAGATTCCGATCTGGTAAAAAGTCGGCGAGAGCCGGTGGAGGCAAAAGCTTCAGGAAAATTCTATATGGGCTGCAGGGGCGTTGAAGGAAAAGAATAAATAAATTCATTAATAATTCTTAAATAAAATAATTAAGAAGAATCAGAGTTTGCAAAATAGTGCCTTAATAATAATAGTGAGAAATAGAAATACTAAAATATTTTCCAAAAATACAAGACGTATGTAGACTTTTCAACAGTTATTCATCACAAATGAAGACTCTTAATCTTAACAATTAAATACACAGGACACATTAATGCTGTCAAACTGATCAAAAGATTATTTTGACTGATGATTCTATTCCTAGAAAATATTCAAACCTTTATGTATACGCTTCCTTATATATCCAGGATTATGTAATTGCACCATATTTATTATTACATAGATAAATAATATACAAACATATAATCCAAACCAAACTTTACGTGCATCAAACTTAGATCTTGGATATGGAAGATTTTGCCACAAATTCACTATTCAAATTCGGCCAATCTAAAAAGTTTTATACAAAAAAAGATATCATTTGATTTAATTTTTAAATTGAATTCTTAAAGCAATCAAACGCATTTTGAGTCATAATGATAAATATAAAATTAAGTCTCTTTATCAGAAGTGAAGTGTCATAAAGTTTTATTTAGTTATGTGTAAGTATTCACTTATTCGGAAAAGATTCCAAAAGTTTACATTTATGTCTACAAATATCAGTTCGTTTTCTAAATTAATGAAGAAATATATATCACAAGTGTCTTTAGGAAAAGTTTTAATTTTATGATTTCAGTAAAACAGGTTTGATTGTTGAAAATAATAGAGTTCCTCCATGCCTCTATCTGGTGCCATTCTTCATTTCATGTGTCAATATTCCAAGAGTTTGTTAAATAGATAGCCATAACAAACAGGGTGCGACTAAATCGATAAGTAGTTTGCTAATTACGACAATGTTATGGATTAGTTAAATATTTGAACGCTTGCCTTGCTTAACTAAAATATTATTCAGGCTCTAAAATATTTGAAAATGATATTCAGCACAATGGGTAGATCTGATTAGTTAAGCCCTCACTACTCTCTTCCTACACAACATCCAATCAGCTACAAATGACCCCAATGCTATCAGTTATATTACTTAACAGCTAAATACATAATACATATAACCCATTGTGTTTAGGGTTATAACAAAACATTAATAAATCTATATAGTTACTACATTTACAAAAGATATAACAGAAAATTACAATTTGTTTCATCATACTGGTTTAATTTTATACACATTTGTTTGTGTATTTATTTTACAAGGTACCCAAAATTTGTATTATTGACCATATAAAATACTTTAAACACATTAAGACATTGCATTTTTAAATCCTTACAACAGCACACATATCACACCTTTCATCCTTTTTAAAATATTTTACAAGATTGGAAACATATACAAGACAATTTTTAAATAAAGTAATATTTTTGTAGGAGCACATTATCACACTCAATTTTATAAACATTCACATTCATTTTACAATGGCTATACGAAGGATAGCTGTCGTTCCATCATAAAACTTTATTTGACTAATATCTATAACTGACATTTTTCAAATGCGGGAGCAATTATTGACATTTATAGCTGTACTTCCAACGAGTCTAAGCTGTCTGAAAAATAAATTATGTTAACATCACGTGACAACAAATTTTGAAAATATTATCTATGTGTCTGAACTGAGCTTTTCATATTTGTTTTCGAAAGTCGTTTACCTATTTAACAATACCTGTTTGGGGCATAGTCAAAGTTACAAGCACTTGGTTGTTACAGGTAGTTTAAAATGATTTGACTTAAATCTAAAAGATAGAAAGTGCACTGAAAATGTTCTGCAAAAACTTATATTGTAACAGTATCACTATCAAAGTATATTTTGTATTGCATATTTTTATGACATTTTGTATATGTATTAGTCAGTTATGTAATCTACCCAGGTTTGAATAAAATTTTCTTATTTAATAAATTATTGAGTATACCATGCTGTCACTGGATTTAATACCAAATTGAATATCTAAGAAATTAATTTTTTAAATATTGAAAGGCGATTCCACTATAATCTACTGGCTTTAAATATTTGTTCTGATTCCGGAGAATGATCATCAATTCTTAAATTTATTTATGGAGTGTATATTATTTTAAAATACAGAGAAATAAATACTTTATGGTCTGACTTAAAGCAATACATATAACATATAATCAGACACCCATACAATTCATTTTAAACTTTGATGAGGAGTATCTCCACAACCACCAACTTTAACTAACACTGAAATTCAATAAAACCAAAAAGTGTGATAATTGTGCTAGAAACACTGGATACTCCCATCTGAATCTGTTATGAATCAAAATATCAGAGTTCTGCCAATATTTTCAAGTGCTGCGGATCATGGCATGAAAAATGTTTTTTTTTAAATTTAATTAAATAATAATTTTGATTAAACTGACAGCTTTGTTATTTATATTAGAGTTTTACATTTGAGATCTTGTTCCATAAACACTGCAGTTTCATCCATAGCAATCATGTCGGAGAGGTCGGTTGTTGTTAAGTCGATACTATCAACAGAGAACTTGAATGCAAGTGCACGTTTAATAACTTCAGTATCTTCCAGCTTGAAAAGTGATGTCAAATTTCTTAGACACAGTTCATATCACTGAAGGAAGTCATATAGCCAGAGTTCTGGTGCTTTGAATTCTTCTGGGGATATTACTAACTGTGGTTCAATTGCAAGGGCAAATGCTTTAATATCAGCTCCGCACACAACCAAAGCCTTTGCTCTCCTGTCAGCAATCCATTCATAGATAATATCTTCCAGCTCAGGAAAAGATGGTTGCCGACTTGATCCACACTTGTTCTTCTTAGCATTTCCACCGTCCACCTGTTGACTGAGATTATTGTACTTTGCTCGCCATTTTGGAATCATTCAGAGATCTAACAACTTCTCTTTCCAGAAAGCCGTAAGATTCTCGTACCAGCTGTCCTCCACAGATCCTTTCTTGTACTTGACAGAACAGCACTTTCTTTTTGCACTCATTTTGCCTGGGGATAAAAATATTATTCCATTTAAATCTAATTTATTGAAAACTACGAGACAGGAGCGACAATAAAAATGATGACAGATAAGAATGATGTTTGTTACAAAACTCAATATTATACTATACATTTGTGCACTTTTAAAATTGATATTAAAAGACATCTAATGCCATCTTTGAAATTTGTGATTAAATATTCATTATTATTAACGATATGCCTATTTTTGGGGTCGGGTTTATATTACGATCATCTTGAAAAAACATGCTAGGGTTTGTTTTTGGGAAAATAAAGTAGTAATTGAAACATCCAGCATTGATATACAGTCACCTTTAATTTTATTAATTTACAACAAAATTTTAATACTGAATTATAAATCTGCCTTCCTTATCTTCTGTGTACAGTTTTCTAGGCTAATCTGCCATTTATAACTGACCTTTTTGGCCGACGTTTCACATTCTATTACAGCGTCTATCACATCAGCTCTGAACATGGACCCAGTAATAGAATCCAAAACGTCGGCTAGAAGGATCAGAGGTACATGGCAAATTAGTCAAGAAAACTGTACACAAAAGATTCTAAAAGGCCGTACAAACTTAGAACATTTATGCTTTTCTTACTTTATAGTAAGATGTAAGATATAAAAAATGTTATATAGTAGACCAAATGTTTATTTCTCATCAATTAACTTCAAAATCGCTTAGATAGTTTTTCCACTTCTATCTTGTAACAAACGAGTTGTAAAATTTAATATTTAGTTTGTATTATATTGCATTATATATAATTAGAATATAAACACATTAATAAATAAATCCAGCTAACAATATATTTATACATTAATATTAATTAATATATTGCCATCAATTTTGGCGAGATTATTGAGAGTTAACCATAGAGAAAAAATCTGCAAATTATTATGATTAAACAAAAAAATAAACATATACAAATTTTAGGAACCACTTACTATCAAGTTAAATTATAATGATAAAGCCTCATTTTCTTATACCGTTTTTCATTACATTTATCTTTTATTTTTCAGACCAAACCCCAACACGGAGACGTTCTCCATAAAGGCACAGTCTATATTGCCCAAGGTAAACAAAAAATTTTCATACTATGGCTATATTATAAAATGTCTTTTTATTATTTACATGGTTACACTTTCGCTGCTTTTTACATTGTGTTAAATTTTTAAAACTAATAAATAAACAGATAAAATAAACTATACATATTATGTACTCACAAAACATTTTCGATGACAGATAACAAGAAATAACAAATATAAAAAAATGTCAACAAACCCCCTTTTCTCTTATCAGGTGGAAACGTTCGTTTTTTATGATGCCATCTACGTTCATCACTGCAAAGTACGATAGCTGGGTCGAGAACCATGTTTTCTATTCAATTCTTTATGGATTCGCTAGATGGTCTATGCTTTTTCTTTTGCTATGGAAGATCAGAAAAACAGTAATAAGTTTGCAAACATTTTTTTGGTCGCGAATTTATTTGAAACTTTAAAAACAAAATAATGTTTGAATATTCATGGCGTTAAAACATATCATTTAAATAATACGTATTTTATCATGGACGGTATAATTTCGGAGCTGACTAAACTTATTTTGCAACAAGAATCTCAAGATGATTGGTCAGAACTAAATTCCTGTATTTGGGTATGTAATATTAAATTATTTAAACGGTTTAAATATAATAAGGATCTGCTATAAAAGTTATTAAAGGGTTATTATTATTAATATCGAAAATCGAAAAGTGAATATTAGGAAATTAACAAATTAAGGAATGAGAAAAAAACGATAAATAATTCATTTGAATCCAAACGAAAACGAATTATCAAATTTTTAAGAAAGCATCGTAATGACAAAACAATATTTATTTATATTATAAAAAAATATATAATTATTTGTTTATATTTTCATAACTTTTCACAGGGTGAAAAAAAGTTGTAGCAATAATTTTCCTGTTAACATATAAACGTAGGTAGTTTTTGTTTTAATTTTTATTGTTCGGTATAACTTTTATTACTGAAACTGAAATGTATTTTAAAAATAGCGACTATGTCTATCAATAGTGATTATAGGTACATTACCGAACTAGGCATTGTACTAATATTGAAACTGCATCGCTGAATATTATGATTATTTAAGTCATTTTATATTATGCATTATATCACGTTAATAATAATATAGTTATTCCCGCAAAGCAACTGGAACAAGCGAATCACAAGCAACAGATTATTTTATTACTTTGAAATTAATAGTATAATATGCTACTAGGATAAATATGTCATGGTGTTCCAATGATTACAAATGTGTTTAATACGTACAATATATTTCAAACTACTAATAACAAAATTTATAGAAATTTGCGTTTATCCACACACCATCAACTTATTGTCTTTTAAAATATCAATTCGTTAGCGTATAAAAAAAATATTTATAATAATGAAAACGTTTTTTTTTATACGATTTGATTCTTAACATGTAATGGGAATTTAGTATAATCAAAAATTATTTTGTAATTCCAGAAATACAGTACTTTGATATGTATACCTAAAATATGTTATAAAATGATGAAATCACAATTTCTCAAAAGTCTTTGCTTTTTCATCATTGCTCGTAATGAAGCATTAAATTCCCTTGGTTAAATTCAGATAAAATCAAATCGCCCGCCATGAACGATTGGGTGGCGAGACGAGCCAGCTGTGATCCTGTGCAGCATTTTAGCAATGAGCATACAGATTAGTATTTCTGTCGCTAGATGTCGGTAATTAATCAAATGGGTTTATTTACTTTAAACTAATAATATTTTATTATCGGCTTGCGAGACAAAATGAGAATATCTTATCTCAATTAAGAAAATGTGAAAAAAAACTACACACTTTCTTGCGTTTTCCCGGTTTTTTGACATAAAATGCCCGCTGTATATTTTTGAATAGGGAGGGCCGCCGGGGGGCAGCCGTTTCATTGATCCAGACTTCTCCGTGCGTGCGAGCGAGACCGCCGTAGTGTTCGTCTCGCTCAGTGTGGTAGATCGGTAACAGGGCCGTCCCGAGGGAGGGCGAAATAACGTTCTGCTGCTAAGTCGCGAAAAAGTTTTATCGAAAAAAAAAATCATTCTTTACTAACTGAGCGATCTAATATATCTTATAGTTTTTATGTAAAAAATTATAATTACGTTTTTATTTGTGATTGTGGCGTTTAGTAATAAGCTAAACCGTTGTTTTAACCGTGATTGTAATGGCTTGTGTCCGCGGAAAAGATTTCTCTCAGAGATTTGGTTTAAGGGTACCTAAAGTACAGTAATCTATGAATCATTACTCCACGTGTTTGACTTACGGATTAGAATGGCGCACCTGTACATACGTACATATACAGACTCTCAGAGACATCAAAGTAACATTGAGAAACCATCGTGACATAATATTTGTAATCGATTGAATAACGATTGCAAACGATTTGTTCGTAATTTGGTGTTTAGTTTACACTAGAAACTAAACGTTTAACGGTTAAACCGCAGTTAATAATCATTGTTACAATTACACATCTTCATCATCGTTAGTGGCGTTGTTAAAGCGCCCTTGAAAGGAAATTTCAACGAAAATATAGCTGTATTAATTATCCAATCAATCTTAAATTTGGGGTGGGCACTTGAGATGGTTAGGAATTTAATTATAAATTTTCAGTTGAACGATTATTATTATAAAATTTAGATGAAATGTTGTTGATAATTTGTTTTTTTTATATGAATCCCTCGTTAATATTTTTATAAATACACAGTGCCGTTGTTTTAAGAGTAAATTAATTCAAACGCTGGAAAGAAATGATTTATTTCTGAAAATTGTTGTCCTGCCAAACTGCAAACTGCCTGGGAGCATACCTGCGCGCCGGCGCTCCCCTCGCGGCCCCCGGCCCCCGCCCCCAGCCCTGGCGATCCCGCCCCTCTCCTGCGCGCCGCGTGCTCTCAGCCCGAGAGCCCGACGCGGTGGCCATACTGCATACAGCCGCGGTCCTTGCGCCATCGCACGTCACGAGTGACCTACGTAGCCTGTAACCTCATGTTTCGCGGAACGATTGTGTTGTAAACCAGTGATAGCGTCCTGACAAGTTGACCCGGTCGTGTACACCAGAGGCGTAACTCCAGCGTGAACTCGTTTGCGAGCTGTCAATCTGCTCAGAGACGGGCCGCGAATGAGTGGCGGCGCTTCGCTCCAAAGCGGAGGATTGTATTTATGTGCATCTAGTCCGGAGACAGCTTCCAAACTGTGGGGCTCGGGGGCCTTCTTCCTTCCGCCGCAGGGGATGTACTATCCTGTAAGTACAATTCATCTATGTTCACTCCACATTCCACACACACACACGCACACACTCGCGCGCCAAAGATTCCCTGATCAACAATGTGTATCGCTCAATTGACCGTTTCGAGGTAGGCGTGCGGTTCTCTATGCCTCTCGCTTCCTCCCCAATGTGAGTCATCCGTTTGACTGAGATTTGTGCCGGGAACACGCGCTGTCGATCGCCTTCCTCGCAGTGTACGAAGTTTTTCGTTTGTTATTATATACACACTGTTGTCTCCGTAGCTGGCCTCCCAGCCGGCCGCCGGCTGACATTTGGACGAGGCGATACGCTTCGCTTGGCGCCTGTTCTTTGACCTATCCGAAGATAGGAGCAGCGCCCGTGTCACCGACGATTGATAAACACCGTTCAGGGTAGCTAGCTCCACCTACCCGTGGACCGAGAAGCTGCGAAATATTGTCCCGGGGGTACCTCCTCCCTCTCACCCTCGCTCTCGCCGACTATCGGCGATGCATGTAGAATAGGGAGCTCTCCCTCCGTTTCGGTTGGTGTATTTATATTGTAGCGAGATGAAAGTTTGTCGTCGTGAAGTATCATTCATAATCATTACTTCCAAACGTATATTTAGCGCGTTTTATTTTTTGTATATGTATATCCGAAGCGAATGTTTAAAATGTGTACATACATTGTTTATCTTAAAATGTACAAGACTGATAATAAATTTGTCTCGCGCCTGAAAAGCAGCTTGCCTGGAAGCTTACGGATGTTTATTTTCACGTTTCTTGTTTATAAAAACGTTACCGAAAGAAGTAGCACGGTGTACGATTTGGTTAGAATCCCTTTATGATTATAAACAAACTCTGACAGCGGCGGCGCGTGCTACCGTTCGTTGGAAAATAAATACGCTCGTCAGCGTCCGCTATTTTATGCGCGGGGCAATTTAATACCCGCCAGAACAGCCATGGAACATTAACTGAATATGTACTTATTAAATATAACGCACGTATACATTTGGCCGAAGCGTCTACCGTCCGCATGATGTGCTCGTCGGACCACATCCAAAATTATAACCAGTAATCCGCCAGGGCCAGGTGGGGCGGCGTCACATTCTTGTTGAAATAACAACAAAAAAATACATTCTTGAAATAATTAAAGGAAATATTTGTCACACGAATGTGCAAGGTTTATTCATTGCGACGTATTCAATCCGAGTATTGTATTCACAGTAACTGGAAATCGTTTCCTTCCAAATTATTCCATTCCTTCCATTACGAAAATATGGACCCAATATATGATTCAATTGGGTAGAGATCGGTCGGAAGCGTCGCTGTTCCAATTTAATCGCGATACAATACCTACATTGATAATTAACTTTAGTTTTACAAAACGTTCACTACATTTATTTTTATTTTTTTATATCCATGTCGAATTCCTTTCTAATTTTAATCAAATAACGCTACAACAGGACGAAAAAAAAAACGGCTACTTTAACACAGATGATAGTCTAGCAATATGCATCAGAGGTGGATGGATACCTACTGTATCCCCACACAGTAATAAGTGTATAATATATGCATTGTTCACTTCTGATTTACAAAAAAATGTATATCAATAATGACTTAAATAAAATTTCTGATCTACCTAAATAAAACGATTAAAAATTCACCTTACATCTGAACCAAGGGAATCTGTCTACCGAAATAAAATTCTGGCATAAATAATACCTAATTACTAATAAACAAGTAAACGTATATTACTTTTCACAGTAATAATTAGTTATCTAGTGCAGCAGACAGAACAACGAATGAAGTATCAATCAAAACCGTCAGCAACACTGCTATTTAAATACACAAACACAACGTATAAAAGTAATATGAAATAATAAATTATTTTAATAAATTTCTACTTAAATATAAGGCTAATAGTGCTTATAATCAGTTAAATTCGAAATGAAACATTACAAACATATGCCGTGGTGATATAGCTAACAAATGGAAGTTAGGCTAGTTTGTAGACATGATAATGCATGCTACACGTCCGAAATAATCAGGAAAACATATTATTTTGAAAGATGGCAATGTCAGGGTGCAAAAAATACACGAGAGGATGTAACAAAGATCATCGTGTTGTTTGATATACATGGCGACACAATGGCGTCTCTGTATCTTCAAGTGTTCTACATCCCAGATAACTTGAATGTTGGACGGCAAACTCTCGGGTCATCTTCTACTTCACCCGCAGGAAGAATCGTCGAACTGATCAGTTATCGTTGAATGAGCCGAGTTCAGTTTAAAACTTGCAAAACTTCATTTCGTAATGAGCGCTTCACGAAATGCGCTGTGTTTGTTTTTGTTTGTTGTCTTCATTTCAGTACATTTTACAAACCCTATTTTACGTTTGTCTTTCCCGCGATTTACGTCTAAAATTTATTGAAATTTGTTCGGCCAGTTCGCTATTCGAGTATGTTAGTCGGATATACTCACTTTTCATTCTCGTATACCTACGTAACTTGTACGTTTCGTTGTTTTCTTACGAGCTGGAATCGGCAAGAACATTGCGTAGAAGATAGTATAGACAACATTGATGGCTGGGAAAGAATTAATAAATAACGCTTGCAAATTTATTTAGGCGTTGACACTCCGGCGTAATAACATCGGACGTAGTGGAAATTGATGAAATAGTGAACGAAAACTTGACAGAAGAAGAACCTTCCTACAAAGAAGAAATGTGCTCATCCCATAAACCCAGTTCCTACGAAAGACGATGCCGTGAGGCATATTGAAGGACTCAAAGCGTATTTTACTATAATATTAGCAATGTACCACCAGAAACATTTCATTTAATTTATAATATTTAGAGAACTATTTTTAAAAAAAGCATGCAGCAAGAAACATTGTATGATTTAAAAAAAAAAAGTTTTTTTTTTATACCCCCTATATACATTTTCCCTCGGTTTACATTTTTTTTTTGGTTGGTCCCATTAATATCGGGGTTTTACTGTAGTGTGGACCCATCATTAGTTAACAAAGCGTGTGTAGTGCCGGTCCAAAACTTCGTCTTCCGTAATAAGAAAGAACGCAGATTATTTAAAAAAAAAATCGAAAACACACCTACTTTTTCGCAAAATCGTATTCATAAAGCATATTTCACATTTTAAAATTTGAATGCTAATGTACGTGTAAAGAGTTAGTGTGTAAAGCGCCCTTGAGATGAAATTTTTACAAAAATGAGGCTATATAAATCACTCAATATTATACACATGACTGGAGAGATCTCTACTCGTGAGATGGTACTTAGGTAAATAGTAAAAATTATTATATATTATTTCATAATTATACCATATACATACATACACACTTAGTGATGAGCTAAACCGTTATTGTGACTGATTGTGTAAATGTTTAAACGATGATTGGTAAACTGAGATTTAACTGTTTGAGGTTTAGTTTCTAGTGTACCGGTGATCACCGGTGATGAGAATCACAGTCACAATCACAGTTAAAATAACGGTTTATCTCATCACTAATACACGCGTCGTGTATGTCAATGTGAAGTGTGAAAATGTCATAAATCCCGATACTCGATAATCTCTTGTTAATTGTTTTAAATTTACTTTCACTCAACTTCGATAAGACATCAGAGAATCTAATATTTACGCATGTTATTATTTATTATTATCGAACACCTTCAAATGTATCGTATACTTATGTTCTTATCCTTATTTTCTAAATACATTCATTTCTAAATATTACCATATACCTATATCAACAATCTGGTGTTGTTATTTGCTATCAGTTCTATTGTCCTAACACCCCGATGATAATATGTGCCTTTTAAGTATTGATAAATGTTCAGCTTGTTAAACTATACCTACGTAATCAAATATTTATTGAAAATATTGTTTTTACGTTACCGGGATACGCAAAAAAAAAACAATATTTTTCGACAAAATTGATTTTGTATGTATATATTTATAATTAATACATTAAATTAGTATTTAAAATAATATTTTCAATAAATATTTGATTACGTAGGTATAGTTTAACAAGCTGAACATTTATAAATACTAATTTAATGTATATATTTATAATTAATACATTAAATTAGTATTTAAAACATCACAGACCTATGTTCTGAATAATTACAACTTCACAATAAGAATCTGTTCTCCTTAAGAAAATATTATTGTAGTTTCTAAAAATTGATTAGCGTTGTATTCTATTTTCTAGGTCTTCGTAATAGATAATTGTTTTTGATAGGTAATTTGATGTTTATAATTTCACGGAAAATAATAATGAAGTTGTAAAACTTTACACTTTTTTTTATTCCTAACTAACTACCGTCACGCTATTTTTCTGCGAGGCTATGCAGAAAATGTAGATAGCCACACTCTTTCAACGTGTGTACTTTAATTCGTGCCTCATGCATGCTCATTGATGCATCTAAACTTCTAATAATCTAAACAACTTCTATCTGGTATACCTGGACGTCCTTCTTTCCGGTGCGATCAACACTAGCGTCATGTATCTTGCAGTGTGCTGTTATCACGTGTGGACTATTGAAACAGCATTTATGCTGGCCTGTCAATGTTTCAGCTGGATAGATTACAATCCATTCTAAATGCGGCAGCACGGATGATATATGAAGTTTCTAAATTCTCTCACATAACATCCCTTTTGCGTGAGCCGCACTGACCCCGTTTCATTGTGCCGGTTGTTATACAAGGCGACACATAACATGGCGCTTCTGTATCTTCAAGAGCTTTGCATCCCAGACAATTTGAATAGTAGACATCAAATTCTCAGGTCAGCCTCTACTTCAGCCGCAGTGAAGGTTGTAAAACCGATTTTATTTAAAAATAGACGTCCATAAGTTCAAATAACAATACTTAGCGTGTAAAGCGACCTTGAGGGGAAATTTTTTACGAAAATGGCGCTATAAAACTTATCCAGTGTTATTATTATTATTATTACCATTCTTTCCTTATTAATTTGTTCCACATAACTAAGCGATCCTTTTTTAATTCTGCGCACCAGTCAATTACGCATTAATAATCAGGTATATTTATTGCAAGCTTTTAATTCATACTTTAATATTGAGATGTCAATAATTTAAATTCTCGTAAATAAGTTAAGTATTCTTTAAAATTATTATTGAACCAGGTGAAACGGAAGACTCCATGGTCAAGCATCGTTTGATATTCCAATTGCATTCACATTTTGTTGCGTAGATATTCGTGTCTTCAAAAACGTTGTCCCAATCCCAATTTCGCAGCTTGCTTATCTTGCGAGTCATGTTCCAAGTGCCCGCCTTATTAACCTAATGAAAGAACAAGGAAAATGGAGACCACGGAAATGAGATTCAAGGTTCATCTATAGATCTCTTGTTTATTCCAATATCTATGTTAAGTTCTTATTATTTTGTGAAAAATTAAGGTTCAGTTTTTCTATCATGAAATGATTATATCAACACTTAACACATCTATTAAAATAGTATTTCTTTTAACCTAACCTAACTTTAATTGTTGTATCCTAATTAATTAATGTTAGATTTTTTTTAGTTAATTAAGCGGCAAAGTAATAGTTCGTATTTTTAACAATTCAGAATTCCAAACAGAAATTTTGCTGGAGAAGAAATTATTTTATTTTTTTATTATTTAAAACAAAAACTTTTCATACTTATTTACGAAAGATTCTAAAATGTAATTTATTTTTTTTAAACTTTAATATTATAGTATAATTTGTATTATAGTACGATTTGTTGTGATATTTCTTATTGAGAATGTGTCCGAAGTATGCTGCTTTTCTTCGTTAAATAGTTATTAGTTAATACGTCTTATTACCTATTCATTGGACAACCAAGGAGATATTTGGCATACGTCGATACAATCATATCTCAAATACACGCGATTTATAAATATTAACTACAATACAAGACTGCCGATTTTTATAGAGTATAGTATACCCATCGAGTTTTTATTTTTCAAAGAATTCACGCTGATAAATGGCACCATAGAATTATACCTTGCCTTCCCTAGTACTCGACAGTATGGTGTTTTAACTATAGGTGTTGTATCTATGTTTTATATATATTATATCTTGCAGATGTGATATCGTTGGAGTGCCTATTTAGACATGTGTAAATACGGTAAAAAGTCAATTTCCAGCATATTAGAAATGTTTCCGACAAAATGAAAAACTGAAATTTTCAACATATGGATTTGATTATATGTATATTTATTAAACACGCCTTTAAAATTCGTTATATTTTTGTTATAAAATTGTTGAATGCAAGCATTTGTTAGTAAACGACGGCTTGAAATAGATTTTCAAAAAAGTTATTGTTTAAAAATATTGTATAAAGAAAATAAACAATATTTTAATGAAGGTGATTTAAAAATCAATCCAAAACCTAGAAACAGGTTGCTAGAAGATTTTCACACCCTGCGATATATATCATACAAGTAATATATCAAAATTACTATTCATAATATTTTTATTACAATATTGTATATTACAGTAATGTTTATATATTCAATTTGTGATATAATTGAATATGTCAAAAAATGAAACGGAAACGGGCAGGTCACGTTACCAGCGGTATCCGAGGGGAATCAAGAAGAAAATAGGCCGTTCTAAATCCTGCTGGATTGATGAAATTCTAAGGTAATACGTGCCAGCGAATAATGGACGCAGAAAAGTGGGAGGCTTCATTCAGTAGTGAATATAAAACAACTGATGATGATGAATGATGATACGTGTGAACCTACCGGCGCGTAATTTTTTTTCTACACATACTGTTGTTCTTTTTGGCACGCTAGTGAAATCCTATTTGACGTCTCTAAGGCCGCTCAGTAACTTTTTAACCCGTAGCAAAACTCCTTTGCGGGTTGTTGATACATCAAATTTACTATTGTCAAAGCATAGATGGAGATGTCTATAGGCGTGACAAATAATCATGAAATATGCATTATCTATGGATTTTTTCGTAATATGTATACATTAATATATTAAACAACGAGATCATCATCAGACGGAATTCTAATCACTAAAATAGCTGAATATTGAATGATTAATTGTTATATACTGCAACTTTCAAAGTATCAATGTGTCGGATGACTTTTGGAACAGCTGAAAACAGTCCGCCACGTTTAACTATCGATTCTCGTTTTTACTATCGGATATCGCAGAGTAAAATGAGTTTACTACGCGATGTACTTTCGAGAAGTAAATATTTTTATACTAACGGTCAAACAACGCGTTTTCGCAAAAGTAAAAAGTTACTACTGATCACACAACCGGCCCTAAGGGCTTGACAGCGTTTTCGATTGAGAATTACATCTTTATTGCATTTGTTTCTTCCCTATTCGCCCGCGCGCGTAGCGTGCGAGAGAGCGAACTTGAGGCACCAAACATTTGTAGTACATCTGATGTTACAGGACGCCACACAGCGTAGCTTCTGTCAGCTTCAGTAGTAAACCTTGGATGAACACATGCTAGAAACTGTCAAACAAATCTGGGAAAAAATGCGGCCAATCCGACCGCGCCGCCTCTCGGTACCGGACACGTCTACAAGTGTGGACTTTCGCCTGTGTGTGAAGAGCATCTCACGGGGGAGCTCGTTCTACGCTTTTCTATGTATTTTTGGTTTCGGTCCAAGTCCCCCCTCATCCCACCTCCGTCCGCAATCACCAACCGTGTTTTCTGTGTACACACACATACATACACACACACACACAAAGGGTAGGCGACGAGAGACGCTCGGCAGACTATTGGATTTTGAAAGACATAAAATAACAGTAGAGAATATTAATGTTTGCCGTGTTACTGCTCCTGTCCGGGTTAGCTCAGGTCAACATTGCCCTTGTTCGATGTCGCAGAATATTTCTAGTAATTAAAAGTAATGAAAGTATATATTTTTTTATGTGAAACATCCCACAGCTCACTGGTAAGAGTGAATCGTCGAAAATCGGCAAGCGTTGTTACTGAAGTGACGTCACGTCTCTCACCAATAGTACTTATACACTGCACCCTAGGTACAGCGCTACACGGCAGTACGTATAATTTATTAAAGAAGAAACTAAAAAAGGCACCTTTAGACAAAATCATTTCCATAAGTGAAAATAACAATTTTTAATTTTAAAAACAAAGATAATTAATTGTAGGACTATTAACAGTTTATGTGTAGAGCGCCCTCGAGGTGAAAGTTTTTATGAAAATGGCGCTATACAAATTATCCATTATTATTATTATTGTGCGTTTATCGCTGATCGCACGTTTGTCTGACGTAGTGACCGCGAGCGTAACGGCCAAATGTTTCATCACCAATATCTTACTGTTTGTGATCCGATTTGAATATAATACTCGTCTGACTAAACGGAACAAGAAAACAAATTTAAAAATAAAACTATTTCATAAAATTTATACACTTATTTTCCTAACGACTCAAATATGCCGTTTTAATTTATCAATCACTACTGGCTGCTTGTTTCTCTCTCTCGTATTCGTGCTATGCTCATGCTGTGAATATGCGCCTCCCACGCCGCATATTCACTAGGCCCTTTCATTAGAATCCAATTCTGAGACAAAATTGCAATTCAGGGATTCAATATTGATGATGCCGGGATTACAGAATGCTCACATGATAAATTAAATTTATTAAAAAGGTCAGAAAGGGTAAATCCAGTTTACGTTAGATATTTATATTTGTAAGTAAGAGGAATCTCTGAACAAAAAACAAATAAAAATGCGAGATTAACATATTTATTGACAATTTGAATGTGAAATAATTTTATTATTAATAATAAAATAGATACACGAAACAATAATAAAACATCGGATATTTCATAATTTAATCCTGATCTAATTTTGGTACCTCGAAATTAATTCAAAACATTATTCCCGAATGATTCGGGATTATAGATACTAATCCCGGAATTGGATTTCCCACTCACATATGCACACTATACAAAATTGTTACGTTGGACGTTAGTCATATTCGTGGCTCCATGTTACGTACGATATCGGTAAATATCGCATCCAATCTCAAATATTCAGCTGTGGAACTTCTCGCAAAGAATACTAAAACCTCTGTCGTCGCTCGGATGTTGCGAGGTAGTGGATTTACGATTGTACTGCACACTCTCGCTCCCAAAAAGATGAAATGTATCTGTCAATACGTTCTTGTTTTTCTTCTAGAAATTTCGCACCCAGCTGTGGAGACTTCGTGGTAAAATGATTTTTTGTCTCATTTTTGGTTGCATCGGCAAACTGAACATGTGAACAACACGTGCCTTCGTTTCCTGGAAGGGTGGATCAGAGATGACACGACCACGATGCCTGTAGAAACTTACAATATATTTCCGTATACGAAAATAATACATTACTATACGAAGTGCAAATATTATATTATATTTATCACATTTTATTTGTGAAGTTACGATTTTTCTTAAAAACAACTCAGACTCGTAAAAATCTAAAAAACTATCTATCGAAAAAATATAGTCATATTACCGGTAGACAGCCTTAACCTGCAATCCCATTGGAAGCGATCATCTCTATAATTGCAATGTTTCTCAAAAATCTTTCGAGTATAACCTGCTAGGTGGCGCCAGGAGAACATTCATCCCGTTTTGTAAATATAATGTTATTAACTTAATTGGTGAAATAAATAAAGTTTCTGGTTCGAGTCGCGGTGGTAACAATAATATTTTACCTTTATAATTTGCAATATGTTATCTTTGTGGTTAAGATTCATATTTTTATTTATTAACCACTAAATTGAGTTTAAATACATCTACCGGTTTCGAAAAATACCATTTTCTTCTTCAGGATGTCATAACTAACCGGTAGATGTATTTAAACTCAATTGAGTGGTTAATAAAACAAAGATAATAAATAAAAATACAATAATATTTGTTTTATAAATATTTATGGATAATCGCGACGTTTTAAGTCTTTCATAATTTCATACTTTTAAAATCAGCAATATTATCTTTGTGGTTAAGATTCATATTTTTATTTATTATCTTTGTTTTATTAACCACTAAAATGAGTTTAAATACATCTACCGGTTTCGAAAAATACAATTTTCTTCTTCAGGATGTCATAACTAACTAAAACATATGATTTTGATAAAAAATTGGGATTGTCAATTTTGCATATAAACGGTGTTGGTCACAAATTAAATAATTTGGAATCGTTGGAGATAAATAAAGCGTGTAAAACTAATCAAAAAATTATAAACAACCAACTAAATTTAACTACGAGTCACATTTTAAAATTTTTTCCTAAAAATTATTCGAGTAAATTTGTATTAAGTAATGATTTGAGTTAGGTACTAAAATTTTTTTTTTTTAAAAATAGATTCTGTCAAAAAAAACAATATATGTTATAGTTAGTTATGACATCCTGAAGAAGAAAATGGTATTTTTCGAAACCGGTAGATGTATTTAAACTCATTTTTGTGGTTAATAAAACAAAGATAATAAATAAAAATATTTCATAATTTCATTGTCAACCTCCAAGTAGGTACATATATCTGCCTGACATTGTTTCACGTTGGAACCCAATATCTAGGGTGTATTTTTTAACACGTATTGCTCACGCTCTCAAAATAATTACAGTCAATACGCTGTACATTCAGATGTACCGATAATTCTTACGCACTTCGTGAACTCGTCAATGAGAGACATTTCCTGTCGCGTAATATTAATTTTATTACCTTAGGTTCGGCGCATGTATTTTTTGATAGAACCGTAGCTATGTGAATATACTTCAGCGCAATATTTCACGTTAATCGGGAAAGCGGCCGTCAAAGTTATGAATAGCGACAGTTTTATAGTGCAAATGTTTTTATTGGGACCGTTCATAATGAACGGTGTACCGCGCTCGGGCCCCGCGCCTCTCGTGGGTGGGGCGGAATTGAAACGCCACTGGATTTATAGTCGCACGCGCTAGTCTTTTTCGCAGTCTTTATCGCCCAATTTTGATATAATACGCCCGAGAACGTGTCGCGTAATTTTATAGCCTTCCGACTCCCGTCCCGTCGGTGGGCCCCGAACGTTAATGATTCGACTGAGACGTTAATTGGGTTTGGATCTGCATCGAGCGGCGGTCTCGTTAGAGATTGAGTGACAAAGAATGCTTATTTCGGTGGGTCGTATATTCGACGTTTCCGCGTGCGTGTTTCATCGCTGTGTTCAATATAATTTTGTTTATTACTTACTACCTCAGTGTTTTCCGTTAGTTATTCGTAAATATCAACCGTAGGTTTCATAATGTCAACTCGCGACGGCGCTACTCGTGTAGAGCTGTTGTTTGTTTCGATAACCGAATACCTGTTACTAGATTTATTGGCTGCGCTTGTAAAAAAACGTTCACTTGCCAACCAATGGGTGGGCAAGGCCGAGTTTAAACACGGTAGACAAGTAATGTGAGGCATTCGATTTAAATTATTTTACCAATCAATTCGTTCAGTTACAGCTTTGTTGCATCCAATTATACAATTTATTATACTTTTTTTTCTTAACTATTTAATTTTTTCCCCTTTGGAAATATTTTACTCTGTAGAGTTTTATTGAACGATTTTTTATTCTTTCATTACCTATCAAACTTTCTAATTTTAGTGAAAACATGTAATCGGCTTAATTTTTGGTTGAACTAATAGATGTATAGATAATAATTGAATTTCCCAATAATAGAAATTAGGCGAACGAAGCTTTTGCATTGAACATCGCTATGTCGTCAGCTATAAGTTTTGATATAAATCCGATCGTATCTCGTATATTAAAAGTAAAGAAGTACATCTAACCATTTCTCATTCGAATTTACAGATATATTACTTAATAGTTTGCATTTTTATTTTTATGGCGAATAGTGAACGGGATTTATAGACTCTAGAGATGTAAGTACGATGTATGATGTACGATATGTGTAAGGAAAGTGACGTCATGATGAATGTTGGCTAGTAAAGGTGATGACTGGAGGAAATAAAATGAATGATGCATTGAATGTAGTATTTTCTAATGTAAAATTGTTAGCCGAGGCAAGACTGACGGTGTACAGTGGAGTTCTGGTACCAACACTAAGATATGGAAGTGAAGGCTGGAGCTGTCGAAAGAAGAACGAAAAAAGACTGTATACAAAAGAATTGAGGTCACTCAGGCATGTGGGTATGTGGTAAATTATTCATTTGTAATACGTTAAACAAATTAGGAATTAATGTAATGCTGATTTTGGCATAGTGAACAAGATTTAGAAAGGGTCGTTAAGATGATTAGATCATGTGAAAAAATAATGAGGAGCGGCCGGTAACTGTGCGTGTACACATATGAGACTTGTTCGAGTTAAGTGCGGAGTGAGTTGTAAGACAAAAAAATGCTCACCATTAGAAAGATATAGGTATAACTCGAGTGTTGATGAGGCTTCCCCGAAAGACTTGGCGTAACCGTGTAACTTATAAACTGGATTATAGTCCTGTCAGAAGTCTCGAAGTTAGAAGTGTGTCAGGACAGAGTCCTCTCTGTCCATCCACGGGACGCCATGATAAATTACTTACTTTTGCTGGGCAAAAATTTATTGATTCAAAATCAGTCGTTAATATCAGTCCTGTAAAAATTAAATTGCTGTAAACAATGCTCTCTTATCCTCTGCCGAGCAATTTTAAATTTGACGGCGGCTGTAAAATGTTGAAATACGATGATAGTATCAAAGTTGTACGTTCATGTATTAGTTATGTATAGATTGTAATGTTAGCATGAAAACTGTATCCGAATACCCGACAGGGGTTCATTCGAATTAAATAATATCATTAACATTTCAATTCTCCCTCCCGGCCAGGCAGTCCCCTGTACCATCATGCTGCGGAGACATTCCTCGCATTTAGAGTTGGTTTTGTAACATTTTACCGTCAGTTTATATTCATAGCTAACATTGTACGTGCGGCTGTTCTACTGCGTATCTACGACGACTACTAGTCTAAATTTACGTAACAGTGACGCAGTACAATAAGACGATTTATTCAAAGTGACAGTTTAAGTTCATTGATCTTATGATATCTTGTTCAACGGAAGTCGAAAACTATCTTGTTTAAAATAGTCCAAAAGCGTCTGAAGATAATATTATTTCTTCATTTTACAAACATTTATTATTGACATTTTAGAAATAGACGAACAGATTTCTCAAGTCGGTTAAAACAATTTATGGTTTTAATTAATAGCTTATTTGTTTTATCGCGAACAATAATACAATTATTGTTAATTTCTACTGTACACGATGTTCGGAAAGTTGTGTGTCCAGACCGAGTAGATTGTAAATACGGTATAACAGGTGTAACATAACGCTGAATAAGTTTAAAAAATGGTAATATTACTACGCACATAGACAAATATGTAATTAGATTGATGAATGTATTATACAAAATATACGTAACTTTAATTATAATCATCTAGGTTTCCTTATGTATACGAAAGCCCTGAAACTTAATAAAATCAATAATTAATTAGTATTTATTTCATATATTAAGATATTTATGCAAATTTAAAACTGGTGGGCCGAATTGTAAGGTGTATAGGATTCTTCTCCGGGATGGTTTTAAGCCTTATATCATCACGGTACAACACCAGGAGACTGAGTACTGAAAAAATATGCTGCGCAAAAAAGTTTAGGTGTTCGTACATTCTAGATAACTTTAATTTAATATAAATGATTTGACTACACCCGTGCAATGGCGGTACGTCTGCTAGTCTGAAATAAATCACAAATCATAATTTAGATAATTCTAAAAGAGAAAGGCCTTTTTTTAAATTAGTATACCATTCAAATATAAATTTTGTGGTAAAAAATGTATTTACGATTGTAAAACACAAACCACTTTACATTCCCAACGTAGTAAGTTATCTCTTTCTTATCTACACACAGGTTATCTTCGTAACCCGTGGGTAATGCAAGATGTACTTCGTACCTATTTTTGATTTTGGTCTAACTTCCAATCGAAATTGTACACAGGACTGTTCCCATTCCGCTGGGAATGATATTTCGGATTCTGTAAGGGTTGAAACCCTTTAGAATCACGCGTGGAATATTTAGTCGCTTCAAGAGCTCAATACTTCACGAATTTATGCGTTCAGTGTTGAAGAAATAACATTTGGACAATGTATGTCATGTTGGGACGAAGAGATTTTGCATGTAGAAGTATGACACCGTTTCCATCCGTTTACATCCATTAAGATTCGACATGAAATTACAACCCAACCCCACGTAAGTGTATACGTTTATGGGTGACCTGTTTAGCCTCTTCTAATGAGAGAGCTTTTGTTTTTTAAACACCCCAAAGAACACTTCGGGCCATTAAGAATTATAATTAATTATATTATGTTTTGAAATAACTCGTGTGTTTATGAGATGTTCTCACTTTTTTTGAGCCAACCTGTATGTTGAAATTAAATAAACATTTTTGAGCCTTATTATTCAGAGGGGTCGATATAATTACATCCTTATTGATCAAGCAATTGTAACTGTTGGGTTTATTCTACTTTACTAATATTTTATTTTTATTTACCACGTTTAATAGTGTATATATTTATATCCATATTTTTGAGCTACTGTTACCAACCTATGATATAATAGAATAAATATAAGAATTAGAAATGATATAATAGAATAAATTAAAATGTTGCAGATAAAACACTGTCCATCTCGATACGGACTCTCATAAGTCATTTTGAATCCACGGCTGTATATACTTTAAATACTTTCTCGTGACTCTCCTATTTTATTCTGTTCTCCGTTAATATTAGCCATGTTACTCCCATTGCTTCGCTAATTACCTGATGAGACATTAGGCGTTCTTTGGGACGTAATTTATTTTGTATAAACCATTAAAGAATGTTCTTTGTCCATCAATTATCACTGCTGCGTCTTGAAATACGCCCCGTTTAATAATGGAATAATAGATGTATTAATTTGAAAAACTGTTGCATACGGGTTCGAAAATTTGTCGCCAAAAGTACTGTCGCTGTAGCATAGTTGGATAATGCACCTTCCCAGGTTTGGAATGAGATCCAGGTTCGAATCCCGGTAGCGCAACAACAATATTTTTCGTTAAAATTGATTTTAATATGTATATTTTTCAAATTAATGCATTAATACGGGCGTCCTCGTGATTTTATTTAAATTATAAAATCTTTAAATTAATCATAGGATATGATACGAATTTAACCTTTACCATACCATGATATAAAATATCCGAACGCTGCCATGCTGTCAACTCGTGTTACCGTAAACAACAGTTAGAAAAAATGTTTTTATTAGCTTAAATGGCTTTAATGGCACGAATTTACTTTAAATATTGAGCATTCAATTTTGTAAAAAATGATTAATAACATAATTTAGAGCATTCATTAAGTCGTATGCAATGTGTCCTTAGTATTTCTCTTCATTTAATTAGTGAGAAATAAACAATTATATTTCTATGTTTGTTGTTCTTTTCACTGTGAAAATAGTGTGTGATCTCTGTCTTTCATATCACAAACTGTATTTTTACCAACGGATTGAATGGAAAAAATAAATGTTTTTGTACGATTCCCTTTTCATAATTGGTTTTTCATTAGTCATTCCTGAGTGCTAATATTTTTTTTTTAGGATTATCTAAAATATGAATTTTATGTTGAATATATTTACCGAAATATTATAGTTTTAATTATGATGGTAGGTAGACCTGTGTTGCGGCATGGTTTGGGAAGGGTTAATATACATTGAGCAATATTCCCTCTAAGCTGGGCGCGCGCGTATTTAGAGCATCCTTTAAATAATGTCAGCGTACTATGACTATAATTATTTGTATATGATAAATGATTCAATAATAATATAACACAAATGCCTGATAAAATATAGAACAATAAATAATAATTATCTAACTCGTAACAAATAATACACGTATGGCTAATTCTGTTTTTTTTTTGGGGGTCAACATTGTATAACGTGCTATTTTATAACGAGATAATATTGCAGATATAGATGTAAGTACAATCTCAAAAAAGGTACATAAATCGATAAATGTACGTTATATTAGTAAAATTACTAAATTAAATAAAATTATCTGTGATTATAATTAAAAATTTGTGTAGTATAAATGTAGATATAATAAAAAAATATTTTAATCAATTCAAACGCAAACCGTTAAATATCTCAAAACGAGAGAAACATGTGTCTTAAACATATTATAGATATCTCATATAGACGAGACTATTTGTATTATATTGGAATATATGAAAGTATGGGTAATTACAGGGCTTACGTCCTGTCTTCGGCTGGCTTAAGTGATCACTTTACACAATGTAGCGTTCACCATTCTACCCACAATCAACCTCCATATCTATCAAATTTTGGAAGTTGCCCTGTAATTACCCATACTTTCATATATAAATAGTTTCGTATCTATGAGATATCTATAATTTGTTTAATAACAATACCTTTAACTTAAATATCCAGTAATTGTGTGCTCTTGGATATACTCTAATATTGTTTATCATGTCTTAGACCACTTTCATAATATGGGCACAATTGTCACCAACCACTCCTACCTGTTTTCATATATATCTGCCACAAATTTGATTTCATTATTTTTCAAAACATTTAAATTGTTTTTTAATTGTTCGTAAAATCTAATATTTGTGTATATTTATAATGTGGGCACATGGTTCGGAGTCACGTCAAAGCCGGTGCCCTGTAACTATTAATTATTTGGATACCAGGCGGCCCTGGTTTCACGTAGGAATATTATAATATACGTACTTATATTTGATAAGTTATGCACGTTCATATTTCCAACGGCACAATAATTAACATGCACGTTACATCTGACCCCTCTAGTGCCAGAAAATCATGACATTCCGAAATGTCCTCAGATTGTTTAGAAATACAATGGTATTGTGGCTCATTATTGCCTGATTACTACACTGATTTATCATTGTTCGGGACTGAGGGGTTAGAAAAGATATTTCTATTATTTTGTTGTGTGGGATTCGCCCGGGGTGGAGTTCATGCCTAGCATACCTGATCGTCGTTAGACTTGACCCATACAATTTTTTCAGTTAATACCGGCAAATCTGATGCGCTGAGTAAAAAATACCGTGTTGCTTCCGTAATTATTTCCTTTCTTACCCGGTACGCCGCCAGTCAAATATTAATTTTTCGGTTGAGTATTTTCTTGCGTGTATTGCTTATTAATACAGAATATTATGTTTCCATGCGTTTAATGTAACGTATTATGAATGTAGAGAAATAACTTAAGGAAGCAGCTCGGTGGAAGTGACGCAGACAGTGATTTGATCGGATAAAACCCATTTTACCTTGATTCTCATCTCGGATGTCACGATTAGCCCCTGTCTCCTGTCAGATTCGGCTCTTTGATTGTTTACGAATATTAATTTTACTTCGTCAATGTCGATTACATGAAAAATTGTACAAATTTTTAATATTATAAAAGCTCTATATTATAATATTTTTTTATAAATTAATTAATGTACGGGGGCGCATCAATACTTCTAACTAAAAACAACTAACAACTTACAATACTGTTTTTTTTCTCTTGGATAAAACATCTTGGTACATTAAACGAAAAGATATGATATCTCAATTTTGCAAATAGATAGTTTTAAAAAAATACTCTGCTCTTTTGATAAAAAATAATAATTCAAATATTCCAGCCTTAAACAGTGAAATATTTCAAACCTTAAAAAGTTACTTTCATCCGAAGGTATTTATCTAATATTAATATTTATAAGTTGTATTGTATCGATTGCTCTCAGTGAGGCAAACGTAAACCCATTTATAAAGTTAATAAATTAAACATTAAAAATAAGATACGAATTTCATCGAACATATTTTGTATTTTTTCTGTTTGAAGACCAAATTATCGATGAAACAAAAATATTTATGTTTTCTCTGGTATTTTACGAAATAATTTATTATATTTTTTACGTCTGCTTTCAGAGATTTTATAAAAAGATGCGTGACAATTTAATAAATTACTTCAGCTAAAGTTATTATTTTATCTTCGCTTAATTGAGTTTGACAAACTAATTGAGAAGCGAAATATTGAATGTGTTTGTTTTGAACGCAATTTTGACTACGCTCACTGTAACTTATGAAGGTTTATATATATATATATATATATATATATTTCGGCTTTGCTCTCGGCGTTTTAAAAATTGTCTGTTGAAAGGATGAACTGTAGATCGAATCTGATGATTGTAACAGATTGATAATTTAGTTAGTCTTATAAATTGTAACTTTTTTATTTGCCCATAATCAACTTATTTTGTCGGTAGTTTGATGTTGTAGTTTGTAGTAGAAGTACAGCATTTCTGATCTAGATACGATTGATAAAAATACAATTACGTTCTAATCGTTATATACCTAAACAGAATATATATTTCTTTTTGGGATACTTGTTCTTCAACCATTGTCAGGATATAGACCTCCGTGTCAGGATACAGGCTGGACATAATGCCTCCCTATTTCCCCTTATTGCGTCATTGACCCATCTGTGTTTGTTGACCGATCTGTCAAAAGTTTGACTTCGTTAAAAACATGTCCCAAGTTCAATGTGAAGAGTTTTGATGGTATTTTTGCTACCCGAACTCCCATTTCTTCTCTGCCATTTATAGGAAATATTGTAATAAAATGTTTGACAACACCGCGACTCCCTTGATTCAGTCTACATAAGTATAATATATGTATTGGTATTTTACTGTAAAAGTTCTTCTTTTTTCTGGGTTTCATTGTGCACACGTTAGATTATGTTTATCATAAGTAATTAGCAGTGATGCAAACCCGTAGATAGCGGTGGCTGCTACAAGGTAATCCATTATAATACACAATCGCTAATACCATACGTTGGAAGTAGTACGGACAATGTAGTAAATAATACGGCTCTATAAGTTGGTTGATGAGATCGAACTCGATTTGATAAAAAAAAAAACAATGTTGAGTATATTCTACTGTACATTTTTTCTTTACTGTATTACTTACTATTCCTGTTTCGTCATAGAATTAGTATGTTTAAAGTGTATTTTTTTTATTGTTTAAACATAATCATTGTCAATTCTTGGAATATTATAAATAAAAGTAAATATTATTCTTATGATTATTTTACGATGACATCGCCAATACCAAGTGATGGTGAATTTTTAAACGTGCGAACATTATTTTAAAATTTAGATATAGATTTGAATTCAATAATGATTGTAATGCATTCACCTGTACATGTACAGTACAGTTGGTAAATCCAAGACCATAAATATATACAACATAATACCTGGGTGTTAAGCCAGGCTCTCAACAGTCTTAGTACCGACATCGGGCGACAACCATCGGGAAGACTCGGCGCGTGAACGTCGCTCGCCTCCCTGCCGTCTTCCCGACCATAAGCTTTAGATCAGCCTATCTCGTACGCAACTTTGTAAAACAATGTTGAATAAATCTAGTGTCAACCGTAAGTAGTTTCTTATCTTACAGCCTGCTCTATTCCGCCATCATATTGGTTCTTCACACTCTGCGATCAATCGAACATAGTGGAGAACTGGGAGATATAGGGCGTTTACAACAACATAATCCACTCTTTCTTTCGCCACAACGACCCCATATCTGGCGATACACATAATACTTATTTGATCGTGGTTAAACATACAAAAAACTAACCCCTATATCCCAAATCATACTTGATCGTAGTCTGGGAATTATTTATAATATTTAGTTATTAATACAAATTAAATGTATTAATTAGAAAAATATACATATAAAATCAATTTTATCGAAAAATATTGTTGTTACTAGCGGGATTCGAACCTGGATCTCTTCCAATCCGCTGTAGCACCACGGTGCATTGACGACAAATTTTCGAACCTATATGTTACACTTTTTCAAATTAATACATTTATCGTTCCATTATATGAAAGCCATCTTCTTTATTTTTACGGAATCTCAAATGACGTCAGCATTAATTTGTCGTCAATGCACTGTGGTGCTATAGCATAATCGGTTAATGCACGTTCCCTGGATTGGAAGAGATCCAGGATCGAATCCCGGTAGCAATAACAATATTTTTCGATAAAATTGATTTTACATGTATATCTTTCTAATTAATACATTTAATTTGTATTAAAAACATCACAGACCGTCTGTTCTGAATAATTACAACTTCACAATAAGAATGTGTTCTTCTTAATAATATTTGGTTACGCTGCTTTATTGGCAAGTTGTTAAAGATATTTGGATAAAAAGGTTACATCCTACAACTGCACCCTCCGTTCTCGAGTGGCAATATGACAAAGTACAAATGACTCAGCTACATACATAAGGGAGCTGGTCGGTGATGGTACTGTATCCATTTGAAATAGAAATTATTGATTTCGCCGTCTGCACATTAGTATCTAGTCGGTGCAGTACGGAAACGGAACCAGATGTTAAATTAATGTAGGGAAGTTCATTGAAAATCAAACGGTGCATCGCATGAGAGTATATTAATTAAATAATATTTCTATCTACTCACATAATACTTATTAATAAATACAATTATTTTATCTACTTACAGAATACTAATTAATACATTTTTAATCTACTCACATTTACCTGTTTAAGCGGTACAATTAGCGTTTTGCGATAAGGAGCTTAGTCTTACGTTCGACCGAAATAAAAATATATCGAAACATTTAGTTAAGGGGATAATCCTACCACTCCCTAATCCGTGGATAATCCTTTTTTTTTTGATGTGGCTACGACGTTAATTCGGTAGGAATTCGTTTATAAAAACTTATCTTTTCACATCACATCAAATCCGCAGTCGGGCTGGTCTCGGAAGGTGTGCCGAATGCACTTTTTAGGACACATAAAATTAATTAACTTGCTCACCCAAGGGCTAACAAGTGGGTCAATACCTTTTTCGCGTGCATCTCCCTTCGGTCTCTGTTGGAATGGGCACTTTTCTAGTCGGCGCGATTTCGCTAATTGTTTCCGTAATTAAATTATTTCGTAAAACTGAAGTTGTGCTATACTGAGTCAAGATACGAAAATGAATCTTAATGATCTTTTAATAACACGAGCGCCTGTATCGTGAAACGAAATGACTAATAATTATTTTCCAAGTGTATATATTATAGTGTATTCATATATGCGAATAACATACTCTAGTTGGTAGATATATCCCGCTAACGTCCGTTATGTCTTATGTCCCACTACCCGTTATATTAATTTAAAAGTATTTTACTCATTTTTTATTATTAGTTATTAAAATGAGTTTTTTTAATGTGATTTTTATTCAACAAGCCCAAAGTTAAATCAAGTTCGGTCGTCTGGGGGAAACTTGTTTGTTTACTGAACCAAGATTTTTTCTAAATCTTTGAATTACCTACATTATATAAAAATTACACATTTATAAGGCTAAGTACTTGATGACTTCATTATTTAGTGTGTTAGGTATGTAATGAAGCCGTTACAGTGTTATTTTATACCTTACATAATATAATGCATATCAGATAATACACGGTACAGTTCTGGGTTACTCAGCTGTTTGTCGGTAGTTACAGAAAACCTTCATTAACCGTGGTCCATTTCTCATCACACAATACACATGTCCTAAGGCCGCGCGCATGCGCTTCATCTGATAAAATAATAAATTATGACGTACGATGTTCTTGTATTGTACATAATGAATGTCGCTTGTTATAATGCGATTTATTTTTATTTCAGTGAGAATAGTGGGATAGATATAATATGAAGGTACTAGATGCAAAATCAGCAACCTCAATATTTTTTTTACACTTTGTGTTAATTTATTAACAATTAACCATTGCTCATTTTGATGTAAATTAGTCATTCGAAATTGGTGGCCGCACACTTGCTTTTACACTCCGCCATTTATATTCAGATACGGCCAATAGCAGTCTTCACTTCTCTGAAAATTAAATGGCCGCCAATATGGGAACTAGTTTATTTTTGAAATAAGGTATAGCATTTATGTTGTGTTTTAAATTTTCATTTATAACAATAAGTGCATCAATAAATAAATTGTTCTTCAAGTTCCTATTAATGCTTCGTGTTTCTTCAAATTAAAAAATATGCAGGTTGATTGCATCTAATAGAGTATGGCCAGTGTAAGAATGCCGGCGAAATAATCTGCGCAGAAACACATTCGATGGATGAGCATCGTCTAGTCTAATACAACGCCAATCAGCATCCATTAAAATTATTCACCGCTTGGTTTGCAAACGAGTCTGATCGATCATTAATATATTCAACCTAATCGGCCGGACGTGCATGACAGAAATCGCAGCCGCATTCTTACAGTGGCCATACTCTACCTCATATGATAACTTTAGTGTTTGGTTCCAAACACCGAGTGCATTCAGAACGATTTTTAAAAGGACGTATTAAAACGATGGAATAAAATTATAACATTAACGTTATTTTTGATTATCTCTTTATGTGCTTTGTTTCCCGCTATATTACGCCTGAAACTGTTGCGGGAAAGGCAGCTACCACCTAATGACAAATATAATCCTGTAACACGTTTAAGCCCTTGCTCATTAGATATGCTAAAGAGGCTCGTAAGGTACTCTAGGAAATTATTCATTGACTCGACACGACCGATGACGGGGTATTTCGGCTAAACGGCAATTTAAGCGCTTCCTTTTTGACTCGCGCAAATATTTGCGCGATAAACTCATAAAATCAAAATATCCGAGAGAAAATGCCTGTTTCATATTATAACCTATGTGAACCTGTTTTATTTATGTTCCCTTGCATATTGGCGTTTGTACAACTGTATTTTGATCATTTTTTCTTTTTATTAATGAAACGTGCATCTGTTAGCTATTCTCAGGGGTTGTTGTTGAAGATTTATGAAATCAATTTAATTTACAGTCAAAAATTATTACATATTTCACATGCAGGAATATACAATAAAGACTGAGATGGGCGAACAGATGCGTGATTCACGATGGAAATCCACGAGGAAAGATACTATTTGAATGAGAAAGGCTCCGCTGGTGAGACAATGTAAAGAAGGATACTAAGGACCTGCTGCTGGTGTATAATTGCAAATAAGAACCAGAAGATTGAGTATCACGGAGGCGGAAAATTGAGGAGACCAAGGATTGAGGAGATTTGGGCTGTAGCGCCATTGAAAAAGAATAATAATTTAATAGCTATAAGAAAATAATATTGTATTTTTGCAATAGCCGATATTATATAGCATTCTGTATTGCTATCCCTGGAATTGTACAAACGGTGTTTACATACTCATTCTTGGAAAAATACGAACAAAGCATTCATATATCATAATTTGACAGTTCTACCATAGATAAGAAACTGTGACCATAGAGTGCGACGCGATATAACCACGAGACATATATGAGATGACAGGTTGACAGATGCTCAATATATTTGCCAGCCGTATACAATTTTGCAGATATATATTTACGTACTGTATTGAATATGTAAAAGAAAAAACATTTAACTAATTTCAACCTTACTTAAAAAACACGTTCGTTTTTGCCCTGCTGGCGTCTCATAGACCTGGCCGTTTAATCAAGCATTATATAGCCATAATGACACTATATCCTAGATGTTCCAAACGTCCAGAAAGCCATAGAAATAGACGGGAAGACGTGATATTATTATGTATTTAGTTGTTTTTTACCCATAGTCATTTGGCAGTTAGGAGATTAGAACCATAACTTCATTCCTATATCTACTGTCATTTACTGATACGAAGCTGAGTTGTATTTTTTAGTGTCATGACATGATCCAGCCTCAGCATCACATGATCCAGCCATTCCGACGCCACACTAATTATTCTCTACATTATCATTCCATTTGATGATCCGTTGTCGCAAGCTGTGCTTTTACAGGCCCACGGCAAGACCTTGCATTCACGCTAGAAAAATGCGGGATCCATTTTCATTATCTGTCGGCCATGAAACCTTAGCTCATCATTAACTTTGAATACCGATACATTTATTCCCACGAACGCAGACTCGACGGAGTCCAAGCCGTGCATTTCTCGGTATGCAGTTGTTTGGGTGTTTGACCGCCACGTGTAAGACCTATAAAATCATCCATTGTTTAGAGTAGAAAGTGTATTATTTAACATCTTGATTCTAGACCGCATTTAATACAATCGGACTATTATAATAGTGGACCAGGTTTTATTTCACGAAATAGGTATAAAGCTAGTAAAAATCTGTTATGGTTTACGGTAGGTACACTGAGTACGTTAGCAATTAATCATTAACTAATATATATTTTTTTGCGTTTTAAAAGCTCGATGCCTAGTCATTGATGCGATTTTTTTTTGTTATGTAACCTTTCCATAGAATACATTCTACATTTATTATATTCACAATCCGCAAGGAGTCGTATTATTCGTGTCAACTAACCAATGACGTAATTAAGTAGTCGGCCGTGTCATCTAGGCATGCCATCTTATGCTAGCTACATCGTGTCTGTGATACGCGCGTTAAGAGTGCGATCAGTCTAAGTTAGCGCTTTAAGAAATCTGCGCAGAAACGCATTTGGGGAAGGGGTTTGGCCTAATCTCATTTTAATTAGTCATCGCTTGTCCTTCGAGCAGTTTGTGCGTTCTGAACGTTTTTAGTGCAAGTGCACTCAACCTAATCGTGAGTTACGGAATTTTTAATATTTACATAATATCTTCATCTTCTATAAATATTATTCAACGTATACAAGTTCATGTCTAATGAAGCTGTGAATATTTTTTATAATTGTGACCTCTGTTAAATTTTGTAAGAAGCCAGTATTAATAAAGTGTTAAAAATATTTGTGAACTGTCATTTTCTTACATGTTTATTAAATAAATTGATTATGAAATGAAACCGGCTTTTTATATTGTGTGTCTTTCAATAATGCCCAAATTTAAGTCAGTTAAATTCAGAAGATCCCTTTTTGGTTTACCTACTGTAAGCATTCGGCGTGTGCGCCCTTTTCCCGAAGTTTTACGAATGTCCTTCGTATGTACGAATGTACGCCTGTACACGGACGTAATGCCGTTTCGGTGATTCGGTAGTAAAGGTCGGCATCACTCGGTCAGTCTGTTCTGCGTTTAAAATACAATGGACAACGATAGCCTTAGCACGGTCGTCGGTGATTCTTTCCACCATCCATCCAACCATCCCTTGCTCGAGTTTCGAAAACAAAGTTCCATCCGTTTACACGCACCCTTACAACCTACATTAGAAACCCTAAACCTCGTGTAACACTGGTTCGAATTCGAAGTCAAACACGCCGCACGCTTCGGAGCACATGATTGTCAGCCTTGTGCGCGCAGGATCCTCGACGCGGTGAAATTTCCTGAAATAACTAACCGGTCATATGTAATGCCGGGGCGGGGGTAGGGGGTGCTAATTAATTCCGGGAACATCCAGCGCTGAATTCTCTCTGAACTCATTTCCATACAGCTTCCCTACGGAGCCGCCTAACTTCTGCTCGCTTAATTGTATAACAAATGGTAATGTAAATCTACTAAGTGTGTATGAGTTAATTCTGTTACATCGTTACTTTTTATTATTCTATTTTACGTACGTTTCTAAGTTTTAATAAATGTAATTGCTGTACACAGTTTAACTTTCGTCGGGTTTGCATCACTGACGTACTCTATTTCTGTCAAAAGTATATTGTAGTTTTTAGTATAATTCAACAGATGAATATGTAAATTTGTAATGTTTTTGTTAGTCAAGATGTTAAATTATTGTGATTAAAATTATTCTAAAAATGAATTGTTAGAAATTGTAATAGATTGTCTCACCGTGTAATATTTAGTGAGATGTCCCTCGAACATGTCGAAGAAACATCTTTATATTATATGTTCACGTCCCCAGGACGTAAGTACTTCGACCTTTCCTTTGAGAAGGTTTTCTGGTTCGTCTTCCCTGGGGAAACTAACACGTAATTGGCTTTCTCATTTCTTCCAACTTTGCTCATAAAAAAATTGGTTTTCTCCATGCAGACAGAAGAAGGAAAGTTTTTCTTCCAATCGTTGTCTTTTTTCCTTAAATCCGTAGTTGTAATTCAGTTTTTCCACTAATTCGTGTTCGCTGGATGAAACCGCGAATGAGGGAGTTAAAACAAAAGTAGAATAATAAATACGCGCTTTTAATTTTTATTTAATGAGGAACACGTTGAATTGCTTTATCTGTTTATATTTAAAAAATACTAATTAATAATACTTAATAAAATATTATTTAGAACTTTGCGCGAAAAATATAAACTGTGTAATTATATTTATCATACATTACAATTCCAAATCGGCTTAGATCTGGCAACACTTAATGAAATCTTAAAAAATATACGAGATCTCTTTTAAGTGGGTATACAAATTCAATATTAATTCATATTTATTATATTAAGCGCTTATAAGAATCTTACATTTTTATAAAGTAGATGGCGCTTTAATTAGTTTTTTGTTTGGGTCCGTGGTGAAAAGGATTAAGTTAGGTTATATATTATTATATGGAGGATTCCCAACATACAATTTCAAATACAGGACTGCGTATTGAAATGTTTATGTTGTTCTTACTACGTTTCACAGTAACGGGGACATCATTTTCCATCATTATTGATGGATTAAAAGTAGGTGCATCACTTTTTCTAAATCTTAGCGTAATATTTATAGATATCGCACATTCTAATATTACAAATATTTACAAAGTTCTTAAAGTGCTCAATACCGAAATTCTGAAATGAGTATTTAATTTAATTTGAATAATTTGTCAATTGATGATTTTAAACCATCGTAAAAATAGTTTTGTTAAGATACGATAAAATAATATGTAACTTTTTATTTTATTGTCGTGTCACTGAAGTATGAGTATTACTATAATCAACGTAGCTCAGTTAGACAGAACAGTCTACCAGCAACAGAAATGTTCTGGGATTAAGTCCCGGTGGCAGTTAATTTTTTTTCGGAGAAATAATTTGTTCCTTTGCAGTTACAAGTGTTACAAGTTACATGTCCAAGTTACACACAATTACTGAATTTTTACCTACAAACGTAAGGCCCGTAATTACCTCATACTTCCATATATTTTCCATTAAATATAATAAAACATGGCTTTGTCTCTATGAGATATCTGATATTTGTTTACAAATATTTTGTTCGATTTATTTAAAACTTAAGTCTCCCATTTATATTCTGCAAAATGTACTGGAATTAGGAGTTGAAATAACGTCTCTTTGAATGGAAGGTGTTTGAAGATGATTTTCCATTCTTCCACCCGTGACTCCCACTTCTTCTATTTCCGACTCACGTCTTGACCCACATTACCACGCCGAGAGTGCTCGCTCGGATGGACAAAACTCGTATCTGAATGAATCTAGCCCCAGTTAACACTTTGAATAGGAGTTCTTTTTTCTCTTATTCAAAAACCAGTTCTAGAAACCAGAATATTCAGTAATACTACCTTCGAAATATTTCCTGAACGATCCAAGGATTGGCTATTTTGCCGAATGTCTTTCACACGTTTTGTCACTTTATATAATTATTTAGTATTATAGTATTTTAGGTCAGAAAGAAACGTGAAATATGAATGTTATAATATAAATAAAAAATTATAGTTTCCTTTCTGATGTAGACGCTGCAATTTTACCTTAAATTGTTGTCTTATTTGTTTTATTAATCTTTCCATTAGAAACAATAAAATGTTTTAACACAAATTAGATGAAGACAGACAGAAAAAATGTACAGTTATCACCGGACTCTTGCCAGCAGAATGAGTTACCAATTGCACCATATTAACCATTTCGTGTTTCTTATTATTATTATTATTTCCTATTATATCAAAGAACTGTTCTAAAATTGCAAATTTCATTTAAAATAATATATTATTAAGTCCAAATATCGCTTTTTCTAATGTCCAAAGGCGTTTCGCTGCATACAAAATTCCATCGCCCAAACAATGCAAAGTTTTTTTCATCTAGATTAATATTTCTCGCTTAGGGCCAACATAAGATATATGTATTCAAAAAGGCTTGATTCTTCTTTTTTTTAATTCGACCTCAAAAAGACCTCTAGCCCGCATCGTTCCCTGTTACTTGTGGTCCTCGTTCGTCTCTCTGTTGTTGTTTTTCCCCAGAACACCGAAGGCTGTTATTATTCACGTGCGCACGTTACCATTTCGGAAACTAACCGCAACAATTCAGTATCGATTATAACCACGATGTTTGTCTGTGCTGCGCTTCGTCTGATTTTAATGAAAATCTAGATAGCATTTACATTAGTGATGAGCGCAAAATCACGAACCGTGAGTCAATCACTGATATCTTCGAGTCACACTCACTCAAGTGATTGAATATCTGGAAATATCGTGATTCATTTTTTTTTTATATTTGATTATGAACTGTGATTTGGCGCGTGAATGACGTTATAATTCGTGAGAAGTGCCATCTAGTAGAATCTGCCCAAACATTTTACGCATTTGACCCGAAAAATAAACTCACATTTTTTAAATGATTTTCATCATCTTTGTGATGATATTAAATTATATATATAAAGAGTTTAAAAAGAAACTAAATGAACACTTCAAAAACACATAATTGGACAATAAACAGTATTACAGAATACTTCAGAAACACACAAATGGACAATGAATAGAATATGTAAGGTATTATATAAAATTATTGTAGTGTAACTCCCTCTCCAAGCACAAGAGCTGGTCTATTTTTTGGAGAGGTAAGCGAAAGAAAAACCATGTATGTGTGTAACCATATATTTAAAAATTGAATTTATTTTACAATTGTATTTTCGTTAAATTAAATAAAAATATATATATCAATTATATATGCTAGAATATGTTTTTTACGCAAATGAAGTTTGAATAATATAAGTAAATACGCTCAAAATTATGTTTTATTTTATTTATTTCGTGTATTGTGATTTCGTGCGGCGCACGCGTATTAGTAATAAAACTGTAATCACATTCACGGTTTTCAATCACTGATATTATCGAACATCAATCAACCAGTGATTCATAGAATTCAAACTTGTTCTTGGAAAAATGTGATATAGGTATGCACATACGTAACCGTGATTATTTTTGGTGGACTCCAAATACCACCCGGCTCCCGCTGGTTTGTTTTGCATATATTTCTTTGTCTCGTTTGATACGGAATTTCTTCATATTGTCAAGGTTAGCGTACCTCTGAAGAAGCGGTTAATAGTGTAGTCTTTACTGTCGACGGCTCGAATAAAAACACGCCAACCGTGGAAAAGCGTGCTCCGACCCCAGCCAGCCCTTGTTTATTTCCTCTCATCGACTTTAATGCTCTTTTTATGCCTTCCACACTACTCGCATCGCAGGTTCCCGGAACTCTGTTTACATCCTGAACACTCGTTTCTCTTCAACGGTAAAGCGTCAGGTCGAATCCAGCTTCGTACATGACATCTTATTTTTTGCTGGAGCAATACGGCCGCCGCCAAACGAGGTTCCTACTGTTATGAGTTGTACGCTCGGTTTAGGATGCTCTAGCCATGTGAATCTTCTCTTCTTGATTACAGCCGTGATCGGAGGCTGCTGCGTCCGCTCCCTTATTTTGCTCAACTCAAATCACCGCACGTCATGAATCTGTAAGAATCGAAAGCATCATCTGATATTAACAATAATAATACATTACGATTTTATATTTTAGAACAGGTCGATGATATCACCGATAGATATGATGTAATTTTAAATATTCAACTTTCATAATATAAAGATGGATCTCACGTATCATTTATGTACCATTTTGACCAAATATTATACATATGCTATAATTAATATCAAGTGTTGAAGTGATGTATGGCGCACCTTTGTGACTGCGATCATGGACTTCCGAGTCCCACGAGACCGTTAAAGAAGATGATTAATGTACCCGTAAAAAGGTGTATTTCACATAGAAAAATTCAAAATTATATTCTAAAAGATGGTACTAGTTGTATACCATTTATTATTAATTTCAAATATCATCTAAATGTAAATAAAGTTTTTTATATTTATTTCAATTGTAGGAGTTAAGGTTGTGTGTGTTGAAGTTATTCAAATATAAGTGATTGACTCGAGGTTGTGTCGGAAGGTTAAGATGCAGTGAGATCGAAGGTTCTAACTTCTTCTTGTCTCACGCGTGTTAGTTGTGTGTCGCAGTGTAGGGTGTCTGTTGTAACTAGAGCGGGGTATATAAATGAAAGAGCACTTACAAGGTTTCGTTTATTGAGGTGATGAATTAATACAATTTATATGCGTGGTTGAACCCCGAAGATGCTGTCGAGTGGCGATGCTTGTGTCGGGGCGACCTGCGAAGAAGTGGTCAGTAGACGCTTGGCAGCGACCGTCTCTGATTCATAATATTAAATTGCGTCCGCTGATTGGTTGTACTGGTTCGGGCCCTAATGGTTAATAGGTGAGCCCTTACCCGGCCATGTCTACGGGACGCGAGTAGGGTCACCACAAAATGTGTGTAAATTATATAAAATAAATAAATGACAGAATTTTGGTACTAATATTTGAGTTCCACTTTTTGCGGGCGCATATCCTAGCTTGATCTTTCTACAACTTACGGGTTTAACACTAGGATACATATATGTATATACGACAAGACGTTTTAGAGATTTCTTGCTGGCTACATAAATATTCACAATCACCCGTCGATATATTATTAACGCGGGTAAACAAAAAATAAATATTGAACATATAAAAATATGTACACCTATATATGTTTTTATTCTTACCGCACAAACTATGGGACTAGAGTGACTGATGATGTGTAAGCAATTAGTATTTGAAATAACGGAATATAATTGGCTAAAAAGTAGCTGGCGATCACGCTCATTTGATGTCGGAATGTGGTGAAACCTATCTCTTATGAAATAACATCGAATAACCATTATTGGTGACGGTCTTACGGCGGTGAATTTTTTATAATAACCGGTATATCAGAACGCGAATAAGTATGAGTAAAAATATCGCAATTCCTATAAATATAGGTATAGTTGTTCCGATTGATATTTAAAAGCGAATAAATCGACAATTCTCAAGAACAGAAAATGTCTAGTTTCCTGTAATGATCATGTTTCAATGCACAGAAAATATTATTATTATATTAGATTAAATGAAATTCAATCATTTTGTGTGAAACCACGAAATTTATTATACGTCAACCGGTTTCAAGCTTCGTCAGGACGTATTTAAAACTAACCATAAATATAAAAAGAGTGCACTTATATATACATAAAGAGGGAGATAGAATATAAAATTACATGTGAAATAGATACAGAATAAATATACAGTTAACCATTATGCATTATTTGTGTATTTATGGTTAGTTTTAAATACGTCATGACGAAGCTTGAGATAAGCGAAACCTGTTGATGTATAATAAATTTCGTGGTTTCATACGAAGTGATTGCTTTCTGCGCAAATATATTATTATATTTGTTATTTTTATATATAATGCGTCGCAGAAATATCCTTCTGTAATGTTTTCCGTAGGCATATTTGAAAAGAAATTGAGACATTATATTAGATTGAAATGTAATTGTTTAACCATTTTTGTATTTTATTTAATGGAACAGTCATATAAACATCTATCGCGCCTGTCCTAAGACGGGGTTTAATCACATGTTTTAATTACATAACGTACACATGTAACACACAATGTCCGGCGTAACATTCATATAGGAATTACTAGACCAAATACATATTAATTAAATACACCGATAATGTAACGAGTACGCTAACAATGTTAAAAATAAAATCGTATAAATAATATAAATCGACCTGAATTTTTATTTTCATATATAGTCAATCATAACGTTTGTGCAGACTTGGTTTTTTTTCCATTAATATTTACATACTAGTGTTTAAAACCCGTCTTAGGACTGGCTTGAAAGACGCACATAGGATATAATTTAAATAATTACCTACGTATTGTATAACAGAATTACAGTGTTCTAATTTACAAATTATTGAAAATAGAAATGATATTGTTTGTAGTCTATTTGAAAAATGTACATTCAGAAAAAATATTCGTATATTTCAAAGGATATTAACATTCCAGTGTAATATATCAATGTTGTTTCAAATTTTCCTTTGCACGACATACAGGGTATTGGGGGATTATACAGAGGCGTGCACTGCATACAAGTAAAAAGCTGTGCATTACTAAAATTAGCCGATTAGCGTAACCTTGTCTATGACGTAATCCACGACTTTTGTCTAGCCGTGGGTTATTTAGAAAAATTTCGAATAATTTGTAACAACTTCATGTGCGTGCTGGTCGGCAAATTGCCAGTACGTACGCGTTGGTTTCATGTAATTATATTTTCTTACTGAATCTATGTTGGCATCTTTACGTCTGCAAATTTTCTTCATTTTGAAACATAAAGTAATAAAAAAAAAAAAAAATTATACAATTGTTCTCACAATTAGAAAAAAAAACAAACTTTTTTTTTCATACCTAGTACCTATTTTATACTTAGCATCGTCGGTAATATCATAACCTAAGTTTATGCTTACTGCACGCCATTGGTATTATATATATATATAAGATTTGTTTTGCTTTTCCACCACTTTAAAAGTACTTGTAACATCGTGGGTTATCGTGTAATATGGGTTAAATTTGATAGCTTTTTGTCCCTAAACTCGTCTGTTAACGATGTATTTAACGTGGCGTTTTCGCTTCTCACTGACACGCAACCGCGTTGTGGCCACATCAAATATATTTACTCGCACAGTCCCCACGATTTCGTCCTGCAATCTTACTGTAAGTACTGAATTCGCAAAAAAAATTAAATTACCTACCTGCAGGGATATGAGAGGACATATATATTTTGATTTTCTTTGTGTTGTGACTTTTCAAACATGTCAATCTCAAATGTCAAAACTTAGGTTTGACGTTTGTGTTTTCACGATGGTGAGTATGATGTGTGTATATGTTTAGTCATATTTTTTAAATTACCCTAATACTATGTTTACACATCAGAAAAGCTTACAAATGATAGCACTTTAATATGAATAACGAAGAATTTTAATATGAATAAGTATGTAAGAACTACCACTTACATCGATCCTGCGAGATATGTTTTTTAATACTTACCGACGCGAGACAGCAAAAACATAGTGAATCTAAAATAAGATATGATTTTCAGTAATCCGAATCAAAAAGCGATCATGACTAGTCGTGCGTTCTCCGAAAGCGACGTTGTATTATCTATTATAAAGGTGGGCCAACTTGGCTGACTGTTTTTAAAAATGTATAACTTTAGTAGGGTTTATTTTTAATAATATATATTTTTTGCAGATAATAAAGAATTTATGAAAGTTTATAATGGTTTACCCAGTGCAAGAGCGCGTTAAAATGATTGAGTTTTATTATGTTTCGCGACGATCGGTGACCGGCCAATTTCAAAAAATGCAGAGTTTGCTTGACCTCCCCGTTCCCCAGATTTGACGGCGCCTGATTTCTTTTTGTGGGGCTACTTAAAAGGCCAAACAAACCAGCAACAATTCAGGAGCTTAAACAAAATACTCGTGCAGAAATAACAAATTTGGAGACAGAAACGTTGCGTAATGTAATGCAAAATAGTTTAGAAAATGCAATTATTTGTCAACAAGAAAATGGAGGTCATTTAAATGGTGTTATTTTCCACACATAGATTTAAAAAAAATTAACAATGTACACTTTCATGTAATAATATATTTTTTAATGAATATTAAAATATATATTAACCGTATATTGTGGAAAGCTTGTTATATTTTATAATGAAATTAATTTATTTTAAAACCCTTCTTCTATAGCGTTACATCCCAGGGTGGGATTTGCCCACTACAACTGTTCTCTCATCTAAAGTTTCCGCTTGGGTATCCACTTTGTCCTTCACGTGGGATTCTTTCAACATGGCCAGCCCATTGCAGATTTTAGGACCTACAGAATCTAACAATTGTTATTTGTTCAATTTAATTTATAAGCTCGTGGTTCATTTTTATTCTGTAAGTTCTATTTTATAGCGTAGGTCCACAAATTTTTCGTAGTATCGTTAAAAGACTATTATTTTATTTTCTTCACTTTAGGTTAGGTACAACGTTTTACAACAATAAGTTGACCACTGGTTTTATTATTGTTATGTAGATTATCAGTTTATTTTGTTCACTCAGTATTTCAACTTCAGCAGTCATTTACAAACATGTACACGCTGGAAGGCGGATTTTCAGTTCTTAAGTTGTGTCATTTAACACGTTCAAGTTTAAGTCCAGATATGTAAAATTATCAACTCCTTGATATACACGTGTACTGTCGATGTAATATTATTAAACATAGGGTAATATCTGATATTAGCCGAATTATAGTGTGTTTGTAAAGTATACATACGTGTATACAGATATATTCATAACAGTTCAATTCAATTTCAGTAAATTAATTATTCATGTGAATTATCGATTACAACGAACCTACATTGGGACGAGTATTAATAATTCAGAATATCGGTTTGTACACAACACAAACTCTTTCTATTTTCATTTGTTATTGTAAAGATTTTGGATGTACCAATGTCACATTTTAACGATATTGATTATTGCCGGTTGTCAGATTAACTAATATCCTTAATGCGAACAAATAATTGCTATTTGGAGAACACATTCTTATTGTGAAGTTGTAATTATTCAGAACATAGGTCTGTGATGTTTAGATCTATGTTCTGAATAATTACAACTTCACAATAAGAATGTGTTCTCCTAATAATGAAGTTGTATCAATGTGTCCAAAATTTAATGAAAATGAATTGATAATTCTGGCGTCTGCTATCAGTTACTCAAAGGTATTTGAGATTCTGTAAAAATAAGGTAGATGGCACTTTCAAATAATGAAACGATAAAATGTATTAATATCAAAAAGGTAACATATAGGTTTGAAAATTGTCGCTGTAGCATGTTGGATAATGCACCTTCCCCGGTTAGGAAAGTGATCCAGGTTTGAATCCTTACTTCACACTACACTTTAATTAAAAATAAAAAGTTTTCGACGCTTACTGCATCATCTTCAGTAATAAACTAAAACTTAAAACTAGAAAATAGACTATCGACTACATTGAGGGGGGCTGTATGAGAGTGGGATTGGGAAGAGGGGGGGTTTCGGTGAAAAGTGAAAGTGGTTGTGAGCGGGTTAATATGGACAGGGGAGGAGATGTAGTAGGGGGTGTTTGTAGGTTAGGTTTTTATTATTAATATTAATCTATATTTTCTAGAATGTCTAATTTTCTCCCCTTTTCGCATATATGTAGTACTTCTACGTTGTCATGGGCGAAACGATGACCCTCTGATCTTTCGTGGTCTGCTATCTCTGAGTTAACGCTGAAGTTCTTTATCCCCTTAAGGTGTTCTTCTATTCGTGTGTGTATTTTTCTTTCAGTTAGTCCAATATAAGATAATTAACAGTTCTGTTTATCTTGTATACTTTACTATTATCCAGTGGATCTATTCTAGTTTTATTATTTAATATATATTTTCTAATACTATTGTTGGTATAAAAAGCTAGTTTGAATTATTTTCCTTACATAATTTAAGAAGGTCTGTGGTTAGTTTTCCTGTATATAGGATTTTTCTCCACGGTTTGTCTGGTTTTGGTTTGTGATGAATATATTTGTGATAAACAGAATAATAAAGTATAGATATTTTGATTTAATATATTATTATTTATGATGATAACAATCGGTAGAGCCTAGTAATAAGCCCATCACGTCGATTTCAAGTATTTCAAATATTTGTGATTTATTTTTGTGTGACGCTTTATTACGTGAGTAATTGTAGATTTTAATTTGAAAACTTTTCCCCGGCAGCGTAAAACTGGTGTCATCATTGCCGGGGACCCTCGTCCCCACTTGACCGGGTCAAGTGATATGTTTGGAAACGAAAATTCGCCAAGTGTCGGACTTGGAAAGTGGAAGTGCCGACCACAAATAATATAACCGTTGTTGGTTGGTGGAAAAACCGTGGCGAATTATCTCATTTTTTTTTTCATTTCTCAAAAGTGTGTTCAAATAAATTTAATTGTCCATCTCACCAGGTTTGACGCGTGTCAACATGAGTAATTTTATAGTTTTAACAAATACTTTGTGCATTTATTTATTTTTAAAATATGTTATGATAATATGGATATATTCTTAATGATGTAGGTTAAAAGCGAAATTGTATCATATGTACATGGTTAATAGTAGTTCGAACATAAAATACATGAAAAATATGAATTAAATATATTAATTAGAAAGATATCCAGGTTCGAATCCCGGTGGCGCAACAACAATATTTTTCTATTAAATTGATTTTATATGTATATCTTTCTAATTAATATATTTAAAATATCACAGACCTATGTTCTGAATAATTACAACTTCACAATAATAATGTGTTCTCCTAGTAAAATACATGCTTACCATAAACCAAATTTGCACTACTCGCTTTTGAATGTCGAGGATTATCACTTATCACGCAGATATCGTTGACCTTGTAACTCTGAACCTACCGCGTCTGCACTTATGCGATAGTGTTGAAGTTATTTTCGTCAATTGTCAATTTGTAACATTTTACAGTTTGATAAATCTATTATACATATATAAAATTGAATATAGACCTCCGTTCTCTGTGCAATACTACAACCTTTAACTAATGTAAACCAAATGTTACTCTTAGTAACTTCCCCAGGCCTCTACTCCTACACCGATCCACATATATATTATTGAATGTCATCCGTACCAAATTTTGCTCAGTTACACTTTAGAATCCTAAGTAAAATATTCACTTCACTAAATTATGTTTATGTCGTTACTTTTAAGGGCCTGCCCATAATATAGGCAACCCCTAACCTTTATTCCTTACCGCTTTGATATAAATCTGAATCTTACCGCTAAAATTTTAATATTTTTGCTCTAAAAGTTCTTGTTTTGTTTGCGTTTATAACGACCTTAAATGTTTCCTTGTACAAAAAGAACCCTTACAAATAATTTACTAACAGAATCATTACGTCAATACTGTTAAACGTGGATTTCTCAATTTGTTTTTATTGTTTTTTCTAGAATTAATCTTTATTCATATTTTTGTAAAGTACTTGTATACTTTTTGTTACAGTGCCTCAACAACCCACAAGTCAAGTCCACATTATATTAAATATTGGCTTAATACGTTATTCGTAGTCTGTAATTAGTATTATCACAAAAAAGTTTTGAATTTATGCATTTCTTTGCGACAAATAAAGTCTTCTAACACTGACAAATAGCGTGTCTTACTTCTGTGATGTTCAATTTGAACAATGCAGTCGCATAATCCAGTCTGCTCCGCCGTCGTTTTGAACTATTTTCGATTGACAATTTAACATGGCGACTTGGCTCGTATATCTTGGCTACCAGAGACAAGGATACGTTCGATCTGATCCCTGAGTGGAATGATATGCTATTCCTCTCGGTCCAGTGCGGTATTTTTCTTTTTACGTATGTAATTATTTTTTAAATATGAATTAAATATATTAATTAGAAAGATATACATATAAAATCAATTTTATCGAAAAATATTGTTGTTGCGCCACCGGGATTCGAACCTGGATCTCTTTCCTAACCGGGGAAGGTGCATTATCCAACTATGCTACAGCGACAATTTTCGAACCTATATGTTACCTTTTTGATATTAATACATTTAATCGTTCCATTATTTAAAATATCACAGACCTATGTTCTGAATAATTACAACTTCACAATAATAATGTGTTCTCCTAATAATTATTTTTTTATACTGTGTGAAGTTTATTCTCTCACTAGAAAATCGGTCTTCAAAAATACAATCTCACGCAACATTTATGGCTCAATATGTGATATAACCTAACCAGAGAATGGAAAGAATAAAGAAACTGGAACTTCAGAAACGGTGTACCGCAGGAAGGTGAAAGCTAGGAGGCTGCAGTGGGCGGAACATGAGTACCGTGAGAGAGAAGGACCAAGACGTATATGGACAAATATAGTCAGACCAACGTAAATTGGCGGAGGGCGAGGGATGGATACCGCTCTGGATGGATTATTTTTCTGTGTTCATACAGCATAGTGCAGGAATCGAATTGTATCGATTTTCCTTATGCATCTTGCGTTTGCATTTAAATGTTGTGCAACAGAAACACACAACCATTTATTGGACCGCATCATTGCGCAACGGTCGTTCTCTTGTCGGTTGTAATCGGTGTCGCGTCAGGTGCTCGACAGTTTGCCGCGGCATCGTTAAATATACATTTGCATTGCCAATACTAAATTTTCTCATCTTAGGTGGATCTTTACACGATACGACGATTTCGTCAAACGATGGCGGCTTCGATATTGGCGACTGTAAACATCACTGTTAATGACTAAATCACAGAGTTGTGATATTGTAAATAAATACATATCGGCGACCCCGATATCTTGACGTTTAACTAGTTAATTTATAGCAAACGCGTATTTGCGGTGTCTACATAACACTTTTCCGGTTGGGTTATTAATAAGTTATTATCGTGGGAGCGAGTAATTATATTCAATAATTTATTATCATTAGGATTATGTACATTTTAACGTTAAAAAGTTTTTTTTTTTTTACGAAAATTGCATTAGAAATTTTACCTTATTTTTTATTTTCACCTTTATTTGAAAAAATATATTTCCCATCACCCAGAATCAAACTGGCGCTTCTACTGAATATGTCAACCCACCAGTTACAATGACCGTCAATTATGTGCATATATGTATATGTGTACATAGCGATGTACAATAATTCCGAAAGGGATATTTATTATTAATTAAGGAGAACACATTCTTTTTGTGAAAGTGTAATTATTCAGAACAGACGGTCTGTGATGTTTTAAATACTAATATACAATCCAAAATTTAATAAGAATGAATTGATAATTCTGGCGTCTGCAGTCGGTTTACTCAAAGATATTTGAGATTCCGTAAAAACAATGTAGATGGCTTTCAAATAATGGAACGACAGATGTATTCATTTGAAAAAGTGTAACATATGGGTTCGAAAATTTGTCATGAAAAATACTGGCGCTATAACACAATTGGTAGTGTACTTCCCCGGATTGGAAATAGAGATCCAGGTTCGAATCCCGGTAGCGTAAAAACAATATTTTTCGACAAAATTGATTTTATATGTATATATTTCTAATATATATTAGGATATTTATTGTTAAAATTATTACTTATTTTATATATTTTAAATTTAACTTTATAAACGTCCTAGTTTCAATCGTATTTATATATTCCTTGTATTTATTAAATCGCGTTTATATAGCATAGTGGTAATCTGCCACTAGAGATTTTAATTATGTAATCGGATTTATGAATTTCTTTTCATTAAGGAGAACACATTCTTATTGTGATGTTGTAATTATTCAGAACATAGGTCTGTGATATCCCATTAGCAACAACAATTTTTTTTCGATAAAGTTATTTTATATGTATATCTTTCTAATTAATTTATTTTCAACCCGAGAAAAACATTTTATGCAGGGGTGGTATGGTGTGATACATGCGCTTGAGACATATAACGCGTTTATTTTTATTCCCGCCTGTTCATTCATTCATACTCCACTATTTGCTACATAAGTTAAGATATTTTATAGTATACTGTGTTGTATTTTATGAACCAAAAAAAGATTTAATTTTTGTCACATGAATCTAGTAACAACCCTTGAGGCGTTTCTAATTAGATACGGATTTGTTTATTACATTTTGTGGAGCAGCTGCTAGACGGTTAACTGTGAACGTAACATCCTAATTTGACTTCTTGTTTCAAAACTGGCATTGTTTAAATAATTCTGCGTGACGGCTCTCCACCCGCGATGAAATAATTTGACTGGGTGAACAAGAAGAATGTTATTTAATATTTGTAACTATTTACCGACGGCTATTGAGAACTTTAACACTGCAGTTTTTAATAAATTAAGTTAATTCTCGAATCTGAAAGCGCAAACGTTGTATATTATGTTTTTTTTATAAATAAAAATGCGTACCCAGAATACATATCACATCAGTACTTTTAATTTTTCCTATCAAGTTGAACACTTGTTCTGTGAAGATAGGACTAAGTCGGTGGCATTCGTCATTTATTTTAGACACAATAAAAATATGTAATATGAAGATATATATTACAAAATATTTACGGGTGAAAATACTCATGTTCGGCAGTGTGTAATATGATCATATATCAGAACAGAATATGGCGCTCTAACCTCTGCCGCTTTAAAATAGCATGTTGGTAAGTTAGTTCGTCGTTCGTTCTATCTAAAATTAATACAAATTAAATTAATTAAATATTATGATACAGAAAAAATCAATTTATCGACAAAATATAATATTTCGTTGCTATCGAGATTCGAACCTGGACCCTTTACTATCCGGGGAAACGTGTTACCATTCCACTACAGCAAATTATATATGTATGTTTTATAATTGATATATTTATTATTTTATATTTAAGGCAATTAACTTTGCATTACGTTGAATCTCAAATACCTTTGAGTAACACGTTAGGAGATGCCAGAATTAAATCAATTCATTTTTATTAAAATTGGATAAACTTTGATATAACTTAGATATTATAAGTTGCAATTTCAGAACATAATTCTGTGGTATTTTTACGTTCTGAATTTACAACTTCAAATAAAAAAGTGATTTAATTATAAAATTATCATCTTCTGATGTGCGTCGATATTACATGTATTTAGTTACATTTCTCGGAAATTGTTCCTGTGCATATACCTTTGTTGGAATTTCTGTAATGGTAACAGTTACTGCAGTCGTTGGCATTATTAGACCAGAGAGCGTCTGTGACTGAATTAATTATCTGGCGTCTGTGGTCGAATTAATTATCTGGCATCCTGATTGGCCGGCTGTCATTGCGGACCACCCCGCCTCCCGCCCACCCTTTTGTTCACATTCAAGGGATTGTTTGGCCGTGCACCAAGTGCGAGATGTCGATTTAGCGAACGTAGAAAGGTACAAATTTTCTATTCATTTATACATCTAAAGCATAAAATTTTCACAATGTTTTAGTTTGGTGATAGGATGTCAGAAATTGCATAACACTTTTATACTTCGATGTATTATTAAGTTAAATTGTTCCATTATACAAATCAATGCTATATTTTTATTGAACTTCTGTCAAGCACGTTATTAGAAATATGTAACTGCACGATATTTATAAATTTGGTTAAAATCGGGATATTTTTTTTAAATATTGGCTTCTTAATCTCAAGGACTCGCGAAAGTTATTTTCAAAATACCAAAATTGATTTCTATGACGAGTTAAATCCAAGTGGTCATGAGTATGTATTTTGATTTCAACCCGTGTGGCCCGTCCTTGGGGCATATTGATTTTCAAGTATACAATATGTTAAACGTGTATACGGTTTAGTCGGCCGCAACACGTGGGATCTTCACAATTGAAACCCCTTACACTGAAACCTGAATGAATTCTTTTGAGTCGTACCCCAACACAATGTCGTTTAAATAGGTGAAGAGGGTCGGGTTGATAGCGCCAGAAATTTAGGCGAGTTCGGACACAATGGCCTTTTCAAATATTAATGATTTTCCTGGGTTCGTTCTACGTCTCCACGGCGACTTCTTGCCTTTCTGCATATTAATTGTATCACTATCGTCTTCAAAGAACTAATTAAAAAATGAATTATTTTTATTTTTTTTAATATTAGAAAATATAATACATTTTAGAATTATTAGTAGGATATATATATATATAAATAAATGTATATATATATAAATAATAACATTTATATCTTCTCTATGAGAGTAGGACTCGTTTATAAAGGAGTATATACGAGATAATTTATGTTTCAGTTAGTCTGTGTATATATTTTTTTTTACTTCAGATACAAATTGATAGTAGTCTGTAATTGTTCTAATTGTGATGGGAAGATTGTTAAAAAATTTGATGCCTTGATAAATGAAGTGATTCTGGGTTGCGGTATATTTTAGTTTTAGAATATCAATTTGGTCTCTAAATCTTGTAGATCGGAATTCGCTTCTAAATTGTATTTGATTTTTAGTTTTGAAAACTTTGGATTATTGAATTTTTTTGTATATGTCTATTATTTTTGGTACTTTGAAATCTGTTAAAAGTTGTATACATGGATATTTTTAGAATAATTTTTATTATCATTTTTTGAGTGATTTCTAATTGTGACATTGAAGTTTTATATGCTCCTCCCCATCCAATAATACCGTATTGCTAATGTGACTACAAACATATAATATATTATTTTCAGATTTGTAAGTGATAAGATGTTTCCGAGTCTTAAAAATATGTAGGCAGTTTTTTCTATTCTGTTTGTAAGATTAGTAATAGGTTCTTTCCATTTTAGTTTTTTTTTAACTATTATGATTCCTAGGTACTCGATACAGTCTTTTTCTTTAATTAAATTAATAGACGAAAAATCACGTACTTTTAATGGCACTCTACAAAATAGTTAATAACAAATTTGACACCCCCTCTTAATTATCCCTATCCGATCAACGAGATCTCAACTATATTTCACACCAATTTTTTTAGAACCAATCTAGACTATTTCTTTCCTTCTACCTAGAATGCTTAATTACTGCAGAACTAACTCACTTACCATCACGCCGTTTCTCTGCGGTGATAGTCTAAAAGGATAGAGCGCTTCACTATTCTGTTCTCATACACATACATACATCTACTCACCATCCATTTTCCAGTATCTGATTTACCTGGTAGTTTCAAGTCTTCCGTGGACCCAACGATATCTCATCCATTAACGCCAACCTTGATATATTCTTCATGGCATAGTCTCAGTTTAAAAACAAAATTATATTATACATGGTTAATGGTCACTCGATCGTGTAATAACATACGAGTACACACGCTTTGGATCTGCGAAAACTGTCGCGTGTCATGTGAATAGAATTCGTTGAACTTTGAACCCGCACTCTGTAGTTTTCTCCTCTTAATTATTTAATTACTCTCTTCAATTGTCAATTTGTGACATGACTTTTATTTTTTCATAATGTTTCTAATTTCGCAACCATAAAAAAGTATTTTGTGTGTCCAAATCTTTTCAGGAACCAATTACTGGGATTTATCCCCTGAGGGATTGTCATCAATATATAAATGTCTCACAGAGACGAAGCTATTATTCTTACATGGGAAGTATGAACATTTCAATTATGGTAATATATAATTGAAATGTTTCAACACGATAACATATATACAACTTCCAAAAATTTTGTAGATTTGGTTGCATAGGTGGTGATCGTTACATTGTGTAAAGTGCCAGAGCTTAAGTCAGCCGATGACAGGTCGTAAGCCTTATAATGTCCAAGACTTTCAAACTTCACATGTAAAAATAATAGCTTCGTCTCTGTGAGACAACTATATATAAAAAAGTATATTCTGTGAAATGTTTTTCCCTAATTGTCTTTCGTTGTTACATTGTACTTTAATGACATACTAGGACCATCTATCATGGTGATTTAATGACCTGTTAAATAAATACATTTAAATTAATTTCAGCATTTTTTAAAAATGGACTGTGTAATAAATTGATAAAATGCAGAAAACCTCTTGTAAATGTGGTATAATTAAAATTATCAAATATATCACTCAAAAATGCTTGTCAGAAGTCTTCATGTTGCTCAACTCACCTATAATTTATTTCTTTTGCCACCTTCTAATTTAGAGTTTGACCTCCATTCGTAATTTGCTTTGGAAAAGATTAATTCCGATGCGCCTGTTTTATTTAACACATTAAATTATATATTTTATTTAAAAAAATACTTCGTCAATGTTTTAGATTCCAGTTTTATGAGCGTCCGTGTAAAGAACATGCGACATATTTAAATGATTTGGCCTATATTTCTTATTGGTAAGGAACCCACTTAAAAGACTAAACTTTTTGAATAAGCTTAGTTATACTTTTGTCAAAGGAATTAGTCTAAATAAGTTACAGAATAATTCAAAGAGTTGATGAGCGTTTAAATTAAGTTACTTAATATAAACAAAGTTGGCAATTGTAAAGAGGAAAGTTGTGTTGTCGAAACAGGTTAATTTTTATTTCGGGTTTTCTTAAATTATTTTTCCAACTTTGAATAGGAAAATTATAAATGTAATAATTATTTCTATCAGGGGTTCTAAAACTTTTAACATTTTGATTGTATTAACCCCGTGACCGCCAAACTTACAGATTTCGAAAATGCTCTTTTATGGAAAATTAGAATGGGCGTCTGATTAATGTTTCACGCAACGTCGTTTCACGTGTGATGTTTTTTTCCGTAATTTTTTAAATTTATTTTAATACACGATGAGTGCATTAAAATAAAAATGTAAGAGCTTAGTTTTATCTTGAAATGCACGTAAATTCAAACGCAGTAGTTCAATGTCAGCGAAAAACTTGTTTGAAATTGACGAAAGATGATGCTGCCAAAAACAAAACGGACTCGTCGTGGAAACGTTTTAAATATGTATACCCAATATAATAAAATAATAATAATTAACTTTACATGTCTGGTGTTCATTATTTTTAACTTCGACATATGTAGCACCTAATTCCAAAACCCCCTAAAACGACTTTGTGTTTTTGAGTTATGGATGAAAACGTATATTTTGAAAGCAAATGTACAAAATGTTTGTTTTTACATCAACAATTCTACAGAATTTTTTTTATGTATATATCGTTCTGGCAACCATACTGGATCACGCGATAATCAAGAAGCGTTGTGATTGGCTGATTTCATTTTAGGGGGAATAGCTACTTATACTGTGTCTGCTTTGGGGTATTTTGGAACTAACCCTGATTTTGAACATGAAATATTTTTATATGGATTTAAGTGGCTTAGCTGACGAAAATATCTACAAAACAGAATATTTAACTCAAATGATCCGAAATACGTTTTAGGGGGTTTTGGAATTAGGCGCTACATATAACATACTTGCGTCGTCAAATTTTTGATACCTTGAAACCTCTAAAAACATACTTTCGACTTAAATTCAACCCGTACGTCATATACTCGAGTAAACTCATTTTCATTTAGAAAGAACGATTGTATTAGTGTTACTAATACCATACGTAATGTGCACATTGTAACAGTGTATTGATGCCATCTAGCGTTTCAATTGGTTAGGGGGCGGGGTTGTCGTTTGAAATTAATTATAAACACGGTATCCACAAAAAATATGTATGGAATTTTATAAATTTAGAAAGTTAATTTTTTTAATGTAGTAGTTGTCCGTCTTGTATTTTTATATTATCACCAACATTTATATTAGTCGAATGCATTTGTTGATTTTTCCATTGTTATAGATATATAACTACGAACTTACTATAAAAGCTATATATTAAAAATAAATATTCCTAAAAGCATTATATGTTCCAATAAACCGTTTTTTCTCTGTACTATCTCTACTCTACTCTATTTCTATCACATATATACGGTGACGGAAAACATAAAAAATATATGATGTACATGAAAATTTGAGTTCTGTATGTGTTGTGTTCTATTTCCCATGAGTTTACCGGCACCATATATTAAAATAAAATTATTATATTTTTTTGAAACGGAATGTTACACACACTAATATAACTAATGTTATTTCTAAATAAAAAAGGGTTAACATATCGACCCTTCATACGTAAAGTATTGTTAGTAAAAAATAACATTTTTAGGCATTCATGTATTTCATACTTATTTACGTGGCAGATTTAAAAAATATATTTTGTATTCTATGATGTAGGTACCAAATAAACATAATATTAAAAAAAATTACAACCATTTAAAAATGTATCAAATACGTGCAAAATACTAGAATGATTAAATATATTTTTTTATTTACTAACTTTGTTTTATTAACCACTTAATTGAGTTTACATAAAAATAAATAATTTTCTTCTTTAGGATGTCAGTACTAACTAAAAACATATATTATTGTTTCTTTACCAGAATATATTTTTAAAAAAACAATTATTTAAAAAATAAATTTAGTACCTAACTCAAATTGTTACCTAATACAAATTTACTCGAATAATTTTTAGGAAAATTTTTAGAATAGTTAAATTTAGTTGGTTGTTTATAATTTTTTTGATTAGTTTTAACGATTCCAAATTATTTAATTTGTGACCAACACCGTTTATATGCAATGACAATCCCAATTTTTTTATCAAAACCATGACTATCAAGTGATTAGAAAATTCTGAAAAACCACTATTGTTCAAACATCTCAAATGCTCCTTTACATTATATTATTATTACATTTATATTAAAATTTCTTAAAGTATGAATAACAAATAAAAATATTCATTTTAACCTCAAAGTTAATTTTGCTAATTTCAAAAGTACGATTAAAAATATCACATTTTACTTACGATGCTTTACGTAGGAGGGGATCGATATTACGGTAGTTACTCGAATAGTCGAATTATGACGTTCTGAAGGTCTCTGAACGTGTTAAAATGTAATAGTACATTAATTGTCATTTGTATGAATAATTATGTGTGCTGGAAGTGTCGGCATTTCATTCATTAGAGACACGAGCCCGCGTTTCGTCGGGTGAAAGCTTTATGAACAAGAATAACGGAACCCGTGATTTCAGCCTGGTCGTGAAATTAATGTTGAACACGCAGAAAATGTGTAAATGCGCCAGGGACGTTTTATAAAAGTAAAAGCCCTTATTAACTTTATCTCTGACTTGGTTTATGTTATTTGATCAGCCATGCAATTTACGCTTAAAAAACATGCATATTAATAGTCTTTGTAATTTCGCAGGAAACACGTTACCACACTACGCATGATATTAATACAATTTATTCGTAATTTTTGAAGAATTACAACTCTAAAAGAAATAATTTTCTATAACGCTGACACGGCAGCCAAAAGGCGTTATTAACCTTGTTTAATTAATCACGTAGGGTAGGTACGTGTTTTAGGATTTACATTTTTAAATCACCCGACGAATATGTTTTTCATCCGTTAGTTTAATTTTTTTAACGGGATTCCGACAGAGTAATAAAAAAATTAAAAGATTCTTGGACATTTAAGGAGAGAACATTTCAAAATTCTGATGTTATTGAAACATTTTATTCCCATTTACTTTCTAAATGTATAATAGTGAACTGCCCGCTCGCATGCGAAGTGTGGTTTTATAATAACAATAATAATAATGTTGGATAATTCAAATTGCGTCATTTTCATAAAAATTTCACCTCGAGGGCGCTTTACACGAAAATACTCCAGTCCTACACTGGCAGTAAAATTTTAATTTTGTCGTACGAAGTTACACGAAAATTGTATAGTTTAATACCAGTATTAGGGACTTAATTTAAATAATTACTATTAGCAATATTTGAATATGTTCAAGAACACACAAATACTAGATTTTTACATACAAAGACACTGTTATTAAACAAATATCAGATATCTCATAGAGACAAAGCTCATTTTTATTATATTTAATGGGGGTAATTACAGGGCTTACAACCTGTCTTCGGCTGGCTCAAGTGATCACTTTGTATATATTGTGATTACAACTTGCAAAAATTTGATAAATGTGGAGTTTGAGGGGTGAGAATTGGTGAAAGTTATATATATATATATATATACAAACTCCACATTTATCAAATTTTTGAAAGTTATACATATGTTAGTACGTGGACTCGCTTCGAGTATCACTACATCATCGCCATTGTCATAGTGATGACATGTATGCGTTTATAAAAAAATAAAAAAAGGAAAAATGTATTATCAAATTTGGTCTCTATGAGATATCTGATATTTGTTAAATAATGACTGATTGTGATTCAAATTGTCTGGGATGCGAGACTCTTGAAGATACAGAGACGCCACGTTATGTGTCGCCTTGTACATCAGTCAACCTAAATTCCACCCATTTAGGGAAACATAGTCAATGCGTGATGTGACATATCCGTGCTGCTGCATTTAGAATATATTGTTATGCAGCCAGATGAAACAAATACTAATACTGCATTTCACACGTGACACTACAAAACATTTACGTGTAGACGAGACGAGCTGCCTCAATATGGGAAGATGTCTAAAGAAAGTTTCGAATAAATGCTGATTTATCAATTACGGTCACAGTTTCCTGAATTCACTAATAACGTAAGAGAATAAACACAAATGAGGTTTATTGTTCACTTTTTAAACGGTTTCTCAAAAAATTCCATGTAACCTAATTAAAATTATCTTAATTTCAAAAACATATTAGTGTATAATTTTGTATACATATCTTGTGTTAATTCAAAAATTACGATCGGAACTAGATATATTGAATTATGCTTGCGATGAAATTAGACATCGAAAATAGTTGATTTGGATTCAATTTTGAACATTAAACTAATCAGCGAACTCTTTTATAATCTTTTCATTTAATTTTTTTTTAACATTGCCTTATGATCCGTAAATTAATGAAGAATATTCAAATTTGTAACCGTCCTTTGATCAGTATTTTGTAAAATAAATGATCAGTAAATAAATTTTTGGTCAGTATAAATAATAAAATTATAATAATATATTTTTAGTCAGTACAAGTTAGGTTATGTTGTTATTTACGTTTGATATTTTTTATTATTAAATACTATTTATTAAAAACACTGACCCAATACCATCAAGCCTTACTATTTAATTCATAAAAATGTTTTCATCTTATATGTCGACATCTTATCTTAGTCATCCGTTATGGATGTACATTGTATTTTTCTTTTGAGCGATAACATTCTTTGATTGGATTGGATTGAGAATCTGTTGGAAGGTTTCGTATTTCAATAGATGTATTTTGATGAAGTTGTCCCACCGGTCGATATGGCACATTAACGAAATGACATATTAAAAGTTCGAAAGTAATATATTAAAAAAGAAAAACACTATTTGGCTTTCTTCGCGGTATTTTTATTTTGCAGGATGTCACAACACATCGAAGTGACATTGATCTAAATTGAAAACTTCGTAAATATTAGCGATATTATTAAAAGTCTGGTGATTGACAGCGGTCGCAACGTTTCTAGCTGTTTTAATAAGATGGCGTCCCGAATATCGAACGCTTCGTCGAATTACGGTAATTAATCATCTTCTTCTATTTCCGAACATCGCGTCTCGAACATGCTTCTAGATTTAATACCTCATTAAACCGACTCATTTCCCGAATATAATATCCAGAACGGCGGCAATTTAATTTGATCGATTGCTTAGGTGATATATTTGCGTAATTGAAATTCAATATCAATATGTACGTATATAAATAACTTCGAGAACGCATTTGATGACTGGAAATTAAGTCGTATTACTGGGATTAATTTAAAATAGAACCGATTCAAATTGGTTTCTTTAGACCCTGCAGTGGGGCGCTCTATCAATTATGCGACTGCTCGGGATACGGAATGATTTTCCTACTTTTGTTATCTTTTCCCGTCTCATACGGCTACTTTTATGGCTTCCCTTCAAATATATATTTTTCTCTCCTCCCAAAAAACTTCTATCTCGTGGAATCATAAAAATATGCGCAACACCGTTGAGAAAAAAGACTACCACAAGTTCAAACAGTTAAACTAAAATTAATATAAAAAATAATTAAATAACCAACTTTCCCATATTCTTGTATCTTTCACAATCCTCATCTCTCACACATCTTAATAAGTGATACATGATAGATCGCTTATTGTAATTGGTTGGTACGGATTAAGATAATAATTAAATTGTTTAAACATTTAATTATTATCCTATAAACCATTTAACCCTACCAAAGATGCGGTGGTCAGGTAACATTACTCAAGTTGTCGGGCGAAACATCATAAATAACATGCTGTAGAAGGCGCAGATCGACATAAGATGATTAAATAGTTAAAATATTCAATTGTAAGATATTATTTATCCATTGTCTGATGTAATGTCACCCGACCATCGCGTTTCTTAAGACACATATATTAAATATGAATTGAATATATTAATTATAAAGATATACATATAAAATCAATTTTATCGAAAAATATTGTTGTTGCGCCACTGGGATTCAAACCTGGATCTCTTTCCTAACCGGGGATTATAATTCCGAGTAAGTTAATTTTAGCCACTTTTATAATATGAACTTGCGGAACAGCCGTAGCCCGCAAACAGCTACGGAAATTTATCTTCTGATACAAATGGCGCACCGTTTTGCACCCGGGTGAGTTGCTCCCGGGGTGGCTAGGAACCTCTTTCCATTACGAAGCTATTCAAACTTTTCGTCTTTAAAACCCCAGAGAAATATATATTTAAGTACACCATTAAACTTTTTGCCACTTCAGCCACGACATTATTACTGATGTTTTCGAACAATTTCGAAAATATGTTCAATATTTTTAGCTATACTCCAAATATGGTGGGGATGTAAAGGGTGTAAAACACTTTTTTTTTGGTAGGACTCTTTTTCTCGATGAAAGATATTTCTCAAAACACGATATTATTTTTAGGTTCAATTTTATATGTGATTTTGTGAGTATTATTTTGTATATAAAAAGTAGATTTAGGGAACAGCAATAATAATTATGTCCATCAACAATATATTATTTTATATAAAAACAGTTCAATGTTTCCTTTTTAAACATCCCCGATTTCTACCACTATATTGAGACGACGTTTCGGAATTCAATACATTCATTGTTTGACAATAATAAATTGAAAACAATTTTAACATGTGTATTTATTCCGTAATCGTGTTATATTTCTATGTAATTCTGACGTAGAAAAAATATGTTTGAATTTTTTCTATTATTTTGAAATTGTATTTTTAAGAATTTGAAATACACGATACACAATTCTTTTCTCTATTGATCATGTAACATAAATCTTTAGCCTTATTTATGTGTACAAATGCCGTGTGTTTAGTGTTTTAGAAATTCTTGCGTACAAATTTCGGGTAACTTTATATGGAAATGTATTATATTATGTAGAGGAGTTTATTAACGATATTGCCCTTAACTTTTATAAAGTAAAATCCGTAGAATATGGTGTACTTTTTACGTACATGGTATATAAACCTTTATCTATTATGTTTTTATATATTATTAGTACCTATCTAATGATGTTGGGTATTTTTCCGGAATCGTCCGAACCACAGATTGCAATGCTCTGGATTACATGCGACCTTCCTCACACCGTCTATCCGTTGTGCCGGAAGTCTTTAGCTGAAGGAGCTGCCTACTGAAATATCATAATCGAATGAAAAGAGAGAAATTTCATCAAATATGCTGGTCGGTCTATCCCTCCACTCGATCTCTACATTTCAACTAATATTTTTGACGAAACGTGTTCCAAATTAAAGATCTTCGCATTTCTGTAATTTTTTTTCGCCTTGAACTATTCAAGTGCCAGAAAAATTTATTTGTGGTTCGAAAACACTCCCGTTTTTAAATTAGCATAATTAATAATCCGTTTTATTATATATATATATCATTATTATAACGCTTTATCTTTGTGGTTAAATCTACGTCATGGAGTTTATATTTAAAATCTTCACTAAACAAATAATATCGGCAGAATTTATAGGAAAAATTGACGTAATTAGCATGAGCGCGAGCGCCATACAAGAGAACGAGACTGCCATTCAGGAAGAAACGCAAATCTCAGAAATCAATTATGCAAAGTACGATGAAGATTGAAATGCCAGATGATATAAGAAAGGGGGAGAAATTATATTAATTCAAAATTAAACTAAGACGAGGTAAGTTATAACTATATATATATAAAAATGAATGAATGTATGCGTTCCTTTACCGTTTATCCGATTGCGATGAAACTTTGGTAAGTTGTTGTGCACACGCCCGTGAAGGTTTCTGAATTAGTACACCATTTTACAATAGGTGGCGCGCGAGTCGTTTCAACAAATGTGTGTATTTCATATAGTTTATTGCCGAAAACGAATTACCAGGCAAAGAGACAACGTATAATTCCATCGATACTGTAATGAATCAAGTCGAAGTTGTCAATTATCCAATTGAATTCTTAAGTTATATATAAATCCACCACGACTTTGTAACGGCGCCAGGCTTTAATGATCATCGAAGCAACAATTTTAAATGGAAAATTTAAAGGAGAAGATGTACTGTCGCTACGCATCCCAATGATTCCGACAGATATGCCATTCGAATTTAAACGTCTGCAGTTTCCGGTGCGACTCGCATTTGCAATGACTATCATCAACAAAGCACAGGGTCAATCGCTACAAGTGTGTGGACTAAATTAGGAAAATCCACGCTTCTCACATGGTCAGCTGTATGTGGCCTGCTCACGCGTTGGAAAACCTTCTGATTTATTCGTATACGCACCAGACGGAAACGCATGCCGGGTAGCTCGCTAGTATATTATAAAGGGAAATATTGATATACTTTATGTATGTACTAGATTAAGAAAAAATAAGTGAAATTTTATTGTATAAAATATACATAGCGTGATAAAATTTCGATTGATTATTTATTGCATAAGGTTACTTCCGGAAAATTTGAATGCACTTTCTTCGACCATGATCGTCGAGACCATCCTCTGTTATAAAGTTCATCTATACTAACATGTTGTATACATTATATGTTATATTATAAAATATAAATATCATTTTCTGTCATTGTATTATTGTATATTTTTATTTAATTATTTATAAAATCGATCTATAAACGTTTACGCTTCTTTTTCGTTATGTTATGGCTTACCGACTTTTAAACCAATTTATTTTCGCATTATCCTTAAAATCTCATTTTCCTTTCAAGTTGAAAATGGATTGTGGGAATGAAACGTTTAAGAGAATCCGTTGCACGGTGCAAGGAATCTCGGATTGAGATAACTCGCTCTTGTAAGGAACATGTGTGTAATTTTGGAAAACTTCGTACTGTTAACAGCTTTGCTAATCGTCTCCCAGTTGGGTATTTCGCTAGCTGCACTTCAGATTTGTACCTACAGTAGAGAATCGTCGGAGAATGTTATATGGTTTCATCGGTATTTTACTACATTTTAATGTACGTGGAAGTAGAGATGGATAGATATAATAGATAGAGTAGAGATTTAGAATTTCATTTTTAATTTACTATACCTAATATTAATTATGAGAAAATGAATAGACTGGATATCACTTATATAATAATTTAAAGCGCTCAGACGAACTGCGGTTCATATAATCTTTGTCGGTAGTCGGTCTTTGGCCGTGAATTTTGGTGCAAGTATGTCGTGTTATTGCCGAAATGCTTTGTTGCGTATTTAAATAATTTGAAAGAATATGACAAAATATAAAAAAGAAAATTCGTTTCGCAAATATGTTTTAATCATTGAGAAAATAGGCTTTGCAGAAATTCTGGAAACCGTGACCGCACGGCAGCCACTGTAGCCTCCGTGACAGCCGATTGCTTTCTGCTAGTCATTATTTTAGTAAACTATTTTTGGGCCCTTTTAAATCTTGGAAATATCTAGAATAAAACGTTGGTATTCAGATTTCTCATGGATACGCCACATATTTGGTAGTTTGTCAGGCGTTCGCAGAACTCATTCATACCGCCTTGAGCGTTTGGGAGCTAAATTTATTTTGTCTGCGAATTCAACCGAGAAAACACGCGATGGTATTCTCCTTACGAAACAATGTTGGAATCTTACTGTTGCTCTTATTGCGATAACTATTTTCCCGCCTTGTTTGCACCTAGACGACGCCGGCTCGAGGACTTCCAACGCAATAATTTGTACGTATGACAATACGCATTTACGTGAAGTATGTCTGTGGATCATTACCTTGGGGCTTAGGCGCTGGTAACGATATAAAATATACATAAGTTTAAGGCTGGCCTTTTTGAATTTGCCAGCCGAAATGCCGCAGCTTCACCATTATAATAATACGTATTGTGATATAAAACTGGGGGAATTTCCTTGCGACATTTCATGAAGCCGAAACTGGGTTGTAAAAAGAGAACATTATTAAATTTAAAAAATATTTTTTGCTCGTTAGCTTTTGTGTCGGGGAAAACGGATTGGATGTAGCGATGCTGGGTAGCTACCCCGTTAGTTAATTCGAAGCGAAGGGTTATTTTTCACCGTCGTGCACTTTCCCCGCTTTCTAAATGAGTGTATACGACCTAACTTGCGCGCTCTGAAAAATTACTTTAAACACAGGTGGAGTTTTCTGTACACGATAATATCTCTTGTTTTCTTTTTATCTTGGACCAGTGCCCTCTAGTGTTGTGCTGTTACCGAAATTGTTGCAATGAAACTTATATAGGACTGCTGGCAGTGATAAAGAAATCCGGATTAAGTGTCAAGACCAAACTGGATTGTTTTTAGAACAATATATAGGCTCACTTTAATGTAGGTCACTAAATATGGATCTCTACTGAGAGAGTATGGTCTAGAATGGGTTATGTTAGGGGAGTTGCGGTAGTATCATTATTGGACCGATTGAGAAATACCAGGATGCGGGCATAGAAAATTCAATTAAACAGCAACGAAGATTGGGTACTGATTGGTCAACAAGTACCGAAGCGGCGCAAGGCAGGGAAAGATGTATGCGATCCCGACCCTTCTGGGAAAAGAAAACAATAATGACAATTAAACTAATATAATGAGGTAGTGGAGTATCTCATTTACAAAACTGAAAGAATTTTTTCGATATCTTGAAATATGGCAGAGTTACAAATGTTCAAAGTTGCGTGATTTAAAAACGATCGGTTTATACCGCTTTATTGTGTGACGTCACATCTTCCGAGTCGGTACTCGACACTCTAGCTGGCTAGTATTAACGTCACACGGTAATCCGAACGCTTTTCAACAAACCCAACTTTGAACGCCAATATCTCCGAAGAAAGCATTGCACATTTTGAAAAAATTCAAAAGTCAGTGATCTGGACTTTTTTCTTATTTTTTTTAACATACTACTACAAAAGCTCATTTTTGACATGCGCCACTGACTACCGCATTCCCACATTTTACATCAGGTATTTGCTATAAGTAGTCGTGCGTGTATGAATGCATATTACGCGAATGATCGCTGGAGTGTTGGGCAATACGGTGTGTGACAAATTAGTAACATATTTTATGGGGCAGGTCCTCGATACAAGGAGCTTCCGTATTTCTAGGATATTGGATACTTTCCTGTCTCAGGAAGATTGATCGCGATCCCTTAGATAAGTGGCAATTCTATGTTCACATGTGGAGCTTTTTATTGAAATAACAAGTTTAGTATTCTCGGTATGTACTCTGCATATATAGGTATGTTTAATACGAATTGAGTTACGAGCTTTCTTTATCGCCGGAGTGATCTGTCGTGTGCGGTTTGTTTTATAGAAAATAATACTAAATAAATACATTAAATCTTATTCGTGAATCATACCTACTACCCTGCTAAGTCTCGTGTAGGTTTCGTGCCAAGTTTTTTTTGTGTACCTACAGTCAAGGCCACGCGATAAATGTCAGATAAAATAATGCTTTGGGAGGGGAAAGGGAGAAGGAGACGGAGATTTACTTTTATTGACACATTTATTGATTCATCATCGTTGGCCCGGGTCGGGCCTAGGCCCGCTCGAAAAATCTCGTGCATTCCTGCCTATTTTCTCCAACCTCTCACCTGCCTAGTTTCTCCAACCTCTCGTTCTCATTGTCCTGGCATTATTTGACAGTAATTTTTTATTAACTAAATGAAAGTTAACGATCGTAACTTGGTAAAATGCACGCAAACTGAACGCGGTATCACTGAATCATGAAAAAATCGGCTCGTAAACAAAAAGTTTTTTTTTCCCATATTATCTATTTTACTTTGCCGACTTAGTAAAAATTTAAAAATTCTAAATGTCAAACGCCAATCGAGATAGTTATAACCATAAAAACGTTGACACATCGTGACCTCGGAACTAACTATGTACAAGGCATCTATCGCCTGACATTTTAGTAAAAATTGACTTATTAGTGTCGAAATTCTGACAGTAATTTTCATTTTAAAACTGTGGTACAAACATGTCAAATTTCCTTAATAAGAAACCAAAGTATATTTTAGTAGCACATAAAATATTTTGTATGACAACTGTTGATTTAAAGACAAGTAAAACGTGTGTATATTATATAACGTACACAAAATGTGGAATCAGTTTACCTCATGGGCGATGAACCAAACTCCGCTGAAGAAATCGATGACGATCAAAACCGACATAAACATGTCAGACCTGATATTTATTTATTAATCAATGAGAATATTTACCTATTCCCATAAGCAGATTGAACAGATTTTTTTGTTTCATGTTTCAATAATTCACTAGTCTTTAATCCACCTATAAATGTTTGCCACGTGTTAATGAATATTTATGCAAGTTTATATTCAATCGTTTAGTCTATTTAATATGCACTGTTTCAATGGATATAAATCACACATTTTTATAATTGGACATCTGTCAATATATTCACAAATGTCCAATTATATATATTATGTGGTATTATTGGATGGGGAGGTGCATATAAAACTCCAATGTCACAATTAGAAATCACTCAAAAAATGATAATAAAAATTATTCTAAAGAAAAAAAAAAGACTATCCAAGTACACAACTTTTCACAGATTTTAAAGTACCAAAAATAGTAGACATATACAAAAAAAATTAAGTAATTAAAATTTTCAAAATTAAAAATCAATTAAATTTTAGAAGCGAATTCCGATCTACAAGATATACAGATCAAATTGATATCCCAAAACTAAAATATACCGCAACTCAAAATCAATATATTTATCAAGGTATCAAATTTTTTAACAATCTCCCCATCACAATTAGAAAAATTACGGACTATCATAAATTTGTTACAAAAGTTAAAAAAAATATGTACACAGACTAACTGAAACATAAATTAACTCGAATATACTCCTTCTCTATACACGAGTCTTACTCTCATAGAGAAGAAACAAATGTTAAAATATATATATATATATATATCCACTAATTATTTAAATTGTATTATATTTTTAATATTAATAAAAAAAAATATAATTCTTGTCCAATTAATATAACCAAACAAATACGTAAAACGTGCAATTTAAAGCTGAATAGGATTAAAAAAGAACCGTTTAGGTGGTGGTGTAGATGGTCATGTAGAAGGAATTAATGGGAGAGAGTGGTCAGATAGATGCATGACGCGAGTGTTAATGGCGCCAGAAATAGAGGACGTTCCCAAAAGACTCAACAATATGGAAATGGTCCTCAATAATCGAGGAGCTTGCACGAAGGTGAACGAGGCAAGAATGTCAGAACAGAAAAGTGTGGCTCTTCATCCTCTCTGTCTGCACCTACGGGAAACGACGTGAGGTAATCATAAAAATTCTATAGAAAATACATCATAAATGAAAAATCATGCTTTGGAAGAATTATATTAACATCTAAAAAATTTCCAATGAGAAAAACTAGCATTTGTAAAGCTATGCGGTTTTAGAAAACTTTAATAATATTTTTGGGTTTGTAACTGGAGATCATATGCGACAATACTAAATCCATGCAATGTTCACGCCGCATATTTTTTAAATGCACTATTTATTTAGTCCACTCTTATCGTTATGTAGTTCCGTATGTGAATTTTTTTAAAAAATGATAATAGAATTAAAAAATGTATTAAGGTTCTGTTCATAATGCCGGAGCTTACTAACGAGGGAATTAGAAGATAATACCGTGGCTAACAACATCCCACCGGATGAGAGCTGGCTAAGCGCAGTGATCGGCCAACCCGTGAAGGGATTATAATACTAATGAACTTCTTTTTTTTTCCCTCCATTTCTATCCGGCCCCGGTATATTTTTTACCGCGGGATTGAAGGCGAAAGAAAACCGGAATAATCATCATTTCCAGAAGGAAAACGTAATTGAAAAACGTGTCGAGATTACGCAAATGTAACGCTCGCTTCGAAAAAGTCCATATATTGAAGGTTATCATAAAGCTCCGGGGGCTAGATAAGGCAACTTCGAGGAAGTTACCACAAAGTACGCGCCGGTGGCTGTGCGAAATTACTTTTCTCGGCTGTTAAATTAGTATATACGGTCAATTACATTTTCATATATTTTCGTTTTTCTACCTGATTAGGACATGAATACCGGAATACCGGCCGATTTCGTGTGCACTTTTCATACTGGAATTGCACCATGCGTCGCAAATATATTTTTTTAAATTACCTCTAAAATGGTGATGACCATGGACGCTCGCTTTTTACAGTCATATGGTTGAAACTTGTTTAATTATTTCTCTTTATTTTTTTTTATTGTAAGAATCCGCCATTGAATGATGTGTGTAAAGATAAAGATGATTCAGATGTGTTATTTGATTGTGTTTTTTTGAGAAGACTGGACTTGATTATAAGTACAGTTTTATTATTTGATTATTTAAATACCGGACTTCGGGTGTTAAAAAATGGGTATCGAAAAAAAGCTACCCTTGACCAGATGATCACACGAGCGTGGAGCTCGCGTTCTCCACCGATTTTGTTGAATCTGCGACGTTTACAGCGGCATTTAAACGTACCTTCATAAATATTTACATACCAACATATATTAAAATGGGAGGGTGGGTACCTACACTGCATAGCCAGGGAGGATGTAGCCAGAGATATCCTGAACCTTTTTTCGTAAATTCATTAATTTAAATGTTTCACATTCAGTGTCGCCGCGAGGAAGAGTTTTAATAATGAATATTTGTCGAGTACCATTTTTTTTTTTTACTTTCATCTCCCCTAATGACTTTTAATGAATGTATGTAACATAAAATCATTTCGTTGTTTTAATATATCTGTCCAATATTTAATCCTTTTATTTTAGACATTTTTACTGTACTTTAGATTATAATTATTTTTTTAGTGGTAATCTGAATTAAATAACATTCTATTTGCCAAGTTACAATTTTTCAAAAATATTTCTGTGATAATTAATACAACTAACTTACATCACATCACGCCGTTTCTGTCTCATCTGTCCTGAGAAAATTCTTACCTCATTCTCATTCATATATCTTCTCGTATAATCTCGTCAATTATTGAGACTTCTTAACAGGACAATCTTCCAGTATCTAATCGACCTGGTCATGCCAAGTCATCAGCGGACGTCCTCTATTTCTGGTACCATCAACTCTCCTCATTCATCCATTCCTTACGACCAAACCACCTAAGTGATCATTTTTTAATCTTATTCACTATACTAAGATCAACTTTACATTTTATCCCTAATTTCTTCATTCTTTAGTCTGTCATAAATGGATCTCCCTCATATACGCCTAAGTGTCAATCTCATTGCCACTGCGTTCAGTTTATTTTCGTTCCTCTTCTGCCAGCTCTAGGTCTCACTTCCATACATCAGTGTCGGTACCAGGACTCCTTTTAGTGTACTCTAGTCTTGCATCGTTAATACAAATTGTGCTAAATCACTTAGATAGAAACAGATAGTATTAAAATCAGTCCTGTAGTTTCAGTAGCTCGGAAAAACTGCAATAATGCAAATGGTGTCCTTCGGCAGGACAATATTCCATTCCCAACGCATTTTTCCAGAACAAATAACTTGTTAACTTAACTTGTTAATATTCCGAAGCGAGAAATTTTGCAGTCTCTACAATATTGTACCTTTGCGATTTTGATTACTTTATTACACTTTTAGATTGCGTTATTTTCCAGGCCACCTTTTTGTTAATATTATTATGTAAGTAAACGAAAACGTGAGTAATTCAGGTCCTACAGTGAATTATTTACCGTTTTTGTTTTTCCCAGTTACTGTGTGGTGTAAGGTTTGTATGGTAATGCGCGGGTTGACGACAACGAAAGAATTGTATACAATTTTACTTTTAGTCAACCGTACCCGTTTTCCTTTGGTTTCCCTAAACTTTGTTTGCGAAATGCTGTGAAAAAAGTTCTACGAAAAATATGTTTAGTTTTTATTTAATAAAAAAAAATTGACGTGAAAACGTCCTTGGCGTCACCTACAGAATTTATTGGTCCGAAAAAAAATCGTACTGAGACGGCATAATCTTGAACGTGCGTGAACATGTATGAATATGGAGGTAGCGTGAGTTGTATGACAGGACATATAGTATGACGCTCTATCCTTTACTTACCCCCCGCGGACAGAGAAATGGCTTATTTATTACCTAGATTTTTCTATATTATTAAGGTAATAACACTGTGAAGATTCGGTAGATTGTGTAGCGAGTGTGAACTAGTGATGTTCTCAAAATCACGAACCGTGAGTCAATCACTGATATCTTTGAGTCACTCACTATCAGTGATTGAATATCTGGAAATATTGTGATTCATTTTTTTTTTTGTTATAAATTCTATTGATTTTTTGACGTCGTTTAAATTGATTATCATTTGAATCAGCGCCATCTATTGGAATCTGTTTTTGTTGGTAATGTTTATGCTAGGCTTACTGGTAACTCAATTTTGTTCGTATTTTTTTTTACGCAAATGAAGTTTTAATAACATAAAATTATATATTGTATTGTGATATCAGATACTGTGATCACAGTCACAGTTTTCAACCGCTGATATTATCGAATACTAATCAGAATCACACCAGTGAATCAAGAGTAGCATTTTTTCTCATGACTAGTGTGAACATAAAACGGTAATTCGGCTCTAGCTGTTCAATAAAAAAAATACTTTCGTCCACACTTGTAAAATTGTTTGATACCAATCTCATTTCATGGGTGAGAAATATTTACAACCTAAGGTGGCCTATTAACAATGTTTTCACAAATTAAAATATATCATCTCTGATGTGTAGCTGCGCCGTTTTTTTTTAAATAACCATAATTCGTTATTATATTAAAATATTAAAAGAATTCGCCGATTATTCGCGAGTTGTTTCAAAGTATATATTAGATATATTAAGTAAATGGATAAATAATAATAATAAATAAATAAATAATAATAAATATACAAGACTTGGGATTTTTTACATTCACGGAAAAAATCACGTGTCTGCCATTTGTTTCTACCTCAACCGAAATTAACAAAATATGATTAAATATTATGGCTCAATATACTAAATAGGCAGACGTGTTATATACAAGGAGCAATATTCCACCAATATCATATACAATAGTGTACCTTATTTTGTTAGATCTGGCAAATAGTGTATTTATGTATTGAAGATAGTTTTTTTTATTGAAATTCTCTACATCACCCTGAGAAGATAATTCAATTATTCTAATTTAAATTTACTTTTCTATGTAACTAAAACTCACTTTGAATTTGTATTTAACATCGCGGAACCATGGAAACGAAAATAAATGACTTTATCCGATTTATTTTGCTCATTTAAAAAAAGTCGAAATGTCAGAAGCCAATTACGATACTTTTAAAATGAAAATGTTAAAGACAATTTTTGATAGTTTAGATATCTGCGTACTTTATTTTGGTTTTGTTGATGATTTTTTGTATTATTTATAATGGAATATTCTAAAACAATTTTTTATGTGTACTGGCTCGTTGGAATATAACATGAAAAAACGCAAATAAACTTTACATTGAACGCGTGTGCACGGCCACACCAGTTTTTTAAAAACATACTTGGGTTGTTTTAAACGATTAACAAGGCTGCATATTGTGCAGTTTGAAAGTAGATCTGAGCACTAGGCATCTGCTCTGGCTACATCTGATTGTATTTATCGTACGCCTCCCCCGCCCTTCCGCACCACACGGAAAAATCCACCCTGTTGAACGCGTTTCCCTCGCAATCTGCATGTAATTACAGGAAGCGGCGGAAAAGCCACGTACTGGAAACTGCAAATGTGCCGACTCGCTGGAAAACTTGCATCACGTTGATTGCATAGCCATCGATTTGACTATTGAAATCCGCGTATATTGAAAATTACGTACTAAAATTCCGCTGCTTTTAACATGCGCAGCGCTTCTGCTTTTGCAAGCATATCTATTTTTACAATTGCTATAGTATTGCCCACACTACGATACGAATCATGGGTGTTATATAGCCGCAACCCAAAGTTTTTCGAGAAGTGTCAAAACAGATGCTTAAGAATAATAATAATGTTTAGGAGAATACATTCTTATTGTGAAGTTGTAATTATTCAGAACATAGGTCTGTGATATTTTAAATATGAATTAAATATATTAATTATAAAGATATACATATAAAATCAATTTTATCGAAAAATATTGTTGTTGCGCCACCGGGATTCGAACCTGGATCTCTTTCCTAACCGGGGAAGGTGCTTTATCCAACTAAGCTACAGCGACATTATTTTTAGCGACAATTTTCGACCCTATATGTTACCTTTTTGATATTAATACATTTAATCGTTCCATCATTTGACAGAGCCATCTACCTTATTTTTACAGAATCTCAAATACCTTCGAGTAAACTGGTTTATTGATTTTATATGTATATCTTTATAATTAATATATTTAATTCATATTTATAATAATAATGATAATGGTATGAATAGATACAACATCGAAACTCCGATCTTAAAGCACCTATTACTATGGGCAGGTCACCGTGTGCGTATTGACGACACGCGGCTTCCCAAACAAGTTATGTTTGCGCAACTATCTCACGGCAAAAGAAGACAGGGTGATCCGAAGATAAGATTCAGACACCTTGAAGGCGAATCTGAGTAGATGTGGCGTAGACCTTGACCACTGAGAAACCGCAGCTCTAGACCGAGGACAATGGCGTCAAAATGTACATTGTGCAGGGGAAACTTGCGAACAGAAGAGGGCTGGCGGAATTACCGAAAAATGAAGATGTATAACGGATCTGATCCACAATATTTTATGTGTGGAGTCGTAACTAAATGAACGAATCGAAAATGTTCCAAGGAATACATTCAAATTCTATACCGTTACGTAAAATCTTATTGTATAATATTTATACAAAATCATGTATTGTTGAGCTTGTGAAATTGAAATTACATTAATCTATATCTTCGCTTTAGTCCCTTAATCATCTTACAAAAAAAAAGTATGGCCGCTCGAAGTTCGATGACCTTTTATTTTGTGTATTCAATATGTTGTTTGTAATTAATAAAATATTATTTATACGACATATTTGCATAATACAACTTTTGTTTTAAAAATGTTCATTTCTCTGGCGTAGTTGAGATTACGCTAATGCAACTAAACATTTTTAATATTTATTTACCCTTAAAATATTGTGCACTAGATGTGTTTACACCCAGTATATTTGGAATTAATGAATTAATTATAATAAAATCACGACATTGACCGACTACAGACGAAATGTATACCGATATATAAAAGTTATTGATAGAATCCTCCATTGACCAATTTAAACCAAATTTTGCATAGTTACTCTTTAGGACCCTGCGTAAAACATGGGCACCCTTCCTCTGGCCACGTCATTACCTTTCCACGATAAAAATGTGTATTATATTAACAATATATTGAATCGTACACACCGATGTCATTCTGATAATATTCTCGAAACATATTCAAACTTAATTTTGCAATTTAATAAAATTACACAATACCTTTGTTAATCACGCGAGTTTTCTCCGAAAAATCTTTTTTATATACTTATTGTGTTAATAGTACTTTTATTAGCAATTAATAGCGAGCAATAATTAAAAAGTCATTAATTTTTCCGCCTCTTATCAGGCCATTGTATAAAAAGGGTGCGTGAAAGTCGTTGACGGAATTTAGTATTCATCGTAGATGTAATAAATGTATTGTCCTATTATTTCTAGTGCCATGACAATGATTTGTAACAATTAGCCATGTTTCTTACCACATTCAAGCAGTTCTCTATACATGTAGGTATACATTGATACTCGAAATATGATAATGTGTAACAGTCTGGCATGTTATTAAATGCAAATGAATGCTCACATTGTCTGCCATGAGAGGTATTTAGTTTAGGCAGTAAGGCAGACATGGGACTTACTCTTATCTTGGGCTATACACGGTTGTATTAAATTATATATGTATTAATATGTAAATCCTTGTAATTGTTGTAATTCTCAAACAATTTTTACACACACTTATGTATGTACTTATCATAATTGACGTTAATAAATTAATCCTATAATATAATGAATTAGTTTTTATTGAATCCGATTTGTTAAAAAAATTCAAAATTCTCACACACGACATACTTTTTGCGTGAACTAGATTTGTTCCGTTTCCCTGAAAGAGTAGAATTAAAATTTTGCTAGTTGATCTACAAGGTGACACATGACGTAGCATAACATGCATGGATATAAATAAAACATTGTTATAACTCTACATGAGTTTATTAGCACTACTCGAGATTCGAGAGAAACAGTAACTCTCAGCGACAGGTGAAGTATACAATAAGTAAGTTTTATCCATTATGATGAAACTCTAAACTCCGATTCTATCAATAATATATTAGCATAACATCTTCAGTAGCTCTGTATCCCAGCCAACTTGAATGGTAGTCGTCGATCTGTCAGGTCGACCTCCACTTCAGCCGCAGGAAAAGTTCTAGAACCGACTAGTCATTGTCAGATGACTGAGTTCAGTGAACGGGCATTTGCGGTGGCAGACCCAAAAACCCTCCGTTACAAGGAACAATGCGTCATCAGAGACTACTTTAAGAACTATAAAAAAAAACATATCTGTAAATTAGAATAACAATTTTTCATTTTATATCCTAGTGTAGGACTAAATAATTTATGTATAAAGCGCCTTTGAGGTGTCACTTAAATGAAAATAACGCTATATAAATTATCCAATGTTATTATTATTATTATCATCTATCTGTATCCATCCATCTCACGAAACGTAAAAGTGTGATTGGTCAAAGATGAAAAAAATAACATGCTCGATGCTTCGAGATGTGGTGTTGGCGTCGCATACTGCGCATACCATGGACGATGCCTCCATTCTTCAGGAACTCCGCACTAAATAAAGGTTCCCTACAACATGCAGGGAATGAATTCGTTTATACTTTTGACATGTTAGAAGAGATGGAGATTGGAGAAGTTGGTACTTGGAAATTGAACTATTTATTAAACATGTCCTTAACGTCTGATGATGAGCTTTCACCAGCAATCCTAGAGTATTGTTTACTTCCATTCAAATACGTCACGTTGGCAGTCTGTTGACTAGGTATGGATGACGAGTAGTTTGTGATCTGCGCGCTTCGCTCAAACTGCGAGTTAAATTCAATTGGATTTTCCTGTTTGAACAGCCATAGTTAATGGCATCTCTTTATGATGTGACCGGCAGTGTACAAACTCGCATGGATCATTATTATTGAACGCCCCCACATACAATTAAAGCTTAGAGGCGAGCCACACAGGGGGTATTGTTTAGATTCAGATACCATTTATACTTTTGCCATACTGCTGAGCACAAAACAACCAGTTATCGCATAATCTTTAATTCACTTTTACTTAATTATTTTTAATGACGTTTGGTATCGTAATGCTGGTTTAATTCCCACCATGATGATATTGCCAAAACATGTTAGATTTCGAGTCTAGTTATTAGTTTGGTATTTTTGTACATTGTTGTGAAAAATACTGTTTAAATTAGTGAAATACAGTTGGCCCGCAAATGGTTGATGATGTAACAATTGTTTACTCTCACTGAAACACTTTTATTCACTTAGATGTGAATATATTGTGTATTTTTTTTTATAATGAAAGAATTTAGTTACACGTATGTATTATATTTTAGTATGTATACAATTTCCTCTGGTCTGCGACTTGAATCAAGTATGGGATATTTTGTAAACTATTTTGGTATATTTAAGTCCATTTGTATTTTGATATTATTTCGCAGAAATAAATGTCTCGGCAAATATATATAATGTCTGAATTTCTTTTGGTTTAATTCGTAACTACTTACTATGCCACACTATTCTGTCCTGACACATCATTCTCGCCTACTTCATTTTCATACATCTTCTCTTGTACACTATTCGGTTGTTGAAGCTTTGCTTGGTTTATCCGGTATGTTCCTCATGCCTTCCAACACTCTCCTCATGTATCTTCTTTATCATCCTCTCCTCGCTGATAGGTACGTTCCACATGACCAAGCAGCTCTGCATTCGTCCCTAATTTATTTATTCATCACTCCGTCGTACATAGATTTTCACACGTGCTCTTAAACGACCGCATCTCCATCACGTTCAGTCTACTTTCGTTTTTTTTTTCCAATTCCAGGCTTCACTTTCATACATTAGCGTTAGCACTAAAACTCCAATATGCTAAATGCGTACAGATGTATTGCGTCGTGTGACAAATTTCTATCGGCAATAATTGCACTCGGAACACCATTCAGTTTATTTCTCTTTTTTACGGAACCATGTTCAGAAAAGTCGTTAACAAATTAAATATGTTTTCATTAAAAATGTATAATGATAATCTCCTCATAATTACGTTATGCTTGCGGTGAGACAGAATGGATGAGCGAGTAAACGATTGTACATATACGTACTATAAATTTTACTTAGTTCAATGTTCAAACGGAGACACGTTCAATACCAAGTTCGCAATAATGGGTTGGCATTGCTTTCATGAATAGAATCGGTGAGATTTGTCCTTGTTTTTGTTGAATGTATGCAGTGTCGTTACTGATGTTTCATGTGACGTCATATCTTTTATATATTTATTTGCTTACAAATTACTAGTTCGATATCCTTGAATGTATTCGTTGTCTGAATCGCCTGAATCCACGAATTGCAATCGAATGCTAGCACGCTCCATATCAATGAATGAATTGCCAAGCGGTGTGCCTGTGTGTTCTTCTAGGGTACCGGCCAGTCGAAAAAGAGACGATATAACGTAACATTAAATCATCTAAAAACCCACACTCGTGACCAACGTTCGGCAGATATGCCAGTAGCTAGGCGCTATTGAATTTGGCCATTGTTTGGCAGCTCGTCAACATGGTGTATTACAATAGTTTAGCATGACGCCAAACTGGCCTATCTAATGCACATTTTTATTCTATTTTCTACTCTATCGCCGAATTGCCGCGAAGCCGCGGCGTGCGTCACAGCACAGGATTGACATAGTTTGCGAATCGCACTTTGTTTATAGGGAGTGTCATGTCTTATGCTATGGCAGGTCAAGTATTCCGCTTTAGTAAAAAATATTTAATAACGTTAGTTGTTGTATTAATTAATTTAATTTAATTATATTCAATTCCGTACGAAAAGTAGGTCACTATAAATTAGTAGCTACAATAGAAAATTTCAATCTTTTGTTATATACCTGCTTGGTATTTTTATATACCACATTTCAATGTGCATGGGATGCCTGTCAGATTAATGGATTAACAGGCTGGAAGCGGATTATGGCCTAGGTAGACTAGGCAACTGCCTAGGGCCTATCGGATCAAAGTTATTTTCTGTTAGTATACCTATGTATTAATACTCTATGTAAACATACTTTAGAAAAACAGGGTATTATTATTTTTCAATCGGCCTAGAGTATCAATTCTCTTAATCCCGCCCTGGTGCTAGGACAAATGAGTGTGGCGTTTTATTATCTTGGCCTACCCCCAGGGTGAAACGTGTAAGTAAATATCAGCAATAATAATAAATAATAATTTATTTTTTTACTGTTTCCGAGATAAGTTTGTAGAGCTCAGAAAACAAGTGTTTTATTTTCACATATGTGCCCATTATTATGAAAATGATGTTTCTTTCGTTTCTAGATATTTAAAGGTTTGCGTTTGAAATGATTTAAAACATATTTTTACATTACACAACATAATGTTTCAAAATTTATTTAGTCTACTAGATTTATAATTTATTTCCACATATGAATGTTGCATGTAGCTTATAAAGAAATAAAAAAATTAAGGTAGAAATGACTTACTCTGTTATCAAAATAAATACACTGAATATATAACGCTTCAAATTTTTCATAATTATCGCGAAATAATTGATAAGCTCATTTTTTTTCTCAATTTCTTGACTTAGACCACTTTCCATAATAATTGGCACATATGTGATTATTATATATTCCATGCATACGTGTGTATACATTTTTTTAAATTATTGTGCTTTACTTACATATTAGTCAAAAGCCCTCTCGTAGTGAAACGTGTTTATTAAAAGCAAATAATATAATCAAATCTCCGATCGCTAGATAATTATTCAATTTTCCCCTTTCGCATTCAATTCGTAGTAAAATTGCACTAGCGTGGGCCACACGCAATCGTCCGATTTGGGCACAATTAGTGGCCTATTGCTGAGACTAGCCGTAAGAATGCCGGTGACGGCGACCGCTCCAGTCATTTATGTTCGTTTCATTTCAATACATGTTCAATTATTTTGCTTACACGAGTTAGATTTACAAGATAGAAAAAAAACACGTACGAATTGAATGAACCCTTGCGAAGATTGTATTGATTTTGCTACCTGTGTAGCTTTTTGCGGATTTAAATGAGTCGGAATCGTTTAGTGCCGCCTCTGTCGTCTCGGCAATGGCGGCAGATAAATCTGTAAGGCGTCTTAACCCTAGATTAGTATCGTTAAAAAATACGACGTGGTTGGTATCGATACGTAAAATTGACGTGTCTGGGTATAAATACATTTGGTACTTGAACATAAATAAGAAACACATTCTTATTGTGAAGTTGTAATTATTCAGAACGGACGGTCTGTGATATTTTTAATACAAATTTAATGTATTAATTAGTAAATTCATTTAGTGCATTTAATTAGAATTAGTTTAGTAAATAATGGAATGACGGATGTATCAATTTGAAAAAGTGTAACATATAGTTCGAAAATTTATCGTCAAAAATAATGTCGTTGTAGCATAGTTCGATAATTCCTGGTTTGGAAAGAGATCCAAGTTCGAGTTCCGGTAGCGCAACAATAATATTTTTCGATAAAATTGATTTTATATGTACATCTTTGTAATTACTACATTTAATTAGTATTTAAAATATCACTGACCTATGTTCTGAATAATTACAACTTCGCAATAAGAATGTGTTCTCCTAATAATAAAAACATTTTTCAATTAAAAAATAAAAATGAAAATACGTTTAAAAAACAATTATTACTTATTACAATCTGTGCAAATTTTCGTTTGGTGCATTCCACAGATGGCTTTTCCACACTTGTAATAAGTGGCCGTCATTTTTTTCTTTGCAAATGGACTAAATCCGCAGTATTTTCGAAGACCTTGTGATTGCGCTTGCGATCCTGGGGCCGAGTATCTTGCTCACCAATATCTTTCAAAATGGACCTACGAAGCTGTACTCAATTTAGGGATATTTAGCCACGTGACTGAACTGTGAGGTGTTGCATAAACAATCGGGGAGAGCACTGCTAGAGTGGGGGAAGCTTCAGAATTGGCAAGTGGGCGAAGCAAATGCTTTTGTTTGAACAAAACGTATAATTTATGCACGATACTAATCTAGGGTTAAGATGATATAAAAGGAAGAAATCTTTAATTTAATTTCTTCTCCACTCTTAAGATCGCGCCGTTAAACCAGTTGATTGAGTGATTCATTACTCTCGTTTAAACGTTCAAGGATCGTAACAAATTGTAAGCAGTCAGCTAGAAATATAAAATACAGGAATCAAGAACATTCCTTGAACTCATTTCAACCCAGCAATTGTGCCGTGTGTATAACACTTAACACAAGCGAGAATGGCGTTATCAATAATCTTTTATTGTTCCTTTATATTTAGCTAAATATGTGCTTAGTCCGCGGTTTAATGAAGTACGAATATGAAGTTAATCTTTAACGCGACCTGCTCCATTTGCCTTGACTGATACGTGCTTGTGATTTCGATCTCTTTTCGGCCTTACAACGGCATACATAAAGTAAATCAAAGTAAGGCAAGAGTCCTGTTTAAAATTTTCAATCTGTATCACGAAGGCCGCCTTTGGGCTGAGCGTGATCCGACTGCGCCACGTGGGCTGAATAACATTCTCTGCCTCCGGCTCTGAGGGCAGCAGGTGAACTAGAACCCGCCCGCTTAGTATTACATCACAACTCCCTTAAGCCAAGGTAGGGTTTTATTTTGAATGTATTCACTTCGCGTTTTGACTGCCATTTGTCTGTAAAGGAATTTTAATTTCGTTCTGTTGACTTTATATTTTTTAATGAAATGTACATTAACATACCAAATACAAACCGTTTTCCGCCCTAGTAACTTAAGTGAAGATGATGTTTTCAAATTTTTTAAAACCATACCTATCAATTGGCCGCCCGTGTGCCACACACGTTGGGGGCAGTATTTTGTTAGGCCGGCATTTTGAAACTTGGCCGAGGGCGGCTTTTTATCAAGAAACGTTCTGAACACTAGTGTTGACTATAAATTACTGCTTTATTAGGAAATAACTATAATGTTATTTATTGGATTTGCTTTCTTGGATTGTTTATACATGGATTATTTTTATTATTGTTTTGCAACTTGGAATTTTGTTTTTCAATTTTTATAGTTTTCGCCTTCTCCGCCTGTGCGTAACGCCAGCGCTGGTGATCCAGAATTAGAGGGGAACATTACTGATTAGTAGTCGCGTAATAAATTATTCTTTTCGACACTCGGCTGCTTTATGTAACGCTTGTTTATTGAAAATATTTAAATAAAATTGTTTTCTTCGGAGGCTTTCAGATTAAAATGCGTCCCGAAACCACGTTAAAAATAACGCATTAGGAAGTTTGGTAATAATTCGTAACATTGGAAAGTTCGAGAATAGGGGTATTATATACAGGGTGTAACAGACCTACCCAGTCCACGATATTTTATGGGTGTATTGAACATTTTCGACTCAAAATTTAGTCAGGTATCCATCCATAAAATACTGTGGACAAGGTCTGTTGTGCACTCTGTATAAGAACATTGTTACAGATACCCTTATCGATATTATTTTACAAATACAAGAACTTGTGATAAAAGGTAGCGCACATGTGTCGTGTCATCGCCGGAACGGTGCATTACGTACGTGACACGGACTGTGGGCGCGCACCGATTACGATTGGTCATAAATCGTCTAGTATAGCCGTCCTAGCAATAATCGATTGTCGATAGCCGATGGATTTCTGATAGTTTATGTTTAAATTATAAATATATTAATTTTTATACATACAAATATATTATTGACAGACAACCTCCTATAATGATTTGAATTATTATAGTAGTAAGAATCCAATGGTATTTATTGCCCAGCCATTGGCGAGTGTCAGAATGCTCAGATTAAAATATAAATGAAAGGTAATCGAGGTCTTCTTTCAACGTCCAAATTAAAGGCTAATGCGACGGTCGTGGAATCAAACCCCGAGCCAAAATTTTATTATTATGAATAAAATGCTCGAAGCAACAGCTAAATTAAACGAAAATGTTAATTCCGAAAGTTTCGGGATTATACGTTTGTACTAATCCCGGGATAAATAGCGTCAATTTAGGCCAGGATTCCGGGACTGGATTCTCTAGTCATGAATGAATTATAGTTAAAGACGAGACCTCCCAGAGTGTCAGAGACGTTTGCTCATACAAGAGAGATAAATATTTAGTAGATTTTTTTTTATCTTAAAGGCTTTTGAGGTTAGCTACATTTACTATAAATAATGTATAATATATGTATCTCTCGTGTTTTTCTAGCCCACCATCTTCAACGGTCGGTGTTCACGCTTGATTCGGTCCCTATTAATACCGTACGCAGTTCGTCGCACTTTCTGATAAATAGAATGGTAAATTTACCATCTGGATCTGGAATGTAAAATTTAATCGTTTTTTCGTCAATTTTATTCTGGTCCATCCACACATAATTTAGATGTTTATAGCAGTCTTGACATTTACTATTCGTGCTACTGGTACATCAATTGGTCACTTTTACTCTTTTTCACTCTAGTTGATTATAGTTCGTAAATATTTATTTTAGTTTTTCCTCCAGCCGCGCTTCAATCTATCCAGCAAGATGTTGTTTGCCTTGGAATATGAATTAATTAAACATATTAATCAATATTTATTATTTGTCATTTAGCTGCTGAATAATCTACTATTTTAATTGGATCATATAAATGACAATAAATTAATTCTACTGTGGTACTCGCCGTTGACCTCACGTCTTGCTGTTGTTCATCAAACAGTCTCAGGTATAATGGATCTTTGCTATGCGAGCCTTATTGAGAACGGCTTTAATGCGGTTATGATTTTCGATGACAAAATATACGTATTTTATTTTCCAGCAGTTAAATTCGCAGTAACAAAGAGAAATTGGTAAAGTATATTTAATATTTAAATAGGGTAATTGAACTTTATCATTTTTTTTGTTGTTGTTAGTAAAAATGTTTTGCATTCCTGGGCGTGAACAGCGACACGTTCCAACACGTATTGTGCCTTTTAATACACACCACGCTTCAAAGTGGAATTAAAATAAATTAAGATGCGATCAGCGTTGCTTAGCAGAGGAGACACTGTCATCATATTGATGTTTGCCTCTGTAGCAAAGAGATCTAAGTAGTGTGTATTTTTATTCACAATTACAATTAGCACATCATCACTTGAGAATGTAATGCCGACCGATAAATCAACAAAGTTAAACAGTCCGCTTATATCGGGAGCGGCGTCGTGCTTAGCGTGCACGTAGAGATATTAAAAATACGTAGACTGAACCAAACTCAACCAATATTAGAATATTTTTTTTTTGCGTAATTGAGACTATTTCATCAATAGCTGCTCGGATATTGACCTTAAGTGCTTGACTCGTTCGTAGAGCATTACCATTAGCGTAGATCTTATCTTTCATATAACCCCAAAAAAAAGTCTAGAGCCGTTAAATCGCACGATCAAGACTACCAATTGATGTCTGTCACCGAAACGTGAAATGAAGTCTGAAGACTGAATGCAGTGCAAATGAGATCACTTAGGCGTATATGTGGCAGATCCATTTATGACAGAGTAAAGAATGAATAAATAAGGAAAGATTAAGAAAGGATCACTTGGTGGTTTGGTCATGTGGAACGGATGAATGAGGAGAGAATGGTAAGAAAGATATATGGCGCAAGTGTCGATGGTACCAGAAATAGAGGACGTCCGAGAAAGACTTGGCACTATCAGGTAAACCAGATAATGAAGGATGGTTCTGTTAGAAGCCTCAACAATCGGCGAGCTTGTATGAGAAGATGTATGAATGTGGATGAGGCGAGAATTGTGTGTCGGAACAGAGGAGTGTGACGCTCTACCCTCTCTGTCTACCCACGTGGAGAAATGGCGTGACGGTAAGTAAGTAATTAAGAAAAAAATAACGATATTTAAAATAACGGTTGAGTTTGGATCACCCTTTAGGATAATTGATATCTAATAAGTATTTCACTTGTTATCCCGCGCACCCAGCCAGTACATATATTAATTTGTGTAATAATATTTTGATGATAGTCAATTGCAAGAGCTTCAAGTCGTGATGCAACCATTACAGTTGCAGCTTTCTTCATTTTGAACGGCCTTGTGCTGCACGGCTGGATCCGTTGCAAAACGCGTATTTACATCATACAAGTTTTTTTTATCTGATACAAAATATCACACGGATTCTTTACGCGGGAATCATAATATTACGAAATACAATGTCCAGCTTTAACCTCTTTGGAGCATCGTAAAATATCATGTCATAATTAAAATGCAATCTTCGAAACTCGGTACTAATTGATGAAACTTTCACCAACGATAGAATCTCGTAAGCTTCACTTAGTTTCTTAACATAACGAGTTCATATTAATTTTATACATAATCCCGGCATACCTTACATATATTAATTTTCTGTGTAACGGATGTCGGATCCGGAATTTTAATAGCATTGATTGAATATGTTCCCTTAATTCTCGGTTTATTGTCACGTTTCCTGTTTTTAACGTGCGTAGAATTATTATGAAATCGACGTAAAGTGTGTGCTGCTTTCCCATGTGTAATAAAACCAAAAATTCTAGTAAAATCACTATCAATTCTTTAATACTCTGGTTTTTAAATACACCTTCTTAGTCTTAATATCATGATGAATCACATAACTCTAAACAGTCATCTACCAGTACATCATAATATCCATCTATTTAACCTCAAAATACTCTTCATACATCTGTAATAGATTCGACATTCGACGATTCAAACTTCGGCAAATTCTTTATTTTTGATTTACATATGGGCGAATAGAATACATAAATGAAGTATACTTTACAAAAAGTCGAACCACGAGTGTTTTTTCAATACTTTGGGGCTTTTACCAAATAAAATCTACCTACGAATAACTTAAGTGAATTTTAAATTTCAATTTATAAATGTAACAACGTTCTTTCTGTTATATTACTTAGTAACTTTAATCTCTGGGGTTTTATTTTTTGCCGACCTTTATTGGAGATATATTTCCCTTTTAATATTAAATTTTATTTATCAAGAAAAAGTAAAAAAATATTTTGTCACGAACAGCTGAAGAAAAGGCTCAGGAGATGTGTGGTAAATCCATAGGGAAAATTTTGATCATTTTTATTATTTTTAATAAGCTTTTCAAACAATAAAGAAATGATGTAACAAATAGCAATCATACATATATTGAAAGTACAATGCGAAGTAGAAATGTTTTACAATTATTGTGATAAAAAAAAATTAAAACATATTATTAGTTAGACAGTTATGTATGATAATATTTAATAAATGAAAGGGGGTGGATTGACTTACATCATTTTTATCATTGTGTTCGAGCTCGTCCGAGTTACAACATAATATACGTACGTTTGTTAATTCGATGAAATTGATTTTTCTTGAGGTATTTATAATGATGGCTGATAGTCGTCGAATAACCCAGAAAATATCGTCATCAGATTAAAAATATGGTACTTAATTATGAATTTTTAAAACATAATTTTCGTATCACTAGATAAATTTCGTATAATTTTTGTAATGTCCCTGCCAAACTGCAAAGCAGTTTTTTTTGTATTATCACAATGCCATTTTTTTTTTTACTGCTTACATTAATGTTAATTAATTCGACATTCTAGCTTAAATTATTCTGGAAACTCATTAAATTTGAAATATTAATTATTTTTATAACGTTCGCTCGCTTAGCACAAATCGCTAAGCGAATAATATTCGGCCGAGGCTTTCTTTAAGAGTGTAACAAGGGAATTAATTTTCTCATTTATTCTTTTCATCCAGGTCGTTATGATGTATGAGTTTAATTTTGGATTGCGTAAGTAATAAATTCCAACACATTTTAAAAATAATTATTTAAACAAAAATCATCGTAAAGATTAATACATTAGAATGTTTAGGCATTATTTACCCCGTATATGTTTAAATTCTAGTTAACATCTGGTTTCTTAATCAAATAGCCTGCTCTAAACAAAATTGCTAATTTTGCTTTGAAAATTAAATTAGTCATTCAACAATGCCAATAAAATGGTTTTAAATTGCTTCTTATCATTCGTCTTTACATCGTTTACGGAACTAAGCCTTTAATTTCAGCCATTATATTTAAATGTAGCTATTTAAGTTTGTTTTCTATTAAAATTTAAAGTTTTAATTGAAACCATTATTTTTAATGATTTATTTATGAATTAGAAATTATTTTTTCTTGATATTCTTGTCATCGTATATTCCAGTGGCGTAGCAACAAATTGCCGGGCCTTGGGAAAATGCGTACACCAGCCCCTAATACGCGTCGTTTCACGTTATTTCATTTGAAAAATGTATTTATTTATAAATATAAACTACTTTTAAAATTGTTACCGTTATGTACAAATAGCTGTCACCTCTACTGGACCTCCTAAAACTTATTTGATAGACATTAATACTTTGTTAAAACTATTAGATTTATTTTCTATTTGAATTAGAGATATAATTTATTCGTCACTAAGATTTTTAAACGTACGCTGTAATTGTTACAATTGTTGAACGTGTTCAGTGATTTCGGGCCCCCTGGTGCCTGGGCCCCCCGGCTGGCTGCCCGGGCGGTAACTACGTCACTGTCTCATTCTGTCTCTTAGGTTCATCTTCGTGTTCGTATCGCAGTGGCGTATATAGCAGTATATAGCAGTGGCGTAATGAGAGTTCCCCCTCACCAAAATTTTAAACTGTCCGGCATGTAAAGCACGCGTGATAATGTTGCTTCTTCCCCCCACCCCCTCCTGTATCTTCTGACCACTCCACTGTGATGGTAATGCGACTAGAAACGATACGTTTAGTACACACGCAACCGTGCTACGGAGAGTTATCTGCATGCATTTTATATGCAGTAATTTACAGGATGCAGTCGACACTATCGCTTCATGGCTGGAAGAAGAATAAGAATGTGTTATTAGCTTGTTCGATTCCAACAGTGACGGACCGAGTGAGCATTCAAAGGGAAAGGCTAAACCAAAAATGGTGACATTCTATAATTTGACCAAAGGGGCCGTTGATATAGTTGATGATATGAAAGGTGCATATTCAACTACAAGGAAGAGTAACGGAAGGCCTTTTGCTATATTGCTACATTGCTGGTATCAATGGACTAATAATATTCGCTAGCAATTCTGGATTTAGTTAACCGCTGGGTATTTTTATTTTTTTTCCAATTCCCTAGTCTACGATACTCTGAGTACTCTACATGCCAAATCTACTGCTACAAGTGCATCAGCGCTAATCGCTTTGACACTTTTACTAACTACATACATGAATTGGAAGGGTAAAAATTATGATAAAAAATCCTCTAGACAATTTACTGGAAGTTAAGGAGCTAAGTATGCAGTTGATAAAACCACACATAGGTGAATGATCATTCTTAATTTACCGTCAGATCTTTGCCAGAGAATGGAGAAAATTGTTGGCATTAGTCAGTGCCTAGATAATCAACACAATCTTTATGGAATATGTTCGTTATGCCAGCGAAAAAAAAATCTGATATATTAAAAAATGGTGTAATTTTTGTGAAAAACCACTGCATCGAATATGTATTTGTGTTCGACATGTTTTGAAGAATTCAACGAATAGTAGAAAAATGTATATGTTAAAATGTTTAAGACTTGTGACGATGGAGTGTTTCATTTATCACACGAAATAAAAATAATTCTAGATACAGCAATTGTAACAAAATGATGTCCAACTAAAGAAGCATGAGATAAATACTGTACTGTGCCATTAATGGTGCAGGTTGTGGTGATGCCACTTCTACCGGGTTTAAAGGCACAACTTTTGATTTTCATACGCGTGGTAGTTAGTGACGATATTGTTTTAGTAAAAATATTGGAAAACGCTGCTCTAATCAGTCGCTCGACAAGCTCTTGTGGTACCACCAATTGAAGTCAAGAGCGTCAGCCAGATAAATGGTTTCGTTTTCTGTGACCCCTCTCTCGCAACAATGAATTATTGGTCTTGTGGTCAGCGTACATGTTGTGAATGAGACGTCTTTTCCGCTCTGGATGATGACATGGTCTGCATTAAGTACACCTATGTTATTTGATTTTCACGGCCGTTCAGAATCTTCTTGTGTATAGTTTTATGGGACAATCTGCCGTATATATCTGATCTTTCTGATTAGGGCTGATTATGGACCCTGCAATGGGATCCGAAACGTCAGATATACACGGCAGATTAGCCCAGAAAACTATACACAGAAGTACCTATGTTGGTGTGAATTAGTTTATTTTACGCTCTGTGCCCTACATGCCTGCTGAAATGTGGTCCAAATCAATGGCTACTATTAGACAAATACCTTTCTAACAGAAAGCCTACCAAATAATAATAAATTCGGATAATTTACACAGCACCACTTTCGTAAAAATTTCACTAGGTACTTTAAACATAAACTCTAGTCCTAAAGTAAAATAGTCTTTTTTTTTTAAAATAAAAATGTCATGTGAACTTATGAATACGATTTTTTGAAAATATTTGTTTTGTTTTTTAAAAAAAATAAAGTCTCTGATATACTATTTATTATTACGGAAGGCAAAGAGTTCCACACTTTTAGGCCTGCTATAGCAATACGAAGAAAAGGGGATCACTTCTTCATCACTTTCATCACTTCACATCAGATCACTTCTTTCTGCTAACTGAAGTAGAATATGACGGCGGCCATTCAAGTTGTCTATGATGCAGAGCCCCTAAAGAAAGATATGGATATGTCGCCATAATTGACTTTTTTTTCTTTCTTTAACATTTTCCCTTTTTCTTCGTATTCTATTTCGCCTTTCCACTTGCGGCGTACCTTTCTATTTAAGATGACGGTAAATAATATTATCCATTCCTTTTCGATACTTTTTCTAAAATTCCTACGATAATATTTAGTATTTGTTATATCTAAACTAACAGTTGTTTCTAATTAGATCGTTATATTTATTAGTTATTTTTCTTAACAAGATCACTGTTCTGTTTTTCGTGTTCAAATGTCTCGGTTCGGGTGCTCTATTTTTAATGTTTTTTTATTATCTCATTAAACTTAAACGGTATGTTTAAAAAATCATCAAATTACAATCTTTTTCATCTCATTTGTGATGAAAAACTGACTCCCGTGCGGTTAGAAATATCGCGGTTGTAAAAATGCGGTTTATTCCTTTCCAGAATTACCTGTTAACAAAGCGTTAACGACGTTTTCTTTGTAATACACATTGAAATTGAAAAATACATTAATTTTTGCTCGTATTATTCTTTTGTCTAAATATCTAAACATTAATTATTGCTTGTAATACAAATTTGATTTCAAAATGTCCTGTTCATTTTATCTTGTTGTTCCTTGTTTATTTCAAATTATTAGATTCTGCGTATTTCTCGATTTCCATATTGTTCCCAATTGAATCTGTATTTTCTCGGATCTCCTGAATATTTGTCCTGACTGGATAGTCTGACAGATATACAGTTGATTATAAATGGTGCACTCAGTGTTCCCCGTGAAATCTGCGCATCATTCTAACAAGATAAATAAACATCGGAACATCGTCATAAATTTCTCTGAAAGATTTATAAAGCTTCACAACGAATTATTACCAAGATTTATTGCACGGGTGTCTTGACCCTGGACAATAATAATCGGTCCTCAAATCCATGTGGCTTTCATGCGCTTGGGTCTTTGTTAAAAATATAATATTTTTGGCGTACGATACCCAATATGGTTTATTGGCAACACCTGATCACCAACATTTTCTGTTTTTTTTAGGCTTGCAGTGCGCTAACAAAGACTGTTAAAACTCGCAACTTATAAATATTTTAGCTGAAAACCGCCCCTAAAATATTCAGTCGTCTTAACAGTTAAAATCGCGTATAAATATTTTAATTCGAATAGCAAGTAAAAAAATGTTTTTTTTTTTCAAGATCATTGGGTGTATGAATTCGGAATGATAATATATATTCATCTGATGGCTAAAAACCCTCGTTGAAAGTGCACATCCTCTGTGCCTTTGTCTATTGAATATCGACGCGATGGTATACATATGCAATTATGTACATACCATTATGTCTTATCAGTTTTTTGTGGTCAGCCGCTTTGAATTACGCTGACCTCTACAACTGTACTCGCGTTTATCTCATTCATATCGTGTATTGGGGAGACTGGGCGCTCGTCATGTAAATATTCCTCGGAGTGTTGAATTTCATGCTTCTTGAATTTATTTCAAGTACCTACAACGATCTATACCGACTGTAAACCAGACAGAAGCTTTAAAATGGATTTAATCAAAACTACCTTAGTTGTGTATTTTCATAAACACCTTCAATTGAAATATACTTTTTAAAGTATTGTTTAAAGAATTTTTTTTATTTATAAGATTCGTTGCTTTTGTTGATAGGTAATGGAGAAGATAATATTTTTTTATGTTTATTTCACGAGGTGTACAAAAATACAGTACATATCGTCTATCTCACTAGATTTGACCCATGTCGGCATGTTAATTAAGTAGGTACTTATTGTATCTATTTTTATTTTAAATATGTAAAGATAATATTCATAATTTTAAAATCTTGCATTATCAATGGAGGCTATACTAGACTAAAAAAAGTATCAAGGGTGCGCTTTCAAAAAATAATTAATGTTTTCGCGTTTTTATTATTCATTATCAGAAATTATATACTAGATTTGACTTTTTTTTTTACTATTACTTAGATATGACCTTTACACTGATGTGAAACTAATAATCTGAATGTTATTTGCCATAATTAATAAAATATAAGCATTATAAGAAAGACGGCGACCATCAAATTTATTTTACTCGTGCCACAAAATTGCCTTAATATAGAAAATTCTCGCATATACGATATATATTTTATTATAATCTTGAAACCAAGATTACGGAGACAAATCTGCGTTGAATCAATTTAGCAAAATGTTCAAAATTAATAGTTATACACCATTTTAATCTCATTTTAACACCATTACACTGGGTCGAGATCGGTTACAAACGCGACAAGCGAAAAATAATTTCCCATTAAACAGTAGTTATTAGTTGCACTTATTCATAGTGAGTGGGAGATGACTGCTTTGCCTCCGTTCCGCTTCGCTGCGCACAAACCGCACCTCGTTATTTCTGCGCATCCTCGCCCGCAAGTTCAAGTTGAGTTTGCACCGTTGTATCTCTCCGATACATTCCGTTTTTATTGTTCACGGTCGCCGGCCCCTGTCAAGCCAGCGCTGGCGCTGACGCTGGCGCGTCACAATTGGCGGGAGGAGCGATCACCGTGCGCGTCGCAAAAACTACAAAAAAATTCTAATCAGATCAGCAAACTAATATAGATAGCACAAGCTGCTCCTTTATCGTTCTTCTATTTTATGTTGATGTTCCAAATATTCAGAATACGGAATCATCCCGTCACTGTCGTTTTCACAATTGAATGTTAATGGCGTTGTATTTAGCTTGCGTCAGTGAGTTTATTAGCAAATGATTACGATTTATTATTTAATCGATTCTCGTGTTTTGAATTTCAATTGTATGTCATTTGTGGGACAAATTATATATCAATTTTAAATGAAATCACAATTTGCAATTTTATTCTCTTTTCTTGAAAACATAGATATCTCGTCAAAAAGGTAAGACAGATCAAAATCAGACGACATTATATAGGTTATCTTAAATCTATTCGATAGATAGGTTGTTTTCTGTGTATCTCTCTAAGTGATATCATTTTTTTTATATTGTTGTTTAGCGGTTCACAATGGAGTCCTGGTACCGACACTGATGTATGAAAGTGACAGAAGAGGAACGAAAGCAGACTGAATGCAGCAGAAATGAGAAGAAGTTAGAAGCCTCAATAATCGTCGAGCTTGTATGAGAAGATGTATGAATGTGGATGAGGCGAGAATTGTGAGTCAGGATAGAAGAGTGTGGCGCTCTATCCTCTCTGCCTATCCCCGCGGGGAAACGGCGTGATGGTAAGTAAGTTGTTTATGGCAATATTACATTCAATCCAATTGTTAATCATTAATCCTTAAACATTTTGTGTTCTGTAAGTTTCTATTTAACTTTTTTTACGTAGGTATAACTAAGAATTGCATACGAAATTTCGAAATTTTAAGAATTCCGAAATTCGTTCTCATAAATATACTTTAGAATTCTGAAGATTTCATGGCGAATTCCTAATTATAAATATATAAAAATAAAATATTGTTATGATCACAGAGAAAGGCTACACAATAAGTAATCGCAGAACAATAGGGGTGTTCCGAAGAGATCGTTCTTAGAAAGCGACGTAGAGAGATAACGTCTTCATGAAAGGAACCGATGCACTCGGCCGGCACTTAAACAGACAAAAGATAGCGGTTCCATCAGAGATGTCCGGAAACTGGCGGATCAGTATTGATATTTTTTTTGTCGAGAGCGGGTAGTGCGGTGTGTAGTGTGTATTTAGTTATTCTGCCTTACTTTTTTGTTAAATTGTCGATACTTTTTAACAAGGTAAATTAGAGCAGTTTTAATTTATTACCGTTGTTTTATATATATTTTACCTTGATTATCCGAACTAATTTGGACCATGGGTAGTCCGGATAATATAACGTATGAACGCGGGACTTCTTAAACTCATATCATTAGCAAATGACCACAATCCATGTGAAAGTGTTATAGGGTCTTCCATTCAAATTAATCCTCAAGAAATTTATTAAACAGTTTATTTTTAGTTGAAATAAAATTTATACAATAAATAATAATGAATTTATTCTCTTAAAAATGCTGTTTTTTATTATTAGTATTGACCAAAAAATAACAATCCCTAGGTATAACGGTAAATACCTATGCTTCTTCATAAACTCAAGTCCATTCTGTATTGTATTCACACTCTAACTTTTATAATTATCCAACTTTCGAGACATCATTCAGTTATCAATTGCATAGCTTTACGTTAAGTTTCCTTCCAAGAAAATTCAGCGGTATTGTATAAGTTTTACCGAGTTTCCATTGAAAATTGTTAGTAAGTTATTTTATTGATACAAATGTACTACATAATATGTACCTCTTAAGGTTCTCATTCATCGTATTTATCAAGATTTAAAACTTTTTCCACGCAAAATAGCGCAGGTTTCATAATATAATTCGGTATCTGGAAATCGTTTTCACGAGGTTATATTTTTCTTAAAATATTTTTTATTTTAATACAAATTAAATTAATCAACTACAAATTAATGTTTTTTTCTGTATATCTTTCTAGTTGACTAATTTAATTTATTTTAAAATACCACAGAATTACATTCTGAAAATGCAACTTCACAACTAAAATGTGTTCTCTTTAAAAGTGTTTTTTATTTAATTATTTAATTTCAGTTCCCAATATTTGTTTGATTTACGTGTTATTTTAATTCTAGACCATTAACACGTGTCATGCATGCTTTTACAGTTTTTAATATAGAATAGGCTTTTTCAGAGTAAAATTTATCACGAAAACTGCGCTATAAGAATATATCACACCCATAAAGTGTCTAATGAATTAAGTATTAATAAAAATAACAAGCTAATAAAAATGTGTTTCCCTTTTAACATCTTGAGTGGTGGACCGGAGGCTCCCCCAGAATATTAAGAATAGCGTTTTTGAAATAGAATTTGTAACATTTAATAGGAGGTTCGCGCGGGCGCACTATAATACATATATATTTACGTTGTTACGGGTATTTAGTAGTATTATGTGTATGAAATATGTACAAAGAAAAATAAATTTATATGTATGGTTTGTATTTGTACAAGTATCTGAGACTTTTTTTTTTTTTTTACTTACGTTTCTGAGGTGTTACAAAATTGTAATATTTTATAATAATAATTACAGCGCACTTCTCATTTTATACACTTATGTGAAAATAATGTAACATATTATTATTAATCAGAATATGTAAATTATTATCAATAACTGCGCTATTGGGGCGATATTTTACAATTTCGGTCGTTTTCAGTTTTCAGAATTTCAGAACATTTATTTTATTATATTAATGTTACGTATTCAACAGAGGTCTCATTCGCACAATGTAATAAAAGTACATCAATCAAACGTTGCCGAATATATTTGTGCGCATTAACACCGGACATTCAAACCACATCGTGAAATTTCTCCGTCTCTAATATATTTGAACACAGCATTCTGTAAAACTTTTCCAAAGAAAAGTGTGCGATCAAAAGCGAATAAGTGATGAGCTCAAAATCACGAACCGTGAACCAATCGCTGATATCTTTTGAGTCACACTCACTACCTGTGAATATCATAATTCGTGATTCATTTATTATATTTATATTCGGTTGTGAACTGGGATTCGGGGCATGTGCATATGAAATGAAAATATTCATGAAGGAATGACGTTGTAATTCGTGATATGCGCCGTCTAATAGATTTTGCCAAAACGTTTTATACATTTGACCCGAAAAATAAACATACATTTTTTTAAGGGTTTTTATTATTTTTGTGATGATATATGTATATTAATTATATGTATATCTTAAAATACGCTCAAAATTCTTTATTTTTATTTATTTCGCGTATTGTGATATCCAGAGGCGTGCAGCGCATACAAGCAAAAAAGCTGTGCATTACTAAAAATTCTGGGAAACAAATATAAATGAAATAACCTATAATATGGATTGTGAACATATATTTACGGATCTATTACAATTAGCGCCATCTGTGTACCAGTATATACAATTGATTAGTTCTAAAAACTACCATGACAACGTACCCATGGCGCTCTTATGCATTCGCCGCCTTAAACTACTGAATTGGTTATTTACTAAATTGAATTTTTTTTTCAGTTGATCCGTTTAGTATGGAGTCGTTAGCTATGCTGTTTTTTAACAGAATAACGTTAGAAAGGCTTACAACTGCGTGCAAAACATTGAAGTGTCTACTTCCCGTTACCTATGCTGTTTTTTTAACAGAATAACCTTAGAAAGGCTTATAACTGCGTGCAAAACATTGAAGTGTCTACTTCCTCTTTTACTAATTCGCGAATTTTACTATCTTACTGTTTTTAATATTTCATAGCCGTTTTTTGCGTTCGAGGTGCATTTGATGCATGATTATTATTTCGTTTAGTTATTACGTGAATGATGTTCAAACAATAAAAGAATCATGTTCAGTCATAAGAAATGTTGTTAAAAACGTCCATACCTTTTTTATACTCATTTTTATATGGATAAGAAGGTATTATTTTACGTTAAAACTTAAACTTTATAAACACTATTAATAGTACTCTAAAATTACAAATATATACATGATAGGGTCGTATAAACGATGGATTTATTTTGTCTAAAGACGTTGGTTAAACGAATGTTCATAATCCTTATGTACAACATATATTGTTGTACATATATTATATATGATTATATAATATCATTGGTAACAGCTTAACCTAAATCTATACCTACTGCACGCCACTGGTGATATCGTGCGTTCGTAATAAAATTGATCACAGTTTTCAATTACTAATGTTATCGGATATTAATCGCAATCACACCAGCGTGTCCAAGAGTAGCATTTTTCTCATCACTACTTAGAATGGTGTCTCTGTTGTTCGTACCTATCTACACGCTTTTTAGTCGGGCGTCAAGTCAATCGTACAATTTCACCGCGATACCAAATCTGTTTCAAATGTCGGATGCCACTCGCTTCCATTTGCGCCAGAGCGTTGATTTATTCCAGTTGTGCAATTATTTGATAATTAGTAAAGCCATCATGTTCTGATTGCTTCTAAACCAGCGGCGTCCGTTTCCCGATGTCCAAGCGATGAGTATAGTTATTTGGTATTCCGCGGAGCAGACCGAAGCGAGCTCCTCGCCCACACTTCCGCTGTCTGTTTGACCGACCGCGGCTAAGGCGTGCCGATTTGGATCCATTGTTTGAATAGAATGATGTATCATATTTATAGCCAGTAATTTTTGGTGCATCGCACCGCGGTCGGTACGGTACGTGTGATCCGTTGTCAGCTCGTAACGTGGTCACCTTTTTACATGTGTAAAACCTGATGCGCGCAGAGCAAAGAAAAATCATCATACGTGATTTTATTCGACACATTTTTTTAAAGGTTGACTTAATTAATGTATTATATTAACAATAATGATTATATACTTTTTTATTTTATAGTGACGCGTAGTAACGTACATTTTTATCGATTTATTTATTTTTTTGAGTCGGCGTGACATCAATTTAGGGCCGGTTACTAAAGTGCAAAAAATTGCGAAAACGGGTCGTTTGATCGTTGGTAAAAAATATTTACTTCTCGATAGTACATCCGTTAAATATGTCGGACTCTTCACAGCTGTTCCAAACGTCATCTGACACATTGATACTTTGAAAATCGCTGTATACGACAATTGATCATTCAATATCCCGCTATTTTAGTGATGTTAGTTCGTCCGACGATCTCGTTGTTTAATATATTAATGTCTACATTAGTACATAATCCGAATAAATTTCACCGCCAAAGTGGCAGATTTCGAACGCTGATGTGAAAAAATCCATAGATAAAGATTATCTGCTTATGCTATGCTTTTGCAATAGTAAATTTGACATTCAAACAACCCGCAAACAACGGCGTTATTAAAAAGTTACCATAGTAAAAATTTACTACTGATCTCACAACCGGCTCTTAAACTTTCGCGGCAAACTCCCAAGAAATTGTACTTTCATCTGTGCCTGCAATATTATATCGACAAATTTTTCTCGTCATTAAATGTGCACATGTTTTACAGTGTTGACGCAAAAAGGTCACAATCGTTAATTTATTGGATATTTTATTATTTCTTGATCATATTATAAATGATAGACGCCGTCCGCTGACAATACTTCAGGTGCGCGGCCTATCGCTAAGTGTACTGGTGCTGGTGTGAAATAGTCAACACATTAGTTGATCATTAAAAAATTGTTTTTCACTAGTTGGTTTATGAATCTATTTGACTTTTAACCAAATTAATACGATTTCTCGCACACATTCCACCATTGTTCATCTCTTGATCTTATGCTTGTGTAATAAACTGTATTTGTTTCCGTCATTTCATCACTATAAACTCTCCGTTCTCCCACTGTTCCTGCAATCTTCTCGTCCTCGACTTGTAATGAATTCCGTTTGCCTCATTTTCCTTCTGCTTCCTTCTACTTCCTTTCTACCATCGAGAGATGCCGAAACCCTGATTCCATGAACTTTTTGACTCATGATTAATAATTATTATTATTCCTGTTTGTCCAGGGGCGGGGGTTGCGGGTAGATGATATTCTAAAACAGCAGGAATTTATGGTGAGTTTCAGATAAAACAAACAACATTTTATAGAATGTGCGCACCTGTGTTCTTACATTAAGTCGCTCGAGGCATGATGGCGTGATATTGTGTGCACGTCCACAATACGACACGCTAAAACATATCTAATAAATTTGCAATTTCGTTCTTGTTATCGAGTAGACATGCGCAGCATCTCTGTTCATGGATAATGCTTAACAATTGCAGCTAACTCACAAGGCGTGACAAATGCAACACGTGTGTTGTAATTCAAAACTGAAATATGTTATGAGATTCTGCTTAAAAATTTTAACACTGATATTAAGTTACATTAATTAATCTCTTGCTACTTATGTTTGTGTGTTTTGTTTTGTTTGGTAATTGCATGTAAAGCATGACTAAATGTTATTCGTTTTAATAGATCATATTTCAAATACCTGCCTCGTATTATAGCGGTAATGTGATCGCTGTCTGCTGCATCTATTCAATACAAGGAGAAAAATTTGTTTGCACGTTTTTAATTATATTTTTTTATGTTGATTTTAAATTAATTGTTATTTCTTTTCTGTGTCATATTTTTTGTTGTTGTCTTGTATTATGCAAATTATATATTACAAAAGTTTAGTTTGAAAATATTAAAACTTTTTCGCGTATCAGATCTTATCTTTGCTCAGTATAATATTTTCCACCGATAAGAAAGTCCACTAAAATACAAAATTGGCGTAATTCTGAAACTTTCGCTGCTCCGTAATCTTAAAAAATCGCAAAATATTACTTTGAAAAATATTTTATTAATAGCTGCTTTTTTCGAAGTTTCGCCGGATTAGTCGACGAACTGCTGCCGGTATAGTAGTAGGGTACATACATTGTTATTTTTATTTATTTTGTGTACTTGATTTATGTGGAAGTATTTCAATATTGCATATTTTACAAAATCTTTTACAATTTACTATCGTTGATTTTTCACGATATAGGTACTAATTTTTTTACAGTACCTTTTTAATTATGGTAATGGAAACGAAATAAAATAGTAAATTTTATATTATTTCCACTGTAATGTCATGTTTTAAGCATAAACATAATTGATTTTCCAATTCGTGATTAAAACCGTTTCATTTTAATATTTCACACAAATTTGGCGCAGCACGTCGCATCCCAGGATCAAATTCGCTTTTAATGATTTTTTTTTTTTGACAGCGTTGCAAATCCACAAATTTTATAAATTATTTTTCTGTTTACGTATTTGAATTATTCAGTTGATGTATTAGTTCGTTCAAAATATAAAAATAAATTTTATATAAATATTTTATAAATATTCAATAAAACAATGCTACGGCATTAAAGTTACACTGTTTTTTTTTTTCCAAAATCACTCATCCCTTGGAAAACAAAAACACTACGAACTAAATACATCAACCAAATAATTCACATTATGTAATTAACATATGATCATTAATAACTAAATCTTTGTACAAATCCAATGAAGAATTTTTTTAGGCTGAATTTTATTAAATTTTTGAATTTAATAATTTAATAAAAATGAATTGATAATTCTGGCGTCTGCCATCAGTTTACTCAAAGGTATTTGAGATTCTGTAAAAATAAGGTAGATGGCTCTGTCAAATGATGGAACGATTAAATGTATTAATATCAAAAAGGTAACATATAGGGTCGAAAATTGTCGCTAAAAATAATGTCGCTCTAGCTTAGTTGGATAAAGCACCTTCCCCGGTTAGGAAAGAGATCCAGGTTCGAATCCCGGTGGCGCAACAACAATATTTTTCGATAAAATTGATTTTATATGTATATCTTTATAATTAATATATTTAATTCATATTTGAATTTTATTATTACTGTACATAATTATAAGATCATGTAAAGTGTTGTCCTATGAATGTAATCCCTGATAGATGACCATACAGTGGTCATCGACAGGGCCGCGGATAGGCCACCGATGGTGCGGCGAATTATAAATAATTCTGACTCAATATTTCAGTCTGACTCTAAAATTGGATATTCATTAGACTGTGCTCTAATTTTTAATTCTGATTCGTATCCATCTACGCTCGCATATTTCATGAAAACCGATTCAGATCTGATGTCATGTTTCATTTCAGTGTCGACATTTATTATCATCTGAAAGTTGAAAATTACATATCATCTAGGTTCATAATATAATATAATAATTGATTTTTTTCTGGTTCTAGTAATTCTTTACATAGTTTTTTTTACATCATTAGCGTTGACTCTGTTCCCACTCTTGTACTAGTCTACAGCCCGCTCTTGTGTTAGGGGTGCCTGACGCATCTTTGTGATTCTGAAATATTGAAAGCCGTATTTTTCTTTCCATCAACACAAACAAAAATATTGCAAAAAAATCACAATTCACGATGAATAATAGCTAGACGACTAACACCTGCTATGCACATTTTTTTTAATAACTTTTCCGAAGTGTTATAACAGTGCATGAAAACGAACCAAAATGCCTTCTCCGAAATGTCACAATTATAAACTCTTCACTGGCCACTATTATGTATTCAATACATCAGGATGTAGGTAGATAAAAAATTAAATTATTACAGTGCGCGCCTTATTTTATTTACCAATGTGAAAATAATAGAAATCTGTTATTATTATTAATTTGAACCATCTAAATTGGGGCGGCATCTGTTTTTAGATTTGCGAGGTTTTGAAATATTTGTTTTCAGTCCGGACAAAGGTCAGAGCGTTCCGTACAGATCTGGGTGTTTACTACACTAATCACTAGAATAAACGCAGAGAGCTCAAATTTGAGCATGCAAGACAGCCGAAGATGCCTAATTTATCAACATTTGTAATACATACTATTTTCAAATTAAACTAAAGCGCCTACGCTACGAAAATGATGGACGGCTGCTAGCAGGATTCGAACATTGGCATCCTAACCTCTCAACTAGATTATAGTATACCATTTTTAGTGAAATTTTGCAATACCGATGATGTATCTTGTAACCAGGGAATAGTCTAGTATGTAACCAGGAAATAGTCTAGTATGTAATGCTTTCAACCGTAACGTACGCGCGAAGATTTCTCCCGGAAAACTACTCATTGAAAGTGTATAAACCCGTAAACACGTATCCCTCGGAGGATTGGTTACGTCACAACATATACTCTTCAGGAAGGATATAAAGAAATGTCTAGAGAGAATGCGCGCGTGCGGATGTACTACCAATTTCGTGGAACTCCCGCGCGCCGCTGGTGACAATGGGCCGACCGTCGGACACGTTTAACGTATTCTGTCATTTCATGAATCCACAATATTATTTTCAATATGATTAAGCTTCGTTTAATACTCGACATCGTAATCCTTGCAAATAATGTTTTCTAATCAAAAAAGTGCAAATTATTGAACAATTGGGTACACTTGTATTTATTTATATATACGGTACCAAAAATAACCAAAAAAAAAAAAACAATTTAATTTTTACAGACAAATACAGTATGTCTCAAAAGTCTTTTTCATTTTGCTTCATTCGTTGCGCGTCAACGCAACGAGCGGGAGAGGGGCTGTTTGTATGTCGATCGCTAGCCGCGTCCTTAGGAATTCAGTCGCTATGGAGCGTGTCCTTACCAGTTCGTAACAGTAAGAAAACATAATTTTTTAAATGCAAAATGAACATTTTTTTATCGAACCCATCCATTATTTTATTACAGAATTTTTATTATGAAAAAGACTTTTGGGACCTCATATATTTAAAATATATTTAAAAAAATTATGTTATCTTAGTAAAAGTTTTACTTACTTACCATCACGTCGTTTCACCGCGGGAATCGGCAGAGAGGATAGAGCGCCATACTCTTCTGTCCTGACGCACAATTCTCGCCTCATCCACATTCATACAAGCTCGACAATTATTGAGGTTTCTAACTGGACCATCCTCCAGTATCTGGTTTACCTGGTCGTGCCAAGTCTTTCGCAGACGTCTTCTACTTTTGGTGCCATCAAAACGTACATATATTTCTTTCCATTCTCTCATTCATCCGTTCCATATGACCAAACCACCTAAGTGATCCTTTCTTAATCTTACTCATTATACTAAGATCAGCTTTACATTCTTTCCTTATTATATCATTCTTTACTCTGTTATAAATGGATCTGCTACTCATACACCTAAGTGATCTCATTTCCAGTGCATTCAGTCTACTTTCTTTCCTCTTCTGCCAGCTCCAGGCCTCACTTCCATACATTAGTGTCGGTATCAGGACTTAATTGTGAACAGCTAGTCTTGTCTCAGTTGACAAGTTCCCATTAGCTATAATTCTATTCAAAGCGCCGTTCATTTTATTCCCTGCAATCGATTTTTTCGATATCTTTCTCTGTCTTTCCGTTTCTATCGAACATTGAACAAGTATTTTGCACGTTGTCTTGCTTTCCTCCTTCTTAAAATACCATCACTTTCAACTTGTTGACATTCAGAATAAGTTCGCTTTCCTTGCATACATCGTACTCACTAGCCTCTGTAATTCTTGTTCATTTCGCTCCTACATTCCAGTTCTTTCACACAATTATCCTTATACAAGTTGAACAGCCATGGAGACATTACGCAACCTTGCTTGACACCCATTGTAATGTCAAACCATGGTGTGAATGATCTATTAATCCTTACACACGCATAACTCCCTTCATCTAGGGATGCGATTGCGTGTATAAGTTTGCTATTCACCCTGTATTCAGAGAGTACCTTCCATAACCTTTCTCTTATAACTCTATCATACGCCTTTTGCAGATCTACAAAGGCACAAAAAAGTTTTTGGTTTTTCGCTAAAAACTTTTTCGTCATCACTCGTGAAGAAAAGATCTGATCCATGCATCCTCTTCCACCCACAAAGGCCCCTTGCACATCCCATACCATCCCATTGAAAACATAATACAAACCTTTTTTTCTTCTCTTTTTACATAAAACAAAAACTCTAGAAAAGTAAGTAATACTTGAGTAATTGTACAAAAATCATTTAAAACTAGTTCTGTATCTCCCCTGGGAAGTACACAATTCTTAGATATGTGGTGTTGCTGCTGGCGGTGGCGCTGCAGGCCTATTCTCAAAATTGCAATATTGAAATGAAGGTGATTGTTACACCAACCCTCAAAAATAGACAGATAGTTTTGACAGATTATGGTACGTTTATCTCCCTCACTCTCTCTCCCTCTCTCTCATTCAAATATAACACTATTTTTGAGGGATGGTGTAACAATCACCTTCATTTCAATATTGCAATTTTGAGAATAGGCCTGAATATATGTGAACGCGTTGACGTAGGGATCCTTAGTAATACTTCCCGCAAGAAGATTAGGGGTGTTAATTTTAATATAAAAAACTTATTATAGGAATACAAAATTTTATCAAAATCCTATTAGATACAGTTAGTATTTTGAATGCTTTCATGAGGGAATTTAATTAATTGATTCAATTGGTAGATTTATTTTGAAGTTTACGAATTGGTCCACTGGTATTGGTTCGTCTTTAGTTTTGTTAATGTCGACTGATTGTAAGCAGAATGCTATTAAGGTCGCGTGTTCAAAACATCCAACGGAATACAATTAATTGTAATCTAATTAATTTGTTAAAATAAATTAAATAGTCAGGTAAAAAGAGATCGACATTTATTCACGACCGGCGGCAACATAATACGTGTACACATACTACATGGATTATTTTTTAAATTAAAAAAAACTTTATACCTATAAGCGTTATTTCCATTTGAGCCGTAGTAATGGGTTGTTGAATTTCTGATGAATATTTTAAAATGTATTATTTAATTAGTAATGTTCGTTAGGACCACTTATAATATGTAACCACAAAAATATAAAGTATGTTTTATTTTGAATATTACAATGATATCGAGCCTAGAGAAATTACCGCTTAAAAAAGCACCAAAATTGCGATCTGACTAGTTATTCTTTGTCGTATTCATGAATACTTAAGAGTTTTAATATTATAATTAACTGACTAACTTACCATCACGTTGTTACTCCGCGAAGGTAGATGAGGAGAGAATAAAACGCCTCACGTTTCTGTCTCGAAACACAACTCTTGCGTCATCCACATTCGTACATCTTCTAATAGGACCATTTTCCAATATCTTGTAAAATTGGTCATGTCAGGAATTTCGATAAATTTATGATAGATTTTGATGTGGACGGGGGTACACGCCTCGTTCCACAAGACCAGCAAGTTAGTCCTATTTTCATAGCACAAGCGTTTACCTTAGCTTGAAAATAATAAGAATATTGATGTATTGTATTGTATATACGTATGTATATGCTATATTATATATATATATAGCAATCCGATATTAACGCTTTTTAAATCAAAGACTATTAAAGAAACTAGATGGCGCCATTTTTTATCTGTATGTTGTGATCGGTGAACATCACGTTTTGAAATTTTATTGGAAATAATTATTAATTTGCAAATTTTTTTTGGAAAATCTTTAATCATAGCTGATGATATAAACATAAACACTAAAATACTACAGAATTGGTTTAACCATATATTTTAAATCAATTCTGTAGTACTTTTTTATATATTATAACATCTGGAGATAATAATTGTTAGGTAAACGTGAATGACTAAATAATAATAATAATTATTATAATAATATTGGATAAAATGTATAGCGCCATTTTCGTATAAACTTTCACCTCAACGGCGCTTTACACATGAACTGTTTAAAGTCATACATTATTTTTGTTTTTAAAATTAAAAATTGTTATTTTAACTTATTTATGTAAATGATTTTTTGAAAGGGTGCGTTTTTAGTCTCTTCTTAAATAAAGCCTCTGATACACTGTTTCTTGTGACGGAAGGCAAAGAATTCCACGCTTTTGGGCCTGCCACCGCAAATGCCCGTTCACTAAATTTAGACTTCTGGCAACGGTTGGTCGCTTCTACAACCCTTCCTGTGGCTAAAGTAGAGGTTGACCCGAGAGTTTGTCGTCTACCATTCAAATTGTCTGGGCTCTTGAAGATGCAGAGGCGCCATGTTATTTGTCGCCCTTGTACATCACCAGCATAATTTAAATTTAACTTTTTCAAGGAACCGGAGCTAATATATCTCATGTATATTATATGAGAGAATTTATGCATAGATAAAATAACGTTTTCTGTATTTTCAGGGAAAACTATATTAATTGTGGCTTCGGCGCGTATACCCTCGAAATCCGTAATGATGAACGGTACTGTAATGCGCGTACAATGCCTTTTTTTTATTATAGCCCTGTGGTAGCTCTTGGGTCAGCGGAAAATAATTGAAATATTACTTGTATAATTTTACACGGGCCAGGGGATATCATGAATAAATTCATACTAATATGCTTATATAAAAAAATCCAATGTAATCCAAGGATATTATGGGTAGGAGGTCCCGAATGCTCGGAGCTTTGTAAATAATATTGAACGGATCGGGTATCAAAGCGGCGAACGGTATTGGAAAATTCTTTCGAAGCTGACTAAAGGTTTATAATTTGAGTGGGTGTTACTGAAATGGGGCGCTCGAAGATTTAATAATTTCAGTGTTGAGAAAAACGGAATGTAAATGAGGCTTAGATTTATTTTTTTATTCATTTGTCGGTTCGGCAAAATATTTGTCATTCACGTGATCAAATTCATTATTATTCATCAGTTTGTGTCTCCACTGCTCGAGGATTGCCAATTCTCTTGTTTTTAGCCTTTCTCATGATATCATCGATGAAGACGGCCGACACTTGTTATATCAGGCATTCACTTCCACTTTCCAGGGTCTTCTTTGCCTATCATCCATCATCTTTTCGACAGATAAGTCCAGCTTATTGCCACTTGAGCATTCAAATTTTTTGGGTAACATCTGCTACCTTGGTTCTCTGGCGAATTGAATATTAGGTACCCGGTTTAATACAATTATTTTTAATTTTTTAGACTTGCAACAACATTCTAAAGATAGTTTATATACATACACATACGTATTACATTATGTTACAAATGCGAGCGATAACGTCATAGTGAATGTCACGTGTGAAGGTGTGCAGTTAGTGTTTATTATAAATATGATAATATTAGCGTATTTCGTATTGCCGATCGTGGTCAAATGGTCTATGATACGGAATTCAAAAATCAAAATCAGATTCTGTCCAAGTCGACCAGTTTAAAAATAAAAATCTAAGACTGCTAAAGTTGTGTTCTGTTTTACTACGTTCCTTTTTTTTTTTTGTTAATAAATCACATTTTCAACATTGAAAAATGAGTTGTTCGGAAACACTGGTCGTGTTCTTGTAACGGCCATTACATAGTAAATACGATCGACACATACACCGAGTGTAACCGCCTGCAAGCAGCCAACAGTGGCGAAGCCGATTGCTTTCTGCCAGTTAAAATACATTAAGCTAAATGTGTGCGATCATTATGGATATTGCTGTATTTTTGGTAATAATAAAAAGATTTCAATGAGGCAATACCTTTGTTTCACTGAACACAATAAAATTAGGCCAATTCACTGATAACATCCTGCCAAAAAATTCCGGCGAAAAATTCTATTCACCGTCGACGCGTCCAATTTTTGCGTTTCGCCCACAGAATGCGCGCGAAGCTGAGCCACTATGTGTGCCATAGATAGTGTTATTCTATTTACTGCGCTGGGACCGAGGTTCGATAGGCTGGCCGAACACCTGCTCGCATCGTGAGTAGGTACTGAGTAGAAACGTGGAATTGCTTTCACTGCTCGAGGGTATAGAAACAGCTCGCACGGTGATGCAATCCATTCGTGTATATATATATATTCGCAGTTTTATGGAATTCGAATGTTTGTGACGTAATTTAACCCTTGTATTTTAAACCCGTTTAAGACCCGACGATTGAAAAAAAACGCGAGAGACATGAGTTACAGAAATAAAAATCTATAAGATAGGTGTTAAAAGGGGGCGTATATTCAACATTGGAAGCGAATCAGCAAGAAGATGTAAAAGTGTAAACTTTTTACAGAATGATTTTGAAATCATTAAATGCACAAAAATAAAACTTTTAGCAGCACGCATGATAGAGGTAACAATGGGCTACAGAGCTTCAGCATTACCTTCATGTCGTCAGACCGTTTATAATGGTAATACTATGTTATTAAAATATTCTATACAATACGTACTTTAAAATTATACATGTATGAATTTCAATTGCCATTATGTAGCTGCAAGAGATAATAATGTGAACTTATATAAATAACTAAACATAACTAATAAAAAAAACATTTATAAATAACTTAACACATTTCCACCCTTTCTCGAAGTAGTACAGCATAATGTGGCGTATACGTGTATGGTTTTGAGATGTGCATTTTAATTTCTTAACCCTATTAAAAAAATATATTACGAAAAATGTCAATTAAACGTCAAATTCTAAAAACAATACATCGCAAAAAAAACGGCGGATAATTATACATCAACCTAATACATTTTGATTATGAGTTGTTTGTATCTGTAAAATTGTATTATTGTTATTATAACATCACAAATAATTTCTTAGAAAATAGTACCTATATATCGTAAGATAGATACAATACTCGTTTACAATTTTTCCATTGTTACCCTTTCTTGGTATATATTGAGACGTCGAAATTTAAGGATTATTAACACCGCAATGTCGTTCGAATATATATATATATATATAAGCAACAAAATACTTTTATTATTGATGATTTACTCTGCAATTCTTTACTCAAATGGCTCATATTAAAGATTTTTTTATTAGGCGCGTCCAGAAAATTGTGTTTTTGTGAAATATCTGGTATTTTCCATAACGCTGGAGGAAATGGAAATATGGAAAATGGACATTAAGAAAGAAGGAGAGGAACATGTGTGATGCCTTTGATATGTGGTGTTGAAAGCGAATCGCGTGAATCGCCACACAAATGTCCCTCTCCCCAGGAGATAAAGACTTTCAACAACATGTGGGAGAAGCATTCTTGCATCAAGACCGGATAGAGAGAGGAATGAAGACGTAATGTGCATCAAGTTCCAGACATATCAGGGGACCACGACGCTCAACATTCAACTAACAAGATTGCATTATGAAATTTTTCAATAACCGATATATTCTTATTTGTGGTAAGATACGGTTACCTTACGATACATATATGTAGTTAGTTATATATTATTATAATAATAAAAATCGTTATAATTTAGTAGAATACACCTTGACGGTTAATTTTTTCTTATTATTTATCGGCATATTTTTCATTTTCAATAAGTCAGGTGAATGTTCAACGAAAATTCGAAAACGATTGATGATTCCTCTTCATCATAACAACCGAAATAGATACAGATTCTTCGAATCTCTGCAGTGTTTGGATGCTGTGTGGCGAATGTTTTTTCTGTTTTATATCCCATAACACGTGATGATTTTAGAGCCACATTCATCATCGATTCTTAAACGAATTATTTCAATGAATCCTGAATATTATTATACTATTTCGATTGAATTGGACATTGACATTACATTTTTATCTCATATTATGTATTTATATTAACGAGAACACATTCTTATTGTGATGTAATTATTCAGAACCCAGGTCTGTGATGTTTTAAATACTAATTAGAAATATATACATATAAAATCAATTTTGTCGAAAAATATTGTTTTTGCGCTGCCGGGATACGAACCTGGATCCTCTATTTCCAATCCGGTGAAGTATACTACCAATTGTTGAAATTATTGAAAAACAATATTTTTCGACAAAATTAATTTTATATGTATATATTTATAATTAATACATTAAATTAGTATTTAAAACATCACAGGCCTATGTTCTGAATAATTACAACTTCACAATAAGAATGTGTTCTCCTTAATAATATAAGTTGTATCAATGTGTCCAAAATTTAATAAAAAATGAATTGATAATTCTGGCGTGTGCAGAGAGAGTCGCTAGCGCAAAAACAATATTTTTCGACAAAAATGATTTCATATGTATATATTTATAATTAATACATTAAATTAGTAATTATGTATTTATAGACCAACAATGTGTATATTTTGTTTAATTGGGATTGATTTAATATTTTTTCCTATCGCATGTCATTTTCTCGTTTTGATTGCACCTATTAATGTGATTTGTTGTTTATTTAATATGTAAATAAACACTATTTTCGCTCCATCATATTTGTGTGACGGTGCCATCAGGGGTTTTATATGTTTAGAATAATTGGTACTTGTCTGGTTAGGCGGACGCCACTCGTAAACAATCATAACACTGACACGTGTGTATTATTTATTCACGAAATATTGGCATTACTGCGAAGCGATATTGCGAAATAAATAAAATTATTCGAGACGAATTGGTTATATCGGTTAGAAATATACGAAGAATAAATATATCTTTCTAAAAAAATTAGCTGCCATCAATTAGCACAGCAAATTAGGATTCGAACCCAAGTGTTTATATTGTCGGTAAGCTATTATTTTAATAATTGTACAAACTCAATAGTAATATTTTGTATTTTGCTGTAGTAGAATGTTAACACGTTTCCCCGGATAGGAAGAAGTCTGGGTTCGATTCAAATTTTATTTTAATAGATTTTTTCTATACGTCTTTCTAATTGATTAATTTAATTTGTATGAATGTAGCAGCACCGGTAGGTATATTATATCCAATAAAAAGAAAATATCACAATTAGGAGCTTGCACATGAGTGGCACCCGTATAACAAAAAAATTGTGCCATTTTACCTTTTATGAGTCTTTCATATAACCCACAATTGTTTTGCTTTAATTTTTTTTTCTTAAATAATACATAGCATGTTTCAAAATGGCTCAGTCCAGCTGTGTGAACCTGTCGGAAATTTTAGACATCAGATAACAAACGCCACATTTCAGTTTGGATTTTTAACAGTTTGTAGGTGCTATATTGAAAAACGTTTCGTGATCTTTTAGATGGAAACTGGGATATTATTTTCATATTCCCCTACCTATTTGATTTTTAATTCATATTCCATTTTTAAAGCACGCCAATAATTAATTAACTAGTAACATTGTCTTAAAATTATTGATAGTTGAAATTCTTATAATAATGATTATATATTTCAAGCAATGAACCTTCTTTAATGATTTGTTAAACAACCTTCAGTTGATTTAAAACGCGTGTGTGGATATGTAGGGAAAAAATTCTTACAAACTCTAGTATGTTTATCAAGATCATACTTACATCAGAATTTTAATGATGATCGTGTTAAAACTTCATTAAACATTCAAATTGATTGACGACTCAAAAACATTTCAGAGATAAATAAGTAGACTTTTTATTATATCAGTCAACCACGTTAACGAATGACGTAGCGTTTCAGTTTCATCATAATGAAAAAAAAAACGTATCTTAGTACAGTATCATGAATTGGCATAATTAACTTTCACGATTACACTCTTTATTATCTTACACTTTTAATTTATTCTGAAAGTGGTCTAAGTCATGTTTCTTTCGTTTCGCGATATTTAAAGGTTCGCGTTTGAATTAATTAAAAATATTTTTATATTACACAACACAGTGTTTATATTTTCCATTAAATATAATAAAAAATAGCTTTGTCTCTATGAGATATCTGATATTTGTTTAATAACAATGCCTTTGTAGGTAAAAATCCAGTAATTGTGTGTTCTTGGATATATTCAAATATGACTCAATATGATTTTCTAGGGCGACATACAAACAATGTTCCCTTTTTTAATCAGCATATATGTCATCACTATGAGGGGTGAGAATTGGTGAACGTTATATATATATATATATATAAAGTGATCACTTAAGCCAGCCGAAGACAGTCGTAGGCCCTGTAGTTACCCCACGCTTCCATATATTTTCCATTAAATATAATAAAAAATAACGTTGTCTCTATGAAATACCTGATATTTGATTAATGACATATATTTTAAATCGTCAGTGCAAGTGTTCAATTTTTTTTTAACAAACTTTTACCTATTTCATTACATTTTAAAAGATTATAATACCCACTTACTGCTAGAGTATCAAATTAATAAAAAATAGAGCTGTAGCGAATATTCATGTAGAATTATCCCATTTAGTCAGACTAATTAAAATGGATATGAAATTGTATTTGTTGATTCGCTCAAACTCTCAATTCTGTTTTATCGTAAATTATAATACTTTTTTTCAATTGCCGGTCTGATATTCATTCGTTGTTTTTTTTTATTGTTTCAGGTAAGTGTTGCAACGGAATATATTCTCGGTTTATTCACCCAAGCGCTGGACGGTAAAGTATTTCGATATTTTAGTTGACTGAGAGAAGTACGAATTCTCCACACACACACCCACCTTTATACCAGACAAGCGGTGGACTTAAAGTAAATCACCCCATAAGCAATTACTCGACTCATTACTCGCAATATATACGAGTATCTACTATTAAAGGAAACCCGTACACATCGGAGTGGAAATTTTAAACATAGAATAGTCGGCGTCCTGTCCTGGAAATCTCTTACGAGAGACTCGTTTAAAAGATTATCTTTTCGCCGAAACTTCACCAATTTTTTGACATATTTTATGGAAAATATTCTGTGCACAAAAAGTTTGTCTTTTACACCCTCGGTAAATTGAATTTTTTGAGAAATACAACATTAAAATAACAGGCGTGCGCGTGAGAAAAAGTATGTAAAATGCTGTAGAGATAAATTTTCTTTAGAATATGTACAAAAATTGTCTTCTACGACATATTTGATTTATGCAAATTTGAGTTGAACCATACAAAAATTGTCGGTATGTTGTGCTCACTTATTCAATATTTTGAGTACATTCCATGTTGCGATGCGATTTAGAAAACTTATAATTTCCCGTTTTCCGCAAGAGTTTAGGTTCCCAATGAATGTTCATCCCGTCTCTCGCGCTGCTCGCTCTCCTCGAATCGCGGCGGTAAATCATTCGCCGAGAGTAAATCCCAATCAGTGTTTCCTACTGAGGTAAATATTTATGATCAAACCGCTACACTAAGACCTACGCAATGGTTACAGTGTCTGTAGCTGTGCGAGTGGGGGACGACTGAGGGAAGTTCTGACATAATTAATTCTGTTAATTTATGTGTTTGAGTTGAATGATAGCCTCCTAGGAGAGGTACAGTAGTGATTTAGTAGCCAAAAAAATTATAAGTCTTCCTATGATTATCACACACTACTCTTATTCGCGTTGTTTACGTTTTTCCCGTCTTTTGGGGTCACTCTTGTAACACGCAGACGCCAGGAACCGCGATGTTACATCATATCCTGGTTTACTTAAGTTGTATATTGCTTTTTATGCTGCTCCACCATGTTGTCTAAAGTAAATGTCTCCCTCTTGACGGTGTCGGAGTGCTGAGGGCATTATGTGACCATGCCAACAGAGTCTTGAATCTTTAAGCGTGTCGATGATGGGAGTTACCTTGAAACAGCGGTTTTATACACCTTGTCTTTGTGGCTTACGTCAGCGTCTACATTTGAATCAGTGGTAACCATGGAGCCAAGTTCTTCAAAACTATATGTTTTTATTCCTGGGGTATCCTCAATGTACCCTGCTACTATCATATACTTTACTACATATAGTAATAAAGCCATCTTCTTTATATTTTACGGAATCTCAAACACATGTATCTATTTGAAAGTGCAACATATAAGTTAGAAAATTTGTGTTGGTGTAGCATAATCAATTAATGCATTTCCCAGAATAGGAAAAGATCCACGTTCGAATTCCGATAGCAACAACAATACTTTTTCGATAAATTGATTTTATATGTATATCTTTTTAATTAATACTTTTAAGTTGTATTGACATATGTTTGGTAAAATTGCAACTTCACAATAAGAATGTGTTAAAAATCTCAGATATTTGATGATTTTTCGCCTTGCCACACTATTAGGCGGGATTAACCCTGACAGTAGTAAATTAGATTTTTTCATCATCAATGTATGTATGTGTTCATGTATGTATTTAATCAATCAATTTGCCGGAAACATTGTTCCTATCCTCTGGCCCTACACCCAATAATTTTGGTACTTAGTGCATTCTCTCATTGAGAGTATTTTACAATAATGGTTAACTCACCCCACATTCGTGCCGGTTCGATTAGACCAGGCAGGGTCTGTAAATCGCGGCTCCCGAACCACACACGTGGCCCTGAGTGCATGCGTGTGGTGTGGCTATTTGAAAGTACTGGACCTGAAAAGTAATTTAGTTCATGTACCTACATATTTTAACTTACCCGAGATATACATATAAGTATTTTTGAAATCCAATTGCTGGATTTAACTAGTAAAGAATGGAACTCCAAAAAGGATATTGACTATGAAAAATCTACAAAAAGCAGACACAATGATTTTTGGCGTTTGGATTGTTTGAATTGCCGTTGTTATGATCTTTGATTAATCATATTCATGCACGCATTGATACTTAGTATGAAGTCAAATAATGAATAAAAAGTTCTGTCTAAGTTACGTACCGGCCGTACGTATCTTAGATATTTTTTTACGAAAATGGCGCTATAAAAATTATCCTATATTAAATATTATTACGTACACGTATAATGTATGTATACCATGGTATATACACGAGTTTTCTTAAGAAATCCATAGTCTTATTTAAACGTGATGTAGTTTTTGTGATTATCTATAGATAATGATGGTTTTTAACACATTTTCAATAAATATACTGGTATTTTTAGTCTTGTTATTTGCTTTAGTTAATTAAATTGAAACTTATTCTCTTAATAATAAAATAATTAAGAGCCGTTTTTAGTCAGAGATAATTTTCATATCAATTCATTGTAAAAATATATTTGCCATGTTGGAAAACTAGTTAATCATTATGTTATATACATATTTGGCCCTTTTGTTTTAGAAGTACGTCAGCCCCTGGTTTAGACCATTGTGTTTCGTGCACATTTGCTCATACTGCCAAATACAACGCTCTGTTAATGGTCAATATCTGTTCACCTGGTTCGCTATATAGTTCAGATCGGCGATAAATGGAGCCAGGTATTGTGTTCGGCACGACGTCGCCCTGTCCAGGAGTGGCGCCCACTCGGTAGCATCGCCTCGTGGCAGAGTGCAGTGTTGTCGGAGCCTGATCGATACTCATCAAAGATTACATTAGCCATGATAGTTAATGGCTGCATGCATACATACACGGAATTTCAATTATTTATTTGATAGGTTTCATGTGTCTAGGTGCTGGGTGACCTATGTGACTCACCTTATCTCTACGAGTCGTTTCATTGTCGTATTTAAATATAAATTAGATGTACCTACCTGTAATAGAAAACTTTCGGTTTCAAGTAGCAGCGGGCAACTCTTGATTATCAAGGAACGCTATGTTTTGAAGTTCTTCATCAATAAAACGAGAATTAATCTTTTAATTATAATATTAGTAAATTTTCGAGCCAGCTAAATCTTTTGGATTCATCCATCCATGATGCATTTAAATTAATACCATTTTGCACTTTTACGATACCGCACGAATTGAAGCATTCAGCAATATTATTTGATTAAATATTTTTCCATTTAATCCTTTGATTATTATATTATTGATAACACATAATTGAATAATGACGAATTTTATTTAGAAAAAAATTACATCGTTAACCAGAATATTACGTAAAAATAATTTTTTAAATGTAACTCTCTTTTCGCATGAAAAAAAACTTTTTTTTATTAAATAAAAATTCTGAAATATTCATTACGGTATGTACGATAAGTACGTAAGTAGTATAATATGTCAATTGCAAATAAGAAATAATCGTATTTATTATAGTTAACATAAAATCAAAAATATTTGTTGAAAAATTTCACGGGAATATAAAATAAATAACCTACCGAAAACTAACGGAAATAGGATAAAGGATGTATGAAAAATTAAGCTTCTTTTCCTGATCCTCTTCAACCCTGACAGACGTTGATAATTTAATATATATATTTTTTTACATTCTTATATTATTTTTTGACGCCAAATTAAGGTTAATACGTACGATCGGTAATGATTGAAACGTTGGTGATGAGTAAGGCGTATTTGAAATATCTATTGAAAATAGTAATATTTTACGGTACTCGCCAATCATTGAGGATGTACACAATTAGGAACTCGTCTTTGCAGCTTTCATCTTTTTCACAATAAGATTATCCTCCGGTGACCTGTACAAAGTATTCAATTCATACTTCATTCCTTTCAGTGACAGGTACAAGTTTTGACAACACCTGACGAGGGTTCCGTCTATTTTCTTAGATGGGTACAAATTTTAGGCCCATACCCTTTGATAAGTTTTTTCCTGACTTTGACGTTTTGTTAGATCCAATAAAATAGTACAAAGATTGTCATTATTATTACTAAGCTATTGAAGAATTATATATTGTTTAATGAAACGAACAGTTTATTCATGTATTACAAAACTTACAACTGCTAAGCAAAAAATCACTCGAACTTGTTTTGAATATTTAAGAAATACAATTTACAATTACTGATCCGTAAGTAATCGATTTTTTTTTAAATACATATATTTTTCCTTCAATATTTGCAAAATTACTTTGTGGAAACATATTATATAAATAATAAGAATAAAAACACTTTGTTTAAACCACTATTTATTGATTTATCAACTTGTTTCCAAGACCAATGGTCCCCTCATCAGGGATACAATATATACTAAATTAAAAATACAAGCGTAGACAAAAAACAAAGCTATGAATATAATTTTTTAACCATCACTTATATTTATAGTTTTGTTTTTTGTCTATGCTTGTATTTTTAATTCAGTATATATTGTATCCTGATGAACGGATAATTGGTCTTGAAACATGTTGATACATCAATAAATAGTGGTTAAAATTCATATTTTTATTTATTATCTTTGTTTTATTAACCACTTAATTGAGTTTAAATACATCTACCGGTTTCGATAAATACCATTTTACCAAGATAATAAATAAAAATATATTATTATTATTTACAAGACTTCAGTGTCTGATTTGTTGATGAAGAAAATTATAAGTCATGCTACCCAAAGAAGTTTCTTTTTCAAAATAATTAATTTCGTAAAGTATCATTTATAATATATCTTTTATATTAGTTTCATTGATTTCCGATATAAGAATACACCGTACATCAATCACCAATTTCCGGTGACCGAGCGGCTCTCATTCAAATAGACTGATTCGGAAAAAAGTGTGAACTTTTAATTTCCGGTATTTGATTAAAGTTTAAATACATCGATTTAATTTCTAGAATTTTCTCCGCTCCTTGCGATTCTCCTTTTCGAAGGATCAACTCCCAACCTTCATGAAGTACAAGGTGAAAACTACCGTTACGCACGTAATAGGTAATTTAACAGATTTAAGATGTTTAGTCTGGTTCTAAATTTAATTACTGCAAATACGTATCTGTAATATACATCTACTTACGCCGTGTTGAACGCTATGTATTAAACTTATTTAATACTTACGGGTATTAAAGATAATTTATTTGTGAAATTGTCCATCACTCGGTCAAAAAATTATATTTTATATGATATATATTTATATAGTTAGGTGCAAATAAACACTACCGGTCGCCAATTTTATTACATACATACATATCATAATTTTCAATATTTGCCAAACTGCAGAACCAGTTTTACGGCATATGAAAAGCACTTATTGTAGAAAGATGAAAAATTCAGCAATATTATTACATTTTTAAGCGGTAACGTTTGGCTTAGTGTCACAATGATGTAATTCAATTTTAAATTTGTGTAACTTCGTAAGAACTCACGAGGTTTTGTGAAATTAGTGGATTTAAATAATGTTTTGATATAGTGGTGTTTGAAAAAGTTAACATCATAGAAGATAAGAAGTGAGAAAAATAAACAAATAAAAAAAAATTAAATAGAATAGTTGATATCTCTTTTTTGTAAATGAACATATATGTGTATATATTATCTACACGCTACATCTTACATTCTTGGGGAGGGTATACACTGTTGAGACGTGTCTCGAAACACGTGTAAAGATAGTATAGAGTTGTCATTCGAGCGGAGCGGGCTGTTATTCATTATCTATTGCATTTTGAACGCAGAGTAGAATGACCAACTGATTTCGATGCATTCCGACCTTTACCGCCAAATCTATCCCCACCTTCGTTAATGCATTCTTAAGATTAATTTATTGATAAATTGTGTAGCTGAAATTGAATTTATGTGGTGAGTTTAACTTCTAGTATACCAATAATCAATTACCGAACATCGTTACAATCGGAGACAAATCTCACAATCACATTTAAAACAGCGGTTAAGCTCATGACTACAAATTACACAGATTTTTCAAAAAATATTGGGCTTGTGCGCAGTGAACACAAGCTATTTGAATAATTCCGGACGATTGAATCCATAAAAATAAATTTTAACTCTGGGATGTTCTATCCCCTAAGTATTAAAACACAAACCACGACGGGTTATTACCATAAACTCATATATCCGAGATCGCGCAGCGGCGCGCGTGGCGCGGTTGGCGTATATCTATCTCGCTAACTCTTTTTCTCAACAATCATTGGTAGGTTTATGTTTAATGGTTGCCGTTCACTGAACGCGTACGTAAATGTGTTTAATTGTGAGCTTAATGTATGGCAGTGGAAATATATTAAACGCGGAACAAATTAATTGCTTTTCAGGGTATCGCTGACCAACGTGAGGCACTAAACGTATCAATTTCAAACCCGCAAATACACAAAACGATGGTATGTAGGTACGGTACACAACCGTTCTGTGCGTCTGCTGGACGCTATCATGTTGTATTATTATGTTTAGAATGTTGGAAATAAATAAATAACAAGTTTTTGAACGAGGGTGGTTTCATTGAAATTTTATTTAATATGAAATGTCCCCAAAATTTTGCTTCTTAAATTCTAATATAAACAATGACGTTTTCGGGGAAAAGATTTGTCCTTTGCATGTTTTAGTGACAGTTTACTTTGGTTCATGGCCATTTGTAGGTACATAATATTATTTAGGTAAATTAAATGTTTTTTAATAGCTTATTTTTTAATATGTATTTAAAATACCTATATAAACAAACAGAAAACAGTCTAAATTTTTCACAGTCAAGAATTATGTTTTTCTGTATTGTTAATTTATTAGTAGATCTGCAGCATAGCAATAACTGTATGTAAATTTCTTTTTGAACCAATTCATTAATATCCCAGAAATGTCCTTCTATGTATCACGTGTAGGGAAATTTGAATGGACATTGGTGCTCGTGTAGTATTACATTAATGTGTCAATTTTCCATTAATTACTAATTAGGTGGATGTGTTCGGTTCTGAATGGACGTTTTTGGAATAGAAAACAAACAAGTCCATTTTTATTGTCAGAAAATTGAAAAACTGAGAGTTAATTTTGCGTTTTTTTATTACGGAACCGTTCTATATACGCCAGAGGAGAGTTGTGTAGCCAATGTTTCTCCTCTTTATAATCCTACGTGGATTGGAAACATTTCGGTAACAATGAAAAGAAACATGTTATCTAGTTCTCGTCGTAACGGGTTTGTTGGTAGACGAAATAAATTAAAATGTTTGCCATTTCTGTGCTTACTTCAATCTATTCGACCGTGAAACACAATTATGGGTCCTGCACCATTTAATTGTGTGGCAAGGATAACCTGATACCTACATGTGTATCTAACAGACCAAATAAAAAACGTACAAAATTGCCGAACCTATGAGCATCCGTTCGCCATATTTCCGAGATAAATATATTTTTATTTTTTATTTTATCCGCGGGTCAATATTCTCTTTTTATTATTATTATTTCGTCATATCAATTAATTATATCTAATTGGATCGATGATAACATAATTATTGTATCGGAGTTATTTTACCATTTATAATATATTTTTGTTTTTCGTTGTTATTCCGAATGGAGCATTTTTGCGTTCATTTGGAATCGGGCTCCTTATCAATCTGTAAGATTCTTCATTGTACCGGATTCTCCACACACACATCTCCATCATTAACGGATCCATAGATACGCCGCGAAATTTTCCTTTAAGTTATCCCATAACTCAACACTTTAGCAACGATTGGAATTATTTACAATTATATTTAGTCGTATTAATCAATCCAAACAGTATTTATTTTCGTCTCACCCCGTTTTCTCGGCTGATTCATTTTTACATTTTCTATTTCAGTAAATTTATAATACCAAAAAAAAAAACAATTAACATATTAATTTTTTTGTCAAAATGACATTATTTTTAGGAGAACACATTCTTAATAATAAAGTTGTATCAATGTGTCCAAAATTTAATAAAAATGAATTGATAATTCTGGCGTCTGCTAACAGATTACTCAAATGTATTTGAGATTCCGTAAAAGTAAGGTAGATGGCTCTCAAAAAAATAACATATAGGTTCGAAAATTTGTCGCTAATAATATCGTCGCTGTAGCATAGTTGGATAATGCACCTTCCCCGGTTTGGAAAGACATCCAGGTTAAATTTATTTTATATGTATATCTTTCTAATTAATATATTTAATTCATATTTGACATTATTTTTGTCTACGTTTACTTGATTTTAATTTCTATCACCTGTAAAATGTATATTCTCAATTGCTTGAAACACGGTGTGATTACACGAACCATTCAAGTGCGTAATTTGTAAGAATAAATTGAATAATTGCATTCTCAGTAAAATAGACAACATATTAAAACTTGAAAGCTATTATTCTGTTTTAAGATAGTTATTCTACATATTATATTTCGTGTTATAGCAACGATCATACAATTTTTCACAATTCATGGTTGCGATGAATTAAAATCGAAATAACAGGCGATGAAAGTCGCGAGATTACTCACCGATGATTAATACTATTAAAACACGGACTTGTCAGTGCTAAGGTGTTTTTAATGATGTTTATCACTCGTTAAAAAATATTACAATTAAAAAAGGTAATTGATGATTTAGTAAGAAGATTATACTATATCACTGTGATCCGTTAACCCTTCCCAAACCATGCAGTAACACAAGTCTACCGTCATAATTAAACCTGTAATATTTCGGTAAATACATCCAACATAAAATTCATATTTTAGATAATCCTTAAGAAAATATTAGCGCTCAGGAATGACTAGTGAAAAACCAATTATGGAAAGTGAATCGTACAAAAACAATTAATTTTTCCATTTAATCCGTTGTAAAATTAATACGTTGGTAAAAATACAATTTGTGATATGAAAGACAGAGATCATACACTATTTTCACAGTGAAAAGAACAACAAACATACAAATATAATTATCTCTTTCTTACTAATTAAATGAAGAGAGATAAGAAGGAAGGACACATTGTATAGGATTTAATGAATGCTCTAAATTATGTTATTAATCATTTTTTCAAAATTGAATGCTCAATATATGGAGTAAATTCGTGCCATTAAAGCCATTTAAGCTAATAAAAATATTTTTTCTTACTGTTATTTACGGTAACACGAGTTGACAGCATGACTGCGTTCGGGTATTTTATATCATGGTATGGTAAAGGTTAAGAATGCGAAATTATTAATATGCACTTAAATCGATTATTAATTGATCGGATTAATTACATTTGGAATGGAAGGTAAATTTTTATAGCCGTAGGTATTATCATCTATTACCGAAGCAAATATTTTAGACAAATAAAATAAATTTGTTATTCGTTAATATTATTATAAATGACTATAATTTAGGTACTATTGAAATATTGACACCTAACAACTATTATAATTTTGTGGTGAGCATTGAACTTTATTATTGTTCATTTATATATCATTTTTGAAAAATTAAATACTTGTATTCGCGGCTACTTAATAGTATAATATTTAATATAAATTAATATATTGTTTATTAAATTGCCTAAAGGCATTTCAAGGATTTTAGATTATGCAGTGATGAAAGGTATATAATAAATATGTTTTTATACATAGTTATTTCTGACACTTACTATTATACATGTTCGCCGTCGTACTCAGAAAAGAGATTAAAATGCTACCCTTTTTTATCCAGACGAACAACTCTTCCTTTTATAGCAATGGAGATGAGACGCTCATTGACTGTTTAGACTATATCAGGACCTTCATTAAATATCTGGTTATTTGTAATCATACATTTTTATACGAAGAATAAATACAGCATAAATTAATGAGGTGATAAGACAATATCAAGTCATTCTTACTAGAGTCCGCTATTGGTGGTGCGAGTGGTGTAATGGGGGTGTATTCTTGAGGAGGCTAGGACCCACACCAGGTTGTAGAGCTAGGGATGATGATGACGATGATATATCATATTTATTTAGTATTTTAAAAAGTATATTTCCCTAAGGTCTACGTGTTTAAAATGTATTAGGTTGATGCATAATTATCTGCCGATTTTCGTGACGCTTTGTTTTTTGAATTTGACATTTGTCTAAATATAATTCTTTAATAGGCTTAGGATAGGAAATTAAAATGTGCATCGAAAACCATGCACATATACTTCACATTATGCTGTACCGTTTGGAGAAAGGGTGGAAAGCTGCCGAGAAATTTCGCGATCTCAACGATCTTTTCACCATTACCATGCATGCCGAGAGTGGCTTCAAAGCCGGCCATACCAGCTTAGACGATAAGTCAGGAAATGATTCATCTTCAGATTTTGATGATCAGGCCCCCTTCTGGCGGCTGTGGAAGAGGGCGATAGTTGCACCACTAGGACACTGGTTGAGTACTTCAACATCGATCAGTCCACGATTACGGTAACTACGCCGCCGAATGATAATTGTATATATTATGTTTTGAATTTGTTTTCGTTTTTGGTTATGTTCTAATATAATTTTTAAAAAACGGCGGATAATTATGCATCAACCTAATACAGGTGAATATTATGTTCCAGACCGATGTTATTTTTGAATAATTAGAAAACGCAATTCGGCCACCAAGAAGTTCTCCAGCATGTGACGATAGCGATCACCATTAACGGGTGCGGCATTGCCTCTTGCATCCTGAAAGAAATAGGCATGTACGCTACATGGCGCATCATACAGTAACTCTGTGTGGGTATAAAGGTCATTGGTGTATCAATTGAGGATTTTCATTGCCCCGAACGGCTGTTTTGTTTATTAACAAAACCCGCCAAATCGAAACGAGCTTGATGATTTTTTTTCAAAAGTCGGGGTCTCAATATTGAGCTGCAAAACATGTGCTGTTGCATGTTGTTGAGGCATTAGATGCCCTATAATAAATTGTAATCAACTACTCTCTATGACTGCCAAATGCGAACTGACAAACGTCTTCCAAACCAAAATGGCGGCCGAACAAAATCGGGCCGGAACATAATATTCACCTTGTACGTAGACTACGTTCATAAACGGTGACAATCTATTATTTGAATGAGAATAAAAAGTAATGTTTATGATATTATTGCATAGTGCTGGTTCTTGGATGTATGAACCGGAAGTTCATTGAAAATTAATAGTTATACGACCTATAAAAAAGGAAATATTACTTTATTAATCTACTATGAAAGTACCCTCGCTAGTTGCCATTATCGAGAGAAAAAAAATACATGCACGTTTTCCGTTGCGTGATATTTTGTGTAAAGGTTTGGCGTGTGTATGAAAAGTTGAAGAATGTTTTTTTTTAATGCCAAAGCTTGGTAACAATCACAAACACCTTACACTGACGGCCTTCAGTGGTATTCTGCGTGTTACTGTTACATTACAGCATCTTCTCAGTTAGGGCAGGGCGTGGCTAGTTGAGCAATTTTTCACAAAATCTGTCAACTTCAAACGCCTCATTAAACCTACATTTTACGTACACTGTAATGTAGCCTATTCATTGTAGTTTCAATTAAATATTAATACAATACTAAATTAGATCTGGTTTAATAAATTAATAATCAATTTAAAAGGAATGCTCATCGTACCCCATGGGTGGTGTTCGGTTGGGGAAGGATGTTGGTGCGGGGTGCTTAGCAGTGGGAGGAATAGATACTTAATGATAAAACAATCGCATAAATATCCGATAAAATTTTAATTTACAATTCAGTTTCTAAATGATTATCTTAAAATTGCTAATAATTTACGGGTTAAAAAAAGAAAATATATAAATTTTTCAAGCGTATTCTAGTATAATGTGTTAAAAACATTTTACAGATAAGAAATATTGCTTTAAATAATTTTAAAAAAATAATAGATTCTCATTGTGACATGTATGCTGTTTCAGGGAAAATGAATATCAAATTTAGTCCATATATGGCGATAGTGTATTCGAAGTGATTCCACATATTAACATATATACAACTTTCAAATAAATCGATAGATGTGGAGGTTGATTGGGTGGAATGGTGAACGTTACATTGTGTAAAGTTAAACACTTAAGCCAGCCGAAGACAGGTCGTAAGCCCTGTGATTACCTATACTTCCATATTTTTCCATTAATAAAAAATAGCTTCGTCTCTACGAAATATATGTTATTTGTTTAATAAGCCTTTGTTGGCGAAAATTCAGTAATTGTGTGCTCTTGGACATACTCAAATATTGATTATTTGTTTGTAAGTATTTCTTGTTAACGTCACTCGCTTCACGTTAAACTCTTTGGCAGCGACGCGCTCATGACATTTCCGTGCTCATCTTAACATCACCTGACAGCTTTCGCTGCGTCACTGAACTGTTTGAAGCCACGAACCCTTTGAAGCCTTTTGTATGTCCACAGCCTTAATACTTCTTATACTCGAGCAACGCTTGCCACATCTAGCCCCGACGTCAACTTTGAAAACAAATATTAGGCTATTAATGAAACGATGAAACTTAGACGTAAACCGATGTTTGAAAATTAAAGTTGATACAAATATAAACAATGTGCGTCTCACTCGTTTGCCGGGGCCGTGATTGGCTTCCTCATTTTTTGATTTTTCTTTGGGCGACGCGTAGTTTTCGAGATACTGACTAGGCCCCACCCCACCCATCCAGATATCTCAGTTTTCGCGTCACCTTTCGCTTGTTGATGTGCACGATGAACGACGATCGTATTTATCGTTGGATGGCGGTTGACCGTACGAACATTAATTTTTGTGTTAATTCACGTATTAACGTGTACAATTTGTCTCCCACACGATTGTGGAAATATTTATTGACACAGGTCTCCGGAATACCTCGCGTTTAAGGTGCCGGGTGACGGGTAAACAAGCCGATTCATTTTCGGTTACTCACGCCCACTAAATCTAATAATAAACGTTATTACTTCACGAAATTCGTCGCGCAATTTCAAATTATTCAACCCTTAAACTACAATCCTTTCTTTGCGTTTCTGTTCGACTATTTAATTATACTTTAGAAAACGTATATTTTATTGTTGTTCCCATGTGCCAAATTGAATATAAATAAAGGCATTACTTTGTATAACGCTTTTTTATTTGTAGGTAAATTTTAAAGGAAACTGATACATTACATCGGTATGTTTTGTCAATTTAATTAAAAATATGAATTTTGTACCGAATTCAAATAGATAAACAAACGACTTCATTTCTACTATCAGAAATTTCAAAATTAGAACTTCATGTAATTTTTATTTATTTATTCTTAATCTAATGTATACATAAGTATATACATGCTCTAATATAAACAATGCCAATATTTCCCTGTTTATTATAACTCATCTTGAATATATTTACTTTGTTAATTTTTGAATTTATGTAATTTCTCTTCAACTTCTTGTATGACGTTCTTGCTCATAATAATATGCCTTAATTTTTCTTATAAATTTTTCCAATTTTTTTTTTAGTGATTATGTTCGATGTACATACTTTTAATCGAAATTTGTAGGTATGTATATATTTTAGGGATTTTTTTTTACAAATAGGTTCACATACTATACAGATTATTTTTATATACACCTAAATTATTAACATTAGTATGTCTGACAATGTATGATGCTGAATGATTAATAGTAATAAAACACTATTTCATATTCAAGCTGTTACTTTTTATCCGTTCTAAGATGGGCCGGCCACGTTTATCCCGATTTTTAACCTAAAACATTTTGACATTGTGATTTAAAATCCTTTAAAAAAAATCTTCTACCGATCTCATTCCTTTTTTGAATACACGTTTCCCTTTTTTGTTTTTCGCTGTGCCGCGTAAAATGCTCGTATATCATAAAGCGAAAATTTCACGTGACTTTTGACAGCCAGGTAAAATAAGTAACATTGAATACAGGTTTTTAACACATATACATCATAGCAACAGAGTTCACGGCGTTTTGACATTTAATCCGGTATCTAACTCCTTTTTCTTTACTTTTTGACTGTGAAATTCAAGGTGATGCGCTAAATGGAATGCCATCCTTTTTACGCTCACACTCGTTAATTATTCACCACCACACAACTTTTAACAAGAGTTTTTTATGCGGGGCCGTCTTACAAACTTTGACAACCATGTTGCACTATCCTGTATCTGTAGTAAGATTACCAACATTTTGGACATTTAACCACTTTCTGAGATTTTCTACCTACGCCTCTGCTACCTACTATATACCCATGTATAATGAGTTTTATAATAAATTATATTAAAATATTATAATACCACTACTAGTTTCTTATTTTTCATTGCGGAGAATGTGTTCGCACCTTTACTTAATGGTTGTTATTATTTTATGCGTCTTAATACGTACGGTACATCTTTATTAATAATGTGATCAACGCGGGTCCTACCAATGGCCTTATACTAGTATGGTTAAGTTTTTTATATCATTAATTAATATGGCGGTTACTTTGTGGTGTAACATGATTATTTTAATTATCAAAACAAAACTTTGCACCACACACATGTTGAGTTATTTTCTCATAATCAGGTGACAACTAAACTAAATACAGTATTGTAGTCTATTTGGGAAGGGAGGAGGTTTCGGCCGTTAACGGGAAAATGGACAGTAAAGGTGAAGTGTTAGGAAATGTTATGTTGTTAATTAAATTCTTTTGTATTTCAACGGTTTCCAAATTGTTAATTATCAATCCTTTATAAGGTACCGAGTGGAAAAGTTTTAGTCAAAACACACGATAGTCATAGACTAAAACTAAAATTAAAATAAGTTTTTTTTATTTTTTTTCCCAGCGCACAAATAATAGCACTGGTACTTAAAATTGTACAAAAGATTTTTTTATGCGCACACCACGACTTTAACTTATTCATTACGCTATTGTTATAAACAAATTAAAGTCAACTTCGTGCAATTGGTTTATTTTCGCCCGACACTGAACAGGTTTGGCCAAACTTCTGGATACGTACTATTTTGGCCCGTATGTATGCGTGATCGTATAAACTATTTCTATTAAAATACCACCAGCGAGTTGTGGTCACTTCGATTGAATTAAGACCTACGTTATGTGCCTGTGGAAATGTTTTACCGCGTGCCGGAATTGTTTAAGAATTCGGCACCGGCTATTTACTAGTTGTGCAATTAGCGCGACCGCAGTAGTCGGTACACTTATTGATCGCAAGTTGTAATAATATAAATAACAACATTATTATTTATTAGAAAACTAATAGGCCACGAGCACCATTACACACGTTGCCTCTTTATATGTGTGCCACGTGCCACGTGCCAGCAAAAAAAAAAACGGTTTGTATCTTAGCTAAACATCCAGCTATAATGGCTGTTCGCGACCATAGTTTCCGTTATACTAATTTTTAACTAACTAACTTACCATTACGTCGTTTCACTGCCTACTTTCTTCGCTGAATATGTAATTTATTATATATAAAAATGTTTTTATATGTATTCATAATTCAATTATGTACATTCAATGGCTAAATCGAATTTGAAAAAAGGCAAATATTTAAATACTAGTGGCTGTTGTTTTTAATGAGGATATATCATGATTTTACAGGGACTGGCATATATGTAACTTCAGCGTATATTTCTAATTTACCATAAAAGATTGCCCGAAACATTCCCAATCTATCATCCATTTATTAATAATGCCAGTACATAAATTGAATACTCATTACGTCGTAAAAAAATATTATACAAATTCCCCTTCAGATTCTATTCTTAAAATTATGTAAATGTATTAAATACTTAACGTACCATTCCGACGGTGATACTTATCCGTCACGTTTCAAATCCAAAGGGCGACCGCCGTGCTCTTTTCCTACTGTACGACGCCTATATCGACCATCATCGGTGTATTTGGTGTTTTTTCTTACTGCTAAAGTAGAGTGTACACCATCACGCCTTTGAGGCGTTATATATTTAAGGATTATTATGCAAATTGAATGGTTGCTTGAAAAAGCAAATAGCAAGTAAATAATTCAAGTTTTAAAAAACACCAAATTAAGAAAAACTCGCAGCTGGTAAGATTTGAATCTGCGCTGTCGTAGGGGATATGATCTTTAGTCAGATGTCATGACCATGGCTGCTCATTTGAGGTGTAACGATATTACGTGTTAACATCGTTTTATAAAATATATAGATTGCAGCAAACTTCCACAATATGAAAACCCTAGAATATCGAAGAACACGTGTTGACTGCCCCAGGCAATTAGAATTAATATCCTTCCACATACTATCTAAATCGACCCGGCAGTCCATATTCTTCCACATTCCTAGAAATAGAATATCTTACACATAAAACTTATTCAATTTTAACCAATCATTTTACCTACGAGCGCATATCGCTCTCTTTTTACTATAACAATAGTTCCAACCTCGCACTTCTTGTATTAATATTATATTACTGTATATTGTAAACTGCTATATTACCTCGTATTATGTAGGTACTTCATTACTACTTTGCCTGAACATATCTGTGAATTTTTATAATTAGTTCCATATGCTGTATATTATGTTAGTTGTATTATGATTATTTATACTGTTAAAATCCCCTTCATTCATTAATTAAATAAATAAATAAATAAAAGGTTGTTAGAAGAAGCCTCTCTCTGGTTTTGAGTGCTCAAATAGCACGCGTTGAGCAATCGTCTATACCACAGATGCCCGCTCAACGCCACACCCTTCAGTCGATGTCAGCTGTCGTTCGTGATAATTTGAATTGATGGGAATCTATCCGTTTTAGAAATTTACAACGATGCCTGCCTACCTACCGGCGGCGTCTGGCTTGTTCGAAACATGCCATTTATTTATCTAAATACTATTAACGTTACTTTGATAGTCTGCCAAAATCGAGCAATTTATTAGGACATTCCTTGTCAAAAGCGACATTTTGGCATCGTGAGAGGCATTATAAATACAACACGATATCCTAAAGGCCTACACGACGCTCTCGTCCGAATACTAAGTTTGGAAATTTAGATCAAACGTATTCATGAAGTTTTATCCGAGTCTCGCATCAAAAATTAGCCTTTGAGTTTGCGATTTCTAAATCATCAGCATACTAGGTAAACTACTAAATTTTGAATGGCTGATTTTTCCAAACTAATTACTGCCTCGCCTGTTTTAGAATTTAGTATTTCACAAACCAGATGCCTACTTTATATGCATCGTTGTGTGGATCGTTTCATCATTCTCGTTGTACAAAATAACTTCTTTTTTTTTTCGCCAGCCTGAGATGTTATTACCGAATTATATGGTAATGCTCACTGTGTTTTCATCTGGCTTTTGTTGTCTTAATGAATTGGTCGCGGGTTTGAGTCAAGACCGAGACAATCATATTTTCATAGCGCGGGTGCTTACTTTAGTTTGAAAATAGTATATAAGATTGACATGTGATCGATTTTTTTAAAAGGTAAACGGAGAAGAGTGTCTGCGTAATATATTTCATTTTAATATTCTTACTATTTTTAAAATTAAGTGCTAAAAAATGAGAAAAATAAAATTAATGATACAAATTAAATTATATAATTTCTATCTAGAAAATATGTTGGTATCAGGATACGAACCCGGAAGTTTTCCTATCCGAAATGTTTTTTCGTTAAAAAAAAAACTATCTTGGCAACTCCCAGAATGTGGTTCGATCCTCCTGGCCACTCGATCACTAGGTAAATTCCCTGTCACTACACCAAATAAGCACATCTGAAAATAATATTACGTTGAAAAATTATTGAGATATTATATATATATATAATATTTGAGTAGAACACCATTTAAATAAATCGTATTCTTGCCATCAATCAGAACTCATTAAGTCATTCTTTATTTATTTTTTACGTACAGACTTCATTCAGGATGTGAAGTTTTTCCTGGCAATGTTACCAACATTGCCGACATACGTAACATTCGGCGGTTTTATTTCCGGAGTAAATAGCTGTGGAAATAGACCGCTCTTTCGGAAAAAAATGTTATTTATAATTTCGCGATATTTCTGCCGAGTCAGTTGGCTCTATTCGTCGGTCGCAACGGGCGCGGAATCCCTACAAGATCGTTCATTCAGATATCAACTGCAGTCTCCCAGGAATGATAAATGGACGACGTCATACTCGCGTTGTACTATGCTGACAGTCTAGCTTACACTGTTCTGCTACTTTTTTTTGCGCGTTATTTCTCTTTGGTACCTATGACCGTGTTTCGTTAGTGTAATATGAAATAATTATAATAATATAAAATAAAATAGACTTGATGGTTTGGTCGCGCGGAACGTATGAATGAGGAGAATGAATAGAAATAAAGATATATGACGCAAGTGTTGATGGCGCCAAGAATAGAGAACGTTCGCGTAAGACTTGGCACGGCCAGGTAAACCAGGTACTGGAAGATGGTTCTGTTAGAAGCCTCAATAATCGACGAATTCGTTTGAGAAGATGTATGAATGTTGATGAACGAGAATTGTATCAGAACAAAAGAGTCTTATCTGCCTATTCTCGCGGACAAATGGCATGATAGTAAGTTAGTTAGAAAATATACTTTCATTTATTATCTTTGTTTTATTAACCACTAAATTGAGTTTAAATACATCTACCGGTTTCGAAAAATACCATTTTCTTCTTCAGGATGTCATAACTAACTAAAACAGGTAGATGTATTTAAACTCAATTAAGTGGTTAATAAAACAAAGATAATAAATAAAAATATGAATTTTAACCACAAAGATAATATTGCTAATTTTAAAAGTATAAATATACTTTCGTACCTAAGCACATATTTTCCTGAATATGTTTCAAATTTTAATATTCAACGAGCGAATCAACTATTTTTTAAGAATTATTTTGTGACGTTCTTTATAGGCATTGACTTTATAGGCTTTATATGTATTGCGACAACTGTACGTGCAGTTTACGGAATGCAGTGGGGATATGACATGTCGATTAATCGCATTGAATTTTCCCGAGTGTGAGTTTGGCGTCACATCTGTCATTCGATACGATTCGTATACGAGTATTCGTGCGATTCTCTGAACATTGTTTTTAAATTCTTCTTTGTCCTCGCCTTCATCTGGGATCTGCCGCTCTAATCATTCTACTCCACTTTGATTGCGACTGACTAAAGCTTGCCAGTATTTCTATATTATATTATTATATTAAATCATTTTTCTCTCTTCGTGTTCATGTTCATAGCATCTGGGCCGATCGTGTTTTATTTTTCTGGAAGAAGGACCACCCTAAGAGAACCCCTGGATATAAACATTTTGAAAAACTCTTTAAAATAAAATACAACGTTTTTTTACTTGACACTACACCTTATTTAAAAATTAATACGTTTTCGACGCTTAATGCGCCATCTTCAGTAATAAACTAAATCTTAAAACTAGAAGATAGACTAGAGGTAATATGGACAGGTAAGCTTTGTTTTGAACTTTGTCCATTCTTGTGACTTCGCCTGACTATCTTAGCTACGTGCATCCTGTTTGTCTGTTTCGTTATGCTTGTTCAACACTCTGACTCATACACCATAATTAGCTTAACCATTGTTTTATAAACTTTGCCCTCTGTCTTTATTGAAATCACATTAGACTCCTGACAAAGACTTCTATTTGAGCTATGCTCGACGTCAAGGTCTATTGTGGCGTTCATCATTTTAAAATAATCTTCTCTATTGCCCTCGTAGAACTCCATGACCGCAGTCATTACAGAGCGCTATTCATTCCTTGACATTTCCGTTGTTGTCCAGTCAGCTGGGCAGTCGTCTGTTTCTTGCAGGTCCGTTTTTATTAGACAATTGAATGCTCCAGGTTTGCCTGCCTTTCCATTCATTATCTAGTCGGCTACTTCTCGGTTGTAACTGTTCCATGATTTTAGAGTATCAGCCACAACCCTTTTAACCTGTCAATCAAAAATTCACAATGATGTTTATTTATAGAAACGTAGGTACTGTTTATCAATAGTGAAATCAAAATACATATAATTTGATGTAATATTTATTGACTTAAAAAAATATACATTTTTGACTTACAAGTACGAAGAAATATTACGAAAAAATAAAGTAATTAAAATTAATGCTGCAGTGTTAAAAATTCAACGGTCCGTCCGCACAGCACGAGTCTCCCTGTTCGCACTATTTACGATAGCAAACGATAATCATATTTTAATATTTAATCCTCGAGCAGTCTCCGGCGACAGCGAGCTCGACAGACGGACCTGCATCGCTACGAGTCTCACGCATTTATTCATCGTGGAATCGGGCATATTGGTGTTTATTTGTATGCTCATAATATATCCCTGTATCCGGTGGCTCGTGCATGTGTGCGCGCCATTTTGTTTTGTTTCCTTTAACAGCTCCGTATAAATAACTCGCACAAAAGGGCAGCGAATCAGCACACGTGGTGCTACGCGTCTCCTGCCGAGACATTTTTATGACTGTACAGTAGACTCTCGATTATTCGGGGTCGCAATAACCGAGTTGCGGAGTAAAATAATGAATTTTAAAATTATTTTTCGAATCACTATTTAAAATGTAATTTCTTTTTGTTCTACTGCGTACTATTTTGTTATTACAGTTGGCTCTAAAGGTATTTCAGGTACATAGCCGACTGCCCAACTAACTGTCTTTATAACCTCGTGAACTTGTCCGCTCGTGTCATTTCTCGTTGACCTCATACGGAATGGTTGGAGTCAACGCGCTTGACATGTCCAGCCCATCTTAGCTTTCTCAGCTTCAATATTCCTGGTTATTGGTTGGCCTCGTAACGTGCTCAGCATTTGTGCGGAAGCGCCATCAATGATTATCCTTAGCTGGTCTATGTATCTTCGGATAATTTTATTTTTGAATACTTACATAGCTTTTATCAGCACTATTGACTTAGTGGTCACTTTGTAAACACAGATAAACATATATATACAGAGTGTAACAGACCTAGTCCACAATATTTTATGGGTAATATACCCGAGTAAATTACGAGTCGTAAATGTTCAAGGAATATGTGCAAATTCTGCACTGTTACGGAAAGTATTGAAATGCTTACAACTCTTACACGGTGAAATTAGATATTTTGAATCGTAATTTAGTCAGGTACCTATTCACCCATAAAATATTGTGGACTAGGTCTGCTACACCTTGTATATATATATATATATATATATAAAGGGTCATATTCAGTCATATGGTCTCCACACTTCCTTGTACACTCGACGGCGGTTGAAAGAATCCAGAGAAAGTTTCTAAGATTTATTAATTTTAAATTAAATATACGCTCTGAAGACACCAATTATGATTATCTCCTTAGCCGTCTGAAATTGTTAAACTTATCAGTGAGTATACAGGATCATCAATGGTATGGTAGACTGCACCCAGATTGTTAGTCTGCTTGACTTTCACGCAATATTGAGGTCATCGATACATAATTCATTGTTTTATTACAGTGGTAATGTCAGAACTCATGCACTAGCTAACTCCACAGTCTCCAGACTGCATTCTTTGGGGAATGAATATGCGGAGGTAGTATTTTTTGTCTCAACTCAATGGTGACTGATAAATAGCTACTTCACATTTTATATTTATTATTTAATTTTAATTATGTAAAAATATGCTGACACTATGTAATTTTTTTCTTTGTGTATTGCCTGCCTGAACATGACGTGTAATATAATTTAACCTCACTTGTATAAAATATAAACAAACACTGAATCTAAGCGCGCCCAAATAATAATTTGTGAACATGTTATTTTCAGAGATATCCGGTCGGTCTGGTACACCTTATAAATACATCAAATTGGAAATTTTCCTATGTAACACAGTTGATTTATTATTGACTTTTGAAAATTAAATTTTAAAAGTACCCGTATATATATCCTTAATTTTGTATTTTCCAATTTTTTGGCGTAAATTATCTTTTTTTTTTTATCCGGGTCAATTTTTTTTACTACTCCCGATAATGAATGTACAGTGCTGTCTTTCATTTATCTAAAAAGTATCTGAAAATGGTTTTGTTGTAACGAAGTATCTTAATACTATCTAAAAACGTAATATCGTCAATCGAAACCATATTCGAGAGCCGTCTGCCTCTAAAATATCATCAACTAATGTTATTTTTCACGCTCTACTTCCTCAGCAGCTCGCCAGCGTGAATAGGGTGACCCGTATTGTATTGACCCTCAAATTTTTATTATATTCCACGAACCCACTCATTTGCACTGATGAATTTTATTGCGGTAGTGTTTGTAACCACAAAGGACACGCAACAAGTATCGAAAAATTGATATCTTGTCAAGGACATCGGTCTACTAAATGTATTCTTGAATTTGTCTACATGTATCTTAATTACTGTATCTGAATCCGAGACATTTGTTATCGTGACAAATTAAACTATGCGTTCGAAGGTTCACACTGCACGATGTACTTCAATGAACTAGTTCTTTATACTCACGCTTCGCAGTTCGCACGTTTTAAATCGTGCTGGCGCTTCAATTGTTCAATACTTCACGCCATATTCACACACACTAGCATATAACTACCACACACTAGCATATAACTACCACACACTAGCATATAACTACCACACACTAGCAACGAATCTCTTACCCACCAACACACACAATCAACCGCGAACTGTGTATGTATAGAGATGACAGAGTTTGCCGCTCGCTTCATGTAGTTCATTGAAGTGTGTACTTCGCGAAGTGTCACACTACGTACAGCTCTCCGCTCTTCGGACATTTTATTGAAGTATAGTTCAATAACGGTTTAAATAATAACGTAACCACACTTCACTGTACTATATGAAGTGCGAAGCGATTTCGACTAGCATCGTAAGTGGGCCCAACCAGTGGTACCAACATACTTCGAATGAAGCGTTCGTTTTTAACGCTTCAAGTTGGTGAACGTGCATTACGAAATGAAGTTTTGTCCTTTGAAATCTTTTTGTCAATCTTACAACGCCGCAATTATTTCTCGGTTTTCATCTATATCAAAAATCTCATATTAACGGCATCAAATCTCATTTGTCAAAAATAAGTCGTGATTGGTGTTGGGTTGTGTCAATGATTGGCAACTGTAATTATTTGTAGTTCGGCGAGCATTATCTAGTACACTATAACCTAATACTCGAATGGTTAAATCACAATCTGTACAATCTAACACCAATCACAATCACGGTGTATCTCACCACTAGTGGACAATAGAATTTTATGTAAATTGATAATATATTTTGTAATAAATAACCTTCAACCGGCAAGTAATTTGAAAATGACGATGATAAGATAATGGAAGAATACGGTCATAAAAGATTAGATGGTCCTGGCATAATATAATATGACGGGAGAGTACAGCCGGTACAAGACGTCACTACTTATACAATATACTTAAAACTGGCACGATCAAAAATAACAATGGGGCATGTCGGGCGTGACGGTATTTTTTTTTACGTTTTTTCCACACGGCGTCGCTGTCAACGTCAACGTGCGATCTGTTTAATATTTTAAGATGCTGTTGTCAGAGACAAGAGGGGAGGATCTAGTGATGTACGCAATTCGTCAATCTTGGGATAATATCAAACTTCATTTAAAGGATATTTCAGATGACAATGGAATATTGCGGGTTGGTGTACAACGATAACAATAAAAGGTACTGCTGCGTACACGCCGATAAAATAGGTGCCTTCTATTGATGGCTCTTTTGTTATAAGCTTAACCATATTTTACGAATGTGGGTAGGCACCTTAATGTTAATGTTAGGGATCAAATGAAATGTTTACCAAAGTAAACTCAGAACCCAAAAAATAATTAATATTAAAAATTCTACCAAATGATACAATAAACCGAAAAATGAAATTTGTATCACTAAAATAATAATGGTTCCTATTGCTTTAGTAATGCCTGTGTTTTAAATACCATGGTTATACCGAATGTATAAAACTAAATTTAGTTTAGGTTAGATTAACATTTACTATTTTTGGTAAACAGTCAAACACGTATTTGATTTTTTCTTTTATTTTGCCGTGTTATTATTTCTTTGTCGTATATTTATTTCATGATTCTTCTTCCAAGTTAAACACTTGGCAGAGCAGTTGTGGTCGCTATGCTAATGATGACAACACAGTCTAAGCTATTCGACGCAATCTGTTGCGATATGCAGCATTCCTGACGGCTTCCTAAAGTGAGCCATTGATTGATTGCAGACTTCACCAAATCCGTCTATCTAGCCGGATCCCTCCACTTTGCCTTGCACCTCCAGTTTTTTTTATGGTATGCCCGAAAGTATTTCAGTATGCGTATTTGTATTGTGGGAGACAGACGTTGGTTGTTATTTATTTCTTATACAATTGAGGTGTCCGTTTGCAACATTCGCCGTCAGTACTACATCTCTAATGCGTCAATCTTCTCACGTTCTTATTATCTCAGCTCATACATAAAGATCGGTCGAGAAACTAGTTATTATTTCTAATTTTGCTACATGGTGGAATATTAAAAAGTGATTTAATTAAATCACGAGGGACTAGTGTTCTGAAATCTGACTTATAACATGTCACATCATTATTCTTTATATTTTTCAAACCAAGCCGGGTCATTCTCAGGGCAAAAGTGGCATCTTCAACCATTACACCCTAGATCAAGAATAACTCGTCAAGTTGCATTTCTGATTACACACTGATTAATGGTGTTGTAACAAGGCGATGCAGAAGCTCCTCCCACGCTGAATGAATGCGTGTTATAAAGAAGTGTTTGTTACTTGTTCGCCTTACTACTAGACGCGGCATAAATGTTCACCCCACGTGAACACGTAAAGCATTGTGTATCGGCACTCGGAGTCCACATCTGCCGACGCGTATTTCTGGCATCGGGCGTCGCGTGTGTTGTGGCGTCGTACCAAAATAGCCGAAAACCCGCCGCACCGCCGCTGTCCACGCGGTTTATTTCTGGTGACCATCACCCCGTATGTCACCCTTTCGCTGCATGCGAAAATGGCACCTATACCTCAGTCGTATTGCGCACAATTGCATGCGATCAAGATTAAACGCACGCGGTCTTTGTAATTTTTCTACCTTGTTTTCAAAATCGGCTCCATTGCCTTTGTTCTCAGCGGGCTCCGAACCGATTGCATTAACGGCGACGTCACAAAGATACATCATAATAGGATTATTGTTTATTTTGATAAATTAACAACTGTATCTAATTGTTAATGTATATATAAAGTTAGGGATTTAGTTAAAAATTACTATTAAGTTGTTTCGAAAATAAAAGTCGATTTTAACCTTCAAATTAAATAAACCATAACTTTGAAAATATACAGTGAATAAAATTTATTAAATGTATTAATTAGAAATATATACATATAAAAATATTGTTGTTGCGCCACCGGGATTCGAACCTGGATCTCTTTCCAAACCGGGGAAGGTGCATTATCCAACTATGCTACAGCTACATCATTTATGACGATAAATTTTCGAACCTATATGTTACACCTTTTTCAAATTAATACATTTATCGTTCCATTATTTGAAAGAGCCATCTACTGTGTTTTTACGGAATCTCAAATACCTTTGAGTAAACCGATAGCAGACGCCAAAATTAATTTTTATTAAATTAGATGCCGCAAAATCAAAGTAGATGGCTTTCAAATAATGGAACGATAGACACATTAATTTGAAAAGTGTAACATACGAGTTCGAAAATTTGTCGTCAAAAGTACTGTATTCTGTAGCATAGTTGGTTAATGCACCTTCCTAAAGAGATCCAGGTACCAATCCCGGTAGCAACAACAATATTTTTCGATAAAATTAATTTATAATACGAGTCTGTATATCTTTCTAATTAATACATTTAATTAGTATTAAGTAATTTATTTATTTTCAATGCTATATATTGTTTTGCATCAAATTAGGTATTAGTTTTACTTTGCCTGTCTCGCTAGAAATCTGTGTGTCTCTGAGACAGGCAACGAGAATGAGAAAACAAATGCTGGTATAGTAATGTTATATTAATATATTTCTTTGGAGAGTGCACCAATACTACAATACCCAATCTACCCATATTTCAAATCCACATTTTAATATTTAATTATATCAGGTGACTCATTTTTTGTTATTCTGTGTAACATTTTGTTAAAAAGCTTTGATCCAAAGTACTCGTACCTGAAATTTCTTTGTTTATAAGTAGAATGTGTTCTTGGGATTGAAGATTATTTTTGATTTTAGTGTGGCAATTGTGTTGAGCGTTTCCTTAACCTTTCCTTTATACGGTGTTAAAATAAAAACTGTGCTGTAAACTTAGTGTACATATAGACTTTTTGCGATTTTGAAGTCGGATAAATGTGAATATTTTACATTTATTATTTATATTAATTATTAAAATAATAGTTGATATATATATATATATATTTATATATATATATATACACATGTGTATCAATTATTGTTTAAAAGTGCTAAAAATGAGAAAAACATTTATCATCACGAAAGACGCATAAGACACGTCTAACTTGGCCAGTGCACGCTCTGTCACTAAAGTGACGATCGTAATCCGGCACTCCGCGCCCCTGCACTGCGTCGTCTGCACCTCTCGGCACGTACACATACACGTATTGCCAAATTCACGTCAGGTTCTTCGAGAAAACATTTTTTTATTGTCGCGTATAGTAAATACTTGTAAATTGTAATTATCTTATCCAATACATAAATATATTGCGGAGGAATACCTAAAATATGAACTATATGTTAAGTATATTTACAGAGATATTCACATAATTAGGGGGGCAATGTCAACTCGGTTTACATCATCGGAAAAGAAAGGTTAAAATTTATCCGTTTGTGTTTGTCACATCACTTAACGTTCTCTCCATTTTATTATTTTATTTTTTGTCCAACTTATCTAGTAATCTCCATCCTAGACTGTCCCCAACTGTGACTTGACTGCATTGTATTTTATTTCCTGAATGAAACGTCTATCTTCGTACGGAAAAAAACAATAACAGCTTTGGTTTATGTCCCATAAAAGTTACTCGCCTGTAAAGGGTTATTTTGGCGACATTAAAAGTCGTTCATTAAAAATTCCGCTGATTGTCACGAGGGTACGTATTTACGTTAACAATATATATCTATTATTTATTTATTATACACGCCCTATTTCAAGCATTAACACAAATGTAAAGTAACATAAAATTTTATCAGAAGTGCAATATACAAAGAAAAAAATTATATAATGTCAGTATGTTTTTTCATAATCAAAATTAAAAATAAGTAAAAGTAACGTATCCGTCACCATTGAGTTGAGACACAATAATTGTAATAATGCAGTCCTGTAAAGAGTTAAATAGTCCGGCATTAATATTTGTTAGAATTTTTGTGAAATTTACATTATTGAATGGAATTGACAATGAGCCAATCACGACCGAATTCGGGCACCTGAATTCTATAATTTCCATTATTCGTTTGCTTTTTAAATCAATAATTTTTTATTTCCAGTCACAGACGTACACATTTTTAGTGATTGAGTCTAATAGGGTAAAATAATGACACTATTTTTCCGGACAGATACGGTATAATTTTTTTTTTTACAATCTGAGCATGTCTATTGTTTTTAATTATACCAACATGACGCTTTTTGCGAGTCTTTTGACATACTGTGTATATTTTTTTCAGAATATTTAATTTAATCAGAAATTATTCTAAATATATATAAATATCTTTATATAATAAATAACTTCTGGTGTGTAAATAAAATATGATAGGAAAAATGACTCGCGTTTATTTTTATTGCTTGTTAGAAGATTTAAAGAAAAATTAAGTGTAATTATAGAACATAACTGCGATGTGGTTTTGTTCGATTTAGAATTCTCATCAACCCCAAGTACCTATTCGTTTGGCGGTTTCCAATTTTGGTAATCTTGTACCAGATGGTACTTCAGAGACGTTCAAGTTTCAGATATGTCCTAATTAAGGGATGATCGGAAGATCAAGGCAACGGAGTAGGGTCGTCCGGCTCACAATAGTTCTCAATCGTCGATTTAATCCGAATTGTTAGTAAACCATGATAGACCGCTTGATTTAATTAATATTGTAAAGTTGATGAGACTTTATCGATAGATTTGATAAATGGTTCGATATTCGAATGATTTTTGTAGTTAAATGTCACACATTTCTACATACATAAATTCTTAGTCAGTCGTAGACTATGCAGGAAGTCGAGAGCGACGAAGAAAAATCTGACGTGGCCAAACTTTACAGGAGTATATATTGTCAGAGGACTAAAAAACCAATGAGTGTACATTTTGCGAGGTTTTACCGACCTTATTAGTGACTACAAGACTAGCGGTTCACAATGATGGAGTCCTGATATCGACACCGATGGAGGTGTGTTCTGGAGCTGGCAGAAGAGGAACGAAAGTAGACTAAATGCAGTGAAAATGACAGCACTTAGGCGTATATGTGGCAGATCCATTTATTTATTTAATTCTTGATATAGTGCATACATAAGCACTCCTTATATATGTTCTAATATATACAAGATTAAAGTATTCTATTTTACTAAAGCCTATCTTTTATATGTATAGCCAGTTTCATTTTAAATCTATTCAATTTCTCTTTCTTATGTTTTCTGGCATTTCATTAAAAAAAATTATCGCATTATCGCATCATCGATTTCTGAGATTTGGCCTTCTTCCTGAATGGCAGTCTCAGTCTATCCCTTCTCCTTGTACAATGCTCGTGCTCATGTTGATTTGCATCAATTTTTCGTCTGAATTCCGTTGATATTTTCTGCTTAAATGTCATCATATTCATATCTTTCAGCATTGTACTGATACGAGTATATCTATTTTTTCTGAGTATTATTCTCATTGCTTTATTTTGCAACACTGACAATTGACAATTTTATGACAGAGTGAAGAATGAAGAAATAAGAAAACAATGTAAAGCTGATCTTAGTATAGTGAATAAAATTAAGAAATGATCACTTAGGTGATTTGGTCATATGGAACGAATGAATGAGGAGAGAATGGTGAGACAAATATATTAAATACAATTTAAATGTATGAATTAGAAAGATAAACATATAAAATCAATTTTATCGAAAGATATTGTTGTTGCTACCGGGATTCGAACCTGGATCTTTTCCAATCCGGGGAACGTGCATCAACTGATTATGGTTTTCAAATATTGAAACGATAGATGTATCAATTTAAAAAGTGTAACATATAGGTTCGAAAATTTGTCGTCAATGTACTGTGTGCATAATCGGTTAATGCACGTTCCCCGGATTGGAAGAGATCCATGTTCGAATACCGGTAGCAATAACAATATTTTTCGACAAAATTGATTTTATATGTATATCTTACTAATTAATACATTTCATTTGTGTTTAAAATATCACAGACCCCTGTTCTGAATAATTACAACTTCACAATAAAAATGTGTTCTCTTTAATAAGAAAGATATATGACTATGATAGATATATGATATATGTTGGTGGCACTAGAAGTAGAGAACGTCCGCGGAAGACTTATCACGACCAGGCAAAGGATGGTCCTATTAGAAGACTTAATAATCGTCGAGCTTGTATGAGAAGGTGTATGAATGTGGATGAGGCGAGAATTGTGAGGCAGGACAGAATAGTGTGGCGCTCTATCCTCTCTGCCTACCCCCGCGGAGAAATGGCGTTATGGTAGGTAAGTAAGTAAGTTATTAGTGAGTTTTTGTTTTAACATAACATTAACATAATATTTTTTTATTTAATTAATCTTTGAAGTGTTTTAACTAGATACTTATATAAATTACAAGAAATCCCCCAAGAGCCCATAGATTTTTCGCTGTTGAAAATAATGTGCCCTGTAGGGCGATGAACTTCTTTTGTGTTAGCTACTGTCTTTTTTTTCATCTACTCTGTACACTTTCCCCGCCTGGGACGGAGGGGGAGGAGGAGGCTGAATAATAAGATGAGACAAAAAGAATAAAGATTTGAAACGATGAGAAATCCGCCGTTACTGACACGATACTAAATTCTCGTAGGATCTCTCAATTTTTTTTTCAAATCCTGGCTTCGAGTTGTATTATTTTTTCATCACTCTCCCTAGTTAATCCATGAAGAACTTCCGTTAGGCAATTAATAAAACTAAAAGTGATTTATACGCGGCGCAGATAAAAGTGTTACGGTAGTAAATAAATCTATTAAAATTATATGCGGTGGTTAGATGTGAGTTTCTATGTTTAACGCGAAATGTTGTGATTTATTTAGAGGTCCAGACTGAAACTGATCTTTATTTAGATTGAGGAATTTAAATTATGTTGGAAAATAATTTATCATATTTATTTTTTGTGCGAGTTTATTACGTCTCCGCTTCAACTAGATCCTGTTGTCATTTTTTTTTTTTAATGATTCAGCAATTTTTTTTACGATATGAGATTCTCCACAAATATAGCACGCACGGAGTGCGCTAACTGGCCGTGATGACATTACTGACCATAGAAAATTTCTCTTCAAAGTGGCCGCACATTTGCCGTTACAAAATGAAAATAAATAATTTGATGGTGTGACGTTGAATCGGTACGTTTCGAATATTTAAATCATTCCTCGTCCTCTGTGACGTCACCCCGGCACGCGGAACACCCGAGCGTGAAGCATTAATTCGCCCCTTCTTTCTTGGATGCTTTGTGCTTGTGTAAGTTTTGTGTTTGTATAAGTTTTGTATAAATTTTAAACAGGCGACGTTGAGCCGTCCGCAGTAACGTTGCGGGCCGTGGCCGGCCGACCAATTGCTGTCAATTAAGTTAATGGACCGTTGTCTCATCTAACCCTCCACAATGCGGGACGCACAGCATATTTTCTGTTCGCGCAATGTTACCATAAAATATACCATACCGGTCGTATCATTATTTACAAACATATCCTTTCCTCTCTCTTTTTCACTATCGCGATACTGCGTTTATTCTTTGTCTACTTTTCATATCTTATCCGTTCAACGGACACTATCACTTTATTTCAGTGATGTCCGCCAAAAATTTTATCAACCGGTTCACTATAATATTGTTGGTTACCGCTCTGATCCCCCCACACCGCGTATACTAAATACATTTTATTTATTCCGACCATGTTAAGACTGATATTCGAATGCTTGATTTTATTATACATATTAAGTAACAAATTGTTCAGTGAGATGTTTTCAATTGTAACAAGCGGTTCGTGTGAACCGATGCGAATTCATAGGGGGACATCACTTCGGGAATATTGCTCTGTTTATTGCGGCCCGGTAAAACTCTACAGTAGATTAGCTTCTTCTTCAGCCGTGATGTTTTCTTTCTTCCAGGCCCCTGATTTCCAAAAATTTTACAGAGTCATGAGATATATGTTCTCATACTCTGGACGTCCCGTTAGATGTTCGAGATATTGAAGATGTAGAATTTTTATTATATTAACTAAATACTTCGTATTATTTATTCATCCAATTTATAAAGTCTTCATTTTTTATTCTATCCATCCAGTTGATTTTAAGTATTCTTCGATAGATCCACATCCCAAATGCTTCATGTAGCCTTTTCTTCGCTAAATGTCTGTGTTTCTATTCCATAAAATAATACCGAGAACACATACCATCTGACCAATTATCTGAGGTTTAGATCATGACTGCAGAACATCTTTTTATGCGGATAAAGATTGCACAAACTTGCCCAATGCGGCATTTGATTTCATTAGAAGGATCCCATCTTTCATTTATATCGAAACTTCGGTACACATTGAACATAATATTTTATACAATGCCAGCAAATCGGTCATAATGGCGTTCAAATATGGAAAAGGGCTTGATAATATCCCTCCCGTGTGGCTGGACGGGACGAAATTGAGCGTTCAAAATAAGGTCAAATACCTTGGCCATGTATTCAATGAAGATGGACAAGACGATGATGACATAGAACGGCAGAGGAGACAGTTGAGCGTTCGTGCAAATATGCTGTCATAGCGTTTCTACCGATGCAGTAAGGAGGTGAAGAGGATCCTGTTTAAATCGTTCTTTACCAGCATGTATACCTGCGAGCTCTGGTCGAAATACAAGCAAGTGACGTATAACCGTCTCCGAATTCAATACTACAACTCATACAGAATACTGTTCGGATTGGCGCGTTATTGCAGCGCATCTACAATGTTTACTGAATGCTGTATACATGGATTCGTTCCGTTTCTGAGACATCAAGAAGCATAAAGCTTCGGTTGGAGCTCAGCACCAACTCTCTGGTGCAAGCGGCGCTCTCGTGGAAAGCTGGTTCCCTGACCAGAGAATGGCAACGCCTACAAAATAGCTACAGATATAATAATGTCCGTGACTGAAGTATTTATATTTTGTTTGAATAAATATGTTTAAATATGTGTGAACTTTTTATTATTATTTTATTTATTTATATTTTCCTTGGTTTTCTTTTTCATAACATTATATTTATTTCGTAACTTATGTATTATTATTATTATTGCTAGGTATTTTTATTGTATTCATTGTTTTAAGTTGTTTCATTATCCTCGTGCCGTGCCATTAGCAATTGTAGATGGTACACAAACAGACCGTTATTAATCTTTATTAACGCAATTACATTAATTAATACTTTGTGTAGTATTTATCTGTTACTAACATTAGTCTATAGCGATAGAGACGCCGACATTCAATTATATTACATGAGGGTGATGTACGTATTTATAAATTAGTTGAATGAAAGAAGTGCTAGAAGGTTCTAAAATATTCACCCAATGTTACGTTGAGGGTAGTGATGCTTAAAAAAAATGTCCGCACCACGTGTTGGGTTGACTTGATGTATATTTTTTGTGCGTAGCTCTTTCGCCTTGTGACGAAATTCCCACAAGTTTCGTCATCATCTGCCAGCGGCTTGGTGACACATGTGTTATTATTAGTTATATAGGAGCATCATCACTAAGGATAAGGACGTTTCCATATTAATTTATGGATCATGGTCTGTTTTTGTATTAAAACTTATTCCATGTTCAATCGTTCACAGACATTTATGGATATTCACGTTCCTGTGACATACATAAATATTAAACATCAAGCGATACCAGAGCCACTTTACCAGTTCATGTCCTTTTAGATCTCACTGTGTATCTCGTGCCTGAATCCATTCCCTCGGTTTGAAAGATCTTTTAATTAAACAAATTATAGATACTCCATGGAGACGAAGCTATTTTTATTATATTTAATGGAAACATAAGGAAGTATGGGTAATTACAGGGCTTACGACATGGCTTAAGTGATCACTTTATACAAATATAACGTTCACCATTCTCACCCATTAATCAATCTCCATATCTATCAAATTTTTGGAAGTTGTATTTATGTTATGTGGATACACTTCGAGTACAACTACACTATCGCCATCTATGGACTAAATTTAATATTCATTTCCCTGAAACAGCATAGATGTCAACTAATGAAAATTTAATTATTTAAAGCAATATTCTTTACGTGTAAATGTTTTTTTTAACACATTATACTAGAATACGCCTGACAAATCAATTTTTATATATTTTCTTATTTTGAATAGTATATTATTAGCAATATTTGAATATGTCCAAGAACACACAATTACTGGACTTTCACCTACAAAGGCACTGTTATTAAACTATTATTATTTATTAAATGCATTAAAAAAGATTAAATATTAAAGGATGTATTTAACGTTTTTTTCGTAACTCTGTATGTAAAGTATTTATAGTAGATAGAATGTTTATTAATTTTGTTTTGGCTACAGTGAGGCATTGATTGGTCTATGCCATTTAAAATACGGTAGCAAAAAGTAAACAAAATCATATAAAACTAAGTAGGTTGTTTTAATATTTTTTATTGTATAATTTGTAAAAGTAGAACGTTAAAAATTAGCCTTGTTCTTGTTTATAACCTTAACCATGGTTATTAGTTATACCTAGTCATTCACCAAATTTTGAAAGATTATAGGTTTAGTGGTTAAATGGACGCGACTGATCGAAAACTTTTACCACGTTTGCCGAAGCACAGGACACTTGGACGTTTTTAAAACTGAATTTCTCTTTAAAAAATATGAAAAATTATTTAATCTGTTATTATTCGCCACATAATCAAAATATTAAGAAATGTTTATTATAAAATAACCCAGTTTTGTTGTCCCTTTCGCCCTGAGTGGCGTATGGCGTTGTAAGACGATTGAACAATCCACGAATATTTAATAACAATAGTTATTTATTTATTTTCTGGAAAGTTTCGTTGGTGGATGCAAATCACAGTGTTTGAAGAAATGTTGGCCTAATAACGAACCGAACGGAGAACTCACCCCGCGATGTACTCATTCTTCCATCTAGATGTTGGATTAACAAAGGCCTAGAAGTCAATATGTGACTAAATTACTGTAATGAAACGCGATAAACTAGGAAAAAAACACACTGGGAACGAGAATAATGACATATTATTTTCCAAACGTGATTACCTATTCATTTACAGTCCTTGAAAAGTGCGCTTTGGTTTTTCATTTTTGTATTTTCAATTGTTTGTTTGATGAGCGAATTTGGCCATTGAAATTTTTAGACTTTATAATTACTTAATTGTGAATTGTGTATCGGCATTAATGTGTATTTCTGTCCGTATCCGTGTAATGTTTGCTTCATTTGTATCGATTATGGGTCACTTCGATAGTTTGGTCACGAATTAATAAATGAATGAGGAAAAAATGGTAAGAAATATAGATGGAATCAGAAATAGAGGACGTCCTCGGAAGATTTGGCGAGACGAGCTAAAATAGAACATCATGTTAGGAGCCTGTATACGCATGAATGTGGATGAAGCATGATGTGTGTCAGTATAGAAGAGTGTGACGTTGAAGAACTGCGTGATGGTAAGTAAGTGAGTATGTAAGATATAATTAACTTTACTTTATATCCTGAAATTTGTGGTCAAACCCCACTTGTACTCTGTTTGATCGTGAATATAAATGTAATAAATTTATATATTTATATATTTTCTGATACCTGTTAAGTTATTTATTTATTAAAGGTCTAATAATAATCTTGTTGGAACTATTTTGTAGTGATATTAACTAGTGTAGCTTGTTGTAATGAAATGCAGATACGTGTGTTAAAGCCATCGATCATTCATCTGTGTTGTGAATATATTTTTTAAATGATTTGCCGATCTGTAAGTCCGACAACTAAGCTTCTAAAGGGGTGTACAAAACAGAACATCTTGAGCATATCAGGAATGGACCCAGAGCGGGGGCAGAATATTCATTTTATGCTAAAAATATAAACAAACTTATATTTTTATGATAATTCTTCTGCGGTTTCCCCTTTTCGAGAGAGAATCCTTCCAGTGTTGTTAAATTTCTGACTTTCAAATTTTTCATTTATAAATTTAAATTATAAAATTTTCTGTAGGTACTGCCATTTTTTTCTACATATTAGTTCTTTAAGAAAAATCATAAATTAAAATCTGTTTATTCTCTATACAATCCTATACCTGCGCAACACATAGGCACTCTCCCCCTATCTACTCCACCTCCTCCTCTCCATATAAATGTGGGTATATTATATTGGGTGCAATCCGTTAACAAAATTTGCGTAGTTACTCTTTTGGACCTTCCTCTCCGATATAAATGTGTTTTAAATTGAATGCCATCCAAATTTTGTTCAATTGCGCTCTAGGACACTGAAGAAAATAAATTCAACCATCGGATATTACTCTCCTCTGCCTGGATCAAATTTTGCATACATCGTTTCTCCTGAGGGTCTGCGCAAAACGAAGGCATCTCCCCTCACCCCACCCCTTAAAATCGTTTTATAAATAATAACCTATAATACTTCAACGCCGGACATATGGATCGTTATTTTATTACATTTTACAAGAAAACTAGAAAGCGTTTCAATCTTTCTAATTTTCTGAATATTTTAATGCGAAACTAGCGAAATTTTTTCTTTCATATACATATTCATACATACTATTCATATTCTCATTAATTAGAATATATTCGAGAATAAATCATACAACTGAGTAATTAATATTTTAACTTATGTACGATGTACCGTTATTATATTAACATTTGCGTATTAAATTATCTTTTTGATATCAGATGCTCATTTTTAAAAATAACTTTAATTGATGTAGTCCTTTGCATCTATTCCTCCTGATACATCTTTAAATCTTTACAATCTTTATTTATTTTCTATGTGGAATTTATTAACAATGTGTAATATATGCACTTTTTTTAATAAATGAAGTACTTATGTCTACATACATTACGACCCTTAACATTTAATGCGATACTTACTACATCGCCTACATCTTATATCCTAATATTTTCCTACCAGTTATATGATGCGTATATATATAAAGCAAGTGTTGAGGCACCAGCAACAGAGGACATCCGCGGAAGACTTGGCACGACCAGGTAAACTAGATACTGCAAGATGGTCCCGTTAGAAGCCACAATAATCGGCGAGTTTGTATGAGAAGATGTATGAATGTGGATGAGGCGATTATTGTGTGTCAGGACAAAATAGTGTGGCGCTCTATCCTCTCTGCCTATCCCCGCGGGGAAACGGCGTGATGGTAAGTTAGTTAATTAATATAATGATTCGTTTGTATGTCTGTAAATCCGATTTTTTCTTTATTCTCTTTTTTTTACGTTTATCTAACACCCTATCCCAGAATCGTTTTGAGAGTTGTGTACTCTAGTTTCGATTCGTCAATATTATCAGTTATGAACATCTTAATACCATCATAGGTTGACTTCGGTATCATCGTACCAGAGCCATACCTGTACAATTTTAGATGAGCCTCGTTATCACATTAAATTCAGAGGAGAGCCAGAGAGAAGCTGTAGAAATCATGCACCTCAAAAGGGGAGAGTAGGTGTCACATTTATGTGTTACAGTCGCAGAACTCTGTCACAGTCCGGTAGAAATTCATCCTGTCCAGGTCGCAAGAGGTGCGAGGGAGAGCCAGCAAAATGCTCCGTTAAGTCTCTCTAGCCACTGCTCTTCCCGGCATTGTCCGTTCCAGCAACCTCCAGCGGGAGACCCACACCCTAAGAAATTCCCCAAAATGTTCGGAGAGATCCGATGACATATTCCTTCAAATCTCTCAATCATGATACCACGTGCATCGTTCATAATCATTCTCAGTGAAATTGCAGTGAATTCAATAAAATGTGTAGCTTTTGAAAATGCATTGTATTGTGTGAGTACCGAAGTTATTTTGGACCGCGAAATGTAGTGCACTGAAAAAACAACAGTTTACTTTAATAAACTGTTATTTTTTCGTACGCTGTGAAGCGTAGAAGCCGCTTACTGTGGCCAGCGGCATAATCCGGTTGCTTTCTGTTAATAAATAATACCAAAAAATTAAAATTTACAGTAAAATTATTCACCAGTCAGATTCATATTACAAAGAGATTTAAAAAGTATTTTAAAAAAGCGATAAATATTTGTTTGCATTGAAAGCAGAGAATGAAATATTACACCTTAACAATATATACCTTCAGATTTTATGGGAAACATGTCGATAATCACTATCCGATCATTTATAAACGTACTTGTATTAGAATCAATTTCAGAAACATTATTAATTATTTATTAGCTCGAAATGTTAGAATAAATCTACCCCAAAAATATACCGTTTAATTCTTTAACATATATTGATGACGTAATGACGCTTGTACAAATTATACATGAACCCATGTATATATTTATTAACTTATTATTGCAATAATAAGTTAATAACTAAATAAATGGCCTGTTATTTTTAGTGTTACAGTACCTATCGAATATGTATATCTGTCGTCGTAATTGTCCTTCAATAGCTAGGTCCCGGTTTTCTATTGGTTTGGCTTGAATATGCCCATCTAAATTATGTAAATAAAATCACTAACTACTACTACTACTCTGCGTAATTTGGTCCGCAACTCGCCGGTCTGTTCCGATAGTCTTGTGTGAACGAACCCAAATTTGATTATATTCGATAAACCGACAAAAATCATAAACAATTTATTCTTCGAAGAGCGCGTCAACATACACAAATATCAGGCCTACCCACAGAAGCATATATAACGCCTGAAAAATATCGACACGTTGTAACTGCACGAGTGTGATCGATACAGTATTAGGTATGCGTGCTTCATAGAAATCATTGCATGTTTTCAATAGTTCCGTTGAAATGTAAGTGCGAGAGGGTTGAATATCCCGGCGCCACAGCTATCCCGGCTACCCCGGCCGTCGTCATGCCGCTTTAATTGCCCCGGGATCCGGACGATGATTGGCCGCAGAATCCGGAACAGCGGCTGTGTTCAGACTCTTGCGCACACACGCGCAACATTCTAATTAGCTGCTTGTTTGTGGGAATATCGGTTTCCAAAAGGGCTTTGCAATTGTTTAGTTTGCCCGAGTTCTCTAATATTTATCTTATCCCGGATTAGAAGCTCATCATTTAAACTAATCTCGCTGCTTCGAGCCCCTTAACACTCAAAATTAAACTATTCGTCGCTCATATTGCGGACTTCACAACCATTCATAGTGATTATTTTTTGTAGGGTGTAAATATTAGGATAAAGATAACTTGTGTAACCATTTTTCAATATAAGGGTGTAGTGATAATCTCAGCTTCAGCTTTCATTTCCGCTTCCCACCACTCAAACAAAATACGCATTAACCTCGTAAGAAACCTCAATAATCGGCGAACTTGTATGAGAAAATGTATGAATGTGGATGAGGCGAGAATTGTGTGTCAGGATAGAAGAGTCTGGTGGCCCTTTATCCTCTCTGCCTACGTGATGGTAAGTTAGTTAGTTTAGAAAGTAAATATCAGATATCTCATGGAGACAAAGCTATTTTTTATTATATTTAATGGAAAATATATGGAAGTATGGGGTAATTACAGGGCTTACGACATGTCTTCGGCTGGCTTAAGTGATCACTTTATATATATTTAACGTTCACCATTTCTCACCCCTCAATCTCCACATTTATCCATTTTTTTAAAGTTGTATATATGTTAGTATGTAGACTCGCTTCGAGTACCACTACACCATCACCAATTGACCAAATTTTATAATTCATTTTTCCTTTTTTTTTTAAACAGCATATATTTCATCACTATGAGAATCTGATTTTTTTTTAAATTATTTTAAAGCCATATTCTTTATTTGTAAAATATTTTTTTAACATATTATACTAGAATACGCCTTAAAAATTTTCTTGGGTATATTCAAATATTGCTAATAGTTAGTTTAGACTTAATGTTTAACAAGATTTTGTAAAAATCTCATACAATAAGATTTTCAGTAACGTAACAGAATTCCTTAATCATTTTCGATTTATAATTTAGTCAGGCCTATGAAACATTGTGGACTAGGTCTGTTACACCCAGTATATATATATATATATGTGGCCTTTAATTGTGAAAATATATATTTTCATTTAATTTAAATCGGAAAACCTTTAATTTATTCGTCTTTTGGGGTAGGTGTTGTACACGTGTAATTGAATACGAAGTATGCTTCACCGAAATAGGTCATGGTTAAAAAAGTTACACCGCGCGGCTTTAGTGGTATTAACCTCAAGTCCGTATAGAAGATCCGCGTGCGTGACGGTAATGACCCAGTGTTGACGTAGACATCTTAAAACGGCTAGGTCACGTGTACATACTATAGTTAGTTTAAGTTAGGTTAGGTTATGTTCATGTTCTCCCTTCTTTTTCTTTCACATTCGTTTTATTTCCCTTTCTTCTTTCCTCTGGCTCAAGTCCATACATTCATCGCACGCGTGAACACTTCATGTTCCAAATCTGCGTTACGTATGATATTACAGGTTAAAGAAACACGAATTGCACCTGTGTCAAACAAAATTGATGATTGTCGACCGCTCCAACCTGTTACTTAGCGACTATATAGAGAATAATGGTGATACATGAAACGAAATTTTGGGTATAGACAGTCTACTTATCTCCTTTCTTTATGTACATGTTTTTTGAGATTGTATTTTATCTCTTGTTATTGTTATTATTAGAGATATCGAGTAATTTTCGTATTTTGTACTCCCTAAAAATTAGACCTCATTACGATATGTAACTTGTGCGGTCTGAAAAAACATTTAAAAATATGCATTTATTATATCGACCCCTCCTACGTAAAGTACCGTAAGTAAAAAATGAAAATTTTAATCATTCTTGTGTTTCAAGTGTATTTGATACGTATTTAGGTGATAGATTTAAAAAATATATATATTATATTCTACGATGTAGGTACTAATAAACATAATTATTTAAAAATTACAACCATTTAAAAATGTATCATGTACGTGCAAAATACTATAATGATTAAAAATGTCTTTTTACTTACGATACTTTACGTAAGAGGCGTCGATATGTTACCATTTGGTTCTATATAGTCGATATGACAATCGCATTTGCAGACTTGTGACATATTGTGACACTGTTGTGAATCTCACATCAATCCGAAACAATTCTGGAAGCTAAAATAGAAATCCTACGAATAGTTGGGTATGCCACAACGCGTCTCGCAAAAGTGCGGAAAGACAGGAATATCCAAAAACAAGACCTTCAATGTGTGAGGCCTACAGCGAATAATTCTATTTTTGGACACGTTTCACGACAAAAAGTGAAATCCTGGATAGGTTTATTGTGTTCGTAAAAACCTCAGAAACTATGCAGATCCACAGGGCGGTTTTCGATGCGCTAGATAGACCGAGTGTAGGAGAACATATATCCATCCCTATACGAGATCTCTTGCTTGGAGACTTGCTGAGGAAGATTCTAGACAATTAAAACCAATTCAGGCAGTAGAGAGTTAAACACGGTTTCTGTTATCAGACCACAGCGTTGAAATACTTCAGCGGTTATAGATTACGCACAGCACACAGTAATTATGTGAATAAATAGCGCGCTTTAAGAACAAATATTATTACTGTAATTCTTGTAACCAATGAACATGTTTTCTTTTTAACCATACAAACACTACATAACCTACGCCGGTATCGCCGCCGTAAGTGGTCATACAAGTATGTATGGTGTGATGTAATCAATGGCTTGAGCTGTCTTGTTGGTGTTTATGTTTTAGCGCAGATTGTCAGCGTGCGCGGTGAAACCGAAGTAGAACGATTACATAATATAACGTAGAGACGTTACAGTTTTTAAAACGATTTACGAAAAGTTCGGATATTTTAAATAGTCGGTGATTAATAAAAATTAACAAATTGATCTAATCGAGAATACCAAAACAACATTTTATGTCAGCGGTGTCTCGAATTATAGTTCTTGATGCACGCGATATATCTATTAGTTACCTCTTCCCTGTCGTGGTATATCTACAAAATTCCACAGACAATAACCTATCTTGATACTTTCATTTTTCTTAGACGGATTTTCCCAGACGTTTATAGCTCGTATCTAAGTATGACGAAATGTCGCATTTTGCTAACTCAGCAATGTATTTAGGTATTGCTATATTCAATTTATTCATTGGCATTCTTTATTACGCAGTTATTTTAACGTACATTTATATCTACCCTTAGAAATAATACAGCATTTGCGTTGTTGACAGTAAATGCGTGCTCAGCAACTGAAGTGATTTAAAGTTATCCAAATCTGACTAACATTGGTATCGGTTTAATAGTATTTAAATTAAGATGATTTCAATACAGTAAATTTAATTTTAATGACAGCCAAAAGTTAGATTCTGAATAATTCTAGTTTTTCGTTTAAAATAATGTTAGTAATAGAATGGCACTCGAAATTTTCATCAATTTTACCTGTTACCTACGAACTCGAGTTCGTCTCAATTTCTACTTCGTTGCTTTTCCAGTTGCCTTATTGCATCTCTGTTTGACTGTTTATATATATATACATATTTTGTATATTGATCATTGCACTTTGCTTACTGTCATACCGGAGGAACACTGTCTGCTATAATACAGTAAATTACTAGTGCAGCAGGCAGGGTACCCAAATATATGTATCACTTTTTTACTGATATGTTGTATTTACTTTGCCAAATTTTATATGCATACCCTCGGTATATTTGTCTGATATTTGAAATATTACGCAACACCCATAGTAACTAACTAGGTGAAAATGTATACTTAATGAATATTAATTTGGAAGAGTAATACGTCAGACCGTTAGACATCACTTATCAATGTAAGTACATAATACATGTAAAAAGTGAACCTAATAAATGTATTATTATTATTACTAGCGAGTACCCGGCATGCGTTGCAATGGCCACTCAAAGAAAAAAATGTTTGTATTTTAATTCTGATTATCGAAGTGCTTTTGGGTACACAATATTTTTTGTTTTTCCGTGCGATAATTCTTGTAAAATTCGCCACAGAGAATCCTAAAAATAGCCAATCAACGTGTCCGTACTTCACATTTCACGACACATGGTTTGCCATGAAACTGATAGCCGTGGCGCGCAGATCATTGTAAAATGGTTGTACTAATTCAGAAACCTTCGCGGGCGTGTGCACAAAAACTCACCAAAGTTTCATCGCAATCGGATGAACGGTATAGGAACGCATACGGGACAAACAAACAAACAAACATTCATTTATATGTTTGTAATAACGAATCTATCTATATATATATATATATATATATAGATAGATTCGTTGTTAAAGTATTCGTTGATGCTTTTGCGCTGGCGCTGCTCATTTTAGGGAAAGCATAATAATTGCCGCTCTTAAATACATTTTATTGGTGTCACTCTAGTTAAACTATAAAGCCGGATGGATTCATTTAATGAACGATACACCAGTGAATGCGCTTCTCTCGTGAAAATAAGCTTGGCAACTTATTAAATGCAAACCATTTAAAATGAAGCTCGTATAGCGTACAACGTACAACCAATCCTCTCATCTACGTAGTGAACAGAAAGCAATTATTTTTAGTTTATTGTTAATTTATTACTTCTGAGAAACGTTTTGAAATGTCAGTTTTTAACGGTTAATAACGTTTCTAGTGGCTTTTCAAAATCTGCTCTCAGCCCACTGGTCATGCCTCTCGCTCCGCCCTAGTTAAAACTTTTGTAAAATGTCAACCGAAAATCTACAAACTTGAAGTCTTCTATTTCTGTACACTTAAGGATCAAATTTAAAAATATTTTAATATAAATTAAATTAATCAACTAGAAAAAATACAGAAAAACTCTATCTATCGAAAAAATATTTAATTGCTACCGGCGTTCGAACCTGAACCTCTTCCTATTCGGGGAAGCGCGTTCTCTGATTTCGCTATAGCAATTGAATGTGTACATTTTTGGCAAATTTTGAACTTATATTCTGTAATATTTCCAATTGATACATCTACTATTCTTATTAAGGAGAACACATTCTTATTGTGAAGTTGTAATTATTCAGAACATAGGTCCGTAATATTTTAAATACAAATTAAATGTATTAATTAAAAAGATATACATATAAAATCAATTTTATCAAAAAATATTGTTACTACCGGGATTCGAACCTGGATCTCTTTCCAATCCGGGGAAAGTGCATTAACATCCCGGTAGCAACCACAATATTTTTCGATAAAATTGATTTTATGTGTGATCTTTCTAATTAATACATTTAATTAGTATTTAATCTACTATTCCATTTTTAAAAGCAATCTAAAATAGATATATTATAAAATAGAATTATATACCTTTGAGTAAAACCCGATAAAAGACATCAGAATTAAATTTATTAATCATACATGAAAAAATAAAAACACATTTATGTTCTTTGGTGTTTTAATACGTTTAATTTTTTTTTAGTTGATTAATTTAATTTGTATTAAAATACCACAAAACTATTTACTGAAAATACAACTTTACAACAAAAATGTGTTCTTGATAATTAAAAACATTTCGTTCTATTTTTGTAATTCCTTGCTTAATTTTTGACAATTTGTTAAACAAGTACATTTGCACTTTATTTTATTACGCAAACCTGTTTAATTATTAGTACTTTCTTTCAGTCGGTGAGTGTACTGCGACATTAATGAGGTAATACGGAATATCCCGCAAAATTAGATACACATTTTTGTGATTCGCTGTATCTCGAGAGAGATCAACGAATAAAGTTTTTACTGAAACTTGTGACGCTAACAGCGTGTATTTATAACTTCGCATTAACCCTATGTTTCCACGATTCCCTTCAGAAATGATGGAACCGAATGGTGCTCTGGCCTCTTTTCCAGCACACGCTGCAATTCATGTACGCATATGACATTTCCACGCCGGGCGACTGAACATAACGAAAATAGCTTCCGTAAATCGTCAAGTTTATTTTTGGTGGCGTATTTGCGATTGCAGCCGTGAATATCAATTATTGTCATCTTTGATAAATTTGCTCCAATTTATATAAATGTCGCACGTATTCGTTTTGAGGTTAGCAGACCTGATTAACCGAGTCCATTTTTTTTCTTTGAAAGTGACATATCGACTCTTGAGTGATAAAGTGACGATTGACGCGCAGTAGCCGGGGAATATCTAAAAACGAGGAGAGATTCAAGAATTTGATTTTTAATAGAATTTAAATGTCACAAATTGGAATTAATATCGAATTATGGAGAATTTGTTTTGCCTGCTTTTCTACGTATGCATATATGTATGCATATATTTGTATTTCCGCTAGTGAAGAGATAAATTGCTACTCTCGAATGTGAGTGTGATTAGTATTGGATAATATCTGTGAATGTATACTGTTTCGATGCTATTGTTATTTACAATAATTATTGTTTATGGACTTTTATATTTTAGACTTTCAATATAAATCTCAAAACTAGTAAGCTGTGATATAATCGGTGGTGTAGTGGGGCACTTTTTTTCGAGTTAGGGCGCGCCACCCTGCCACTTTTTTGGCACGCAACTTAGTTTTCAAATACATTAAAAAATATTTTGATACAAAATAGTCCGCATTGAATTTTGTACATTAAATATCTTGCAGCGGATGGATATTACAAGAATGCAAAAAAACGTGAAATTGATTACGAGGAAATATATAGGTTTTTTTTTTGTTAAGAATTAAATTATCTAGGCGCGAGGCGGTATTCTATAATTTCAACACTTGGAGATGTATGAAATATGTGAATCTAACTTAAATAAACAGTCATCCCTAAATTAACACGTTATATATGGCTTGATAGTTGTTTTTATATATGCATGGTCTTACCGTTTACAAAAGCTAATATCATTTCTTTTTAACCTCAGACGAATTTAGTTTCAAATTTCCAGGGAATACATGGAATATGGAGGGGGGGGGTTTACCACTGGATATAATCGTAAGTCAAATCGACAGTTCATTTCTTGTGCACGTACAGGATCGTGTTACAAGCGTGTTTAGATCATGTGTTACTGCTGCGTAAATAATAAATATACAAATTGCGAACAGAATAGAAATGACTTGACAGAAACCACGCATATAACCAACCGTACTTATTTTCGTAGATTCGCGGTGCCAGATGGCACATTCAAGCTTATTTTAAGACAAGAATCATGACTGTAGTACTCAATCACTATTAGTGATTGTGATACACTGATATCAGTGATTCACTCACAATTCAGTTTGAGTTCATCGCTAATTTACGCTATTACGAAAATAGTTTTATCTTAATCTTGCAATTTGTGTTCGATTATATTGTTTGTGTTCGCTTTAGTGATTTAATATTGTTTAGAGATGATTTAAAGAGTTTTGTGAATAGCGTGCCATACGATTGGCTGAGGCGAAAACTAACAAACGGTCTGATGCCGTTATATTATTTAGTGTCCTATTCGTGACGTCGTAAGGGTAGCTTTTTTAACAATTTCCCACGAGCGGGGTGATCGCTCACCCCAATAATTATTGCTCACGCCACGCCACACAATCCAGTCAAACTGGCGCTTTGCGTGTCGTTACTGTAGTACTTTACAATCAAACATTTATCTCAAGTGCTTTGAACTCACTCCTTTGATGTTTATATTTATTGCATATAAAATTGATTTTATTGAATATGAGCTGAACTGATTCAGTGCAATGGTGCTGTTACCGAATATAAATAATTACCTGTTGTGCTGAGGATCGGAATGAATGTGTATTATTTAAATGATTTATCGTTTATCGTATATATATATATTTTTAATTATCTATTTTAGTTCCTTTCTTCGAACAAGTTTTAAAATAACGCTACTATCATTTGTTATGTATGTTGTTTTACAAAAAAAATTCTTGGACGCCCACCTTATGGTTGAAGTCAAGTCCACACAACATACAAAACACAACATACCACGGATTACAGCTTGCTCCATACTCAACTTCGCACTATCCTTCACCCAAACTTTTGAGAGAATTAAAATAAAAATTTCTGCAGATAATAATAATAAATAAACTATCTTCAACACAAATTAAATGAAAATTTATCGTAAAAATATTTTTGTTGCTACCGGGATAAATTGTTATTTTCTGTATATTCTTCTAGTTGATTAATTTAATTTGTATTAAAAATACCACAATAATAATGTGGTCTCCTTAAAAATAAATTATCGACTAAAAGTATATATTATATATACCTATACAAACTCAAGTAAACCGTCACGATGTACCACCGTATGATGTTGTACATGTATTGTTTTAGCTGAGATTTACCAAGCCTCAAACTAATTTATATTGCTATAATCTGTCGCCAGGCGGCGTCGAGTCGCTCAAAACTTGGTGTAGTCTTCGGCAGTCACGGGAGAGCACGTGTGGTCTAGCGACAGCTAGGTTTGCTAGTATCTCCTAATACTCTACTGTAAGATGAATAATTATTCCTTTCACTATCAAATATAAAATCTCGCATTAACCATAATTTGTTTTGATTATAATATTTATGTCACCATCCTTTTATATGATTACAAAAAGCGGTATTGTGTAAATCAGAATATCGCGAAGATTTCTTTATAAATCTGTGTATTTTCGGTCAGAAAACTCCGGCACAACTTTATATTAGCGAACTTTGCACGAAATTCTGCTGGTACAAATTATTTTTGTACTCCGTAATCCATATTTTTCAGTTATAATACGCTCTTTGAAACTGGGGGGGCGGAGAAATCAAGCTTATCGCGCCATTTATACGAAACACCGTGAAATAAAATATTTGGCCAGTTGGTTCCGGAATATGCTCAGGGAGTTAAATGCCCAAGTCAAAGTTTTTCTATATGCGGTCAAGTGCCGAACTTTTCAAATGGAATCTAGGGTGTTATTCATAAATCGAACAAGATCGAAACTCTTTCGATATATCGGTTTGTTAGATGAGTAGAGTGCCGAATTCCCTTCCATTTTACTTCAAAAACTTCGTTAGACTGAGATATAGGTCATATAGAATACAATATACATCAATGTAAGCAAACGATCCATTTCCAATATATCAAAACTTATATTACTTTGTGTTAGTTCTACTTGCTGATAATTCGATTAGTGTATTTGTTTTAATAAATATAAAAACTAAACTAACTTCGTTAACATTTTTCTCTCCGTTTCAATATTTGCAAGACCAAGACTCCATAATATTTGGAAGATTCAGCAGACTTTTCTGCATTTCTTTTTTTTAAGTGATTAACGGCTTGCGGTTTATCCTTTATTATATTGTGCGAAGACGACACCTGCAGTTTTTAATAAAGTCCGACCGAAGCTTCGACTTCGGCCACATTCGGCTTCGGTTAAAATCTGCCGAAAGTTTGGCCGAAGCCGAAGCTTTGTAATTTAACCGCTGAAAAGTGTCGAAAGCGCACGGACTATTACGAATGAAATAAAATTCAGTTAATCATTATTTATTTATTTAATGAATATATTTACAATTATTATCAACACAATAACGCAGAATACTAAGTAACAGTGTAGAATTTGCATCGTTATGTCGGTGTACTAAGATTTCTAACTACGATTGAATTGGCTTCGGTCAAAAACTGACTTTCGGTCGGACACTAGTCTTTCATCATCGTTTATAATCACAAATTCATCAAATTTAGCACAGTTATGGATGTGACAGCTGTAATGCAGCCTCTCTATAAGTGCTCATGTGGTATATTTCAGTAATTAGCACTTAGTAAGGCACGCCAAATGCATTAAAATATCAGTAGAAAAATGAACTTATTTTTATTTATTAGAATTTCAATAGACGTCGGAAGATGCTAAGGGTGAAGTTTCATAGTAAAAATAATAGTAAGTGTGAAATGTTTATTCGTCCTCTAGCCAGGCCGCCTACACTCACCTCCTCAAATTACCTTTTAAACCGTTGATACTTATTCCGAACACTTAAGGAGCTAAATGGCGTTAAGGGTAACATTATATTTTTATATTATTCCCTATATTTCTTTTATAATACTGCCTACATCTTTCCTGCAATATTTCGCTTGTTCTTTCAGAATTCTTACAAAGTATTTATTCTCTCAAGCGATAAAATCCCTGTGAAAAGGTAAGGATATATATTTTTCCTTTTATACTAAAATATTTTTCATATCCGCTTTTCCATATGCAAAACACTCCTTCTCTAAAGCCTTCATGAATTCCAATGGAGAAAAAATGCTGCTACCGCGCATTACTTACTTATTTATTATGCGGTTCCACCGATCTTAAAAATATAAGTTATATATAAATAAAGCTGAACAACTAGGAACATACTCTGCAGATCGTTTTTAGGCTTATCGGTTTTTTTTTAATGTGAAATTCGCTTTATGAAAACTTGTCATTTTTTGGAATAATTTCGGTTGTGTCTGGCTCGAGTGTTAATAATTTGCGATTTGTGGCAGTATACACGATTCGATGGAAGTAAACTATATTATTTATCATGAATAAGCTCATCGCTGAATAGAGTTCTTGTGACTATTATCGTAAATGTTAGTTGGTGTACGATTTATCAACATGTGTGTCATTTTATCCATGTTCTTTAGCGATATTACAATCAGTTTAGTATATTAAATAAAGGCTGAAATTGGGTTGTGTTATTGAGATACATAGAAAAAAAATACATTATTGAAAAATAGGTTAAAATATAAAAGCGAACACGAAGGTTCTATCCAATTTACGAATGCTTTTCTGACTGAGTGAGAAAATACACCTTCTTGTCAAATTATTACCGTAAAAAATTATACATTTCTGACAAACGATCGATTTTTTTTTAATTCTATCTCCACTCATTCAATAAATGTATAAATATTTAATGAAAAGAAAAAATCAAAATCTATTTATAACTTTTTACCATGCGAAAATCGTTCACGAGTGTTGTCAGAATAATAAATGTAAAAAATATATATATCGATAGTTTTCCATATTATTTTTCATCACTTATTTAAATAGTATCGCAGGTCTATAATAAAAATAAAAAGAAAATATATTATTTAGACTACCTAAATTTTGAAAAAAATGTTGCATTATTTAATTTTAGTATTTTTCCATATACATCGATCGCCAACCCAACGTTATTGGTCTCTTTCACTTTCGGTCGTTCTCGCGGACACATCTCGTTTCATCGCAACCAATTTCGCCGTAACTCTTTCGCGCCGTTCATCGCAAAATATGTAGTGTCGAGAGTGGCCCAAGTTTAGGTTGTCGACGCCACTGCCGGGGAAAATCGAGGCGTGAAAATTTATTCCCTTATTGATTTCCTCCACCCGTACATTCATCCGGACGAATTCCACGCATACTCGTTGTGCTTTCCTAAATCTATTTTTTTCAAAATAGCTTTTACAAAAATCTGTATGAAATCGTTTCACAAAGCCAGGGTTATCCAATAAATGTGATAAAATTTCAAAAAGAATTGTAGCCATGTATAGTCTGCAATTTTATCGTGGAGCATTTCAACAACGTTTACAAGTTATAAGAAATTATTATCAAAATTAGTCTTCGATTCGGCAAACTCAACGTGTACTTCGTGAATTTTACGGTCGACATAATCATTGATCATAACATTGATTTCAGTGAAGTGTGGTTCCAACATAATGGAGCCACGTGGCTATAGTACAACTGAAACGATCGATTTATTGAAAACAAATCGGTCATTTCCAGAAACGGACCGCCTACATCATGCGATATCTCTCCGTTAGACTATTTTCTGTGAGGATATGTAAAGTCACTTGTTTATGCTGATAAACCAACAACAATTGAACAATTAAAAAACAACACAACTCGTGTTATGGGTGAAATTGCACCAGATTTATGTGAAAGAGTGGCTGCCAATTGGATTCAAAGAATGCATTGTATCAAATGTGGTCGTGTTGCACATTAGAATGAAATTGTGTTCCATTGTTAATGGTATCGAATGATCTTTAAAGATCATTCGAAAATAAAAATAAATCATTGATTATATTCTCGTTTTTTTTTAAATTTTATTCCATTTTAAAGTTCTATCGCGCTTATTGGATAACCCTTTAGTTTTAAATATGAATTAAATATATTAATTATAAAGATATACATATAAAATCAATTTTATCGAAAAATATTGTTGTTGCGCCACCGGGATTCCGATCACCGATTCGAACCTGGATCTCTTTCCTAACCGGGGAATTTGCTTTATCCAACTAAGCTACAGCGACATTATTTTTAGCGACAATTTTCGACCCTATATGTTACCTTTTTGATATTAATACATTTAATCGTTTCATCATTTGACAGAGCCATCTACCTTATTTTTACAGAATCTCAAATACCTTTGAGTAAACTGATAGCAGACGCCAGAATTATCAATTCATTTTTATTAAATTTTTGGACACATTGATACAACTTTATTATTTAGGAGAACACATTCTTATTGTGAAGTTGTAATTATTCAGAACATTGGTCTATATAAAAATAATGCACCTTCCTCGGTTAGGAAAGAGATCCAGGTTCGAATCCCGGTGGCGCAACAACAATATTTTTCGATAAAATTGATTTTATATGTATATCTTTATAATTAATATATTTAAAATATCACAGACCTATGTTCTGAATAATTACAACTTCACAATAAGAATGTGTTCTCCTAAATAAAACCCTTTAGTTATCGATATTTACGTTTAAACACATTTGAACAAATCGTTCGACATCGGGTGACAAATAGAGCAGGAATTAAATCGTAGCGTAACAGAAATAAAATAAATTAAATTTCTGAAAAATAATTAAATGTGGTTTTAATAAATATAGATATTCTTTAAATAAACATATACAGCAAAGCATCAGCAAAAAAAGTGTTTTAAGTTTAGTATAATATTCAAATGTATAACGCGCTAAATTTATACTCTTATTCATGATTAATACGGTAATATCCACGCATCTGGACTGGCTAGAAATTTAAAAAAAATCTGGGAGTGTAGGTTTCCGGCTTCCAGTTTTATGTTTAACATTAAAATTTGCATCTATTTCATAAAGCGCTAAATTTATTTATGTACCTACTCGTATTTTATGCTACGAGAGACATCTACGATTTATAAAACACATCTTTAAAAAAAATAATTAGTGGATTAATTCCATATCGGAAGGCACTTACTATTTGAAGGCATATAACATGATACGTAACAATATTATTTGACAATATAATTCCATATCTCGAATTGTACGCACAACACGTGAGCTACATAAACTCTGTTTTTGACACTGAATCATTCATTAAGTTGCTCATTAAACGTTTAAAGAAAAGACACCCGCCACAGTTTATTTCAATATTGATCACAGAGACACAAACCCAGAAATCTGTTTGTGCTAGGAAAATATTGACCGGTTTTCGAATAAACACACACTAGGCGCCATATTTACTTTCATCGGCAGCAGGTGCTGTCAACAGCGGCGCGCGCGCTCACCGCCGAGAAGAGCGTTACTGTTCACGACCAATCAGAGGCGACTATTTTGACGTGCCCACCTAACTTTTTTTTTTAGCAGTTTTGCATAAAAAATGCTTCGTTTATGGTGTGCTATTGAAAAGTCATGTTGATCCACGCGCGAGAAATGTGATGTTGCTAAACAATCAATGTATATCTGCTAATTTTACCATTGCATATTGTTGACAATCTTTCGTTTTTAATAAAAATAGAATAGGAAAAACAATTTTAGGTAAATCACTTAGAGATACATAGAAAAAGTGTATCAAATAATTAAAAACATGTCTCGAACCTGGCTCTTTCTATTGCCTATACAAATTTGGAAAATTAATTATACCTTATCATTTATCCCACATTATTTTTATCCCTATTCAACACAATTTTTTTTTACCTTCGGTATCTTCAAAATATAATTTGATGACATAGATAGCTTATTTCAAAATATCTTTCTTGGCGATTGCCTTATTTTGAAATTCCTTTCCGTATCACGTATTTTAAGCGTGGGCAGAATACCTTTGGAGAAAACACAATGGAACAGATACCTATCGTTTGACTTCATTTTTAAGTAAAAGCTAAAGATATTTAGAATGGTGTCTATTGTTTCTTGTCTTCCGAGAAGAGATTATCTGTTTTTCGGAACCTTAAAGAACGTTTTATTAATCTTACCAAAAACAACCATTAAGACTTTGTAAGACGTTTTTAGCGAATCTCCAACTCAAGAACGCGTTGAAATAATATTGTTTTCGAAACAATGCTTTATTATTAAACTTAATCGAATATAACATAATATCTAACTCAATCTAATCTAATTAATATGACAAAATTTCCGCAAGTTCCTTCAGCAGTTTGCGAGAAACTATTTAATGAAATTAAACTGGACGACCTGACTAAGGACGTCCATAAATATGAGTTTAACGGTTAGCGAAAGCTCGGGCAATTTATCACTTTTATTTTATGAGTCGTGAAACACTCCTTACTCGCATCATTGCCTGAGGTAAAGGCCACCTTCAGAATAAGATTTTCTTTAAGGATAAGATCTTCTGAATCGTTTAACTCTTAAATTATCAACCCCCTCGCAATGCCCTACCCCTTACTTACTGAACTTTGCTTTATCGTATCATATTGCTGAACATACATTCTGATAACACGAAGCGGCTCGTACCTTTACCCGTAGACTTGTGGGCATAAATAATTCAAACAGACATTAGCGGAACACGAGAGCACTCTCACCTTGCGGAGGAATATTTTAAACTCTGGGATTATTTACTCTCAGATGTTGTGTGAGATCCACCCCCTTGTGCGGCGAGTTCCATTCAGTCTTCTCAACCCCCGTCCACCCTCTATTCAGAGCTCTGTAAATGAAAGGTATCGAAGTTGGAAAACGTTTAGCCCGTCTCATATACATGGGTTTGGTCTCTCCATTTGCGCGTTGATATGAAACCGTTTTAATATTCCCTATACGTTATTTGTTCAACCTTTCAAATAAACCTGAAAATTTCGAGAAAATATACTAGCCGGTCTCTTTATATTTTTTTTATTGATAATTTGAACCTTTTTATTGCTAAGTAAGATCTAACATTACTTGAAACTTTATTTCGCCTTTAACGGCAGTTTGAATTTAGTGTGTTTGACATTTTTGTGAAAACGGCTAAAGTTTTGCTGGGCCCCGTGATTAAATATTTTTTATCAAAGGTTTTACACCGAGACAAATCTTTGAATGTATACATTATTTGCACAGCCTTCCAAATATTTCTGGGAACTGAGATGAATTTTAACTTCTAAATAAAGTGTTGTCGCTCGAAATCGAATATTGATTAAGCTTCGTCAGTCCTTTGTGTCTCCCTTCCTCATTAAACATTTAAATTAAATTGTAATTTGATTACTTTTCTTCTGTGGCTTGTGGCTCCAGCGACTCAAATTTTTGTATTCTGCAATCTTATGACACCTTGTTGGATTCGAAGCGTTAACCTAAAACACTCCACATCTAGTAACTATAAAATATGATAAATAGTCAAAGGGAGAGTTGCTGGTTATTTAGCGTTTATATCGCATTCTTATTTTGGCGCTACATAAATAATGCATTATATAAATATTATGGTTACCGGAGTCTGTTTTCTATCATTAGGTGTACGTAGGTGCTAAATCGGCGTATTATACATTATTTATGTTTTTGAGTAAAATTTCGTTTTCAGCAGAGCAGCTTCCTGTTAACCGTACTCCTTTCTTTCTTCTCACCCACACATGCTCGGAGAGTATTCGCTCACCCATACGTGCTAGGAAAGAATGAATTATATATCCGATGGAATAACCAACATTTACGGATATATAATTTTTCGCACACAAAAGAAAAATGAGAGAAACCGTTTGTTACTCGCTATTTGAAGCTCAATAAACGATGAATAGAACCCGAAGTCGGTAAATGCTGAGACTAAATAAAAGCCCAACTTTTGATTCACACGATGGAACTGAAAATTTTTAACATTTATTAATAAGAAATAATTTTTTTGCGAATTAGAATATTTAATATAATATAAAATAACTTTTTATGTAACCGCTTGAGTTTGAGGACTTGGCAAAACCAGATACTGGAGGATGGTCCTGTTTGAAGCTTCAATAATCGGCGAGCTTGTATGAGAAGGTGTATGAATGTGGATGTGGCGAGAATTGTGTGTTAGAACAGAAGAATGTGGCGCATTATCCTCTCTGCCTATCCCTGCGGGGAAACGGCGTGATGGTAAGTTAGTTAGTTAGTTAGCTAGAGTTTCATTGTTTAACGTCAACTGGTTTCAGAGCAACGTACAGTATATAAGTATAGAAATATTGCTCTGACAAAGGAACAGACCTTGTTCCGAAACCGGATGTCGATGAACAATTAAACTCAAGTGGTTATGTACAAAGTTTTTTTTTTTTTTAATGTTTAATTAAATTAATACACATTTTATTACTTTCAACTAAAATAAATAGATGTCTCACTAAAAAGTAAGCTTATTCTTATTCAATGGCTCTACATCCCAAATCGAGCCTTAATCTTTTCACTATCCGCCTTTACGATACTCAGTCATCTGCTGTCCATTTTCAATTATCCACCAGTAGCCAGTCTATGGTATTCTTCTTTACATTATCTCCTTAGTTAAGCCTTAGTCTTAAAATTAGTTTATTCTAAAAAAAACTAATCTATTTAGATCAAAGGACAATAATTGATTGGCTTACAATGGTATAACTGGCAAAGCAGTCTACTGTCTACTGTGTTCAATTTACAGTCTCTGATTTCAAAGTCTCATTAGAGGGTTGCATTCGTGTCCTCAAATTAGAAAATGTAAAACCTTCTGTTAATTTTGAATGTAGATCCGTACCCAAGTTCAACATTTGATATATCATAGATAACATGTGGAAACTGTGATAGCATTTCCATTCTCATTTTATTTTTGAAGATTTTCAAACAACACTATTTTATTTCTACGTAGAACGGTAGGGTTGATCAAAGTGACATGGGCTGATTTTTCAGCCAAGTTGAACGCCTCCGGGGGTGAATAGGGTGAGGTATCGGGCAAGTACCCGCGATGTGTTCAGCTGTTTAAGAAACTCCACTAAGGGTGGCCTCCTTTAAGTTCCATTTGCGCTTTAAATATGCACACCTGTTTTGGCAGCGCGACTACGGTGGCAATAATACTATTACAGGGTTTATACCTTACTTACTTTTGGATTGAATACTACAGTCTTGTTGCATCCGTGCGCAAATTTCTTTTTTTTTATATGAGTAGAACCCACGTTACTATAGAAATAATATTTAACAACGAAACTTATTGCTGTCTTTGTTCATAATTATTCAGATGTTTTAACATCCGAGACAATGAAATAATTCGATACACAAATACAAATGCGTATGCACTTAAAATTAATTAATTTAATTAGCTCCTGAACAAGAACAGATGGACCTAACTAACATATCATCATGCCGTTCCTCGTAGTAGTAGGCAGAAAGGCTAAAACGCACCACACTATTCTGTACTACATTTGCTTCGTTCATTTTGTTGTCATGATTGTTGAAGTTTCTAACAGAGCCATCCTCCAATATCTGGTCTAGCGGATCGTATCTCTGTTCCTGTTGACTTTAACACTTGTTTCTTTTATTTTTACTTACTTACCATCGTGCCGTTACCCCGCAAGAGTAGTCAGTGAGAATAGAGCGCCGCACTCTTCTGTCCTGTCACACGATTCTCGCTGCATTCACATTCATACATCTTATCATACAAGCTCGCCGATTATTAAGGCATTAGGACCATCCTCCAGTATCTAGTTTACCTGGTCATGCCAAGTCTTCCGCGGACGTCCTCTACTTTTGGTGCCATCAACACTTGCGTCATATATCTTTCTAACCATTCTCTCTTTATTCATCCGTTTCATATGACCTAACCACCTAAGTGATCCTTTCTTAATCTTACTCACTGTACTAAGATCAGCTTTACATTATTTCATTATTTCTTCATTCTTTACTCTATCGTAAATGGATCTGTTTATTACTTATTATATATTCCGCATGTCAAAACCATATCAGCGCGTCTTCTCTCAAAATTATTTCTTAATTCTATCGACTATTTTACGCACACATCTATTTTAAATTCACTTGTACTATCGTAAGATATAAGAGCCTTAAAATATATAAATTTTTGTTTGCATTTATTATTAGTTTCTAAAACTTATTCCAGATAATCTTTAAGCTTTTAAGTCGTAATACTTCAGTAATCTTCTTACTTTATTTTTTATTTATATTTTATGCCAAAAAGACGTGAATTCCAAATTCTTATTTAATAAAAATGAATTGATAATTCTGGCGTCTGCTATAAGTTTACTCAAAGGTATTTGAGATTCTGTAAAAATAAGGTAGATGGCTCTTTCAAATTATGGAACGATTAAATGTATTAATTTCAAAAAGGTAACATATAGGTTCGAAAATTGTCGCTAAAAATATTGTCGCTGTAGCATTGTTGGATAATGCACCTTCCCCGGTTTGGAAAGAGATCCAGGTTCGAATCCCGGTGGCGCAATAACAATATTTTTCGATAAAATTTGTTTTATATGTATATATTTCTAATTAATATATTTACTTTATTATTTATTCACGCGAATGAGAGTAACAAATGTTTGATACATTAACAAAAATAAGATTTATCGCACATATTTAAATGTAATAATACTTTCATTGTGGGTTTTTATAATAAATAATATAATAACCTTTTCTTAGTGTGGATTCCTTATTCGTGATATATTTTTCACAATTACGCGTAGGTCTTCACAGTATACAATGTGTGTTTGAACACAGTTTGATCGAAAAGAAGAAAACAAAATCACTTCACTAATTATTATACGTTATTAATATAATAGCGCAATGTTGCGGATACCACAATATCGTTATAATTATAAATTTATTTTAATTTTAACGTTATATTCGTTATTTGTGTCATCCCTGGTCAACATTAGTAATGACACCCAGTAGGACGCATTGTCATCGCGCCAAATGCAATGATTCCATGACAACTGCACACGAGATGTGCAGGTGCACACAGAAATTTCAAACAGTCAGCTCGGAACACACAATTACTGAATTTTTACCTACAATAAACATTTTACAGACAAAGAAGATTCTCATAGTGATAACATATAAAAATGAATTATCAAATTTGGTTCATAGATGGCGATGGTATATGTAGTGGTACTCGAAGCGAGTCCACATACTAACATGTACAACTTTCATAAATTCGATAAATGTGGAGATTGAGGGGTGAGAATTGGTGAACGTTATATATATATAAAGTGATCTCTTAGTTAGCCAAAGACAGGTCGTAAGCCCTGTGATTTCCCCATACTTCCATATATTTTCCATTAAATATAATTAAAAAAATAGCTTTGTCTCTATGAGATATCTGATATTTGTTAAATAGTCAGCTTATTATTACTCTGCTGCCATGACACTAACTTAATGTAATCCATATTAAAGAACGCTAGTTATCGTGGGATTACTTGCATTAATGTACTTAATATTATATTACATTGCTATTGTCTGTGTATGCAGATATTTATGTATGATTTTGTCTATGGGCAGTGTATGCAGTTGCCTGGTTACTAAATGCAGTGAATCGCTGGACGTTGATTTTTGCTGTACGTAAACATATATTTATATATCTTAGCACACTTTCATTGGGAACTACTTATAGAGAAACATGAAAATATTGTATAGAATCCTCAAAATTTCGCCGTGACGATTCTTGAGAATTCCATTTTATCTTTCCGGAAAGCGTTCTTGACACATTCTCTCCGTATTTTCACAGCTTCCCCGCGTTTTTCACTTTAAATTATTTTCCAATTCCGCGCCGGGCGGCTCTCGCTCCCGGGGAAGACTCGAGCCGCCGCCTCTCCAGAGTGACAGCTCCTTTGAAACAATCTCTCCATTTTATTATATCCTGGTATTTTAAAGCTGGAACAACTTCGTTATTTCCACAGTCGGGTGGAAGCTCGGGCTGACCTACTCGGCAATTGTCAACCGTACTTTATCTGCTGCGAACACGCCAGTCCCTGCAAGCAGCCCTTGCCGGCTGCACAGCTTAGATAAAATAACCGAGCGGTTCACGTTCGCCATAGTAATTGCTTCAGATAATTTTGAGAACATCTTCCCTTCATGTTTAAAGATGTTGAATACTTAACCAGTACTAATAACGCTAATTAAGAAAAATATTATATAAAATTTAAAAAAACTCGTTACTTGTTTTAGATACGTGTACTCGTATACATTAGAACCTCGACTTACGAGCACAATTCGTTCCGTAAACGTGCTTGTATCTTAAAACACTCGTATATCAAAGCAAATTTCCCTATAGTAGATAAAGGAAACTCAATTAATTCGTTCAAAGATCCGAAAAATATTCATTAAGGAGAACACATTCTTATTGTAGCGTTGTAATTATTCAGAACATAGGTCTGTGACATTTTTTACTAAGTTGGTGGCTTTCAAATAATGGAACGGTAGATGTATTAATTTGAAAAATGTAACATATGGGTTTGAAAATTTGTCGACAAAAGTACTATCTGAAGTAGCATAGTTGGATAATGTACCTTCCCCGAATTGGAAATATATCACAGTATATCATACTAACATTTAAATATGTATAAATTTATTTAAATTAATGAAATAAAAAAATTCCTGGTCCGACCATCGAACCCTGCTGTCATGTGTGAGCTGGGACGCTAACCAGTATAATAATAATAATAATAAGAATGGATAATTTGTATAGCGCCATTTTCGTAAAAACTTTCACCTCAAGGGCGCTATACTACTGAGGAATCAAATAATACGTGAAAATAACAGTTTTCGAACATTTTAAAATCTTTAATAATACCTACTTCTTATAAAGTTCAACATGGGTATGGGTAAATTTGATGTTAAACATGCTTAAGTATTTAAAAAATATAAATCAATACATTAGATTCTAACACAGAAAATCAGCATTATATATTTATATGACATTTTAACATCAGACTTAGGGGAGTAGCTAAGATATATTAGTATGTGACTGGTATCAGGATCGATATATCGGCCGTTTGGTATCGATCCCGGTACCGGAAAGGGTAGGTACAAGTGAAGGGTGTATAAAAATATTACGATATTTTTAATGCAGTTTTCGCGAAAAATTTTACTGGGGGACTCACCGAGTAAACATTTTTTAAGTTAAACCTGTAATTTATTTAATGTTGACGATGTAAATTTCCGGCAGAAAGTGTTTTCCATAATAAATTGTACCTGATTTCGTCAATCTCTTTATCAAAACAGATAGCTTTTTCCCAATCAAGATGTGCTCAGAATTCTCTCATTTTCTTTGCGTCTTCCGAGAATATCACTTTATTTTGTGTACAAGCAATAAGTCGTCCAATAAGTCTTCCGCCGCCTTTAATTAAACTCTGTATAAATTAATTGTAAACACATTTATTCTACGTTTACTTGCGGTGGATTGTATTTAATTATTTTCTGGTCCTTTGCGTTTTACCGAACACTTTGCGTGTTGTTGGTTTTCGTACACAGCAGTATTTGTGATTGTGGACCTCTTAAAATATTTCTGGAGCGGCCAGGCAAATTAAACAAAACATTTTTCAATTTTAATACAGTCAAAGGTAATATTTTAATTCAAACGTCGTGATTGGAATTTGACACAGATTCGTTTGTTTATTGAACGCCTATTGCGTTTAAGTTCTAGCCTTTTTTTAATTTTATTTAAATCTGCACTGAAAGGACAGTTGTATAGTAAAAATGCCAAATTTGCGTCGATATGGACCGAACTTTTTTTTGTTCATAGAACATTTCTGGGTATCGGCCATTCGCTGTTAAACGTTGAAGTTTTGTTATATTTAATAGAACACGATTGCACACATTTTCCCAGAATTATTTCAAATATTGAAGGTTTTTCACGCCGTTTTATTTGGTTTTATTAGTTTCGCATGTCGTAAACGAAATCACTGCGGTAAAAATATACATTGACGAACATATTTCTAGCCGCCACGCACGGTCGTGGATTTGACGACTGTACTACGCTTTCACACTCTGTTCTTCATAACACTATATTGTTAGGTAGATTTCGAAACAGGGACCTCGAAACCATCCTGCGTTAAAAAGTTTATTTATTTGGGATATAACGGATTTTGTGGACGCTATATCGTCAAGAGCAGCGGTTACCTAACTTGTTAAATATATATTTAGATTAATTAATAATTCTAGCGTCTACTATCAGATTCACTCAAAGGTATTTGAGATTCTGTAAAAATAAGGTAGATGGCTCTGTCAAATGATGGAACGATTAAATGTATTGATATCAAAAAGGTAACATATAAGGTCGAAAAATTGTCGCTAAAAATAATGTCTCTTTAGCTTAGTTGGATAAAGCACCTCCCCCGGTTAGGGAAGAGATCCAGGTTCGAATCCCGGTGGCGCAACAACAATATTTTTCGATAAAATTGATTTTATATGTATATCTTTATAATTAATATATTTAATATATTTAGACATTTTTTTTACAACATAGCCATATAGGTTTTAAAATTTGTTGTCAAAAATAACGTCGCTGTAGCTGTATTGGATAATGCACCTTCCCCGGTTTGGAAAGAGATCCAGGTTCAAATCCCGGTGGCGCAACAACAATATTTTTCGATGAAATTGATTTTATATGTATATCTTTCTAATTAATACGTTTATAATATCACATACCTATGTTCTGAATAATTACAATTTCACAAAAAGAATGTGTTCTCCTAATAATCAAAATTACGTTTAATTATATTTAACTTTTATCAATATACATTTCTTGTGTGATGGATGTTCCGGCTTGCTTGAAATAAGATTATGGATATTTGGCTCCAATGATGTTACTGCAAGATGGAGAACTGCATTTTTTTCAAGCCGACATCGGTACCGTGTTTTGATTGCTGCGACAGATAAAAAGGCCTATTCGCATAAATAAGTTGTGAAGAATTGAATCCGAATTTTTATCGCCTTTTCACTAAGCAATGCGTATTATGGAAAACCAAAATTGAAGTCTTGATAAGGATGAATGAAATTTACCTTTGATAGAGTCGTCGGACGATAGGTCGATGAGGCTTTCTTTTAGATTCATGCTTACATTACTATCTCGAATGTTCGCTGCAAACGGATCCAATATTACTATGGATTAAAAAATGCAAATAATGTCCGCATTTCTCTGCGGATCGGGGGATTAGGGGACCGCTTGTTAAGAGTAAAAACTGACAAAAGACAATAACAAAGACCTCAAGCAATCTGGTGTTCAAAAATCGAGAATGATCAGGAGACCATGATAAAAAAAATATGAAAAATAATAAACTCCCGTAGTTCTTTCAGATTTCTGATCCGCTATCTGATTACAAAGTAGCGGCTGTTTAAAAATATACCCTTAACATACAGACGAAATCCACCTGATTCTTGCGGCGTGCGCAAAAAGTATTTTTTTTATACTCATATTAATGAATATCGAATTTTCAACCATAGATGGCGACAGCTTAGTCTGTAAAAAATAATTTTTTCTTCATGATAACATGTATACAACTTCCAAAAACGGTGTGGTAGTCGAACATGGGTAGAATTGGTGAACGTTACATGACAGGTCGTAAGCCCTGTACCTTCCCGTATAAATCTTGTGAGACATTTATAATATATATTGATGACAATCTCTCTGGGGATAAAAGACCTAGTAATTGGTTCCTATAAATATTTGAACATGATACAATAATTAAATCTTTTTCTTGCATGGTTTTTATTTAATCTCCGTTCGCTCGCTCGCCTCGGCCACCACGCGGCGGCGGTTTCCTTGACAAAAGGTGCATCACTGCCGATGTTCGCTCTGTTCCTGCAACCAGATGTATATTTAGATACATTCAAAATATAAAACATTTGTGATTTATGTCGATGTTAATACGCCACACTTCTGTAACTCTGCTCGTAATAACTTTCTCCGGTACCCGTTTACTGCACGGACGACACTCTTGCACGCGCGCATAATGTTAATAATAATAATAATAATGGATAATTTTTATAGCGTCATTTTCGTAAAAACTTTCACCTCGAGGTCGCTTCACACATAAACTGTTTATAGTTGTACGATTATCTTGTCATTTTATTTTGATTCTTTGAATGTACATACAAGCGACTATTTCTATGCAGATTAAATATTATTTTGAATAATTGACAAATAAATATTTATTATAGTTATATATCAAAAATAAAAATCTATCCTTTCTGTTTTAAAATTAGTTTTCATTAAATGGGTGCGTTTTATACGGCTCTTCGCTATGACGACCTTTTTAAATGTAGTTCAGCCGATATAAAATTTACTTTTAGCCACAGACTGCCAAATATATATACATGAATTAATGGAAATTCCTTGTTGAAATATTTTCATTTTGATGTCACCCACGTGATCAAATAGCTCCGTTAATTTTTTTTAAATATATGACTCGATTGGTACGAAAATTTTAATGCTGACAATATAATATGCATTAATGTAAAAAATACATCTTGTTTACACAAAGATTTCATTTTTGAAGAGTAAATACTTTTACTGTTGCATAAATATGTTATAAACTATCGGATTTACGTTTCCACAAAAAACGTATGTAGAATGCTCCTCGTCTCGCAACTAATGTTCCAAATCTCTCTTCTATATGTACACTTTATTTCGTGTCTATTCTTTTACTGGTTTGTGCTTTTAGCACTTTCTCATTTCGAAAATGGAATAAACATCCCACTTCAGACTGATCCCAACGAAAATCGCAGCGCTAAAATTTCTCAAGGCATTAATACAGCCATTAACTTCTACGAAGAACTGCAAAAAGAAGGCAAAACAACAATCGTTGGATCAGTTTTTTCTACCAGATCCTTCCACAGTTGCGGGTGAAACTTAATGTCGTGCAATTCTTCATGTCCCTCTTTAGGCTCCGATTAATACAGTTCACCATTAAAAAAATATATATATTTATCCTTTGTTTTTATTAATACATAAAGGAAATAAATAGTAAAAAATACATTTTCAACTAAAACTTAAGCGATTCTCTTATTTTTCTATTGGAATTTATTTGTATATCAAAATAAATGATACATCATTTCGCTTTACAGCCAACATTTCCGGAACGTATCTAGGCTGTAAAGCGAGGTAATTACAATTAATCCATCAATTCGCCATAAAGTTTTCACGAAAACCATTGTCACATTATTAGTTCGCCGATCAAAAAGTCCACGCGCCACTTCCAACCTACTGATTTATGCATGGAAAATTTAATATAAATGATTGCATTCCTGCAAGTTTTTAATTATTGTTTTGGCTCGGAAAATGTATGCACGATATATGCAACCAGGCTAATTTAATATTACGTTCGGTGTTCAAGTTATTCAATTGGCACTAATTCAAATCTTCCGGCATATTGCGCGTGGCCGCCTTCAATATCATAATGCCAGGACCAATCTGTGCGACAAAAATGACCGACTGACTAATGTGAACATGTGTATAGAGGAATTCCTGTTGGCTTTGTGACTGCAGCATAGTATCCGTTGATCGACATCGTTCCTTTATTCTAAGTTGGCAAAAAACTATAGACACCTACCTACCTACCCGTTATGTACAGATTGAGCATGTGACCGAGACCGTAGCTCGCTAGCTGGCGGTTGATTAATTGGTGTCTCCAGCATGATCGACCTACTTGATCACGGACGAAGTTTATTGCAACTCCCATCATTCACTCGGGGAGTTGGACTCAACAAGTAGCTGACTCGATCGGGAGCATCGCAGACGGAAAACTTAGATAGTTAATAATTTCATAATGACATATATGATAAAACTTAGGATGGAAGTGTCAACCGGCGCACGTAGTACTGTACTTCTAAAAATGAATATTTACGACTGAGTATTTATTAACATTGACATTAAATCTACGTCTTTTCTATAAAATATTTAGAAATAGTCGCTTCAAGACCAAAGATCGCGTATTTGAGAGTTAATACATAATTTACGTATCACTCTCGTGAACGCGAACGTTTAGCCAATCTGTGTGTTATTCGGTCGGCAGCGCTGACGCCGCGCGTTCTATTTCGCACTCCCTCGCACTCGTAAATATCAATATGCTCTATCCTCGTTCCTCACGGCGATTTACTCACCAAAAATATAAAAATAATTTTAAATTCGCTAGTGATAAGTAAATCTTGCAGTCTTGTGTATCACTTAAATTCGATTATTACAATATTTTAATGCATAATAATAAACTTTTTTTATGCCTGCCCTGACCGTACTCTACCGCCGAAATGCCGCGCTTTTCACTGAATGAATTGAAAAATTTGTCAATCACGCAAGATTGATAAAAGTTTTCGAGGAACACTTATATTATAAATATGAATTAAATATATTAATTCGAAAGATATACATATAAAATCAATTTTATCGAAAAATATTGTTGTTGCGCCACCGGGATTCGAACCTGGATCTCTTTCCTAACCGGGGAAGGTGCACTATGCTACAGCGACAATATTTTTAGCGACAATTTTCGAACCTATATGTTACCTTTTTGATGTTAATACATTTAATCGTTCCATTATTTGAAAGAGCCATCTACCTTATTTTTACAGAATCTCAAATATCTTTGAGTAAACTTATAGCATCATGAATATTTTTCTATAAAATTGATTTTATATGTATATCTTTCTAATTAATATATTTAATTCATATTTAAAATATCACAGACCTATGTTCTGAATAATTACAACTTCACAATAAGAATGTGTTCTACTTATATTATGTTACAGACCGATGTTGTTTTCAATTACTAGAAGATGAAACACAATTTTTAAATTTGATTTTTATTTATCGATTATTTAGTTTATTACAATTATGTATGTAATAAGAAATCGGCCTAGTGGCCGCTTCTGGCAGCGGTACAACGGCGTGCTCTTTTAACCATATTTTCCATAACGTTCTCGCACTCTTCACGTGTTATTTCAGCAACTTCATTTCGAATGTTGTCCTGTAGCATTGGAATTGTTGTTGTTGCTTGTTGGCGTAGACCCTTTCAAGTACCCCCACAGAAAATAATTGGAAGCCGTCAAATCGGGTAATCGAGGAGGCCAGTCGATATCACTACTTTTTATCATTATGCGGCAGGAAAAAATTTCTCGCAAAATTACAAGCGTAGCTTGGGTTTTGTATAAGATGGCACAGTTCTTTAGTGAAACCCAATCGACCCAATTCGGCCACCAAGAAGTTTTCCAACATGTGACAATAGCGATCACCATTAATGGTTACAACATTGGCATTATTATTTAGATTAAATTTTTTAATGACTTTAACACATTGTTGAGGCGTTAAATGCTCCTTAATATATTGTAATCCACAACTCTTTACGACTATCAAATGCGAACTGACAAATATCTGCCAAACGAAAATGGCGGCCAAACAAAATCGGCCTGGAACATAATATTCACCCTGCTTCAATATTCACGCTTTTGGCAGAGGGTAAAACGATTAAAAAAACACTGCTTAAGATCTTGCAGTGTATGAACATTTATTTAAATGTTCAGAGTCCTGCTTCTGAATAAAGATTATGCTAAATTTGGTTTATTTTTCTTCGTATTTATTCCGTAGATAATACGTTTAATTATTAATTCAGCTGTACAGTGCAAACTGCGAGAATGTCAAGTGAGATCATGTTAATCCGCGAACGGCAAACAACGCGATAATGTTTAAAAAATGTGACCCATAAATTAGATTTTTTTGCGTCTGAAATTTTTGTGACTTTAAATTTCATTAATCATTCTTATGGGATTAACAGATGGTGCCGCGGGCACGTAGAGCATCCCGACCTTTAAAGATAGCTTCTGTTATTTTTTCACTTTTCAGGCTTATTTAATTATCTTTCATCCAGGTGTGTTGGGCGGTACATTGCTAGATTTACAACTATCCATTATGGCCATTTACGCTATTGCTTACTTTAACCGCGGGGGTAGGCAGATAGAATAGAGCGCCACACTCTTCTGTACTGACAATTCTCGCCTCATCAATATTCATACAAGCCCGCCGGTTATTGTGGCTTTTAATAAAACCATATTTCAGTATCTGGTGCCATCAACACTTGCGTCATATATCTTTCTTACTCTCATTCACCCGTTCCGTATGATCAAAGCACCTAAGTGATCCTTTATTTATCTTACTCAAGATCTGGTTTACATTATTTCCTTATTTCTTCATTTTTTACTCTGTCATAAATGGATTTGCCACATAGGATATTGGAAATACGATTTTTAGTTATGCTAATTTAACGACCTCATGAAAATTGCAGGTGCACTTCATCCGACCGACTAGATCACAGTTCCATTAAATCCGATTTAAATTGATCCAACCCCATTTCCCTACCAAATCGGGGGCGTCGGAGCTTCGCTGCAAAAATACGATCATAGTTTAATTTTGCCCATTGCGTCACAGTCTACATTGCCCCGCGGGCTCGGGTCGTAATCGGTTACCAGGGCAACGCGAGATACGCAGCCTTCGACTGACTGAGTATGGAGGATGTCGGTCAGCCCCTGTGAATTCATTTGTAGGGAGACCCCGCCCCTCCCCTCGTTCTGTCGCCCTTGGAGCCATCCTCGTGTGTGCTTAGGGGAGTAGTGAGAGCGGATACCCGCGAGCCAAACAATATCGATCTTGCTATTTGAATATCAAAGAATTACATGTCGAGGTTGGAGATGTATAGTGGAGCATTTAAATAGACTAGGGTTGTGCCCCTCTCGACTTAATGCCAAAGCCATTAATAAGTCTGCATATACTCTATACTCCTTTTGTTTTGCCTGACTATTCTTCTGTTAGACATTCACTCAAATGCTTGTAGAACTCCAGGACTCCACAATCACAATATGTGAAAATAAAACACTTGTTTTTTTATTCTACTCGTTTAATTTACTCGAGACGCGTTTCGTCTTGTAAGGGCATTATCAATCTAACAATTTAACTCAACAACTTGTATTTATATCTATAGCGGAGGACAGCTATACAATTTTATTTGCATGATATGAAAAGGGACAACATTATTCATTGGAATTCTGCGGATTTCTATGCATTTTGAATGCTTTTAATTATTCTATGTAACCATTCGGTTCAACACTAATGGTATTTTAATGTTATAGGTAATTTGTAGAAAAGGACAGCTACGTATCTAAGAAGACAATACGCCAATACTGCCGTATTGTCTTAGATTGTATAGCTGTCCCCCATTATAGTTATAAATACAAATTGTTAGATTGATAAATGCTCTTGCAAGACAAAACGCGTCTCAAAGAAACACAAGTGTTTTATTTTCACATATCAAATGACAATGGTCAAACCATCAATGTTGTAATCTCTCCATGTGCCACCTTTAACTTACTGATCTTTGTTGTACAGTAAAATTAAAATCTATGAATTGTTACCACACGAGTTCTTGCATTATTAAAACAGATATCCGTCATTGTTTTCCGCATAAGTTTATATTTTTAGGTAAACGTACATTAATAAAGGTACAGTTCCCGGGATTGCCTTCGACAGCTGTGGTTCCCGGGTTTCCTATTGATAATATGGTTAGATATGAAATATAAACACTACCACTAACCTTTGATTGAGCGCGCTGATGCTGTTGATCTGGCGTCGCAGCTGGTCCGATGTTGTTCTTATTCTGGGTAGATTTTTAGACCGACCAAAATGCCCACTGATTATTGAGATCTCTTTACCGTACGGTGTACCAGATGCAATGCGTCTTGTCGTTTTGCGCACTCTTCAATCTCCGAAAAGGGCGGCAATTTTCATACACATAAATGACCAATAGCAACAATAAGAAATCTCAGGTGGGCCAATCGAAGGAACAAAGGCGCGTAAACAGTACAATGGTAAGGATCACGATTGCTGACAATGTCATCTTCATAATGTAATCTTTCTGAACTTTTTTTGATGGTAGGACTCGCCTTTGTGAAAACATTATCTCCAACTTGAAAATCAAACAAATTATTATTATTTTAACACGTTAATACATCGTATTAAACTGACAAACACGCTGCAAATCGCATTATAAACAGTCTGGTAATATTTTTTGGCGTAAATGTTCAATTTAACTTTCGGCGGCAATCCGCCGCGCGAGATAGCTGTCGCCATTACGGATAAATGTATAAAGTGGTTGTACTATCTGTACCATTCAGATTATCCACTTTTCATTTGACTTGTACATTTATTTCCCGCGTTGCTGCCGGGCTTCGTGACGGCGAACAGTTTGTGTAAACTTTCTCCTTTTTATTTGCCCCACCTATCGCTGCACTCCCTGGATAAAAGAGATTAAACTGTTGAACATTATTGATGCCTGAGGATTTTCGCGACAAAATGAAACGGGAGATTAATCCCCTCGGAGTGTAGAAGTTTTTACCGAAACGTTGTAGCTAAACTGAAAAAAATATTACGCGCGAAGCTCTCGACTGACTTTAAATTGTTCTGCCCGTATCTCGTTATGTAAAATCCATAATGAAAGATAAAGTTTCCTTTTTGTCAAGATGATCTTCACGTCGCGATTTGGATCAATGGCTGCGGCTTACGAATTTGCAGACATAACGTACAAAGATAATTAAATAAAGGCGTGTCCTGAATGTCGGTTGTGGTGGGAATTTTCTAAGAATCAGATGACGCAAAGGCAAGTGAACTTACTGACTCAATTTCGTTATTAAATTTGGTTTCCTATCTATATTATGAATTTGGTTATTTTACCAAAATTGTTTCCGATTAAACTTTTTTTTGTAAGTGAATGATGACACTACATTTTTTACTTTTATCGCGATTCTTATGAACTTAAGACCGGAAACATTAATAGCGAGTCTTCAACTTATTTTTACTAAAATTTATTTTCTAATTTAATTGAAATCTTCAATTTTATTAATTGTTAGCGGTGCCATAAAAAATATTCCAAGAATTCAACGTATACTATTAACAACACTAACTAATTACGTTTTTTTATAAAATACTATCCGCCTTATATTTCTAAATATTTCTATTGGTTTTAACCAATTTACATTTCTGCGATCGCAATTTGTAGTTGAAAAGCAGCATTTTCAATAGATTACATATAAATATAAGTTGTTGAATTTAAAATGGTTACAATAATTCAACAACTTGTATTAAACGAGTAGAACTAAAAAACAAGTGTTTTTATTTTCATATGCGTGAGTATGGAATTCTACAAACTTACCTCCAAAACAATATATTTAAAAGGCAGTATTACAAAAACTGTCTTGGAGTTAATAAAATAAATAATTATATATACGCATATACCTATGAACGGCAGAGGAGGGAGGTTAAGCAAATCACGTTTTGGTTTCCTCACTCGGGGAAAGCAGACCTACTTTCCACTTCAAAGGGCTGCTTAATTACTCTCGCTTACAAAAGGTAAATATCGATGCACCAAAGGCTCGTTAGTTGGGTAAACGGGTAGTTTGTTTGGCCAGTAGGCGTGAACAGTCAATCCTCGTCACAGCCACCTCATGCGGCTGAAGTTTACCGTTCTCAACATCATTTTTTTTTCCATATTTATATCTAAAATGGGGTGGGAGATTTTAAAACTTTACGAGAACCAATAGTCACCATAAGCATCTATATATACTCGTATATATAGAGGTATTAAAAGGAAAAATTGCAAGATGCGTAGAAAAAATAGGCGAGTGGATGGCACTAAATAGACTAACATTGAATCCATACAAAACAGAACTACTATGGATAGCAACGCAACGGAATCAATATCTGCGAATGTTAAATCTGCAGTTAAGTTGTTGGGCGTGCAGTGATTCAGATCTTTCAATGAATACACAAATCAGCAAAACTGTCAGTGCACGCTGCCATCAACAGATTAAAAGAATTCGGGGACATCTTCCTGTTGAGGCAGCCCGTCTACTTATAAATAACAGCACCGATAATATATGGAGTTTCCAAATCCTCTCATATAACATCCCTTTTACATCAGCTATATTGGCTCCAATTCCCCGAAAGAGTTGATTTTTAATTGTGCTGGTTGACGTACAAGACGACACATAACATAGCGCCTCTGTCTCTTCAAGAGCTTTGAATGGTAGACGTCAAACTCTCAGGTCAGCTTCTACTACAGCTGTTGGCCAGAAGTCTAAATTTAGTGAACGTGCATTTGCAGTGGCAGACTCAAAAGCGTGGAACTCTTTGCCGTCCGTCATAAGAAACAGTGCTTCGGAGACTTTATTTAAGAATAAACTAAAAACGTACCATTTCAAAAAATCATTTCCATAAGTGAAAATAACATTTTTTAATTTTGAAAACAAAGACAGTTTATGAGTAAAGCGCTCTTGAGGTGAAAGTTTTTACGAAAATGGCGCTATACAAATTATCCAATATTATTATTATACGGGAAAAATATATGCACTAACAAAATAAGATACGTAGATAGATCAGTCTACAATCTATAAGTTAATATGTCATATTATTAAGGAGGACACATTCTTATCGTGAAGTTGTAATTATTCAGAACATAGGACTGTGATATTTTAAATTTTAATTAAATGTATTAATTAGAAAGATATGCATATAAAATCAATTTTATCGAAAAGTATTGTTGTTCCGTTACTGGAATTCGAACTTGGATCTCTTTCCAACCCGGGGAAGGTGCATTATTCAATTATGCTACAGCGACAGTATTTTTTACGACAAATTTTCGAACCCATATATATATATATATACGTTACTCAAAGATATTTGAGATTCCGTAAAAACAAAGTAGATGTCTTTCAAATAATGAAACGACAGATTTATATTCATTTGAAAAAGTATGACATATGGGTTCGAAAATTTGTCGTCAAAAGTACTGTCGCTGTAGCATAGTTGGATAATGTACCTTCCCCGGATTGGAAAGAGATCCAGGATCGAATCCCGGTGGCGCAACAACAATATTTTTCGATAAAATTGATTTTATATGTAGATCTTTCTAATTAATACATTTAATTAGTATTTTATTGTCATAATTAGTCGGGCAGTCTACCGGCAATATAAAGTTTCAGGTTCGTGTCCAGGTTGTAACTGTATATTTTATTCATAATGGATTAATCTGATTTGTTTTATGCATACGTAACTTGTATTTCAGTCGCATCTCAAATCTTATTTGATTTATTTATATAATGTATTAGCATACATATAAGATATCTGTGTAAGCGATTTCGTCCTCATCTTCAGCTTGCAGTTTTATTTTAACACAAAAAACTATTTATTTTAATGCTATAATTTTTATAATAATACATAAAGTTTCCACATAGAAATGTGTAAAATGTTCACTTAACAATTGTAATATTTTATCAAGTTTGATGTCAATGGTGTGTATATTATGCCCCAGATAGTATAAGCGAAAACGGGGGTGCAATCTTATTGTCGTTGTGATGTACTGTAACTCGAAAATTACTAATTAATATCACTTTAGGCATAGTTCTTCTCTAATTTAATCGGAATTCATATATACTCCGAGGACATACTGTAGCGATTCCACATATTTGGCGACATGAATGAAAGCGGATGAACACGCAGACTAAATTCGCATAATTGTTTTTTTTTTATATCTGGGCTACGCACGAGTTGAGTATATGCAGCGTACGAAACATCACACTATTGATGTCTTGCAGGTTTTTATTTTGATTAATTTTTTAACTTCCAATATTATTAAAGTGTGTTCATTCATATGTTCAATTCGTGCTGGAGTTAACGTTTCAGCAGGTGCCCCAGTTAAAAACTGCGGTAGCATTATTTGTGTTCGAATACAAGTACTTAACGCGTTGATTTATATTTTTAATGTACAGTGATTTATACATTGTTAACATCAAGTTTTATTTCAATATTAATATATAATTTTATTTAAAAAATACTCGCTTCTGGTGAAATTCGTAGCAAGCTTATATTATTCAAATATCAATTTTTTTTTTTTGAAATATATGGAAATGCTCAGAATTCCAATGAATAAATGTTGTCTCTTTTCATATCGTGCAAATAATATTGTTTCGCTCCACTCTAGATATAAATACAAGTTGTTAGGTTGGATTGTTAGATTGATAATGCCCTTACAAGGCGAAACGCGTCACAAGTAAATTAAACAAGTAGAATAAATTTATTTATTATTTATTTTCTCATATGTGATTAAAGATAAAACAAAGATAACAAATATTTTTAAATGCCTATTTTCACATCTTATTTGTGATTCTCGGTAGTGTAGCGAGAGGACGGAGTTCGGTTCCTCGCCAGGGAGATTTTAATTTTATTTATGAATTATTATATTATATATGTTGACACGTGTCTGAGGCTTTTTTTCTTCTTCTTATCTTTCAATTCTTGTTTCATTATCGTTATTAGATCTATATACTCAAAATAAAACTACTCACGCGCGTCATTCAACGTCATATTATTCGTTTTACTATTATGGATTTTCGTCTTTTTCACGCTTTGTTCGGGACCTCTGACGAAATGTCACTGTCAGCATAAATCGTATCAGGTTACAATGGCTCTCTTCCCTTTTGGAAGTCTTTCAGAGGAGCGTTCACGGAAATAGATAAGATATGAAGACTTTACAGGATCGTAAGACACCGGTTCCTCCCCCCCCACCTCGCGATCTTTTGAGTTTTACGGCACTTTACCAGGTGAAATCTCGCGCTAATAAACCGAGAAATCTACTTTTCAGAGAGCCGTAATCACCAAGGGCATTGCTTTTATTATCAGATTCAAGCCGCGAACTTTTTTTTTCTTCTTTTGGTTGAGGAAATAAATGCTTCACAGTTTAAACGAAAGAAATGTGTCCAATTGTATTCTGAAATGAAATCATGCAAGATTTGATACGTTTTCTACCATTTCTACGTTTAATCTGCACGATTTCTTAGTGTTAAGTACATTCGTGTCGTGTCGCGAGCTTGGAGTGATTATTGTTTCGATATCATGTTCGGAAACTTCAATGTTTATTAAAATTGCGTTCTTTAAAATAAGTAGGTACTTGAAATTTCTCCACGAAAGAAATCTTTCTTTAAAATAGATCCAACTTATATATTTTAGTTCGTGTTATAAAATATTTAATTTCTTTACTAAATCGATGGTCCTCCGAACTCGTTACACATTCCTTCAGACCGATACAAATAATGGGAGGAATATGATGTCAAGGTATACATATACAAATTTTCTCATGCTTTTTGAAAGCCACAAATCCACCTGAAGTATGATATATTAGCAACGTAGCAAAATATGTTCTACATACCTTAACGCGCTCATTCGCATACACTTACACATTCATTAATATATATTTTCTAACTGTTCCAAGGTTTTTTGGTGAAACTGTGGAATTCCACGATTATTTTGTAAATTGAGTTATAAAACACTGTTTTATTCCACTATTTTTTTTTTGTGTTAAACGTTAGAACGTTTTCGGGAACATCTTCCCATTATCAATATTATAATTTAACTAAAATTAAAAACGCTTTCAGACATATACGGTGTGTTTGGAGTTAACGGTGGTGGGGGGTGGGAATGGAGTTAACCCCACTAAATTTACAAAATATATTTTCTCTTTTTCTATTATTACTAGAAAAAATCCAGTTTATGTAAAAAAAAATGTAATACACAATCTAAATAATTACTTATACCTACAAGCAGAACAATTCGTAATTCGTAAATTTCAAAGGAAATTGACACTTCGATCCGATGTTATGTATCAGTCAGTATCTTTTGTAATTTCTTTACGCGTGACATACAGGGCAGAAGATTGATTATGTACAATATTTAAATAATTATTCTTCTATACCGTTAAATGTTTTTTTATTTCCGTGCATTCGTGTATATATAATTACAGATACAATTATGTATATGTATATATTTAATATATACCGTACTGGGTGGACACTTGTCTCAGGGCAGACTTTGTATACATTTAATTTAAGGATAATATGGGTAATTTAGCGAATTCTTGTACCTGGCTTTATATTAAACAATTTTGTTAGACGTTAGGGATAAAACGCTGTAAAAATGTTAGTAATATACAAATTATGTAGGCCAATGCCAAGAATTGTCACGTGGCGTGTAAATTTAGTTTTTATGTATGTAACGTTGAAAAGTCGAGCAATGTTTTAATCGCCTGTCTGCTTGAGGTGTTTCGGCTGATTAGCGAGATGGCAGCTTCAAGGCACGCGCCTCCACGATAAGTTTTATTTAATTAACTACGCGACAAATTTATCCTGTGCGCTGTTTTTCGGTTCATCTGGGAAGAATTATCTGCGGCGTCACCGGGTGACGTAGTGCTCAACTACGTGACACTAGCATGCAAAAGCTTTTAAGAAAGTTACTAATATTGTAAAGCTATTATCTAATTCATTTCGTTCGTTTTTTCAAAAAAAATATATTATTTCTTCTCCTTGTGTTAGATCTAGAGATCAGTATTTTCTTGGAAGATTATTCCGCGGAGGTCGACTACCAGACGACGTTCTCTCTGATTTTTTTGATCAGTTTGTGCACAAAATATCTACTTATTTCCGTTCGTATGCATATAAATATCTCGATACATTTTATCATATTCAGAATTTCGAGTTAACAAAGAACAGATAAACTCAAACTGGCAAAAAAACGGGTTATTAATGCGTTTTATGTGTCATGACACAATAAAGATATTTTTAAATTTAGATTCATAGTTGTCGATTATTATTTTTTGTTAGTGTCTTGTTAAAATTTGTATGCGATCTATTTTATTTTGTGTGCGCTATGAGAACACGCGGCGGGAACATTGCTGCCAGTTTTTCTACTTTATACCTACGTTTATAACTTTTGTATATAAGTCTGAGGATTTTTCCTATGATGATTCAATTTTCAACAGTTCTAGTGGTAGCTGCTCGACTTTCGATTCCATACGTCATGACAGATCTAACATACGCATTATACTTACGGTAAATTTTTAGTTCAGTAAAAAAAGTTATTTAAATTTATGCGTATAAAATTTTGCGAATATTGGTTGTTCGATGGATGGTATAAAATATTTACTCATCAAAAATACATCGAATAGTAAAAATAATTTTATCATCCAATATAGGATGGTAAAAAACCGTTAATCGTTAGTTAAATATGTCGGATTCTTCACAGCAGTTTCAAAAGTAATTTGTCATATTGATACTTTGAAAATTGCAGTATACACAATAAATCAATGAAAATTCTGTGAATTTTTTTTTTCTGTACGAAAGATTGATTTTTTTTCTTTATATATATTTTATTCTTTATATCTTTCTAAGTAATTCATCTAACATCTCTTTATCTAATTTTTTCCCCTTTTTATATTTAATTTATAATAAAAATTAAAAATGTTTAACCATGTAAAAGACAATCCGTGCCGTAAAACTGCTATGCAGTTTGGCAAAAAATAAAATTATAACGAATATATATATATATGTAATAAAGAAGAAATAATAAATAAAAATATCCCGTTATTTTAGCGATGATAGTGAGTCCGACGATGATCTCGATGTTTACCGAAGTTTTTTCGCCAGAAAAGTGACAGATTTCGAACGCGATAGATAAAGCATAAAATTGTATGTATTGCCAATGGTGAATATTTAAAATAAATCAATTTTGTGAAAACTCGCAGATACATATTTGACGATTATTCGCCTTGCTACACTGTTAGGCGGGATCAACTTTAATTAGCACGGGCGATGGTAAAACTTCTAGACTATCGTCAATATTTACTACTGATCACAAAACCGGCCCCAAGCATTCAAATTGACATTTAATCTACTGGCACATGCTCAGACATCAGTTTGCACCTTATATCTATCTATCTATCTATCTATCTATATCTAGATCAATCATTGATATAATTTGGGCTATTAAAATAAACTGATTCTTCGGCGGTCCCTCGTTTCGAGGATGACGTCAGAAAACTTGATTAAATATTATATCAATGAAACAAGTACTCATAGATAATTAATAGTGAAGTTATTCTGAAAATAAACCTAAAATAATGGTGTTAGTCTTGTATGTATATTCCACCTATACCTGTGTGTGCGCGCGAATATGAGAATGTAACATATTGCTCGTGTGCGCCCACTCACACCTCGGCGTGTAGCCATGGGTGAGGGTGGTGGGGGGTCGGAGCGGAGTGCTTCTACCCTTGGCAACGCGCCAGCCCCCATCCCCGGGAAATTTCTTCCGCCGTCGCTAAGCAACCGGGTCCTCTTGCATTCTAACGTTTCACACGGTGGATGCATCAATTACGTTGCAAGGGGGGTGGAATTAACCGGCGGTGGGCATCGCTTACGGGAAACCCGATACCTTTGCTCACGGAAATACTTAGAGTGGTCGCTTCGTAAACTCGAGGGTCTCGCAGCGGGTCAATTCAAAGGATCAAATGACGACATCTTAATGATACGTCCCGAGCCATCAAATTTGTTCTTCATATTAAGATCTTATTTTATTGCTTTTAATGATGACTTTTTATATTAATTAATTTCTAGTAATACTTCTTATTTTTTTATAAATTTTAGCTCAATACATTAAAAGTACTTACTATTACTTCTATACATCAAGCAAAAATAAGTGCAAATAAGATTATTTATTTATCAATACGTAAAACAATATAAAACATAATCAATCTATATACATTATAATTGATTAAAATATGACTTCCTGACTAATATGACGCAATATTTCTACCGACAACATTCTAGTACGTTAACGTTTTGAGGGCTCTCCAGGATTGGATTGAAACCTACGCCTGTTTCTGTGAATTTATTTTCAAAACATTTCCTTTTACTGGCATGTTTGTTGCAGTTGTATTTTGATGTCACAAGATGTGTAAATAACTTTTCTAATATAGCCTTTGACATCTTGTGCAACTATTTGTCCTCCTTTCCATCTCCTTGTTCCTGAAAAGCTTAATTGAAACAGGCCCTTGTATACTGCATATTAAAACAAAATTAAACAATTTTGTAAATTGTTTTTGGTTCGTTATCTGCTCAAACAAAACAACATCATATTAAATGATGAATTAAAACAAAATGCCTAATTCAAGTCAAACAATAGTATAAAATGCAGACTTCAGCACTTTTCGTATTTTTTTTCCAAATATTCGATTACACGAGTTTGTAAACTATTGCTTAATCTGCTGACTTGACCGTTGATTTAAAAAGTTTTGCGATGAAATGTTTTGAATCTTGAAAAATGTTATACATTGTTGTGATCTAATCTTACGTTATTACTTGTACATAATATAATACCTAATTGATTTTAATTAATGTAACCTCGCTAAGTTTGGGATTTAATGCTTTTTTGTTAATGATTTTAGATATAGTATCGTTCCTCTTAATTCATTAGAATAATATATATCAACGAAGCAATAAATTTTATTCCAAAGTAAAAAGCTGTACACATTATTTATTAAGCCGGCCATACATGCAACGGTAATACCTGTTCAGGTCGCCTGTACAGGCAAATCGTAGCGTGTGAGTGACAAACTTGGCAGGTATCTCTAACATAACATATCACGTTAATTGTCATATTTACCTGAACAGGTATACCATTGCATGTATGGCCGGCTTCACATTAGGTGACATTTTTTTTTCATGAAACTATGAACCATAGTATAAGTTTACATAATTATGTTCCTTGTAATATTTTATTTGGAAAACATGCAGATTATCAATAATATATATTTAAAAAAATATGAAAACATCGAAACAATTAAACTAATTACAGTGAAATCTCGATGGATCGTTCCTCGAATAATCGTTTTCCCGCGTGTATCGTTTATTTCTTTGATTTCCGAATTTATTTCAAACATATCACGCAAAAATAGATCGCATGGCTCGTTCCTCTATGCATCATTTTACCACATTAATCGTTTAAATTACGCAGCATACTTCGTACCTAAATGCTTGGTTTCGATTAATGGCAACGAGCGGAACATTCGAGAGAGAGAAAGAGAACGCTGCTGCTGACTGCCGCTTGACATTATACAATACAAAGTTTAATTTTTAAAAATGTTTGTTTCTGTGCAGCTTTCTAATTTTATTTTTATTTAAAAACATTCATTTACATGTGAAATATATATCTTTTTTAGAATATGTATTAAACATTTAAGTATGAAAAATGTACTTAACTTTTTTCTATATTCCCGCATTCATAGTTCATTTCAATAGATAGAGCGATAGCTTCAAAAACGATAGATAGAGGTTTCACTGTACATGTTTTCTGTATATAACAATGGACCAGTGACACAGTGAAACTTTAGAGCGAAATAAAAATTATGTTAAAAAATAAAAGTTACGTAGAAAATCAAAAAAGTGACTCTTTCTGAACACTATTAATTTTATTTTATATGTAATTAACACTTCTGTGCAATTTGTAACCCCCGCATGAGAGATGGTGGTTGTAATTCAGTTGTTTGAAGACCATATTTTTTTTGTAATTAATTTTTTTTATACCTTGAATAAAGAAATAAAAATTATACGTTATATTAATTTCAGTGGTAACATGTTAAAATGATGTGTCCTGAATTATATTATATCTTCATTTATTCCTGTTACATGAATAAGCAAATTTATTACATACTACACGGTATAAAGTTATAGATGGTTTAAATATTCTTCGAATTCACCCAAAGTGCTGAATATTGGATTTCTCTTCCATATAGTAGACAGAGGCATTATCCGAATGTTCTCATAGCTACCGGGTGCATAAGAGTAAAGTATGGAAAATCGTTTGAGCGCTCGAATGCTATTAGACTCATTAAGGCGCGTAATTTGTTCGTATCACTGCTTTGTACGAAGGATATGCATCTAGTAACCAGAAACGCTAGTAATTGCGCCACGACCTAAAATACACAATATGCATCACATGTTTAAATCTACCATTGGGCAAATCTGCCAGTTTCTCAGGTATAAATATATTTTCTTTATTAAGGAGACCACATTCTTATTGTGAAGTTGTAATTATTCAGAACATAGGTATGTGATATTTTAAATACTAATTAAATGTATTAATTAATAATATATGTATTCATTTGAAAAAGTGTAACATATGGGTTCGAAAATGTGTCGTCAAAAGTACTGTTGCTCTAGCATAGTTGGATAGTGCACCATCCGCGGTTTGGAAAGAGATCCCGATTCGAATATCGGTAGCACAATAACAATATTTTTCGATATAATTGATTTTATATGTATATCTTTCTAATTAATATATTTTTCTTATTGTATATTTATTTTTACATTTTGTTTGTTTCAGGTAAGTTCTTCACTCCTTCAGACGCTTGCTCCACAGAGACGAGGTGATATCTTTTCATTTTAACATCAATTTTAATTTGTCAGAGCTCCAATGCCTTGTTCTATTAACCCTAGAATATTTTGTCTCTACTCGTGAGTTTATCCTTCCATATTATTAAACCAATGAAATACTCTTATCACTTGTTTATAAAATGTTCAATCACCAAGAGGAAGCATTCTGTTTTCAAGTTTAGATAGAATCCTCGATAACCTCTCCGATAGCATTGTGTTATTTTACTTTACTTACTTTTTTCGCTTCTGAACGTTGACTGAATGGATTTATATTTATTTAAATGTATACAGCAATTTTTATTTATAAGCAAAATAACTGAAAAGTTAATGCAAAATGCCTCTATAACGTACTAATTTTCTTGAAAAGATTCATGCATTGAACGAATCTTTATTTAGCCTTGTCCGGCTTATATTTGTATTTATGGAAAAAATAATTAAGAGAACATTTCCAGCATTCCGAAAAGCTTCAGACACTCGAAATAGTAGGCAATGTATCTCACTAATGCTAGATTATTTCAACATTCAACGAACACTGCCGCCCGCAATACGCATAATTTTCGAGAAAAACTGAATCCTACCAATAAAATAAAAGATTTAGCGACTGCACCAATGTCAAAATAAGTTACGACTATCTTCGGTTTTCTTCTCGTTGGAGTTACGTTTCAATAGGTATTCGACCACATTAAAAATGCATCTGTTTAATTCAATTTTGGGGTTGGATAATATTTTTTTTTAGATTTCCCTTTCCTAGGGTTTATTAACTCTTGAGTTTCGTTAATAGTGTTGAAAATTATCTAATCTAATCATTTGATTCAATGATTATGTTGACTAAATTATTTTACAAAACATAATTATTCTTTAAATACGCGCATTTTATTCAGCATAATGATTTTCATTTTCACTAGGCTTGAATTTTATTGTCGCTGTAGCGTGAATATTCTCCGTGTTTGTGAAAGCCCTTTGACAGTGTTAAGCCTAGATTTGGTTTAATTCATTTTCTTAATGTTCTGAAATCATTATTAAGTGATTCCTTAGAAACGCTCTGAAAAATCACTTTCACGAACCTTATTCAACGAATTTATTTTAAACCACATTATTTTGTACCATGGGTTAACCGTTACAAAATAATATTCTAGTACTCGTATTCTATTAACGTTATTTAATTTAAATTTTTATATTATTCCTCGAAATTATCATTACAACATTGTTTTCCTTTCGCATATCGGATATAATAGTTGTTTTTTTCTATTATATCTTCATTTATGTATTAATTATATAATGGTAGGGGGTTGAACCTAAAATTACGTAATCAACGGCCTTTAACTGGCGCCGGAAAACCTGAAAAGAGATTGCTTATTACTTTTTGTAGTAGTTATTTCTCTCCAGGGTAGAGAAAGGCAATTATTAAAGGTGCTCATCTATTCAGAATAGATTAATTATTAGTTAGTATTTTCAAAACTGTACGATATTTATTCCAAAAAATGTATCAAGGAAGGCAGTGGGTCTAAAATGTCCCTGAATTTAATTATGACACTTTACCACTCTTTGTAGTTGCAACAATTGGGTGCGATCAGGCCAAGTCTTGCTCTCTTCGCCTTGGTCGTGTTAATTTCAAACCGAATTTATGTTTTAATTTTTTATTCGTCGTAGTGTTTAGGTAGATGCATAAATTTTACTAATTTTTATTATTTTTTTAAGTTCTACATTGATGTAGCCAAATTAGCAAGTTTCAAGCAGTTTGATATTACGAATCGATGTATACAAAAAAACTTGAAATATATTGTATTATAATGTTTATTGTTAATATATTATTCCCTCATTATATTAATAAAAATATTTCCTGTTAATTTAAACATAATAAGTGATAGTGGCTGAAAATTAAAACATTTCTTTATTCTGAGCCGTAAAAACGTAATCTCAAATTGAAGATACTTCCCAAGTTCAGGCAAAGGCTTAAGCTGTGAGTCTGGGGCCTGGGGCCTGGAGTGAGCAATCCATCAATTTCTTTGAGACACGCGATAAATGGTTTCACCTTCTTTTCTAATATCGCATTTCTTATCTCCTTTTCATCATCTTCTCCCTCTCGCTCTGGATTATTCTCTTGTTTTTAATGCGTGTAGATACCTACTGTGAGGTTTGTTTTTCTAAGGAAAATTCGCGGGCGTATTTACCCCGGGGGTAGTTGCCTGCGGTTAGTTAGGTTTATCTTTCGTTATATCATGAACCAACATGTTTACCCTGTAAACAACGTATTTTCATAACGTGTTGTTATCCGTAAGAAATAAAATGGATATAATAATATACAATGTATTATATAAACTGACGTAATATATTTTAGTTTATTGGGCACAAATACTACTTTTTATACATTTGAGAAAATGAAGTAAGAAATGTGTTAAAGTAAAATAAATATTCAATTAACTTTATGATTTTCGCATTGTGTTATATTTCTATGTAGTTGGAAACTAAGGTCGCAACTTAATTTGAAACATCCCACGTTGAAGTTTTCTCGTAGTTTTCTAGAAAATATTTCACCCGAGGGCTGCGTCGCCCATGTACTCCTGGGACATTAAAAATGCTCGGAGTTCTTGCCAGGTGGGCAGGCGTGTAAAAATGCTCAAGTTTATTGAAAAAGTCACATCCTCTGAACAGTTTCCGTTATCGCTGAATTCATCATATTTCCTCCCACTTTCATTATATGTACGTTATATCCATATTTATATTAACAAATATAATGGACGGAATCATTAATTTTTAAAAATTATATAATTTTGGGTATCGGTCCTGAACGTACAATATCTGAAAACAAGTTATAAGAATTATATATTGCGCAATATTTATATGTAAAAAAAAAAAATTAAATTACAAAGTGTTTCTTAACTTGTCAAAGTTACTAAGAACAACTTCATTTTTGAACGATTCAATTTTATAAAATACAAGTTGTACGCTTCAAATTATTAATATTAAATTTACAAAAGCACGCAGAATTTTTGTTAGATTGAGTTGGATTAATCCGCTTAAAATTTTTACGAATCTGCTAGCGAAGTGGATTTATTAATTTTTTCGCAAACATCTTTCTTTCCAGTCCGAATTTTGTTATTTTTAATAAACTTATACAATATTCGTTTCTAGTATTATTAAAAATATCACATATATTCATTTGAGCAATATAGTAACTATAGCATTATAACAGCGTTTGAATTTTTCGTTCAAGTTCGTTAAGAGTAGAAATGTTACAAAGGAAATGTCGTTTCAAAGAAAATTAATGTGAAACTCCATACAACTTTATTGCGAATAAAGCTCATTGTGTTTGAAGTGTCCTTTGTCTCTTATGATTTTTGAACACACTTGTATAATACATACTTCAGCAAATCCAACACATATAAGTTAATATATTATCAAACGAACAATAAATAGTTTCATATTAAAAAGAGCTTTTGTTTTCCCGAAATCATTTGTTTTGATTTTATTCGCAAAACATTTATTTTAATTTTGTGATTTTTTTAATTATGTTAATTATAATATTTTAAATACTAATTAAATGTATTAATTGTAAAGATATACATATAAAATCAATTTTATCGAAAAATATTGTTGTTGCGCTACCAGGATTCGAACCTGGATCTCTTTTTTCAATCCGGGGAAGGTGCATTACCAACTATGCTACAGCGCCAGTATTTTTGACGACAAATTTTCGAACCTATATGTTATAATTTTTAAATGAATACATCTGTCGTTCTATTATTTGAAAGCCATCTATATTGTTTTTACGGAATTTCAAATATCTTTGAGTAAACCGATAGCAGACGCCAAAATTAACAATTCATTTTTATTAAATTTTAGACACATTAATACAACTTATATATTATTTACCTTTACCATACCGTGATAGAAAATATCCATATGCAGCCATGCTGTCAACTCGTGTCACCGTAAGAAATTTTTAACATTTAAATGTGATGAAAGTTTTTTATAGTTTAAATGGCTTTACAATTGTTAATCCTATAAACTTACACTAAATATTGAGCATTAATTACGTAAATGGGATCAATGTCCTAATATAATTTGGAGCTAATATAATATGCTACCTTTTTTCTTATCTCTCTTCATTAAATTAGTGAGAAACAGAGATCATATATTCGTATGTTTGTTATTATTTTTATTGTGAAATGAACGTACCATCTCTATTTGTCTTACCACAAATGGTATTTTTACCAGCATATTAATTTTACAACTGACTGAATTGAAAGATAATTATTTTTGTAAGATTCGCTTTACACAACTGGTTTTTCACTAGTCAGTTCTAAGCACAAACATTTTCTTTATAATTAACTAAAATATGAATTTTATGTTGTGTATATTAACATAAATATTACAGTTTTAATTGGGGCAATAGACCTGTGTTACTGCATGGCATTGGAAGGGTTAAGGAGAACACATTCTTATTGTGAAGTAATTATTCAGAACATAGGTCTGTGATGTTTTAAATACTAATTATGATTATCATAATACATCACAGACCTATGTTCTGAATAATTACAACTTCACAATAGTTCTCCTTATTAATATAATATTTTTAATTAACGTAGTATTGTATGGTAGTGTTAACGAGAACAGTCCATATATTATTTTTCATTACGTTACTTGAATAGAGAGTACGCGGTCACCATCCAGATGGTAATGTTATTTTATTTGTGATATGGTACAGGAAATACCTCACAGTTCATTATGTACCATGTAGGTACAAGTACATTAATTAAAAATATATTATTTTTGTGCTCCACAGCGATCATGGAGTATATTTCAACAGTTTCACTCACCACACACCGTGCACCGCGTCTGTGGACTTGCTCTCTGAACCACGTGGCCATGGCATCTAGATGCAAAATCGTGGGACGGACAAATAGCCAACTTACGAATTTAAGAATTTTTAAGGAAGAGAAAGACTTTTCTGACCAGCGTTGGAAGAAGTTTATATGGATTACAATACCGAGGCATTCAAATTGTATCCCCAGGATCACGTATCCTATCCAATGGAGTTCACTCAAGGAGAAGAACCACGGACAGCAACGAACAACTTTACACGTATTTCTTACCATAATTGAGATAATATAGTTCAACATAATGTGTTCCAAAGATACATATTTCAATGGTGCCTATTTGACATGTGTTCTCAATGCTGAGTATGTCTGAGATATGTATGGAATTTCACAATACGTGTCAATTCCTCTGAGCAATGTTGATTGGAGTGTTTAAAGAGGACCTTGTTAACTTCTTTATTTGGTCTAGCAATTTTTTGATCTTTCTTGGGTTCTCCCTCAATTCTAAGGGAACAATATAATGCATTTCGGGATTCCCCCGATGAGTTAATATGCTAACATGATGTTTATGTATATATTTTATTGCCGTTTTGTTTACACCATAAATCTCTGTGTACAGATGTTAATTTAATTCCACCAGCCGTGCCCTTAATCCTGCGCGATCCTTCAGCGTGTACCTCGGCGGTGACGCGGCACTAATTCTGCCCACTTATTGAGGCATTAACGCTTCCATTGGACCGTTGCGCTGGGTCCTCCGGCGGGGGCGGGGTCTGCCGATCGATCTGGCGCCCCCCGCGCCCGCCCATGCCGCTCGCGGAGGGCGCCTCGCCGTCTGCCGCGGATCCGAACAGGTTTCCCGCCCACCGCTCGACGTTCGATGCGATTTTTATTTTCTCCGTTTATCTGACGTCCGGGAAAAGTATTTAACGAAAAAACGACGTAACTTACTTCGGACAAGATTAACGAAGTAAAAGGAGCGAGATCAGAAAATAATTATATCACATTTACACGGGAGAATTGAGACAGAGACTGATTTTGTAAAACACTTTCATGCCACGTATTTCATAGAGGTTAGCTGAGTCCATCCTTACACCTTTAGAGGACGACCTTTGCTAGAGTAACCGTTAAAAATTGCTCGTGTTTTTTATTTGCTCACAAAGTTTTCATTTAATAAAAATTAATACCTAAATAAAATATCAACAAATTTGATACTTCAACGTAACTAGTTCATGTTGTCGATTCTGTATGTAATATTCGTCATAAAAATGTTATTGTAAATATTAGAAGAAAAATATAGTATACATTCATAGATAGGATTCATATTCCGGCAGCGAATAGTCTTGACGTCTTTATCTGTATTTTTATCACGACTAAACTTAATTCTTAAATACGTCTATTCACTAACTAACGAAAATAACTGAAAATATATGTTTTTCATTTGATAGTCAATAAATTACCTTTCTTTTGATCCAATTAATTACTTTATAAATTCAACAGTATGTGTTATTCTATGGTGCGATAGGTTTTATAGTATGATAGGTATTTGTGTATTCCAATAAAACAAATAGCAAAATTAGAACCTACTTATACCTATAGGTTAATGGTTTAGAAACTACCCAGCAAAATATTATTTAAAATTATCATCATATTTTTCTATACCAAAAAATAATATATTTATGCTTCTACAGAAAATTAAGAATTTTCATTTCTGTTTCGTATAATATATATATATATATGTATCATCTCATGATTAATGTATACATTAATGTCTTTCTCTATTACTGGAATATTTGAAAACGAAATATATATATATATACTATTTTATCTTATTAATGTTAATAGAATATGCAAAAACTTCTTGATTGGGACACTTTGAATATATAAAGGGACTCGTCAAATATAACCACAAAAAGTATTATAATTACATTTTAAAATTTCAAATCAAATATTGAATATATATATATAGTAAAAGGTGTATTGACCACGACATTCGAAAATCACAAAAATCACATCACAAAATGCCCGACAATCGAACGGTCTGAATATAAGATGACACTTGTTTTTTTAATGATATTTCGGGGAAAAACCTCGTTTTACACTCGGGTCAATACGTAAATTTGTTTTTACTTACAAGATGGAGAAATTCGAGTGCAGGTCACAGCATTTCTCTTCAAGGGTCTTTGCACTGGCGTAGTAATCGCTGGTAGCAAACGGTATCGTGAGTAGAGATGAGTGACTCTCAGTCCCGGTGATGGTAATCGGAGTGGGCGCCAACTGCGCAATCTAGTCCCGGGACACCGGCACCAGGCATGCTCAACCTGTGTCACTCACTTGACATCGCGGACTTTGATATCGTCTTTTAATTACATTTTTTATAAGACATCACCTATATGCAGTTTATTGTTGACGTCTTTGGTATTCAATATTTTAAACAATAAGTATTACCTAATGTCCACCCATATTTTTCTTACGCATTTCTATCTAATAGTAATAATTCTAAAGATGAACCCCCATATTTTTATTTTCATCGGAAATTCGTGATATTCGAGCCCTTAGAATAAACAAGGTTCCAACTAACATTTTAGACTAATTTGAGTTATTGTGTGAAATGGGTTCCAAATGCATTATTATTTATTTCTGCCACACACACCGACCCTGTTTAACGGATATTAAAGGAAATAACAAGAGCTGAAAGTTCCAACTACATTAGTTATTTATTTCAATTTACGGATTATTATTGTTAATTTACAAAGTTTTTATTTATTTTTAATTCCCCTCATCTCACAGTGGTCATTGATAATACTGAAAATAAGTTAAGACCTTAAAACTGATCATATTTGCATACTCAAAACGAAATATACATGATTATATGTTTATATGTTGAAATTCAATTAACACTTTTGAGCTCAGTGTTAGATGGAACCTCGTTATTCTAAAGGGTCGATATGATGATCGAGGCGCACTATCCTCACATGCGAACGATGGCAGTAACTACCGTCGCCATCACTCAAGACATGACCGTAATTTTCTTCGTTTGTATGATATTAAGGTAGACATAATATGATCGTACTAATTTTATGACAAGAGTGAATTAGTTTCAACTTTCGGATAGTTACTAGTAGTACATTTTCATAATGATAAAACAGAGGTGAAAGTGAGGTTAATATAAACATTTGATGTCAACAAATTGATAAGCTGTAGGTACGCTCAATTCTCGACAGATTTGAAATTGAGTAAATTATTTTGTTTTCTTTACCACACATTTTTCATGAGACATTTCACAGCGGATACAGAACACGACATTAATTCCTATCTTAAATATTTTATTAATTTCAAATACACTTGTCTTGGCCACTCAGCGGCCGCAAATCAGCCACACGCAGAGCCTAACAACAGTAGTAAAATTATAATATTTACGTATACGATATATTACATAAAAGCACGTCATACTCGTACGTGTAACATAAAATTCCGCGTGTTTTGCATTTCATTAAATTTAGTATTTTTTATTAAATATTCTCAGTCTTCACGAAATTTTCGAAAACTTATATATTACTTTTAAAAAAAGCAATATTATATGATTAATCACGGTGCTTACATTGTACACAATCTTGGCATTGCCGGGTAAACCAGGTACTGGAGTATGGTCCTGTTAGAAGCCTCATCAGTCGCCGATAATGCATGAGAAGATGTACAAATGTGCATGAGGCGAGAGTTGTGTATCAGGGTAGAATAGTATATCCTCTCTGCCTTCGTACCCCTGCGGAGAAACGGCGTGATAGTAAATTAGTTACACATTATAATTAATTCAATGTATAAATTTTCTCTCGTTTCTTTTTATTACATACATATATATATATTTACATATATTTTACACATTCACATTTAAAAATGCATTGCCCAACTAGGCAAGCCTGTTTTAGGGCAAATTGGTTAACAAATACGTTTTACAAAACCAAAACTCATTGAAGGCAAAACATAATAAAATCGATTACGTAAAATACATATATATATAAAAAAAGAGAGAGAATTTTTTTTACAAATGTGCAATACAATATATGTAATGTAAACACATATAAGATCAAAACACACAAATAATGATATTATTTCCAATTTGATTGTATATTCTGGGAGCTTGAAAGGTGAATAATCTTTGACCAAAAGTGGTTTTCATTCTTGGTACTATTTTAAGCTTATTTTCTCTTGTGGGATAATATCTTTCAGTCCTTATAGATGGGGCGCTTATTTTCCTATGAAAGCTTGTTAGTATATTCAACACATAAAATTGTCTTATATCCAAAACCTGAAACTCCCTTAAAAGTGCCTCTGAAGGATACGAAAAGTCACGGCGGTGTATTACTCTTGAGTATAGCCTTCTGAGCAATGCTTGCTTGATATATATGTATACCTGATGCACTCCCCCAACTATCAATACCATAGCTCAAGATGGATTGGCACAAAGCATAGTACATAGTTTTCATCTTCTTTTTATTTAGAATATTTCGTATGTGTACTTTGTAAAAATAAGCCACATTACCTTTATTGAATAATAATCCTATTTAGTACGTATAGTAGGAATTTTTGATTTAGCCTACAATCCCGCACGGCAAAGCTGTCTAATTCTGCTTACTTATATAATTATCCGGAATTTACTTTACAATTTAGATGTCTATCTGTCGTTTCCAGAAAGACATCTAAATGGCTCACGTGTATATGTACTTATGTCAAAAATATAGTTAGATGAAAATGTTGGTTTGACATAAATGAATAATCTTTATAATAAATTACATTATAATTATAAAAAACAATTTTTGGGTCGATTATGTAAGTGATACGGTGTCATATGCTCAGACAAATGCTAAAAATCACTTGAGTAATCTTTGAATATTACTAAGATACAAAACGTAATATATCATTGTTGCCCCTAAATTGCGAAGCAACATATATTCTAGTTACTGTCGCCCATAAATTAATCTAAAGAATTTTATGTTTTGTATCGCAAGTCTACGTTAAAAATATTAAATGGTTATTTTCTTTTTGTTTAAAATAATAAAAATCCGGGTGATGAAATACAAGACGCATTGTGTACAATACAAGCTTGCTTAGCTTTTGTGTTCGATCGGTTGAACATGTCTGCTTGGAACTTCTATTAAAAAAGTGTATATTGTTATTCAAATTAGTGTGTGGGCTCTTTTACACCTGTTATAAAGTAATTCCATTGATTTCGTTTTTCCACGACCTTGTTACGTATTTTGGTATGTTGTGAAAAAGTATTTGTATACCCCATGACTAATAGACCGATGAGTCAATGTTGTCCGTAAGAAATATAGAATATTTATCCGTAAAAGTTTATTGTCGATGGCGCTGAGGAGGTATATTGTGGATTATTTAGATCTATAAATTGTCTTCAGTGTTTTCATAAGCCTCGAAGCTGGTAATTTTCAGTTTATATTAATATCTGCATAATTTATTTAGATAAGCTTTTAATTTGTTCCCGACCGAGTGTTCTCTCTGAGATTGCCGAAAAATTATTCCCCGATCGGTGTTTTTGGCGGCGCGCCTGCCTCAGTCGGGACTGTACGTACAATGTATTTACTAGCCAAATGATTACGCGTGTATTGTGAGGTAAAAACCTACATTTTAAAATCTTTCGTTTGAATACCCCGCGAGCTTTAAATGATGTATAGCATACATGACGTCTCATTTTTTACCCTTCAGTTTGCTTCCGCTTCCTCGCGCCCCATGTGCCTTGTATTTTTACAGTTGATTGTTCCTCACAAGGGTTGGTGTTTTTTCAACCGCGACGCGAACTGGCACCACGTCACACCTTGAAAGATAGAGCGAAATTCAAAAAAATATCATCAACGTACAATTTTCTTACATTTTCCTTCGCGGAAAATACAAATTCAATGAAACGAAATCTACCCTTTAAGGTATTTCTTTAGAAAACTTTATTTTCGTTGTCTTGACACTAAGCGATATTTTTAAGGTATTTTTCTTTTGAATGTGGTTGAGGGAAATTGCGTTTCGATCCCTGTTAACGAATTAATTTCTCTTCATTTATAATTGCGAATAAAGGAATGATAATGATGAATCCAAATTACGATCGGTGTATTTTAATTTGTTATACTCCGAATATTACGAGTATACTATCAAAAGGTTTGACGAGGTGAAGGCGCTGCTACCCCTGACTATACTACGCTCCCCCAAATCATTCCAGATTTTAAGAAAGATGTAATAAAATGCTTGGGTTTGTTCGAGTCGAACCCCCGAAAGTTCGCGTTCAGTGTTTCACGGTCTGATATAAATGATTGATTATTTATTTATTTACCGAAATACGTACCAAGAATTTATATTTTTACCAAATCTTTGGTATTGTCCCTAATCTTGAGGCAAATGTTACCTAGCCAGAACCTGTCCTCGCTCTCCTTTTATTTATTAATGGAACCTAGAATTGTATTGAAATCTTATTGGAGATTTCTGAAGCTGCTTCATAGAAAAATAATAATAAAATTCGTGGAAAAATAATAATAAAGATGGGAGATTGTAGAAATGGCTTTTTAGCAGGAACCCGCGCCCAGGCAAAAAAGACTTAGGTACGTCTACAATATAATAATATGTATGTGGTAGACAGGTATAGCACGGAAAGGAATATGGTTTTTAAATCTATTTTCCACATTCCAAATGTGTTTGAATGTTAATTATTTTAACTACCTAGTTTTATTGCCAATTACACTAGTTTATTACTTGCATATCTGATATGTATAATAAATAGACTGTAATGTGTTCAATAAATTAAACAATTCGATAATACGTACCACAAAAATTCACACAATTTTCTTTTGTATTAGATTTGCTCTAAGAATTAAATGATATCTTAACAGCAATTTCACTACCCTGTCGACATTTCTTAATTCATGTGCTCGAAAACACACATACTATTATGACATTTGATTTATTAAGCTTAACTATTTCAAGCCAAGGTAGGTTAAATATAAAAACAAAGTTCCATCGCTTATATTGTCTGTATTATATGTTGTATAACTTGTTTAGTCTTTTAAGTAAAAGTTGTTTTATTTAAGACTATAATTTATTCTCACAAAATGTTATAAAGAACACTGTCTAAGTATGTGTGCGACGTCTCAGTCTCCGCACCCCTTCCGACACATGGCCGTTTATACAAAGTAGGATTCCCAAGTCATTAAGTGTTGGGGAAGTTCCTCCCTTGTTTAAGAACTAATTCCGTCCTGCACTTAGCTCGTCAGCAAATTGAGCTTTCTAAGAGTGGGCGGCGGGTGAGGCGAACAAGATCTCAGCTCGACATTGACTGAAGGACAATAAACCCGAGACTTGAATGTGAATTGAAACTCGACTGTAGATGAAGCTGTACAATTACTTTACTGTTTGTATTATTTTTATTATATTTTTGTGAAAGATTACAGAAATGTATTATTTCACAAATTAATCTGATAATCAGCTGTTTAAAATAAACATAAATACTTCAAATTTATTTACTCTCGACTTTTTTTCTTTCGTGTCCTTACTTACCTAATTTACCGTCACGCTGTTTCCGCAGATCAGGAAAATGAGGACTTGTTTGACTTCGGCAGCTATGGTTCTGGGTTTTCTATAGGTAATGTTGAATACCGTAATTCAATCTACGCAAATCTAAAGTACACCAACCTTTGTGAACCTGGGCTGGTAGACGCCGATGTCGCTCTCTTTATAGTCTGGTGGTCCTTGACCGAAACTTTTTCACAACCTGTAATCCGAAAATATATAATACAAAGATGTTTTTATATCGCCGCCGGTAAATAAGTCCGTCCGAACCGAAAAACTGTCTCTTTCCAGTAGCAGCTTCGCTTTTGTTTTCTGTTTTAAATCCACACAAAATCCACAATCCACAAGGCTTACCTATTGAAGTATAAAAGCGCGTAAGCAGATGCGTTATTATTATGAACCGAGAAATATTTGAGGTTTTATCCTCGTTCTGAGAATGTATGAATCTAGGTCATTCTCCTATAATAGAGCATGGTAGTATTACGCGGAATTTGTATTAAATGTATTAAATAGTTATGCTCGCGACTTACAGCCCAAACCTTTTCACTTCGCCAATTATGGCATTGAGTTTTCTTACACGGCAACACATCTTTAATTCAACTGTAACTGAGAAACTCGTCTCATTGTTTGTGTCTTTTGTTTCTTTCTTTACTTATTCTTCAGCAGTTCTCTCTCCTCGCCGTCGACAGTTTTCATTTGCTGAATAATTTCAACCGGCCTTCTTCACGGTATTTTTTCAGGCCTGAACGTCGTTGTCTGCAATGTTGGAGCTTATTTTATCTTTTCAAGGTTTATTTTCTATAATAAAAAATAAGAGAATCGTTTTTTTAATAATCCAACATGTTTACACAATTATCAAATATAAATAGAAGTTCAGGTTTGCTTTTTTTTGGTAGGAAAATTTGAAAGAAAACTAGTACATTTTATCGGGGTGACGTATTAATTTCCTGTTAATATATGAATTAAAATTGATAGGTTGGTTCTGAGTAGGAATTATGTGTCGAGACAACCCGGGAATTCCATGGTTTTTGCTGTCACGAGTTCCGGGACTTTCAACAATAATAACCCGAAACTCGAAATTATTCATTTTAAACAAGTTAATACCATCCGACCATTGTCACGTAGCAGGTAGTGATCCAGCGAAGAATGGTGCATGAGTAAGTAAATATATAAAAAAATGGAAAATTTCTATAGTTTATATGGTCAGCCATAAAAATTTTCATTAAGGTGAAATTAGTCCTTAGATACTTTACTTACAAAAAAAATCGGAAGAAAATGGTTTTGTCGGTTTGAACAAACAGCGAATTATGTTTCCTTGTAAAATATGATGTAAAAAAATTAATTCGTGACATCTTTTGAAACAATCTTTAGATAAGATGAAATTATTTGAAAAACTTTATTAGGTAGCTTCAGTTGACTTTGGCCAAATACTTACGTTATTGTCTTCCGATGCGTTTCTTTATTAATTGTTCTTTTTTATTTTGTTACTTGATTTTATTCAATTGTTTGTGTTTAGTAATTTTCATTTCCATACATTTTGAATGCTTCTAATTTTTCTAAGTAACCATTCGGTTTCATCACTAATTTAACCAATAACACTAACCATTAGTGTTTTAATGTCACGGGTAATTTGTAGAAAAGGACAGCTATATAATTTTACAATCTAAGAAGATAATACGTAGTATTGGAGTATACTGGAAAAAGCACGAGCATCATGGGTAGCTTCAGTCAGTTTCGATCTTAAATATTTGAACGTGATCAAAGGATGCAGCCTGGGACAGAACAAAATGGAGCAGAACGATTAGAGCAGACGGTCCCACATGAACGGGATAAGGCGAGGACAAAGAAGGAGAAATACGTTGTCTCATTATTCTCTCTTAATTAAATAATGCTCTCAGTTAGTGGAAAGCGGACAAGCCTTACGTAGACACATTAAGGGATTAATTATTTTTTCAAAAAAAATAATTGCACCTTTATCAAAATTGCGAATTGTATCCAAATTCTCCTTAATCTATATATGAAGTATTATTATGTTTTTGGAAATTTAGAAGTTTCATGTTTTCAGTACAATTTTTTTTTTTGAACATTTTCAAAATCTGTTAAAAGTTTCATATTTCATTTAAAAGATAATCTGGATAGATGATCTAGAGGATTCAGTGTAAATATTCAAATATAAGAAGATATCTGCCTACTTTTTTTGTCTCGTTGGTTATTATTATCATTCATTGTTTCCTTTGAATAAAAGATTCATTTATGGAAGCCAACATAAAAATGCTCAGCTCATCCATTATTCATCGCAAGAGCTTTTTATAGTGAGGAGAGGTTCGTCTTTTCATCTGTTTCGCAATAATGAAACGTATTAACATTTCACCGAGGGAGTCAATCTCAAGCCAATTTGCTGTCGTTTATAACGATCAGTCATGTAATATAAGAAATAAAACCTTTGAATTTTACTCTTTCCATGATAATACAAGAAATGGAATACCATTTTTTTATTATTTTATAGAACAAATACACATAGTATTGCAGGTCTGGAACCACAATATTATGTTTATGATTTAGGATCTTTTTTTCCAGTTCAATTCAATGGTTTAAGATATCTTATAATGTGCGACCGAACGTTTTTATGTTAAAAAGTTAGAAGTAAAATTTATGCGAAATACAGTGGAACCGCGATTTTACATGCCCGGAATTCACGTTTTCCCTTCATTTGCGTGGTATTTCTGCAGTCCCGTGTCATTTTAGTATGTACATTAAAACCCCTATTTTCCACGACTTAGGTTTAAAATTTATTGAAATTCGTTCGACCAGTTCGCAATTCGCCATAGAGCCAAGAGTGTGTTGTTCGCTTATACGTATTTTTCATTCTCATACCTACGTAATTTTAACGTTTGATTTTTTTCATTGTTTTTTACAAGCTGGAATCAGCAAGAAGGTTGCGTAGAAGATAGTATAGACAACATTGATGGCTGGGAAAGAATTTATGAATAACCTTTGCAGACTTAATTAGACGTTGACTCCAACGCAAAAACATCGGACGTAGTGAAAATTGATGAAATAGTGGACAGTCGTATAAACGAAAACTTCCTATGAAGAAGGAGTGTCTGCTCATCTCACAAACCTAGTTCCTACAAACGACGATGCCATGGATGCGATGCCTCATTGAAGGCCTCAAAGCATATTTTACTAGTATAAGTAATGTACCACCAGAAACCTTTAATTTAATTTATAATATTGAAAGAACTATTTAAAAACATGCAGCAAACAACATCGTTTGATTTTTTCAATGAAAAATAATTTTAATCTGTTTTTTTAATACCCCCAATTTACATTTTCCATCTGTTTACATTTTTTTTTGTTGGTCCTTTCAAAAACTTTAAATCCGGATTTCACTGTATATCGATTAAATATTCCATTTTAAAAATAAATTTATACCATGAAAATCGGGATAAATTTCCTAAAACTTGGAATCCTGGTCACTCGACTACACAGACCAGACAGACGTTGATTGAATCTAAAATAATGTAATCGGACAGAACTCGCACAAGTTTTTTTTTTTTACTCTTATTTTTGTCTAATGTGAAATATAATAATTTGTTATTTTAAATGTATTTAAAACCGCATTAAGCATTCGTGAATATTTGCGATGACATTCGGAACAATTATAATTTTTTTATATTTCAAGTTCCCAATTGCGAAACCATTCGAAAACATTCCTTGGGACGTCAGTATTATTCTGTCGCCACATTTCAAGCCTTTCAGCTGGGCCAAAATGTTATTAATGTTCCGCCCTTCACCGACCCTGCCGCAACTACCCCTCAGCCGACCGCCCTTGATGTCTCCCGATTATTGTATACGTCTAAGTACACAGCACTCTCTATTATCGTGGCCCTCTGTCCCCCGTCACGCGTGAACCCAGGATTGTTGAAATCCTTTTTTCCCACCAGAGAATCCATTATCAAGTGAAGATTAAATGTGACGCTTTTGTGGTACATCTTTTAGTTGTTTTTTTTTCTCCTCGTGCTATCTGTCAACATTTTTCATGGATAACCCTCGACGTTTGGATAAATTTATCTTAATGCTTTTTCGTGTAATATTTAAAATTTAAACTGTAGCCACTCTGAGAAATTCAAAGCGTCTCTCGAGTAAAGATGTCTATGCTTATTGTCATCCAAGGTATAATACGTTGATAAATGACAAAAGCCAATCTTTGAAATTACTCGAGTCTGAGAAGAGCTTCTCCATTGGAATTTGAATTATTATTTTGCAATGTATTATAATACACTGTGCTGTGCTGCTCGACCTCATCACTTGTTTATGAAAATGCTATTCACGGAATTTGTATATATTTTGTGTTAACAACATTTTTCAACGTTCCGAAATGATCCTGCAATTTGTAAGATATTTTCAAATGTACAGATGGTTCCTTAATCTTCAACATTGTACAAAATTAACAAATTCCACTTTTTGTAAACTAGCTCCATATTTATTATTAATACCTACATATATTGAAACGAAATTCTAAATTGGTTAATCTTATCTTACCAAGTGCGAGTGGGTGGGATTCCTACTACATTTGATGTATATCTGCTTCAGTTTACCAAGTGTGACCGACGCAAGTCGCCAATCACAATGGTAAATAACGGATTCGGAAGGAATGGGAAATAGGAATGAGGGATGAGGGATTCCTTCGATAGCGTTCCAAAATGGACTCGCTGAACCAAAAGAACAGCTCGACTCACCTGGAAGTTCATTCAATATACGAAACTGCCACGGCACAAAAAAACTCTGATGAGTTTCAACGTCCACAACACACCAAAATCACAGCGGTTTATGAACTAGTGATCCAACACGAATAATCACACGAGAACACTTCCTCTCCAAATCTCATCGAATTTTACGAATTCAAATCAAACCAGTCGAGCCAAAGGAACAATATGTACTGATTGGGAGTGGGCTAAGGGGCAGGAACAAACTGGTGACAATAACATTACATTTTACAATAAAATTTGTTTCAAGGTATGGAAGTTATGTGTTTTCACCTATTAAAAAAATAATATATGAATACGAAACACCAAGTAATTACAAGAATATTAAATGTCGATTTTCCTATGATGATAATTTGTGGTTTTGTGTTTATGTGTATATTACCATTATTGAGGTGGACCTTAATTCGTTCCGATACCACAATATTTGCGTTCAACGCCACATTTAATATTTTCAGTTAAATTATGATGTCAGTACTGTGGATGTGTGTTTCGTGAAGTACCTACCAGATACTCATTTAAAAATCTAAAATTTTGTTTAGATAATTCGCTTCTCTACTAATATTTAGGAAACGGTTCAGTTTTACTAACGTTTTATGATTTCGCTTTGAACCATGACGTTTTACAATCTATGCAGAAATTATCAACAGTTCACTCGCATCTCGTATCCGTTTCAAGTATCAAATAAACAAATAAATCCTTAAAAATCTTCAAAGAAATTTATTTGGCTTGCCTGTTTGAAATAAGCAAGCTTTACAAGATAATTCAAAACAAACAAAACAGATTGCGAGGTGAAATCTTGTTAATATAAAAAATATTTCCGCTTCAAGCTTTTTATTGCGCGTTCTATCGTGATTGTGTATATATGTATTCGTGTATTTCGTATTTGATTCTCGGCATTCTTCGAGAATTTATTTATATATTAATAAGTAACCCACCTACACGCAAATTCTGTAAACGTTACCAGAGCCATTCTTTTTATTTTCGTATTAACTAAACAAAAATATAGCATTTTCTACCATCATCTTTTTACTGATAGTATTAAACAAATCTTGTTCACAATATTTGAATATGTCTAAGAACACACAATTATTGGATTTTCACCTACAAAGGAACTGTTATTAAACAAATAATAAATATATATCATATTGACGAAGCTATTGTTTATTAATGTAAAAATATGGAAGTATAAATAATATTGCTTTAAATAATTTCAAAAAAAATGTTCTCATTGCATGTTCATATATGCTGTTTCAGAAAAATGATTATCAAATTTAGTCCATAGATAGCGATAGTGTAGTGGTATTCGAAGTGATTCCACATATTGATCGGGTGGAATGGTGAACGTTACATTGTGTAAAGTGATCACTTAAGCCTGCTGAAGACAGGTCGTAAGCCCTGTAATTAATTACCCATAATTTTCCATTAATACAAAATAGCTTCGTCTCTATGAGATATCTATTGTTTGTATAAATCTTGTTCAAATTCCATTACAAGAAATGCGTCATTACATCTCGCGAGATTGACTCTCGCACTCTCTGGTAGGGTTGATAATAATTGGACATGATGGACATCTGCACGACCGAAGAAAATGATCTTTCGCCCACCGAATATGACGGGGAAAGAGTTCGAAATATCCACCGCACGCGGCGTATCCTGTCGTCGAATGTAATTGCCACTCTACCGGTCACGCCGACAACTGTCATCACCCGTTATTGTCATGTTACTCCGTCACGCTGTTTATTTTCGTGGCAATAAAATTAACATAGTGTTTTAATTTTATTGCCACAGATTATTTGTGTTTGACCCGCGATGTTCCGATCCTCCGGTCTTTACTGGCCTGAAATGAAATACGATATTCTTGACAATATTCTGTCGACGTGTTGACATTATTATCTTTTATTTGGAAGGATATTACCCCACGGCTGTGGATCCTTGACAATATCCTTCAATTTGCAATGCTCTAGATGTGTCACGGTCTACGAAATGAATGGAAGATAATTAATTAATTTGACAGTACAACCCGTCCATCATTACGGATTTCGAGAGTTTATGCGCCGAACCTACTATTAATATAGTTTTCCCTGGAAATACAGAAAACGTCATTCTCTCATATAACATTCCTACATTGGCTCCGGTTCCCTGAAAGAGTTGAATTTAAATTGTGCTGGTGAATTACAAGGCGACAAATAACATGGCGCCTCTGTATCTTCAAGAGCTCAATTTGAATGATAGACGACAAACTATCAGGAAGGGTTGTAGAACCTACCAACCGTTGCCTGAAGTCTGAGCGGGCATTTGCGGTGGCAGACCCAAAAGCGTGGAATTCTTTGCCCTCCGTGCACCGGAGACTTTATTTAAGAAGAGACTAAAACGCACTTTTTGAAAACATCATTAAAATAACATTTTTTAATTTAAAAAACAAAGATATTGTAAGACGATAAACAGTTTATGTGTAAAACGCCCTAGAGGTGAAAGTTTTTACGAAAATGGGGCTATATAAATTATCCAATATTATTATTATTACCTATATCTTATGGGCAGGAACCGATTGCCAGAAAACTAAGTTCAGTAATCGGGCATTTGCTGTGGCAGGCCCAAAAGCATGGAACTCTACTCTTCGTGATGAGGAACATTGCATCAGACTTTTTTTAAAATACAGAAAACGCACATTTTCACAATATCATATCCATAAGTTCAAATGATAATTTTTTATTGTAAATATTAGTATAAGACTAAATAGTTTACATGTAAAATTGCGCTCATTTTTTTTTACGAAAATGGCCCTTTATAAAATTCCAATCTTATTATTATTATAAGTATTATTGTACTTAGAGCCTAATTCATTTATGTGGGTGAATTCTCATAGAGTGTTTTTGCTAAAACGATCCTGCTAGAAAACCGACAACGCAAATTACACAGGAATAGAAATTGAATTAGTTTAATTAGATATCTACTGCTTCAAACATATTTCTAAATGAAAAGCTTTGATATCAAATTCCTTTGACTTGGTAAAAAAATTGTTTCCGTATTCTAGATTCTTTTATAATAATTGCCTTATATGTATATCAAAGGGAACAAGCTCCAAACTGATTTAAAATAGGTTTTTGTAATATTTTGACAAAACAAAGATATCTACCTAATTATGCCCTGCAGATGTTTGCGCAGAGAATTTTCATATTTTATTTTCAAAGGTGGTCCGCTAAATATTCAAACATACCACACGTGTATTCAGATTTTCATTTTAGTGGGTAATCTCATTCGAATATTACGGCGCGAGTATATTTTGATGGGAGGGTCATTATTGCAATATATTTTGGTTGTGCCAACTATAAATTTTCATATTCGTAACATCAAAAGGTGTCTTCTCGTTCGTTGGCTGAAGTAACACGAGGGTGTAAACTTGTCTTTTATTGAATATTTTGTTTAAAATCTCGTAAATATTTGTTTTTAATGTATACACGCTATATCCACATGAAAGCTTACTTTCATGTAAGCAAAATTTTCTAGTCCTTTAGCCACAAATGGATTACGTTTCAACTGGAATCTTACAATATTATTTTGCCTTTAAACATACATTATATCGTTCCACGTTACAAAATTGTAGCGTGACGCGCTCGTTCAATAAATGTGTGGGTAGATTTCATCCCACTCGTGTAATGCCGTGCACGTGTGGCGTCAATAAACAAAAAGGCCAACCTTTAGCTGGAAACTGTCAAAAAATTGTTCTCGTAGCTGAATACAGATTAAGGACTACTCCTCATAACTCACTTGTAACGGTATTAGTATTATAGGCACCAGAAATAGAGGACGCCTGCGGAAGACTTGGCACGACCGAATAAACCAGATACTGGAGGATGGTCCTGTCAGAAGCCACAACAGTCGACGAGCTTGTATGAGAAGATGTATGAATGTGGATGAGGCGAGAACCCCCGCGGGGTAACGGCGTGATGGTAAGATAGTTAGTTAGTTCTGTATTAAATTATTTTAGTATTTATCCCTTCTAAATCTTCCACCTTCATGGTACCCGGTCTTTTGGTGGCATTTTCAATTCGCTGTCAACAGATATATAATATAATTTATTTTTTCTTTATATATCGCTCTGGCAGCCAAACTGGCTTTTAGCACGTGATCATCAACAAGCCTTGTGATTGATTGATTTCATACAGAAACAATATTAAATTAAAAAATATTTTTTTTATAAATTTATATGAAGTTAAGAAATATTTATAATAAACTAGGAATAGATACCCTATTATAAAATTAAAGATAAAAAATTTAAGTAGTCTGCATGTAACTGACAAAAAAAATCTAGAAAAATGCATTTTTAACTCTAATTATCCAAAATCCGTTTTAGGGTATTTTGGAATTAGGCACCACGTGTGTAAATAGCAACGGGCGGGCTATATTTCAAAATGCAGAGATAATCGATAAAGAATATTTTTTAATGGTGTCCACGAGAAAAACTAGACGCAAAGTTATCGAGACAGGATCAATTAACGAGATGCTTAAAATAAGTTTATTTTTGTAACTGTCAAATGCGAGTGTGACCAAAACAGGTTGTGTTTGGCTGGGTACAGATGTTTTAGTGATAATCCTGCGACCAAATAATATATCGGAAAAATATTTTCTTTCGTGTCGCCCCGGCCCGGCTGCGCCAGGGTTATTGGCAGATGACAAATGATACACAAATTGATTCGGACTCTACGTTCCGCGGTCACCCAGGCTAGCAGGTATCATCGTTGCGGACAAATTGGACATAATTGGAGCTGAACATACAAATCGGATATTTTCCCTGAAATCCATTATGATATTATATTATTATTAACATAATCGTATTGACATTTTTGCACCCCTGAGTGACATTTGTACATACAAAATGGTAACAATATCGTCTATATATATATATAATGTATTTTTTTACCCACTTACAATTTGTTTTACTTTTGATTAATATAAGCAGTCATAATGGAAATAACAAGACAATAAGGACTATAAGTAATCTATACTTTTCAAATTAGCAATATTATCTTTGTGGTAAAAATATATGTAATCTATATCGCACACCTAGATCGAAACTAAGACAACTAAAAAAAAACGAGAATTTTTAGTTATTAGTGTATTCGAATAGTTCTCGAATAGTGTTATTTTAGAGTACATTTATAACCTAAAATGTTATTTAGTTTCATAACTTTAGTAACAAAACAAGTGGAAAAATGTTTTCATTTTTGTCTACTTAAAAATGTTTTTTTTTTTGTTGTAGTTTTGATCTAGGTGTGTGATATGTGTATATAAAACTAAATGTATGTCTCCGTATATTCTCTATACAATCCTACACATTTTGATTAATCTGAATGTTATTGTTTCCGAGGCAAGTTTGTAGAATTCCATAATCACTTATGTGAATTTTTTTTTGATTCTACTCTTAATTTAGTTGAGATGCGTTTCGCCTTGCAATTTGGGAAGTATGTTCGATAGAAACGGAAAGACAGAGAAAGATATCGAAAGGAGGATGATTGCAGGGAATAAAGTGAAAGGAGCTTTGAATGGAATTATAGCTAATGGGAATTTGTAAAACTGAGGCAAGACTAGCGGTTCACAATGTAGTTTAGTACCGACACTGATGTATGGAAGTGAGGCCTGGAGCTGGCAGAAGAGGAACGAAAGTAGACTTGAGATGCAGTGGAAATGAGATCACTTAGGCGTATATGTGGCAGATCCATTTATGACAGAGTAAAGAATGAAGAAATAAGGAAAGAATATAAAACTGATGTTAGTATAGTGAGTAAGATTAAGAAAGGATCACTTAGGCGGTTTGGTAATATGGAACGGATGAATGAAGAGAGAATGGTAAGAAAGATATATGACGCTAGTGTTGATGGCACCAGAAGTAGAGGACATCCGCGAAATACTTGGCACGACCAGGTAAACCAGATACTGAAGGATGGTCCTGTTAGAAGCCTTAATAATCGTCGAGCTTGTATGAGAAGATGTATGAATGTGGATGAGGCGATAATTGTGTGTCTGGACACAAGAGTGTGGCGCTCTATCCTCTGTGCCTACCCCCGCGGGGAAACAGCGTGATGGTAAGTAAGTAACTATTCAATTTCAACACTCGTGATATTTTAATGTCATGGGTAATTTGATCTTTGGATCTGTAAGAAGTTTTACTCATTCAAATTATTATAATTATTTTTCAATTTAAAACAAAAACCAATAGACTGGAAAAAACTTAAAACAAAAAAGATTCTTCCTTTGAACGGTTTGTTTATGTTTGCCGGTCTTAAAGAATTACATTTTAAACCGTCGGTCTTCTGCCTATAAATATACCTGTGATCCGCGAGCCAATAAGGTATTTCCTACCTACTTCTCTCTCCTCTAGATGGGGTATTCAGCAGAGCAAACTAAGGCTGAATATTTCTACAATAACATAGTTTTTTCAGTCCTTACCTTTGTAGAATATTTCTGAGGGTTTTTTCAGTTTTTTTGTGGAACTAACTAAAATATTCAATAACCGTTATTGTTCTGATTGATTAAAATCTCTTACCTTCATCCTTAATGGTTATAAATAACATATTAAGTTTCTAAATAACTATGACTTGTTTTTCACGTCAAAATAGTCTACTCTTTCCGATACCGAATCGCAGTGTCAATATAATTAATGTAAATCGCAGTTAATTAAACTGTATGCAACGGTGATATAACCGATTGTTCTAAATATGTGTGTAGTGTGAAGCATGGTATCCACACCATGGCGTAGGAAACCACATTGCAGTTCTTCGAAAATAAAGTCTTGCGTAAGATCTACAACTTTATATGTGATAATCTAGCCTGATATGATGTGCATGATATCCTAAGGAAGGCGAGAGCAAGGATGCTGCACGTAACAAGTACTGTAACATGCACAAAACGCTCTTACACAAGCCATCAGAAACAAGATTGGGGAAGACTGGGACGTAGATAATCAGGACTATTCTCAAAATTGCAATATTGAAATGAAGGTGATTGTTACACCAACCCTCAAAAATAGTGTTATATTTGAATGAGAGAGAGGGAGATAAACGTACCATAATCTGTCAAAACTATCTGTCTATTTTTGAGGGTTGGTGTAACAATCACCTTCATTTCAATATTGCAATTTTGAGAATAGGCCTGAATGTCAAGACGGACTTGCAAGAGTTGGGGTGGTAGTACCCGGCAGATTACCGCAATGGCGATTTCAAGTGATAGATGATGTTCTGAAGTGACTGCGGTCATGAAATTTCGAGTCCCGGGAGGCCATTAAAAATAAGAAGATAAGATAAATTAGATGAAAAAAATCTATCTATAAAAAAATAGTTTCCACCTGGACTCGCCCAGAAATTTATATTATCGTTACACAGCTTTAACCGCAGACCAGTAAATTAATAGACAAAATAAAGTGTACATATTGAAGAGGGGTTTTGAACATTAGTTGCGGGACGAGGGGCATTCTACACACCTTCTTGGTGGAAACATAATTCCGATAGTTAATTACACATTTATGCAACAGAAAAGTATTTACTCTTCGAATATTAAATCTTTGTGTAAACAAGTCGTATTTTTTACATTAATGCATATTATATTGTCAGCGTTTAAATTTTCGTTCCAATCGAGTCATATATTTTAAAAAAAGTCGCCGAGCTATTTGATTGCGTAAGTGGTACCAAAGTGTTTGCGTGAGTGACACAACATGAAAATATTGTGACAAGAAATTTGCATTAGTTCATGTCTAGATCTACATATGTTAATTATTGAGATATTGTGTTTTCCCATTGGAAGCGACCATCTTTTTAATTTTGATATTTCATCAAATTCATTGTAATTCAATTCAAGTGATTCATCTAATATATGTTTATAATCAAGGAACTATGTTTTGAAATATTTTAACTACTTAAATAAAATGCTATTTCATTAAAATTAAGAAGTTACAATACTCGGTTTTTGAATACGCCAATTGAAAGATTTATAAACAATAGCGCCAATATATCCAATTGACGAAATTGAGATAAACATATTCGTAACTGATTTTATAGTCAGAGTTGAAATTTCAAAATTGATATGCTTTTGATAAACTGCTTTTAAAATATACAAATCATTGTAAAACTGGCTCTATTGCAAAGTTATCAATTTCAAACTCGTCACCTTCTATTTTTCGTCACTTGAATAGTGGCGGCTTTATTTCTGAATCCCTCAATTATTAGATTTCGCTCCGTGATTTCAATTTATCCCGCAGAACATTACTAACGGTAGTGGTAATAACGCAGAGTGCAGAAAAGGCTATTTCGTGACATCATCTTCTGTTGATATTTTTATTATCAACACTTTAATAAAACCCGTTTATGATCCTTATTATTACATATTATTATTTTTTCAGTATAAGATGTCGTATTAAGGCGCTGAAACTTTCATTAATGTCTTCTTCAATATTAGCAAAATTACTTTGTGGCCTCATTTTATATAAATAATTAGACAAAATACTTTGTTTAACCTTCACCATACCATGATATAAAATACCCTAACGCAGCCATGTTGTCAACTCGTGCTACCGTAAATAACTGTTAGAAAAAATGTTTTTATTAACTTAAATGGCTTTAATGGCATGAATTTACTCTAAATATTGAGCATTCAATTTTGAAAAAATGATTAATAACATAATTTATTAAGTCCTATACAATTTGTCCTTCCTTCAATTAGTGAAAAAGAGACAATTACATTTGTATGCAAGTTGTTCTTTTGCACTGTGAAAATAGTGTGTGATCTCTGTCACATTTTACAACAGTTTGAATGGAAAAAACAATTATTTTTGTACGATTCCCTTTTCATAATTGATTTTTCACTAGTCATTCCTAAGCGCTAATATTTTTTTTAAGATTATCTTAAATATGAATTTTAAGTTGCATGTATTTACCGAAATATTTCAGGTTTAATTATGATGGTAGACCTGTGTTACTGCATGGTTTGGGAAGGGTTGAACTACTGTTTATTGATTATTCTACATGTTTCGATACCTATGGTATCTTCTTCAGGAAACAATGTATACTGAAATTAAAAATACAAGTATATATAAAAACAAAACAATATGAACATAAATTTAAATGGTGACTATTTGCAAAGAGAATTTGGTTATTTATAATATTTAGCTTGCTATTAATACTTTTTCTTATTTATAAAATTTCAAATTTATCTAACTGTAAACCCCTAATATTTTTATGTATAATATCTAAACCCTTGTCAATATCATAATAATGGTTTGTGTCACCTTTTAAATTTGTTTTCATATTAGTTCTTACTTATTAACCACTTTATAGTTTTGTTTTTATTTTTAATTTCAGTATACATTGTTTCCTGAAGAAGATACCATAGGTATCGAAACATGTAGAATAATCAATAAATAGTGGCTTAAACAAAGTATTTTATCTAATTATTTATATTTATTAATGTGTTCGTCAGGGGTTTAGAACACTTCGGTATACCGTGTATGTATTATAGATACGTTTAACGGAATCAGCATTTGTCCAAGTGTGTGTATTTCAATGAGAGCATGGTTGACATATGGCACAATCAGCAGAATCACTTGTGCAGCTCCCGAAACATAATGATGGCTATAATACTATCTGGAGCATTTCAAACGCGTCATAAAAGTTTTACCAATTGAATGTAAATAGAATGACAGCGCATCCCGATGTCACGATGGTGTCACGATGACCGTGAAGTGAAACATGATGGCTTCCGATATTACTTGTGGCGAAATTTCGATTGAAAAATGTGTATTTCACGAGAAGGGTTACCTCAGTGAACCAATTCGAAGTTGCAAGTTACGTTTTGTCGGAGTTTTCTCGTTCGTGAATATAAATATGAGACACGATTGAGCCCGCTGTTGTTGCCTGAATATTTTGCACTGCGGCACGCACGTGATTTATTCAAGTTTTCGTTCTATCAATAAAACAAGTGGCGAATGGCGAACTGGCAGGCTGTACGGTTTACGAAGGCGGGCGGGCCTGCTCAGCTTCAACGCTCTGAAGCATATTCAAAAGCTTCATGAATATCGCGGAAAATGCGGAAGAGGTTTTCATCACTTACGTAAATAAGTACAGCGGTCGGTATCCTTATTCTGGAGCCAGCCGACGGTGAATTATAAATAAGTTTCGCGAAGCATGACCGGCAAAATGCGAAAATATGTTACATTGTTTTTGAAGCTTTCGAATGATGGAACTGCGTCATTAAGGGATACTAGAACCGATGGCATTTTTGAAATCTTTGTTTTAATTTTCGAAGAGTTCGTTAATTTGTTGTTTTCTTTGGGTCTCCCGCTGGGGGTTGCTGGGGTGGGCGATGCCTGGAAGAGCAGTGGCTAGAGAGGCCTAACGGATTCGCATTCAAGTGTCTCTCCCTCGCACTCTTGCGACCTGGATAGGGTGAATTTCTGCCGGACTGTGACCGAGTTCTGCGACTGAAACACATAAATGTGACGTCTACCCTCCGCCTTTTGGGGGTGTGTGATTTCTAAAGCTTCTTTCTGGCTGCCTTTTGAAATGAATGTGATTACAAATCTCTCATATTGTACAGGTGTGGTTTTGGTACGATGATACCGGAGCCAACCTATGATGGCGTTATGATGATATGACTGGATGTAATAAATAAAATAAAAAAATATATGTAATTATGACGAATCGAAACGAGGGTAAACAACTCTCAAAACGATTTCGGGATTGGATAAAAAAATATTTGTTTCGATTTATGTTTATGCTGTATCGCTTTCATCCATACCCAACAGCTCTTCTATCTGTTTATTAAATTAACTAAACCTAACGTAACAAAGTAACATTTCAATTTTAGCACATTGAATTCAATGGCGTCGAACAGTTTGTACTCTTTTTATTAATTGACGTTCTTACTATATCAATTAGTGATGTGAAACCGTTATACGACTGTGGCTGTGACGATGATTGGTAACTAAGATCCAACTGTTGGAGATTCATTTTCTAGTGTACCAGTCATTGTTAGAAGAATTACAAATGATCATCGTTACAATCGACCACAAACACAAGAACGGTTTAAATAACGATTTAAATAACTATTTAATCATCACTAATACTAATGAAGACTCACATTGACTTTCTTTACAATCTACAATAGTACGTCTTTCGCGGATGTCTTCTATTTCTAGTGCCATCAACGCATGCCTCTTGTATACAGTGAAACCTCTATCTCTAGTTTTCGAAGGGTCCTATTGAAATAAACTATAAATGCGGGAATATAGAAAAAAGTTACGTTTTTTCACACTTAAATGTTTTATTAAGGAGACCATATTCTTATTGTGAAGTTGTAATTATTCAGAACAGACGGTCTGTGATGTTTTAAATACTAATGTAATGTATTAATTATAAATATATACATATAAAATCAATTTTGTCAAAAAATATTGTTTTTGCGCTGCCCGGGATACATATTCTAAAAAATATAAATATTTCACATGTAAATGAATGTGTTTAAATAAAAAATAATATTAGAGAGCTGCACAGAAACAATTTCTTTTAAAAACTAAACTTTGTATTGTACAATGTCAAGCGGCATTTAGCAGCAGCTTTCTCTCTCTCTCTCGATCGAGATCGAGATCGAGATTTCACTGTACATTACTATACTTTGCTCACTCATTCTTACCACATGACTAAACCATTCAAGTGATAATCTATACTCTTCTAATCTGAAGATTTCTGCTAATTTGTTCATTCTACCGTAAATTACTTTTTTTTTTAAATATTTGTTTAGACATATATAACATTTATACAGCTGCAATAAAAAAAGACAGTTTGTTACATATATTTTACGCACATTTAAAAATGCATTGCCCAACTAGGCAAGTGTGTTTTGGGGCAAATTACTGTGTCGCATATTCTTTTATATTCTCTAGGCTTTACTGCCATACGACCATGTCGGTACCAGAACTCAATTTTGCCTAGACATGACATGCTGATCATTATTGTACATAAAAAAAATCAATTTGTCAATGGTTCGGAGTAATAAATTTGCTTTTATGGAATGTGCCTGATAAAAACTGTGAGCTATGTAATGAATGGCTAAAAATATAACCACTTTTTACAAAACCTCTATTATTATTATTATGTTGGATTATTCGTTAGTTGATATAATTTTATACCTAATTTTGCTTGATGATGCATAATGGATAAAACAGTCTCTTGATTTTGTAAGGTGGTACCATATTAGACATAAGAGATACCTTTGGGCCTGTCATTGTTCTGCGCTAGATCACGTTTCTGCAAGGTTGAAAGGATCTCACTCGCCCAGCGCGGGTTAAGCGACCCGTTCAGGTATTCAGTTCTCATCGAAATTAAAGTGTGCAAAAGAGGGACAGTCGGCCCACATAATGTACATTTTCAGGGTCGTAAAGTAATACACCAGTTAAGTTGTCTGCTCCCTTAACCTTCCCCCGAGGATACCCTGAATACCGGAGTAAGATGTGCAAAAACACGACGTAACTTGAGCGAAAATAGGGAGCAAGGCTCTCTGTTATGGCTAGATTAAAAGTTTGAAACTGTCCCGAGTTTCCGACATTACCGTTGAGTTTTTCATTGTTTATCATTTTTAAAGCCACACAGAGCTGTTCGGATTTGTTTGGTACACGGGACACGAAGTTTTATAGTGCCAGGGAAGGTACTAAAAATTAATTAATTTCTTGATTAAATTTTTTTGAAAGTGTTTAATAAATTCATTTGTTTGAGCGTTTTGAATTTGCGTCTCGCAAACCATTGATTTATTTACGATTACAAAAATTAAAAACTGTATCAATAACGCAGTTAACAATTCGCTTATAAATGTTAATTTATCAATTAGACATTTCAAGTATTCAATCCACTTGTTTTAAACAAATTATGCATTAAATTAGTACGGCAATGGATAATTTGTACAGCGCCATTTTCGTAAAAATTTTCTCCTCAAGGGCACTTTACACGTAAACTGTTTATAGTCCTACATTATCTTCGTTTTTAAAATTAAAAATTGTTATTTTCACTTATGGAAATGATTTTTTGAAAATGTGCGATTTCAGTCTCTTCTTAAATAGTGTCTCTGGTTCATTGTTTCTTACGACATCTCGCAAAGAGTTTCACAATTTTGGGCCTGCCACCGCAAATGCTCGTTCACTAAATTTAGACTTCTGGCAACGGTTGGTCGATTCTACAACCCTTCCTGAAGCAGAAGTAGAAGCTGATCCAATATTTTTTTTTGTGGATATTTATATTTAATACTAATTTATTTTTAAATACTGATAATGGAAATGTATTTAATGTTACTGATTTAATTAAAATTAATTAACGTATAATTTTTATTTTATTTTATTCAGGAATTTTGATAGTGTACTTATTATAACCATGTGATACTATTTATGAAAATCCACAGAAATGTTTAGGTACATAAGTATGTTTAGGTGCAGAAGATAAATAAAAAGAAAACAAGAGAGTGAAAGGGTGGGGAGGTTGCAACTATTGTTGCGGTAAAGGGAGAGCAAGATGTGTTTATAGGTAGAATGATTGGCCAAAATTGAGATAGTTGTGGTTCATAAAAATGACGCTTTGAGCGTAGTAAGGCTAATGTTGAAAAAGTCAATTTCTGTAAATTTCTCATTATGGTATTTGCATGACCGGTGAATGAATGAATTTTGTATGTAAGATATTCTACTTCTCGGAATGTGGAAGAGTGCGGATTGCCGGGTCGATCTAGACGGTACGTGGAGAGATATTAATTCTAATTGGCTGGGACAGTCATTATGGCCTTGCAGTAGTTTGAAGAGAAGTATTTGGTCAGCACGTGTTCTTCGATGTTTCAGGGTTTTCATATCGTGGAAGTTTGCTGCATTTAAACACTGGAAATAATATGGATAATTCATATGAAGCAAAAATAATCCGCGTACCGCGCGTAAATTGTCGTCTAATTTTTTGCTCTTGTTAAGAATAATAAAATATTTTTCGATCACGTAAAAATAAAAAATTATGTGATTCACAAACATATAGAGCGGTAGGTCTCTTTGCTAAATATACGGACTGTGCACCATCGTTACTGGCGTGTGGCGTTATATTATAAATATAATGACTTTCCTCTTTTACTGGTGCCTTTTGAAAGTAATATCACAGATTCCCTTTGGGTTATTTACTCTTTATTGTACTTCTCGAGTTGCTTGGTCGAGTCCTTGCAAGTGAAACTCACTAGATATATGTGACAATTATCATTATTTACAGAAGATAAAATTATAGAATTCAGATATTTAATACTGTTATTGCGAAGGAACGATGGGTTAAGAGAGTCGTTCCCCAGCGACGGCCTCTTATATCCCATGACCCCCACCACTCATCTCACACACACATATAAAAGTGACAGTTCTCACATCAATGATGAATATTTATATTTAGATTTTAACAAACACAGAGAGAGACTTTGATTTCTAGTTAGACGCCTTAAACGCTATACCACGGCTTCTGATGAGAGAGGTGTAGATATTAAAGTATTTATGAGAAAGTGTTAATCTTATATATATATATATATAATATATGAAAAGTGAAATCTCGATCGATCGTTCCTCGAATAATCGTTTTCCCTTATGTATCGTTTATTTCTTCTAGTCCCGAATTAATTTCATACAAAACACCCAAGAATAGATCGCATCGATCGTTCATACTTCGTAGCTAAATGCTTGGTCTCGATTAACGATACTCGTAAACAATGAGCGGAATATTCGAGAGAGAGAGAGAGAGATATTTAAAAAAAATATTTTACTTGTGAAATATGTATCTGTTTTAGAATATGTATTAAATGTAACTTTTTTCTATACTCCCGCATTTATAGTTTATTTCAATAGGTCCCTTCATAAACGATAGATAGAGGTTTCAATTTAATTTCTCCTCGCAGCTCACAACTCTCCCCGAGGTGAATGTAAAGATAAAGCACCCTTGGGGTGAAATTTATTAATGTACAGAGTCCAATCAAAAAATATTATTACTCAATCTAGCATTGCGCTAGAACGGCCCATCTCATTCACAGAATCCACCTCAATACAATCAGCAAGTTAATTATTTTTTCTATTATAGAATTTTACGTTTTAATAAATGCGGAAATATATTTCATCGTAATATTCCGCCAAATAATGAATGCATTTTTAATGTCGTTGATTGAATCTAGGAATTCTCTTTTACACCAATTCGGAGCGCTTTCTTCGATGGTGCGGTGCACCCGAGCGAGCGAGACAACGCTTCCAGCACAGTCTCGTGCATTTACGGCAGCAAAAAATATTTATTATTTACCGGCACGACGTTGCCGCGCAGCACATTCGTGCATCTTCTCATATATGGTATTTGATTGTGGGGAATTATTATCTATATCCGGTTTACCTGGTTGGGCCGGATCTTTCTCGGTCGTCCACTATATATTTTTTTTACGATTCTCTCCTGACTTATTCAATCCAGGTGACCAAATCACCTGAGCGACCCTTAAAAAACTTTGATCAAATAATATGCGTTAATTAAATTCATCACTTTTAATTATACAAGTGTCCCAAAAGTCTTTTTCGTACTAAAAATTCTATAATAAAATAATGGATGGGTTTAATAAAAAAAAATATTTTGCATTTAAGTACTGTCTCTGGGAATTTATTTCTTAAAAATTATGTTTTCTAAATGTGATCCGTCATTTTGGTGGCACTCTTCTAAACGGGAGGCAATACTTCTGAGAACTGCTCGCCATTTCTTCTCGGATATTTTTTTAAAATTGGTCCAGAGAGGGAGGATTGTTACTGTATATATCTTTGATTTAAGGCAGCCTCATAGAAAAAAGTCATTGGTGTCAAGGCGAGGCTACGTGGAGACCACTTTATGTCACCCAGTCGGGATATCAATTTTCTAGGGAAAATTTCACGAACAATTGGTAAAGACACGCTCCATAGCGACTGAATTTTCAAAGACGTGTCTAGCGATCGCCATACCCACCGCCCCTCTCCCGCTCGGTGCGTTGGTGCCACGAATGAACCAAAAAGAAATAGACTTTCACGATTTGATTTTTAAAATATCTTATTGACTCTTAGTTGTTATCGTGTAAAAGATTTTTTGAAAATGCACATTTAATAATGCAAAAGCAAAATTCGTTTCTAAATCATTTGACTTGAAATTTTTGACTAAAAACGCGTTACACGTATCATACCACCCCTGCTTAGAATGTGTTTTTTTACTATGTCATATTTTCTAAACTTTATTTCATATTTATTCAATATTTAGTTTTTTAATATACAGATTATTTAAAGTACAATTTTAAAACATTTTAAGACAATCAGGGGTAAGTACAGAGTACACTTTATGTGGTTGTAAAAAAAAACCACTTAAATAAAGATTCGTTCAAATCATGTTACATTTCATATTTGTATTTATTTCATTCGTTGCATATTATTTTATAAAATGTTACGCTTTCTTTTAATGCTGATTCGTGACACATTTTACCCGGGAAGAATTAAAAAATATTAAAAAAGAAACGTTTTTCCCAGGGATATTTAATTCGATCTATTTACAAAGTCGAAAAAATGAACGTAGCATTTATTTAAAATCCCCTTTCTTTAAAGTGTTCAGTCAGTTGAATACTGATTGCCTATTTAACTCGGTTAAAACGAATAAAACTGCATTGCTTTTAGCCGGCTTTCCCGTCGCATTTGTGAGTGCCATTTTGCTGCCCGTTCTGTAATGCTCGCCTTCTTTGTGCGCCGCGAGCACTCGGTGACAAATGGCGGCCAGTTAGCGGACTACGGAAGCGTATTGGCATTTGGGTGTCGATGTATCGGTTCGATGTTCTCCGGCTATTGAGCTCAACCTCAGGATCTAATTTAAGGTGTCGGCCGAGACGTTCGTTCATCTCGTCGGCTTGTGCAATCAGTTAATTGGCGTGTCTGTAACGCACGGCCGAAGGTTCGACTTCAGACTATTAAGTGTGTCATTAATTAGGCTGACTAAAAAAACGGGTTTTAAACCTTTTTTGGACCTTGAGGTAATCAATAACAGGAATCTTAATGTTAAAAAATAAATCAAAGTAAAATGAAAAAATGTGTTTTTTTTATTCATTATATTTATATGTGGCCGGTGTCTGTCCTAGACAGACAGAAATACACGTACAGCAAGTAATTTAAATAATTAGCAGCAGCATTACAATATTCCAATTTTTTAAATGACAATTTAATGGATTTGTTTGTTTTTCATTTCAAATAAAATTGACACTTCTCTTCGATTATCAACCCGACTGTCGGGGTGAACCACAGACTGCCAAATATGCACGATAGACATGAACTAACGCAAATTCCTTTTTTCGATATTAGAATTTTGGTACCACTACGCAATCAAATAGCTCCGCGACTTTTTTTTAAATATATGACTCGATTGGAATGAAAATTTAAACGCTGACAATATAATATGCATTAATGTAAAAAATACGACTCGTTTACACAAACATTTAATATTCGAAGAGTAAATACTTTTCTATTGCATAAATGTGTCATAAACTATCGGATTTATGTTTACACCAAGAATGTGTGTAGAATGCCTCTCGTCCCGCAACTGATGTTCCAAACTCCTCTCCTATATGTACACTTTATTTCATGTCTATTCATTTACTGGTCTGTGGGTTGAACCATGGAAATACCGACCGCAACCATGTGTACGGTGAAAAGATGAGAGAATGCCTTATTTAATATCATGCAAAATAAACAGGTTTCATTGAAAGCAGAAAAAAAGTTGAACATCACATTCTCTTGAAGTTATATATGAGTGTAGTTATAGTATAGTTTTTGATAAAGTTAGTTCACAAACGTTTTATTAATATTATGTATATGAAGGGCAATCTTTTTGCAGTTTGGCAAATGTTTATATACATTAGATACATACCTGTAATACATAATATGGAGTTTTACATTCTAGTGAATGCCTACAGAAATTAGATAGCTAATTTCTTTTATGGATTAGTTAGTGTTCGCCGATCCTGACGAATATACAGCATCGGTTAATAAACATATCAATGTAAAGTTAGTTATTTGGTTAAATTAATCATAATTATGTCAAAACCACAAAGTTGACGCTATAAACAGCAAATTTGGTCACAAGATGACATTACACATGATAAAATGGCATAGTAATAATTACACACGGAATAAATTACGCTATGAAAAATCACACGTATTCAAAATTCACGAAAAAAAACAAGTTACGTTAGGTATGATCCTTTATTTCACAGTATTTTTTTACCAATAAGAAATTTAACATATAAATTAAAACCCTACATTTTTAAAAATGTGAAATTTTGAATGTCTTTTTTCCGTGTGTGTAATTTTTGATGTGCAATTTGATCAGTTGTACTTTTTTTCTATGTAATTGGATCATGTAACCATTATAAATATACTCTGGTATTAATTTTTAAGTGCATTAGTTTCATTCTGCAATGGAAACGGTTTTATTAAATTATTCAGTAGATCGTAGACCCGCCGTCAGTCAGCCGGCGGGTATTTTTATCGGATGGAGCAGTTAATATATGCCACTTTTCGCATTTCTTTTAACAACAGTTTTCCAATAGGCTGGCGATATCACATAAAAACATTTAAACATTTTAGTTGCGAGATGATTTCTTAAATAAAATGTATAAATTTATTTCCATTAAAATGCGTAATTGTGTATAAATTGATAATATTAAGAAAAATCTGTTTTCGCATTAGCTCGCTTTGAGCGCAATGCGTAATTTTACAATAATGATGTTATTTCAATTTGGAAGATTTCACCTAACCTGGAAGCGTTTAATACCCTTTTTCATCTGCAGACGGATGAATTAGGCCGGCTAATGGTTCTTCTGTGCGGAAATATAAAAATGAAACATGATGTACATGAGTTTATATTCTTCACTAAAAGTTGAGCATTTAAACAACACACGTCAAACGGGTAATTTCTCACCAACTACTTGCCAGTTTTTTTTTTTCAATTTTTTCATAAACCTTTGTAAAGTTTTACTTCGCTTTTCTCAGAACCGAAAGGTCCCTTAAAATAATTTATACTGTTGATTAATTACTTTCATTCTTTACGAAAATTTTCCAACGTTTTCGTCAATTTTTGTGATTAATATTTTTCCACGAGCTTGAAGATTAATTGGCAATAATTTTTTTAAATTGTTAAGACTTTTGAGGAAGGCAGTTTAATAGATATTTTTTTTATAACGTCTTAGCGTCCATACTCTCAACATTTTGTGCAGTACCCATTTTTAAGAAATTTACAAATCGACGGAAAGCCACAACACTCACATTTTAGAAAATTAAAATATCCTTTCACGTCCCAGTAGGTAGGTAGGTAAATAACTCCTTTATAAATTCAGTATTTTCACGGTACCTACCTAAAATTTTGAATTTAAAAAAAAAACCTACGTAAAATACAATGTTAGCAACCGTCAACCGACCAAATGTCGAAAATTTAAATTTCATTCTTTCCTTCCTCCCCGGTGAACTCTACACAAAACACATACACACACGCGATTTTGACACATGACCATGATAATAATATCTAATTGTACTCGTTCGATTTTTTTATAAACCATTTAAAAACGCTTTAATTTTATGTTTTAATTTGAGTATATTTTTCAAGATCCTGCAAAACACTTTTAACAATTCAATTTATTGCTTGTTTTCCCAGGAGGTATTTCCTCCCTGAAGAAGGTCCTCCAGCCCCGAGGCTGATGAAATTGAACAGTAAAAATAAACTCCCCTCGTTTTCCTAGCTAATAAAATAATGTAATAAAATTAACGCGTTAGTCCATTCCCTCTTACAAAATAATTTTTCGCCATTTTAATCATAAAATTACAAAAAAAAATATATATATATATACAAAGCAGAAATTATCCGCAATATTTTTTCAATAAATGTGTTATGATATTAAACTTGATCACTCGATAGTATTAGATTTGTGCGTCAAACCATATTTTACAGAATAATGCGGCTTAGCTGTTACGCACAAAATAAAAATATATATATTAACTAACTTGACTATCACGCCGTTACTCCGTGGGGGTAGACAGAGATGATAAAGCGTCACACTCTTCTGTCCTGACACAATTCTCATCTCGTACACATTCATACAAGCTCGGCGATTGCTTCTAACATAATCATCCTCCAGTATCTGGTTTATCTGGTCGTGCCAAGTCTACCGCGGACGTCCTCTATTTCTGGTGCCATCAACACTTGCGTCATATATCTTTCTTACCAATATGTAGTATATATTATATGTAATACAAATTAAATGTATCAATTACAAAGATATACATATAAAATCAATTTATCGAAAAAATATTTTTGTTGCTACCGGGATAAGAACCTGGATCTTTTCTTATCCGGGGAAATGCATTGACCGATTACACTGCACCAACATAGTAAGTTGACGATAAATTTTCGAACTTATGTGTTGCACTTTGAAATTAATACATCCGTCGTTCCATTACTTGACAGCAATCTTCTTTATATTTACAGAATCTCAAACACCTTTGAGTAAAATCCGATAGGAGACGCCAGAATTAATTAGTAATTAATTTTTATTAAAATTTTGGAAACATTGATACAACTTATATATTTTTAGGAGAACACATTATTATTGTGAAGTTGCAATTTTTCAGAATTTTTATATGATATTTAATACAAATGAAATGTATCAATTACAAAGATGTACAGAGAAAATCAATTTATCGAAAAAAATCCCGGTAGCGACACAAATATTATAATATCCTTGATATTGATACATTTAATTTGTATCAAATATCACAGACCTATGTTTTGAAAAATTGCAACTTCACAATAAATATGTGTTCTCATTAAAAATTTATATATGTATGTAGTATACTAGAAAATTTCTATGTGCCACGCGTTGGGATATTTGAAAGGAAATTAATAAATTGCATTGAATTGAAGTGTCTATTTTCTCCAACAGGAATGTCTCCAAAATAACAATATTAAATATCTCTAGAATGAGAATTGGGCATTGCCAGGTAGCCTCACATTTATTCAGATTGAACTTGGTAATGGTAATTTTCATCTCCCGGTTAACTCGTGTCATCTTCTTTCCTTTAACTCGCCACATTTAATCTATATAATGGCAAATTTCTTGAACGACAATGGTATTAACTTGTAATACAATGTTCCCTATTCTATAATATTGTTGTACTTCTTTCTACAAAATAATGTTTTAACTTGATTAATGGCACAAATCACTCTTGAAGGGTGGATTGCCTGTTTAAAAGAAGAAGAAGTGTCTATTTAATGTGAGTATTTGGATACGATCGATTTCTTGTAAATATGTCGATATGTTTGGTTTTGAACGATCTTAGAAATTTGGAATATGTTTAATGGTTAGCATCCTGTGGAAATGCTTTACATTTGAAATTAAATTTGTTTGTTACATTACATGTAGAATTGTGGATTCAAATGAAACATTATGTATATCATGAAGATACTACGCTTTTGCTAGTATATACGGGTGAAATGAGTACAAATTCATAAAATGTATATCGTTTTAAATTTTTTAATATTAAAATAAGGCCAGAGAGTCAGCCATTAAACATTATATGCAGGGGTGATATAATACATATACGCCTAATTTTAAAACCCTCTAAAATGACTTAATGTGTTTTTGAGCTATGGATGAAAACGTATATTTTGAAAGCGAATATACAAAATGTTTATTTTTACATCGCCATTTTTTAAAGAGACAATTCTGTAATGTAATTTTTTTTTCTGTATACATCGTTCTGGCAGCCATACTGGGTTCACAACGAGCGTTGTGATTGTCTGATTTCATTTTAGGGGGAATAGCAACTTGTACTCTGTCTGCTTTAGGATATTTTGGAACTAACCCTGATTTTGAATATGCAATATCGATGGATTTAAGTGACTTTTGCGAGAAACAATGTGTTTTGCACATAGCTGACAAAAAACTTTACCAAACTGCATATTTAAATCAAATTATCCGAGATCCGTTTTAGGGGGTTTTAGAATTGAGTGCTACACATGTCCGATACAAGTAACCAATTTTTGCAATAAAAAATATTTGATTTATGTCATGTATACGTCTATCGCGCCCATCCTAGTACGGTTTTAGTAGAAAAATAGTATTCCAAAATTGATACTAAACGCTAATTGTTTAATTTTTCACTGACGGCGTTATGTTATTTTCAAAAATGCGTCATGATTTAATCAATGTGCTTATGGTCTAGTAATTACAATACTCTCTTTGTGATCTAGTAGTCCGAGATTCGAGCCTCATTCCAGCAGGCCATCAAGTTAGTCCTATTTTTAAGCGTTTAGTTTAGTTTGAAACTAGTAAGAATATTAATTTGACACGTATTTCGTATACGCCATCTCTATTTTTAAAAAAAATGTTAAACTTTATTTAACTCCACCAATTAATCTGATCATTTTTTAAATCATTACGATTCTATACTTTAATTAACAGATAGAGTAACGCGGTGTCTTTTTCAATTGTGATTACCTTTCCGTGGTAATTGTTTACATCTGTTTTCTTCATCTCGCTTCACTGTGTCAAAGTCTGTTGTATCAATTATGATTCCCGTTCACATCCAGAGTAACATCATCTAGAACCGGGTGACATAATTCTGGTTGTTCTCCATCCAAACGGCCCCCTCTGCTTTATGTCCACGCGTCCGTTCTTAATTCCTATAAATCGCACGCATTTCGAATATTTTGGTTCATAAAGTTAGACGAATTTAATGAGGTCTCCTGTTCGGACACAGCTCCAGAAATAAACCGCACTTACTGTCTCTAGGTTACTCCATGTCGGCATTTAACTCGATGTGACGAACGAGATGTTCTGTTATTGTTACATCTTAAATGTTTTGATTATATGAGATACATCTATTTATGTTGTTTTTGATTCACGCGGAGTATTTCTTGCCAAATTACGACAGTCGTGATGCATATCGTCTGTGCAAATGCAATACCGTTTGTTTGAACAAGGGGTTGAGGAAATACAGCTGGGAGGAATTTGGGAGAGGGACATGAATAGGTAATAGTGGGGCTGAAGGACCAATTTCCAGGAAAAAACACGACCCACCTGAGAAATGCTCATTTTCTTCTTTTCTTTTCTTCTTCTACTGGATCCACATGTCTTCTTGCTTCAGGAAGTCACACTTCGGTGATAGTGCGAAATCAGTGGGATGACATGCAAAATAGAGATGCGTACACGGAATACATATCACATCAATATTCTTACTATTTTCAAACTAAGCTAAACGCTTGTTTTATGAAAATGGAACTAACTTGCTGGACTCCTGGAACGAGGCGCGACCCCCGACCACTGGAATGAGGTGCGAATTCCCGTCCACTAGATCACTAGGCTAGCGTCTTAACCACTAGACCAACAAGCTACTCGCTACTTATAATATTATATAATAGCATTCCCCTATACAGCTGCTTGGGAAATGGTTCTTTCGCTGTATTAATAAGCCGATTGCAATAAATCTATTGGTCCGTTCTTTTCATTGTGGAACGGAATTCGGCAAAAAAAACATTTGAAATATTTTGCAAACGATGTAGTATGAAGGTGCTCTGTTTGACTATCACATTTGAAGCAGTTTTAACTTATTAACAGGTACACACACCTTGTTAACTTCAACATATTTTCTAAAATAGTTAAGATATAAAATTAAGAATGCTATATTTTAACAGCGTGTCATATTAAACTCTGAGCCCGCAATGAAAGCTTTGGCGTCCCACGGGGGTCGAACCGTTGCCTGATTTGTAATTTAATTATTAGAACACCCTCGTCTGGGGGTGGAACACCCTCCTCTTTACGGCGCCGGCATCTCAAAGTTTTCAAAATTATGGACGGAAACTATAATCCTTGATAATTGTTTTTAATATCTGATACTTGCTTTTTGCGTAAACCCTAAAAACAGAGGTTTAATTTGTGGTTGGCTAAAAAGGTTTCCCCCGTTACAGCTTTACTACCTTTTCAATTCCCGACTCGGTTAAATCTTTTTAATTTATGACAAAGGTATTTAAATTTTATTTCCTGCAATATTTATTTTCTAATGTGTTTCACTGGAATTGTTTTGAAATTCACAACTCGGATCGTTCATTATATATGTTAATTATTTTTGAAATATTATAAATGTATAATTATTATATTTTTATACAATTCATTTCGGTCTTCTGCTACCACCTTGTGCCAATTGCAGATCCAGTGTTTCCTTTTCGATTATTTAAGATTCGTTATTGCTCCCTGGTTTCAAGACTAAACACGTATGTAGACGTTCTGGCAGTATCTTTGATTCGTGTCATAGCCAGTTTAGTTGAAGAGAGATCGCATCTTTAGGATATCTCAACAATGATTTCACTTGGTTTAATTCAACTGTTATTTGTAGTTTCTTGATTCTTTGAAGGGAGTGCTTGTTTCTGACGGTGCCAAACTTCATATTAATCTTTTGTGATTCTTGTGTCTGCCCAATAATTTTAATATTTTTTATTCATATTTTGTCTTTTATTGTATATATTTTTTTCTTCTGTGTTTATTAATTTTAATTAGTAAAGGCAGAATCTGCACAGAAAGGACAGTAAATGGCTTTTTTGCTGGTAACTATGCCGCAATGCAGCACCGCAGCATGGCATGGTTGCCTTGTAGAGTAAAAATGGCAACTTGGCGGCGAACGAGTAGAAGTGATATGGGAGCTTTTGCTATTCACTAGTCCTAAGTCAACTGTCAGGCTTTATGAATTGGTTCGAATATATAATATAAAGCTTTGGGACAGTAGTCGTTTTGATTAGTAATCAATAGCATCAACCAACCCGGGACCGTTTTATAAGTAAAAGATCTTATATCGGTCCTACCCATTCACCGTCAGGTTGACATTTTTATATGCTAAACAGGCGACCGTGCAATGCAGCTCAGCGCATAAGCGTTAAGCGCATAAGGTTATGCTGCTAATATCTATGCTGTAAAATCAATAGGTATTATTATTAGAGGTTGTGTTCATCATTCACTCTTTCAAAAGCATGTTTTTGTGTAAGTATACCTGTGTGAGTGTATTATTATTATTATTGGGAAGTTTTTCTAGTTCTACTAAAGGAGTTAAAATATGTTATAATATACAATGATACCACCTTCAAAGTGTATTGGAATGCATACAGTCAAGTCCGCTTCAGTGGCACTTGCGGAGTTTTGCAACACGTCCGTTAAAGCGAAGACGTGTATTCAGACCACCGCGCGGTGCGAGAGTTTCGTTTAGTTTGTATACGTCTGGGACAGATTTTGTGGAAAAATACACGCGCAGCTTTTTTTGTCAACTTTAAATTCTTCTGCTCGTTATACGGTTCTAGTTAACACGTGCACATGAGAACTGAATTATTTTCGTGTAGATCTACATACTCAATACATAATATGTCAAGTAAATATGTAATTTACATTTATTTCGCTAAGATTATAGTTATGCAGAGCTTTTTTTGATTGTGTAGAGTGCACATATAAAAATGATTATGTTAGTCCGTTTTTGCATTGAAGTGATCGTGTGTTTTCTTCTTTCAGCACATGGTACAAACGGGCATGGCGGCCCCGTTCCCAGCGGCGGCCGCCCAGTTCGCCGCCCAGAACGGCGAGGCGGCCCCGCTGGCGGCGAAGGCGGCGGCGGCCGCGGAGCCGCCGGCCGGGGCAGCGCCCCCCAAGGCGGACGGGCCCCCGGCGGCCGCTCAGCCGCCTGCGCAGCCGCCCTTCTCGCCGCCTCCCCTGCAACAGCCGCCCAACGGCATTGAGCAGCAGACCGTCAGCATCGTAAGTATCAAACTGTTCTCGAGACGATCAGCGGCTAAATTGGCAAAAAATATTGTTTAACTTGTTTCTAATTTGAAAACCTAAACATTTTTTTTTCTCAAGATCAACAAAAGTTAAAACTATTCCACAATTTTTGTCCAAAGCCTTTGTACTAGTGATGAGAAAAAATGCTACTCTTGACTCACTGGTGTGATTGTGATTGATATTTAATAATATCAGTGATTGAAAACTGTGATTTGTTATCACAGATTCATTACTAATACGCATGCGCTGCACGAAATCACAATACACTAAATAAATTTGAAAAAAACATAATTTTGAGCGTAAAAACATATTCCAGCATATATAATTAATATATATCTAATTTAATATTATCACAAAGAAAATGACAACCCTTTAAAAAATGTGAGTTTATTTTTCCGGTCAAATTCTCAGCATTTTGGGTCAAATGTGTAAAACGTTTTAGCAGAATCTACTAGATGGCGCATATCGTGAGTTATAACGGCATTCCTTCATGAATATTTTCGTTTCCTATGCATATGCGCCGAATCACGGATCACAGCTAAATGTAAATCAAATAAAAAAATGAATCACGAATCACGATATTCCCAGATATTCAATCACTGATGGTGAGTGCGACTCAAAGATATCACTGATTTACTCACGGTTCGTGATTTAGAGCTCATCACTACGTTGTACTAGTTTTTTCTCGAGATTCTCCGCTTAACCTACCCCATAGATGACAAGTTATACACATCTCGAGGAACAATTTCCACAAACACATATTGAACCCCCGACAACGAAATCGCGTTATCATGTTCCCTGACCTTTGTATTTATAATAAACTTGGCATCTTTTACGAAATGAGATTTGCCATATTTTTGTTGTTATTTAAATGAGTGTACCGTTTTCAACCCTCTGACCGTTTTCCATTTTTGAGCGGACGGTCTTTTAAAATTTTAATTTATGCGAAACCCGCCCAACAGGAATCTGAGGGTGTACAACCCTTTGCCCGCGGGCTGGTCCCATTTTCTGGATGGATCGTGTTTTAATTAAAATGCTCCGCTGCTTTGAGCGGTTGCCGCAAGAGTGTACCGCGGCGCTTTCGTCGAGTGGCCGCGGCCGGCTCGATCTCGTCAACTTTGTTCGATATTTCGCTCCTCGGAGGGTATTATTTTAAATTGATAACCAACCTGGCTTAGGTGCAATTAGGGCTGAAATATGATAGTGCGGTAGAGCATCCGCCGACCGCAGGAAAGATACTCAATTTTCCGGTCCATTTCACAACGCCATTTAAACATTTTTATTTCTTGCCAACGATTACGAAATCAACCGAAGCTAATTATAAATACTAATTAAATGTATTAATTATAAATATATACATATAAAATCAATTTTGTCGAAAAATATTGTTTTTGCGCTACCAATTGTGTTATAGCGCCAGTATTTTTCATGACAAATTTTCGGACCTATATGTTACACTTTTTCAAATTAATACATCCGTCGTTCCATTATTTGAAAGCCATCTACATTGTTTTTACGGAATCACAAATACATTTGAGTAAACCGACTGCAGACGCCAGAATTATCAATTATTATTTATAATTAATACATTAAATTAGTATTTAAAATATCACAGACCGTCTGTTCTGAATAATTACAACTTCACAATAAGAATGTGTTCTCCTTAAGAAGCTAATTATCAATAAAAGCATTTTGAAACTTTCACACCTTCTGTATTAATTTTTACAATATTATAATTTCATGCCTATACAGCTGGATAAATATTCTATAAAAGATACGATTTAATAAATATTCCCATATGAATTAAATATATTAATTAGTCAGGTATACATATAAAATCAATTTTATCGAAAAATATTGTTGTCGCGCCACCGGGATTCGAACCTGGATCTCTTTCCAAACCGTGGAAGGTGCATTATCCAACTATGCTACAGCGACGATATATTTAGCGACAAATTTTCGAACCCATATATTACCTTTTTGATATTAATACATTTAATCGTTCCATTATTTGAAAGAGCCATCTACCTTATTTTTACGGAATCTTAAATACCTTTGAGTAATCTGATAGCAGCCGCCAGAATTATCAATTCGTTTTTATTAAATTTTGGACATATTGATATAACTTTATTATTAGGAGAACACATTCTTATTGTGAAGTTGTAATTATTCAGAACATATGTCTGTGATATTTTAAATATGAATTAAATATATTAATTAGAAACATATACATATAAAATCAATTTTATCGAAAAATATTGTTGTCGCGCCACCGGGATTCGAACCTGGATCTCTTTCCAAACCGGGTAAGGTGCATTATCCAACTATGCAATATCGTCGCTATTCCCGTTTAAGTAATAATAATAACATTGGATAATATGAGTTTGTGAAAACGATGCATTTTCAGTATTTTTTTAAAAATAATGTCTGATAACAGTTTCTCATTAATTCCATTTTTTAATATTTTTTACGGGTTTTTTTGTTTCTGTTTGCTTATATTTATATTTTCATAGCATTATATAGATTTCATAACCTTTAATATATTATCTTTATGGCGAATTGGGTTAAAATAAAAAACCTGATCACGCTGGAATAAACACATTATTATTATTATTATTATTTATTATCACATTTTTTACATAATATTTAAAACACTAGACCCACGCCTACAGATTCATTATGTAAAATTAGTAAAAATTAAAACAATATTATGAGTATACAATATATTAATGAATAACTTTTTAGCGTAGTGTTGTGAATTATGGTTACCGGACCGACGCGCTCTCTGTACGTCGGCACTATAACAAATGCAGAAAATTAACAATTTGTCACTGGTACTAATGTAACGTACCTGTGCCGCGGACCGCAACGGGCTGATTTATTTTCTTATTTCCCTCCAGAACCGATGCTGAGAGCTTTTCCTCTGCTCCGCCGCGGAATGGTAAACTTCGGCTTCGCGGAACTTTCCTGTTGATTTAATATAAACTTTCGCCAACCTTCAATCCCCGGCTTCTCCATTAGTCTTGAGGATTCCTTGATCTAATTTCTTCCAAAGCCAACGTCAATGCGTACTAAAAAGTACACTTTAAGTAGATTTTATTTGTAATTCAATTATCTACTGACTGGAGGCTCCAGCGCGGACGCTAAACGTGAGATTAACTTTCAGGTTAATCGGATTTATTCGAGATGGTTTTTTCGCGAGGCAGACGGAAAGAAAATTGAAGAAATTTTGCGAGCATATTGGTCTATGCCAAACTGTTTGATCGTAATGAAATCGGCAACTGTCTACCTGCCCACTCACCAGTGGCGCGACTAAAAAAATTAGGCATACAAAATAAAAATAAAAATTAATTAAATTATTTCGTGTATTGTGATATCGTGCGGTGCACGCGTATTAGTAATGAAATTGTGATCACAGTCACATTTTTCAACCACTAATATTATCGAATATCAATCACAATCACACCAGTGAATCAAGAGTAGCATTTTTTCTCATTACTATACCATGGCAATGTTTTTGTAATACACATGAGAAATGATTTCTTAAAAATTTATATCGATACCGAATAGAGCGCTTACATTTTGAACCCTTTTCTGCTTGGGTTCCAATGCGTCGTGTTGGCCACGTTGGCGCAATTACGCCACTGCCTCTCGCGCATCTGAATAACACATTTTTTTCTCTTACCTATATAGCCACTTACAAAGATGCACGTATTATATACATATGTATAAGTTTATCATATTTGAGGTTTATTTGATTCGACCTACGCGGCGCCCCACTTTGCAAGCTGGCGAAGCGTTACGAGCTTTTTTACATTCGTAAAAAATGTTTGAACTTCTTTTTTGTCATAAATAATGAAATGGTTTTCGTTTGTTCTTCCTGATATTATGTGATGTCGCCGCCACAATACACATAAAGGGCGGTGACATGAAATAACTCATTTTGACGTACTCGAACCAAATGTCGTACTACTAAACGAAAGATTTATTATTTTTTAGTGTTGTCTTCCTTACCTATTATCTGGGACTGAATAAATTTGCTTTTTTTTTGTTTCAAAACTGGGTGCTTAGAGTTTATCCTTTCGTCAATAATGTTTTACTATATTATTTGAAAATAATTTATTTTGCATAATATTCTTTAAAATCAGTTTTTCAATTACTATATTACTATATATTTATTTTATTGTAGTATCAAATAGAAAACCGTTTAATTGTTTTGTGTATTGAAAAACTGATTTTTTGTGAACTCTCTCAAAAATAATTTACGAATTTTCTTTTATTAGTAAAATATATATTTAAAAACATTGCTCTATATAATATATATATCAGAAAGTTTTTTTTATTTTTTATATAATACTTACTATAAAGATGGTGGTAGACTTTTTGACTTTGAGAAAATGACAAAAATGGAGAGTTAGCAAAATTTTATTTATTTATTTTATGCTTTTGTTACGACCGCCTTTGAAACCCATGTAATGTGTATTTCCCATGGAGACTGGTGCGTTGCAGCAAACTGAGCCCGAGGCTGGGGGCTCTCTGCTGGGAGCGGGGGGAGGGCCCGACGGTGCGCTCGTTGTGGGCCCGGGCCCGCTGGGTGGCCAGGCCCAAGGGGCCCAGGGCGTGCAGACAGACAAAGGGGCCTTGGGCCAGCCCAAAAGACTTCACGTCTCCAACATACCTTTCCGATTCAGGGATCCAGACCTTAGGACCATGTTCGGTGTAAGTATTTCATTATTTCATTTTTTCTGGTCTTTTATATTTTGTATTTAGTACCTACTTTAAAAAATGACACCCAAATTTCTGACCAGGCTCTATAAACTGAAGTAGCAGCATTTAATATACATATATTATCAGAATACATTCTTATTGCGAAGTTGTAATTATTCAGAACGTAGGTCTGTGATATTTTAAATATTAATTAAATGTATTAATTAGAAAGATATACATATAAAATCAATTTTATCGAAAAATATTGTTGTTGCGCTACTGTGATTCGAACCTGGATCTCTTTCAAAACCTGTGAAGCTGCATTATCCAATTATTTTTGATCCTATATGTTATACTTTTTCAAATGAATACATCTATCGTTCCATTATTTAAAGATATACATATAAAATTGATTTTATATGTATATCTTTCTAATTAATACATTTAATATACATATACATATATTAAATTTTCTTTAGCTTAATTGGGTACTTAGCTTGTTACCATTTTTTAAAAATAAGATTATTTACTAGCAGAAAGCCTAACAGCCCTACAGCAATTGATGATAAATTGATTACTGTTGCTAGGTGAGGAGGTACGGCGCTTCCCGGCTATATGGTGTCCGTGACCATTTTTTTGGAATAGTTTAAACATTACATTATATGTACACAATTGTATTCATAACGGCACCCTCACTACATAGATACTTCTTTATAAACTGAAAAGATGCAAACTATAGCAGTAAAAATATTATTCAATAAACATTGACACATTTGGATTTGAGTATATAATGTGAATTTGGTTGAAATAAAAATGATGAATTTTGAATTAGATTAAGATTAAAGTAATTTGAAATATGTGTAGTTATTGTACAGCAATATAAAAAAACTAAAGCATATGGAGGCACATTTTCAGAATCACAGATTTTTCTGTAAAAAATAGCATTATCACCTCAGTGTTAGGCCGCCATATGGATGGCGGATTACTTTTTAAGGGTGACAAAAACTATTACAACTACAGGCAGTTCTCGATTAACGAATGAGTTCCGTTCCTCAAGGTCGTTCATTATATATTTTTGTTAGTTATGCGTGATTATTGTGTTTATGTTAGTATTGCGTGTTTTTATTAGATATACATACCTGATATTGCATTTTTTTTTTGCATATACAATGCAATCGTATAAGTTGGTGGTAATTTTTACGTATGAAATTCATTGTATAATATTAAACATCGAATGCGTACATTTCATTATTACGATACGCTACGAACGTAAAATAAGTTGAAGAAATATTAAGAACACAAGATGCGTATAGTAATAGTTAATTTGAATTAAAAACATTAATAAAATTATATGTTATACATGTACATTCAACTTCTTGTTAAAATTTTTATCAGTGTTTGTTATTTTCACACGCATGTTACTTACACACTCAAGGTTACTCTAAAATGTTAAAAATCTTAAAAGTATGATATTTTTTATAGCAAATGTTTGTAAATCAAAAATCGAGAACTGCCTGTATAGTGGTTTAGTGGTTTGAAGAAGCTGGGGAAAATAATTTTAGTGAATAAACTCTGAATGATCAGTTATTTTCTTAAACAGCATTTGTTAAAGATTTATATTGGATATATTAGATTGTAGCTATCTTGCAATATTATGTTATAAATCTATAAATGTCAAATATTTTCAGTTTGTTATGTTATTCTTCCATCAACAATATGTAATATGAGATAGATGATATAATGAATGCATTTTTTTTTCAGCAATATGGAACAATTCTTGACGTTGAAATTATCTTTAACGAAAGAGGATCTAAGGTAAGCATTATTTTATCTCGTACATATCTTATCCATTTGAAAATTATTTAATTATCCCGTATCACCTTAATGTAAAATTCCTGTTTTTATTATTAAAGCGTATTTATTAGTCTCGTAAATATACTGTATGTACCTCGCTTAAGCAACCCGTGTTTCATTGATCGAGGGAGAGATTTGTATATGATATGCCTTAAAATTATAAAGTTATAAAACTTTGTTGAAATACTGAATTCCACAGAGTTCGATCACGCTTTTCTACTTTCAAAGTCGAGACATATTTTAAATTTCACTGTAAAGTTGTCATGTTTTTGTAAAGTATTTATGTTTAGTTGTTCATTAGTTTGACTAGTTTGTAATCTGAACAAGACAGGAATTTCACAATAAGGCTACACAATTATTTATTTGAGTTCACTTTGCAAACATTACTTGCACACAATTTTCAAGTTTTACAGCTTCCAATTTTATTTTATAAATGCAATCCTTCAATGAAATATATTAATTAATTTAGATATCATTAAATAGTAAATTTCCAATAAAATCCCACATAGGAGATGTAAACAGTTTTTAGTTCTATCTTTGAATACTTTAAATATTTTAAATATGCACAAAAATACTTGAAATTGTCTTTTACGAGTTTAACAATATTTGTTTAAGGGAGGAAGTCATGTTCTTTAGATTAATTTGCGTATTCAAATAATTTTTATGTTTTTATTTTACATAAAAATGTTAAATATTGATCAAAGAGCATGCCCTTCCTTAATAACCTTGCGGCGTGTGATGGTGATGCAAGTTAAACAGTATTTTACGTGATGGACTGTTAGACAAATCAGATTCAGCTGTGAAGATCTCACAGAGACAAACATCATTATGTAATTCATTCTCATACAGTACTGAACTAGCTGTATTATTTTTGATGTTTTGCGAACGTTCATATGTTTTTCAATGCTTGTCACGCAATGTATTTAACTTGCACTTATCACACGCTGCAAGTTTGATTGCAATTATTTACGGATATGATATAGAATTATAATACAATAAGATTAGGTTAATGACTTATGTAAGCTATTTGAAGTTATCACAACAGATGAGAAATGATTATTCCTAGATCTATCCGCTTGATATTGAATAGCAATGACTTAAGTGTGATACTATTCCTATTCACAATATAAAACCTAATATTGCCTATTTTATCTTATAATTTCTTTTTCTTAATAGTATTCCAACCATTATCATATTGATTGGATTGTTTTGCTTAATGTTACCGCTTTCCTTGTGACATTTTGGTGATCCACCTTAGTAGTCCGTGCTCGTTTGATAATACAACCTTCTATTGTTCAGATTTTCTACCTCAGATACATTTTCAGTAACACTTCGTAGTGTGAAACGTCCTCTGCCATTTTTTTTCAATTTGTCTCTGTGTATTTACATCAATAGTTTGCTAAATTCTTGAAAAGACTCCCTTTTGAATTAATCGTAGAACTTCAAACTTCAGTATCGCGCTCTATTTATGACATTATTTGTCAAGTTGACAACTTCTAAATTTGATTTAAATTCTGTAATTTGTTTCACTTGATGAAAATGTTGACATGTACCACCAACCTTTTGTGTAAATAAAAGCAACAAATATTGTGTAAAATAAATCAGAGACACAAAGCATTCCTCTCAGTGACACCTGCATAGTATCAAGCAACAATTGATTGGGGTTTTTTGCACCTTAGACTTGAATGTTTTATTTTGAAAAGTCTCCGCAGAAGTTTTGTTTATTTGACTTGATATATATCTAATATCTTCTAATTCACTCACGTATACAGATTTGGATAGATATTATATTTATAGATATCCCATTTACCTGTTTACCTTGGATTGGTGTTGTCCTTTTATTTGATACTAGGTACAATAATAATGATTTGCCCATAGTTTCATAGACTTTATTTACATAATTCATTTACTGGAAGTATAGGATGTGTGATAAAGTGGTTTATCTTATTTTATAACTAGGATATTTCTTCTAAATTGTTGTGAAACTTTTTACCCTTATTGAAATGCATACACATAGAAAGATCCAGTAATTGATTACTTAATGCAACAATAAAAGTTTGGTTTTGATATCTCAGAACTTTAATGCTAATTTTTGGACTTGTTTTTGCATCAAAAATCTTTCATAGTTTTTTTAACTATTCTGGCATTCTCGACGCATGTCCGAGGATCTTCTATTGAGACTTCTGATCACAGTTTACTAAAATAATGTTAATATCTTGTAATGTGGCTCGATTTTTTCAGTGTAGTATGTGACTTTGGCACCTAAATTTGTACATAATTGAATGTGGCTTGGATCACAGCTTATGTAGTATCAGTTCTTGGCAAGTAATCTATTACTTGATTTTACTTGCGTAATTAATACCTACATTCTGTTCATTTACATCAATATTATATATTTGGTAAAAGGAAGTGCTTATAATTTTATGGTAATGCTATAATTAATCATCATCACTCTTCTATAGTTAAATTAGCCGCTTAACACATTGTTATCAAGATATCTTAGTTTTTTATATATATTTAAAATACCTAACTTTGACACATTTAATGTAATTAGAGATTGTGAACAAATCATTTCAATACACCCTATATCCAACTACATCATATCAGTCATTTGATAGTATGGATACAGTTTAATGTTTATTGATGTACGTGTTAGTAAAATAGGTGTTCTTGTTACTGTTAGCTACCTTTTATCTTTCCTCTTGAGTATTCGATATCTGCGTGATATATTCGCCTTGTGCAAGTCCACCGAGCTAGACGCTACGTCTGGATGTCCACACGGAATTCCTATTCCGCAGTGTAAATATATCACATAGAATGAACCCAGTAAACAGTTGGCTCGGGTCAGTCTACATCTGTTGTAATCACGAAATGGGGAAAGCACCTTGTTTATCATTTGTTTAATGTGTTTAGATCTCAAATGCTTATAAAATGTATCGTACGCTCAAAGTGCAATGTTGAAATACATGAAACCTCTCCGATACAATATGCGATGCATACATGTTAATTTTTGTTGCACGTTGTTTTTGAGCGACGCTGTTTTTAATGCATGTTTTGTCTGTCTTGCATGCAGGGATTCGGTTTTGTAACATTCGCAAATAGTGGTGATGCGGAGCGAGCACGAGAGAGACTTCACGGCACCGTGGTTGAGGGCAGAAAGATAGAGGTGTGCATGATCTCTATGATTTACCATCTGTGGTAGCACTTATTTAACTGTAACAACCTTCCCACCTGTCCCACCCTTCACCCTTCCATCTGCTCTGTAGACACCGTCATTCTAAATAATTACCATTATTGCTTACTCGGTATATTCTTATACATTTCCTACTAATGTCTTACTCATCTGATCTGACAAGTCTCAATGTTTACTACAGATAGCAGAACACACCCTCACCTCCCTCGGTCCTCCCCAGTATCAATTGCCCTGTCATGATAACTCTAAATTTAAATAATCTACCATGTTGACAGATTCATCATGTAGATTGTGACATTTACTTGGATTTTCTTGTACTTAACATGAATGCCCGGTCACAATGCGTGACTTGGCATCCAAGTTCTACTTTTAATTTTCTTAAGTCAATTGAAACCAATCAACATTTGTGTTACCTTTACTCTCTAGACGGCCATATAAAGTGCCGATCAAAAAAAGGTTGTGAGAGAGAAAGAGAGAGATAGTAGATCTTAAACCACCGGAGACAAGAGAGGTAAGAAGTTTTTTGTGAGCTCTCATGAAGTTACTAAATTACATTTTTCACTGATCAAGCCTTCAATGGCTTCTTGCATTCCCCTTCGGAATTCAAAGCATTCCTTATTTATACAAGTTATAACATTAATCACACCATTTACTTCTGTATTCCTTATTCATTTATTCAATCAGTTGAAATATGAGCTGAAATGTGCATCTCAATTTTTTTTAAAAAAATTCATAAGGAAAACTTCAAAAATTCATTTCATTTTTCAACTGACATTTGTGAAAATACAAGCATACTGATGTTTCCATCTAATTACTTACGCTCCATGTATTGTACCACCCAGTGTGTGAAAATACTGTTATTGAATTAGAATATATTTTTAAAGATCCATTCTTAAAAAAAATAATCAAATTAAGAAATTAATACTGTTATTACAAAGATGGAACCATCTATATACTTGAAAGATTAAAAATTAAAAAATTATACAAATAAGGATATATGATTTTCATTAATATTTCACAAAACTATAGATCAAACATGCAACTAAATTTGTTTAGTATTTTGAAAATACCGCAATTGAGCCATTTTGTACAAACTGTGGTCACACAAAATGGCACTCGGCCACTATCCAGTTACTTTTTGACTGCAATACCCGGTTTATGGCTCACAAGGAAAATTATTTATTCTTCTAGATTTTTATTGTTTCAAACTTATCACATATTTTCAATAGATGATAATTATATATATTTTTAATATTCTCTTTTGTTTAATTAATTGATAAAGAATATCAAACGGTCTAATTTTAAATTGACAAAATACTCAAATTAATACAAATAATATTTGAATGTCTGATCTATGTTCAATAATGACATGTTTATAATCTATAACTGGGTTCGAGTCCCGGTTTATTCATATATTTGTTTCAATATAAGTATGCATATTTACAAAATATTTAATGCAACTGCAAATCCTTACTTAAAAATTATGGACTAATTTAACTGATTAATTTACGAGAATAATTAGTTATTTCATCTTTACAAATTTAGAAAATACTTTTATGCCGTCAATAATAAGTTTGAGGATTTACAGTTGTAAATGTAATACTATATTTTGTTGATTCCTTTTTTTCCAATTACATTATCTTATCTTAATATTTTTCAATTGAATATTATATTTACTTTTCATTCAGATGAGGCATTATATTATATTATAGAGACATTTTAAAACTGGACAATATACAATATTTTTTTATTGGTCAATTCCTTATATATAAATTTTTTTTGCTGTTTTCTTTTAAATTGTAGCATTCATTAAATTTAAATATGTATCATCCATTTACGTTTCTGGATATGATAAAAAATCATTAGTAATCTTTGAGTCTTTTTCAGTTTTTGAAGGCATATATTTATATATGGTCATCCATAAGAATGACTTGTTGATTGATGAGTCAGAGATTCTTTGTGTAATGCCTTATTGTTCTATCAAATCGGTAATCTCGATAATTGTAAGTCCAATAGAAAAAAATTGTTTTGGCCCTTACAGGCACCGTGTCCTAAGTCAGTATTCATTGTTTTAGTAACATTATATTTTTGATTCATAAAGATATTTTCATGCTAGTTAACAATGCATTAATAATGGGAACAGACCATTGAAAAATGCTAATATTTCAAAGTTTCTTTTAATTACAATTAATTTGTTTCTCAAAAATCTTGTAAACTTGAAAAATATCTCTTAATTGAACCCAGTTAGGTAAATATTTGACTTATCCTTTATCTATGACTCACACACGCTTGTCTTGTGTCAGGTAAACAATGCTACAGCTCGAGTTCAAACGAAGAAGCCAACAGCAGTTCCCAATGGTGAGAATGTATTTTATGTTAAAAACGTTTATGTTAATCATTTATATTATTATAAAATACTATCCTCGTCCTCTTTTCTTCTAAAATCTATTATAATCTTTATTCAAAAGTGTTTTAAACAATTTTTATCCATTTATTAATTAATATTGATACAAAATTATTAAATTTACGAATAACAATTGGCTATTGGCATGACCATTATTTTATTTTAAAATTAATTAGTAGTTAGCTTTATTTTTGATTATTATGATTAATTTTTCCTGATTTCCTTATTAACAGCATTACTTATTATTTAAGTACGCATTATCATCACACCAAAGCTATTTGTAACATACTCGACATAATTAATTGTGTGTTTTTAAGTGATCTTGATATTGTTACGATACATATTTGTAACTAATGCTTTATTTCACTGTAAGGCAATGTTATTATAGCTAGAATTTTTTATTTTCTATATTCAGTATTACTGACTAGGAACGGATCAGTCTCTACATTGGGTGAGAGAGCCGTTTTATCACTAGACATAATTGATGTTGATTGTCGTATGTACAGTACACATATGAAGTAGACATGTCGTTTGAATGCAAATCCCATGCTTACTTCTTATTTAGTATGACCCACTCTCTATGCATAGTATTGTGAAATTATTTGTGATTATTTTACTTGTTTCTTAAAAGCTGTTATATATTTTTGTACATCTGAAATATTGCTTTCTTTTGAAATATTCCCTTTTTAGTTATTCACTAAGAATGGTCTTTTTAACACTGGCCGAGTTTCCATCGCTCCATCACTCAATGTGCTTACTAGTGACTGCGCGCGCACACACACCAGTGTGTATGAATGCCGTTTAGAATGCTCTCAACTTTTACTATTTTAATAACAGACATTGTCAGACTATTTATTTTCTGAAGTTGATTTAAACAATCAGAGAGTAGGTGGGCTTTCGGTGATATTTATATTTGTACACCATTTGTTTTGTAAAATTAATGAAATATCTATTGTGTAAATAAATGGTATTTTCTATTATTTTGTTCCAGTGTGCGTGCAATGGCCCGAAGGTATGTCACCATAAATCCATTTTATGTTTATCCGCTAGTAAGTTGGTTATGGAACTAGGCATATTTGATTGACATATTGATGGCATGTTAAACATTTTTGAGTGATTCTGCCATGAATGCAAGTAAATATTGTTTCACAGTAAATGCTACAAATATTTTTAATGTTATCAGAAAAAAGTATTTTCTGGCCATCTCGTTTAAGATTCTTCTCTAAAAAGATTAGTGCTTAGTTCTATTGTGAACATTTTTATTATTTCAATTTTTATTTGTATAGTATTGTAAGTGGAAATAATTAAAATAGAAGATCTAATGTGCTCCAATAATTATTACATATATATGTAACAATGAGTATTTCAATATATATATATTATGTATTCTACCCATCATTCAGAAATATTAGATTATGGTTAAAGTTCATGATCACACTAGTCTAAGGTATGTATTAAATAGGCCCTGGTTACCCAGACTCTAGTCGTAATGTGATAAATTATTTTATTGGCTGAATATGTTCCTCTATATATATATATATATATATTTAAAAAATATTTTTTCTTTTTTTAAATTATGAGTGAAAATATTTATAGGAATTAGGTTTTCCCATTTGAATCATTAAAAAGCAGGCTGACAATGTTTGAAATCGTAGGTGGTGATTTGTCACGAGGGCGAAATGCAATAGCAATTGAATGAATATTGTAACTGGATTGATAGGAAACTGCAAAGTTATCAGATATTCAATTTAAGAAGGCAACGGATGAGAGTTGATTTAAATCAGTCAACTTTACCTTGTTCTAAAAAGGTTTTTTTTTCCTTTCACATTTTTTCATTACTGAATACGTATAGTTTTTTGATTTTGCCACTTAACTTTGGGTATGTGATCAGCTTGCAGATCAGTAAGTAGGTATCCGACGTGTGAGTGAATGTGTGTGTTGTGTCAGTAGGACTGCGGGTATCGGGCGTGAGTTGGCCGTGGCTGGCGCCCCCCTCCCCCGCCCCCAGCCCCCTGGTGCTCACCCCCCGCCATGCAGCCCAGCGCAGGAGGTACCACCGCTACCAAACCCAACCAAACAACCCGCCTACCCCTATATATATATATATACATATATATGTTCTCCTGTAGTATTTTTCTCCTAATACACCTCAGTATAATGTAATGTCATTCGGGATTGCACAAGTTTTTCCTGTGTAATGTTGTTTCATGTTGATCATCTTACTAATCTAATAATGCCTTTTTTTAGATTTACACTGCAAGATGGTGATTTAAAGGCGATAAGAGGCTAATTGTTATTTTACGCTTTATTTCTACAGTGAAATTACAGTTCAGTATTTTACACATTGTTAATATATTAAGGTATGCCCGACTTATCGCTTTTAACGTCGTCTTCAGTTTGTTCTCAATAATCATCTAATAGCTTTGTGTGCACGACTCGGCGGAGACTAGCATTTATAATATTTTCATTTTAATTTTTTTACATACATACTTTACACATTCATCTGTATAATTTGAGCATGAGACAATAGGTGAAGGGCCGATGATGCGTGACGCTTTCTCTGTATAAACTTTTAAAACCGAATGCGGTCGTCCGAGTAGTGCAATGAAGCAAGCGTGTTTGCATTGTGTGTGTGTGTTGTGCATGTAGCGGCGGCACTAAGGGGCGTAGCCATACAGAGGGGTAGGTTGCCCCTGGCCCGAGCTGCGGCGCTGCAGCACTACCAGGCCGCGCCCCCTGCGGCTCCCGTGCCCGCTCCCGCCTCCCCCGCCAGCGCGTCAGCCTCCGCCATGGCAGCCGCCTACGCCCGCCAGACCGCGCCCCTCGCAGCCGCCTTGCAGTATACCCCGTAAGTACACGCGCACACCACCACATTCACACGCTCACTCTACTCATTGACAGATGAATATGATTGATCATTCTTATTAAGCCGTTCATTTTACCAAAATCTTTTATGAATCATCTGCTCACCAACTCTAAGCAAGTTTATACGTACTTGCGAGGTTGAATGGTTAGGGTGCCCACTGGCACTAAATGTTCTGCTTTTAGTACTCACTAGCAGCACCGAAGCTACTTTTTTTAATCTTGAAATTTCCAACTTTTTGGTTCTTAAATAGATTAGATCCATTATGCACTCAATTCCAAGTTAACAAGTTCATTTTACCTGGGAAAACATGTTATGATATACTGTTTGGTTGATTGGTTGGACTCGATATGTAATAATTTTGGTTTAAGCATATTGGATCATTGATTGACATTTGAACAGATCCCGTATAATTTTTACTAATAATGTACAATCTAAACAAAATATCAGATTTCTAGTAGAGATTACTGCAAATTATTCATTCCTTGGAGTCAGTTTATCTGTTTGTAAGTCCTATCACCATGTTTTTTTTGCTTTTTCTTACGTCTCATTAAGTGGATAATTAATATAACGGACATAAATAAAGAAGCTTACATAATCTTTTATCATACGCATTTTACAGTTTAAAATAATAAATTGTTTTTATCAATCAAGAACCTATCTGTCATTTGGGTAGAGTGTTGCATACAAACACATGATATAATTTATTTTTTATCTTTATTTCTAAGAAGATCTTTTCTATACCCTCTGTCATTAGCTACATTATTACACTGAGAGCGTTGTTCAATTATGTTAAAAAAAATCAGACTAAGTAACAATTATCTCAATGAAAGAACTGCTCAAATGTTGAGCTTCGTGGCATATAACACGATAAATAGTCCATCCTCCGCTACACTGCGTTCATTGAAATACACAGTTCTGGATATGTAAGTCAACTAACATAAATTCAATATTTATTATAAGAATTACAGCTAGTAACATTTTAACTAATTCTGATTGACCAAAGCCCAAATTTAATATTCTTTGTATATTTGTGTTTTACATTGATTTCTTGATAAAGCCTGGTTCTCAGTCGTATAGTATTCTGCAGTCTGCGTAAATGTATAATCAACGTGGACTAACATTATTTATGCAGTATATGAAACAATTGAAAATGGATTTTGTCAAGAAATACAAAATGCAAAGAAAGTTGACATCCAAACTTATATTTTGGATGCGAGAAATAGCACTCTTCACTAGACATCACAATTTTTCACTTATTATAAATCTTAATTTTCAAAATTTATTTGCATTTTAACAATTTTGAAGATAAATGAATTATTTATTCTTGTTGTTTTCATACAACAAACAAACAATATCTAAAATTATAGCATTAAATATTAGTTGCAATCATTATTTTTAAATACACTTTTTCTTTTGACAGACAGACCATAAAAACAAAGGCACAATCATCATAATCTTAATCCTAACAACTTCTTTTATTCAATTGTCTGTGTACATGCATTCTGTCAATATATGTACATTCTGTTCATGTATGTACATTCTGAACTCTGTATACCAGGAATCAGGTCAAAGGCACAATTTTTGGTTGTAATTAAATACATACATACATTTTTAGAGTTTTACGAAAGATTATTTGTTTATTACATTTGATTTGACTGATTTGCACAAAGCTTTTTGATTTGAGGTTGAAATCAAATTTAAACTGACACTGAATAGATTTCACAGATGGAATTTCCATACATGCATGAAAATATTAACTGTTTTGATTTTTATGCAAGTGCTTTAAAAGTCTCCGATAGATCTGCTAATTCAGTAATAGATTTATTTCATACATCTCTTTAATAATTTGTTGTAATTATCCTGAGAGTATTGCCTTGTTGCATTCAAGTTTCGGCATGCATTGAGAATGCAAACTATAGTGTAGATATAATAATTATTGTCAATCACTAAGTGTTGTTTTGAGTGATGAATTAAGATTTTTTAATATTGCTTTATATTTGTTTTTATGCCTATGTAATTGTTGTCTTTATTTTTGTTTTTATTAACATAGTACTACAAATACATTATATGAAACTCCTTTTCCTGAAATATCTTATATTTAAACATAAAATAATATGAAATTTGATTTTGTCATTTGTGTTTACATTTAATATCAATTTTTTTTGCATTTAACAATTACATACCTTTCTGATAATTTGACATTGATAATTTATTTTAATTCATTTATTGCGTGTAATCTTTCCTATTGTATTGAAATTTTTTCTACAGTAATAAAAAAATAGAACAATTTTCTGAATAAAATGGACTCTATTTTCTTGATTGTATATTTATGCAATGCTTTTTCTCCCTACAGCGTGTTCTATGACCCCTTCTTTGCAGCCGCGACAGACCCAAATTACAGACTACAGGTAACGTCTCTTGATTATTATTCTAATTTGTAGCACGTAACAGTTTTTTTAAATTTATGCAAAATTTAATACAGGGATAAAAGTTATTATTATGATGTATTATTTTACAAAATTATTAAAATTTTTATGAGATGCGATTGAGTGAAACGTCGACTTGTATTTTTTTCATATTTTTTTGCCCTTTCTTTTTATTCTACTATATATTTAGTAATCTTAATTTTACCCAGTGTTTTACTCAGGTATGTACAATGAAAATATTACAATTATTGAATCTTTTATAAAATCTTTCATTAATTGCATAATATTGAGGTTCTTCTGCACACAAGTTTCAATACACCACAAACATGGTTTCAATTTTATTTACTTTTATTCTTAATTTGATTTAGATTCATAATAATTATTATGTGACATGTTAAAACATTATTTCTAAAAAAAATTGCAGTCAGTCATATATTCCTTGTTTTTGGTATAAGTAAGTCCTGCCGAGTGTACAATATTGTAATTTTCTGTGGAATATTGCCCACAGTTCAGTTTTATCTGTATGCATCGGCCATCTGTATTTGAAACACTATATAGTGTCTGTTAGAATGGATACTTTAAAATACCCATTAATATGAAGCTGGGAATAACCTGGTTTATTTCATAAGTTTCCATGAAGGCGTTTATAACTGATTACTTATATCAATCAAGAATATTTGACTTGCTTGAAAAATGTGTAATGGTGACTGAAGTAGATTTATATGATTAAGAGATTTAGGATTTAGATTCATCGAGAATCAGTAAAAGAAAAAATATTTTAATTAGTGTATCGTTTAAAAGTATATAGTTTCATTATATTGTAAAACTAGATTATTTCAAGAAATCCAAGTACATAAGTTAAACTATAATAATAACATAATATTACTTTCTTTAAATTTTACAATAAAGTGGAGCCTCGACTTACGAGCGTAATGTATGTTAAAGATAATTTCCCTATAGTAAATAAAGGAAACTCAATTAATTCGTTCCAAGATCCAAAAGTGTTCATATCAAAATAATTAATACTAAATATACATATATTTTTTTATTATGTATTTAAATTTATAATATAATAATAGACGTAATCAAATTTATTAATTAATTATCATATATCGGAATCACTTGATGACTCAATAAAATCTTTTTCTTTTCGTTAACCAGGAACCTATCCACACTTGACACTTGCTTTTGCTATCTTTTTAAGGATTTGATGAACAAGTGTCACATTGTCGTTAAAAAGATTAATCGCACGCTAATCCATAACCAATAAGACTTGAGGACCTTGTTGATCCACTCAGTGAACAAAATACGAATCACCCTGCTCTTGGACTTCCACATATCATTTAACTGGCACTTCTGTACCTTGAATTTCTTGAAGGCTCTTGGATTCTCGGAATGATAAAATGTGCAAGGGCTTAACTTTCAAACCACTGCTTACATTAGCACACATCAAGAGGGTCTTTCATGGGTTTATAACCAGGCATTGTTTTTTTTTAAGTTACGCAATACGTATTTTGCTTGTATATCGAGGTATTGCTCGTATGTCGAGACTATGTATTTTTTAAATTTCCTCGTATCCCAAAGTTACGTAAGTTAAGGTTCCACTGTTAAAAACATTTTTTGGTGTAGAGATATGCAATACCCATAAAAATAAATTAATTGTTTTTGTTACAGCGATATGATTACATTATTTAAAAAATTCTCATACAATACAACTTTGTATAGTATTAGATTTAATTTTTTTTAATTAAATGACTAACTAACTTACCATCTTACTGTTACTGAATAGAGAATAGAATGCCGCAATCTTCTATCCTGACATATTCTCTTGCCTTATTCATTTTCGTATATCTTTTCATGCACACTCGTTAATTTGTTAAGCTTTAGCAAAATCTGGTGTATATAATCTAGCCAGGTCTTTTGCAGATGTCCTCTGCTCCTGTTGCATTCAACACTAGTCTCATCAATCGTATGTTCTACATGCCCAAACCATCTAAGCAACCCTTTCTAATTTCTATTGATTACCACATATAGTCCACTAATGTCTTTTATGTCTCACTTTTGATTTGCTAATGTTCATCAGAAGTTCGCTCTCCACACCCACCATTGCAGATGTCAATAATGGCAATCATTAACATATCTGACTGATCAGATGGCAATCTTAGTCACCAAGCAGGTTGCTTCGAAAAATTTCATTCTTCTACATTTTATTTCATCTTCATTCATTAACATCTCTCCATCTTTTATTGCATTTACACCTCCTCTTTCAGTACCACTACGGAACTTTTTGACTTTCTTTCAGAAAACTTTTGTATTACCTTGAATGTTCTTAGTTATTTACAGGCTCTCTTTCTTCTTCAAACATATTTTCTTATATATACATATAACATACAAATCCTTTATTTGCGTGTTATATTTAAGGTTTTCACAGGTAAAAGTTAACAGATTATTTTCTGGGGGAACCTGCATCAAAGAAATGTAATATTAAAACTATTTTATTATAAAATAAAATATTGTCATTATTGAGAACCCCCAAAGATAACGTACTTCTGGAATCACACAGAGTGTATACAATTCCACGCTCTTCATGTGACAAAATATATATCGGCTGTTCAAATCAGAAGACCTCGTCACGGGTAGCCGAACATAGAGTAGATGTTAAAAATAAAAAGATTATGTCATCATTAGTGCAGCATGTTCTGACTGAGGGACATATAATAGATTTCGATAATGTACACACCATAGCTAACCTTAACTTAAAATCATTCCGTATATATAGAGAAGCAATAGAATTTTTCAAACATAAAAATAACACATACAGTAAAAATGACTATAAGAATTCCACACACCTGGATAAATATCTTAGACACAGCTGTCCATAAAAATACATCCATCCAAAAAAAAAAAAACTCTATTAATAATAAACCAACAAAATCTCCCTATAATAATCAAAGAACCACTTAGCAAGATAATTACGCGTGCACAAAGCGGGCTATTAAACAAATAACTAAATTACAAGTTACATTTCGTTACCATTAGATACAGTTAATCATGGTGTCAATTAATAATATTAAGCATCTAAGATTTTAATCCCAATTCCACAAGAGAGAGACATCAATGATTTGTCGAATGCGGCTAGGTCATTGCTCTATCCGTTCCCATCTAGCCAAAATATACATTTTTGATTCCCCAATTTGTGAATGCTAACAGGAGGAAGACGATCTGAACCATATATTCTTTAACAGTCCAATAAATATTGATATTCTGTCCTTCCTTCAAGACCTAAGTGAGCATAAAATTAATTTTCCAACAAGCATACAAGTATGACTCGCAGACTGCCACTATTCAATTCTAAAATTAATAATAAATTTCCTAAAAATCTATCCAGTTGTAAGGGTGCATTTAACTGGCAGCAATTGCTCGACTATTAGGTTGGTCCGTACAGAGAAATCCCCATCGCTAGATTCCTCCGTCTGGGTCTGCTCTGTCGAGCTTGACTAGTTGTTGGCAATAAGACCCTGTTCACTGGGTGACCGCCATTCATTTATTTTAATAAAAAAGATATTTTAACTCACTTTTATTTTGGTTCTTGCATTGAACGGTCGAGTTTACTCATCAGTTTAGAGCAGGATTCAGGATAAAAGGCCCTTGAGAATAAGTAATGACTCAGAACTGTTTGACGCGGGTTTCCTCCAAAAAATAATCCATTCTCATTCACATCATTAACTGCCAAGAGATTGAGCTATACTTTTTTCTTTTTGTTTATATATTTCCTTTGCTGATTCATACAGGTTCACGCACATAAAAATAAATGAATGGCACTAAATGCAGAATTTTTCTTTGTTGAATATTGTCAGAATAAGTTAAATATAGCTAAAATATCTTAATTTATTTTTTGTATTTCTTGCAGAATTAAATATTCACAAGTGTATAAAAAAATAATCATCCAATTCAAACAGAGATATCCTAAATAAACCGATATGTTTGATTATTTCACCTTTGTTATTTTTCTTATTAGAAATCGTATTTGTACAGTGGAAATCATTTAACACAAATACACCCGACATGTTTTCATATCAGTTATCATAAAACAATATCATTGGTCCATTTCATTAGTTCGATGTTTTCATAGAATTCATCATATAAATGAAGTTAGTAATCTTAGAATTAATTGCAATTATTTATATTTTTTATCACTGGATATTTTAAGACTTGTACCACCATCGCCTTATTTCTTTCTTTTTGGCAAAATTTAATTCATTAAGTTTAAAAATTAAATGTATTCATACATTTTTCACTTTTTATTGTAAGCAATATACTACTAAATTAGAAGATTTATTTTATTTTTATTATGTTTTTGCAGTATTGAATTTTGTAGTATCTATGTAATACAATAATTATTATGAATAAATTTCGAATTTCGTGTTAAAATGTTTTCACTGTATTTTCAAAAATAAAACATCATAAGTTTGTACTAGTTATTCAGATTCAATAGAAACTTAGAAACTATCACCATATTGAAACATATTTCTTTTTATTTCATACTTTGTTCTTATCAACTAACAAATAACAACTTACATTGTATTGCATATTGAACTATTTTATGTTGTTAAGAAACAATGATTTCTAAAAACAATTTAAATCATCCAACTATCATTTTTGAAGTGTATTCAGAATACTGAAAGAAAAAATACTTGAAAGTTGTTTTGTGTTAGGTGTACAAAATGTCCATTTATAATGAATTACTAGAAGGTTTATGTAACTTAACTACTATGTTAAGAGTATATCATTTTTTTGGAGCATAATAATTCTTGTTACAGGCCGCCAAACCCGTCGTGGAGGTAACGCCGTCCCTAAGATTTGTTTGCTAATGCTTTCATTTTGAATCATGCTTACTTACCTGTAGATATTGTGCCACGGTTATGTGTTGATACAAGTAATGTACATGCGTTGTTCCGCATACATATAGCTACCTACTGTATTGGCAAGAGCTGCACACCTTTATTCACTTCCATTTGAGGTTCTATTGGATCTTTTTGTGGGGTTTTTCCTGTTAATAATTTTTATTTATTTGTGCTTCTTTGTGATTCGGTGGTACACCATTTTCTATTGTGACTAAACTGGTTGTTTGTCTCTGTTTTACACTCAGATGCATCGATTGCAGCGGCACATCTGATCTTTATTGAATAATAATTATTGTGTAGTCTCTCCATAGTTCGAGTACCTTTAGTTTCTTGTAGAGTTATTACTAACCTTTAAATATTTAATACACCACGTTAGGAGAGTAATATAATCAAGCGAGTATGATGTATACATAGGTTATAAGGTATTTTGACACCGACCTAAATGAATAGACTATATTTATGACCCAAAACAGTAAAAAAAGTTAATATAAAGAAAGGTGTATTTATTCACCGTGGTCAGTGACATCCATTGTTATCATTCAGTTATGTTTCTTTTCATAATTTTGCACATGCATGATAATCTCTTGCTAATACTCGTACTGAACATGTATAATGATCATTGTTGGGCTTATTCTGTGTGTGCAAATTTGTCAAAACTTGTCTCATTTCCTGGCATGACAAATGATAATTAATGGAACACCAAATGAGTGATATCAAAATATTGTATGATCTTTCTTTTGCGTAGAAAAATGCAATATGCATATTCATACAATTATGAATTTTGTCTTAATCGCTCACAACTCTCTTCCGAAAATTGCTTGGAGCTTATATATGAAAATAAATTTCTAATGGGTGACATTTAAGACTGACAGATTAATTATTTAATTATTTTTTCTTTATTAGTTGAAATTTGTGAACCTCTGTTTACATCAACTTTTTTTATTGTACCAAAGAATATATATCTGTATTTTTTTTAAAATTGGTTGGTGACTCTTCCCATCACCAATATTGATTTTGTTTTTGCGCAACTTGGGAGTCATTTGGAAATCTTTTGATAAATGGGTATTAATATTTTATATACATCAACTATATACATACATTAAATAATTTAATAACTGGTAGATTTAACATTTCATTGATTATGGTTCTCTCAACATAAAATTTAACTTTCAACATATTCATACACTTATATTCAAAGTGAAAATTTAATTTTATGTAAATTGTACATCTAATAGTAATTATTGTTACTAAGATTTAACATTATTCCTAATATTCCCTTGAAAGTTTTAATATTTTCCACAATAGATCGAAATGGTTAGTTGAAGAGAAACATTGCAAGAATTACATGAAACTTTATTTTTTACTTTTCCAGAAATCACTCCTAATTTTTGAAAATCATTCATATTAATTTATATTCTACATGATCTTTGATAAAATATTTTTTTCATGCATGCACTACTTACTGACTATCGGGAAGTTTATTGCTTTATTTATTCCAAGTGTTTAATACTTTTTTGATTATGGATCAGCATGCCTAGACCGTTACAATAACAGTAATTTCTTTTAAAATCTGCCTATGGAAGTCGAAAAGCTTACTTTCAGACCATGTTGTTTGTAATATATGTGGCACTTTTGGGTTTTGCTGTGAAAAGAAGAATAAAATATACATTTCTTGAAAAAACCTGAAACCAAAAATCCCCGTGAGTATTCAGTCAATACATATTCATATTTGTAAGTATAAGTGTGAGTGAAAATGTGTATATGGGTTAATACATTGTAATTTAACCAAATATTATATCACTTTGCCATTTGACAAACGCATAAAGGGAAATTATTTGAAAAAGGAAATCATAATTTTGATGTTTCACTTTTCAATATTTAATTCAGATCATGTGCAGAAAATAAAATCTTTTGGAAATATCGACCCCTCTTTTGTAAAGGTAAGTAAAAAATGTAATTTTTAATCATTCTAGTATTTTTCACATATTTGATACATTTTTAAATGGCTGTAATTTTAAAAATATTATGTTTATTAATACCTACATCATAGAATAAAATATATATTTATATATATATATTAAATCTGCCATATAAATAAGTATTAATTACATACAAAATTCTATAATGATTAAAAATGTGATTTTTTTTTACTTACAATACTTAATGTAGGAGGGGTCGATATTGTACTAATAAACTTTTATAAGAAAATCTCTCCTTTACTAATTATTTATTCATTAATTCTTAAACTATTGCATAAATAAGTATTATATATACAGGGTGGCTCAAAAAAAATGAGAACATTTTGTAAAATGTGATATAATTACATCAAAATTAGTTTAACTGTATCAACAAAAGCTTAAATAGTTTACTAATTTACTTACTTACCTATTTACCTATATTACGTTTTATTTCGACAATTTCCGGTCGCCATCTTTAATTATTAATTTTCCCATTGTTTACATTTGGTTTTTTCAAATTGTTGCCCAGAATGACAAAAATCACTGCAGAAGACTGTATTCTGATCAAAAATTTGCGAATTGAAAAACGTTGGGGTGCTAGGAAAATGATCAAAGAGTTTCAAAACAAAACCTGGAGTATAGCTAGACATTACAGCATAACTGGACATTACAACAGGATGAAGCTCCATTTCACACAGCCAGAAATACAATCAACTTTCTTCGTTTTGAGAAGGTTAATTTCATCGAGCCAGGTATAACAGCCCAGATTTAAACCCAGTAGATTATGCAATGTGGGTGTTTTGATGATTTCTGATTAGCTAAATATTATGCAAAAAAATTACATGAAGAATTATAATTAATTACATTATGTTTTGAAATAACTCATGTGTTACGACATGTTCTCACTTTTTTGGGCCATCTGTATATGCTCTAATATAAAGATGATATTCACATTTTTAAAACCTATATATATCTTTCCCAGCACATATTTACTAAGTTTGGTATTACTAAAGTGATGTATGTTTGATAGAAACGGAAAGATTGAGAAAGATATCGAAAGGAGGGTGACTGCAGGAAATAAAGTGAACGGCACTTTGAATGGAATTATATCTAACAGGAACTTGTCAACCGAGGCAAGACTAACGGTACACAATAAAGTCCTGGTACCGATATTCATATGGAAGTGAGCCCTGAAGCTGGCAGAATAGTAACGGAAGCAGACTGAATGCAGTGGAAATGAGATCACTTAGGCGTGTATGTGGCAGATCTATTAATGACAGAGTAAAGAAGAAGAAATAAGGAAAGAATGTAAAGCTAATCTTAATAGAGTGAGTAAGATTAAGAAAGGATCGCTTAGGATCACAGAAAGTAACGGCAGAGAAGTACTGTGAACATCTGGATTAATTGTATTAATCATTGAAAATAAAAAGTGGTTTACTTAAATGTATCACAATCTTTTGAAGTAAGATTAAGAATGGATCACTTAGGTGGTTTGATCATATAGATTGGATGAATGAGGAGAGAATGGTAGGAAAAATATATGATGCAAGTGTTGATGGCACCAGAAGTAGAGGGCGTCCGCAGAATACTTGGCACGACCAGGTAAACCAGATACTGGTGGATGGTCCTGTTAGAAGCCTCAATAATCGGCATGTGAGAAGATGTATGAATGTGGATGAGTCGAGAATAGGACAGAAGAGTGTGGCGCTCTATCTTCTCTGCCTACCCCCGCAGAGAAACGGTGTGATGGTAAGTTAGTTAGTTAATAAGGTAATATTATAGGTATTAGGAATATCACACCATAGGTAGATACAGAGCTACATGGCGCCTCTGTATCTTCAAGAGCTTTGTATCCCAGACAATTAGAATGATAGATGTCAAACTCTTAGGTCAGCCTCTACTACAGCCACAGGAAGAGTTGTAGAACTGACCAACCGTTGCCAGAAGTCTAAATTTAGTGAACGGGCATTTGCGGTGGCAGGCCCAAAAGTGTGGAATTCTACTCTCTGTCATAAAAAACAGTGCATCAGAGACTTTAATTAAGAAGAAATTTAAAATGCACTTTTTCAAAAAATCATTTTCTTAAGTGAAAATAACAATTTTTAATTTTAAAAGCAAAGCTTTACACATAAACTGTTTATATATAAACAGTTTATGTGTAAAGTGCCCTTGAGGTGAAAGTTTTTACCTAAATGGCGCTATACAAATTATACAATATTATTTTTATTATTACATAAATTGCATGCTCCGTCTCCAAAATGTGAGGTGTGTAGTCGATATCCTTCTCTTCTAGATAGTCAATATATATTTGATATGTGTGATGTAGTCATTACTGATTCTTTCTAGATAATGCAGATGTATGGTTTGGTTACTTTGGAGTGTTTACCAAGAATACCCTCTTTTTTAATTATCCTCATTGCGTTTGTCATCTGTAGCCGTTTATATTATGGGTATTACATTATTTATGCTGTTGCTCATTGCGTAATTCAGCGTGTCAGGCATACACAAGTAAAGAATTTACTTTTTTTATAATAAATAAATTGTACACAGACTTAAAAGAATATTTTTTTGCTTTTAATTTGCGTTAAAAGAATTGGAATTCTTAATCAAATTTGTAGACTGTAAATAAATGTGTCCTATGTGTGCGAGTATGAGTGACAATTTAAAAAAATAAATAAATGATATTGGTAATTCAAATTACCTACATCTTTTGTTCCAAGACTGTTATAATAAATTTGGTTGATCTGTAATGTGAATGTAACTTTTTTTAAAGTTGACCTGAAAAAATGTTCATCTATATTTTAGCATAAAGATGTTGTAATGTAAACCAACTTCATTTATGGGTTTCATTAGATATAATCTATGAAGAGCTGTGATATTGAAAAAGATGTTTTTTTGTCTTGGATAATACTGAAATGATATTTACAGAAAATTAGATATTTGTTAACTTTTTCATACATTCAGGGGATATTCATAGGGCATATTATTATCATGGTATCTGGGAATGAATTCTATGGCAGTTTCTGAATAGGATTTTATATTATTTTATTGTTTTCTTTCTTTCTTTTTATCAATTTAAACACAAACAAAATTTAAATATTTGAAGGAGCTTTACAATTTTTGTTTTTAATAATATCATTTAATAATAAGTGTAATTAGTGTATAAATTTATGTTAACCTCAATTTTTTAAATATCATGTAGGAATTACTGTGTAAAATTTATAGGTTTTATGAAAATAAAATTATTTTTACGACTGCTCTTTGGCTTGAAATCACTATTCATATTAATATTTCTGTATTTTTTAGCATGAAAAATATCTATGCAATGTCAAATCATGTTTTCATAATGTTACAAAGTTAAATTGAGGGCTTTCAAGGCTATTCAGAATACTCTGTGCATAGTTTTCTGAACTCTACACAGAGCTCACATATTATGTGTTTCTGACCTCATTGGCTGACGTTTCAGATTTGTCTATCATGATTAATGTCGGTAATGGACCTACATATTTAAAACAAATATACCAATAACAATATTAGAGTTTTACATAAATATATTACATATTAATTTATAGTTAATTGAGAAAAACAATTAGGTTAATTGCAAAATCAATTGTTGCTGAATATTTTGTATTTTGTAAAAACCGTTTCGAAATGTTGGCCAGAGAGATCATGAAATATTGGAAATAATGAAAAGACCGAACTAAATTACTATGTATAATTTCTACATATTCTTAACAGCTTCATTTTAATTAATATATTCTAGACTGTCCTGCACTTAAATAAAATACGTGGAATTTGACACCACAAGTTGTGGTAATATAATATAATGCTATCGGTAAATAAATTCGTAGGTGCCTAAGATTTTGTCATATTTATTTGCATTTGTGCCTTCGATGTTAGAAAGCTGAAATTTAAGAGCAACTTATCATAATACTCAAGAGTGGAGGGATCGCCTGTCAAGATTTTCAGTCTGACGCCCAAGGAAAAGCAGTAATGAACGAGATGAGATGAGGTGTTAAAATTTTTGTATTAATAACAATTATGAACCGTCTTATTTTTGTATTGGCGCGCAGGGCTACAAAACATGATAGGGATTTTAGGCAATATTTCATGAGAAGGTGTTGAATGTTCTACAGGTGGCCGCGGCAGCTTCGCCCCTCTTGAAAGCACCCCTGGGCACCTCGCCAGCGGGTCTGACGGCAGCATCCTACTCATCAGCTGCCCGGGCAGCCTACAGCGCAGCGCAGCCTCTAGCCGGATATGCCGTCGCAGGGTATGTTATAATAGAACTCAATTGACGTATCCTATCAATATATTTGAGACATTGACTGCCAATTACGTCCAATGGCCCCAACGCCCAAGGGCGGATCATTTCCATACATGTTTATTCGCGTTATTCTGCATTTGTTAATGTTCAATAGGTTAATCTGCACTAAGGCTGATCGACTGTTCCAAAAAATAGATGAAACAAAATTATAAATTCACAACTTTTTACTGCTTTTCACTAACTGTCAAATTATCAAAAATAATTATACTTTAGTTATAGACCATTGCTAATCTGAACTGGACTAATTGTGAGGTTCAGAATCAAAATCAGACATGTCCACTTCACCTGTTTTCGAGTAAAATGCAAAAAACTATTATACCACAACAGTCACCATCTGGGATCATATTGAACATTCGATAGACTAGTCTTGAAGACATTCATTTGCATTTTACTTGAAGGATGAGGTATGATTAGGTATGAGGTGTTAGAGAGGCATAACAATCAATGAGTGGAAAGCTAATCATTTTGGACTGATGCTAGTTTTCAATCCCTCAGCAATTAAATTGGATGTGTCACCTTATTAATGCAATTGTTGTGGTTTACGCAAGAAAAAGAAAGAAATTGGACCTCTCATTTACGAAAAAGCTATCTGAACATTTTTCACATTTATTAATTTTTTTTTTTTACTTGTATGGATTAAACAATGTTTTTAATAACACAAATTTGCTAGCAATGATGAAGTGATACCGTTTTTTATATTATTTGTTATTTCTCTCTGACAGATACGGGCGGGAGTACGCTGATCCCTACTTAAGCCACGGAATAGGACCTGTTGCAGGCTACGGGGTAATTACTGAACTTTATATAAAATATGATATTACATCAAAGAGTGTTGTTAAATAATTAACATTTCAGAATATGTTGAATTTATTTAAAAGCCGTATTTTTCTTCCATATTAATTAAACATCATAAACACTTTAATATCCATGTCTAAAACATTAAGAAAAAAATTTGATGTTTTATTTTTATAAAACGATTGTTATGAACAGGACATGTCTAAAAGGAAAAGCTTAAAATCACGTAAAACAAATTTTTGTGTTTTTAATTTTCTAATTTATGATAATATAAATGGACTATTGTTCTTTATTTGAAAAATTTACCTTTGGAACAAAATGTTCACATATCTACCTAATTAATATATATCTAAAGAAATCGAAAAATCAGATTTCTTTCAAATTGCCCTACACTTAACACTTTTTATAAGAATGATATCTATGAATAGTGAATTTCAATATTACTTACGAAAGTCTTGCACAGATGTATTTTATATTTAAGCAACATATATTTTATAACATAAACCTGATTACCTGTTGAAATTATCATTTGTCAAACATTATTTTCATGTTATTCGTTTACACACACAAACAATTATTATTTAATTAAGTAATTAGTTTTTTTTATAAATAAGATATGAAGAAAGATGAAGTTTCTTCATATCTTGCCCTGCAAAAAAAACATATTAATCTTTTATCATAATACACAAAGTATAGATATAAGTTTTGTGGTACGTTATGAGTATTTCTTTGTTTATGTCTTAATTTCTGTTTTTTAATTGCAGGCTACAGTATATAGAAGTGGATACAACAGATTCGCCCCTTATTGAAGACTTCCCAATATGCCAAATATCAAAAATCCATGACTAAAATAGATGAATAAGTCTGTTAAAAGAACTTCTATTTTCATCTGTAAAGATGCCTGTTGTATGAATAAAAAATATATTTTACATAATCTTAATTCACGGTACAAATTTAAGCAGATCTGAAGGTTGGTTATTCGTACAATGTATCGACGTAACCTTTCGATGAGTTTTGTGGATTTGCTGCAATTGATGCAATATTTTCAACAACATTTCATACAATGTCTTTACACTGTTACCAATGTCATAGATGACTCCCATGGTGGGTAACCTGACCACTTTATAAATTACCTTGATAAGTCAAATACTTTTAAGTGTTAATGAAATGTAATTGAAGTTGCATCAACTGTTCATTTTTTATACCAAAGTGATTACTAATGACATTTAATTTAACAGCTTGCACATCCCTCGGCAGCTCGGTAACAGTGCGCTAGCTTATTGTAATATAAACTACACTCGTAATCAATTATACACAGAAAGATATTGTATATTTGATTTAGATTTAGTCAGATAATTTTCAATTTTTACAATAAGAGTTTAATTTAGGCTTTAATTTAAATTCGCCATGATATTATTAATCATGTTTTGTTATTTTTTTTTGAATAGTCAGATTATAGTTCACCATTCATAATTATATACAAAGTGGTTATTTTTTATTGATAATATGAATTAAATGAGATTTTTATGTATTAATTTTTTTAAATTTCAAAAAAAAAAATGCAAAAAAGTAATAAATAAACAGCCTTTCAATACGCTATTTTAAGTTATATATAGATCTTAAAACTAATTTATAATATCTGTCCCTATTTAGGGATTCGACATATCGGTTCTATTACATAGACATGTAGAAATAAAAGAACATAAACATAATTCTTGTATCCATTCTTTTATAGATCTTTCTCAATGTGAGTAATTGTAGGCTACGTTAGGACTTACTGGAGGGCTAAGAGCAGACAGCTTGGTAACATTTCTCACTCGGTGCTCTCGTATGGTTCATCCTCTCCGGAACACATCTTCAATAACTTTGCAGTAAAATGTTGGTAGTTTTTTCATTTTTAAACAAAAGAGTTTTATGGTAGAATTATAAAAGTATAAACAAGAAAATTTTCTTATAAGCTGGTTAATGCCAAAAATGTACATTAAATATTATTATTTGAAATGGCTCTTTTTAAACAATCAAAAGAGTTGTATTATTATTTTTACAATGTGATTAAAATTCGAACAATGCATCATCTTTATAATACTCTGAAAAATACTGGTAATATAATACGAATTTGTCTTTTTGGACATGTGTATATAATATTAATAATAGAAGTAATCTTCGTTGTTCAATAATATATATTTTAATCATGATTTTGATAGTGGGTGTTTGAAATGATACGTATCAATACTCAAAGTTGTGAATTACCATGTGACTGTAAAAAAGATTTTATGTTTAGAAACATACACATTGTATCTCGTTACATATTCAAATATGAGTTATAGGTTCTTTTAGTTTAGTAAACTGTATTTACTAAATTACCTCTTTTAGTTCATCGTGTCTTTGCATTTCTTTTCGTATCTTTAAACATTTTGAGAATATCCCTGATACGATCGGTAATTAATGTGACATATCCACTTAAATATATAATGTAGCTATCTCCTTAAGTGTATTTTTTTAAATAAATACGCCAACATAATTTAGATAGTAACAGGGATTGTATAGATATATAAAGAATGCTTAAGATAATACATAGATTACGTTGGCAAATTGTAATATTTAAACCATATTTCCATGACTAAATCTCTCTGAACTGTGTCATATTAGTGAGTGAATTAATGATATTCTTTTCGACCAATGTTGATGCTGGAATTAATGCGTGTTAGAGTATGATTAAATAAGTATAATTTTAAAAAATTCATCTTTATTTTTGAAAACCGTATAAATTGTCATAATTGTTAGTTTTCTACATTCTATTGGATCCGTGTATAATTAAATTAAAATAATGCATAATTTTCATTATAATGCATCACCGATCATTTCATCCGGATATTATTTCTTCATATTATTATTAAATCACTGTAGTTGACCACCTTTGTAAAATTTTGTTGTGTCCACCAATAATTCCATATTTTATGAATATCAAATAAAAATTTCTGTAAAAATCATGTTTTAACCAGTATTCTATGTGCTCAATTCAAATGTAAAATTTATCAATTATTTTTATGACTTAATACACAAACATTGAGAATAAAAGTCTTCCGTTTTGCACAAGATTATTAATTTTAGCACAAGATTCTCAGCACAAATTGTTTTGTGTGTTTTAATTTAAATGTTAAATTAAATATGTTTGAAATTTATACTTAAATGTGAGTGCGAGTATGAAAAATATATACTCCCAAGTAAATCTATTTTGTGATTCATACGGTGTTAAAAGGTGCACCAAGCGCAAAGATTTTTTTAAGCAGTTTGGCTATTGTTAACGCATAGCATATTGTGAGCAAATAGATGTACAAACTTCATTCATGTTCATGTCATTATTTACATGTTGGATTCTCTCATAATGTACTCATTTTACATTATTAAATATAAGAAAAAGGTTGATATGGATTGTCTTTCATTTTCTTCAACCTACCCCTATTGTGATGTTTTACAAAGTGTATAAATCAGTTTGGAAAATTGATACTCACGGACGATGTTCCCTCTAATTTTGGACCACTAAGATCACATGTATAAGACTGGTGGTAGTAGGGCCTGGGTTGACCACATGTTGATATTGTGCAGGGGAAGATATAGAAGGCAGCAGAGGCGTAGATAGAAAGAGATTATTTCGGCTGTGCAATCTCAAAAAGTGGTTCAATGTTGAAAATATTGGTGATCTTAAACAGGATAAATCAACATCAAGTCTTGTTAAAAATTGTGTGCACGCTATATTCTTTTATGTGCGCTATGATGCCAAATCATGTGCACACCCGCACACATTGCTTGTTGACTAAATATTTTATATAACCTGATGAATGAAAGTGGATCATTATCACGGCCAAACTCAAAGATGTTCTGTATTTTCATTTCCAATATATATATTTCTAAATTGGATATCTCATAATATTCCTATCATATTATGTATTCAGATTTTAATATAGCATAATATTCTGTCAAATAATTATTTAATTTTGCTTTATTTTATAAATATATACAGTTACCTACAGCTTTTTTCAATGTATTGACTGCATGCACCTGCTATATTATTAATAAACAAGAGAAAAAGTAAAGGTCTTAAATGAGAACCTTGAGGGACATGGCTAGTGGTGAGAAATTATGAATAAATTGTGAAATTTTATCTTTATAATCAATTGTGTTTGACACATAACTACAGAACCATAATAATATTTTAAATATGAATTAAATATATTAATTAGAAAGATATACATATAAAATTAATTTTATCAAAAAATATTGTTGTTGCGCCACCGGAATTCGAACCTGGATCTCTTTCCTAACCGGGGAAGGTGCATTATCCAACTATGCTACAGTGTCAATATTTTTAGTGACAATTTTCAAACCTATATGTTACCTTTTTGATATATGTTACCTTCCCCATTAAGAAAGAGATCTAGGTTCGAATCCCGGTGACGCAACAACAATATTTTTTGATAAAATTGATTTTATATGTATATCTTTCTAATTCATATTTAAAATATCACAGACCTATGTTCTGAATAATTACAACTTCACAATAAGAATGTGTTCTCCTAATAATAATATTGTTCCTTTGATTACACAGCTTATTAATTTGTGGGAAAAGATAGAATGGTATACTTTATCCAAGGATTTTATAAAATATGTATACCAAGCATCAGTCTGTAGTCATTTGTAAATAACTTATTAACATCACCACCACCCTTCTAAAGGCGACACTTGCCAAAAAAAACAAAAAACTAGAGTAAGAACAATAATTAGACCTAATAATTTTATGCGAGTATCCTGTTACAAGGGGTTGCTGAGATGGTTTGATCATGTGGAACGGATGAATGAGAAGAGAATAGTAAAGAAGAGGCTAGTGTTAAATGTGTCAGAAAAGGATGCCTGCGAACGACCTGGCATAACCAGATAAACCAAATACTGGAGGATGGCCGTGTTAGAAGTTTCATCAACCAAAGAGTACGCATAAGAAGATGTATAAAAGTGGACGAAGCAAGAGTAGTGTTCGAGGATAGAAGATTGTGACATTCTATTCTCTCTGCCTACCCTGGTGAGAAGCGGTATGATAGATAGTTAGTTAGTTAGTTGAGTATCCTGTTTATTGCTGAGATCATATTTTATTTATTACAATTATGTATTATGCTTATTACAATTATGTATGGAATATGAAAGTGGCCATCTCTGGCAGCGGCACAAATGCGTGTTCTTTTCCATATTTTTCATAACATTTTCGCACACTTTGCGTGTTATTTCAACAATTTTATTTTGAATATTGTCCTGTAGCATTAGGATTGTTGTTGGCTCATTGGCGTAAACCTTTCCTTTCAAGTACCAGGTGATCGAGGGCGCCAGTCAATATCACCACTTTTTAATATTATGCGGCTGGGAAAATTTTCTCACACAATTTCAAGTGTAGCTCGGGCCGTGTGTGAGGTGACACCATCCTATTAAAACCACATGTGTTGCAGGCCCAATCGATCCAATTCGGCCACCACAAAGTTTTCCAACATGTGACGATAGCGATCACCATTAATGGTTACAGATAAAATGCTTTAATAACTTTATCACGTTGAGGCGTTAGATGCTCTATAATAAATTGTAATCAACTACTCTCTACGACCACCAAATGTGAACTGACAAGTGTTTTCTAAACCAAAATGATGGCCAAACAAAATCAGTCTGGAACATAATATTCAGTTGTATTTATTTATTGGAAATATTACAGATATCAAGTTGGCATTGCCCATAGAAAAAATAAATGGGGTCAAATAACTTATGTCCTAATATGTTTCACATGGATGAGATAAGAAAACAACATGAAAATAAAAATAAAGCATCGTATGTAATATGTAAAAAAAATTATGAATGTTAAAACAAAAACGAGGAAAAGTCATTTACATATGTATTGCATTGAAGAATATTGTTAATTCAGTTTTTAAATATAGATAAAGAAACATAAAATAGATCTATGTTGGTGAACAAATCATTGCAAACTCGGCACATTCTCAATATAGGAGAGCTTAATGCAGAGTTGGTTCGAATTCTAGGAATGCTGAAGAGAGATTGTGATAATGGGACATGGACATTTATTAATGATATAAGGGGTGGACAATTAATTATTTGTCTGTTTTTTAAACTTATAATATTATATTTGCTCAATGAATCTACATAGTGCTGCCGAGGTAAATGAAATCTATAGTTTAGAATTTGCATTAACTTCTTTTGAACATTTTCCAATTTATCAATCAGCATATACACAGGGCCGATCCAAGGGGGAGACGAGCTCGGGCCCCGCTCGAGGGAGCCGAGTAAGCCGGGGCAACCGGGTTGCCCTGGAGAAAGACGGTTAATTCTCCAGAATCACAATAATTATAGCTCATAGGGTGCCGTTAAAAAAGACTGACCGAAAAACTCACCCGGGCCAAGAATAACTGGGAAATGAGCTAAGAAATTAATGAAGATTCGGAAACTGGAATATTTTGCCAATGTGAAGCGAAACTTGAGAGACATATGTAATACAACACTCTCCATTTTATCATTAGTGCAAAATTGAATCACGAAAAAGAGGGTCTGGTCGCAGAAGAATGAATGGTTTAACACAGAGGTTCCCAAACTTTTTTGTGTCATAGACCCCTTGCCATGTTTTTCGGTTTTTGATAGACCCACTACTTACCTGATATTGATTTTTTGTAAATTTCTAATTGTAGTGAAGTTTAGTGTTAAAAACTTAAACCACAAAGCGAATGCCTACATCCTACAACTTACACAATTTTATAAACATATATAATAAATTTTTTACTTCATAGGTACTTTTATAAATAATGTATATGTCTTTATATTAAAAGATTATAATGTAAGTAAATAGGTACTATCAGTGTATGTTGAGATCCACTATCGTGAACCCCCATTTTCATTTCATGGACCCCCAAATTTTTTTTTCGCTGACGTAGACCCCTTGCAGGTTATCATAGACCCCTGGGGGTCGATATAGACCACTTTGGGAATCACTGGTTTAACAGATCCACCGTTTTTTTTAAATCAGGGACGGGGGTGCCCAGAAAATTTTTGCCCGAGGGCGCCACAGAGGCTAGGGCCAGCACTGCCTATACATTATAATAAGGATTCCAGATGCTGGACGCGTATTCAAGTTGTGGTCGGATAAGAGTTTGGAGCAATACAAGATATGTTTGAGGATTTTAAGTGTTTGGTCGAGCGAAGTACCAGAGAATCACGAGGAAAAGTCATTTTTTGAGCTGTGCTGATTATGTTAACAATTGTGTATGTAAAAAGAGTCAAAAAAATACCCAGGTCATGTATGTGTATGCAAAAAGAGTAAAAATGAGGCAAATTTAAAACATGTAGAAACATCATTAATGAATAATGTGAAGAGAAGGGGTCCTAGAATGGATCATTGAAGTACACCAGAAGTAACATCGATTCACTCAGAATGATAACCGTTGACGATAACGCATTGACGTTTATTGGTTATATAAGAGATAGATAATAAATTTAATACAATCTTTTTAAGAATGCCATGGTGTACTTTATCAAATCCTTTTTGAACTCAACTTGAATTTTGTCATCCATGGATTTGAGAAGAGCAATAAGTTGGAAATCGTTGATTTATTGCAAACAAATCCATGTTGTTGCTCAATTATGGTATTATACATTATGTATCTATTTTATTATGTAATGTTATATAATTATTATGTAAAATGATATAATTATTATATTTTTACTATTACTGGAGCCAAAATAATAAGTTGTCAAAATATTTCTATAATTCTAAAAATTGATATTTCTAAAATCATATTTTTTTAATAATGATATATGATGGATTGACAATCTTATAATTTTGAAATTAATTTAGAACAAAACTAAAAAATATCAAACCCTCTTTAAAATTTATATTTTGCTGTCGCACAGATATGAAATAAGCGATTTATTTTTATTAATGTTATGTGTACAGTTTTCTGGATTAATCTGCCGTGTATATCTGACGTTTCTTTTCTGGCCAACGTTTCAGATCCCATTGCAAGGTCTATCATCAGGGCCGTAAAAACCTAAGAATATTTTTATTAAATTCGCCATTTGCTCCTGGCATGACATACCTAATATTTTTGGTCTTTGCTAAGTTTGCACTATTTAGTAATAATCTATTGGGATTGTTGTGCATTGCGTGTTTTGATATTGTTGACCTTGAAAGCCATAGTAAGCTTCTCATTAAACAAATTATATTTAAGATTTTTGTTCTTTTATATCAATAATTCAACACATAATTTTCTTAACTATTTGAATGTATTTTTATTATGTTTTTCCGCAATCTGGCGCTTTTTCGCTAATGGCTTCACCTTCATATTAGTTAATTGTCTATTCTATCTTCACATTTTACTTTAATATGTTTTTGTAGGACTATCTATCTATGTATAGGGTGTCCAGAGGAAAAAAATCAAAATTAAATTAAGCCATCAGGGTGAGGTAAGTGGGAGGGGTATTGTTCGACGCGCGTGATTTTCTGATTTACAGTCGCAATGAGTCACTGGTCGGGAGCGCACCGCGCGTTCGCGGTTGAGCAATATTAAAGTGCGGTGATTTATTGGTTCGTGCGCGTCGCGCTTTTTGTACTCACTTTAATATTCGACGAGTAAGTGATGGGCCGAGCACGCAATTTATCTGGTGTTGGGTTCAAAAGTTTAGACAAGAAAGGACAGTGGTAAACCAATCTCCTACGGGACCATCAACGTCAGCAGCGACGCCAGAACATGTGGCTCAAGTTCGACATGAAATTATGCGCAATCCGCGTAAATCGATAAGGAAGATTGCAGCCTGTACTGGAATAAAAAAATCAACGGTGCACGTTATTTTGAAAAATAAACTACAGTTTCACCCATACAAACTGCAAATCGTGCAGTTTATCAACGAAAATGACTATTCTTTACGTGAAACCTTAGCGAGAACGATGATGGAACGTTTTGGAACAGCTCGAACGGTCGGAAACACATTGTTTACTGACGAAGCACATTTTCATATCGATGGCTATGTTAATAAACAGAACATGAGATACTGGTACCCCGACAACCCAAGGGAAAGCCATCCAAAAACGATAGTGTGGTACGCAATTTCTGCCCGAGGGATAATTGGCCCTTATTTTTTTAACCAGCGAGAGACAGTCACTGCTGACGTGTATTGCCGAATGATCGACAATTTTTTGGTATCGCAACTGCAGCTGTTTCCCGGGTTCAACAACAGAACACAATTTCAGCAAGACGGGGCTAAATTAATCAGCAAGTATGGAAACATACCCTGGGCACCTCGGTCACCGTGCGACTTTTTTTGTGGGGATCCTTAAGTCGAGAGTTTACGGCAACAATTATCAAGAAATTATCCGTCGTGAAGTTGCTGCCATTGAACCAACACTTTGCTCTCGCGTGTTCGCAAATTTAAGAGTCCAATTGCAAGGGTGTCTTGAGAGAAATGGACGGCATTTAGACGATATTGTTTATAAAACGTAAAATCCACATTGTTAAGCTCCATTTTGTGTAAATAAAATATGAGAATAACAGTGCAGTTTTTTATATTTTTCGCTGGACACCCTATACCTATCACACCGTGTACATTTTGTGCTTTTTTAAACATCATAGTTACACAAAAATTATTCTCGATCACACCATTTAAAGTTATTAGTGATTTTTACATTAGGTACCACCTTATAATAATGTTATCATCCTTCAACTGATTTTTAAATTAAGTATCGCATATTCTGTTGTCTTTATTCGAAAGTGGTAACAGGTTCACAATTCAATCAATTGTTGTGCAATTGAAACGACACGACGTTAAGTTAGCACCATGTTGTTTTGTTGTTCAAAAATTGGGTGAAGTTAACCAGTGGCGTGACTACGCCAATGCGGTGCACCGGGGCCCGCGTTCGATAGGGGACCACAAAGTTCACACCCTGCAATACATTTGGTATCGGCATACTCTTCACGGCGTTAAACTACCACAGCAAGAAATAGAATCATATTTTTTTTAAATATTTCTCACTTGTATTGCGATAACACTAGAAAGCATTATCGAAGTGTCTGTTCAGTAGTATTCTACTAAAATGATATGTCAGATTTGAGAATACACCATCATCGCAATGCAAAAATTACTTTAAAGCAAGGATTTTCAGGTGCTAGTGAATATTATTTATATTCCAAAAACACTTTTAATTTTTGTTCTTACTATTTTATTGATTAAACGGCGTTTCTACATGATTCGCTAAGTTTTCTTAATATTCTGATATCTTTAGAACAATGTGAATGGGGGGTGGGGGGGCTTTTTTTTCTGTTTTGCATTACGTCACTAATGACACTAATGATTAATAAATATGTGGTCGGGTTTAGAGAGTGGCTGCAGAGGTAAAGTCGTTAATTTATAGTATTTCAATTAATCAATAATGTAGTGTCCGACCGAATGTCAGTTTTTGGCCGAAGCCTAAGCCAATTGTTCGGCTCTTGCCATAACTTTCGGCCTAAGCCGAAGCCGAAGGTTCAATCATACTTAGAAATCTTAGAACACCGACTAGAAAGTATACATAACAATGCAATATCTGCACTGTTACTTAGTTTCCTGCATTATGGTGTTGATAATAATTGGAAATATATCCATTAAATAAATAAATTGCAGTTTTCCCGAAATAATAAACAGATTTTTTTTTCATTCGTAATAGTTCGTGCGTTTTCGGCACTTTTTGACAGCTAAATGCAAAGCTTCGGCTTCGGCTAAAGCTTCGAGAGATTTTAGTCGAAGCCGAATATGCAGCCGAAGGTGTATTTTATGGCCGAAGGTGGCCTAAGCCGAAACTTCGGTCGTACTTTAGTTATAGGTACTTTATAAAGTAACAATGTGTGGGGGACGGCGGTTCAAATTTACCGACGTTTCCAGCTGGCATCGATGCTAGTGACAGTGCTGCCTCCACAGTCTGGCAGGAAGTCTAGCTTGGTCTAGCTCGATCGCCCGCCGACGATGCTTCTTCTGTTCCATTGCTTCGCCATGACGGATCTCGTCCGGCTCTCGAGCGCCAGGCGAGACCGACCAAACGTCGCCGACTCGCTTCTCTACATTTAATATTTTACGCTGTATTCTTCCTTGTCTACATCTTTTTCGCGAGTTATCATACTACGCTCGCCCTAACGCACGTGCTGCATTTGAGAACTATGTACGAATAGCAATTCTTTCTTTGTAAAGATAAAGAAAGCGCTCACATTAAATCGCTCGGATTCGGTAAGGTACCTAAAGTTGGAGCCGGAATCGGAGAAAATGATTTTTAAACAACTCACAGCCCTGGCAGATTCGAACATGCAGTCCGTTATTTTTCAAATAGGTAACACGAGTCATTCGTGACCATCGCGTTGTGCTGTCATCTAATTCAACAAAACAAACCAAACATTCCAAAAAGAGTGAACAATGTTAGCAAATCGAAAGTGACGGTATTCAAGGAAGATGAAAGTGTGATATAATGGTAAATAATGACGGCTTAAAACAAGTTAATGTATTTGTGTATTGGAATGTATGTTTACTAGGGACCCCAAGGTTGAGAATGATATCGAAAGGAGGATAACTGCGAGTAATAAAAGAAATGGTGTTCTGAATGACGTCTTTGACGTGCTTGCGGTCTAGTGGTTACTATACTCGCCTAGTGATCTAGTAGTGGTCGAGGGTTCGAGCTTCGTTCCAAATAGTACGAATATTAATGTGACACGTATTGCGTGTACACATCTTTATTCCGTGTAAGTTAGTTAAACTGTGAAATTTGTCAAAAATATTATTTTTAAGCACAAAATAGTATGTTTATTGTTTTTCTGAATAATCTGGCTATTCTTATATTACCTGACTACCTAAGTTACAGCATAATGAGCGGTTCAGAAATTCATCAATCAAATACAAATAAACAAATATGAAGTATAATGGTTTGAGCATGTTCTATCATATTTTTAATTAAATTTCTTATACAATGCGAACAAGATACTACTAAATTTGTCATTTTATAAGAAACCGTAGTATTTTGAAGTATCATCACTCACAGGCGTCCGGCAGTCGGGAGCTAAGCGAGTAGAATCATGCAGCTAGACGTGTCGCGTTCGCGAACACACCGCGCACGTGCATGTCTACGTCAGCGAAGAGATCTAAGATACGCTTCATTCAAATACGTACGTCATTTCTGCCGTAACCTTATAAAATGGTCCCGATTGTCTATGGAAAAACTTCATTTTCTCTACTTTTTACTACACATTATTGTTGTTTTTTTTGCGCGTAGCATTCTTTGGGATATTTACGAGGATTAGAATATACTTTTGATTAAATGTTTCTAAAGCATACAAATATATTTTCAAGAGCGGTCATCAAATGTAAAACGGCCACCGTTGCCAAATAATCATTTCCAAACACGTCACTTTCTATTTATCTTCAATTTTATGTGATGATTTTGTTTCTCAATCCCCCGATTGTTAGCACCCAAATGAATATCTTGGCCTCGAAGGGTTGACCGCTGAATTGATTATTTTCACGGAAAAAACATACAATACTATAGTCCCCTTCAGGTAATAAATAAAAAAAAGTGGATGGAATTAAATATGGATCATTCGGGTGATATATATGAAAGCATAATACTGATTAAGGTGTGTATAAGGCAGAAGATAGTGATATCAAGGCTAAGTCAATGGCGTAACTATGCGGTGCATTGGGGCCCAAAAAGTCCGTACCCTATAAAAATACTTGAAAGCATTATCGACGTACATATTTACACTACTCCGCTAAAATATGTCGGGTTAGGGACCGGACCGGTGAGAATTTTTTTCATTTGCGTTTCAGTTTTTTCGTTGTAACTTTCCTCCTTTGTACGTCGTCTAAAAATATCTTTATTTACAATTTTACGGTACATATCTTCATATACCTACTAACAGAAAAGCAATCGGCTATCCAGGATCAAGGTCTCAGTATATACAAGACACGTGCACAAATAGAGAACTACACCCAGTCACTCATAACAAGTGCACACATAGGCAACTGTACACAAAGTAGTAGAGATATATATACATCAGTGGCGGTCGATGACTTTTTGTAGAAGTAATGCTCGATAATAAGTTTATACCTGCTGTCAAATATACAAATATAACATATAATCGAAAGATATTCAATGTTTCAATTATTTAGCTTCAAGCCAAACTGTCAAAAATGCGTCACGTGAACAAATTCCTCGAAACAATCCGCTGGCTTCGTAATATGTATGCTATTCTATGCATTATACCCATAAGCATTAAAGTCGTTTTTTGTACGTTGGATGGTGTTAACGAATGCGTATACAGTATTCGAAAACCTTTACAGGCGGAACTGAATGCGCATGCGCGAATGTCGGATACTTTCAAACTTTGTGGATACGGATCGAATAATAGAATCCGCTGTTGTTGGTATCTGTGTGTTTACGCGATTCATAGACGTTCGAAAGTTGAGAATGCGTATGTATTTCGACTCGCTCCGTGCGCGCGCCGTGTCGTAGTGTGTGTTATTATGACTGGATGAACAGGATGAATTTATTTACTGCAGTGTTGTTTTCGGCTAGAAACAAAAAGTCCAAGGCTCTTTGACTCTAGAACACAAGGGATGCGGAGCATCCAAAGCATGTATGAAGCGACCGCGCCTGATATATATACGTGTAATATATATTTTTAGGTTAGGTTACGTCACGCCCCGTCCCACAATACAGTCACGGCAGAAGAATAATTGAGTGTGCACTAGTCACTATATACCCTGATCTATGTGCAGTTATCACGTGTGCGCTTGACTTGTGTTCAATTTTCATGAAATTAATTTTTGAACTCAACATAATTAATAGTCAAAAATAAAATTAGCTTCACAGCACCACAGCCTCGTAAAATATCATCAACAATACCTTAATCAATGACTAAAATCAACGTTTTCATTATTTTTAAAACTTGCATAAAAATTCAATGATATACTGATTTCTATATATTCTCTGTTTTTATTGATATGGGTGATAAATTAAAAAGTGTGCTGTTTGAACGGACAGCAAGATATTGTTTACTAACTTCTTGACGAGCACGTCTGTCAATACACAATATTTGCAGACAAAAGATTGACCAAGCGAGGACATTTGCAAAAGTCAATAATTGAGTCTGTCGACATTACTTATTTCTTAACTTAATAATAAAAAATTTAATTTAATATGTTAAATGAGTATGTACATAATTGAGATCATTTAGCTAAAAAAAATGTATGTAAAACTAAGTCGATTTTATGGATGTAGTTAAATTTAGATCATCTTGGATAGGTGAGTATATTAAAAAAAATTTTTTTTATTAAAATGTAAACTATAAATATATTTGTGGTATGCGAAGTTGGAAATTAAAAAAAAAACATTATTTTTGGGAACACTTATAGCAAAATTTTAGGCCTCAATGTAAAATGAAAAAAAAGACTACAAAAAACAACAAATTTTCAATATATGCATAATAATAATAAGTGGTTTTAATGCCCTGACGTAACAAATATTAGCATAAATTTGTTTTTGGGTGTTTCTAAGCACTTGAAACTGGAAAAAAGAAAAACTGTCATTATATCCATAATAATATTATCTAACATTGGAATATATATATACCCTTCTTATAAAAATATTCTGGACCGAAACTAGCAATGTTATTTCTTATTAAGGAGAACGCATTCTTATTGTGATGTTGTAATTATTCACAACAGACGGTCTGTGATATTTTTAATACAAATTAAATGTATTAATTAGAAAGATAAACGTATAAAATCAATTATATTGAAAAATATTGTTGTTGCTGCCGAAATTCGAATCCGGATCTCTTCCAATTCAGGGACACTCATTGAAACAATGCTAAATCAACTTAAAGCATTTGAAATGTGGGTCTATAGACGGCATCTAAAAGTGAGCAGGATTAATAGAATTACAAATAATAGTGTGATAATCTGGATACGAAAGGAAAAAGAAATCCTTAAAACAATAAAAACGCGTAAATTGCAATATTTTGGCCACATAGTGAGACATGAAAAGTACCAAATTATGCATCTCATAATTGAAGGCAAAATTGCGAGCAGGAAAGACCCTCAAAGATGAAGAACATCCTAGCTGAAACATCTAAGGCAATAGTTCGTGATGTTCACAATTCAACTATTTCAAGCTTATGCAAACAAAATAATGATAGTTAACATGATTGCTAACGTTCGATAATCGGACAAGCACTAGAAGAAGAATAAGATTCAAAGAATATTTTAGAACTTGACTTTTTTCAAAACTTTTCCTTTTTTGCATTTCTTATTTTTTAACAGCGCTACCCAGTAAAATAATATAATATAATAATATATTCTATGTTTTAAATAATATCTACATATACGCTCAAGGGAACATTCACCCACAGAACTCGACGACTTTTATCCGATGGATAAGAGTGATTCAGAGTATGGAGAAGTCATAAATAGTATAATTTTATGATACTTAGATACTAATACTGAGCGTTGCAGCTGAACGCGGTGTGCACGATTTACGTCACGTTTCATCATTCGACGAGTCGTAGAAAGTCGGAAGTCTTCGTGAACGAATCTGTCATTTCACTGCTCGCGATTCGTTTCTCGTTATCTGTGCCGTCTGTGCCTGTGCTGGGCGTGCGAAAGAGATTGTGCCGGATTTTGGTTATGACGTTGTTTCGAACTTTGAGTGACGTTAAGAGTATTGAGTCTTTTTTTCGATTATTCTTTTTATTTAAATAAATTAATAACTTTCTGTTTCTTTTTAAATCCATTAGTTAATAATTAGTGAGAGTTTGTACATCGTGTAAAATAATTATTCCTTTCGTTAATTATTTGTAATGTCAGTATGTTTTGACCAACATATCTTCAGTGATCATATAAAATATTTGTTTTGCATGTGTATGTCATAAAAATGGTATTGCATATCAAAGAAATAAAAGACAATAATGGAGCATTTTCTACTCCATTAAATTTTTTTTGGTGGCTCGTAAAGTATGTGTGTATACCGTTTTCATTCCCGTGGATAATATACCGTTTCATTTGTAATATGCATCTCCAAACACAAATGGCACGACTCCAGAATAAGGTAAAGTATAATTTATTACAGTAATGTAATGAGTGAGTGATCAAAGATTTAACTAGAAATGTAAGTTAAAAAAATGTATATTCAAAGGTTTTGTCATTTTTCACTGACTTGTGACATAATTAGCCTACTTGCGGTTCCCGTTAGTATACTGTTTTATTTATAATCATCAAATGGCACTCCAAAATAAGGTAAATATTATAATTGTTCGAATAATAAAATAGAAGGCTTATCTAGAATATATTAATGATTAATAGTTACTTTAAAAATACAAAGTTCAAAGGTTTCCTGCTGTCAATCTGAATAAATTGAAGATAAATCCAATGATTCTGATGTGAAATAGTGAAATGTTAATCTCCTTCGGTTTAACCATGTCATATGTTAACACAATTGTCTAATTAAAAATAAATAAAATATGTCTTTCCAATATATATCGGTTTAGTCAGCATTATTCCTGGCATTGTGTTTAGCATTGAAGCAATTTGATTGTCAAGAACTTACCTTAGTGTTATTTAAAATTGTTTCCTTAACTTATGCAATGTAGCTACGGTTAAGAATATGTACCTGCTTACTTGTAAATATTGTAGAATAAAAAGTATGTCCTCAAAAGTTTTACCACAATAAATGGAATCAAATTAGTATTGGTAAAATGATCTAACTTGACATCTCTTTGAATAGCCCCAACAAAGTACCCATATATATATATATCTTATATTTTATTTAAATACTCGTATATTTGATTTTTAATACTCATATATATTTTGCTTAAACTAGCACTGCATTGATATTAAAAATATAGAATTTAGATAAACACATACAATTTTCTGCATTAAGTGTTTGCTAATCACTTATTGAATAAGTAAACATTTGTCTCCTGAGTGGCTCACCATGCTTCATATTATCGGTTTCGATTGATACTTATTATTTCAACATTATGACTCCCATGAAATAGATTATGCATCTTTCATTACATCTATTAATATTTAATGTGCTATTTTGAATGTTTTTATAGGCCTCACATGGGAAGTGCTCTCAAATGCCACTCTTCTGAGGAAGCTAAAAGAAAGATGACTTATTTATTTTTAGATTTATTAATTCAATAAAGTCAACATGATACTTTAAAAATGACATATATCTAACTAACTAACTTTTCATCGTGCCATTTCCCTGTCGTGGGCAGAGAGAATAGAACATCACACTCATTTGTCGTGATATACCGTTTTTACCTCGTTCACATTCACACATCTCATGCATGCCCGTCAATTGTTGAAGCATTTAATAGGAGTATCTTTCAATATATGGTCTATCTGATTGTGCCAGTACTTTTGCACATTTAACAAAATAAAATATTACACAATTTCAGTTCTTAGTATCATTAAAATGTTTGTTTCTTAATGTAATATTTTTTATGTCTGTAGGTTGTTGTCATTACCGGTGCGAGTTCAGGGATCGGAGAGGCTTTAGCACATAGTTTTTATGCTCAAGGATGCCGATTGGTACTTGCTTCAAGACGAGTTGATGAACTGAACCGAGTAAAAGCAGATCTCATGCGATTACATCCAGTGAGTAATACATTTTTGTTAGAGTCTTGATTTAAATTGTATAAATTATTTTCAAAATATTTTCATTCTACTTCAGTTCATTTCATTTTCAGACTGTATAATATTTTATTTTGTATATTAATAATAAAATAATAATTTAAATTTAATAAATGTTGGTTTACACAAGAAGCCTACGCGGTTGGTCATGAACCTAAAGACTCTTAAAGCCAACTATGATAATAATATTATAATGTTTTATTTTGTGGAAACAGGGTAATCCGGAACATTACAACTACATAACATAACTTTTGCTTCTACTTAGACATGTTTGTATAGGTAAAATCGATAGTCGTTCCTGTATATTCAGTCTGAAGTAAGTATCCTTTCTGGTTATAATGCAGAGGAAGATATCTAACTTCCAAAGTATATTATGTAAAACTTACAACTTAAATCTTGGAAAGTGTGTGAAAGAAATGAGAAACTGTTATGGGGAAGTGTGGTATCCAGTTTTTGTAGTTGATATTCTGACATGCTCAGCTGAATGGTGGCAACACAATATTGCCAGGTTGCGGTTTATCTTCACAATCATCCGTCAACTTGATGGTCAAAAGCAATAATTATTAAAGTTAATGCACACATTATTATAAGGTGAATTATAATATTTAAACAAAAAAAATCTATTTAGATGTAAAAGCCGTTTAGACTAACAACATTTAAAACCTTCCTTGACCGGGGTGATCGACATTACACTATAAACAAACAAAAAATTTGTCCGGCTTTGACATCATTAAAGTCGTAGACTTTAACTTGGTGTCGAAGCAATTAACACTTTATGGCAAATATTGATACTTGTGTGTTTGCAGGTGGCATCCTAAACGCAAGCTCACCGTGTGCGTTGTGACGAATTTCATTCCTAAAATAATGTGTGAATAAATACAATAATTATAAATGTAAAATATATTATACAAAGACAAAAATAATATATTGCATACATGATAGAGTTGTGTATGTAATAAATAAATATCTGCTTACTAACAGAAAGTAATAGACTAGATAATAGTGGCTTCGCACGGCCACGGTTAGTGTTTCCATGCTGATTGCATTGGATAGATTGTAGCTGCTCTGCGGCCAATATTAGTCGTTGCGCTGGTGTTTCTGTGAAACCTATTCTTCATGTTGAAATGTTAAAAATATCATTTATTATCAAAAAAGGAATTGGTCACCACAGTGTACCATAGTACAATCAGACATATTCTTAAAATGATTTTAATAATAATATAATTTACCATTCCCATGACACAGATGATGCCTGGCGACAAGTCATATTCTGGGTCTCACCGCCCTAGCAAAGATTATTATCATTAGCTTGCTTTTAAATAATTCAATAGAAAGACCAAGCTGTTTGTGTCTTGGCTAAATGTAGCCAAGCTTCTGTAACATCTTAGCTAATTACGTTATTGAATTTAATGGAATCGTATATGTTTATTGTTCATGTATATTGTATTTTTTCTTGCTGCCAATGTAGACTATGTATATTGTACGGGTTATTTGGATTTCTGGCGAAGTATCCATAATGATATTACTTTCCTTTTCTGTCTATATCTATGACTTTCTGGATGTAGCGGCTTCGGGAGTGTCTTTATCGGTAGTGTCTCTATGGCTGTATAGTGCTTAATTAAATGGACAGGTCTGTGATACGCGAGCATGGCAAAAACAAACGTGTTTTTAATATCTCTAGGTTAAAATTACTTAAATGTTTTCTCTTTAACAATAACAATACATAACAGTACATAAATATACATCCAATAACAGTACATAAATATATATTCAATTTGAAATGGAGTGTACATTGTCTTTTTTTATGAGTAAGAAAAAAAAACATATTTTAGCCAAATAGTATATTGACATCCGTCATCTTTTCTCCTGTCTATGTTAAGGGAGAAATCTTACTTACCATAGAAATTGTCTATCCACAATTCTTATATGTCATTTAGATGTTATTTTTGTTAATTTTGACAACTAACTTACAAAGATGGAATAATTTTAATTACATTTTGTTTTGGGGAAAGCTCTTATCATTGGAATATAGACTATTGAGACCCAAACTGCGACGCGGCCAAAATAGCCGCCCGCGGGGATTAGCAGCAAATAATGGGTGACAGCCGATGAGATCCTGACCATGATCACCCTATATAATTTCTGCAAAATAATATAAGAAATTACCATATACTAAATTTCAAAAGTAAAAAAATCAATTCCATTTTAAATTTTAATCTACACCCAGGTGTAATCTTAGCCTGCTTTCTTACAAGATGATAAATGTTAGAAGAATGAGAGAATACAATTTACTTGCACTTAATTCTAATAATTATGTTTATCAAAAAAAACAATGATTATTTTTATTAATTTTTAACTTTAACTACCTAGACATTCCTGACAGAAAAACCCAATTCTTAAAATAGTTTAGATTAATAATGGTTGTTTTATGGCAAGCTTATCCTTTCAGATAACAAAATAATGCATCGACTTCTATGCATTATTCTAATTATTATTTATTTTATTTATTTAGCATTAACGGAACCTTCAATGCGTTTCGAGAATTTAAAATATCGTATTGTTTAATCAACATTTTTTAATTGTACAAATAAATTTTGTATAATTTTATGTGTGTATAAAAAATACACAACTAATCAACAATTATTATGCAAATTACTTTATTTCTTATTGTTATTAGTTAGTTTTAGTTCATGAAATTGTTAATAAAATAATAATTATGATGTTCGAAATCTGATAATGTTCCGTTTTCGGAGATACCATACCCCGTTTCATTGGGAGCTTCAATTCATTACTGGTGTATATTGAGAATACAAAACTTCTCAGATCTTTACAAAAAAACATGTTATCCCGTAGAAGCAAATTTGCAATGGCGAATACGGTTGCTTTTCGAATGGTACAATGGCAAATAAGGCATCTAGAAGTTTTGATTTCAGGGCACACAACTCTATTGAAAAATGCATTTTTCAAAAATCAGAGTAGTTACTGTTTTCTCAAGTTTAGCCGCGTTTCTTAAATTAAAAAATTAAATTACTAATGTGTTTCGCGACCGATGGTTAGCGCTTTTCTTTCAATTGCCTTGTACCATGATATAATAAGATATATAATTGAAAATTTATCAACAAAATCAAAAAACAAAGCAGTGTTTAAATATATACTGACAACTGAATTAACTGTTTATTTTGTTTGCTTGAATTTTTTATGCTTTTTACATCGGCACAAAATAAAAAAATATATCGTAACCATATTTGTGATTAAAGATTAAAATCGTAAAATGACAAAAATGTTTATGTATTTTCGCATAAAGTTCGGCCCTGCCGATGTTCATGTCTAAATAATTTCTAATAAATAATCTGCTTATAAGTTTTCACGTTTAATAGGTTTGAATTTGCTGGTTCCTTGGAAAACGTATCAAGAGAGATAATATATATATATTAAAATATTTAATCAGCGAGCTAAATGAATGCCAGTTTGATTCCAAAATTAGTAATGCTAGCTAACCACTATGTCACAATAATGTCCTAGTACAAAATACATTAATTGAATATTAATGTCACTCATATAAGAAATATATCTACCTTGATATACAAAATTTACACAAGGGTAATCACACTGACATCTTGTAACATTTTTAATGACAATTTTAGTCAAATGTATAAAATTCAGGTGACATTTTATGTAATGAAAAAAAAAAATTCTGCAATAGTAAAATCAATATTTTAGATCAGACAATTCATGTTACAATAAGATTTCAACACAATATAAAAATATACAGTGAAACCATCTTAATACGTTTTACAAGGGACCATCAAATAAAAACTTCTTAAGCAGGAAAACTTATTAACAGCGATTTCAATATTTTCATGCTTTATTTGAACATAACATCTAATATTGTATTTTAAAAAATACTCAAAACAATTTCTTCTTAAGTTACCTATATAAATATGTATGTATTTGAAAATCACCCGAGAGAAGTCAGTTAGAATTTAAATTTTCATCGCCATTCATAATTACACGGGTAGATAAATTAAAAAATAAGAATAATATAGCAATTTATTTATTTTTAAAATAGTCCTTCATACTAGATTGTTTTAGTTTATGATGTAAAATTGCCTATTCCAATACATTATCTATATTTTTTTCTGGGACATTCAGAACATAAAAGAATTACTATCTAAACTGCAAAAAAAAGGAAAAAAATAAAATTATAAAATGAAATTCACATAAAATATCTAACTACCTAAATAAAATAAATCGACGTAGCAAAAAGTAAAAGTAGAACCACTGACAAGACCAAAATTAAAATTATTTGACGTTTTAATAGTAGAATAAGGGTGAACGTGGAATATTCACCCTTACTGAATCTCAGTTCAGGGAAATTATTGACAGCATTGACTTTGAAGATGGCAGGCCCGAACTTACAAAAATACGTCAATAGTATTTTTATCCTTAATTATGATTAGAAAAATTTAATCACAAATATGTTTCTTATTTTTGCTTTGTTTATTTATTTTGTGCTGATGTAAAAAGTTCAAGGAAACAAAAAGATCAGCCGATTATGTTAAAACATACATTTTTTTTGTGGGGTCTTCAAAAACACAAAATCGGGGCTCCACTGTATTACTATACATATCTTGTGTTCTATTAGTATTTTATCAACTTATAATAAAACATACACATTCAATGTTTAATACAATGATTTTCATATGTAAAAATGATCGCTAATTTATACGATTGCATCGTGTATGCAAAAATGCCTATTTAGGTGTTTTGATGCATAACAAACAAAAACATGTAATGAACGACAAGGAACGCAACTCGTTCATAAATCGAGAATTGCCTGTACATATTTAGAATTGTAATAGTGCATACAAATGCGTGGGATGGAACATCAGCGTTAAGGTGGTCATGATGAAATTCTCCTGCGCTTCAACTACTCTATTCGTTCATATGGCTCCCCAGATGGAACTTTATTTTTATGTTATATAATTATTATTCTTGTTATAAAAATAAACCACACAAATAAGAATAGACAAGAGTGGATTTATTTTTCTTTAATTTCTGAAAAACTAAAAGTATAAACATATTTTTATGTCTCCTGTAATAAAATGTTGATTCTTATGCTTCCTGGCATTTCTATTTTCAACACATGTTGTGATCAATAAATAAAAGCTTAATATGTATTAAAATATTATTATCTCTTTACAGACAATTCCTACGCACCCTCCTGTAGTGCTGCAATTAGACTTGGCCGATCTGAACAGCCTCTCCGGTCACGTGACCAAAATTCTGGAGATATTTGGGCGCATTGATATCCTCATCAATAACGGTGGGATTAGTTTCAGGGGCAGTGCTGCCACCACTAATGTGGATGTCGATATTAAAATAATGCTTGTCAACTATTTTGCTCAGATTGCTCTCACTAAAGGTTGGTTGTGAATTAAAATAATAAGTCATTTTAATTTTCAGAGATTATATTTATTATCATTATTTGTTTTTTTGTGGATGCATTTCTGACAATTTTATTCCTAAATGTTATTTTTTAAATTATTTTAATTCTGTGGATTATATAAAATAAGATTGCAATCAATGTCAAGATTCTCTAACCTTTTTATTCAAGAAAAGAAATGTAAACATCAAACATCCAGAATGGAGAATAATTTTAATTAATTAATAATAACCAGTTTTGAAACTTGCCAGAGATATTATTTGTTTAGAATTCCAAACATTCTAGTAAAAAATCAATATTCTCAAAGCATATTAAGTAAACCATATTTAAAGCCATTTTTTATAAGTATGTAAGTGATGATTGATTTTGGTTTTAAATTTTTTATTTTATAAAATGTGTAGTTGTCAACTTTCTAAATAAGCTTAATTGCAAATCATTAAAAATATTTGATTGTATGTACATATAAGAGCAAGATACCTTCCAAGTTACTCATGTTTTCAAGGCACTTTTTTTGTTTTTGTCATTTTTTAAAAACAATTTAATTTTTTTTAAAATCAATTACTGCGCTACTAGGCTAGACTTGTATCGAAACAGTCTAGCTATATATTTTTTAAATAATTTATCATGTGCGCTCAAGTTATATTCATGACGTTCTCATGATCTACTTTACATACATATTGACAATTAACACAATTACATTACATAATACATTATATCGAGATAATGCAATCAATAACAACTAACTTGACATTGTCATAATATACTTTACATTAATAATTGTCAATATGTCACATCAATACTCAATATATTTTGTTTTTTATATCATGAAATACATGTTATAATAAGATACATATGACTTTCTGGACGTCTAGTTTTAAATAATTATCTTAACACATATTATTATTCTGGTCGCTACCATAGATAATGTTTTATTCTTTATAACTTTGCTGAAAATTTGTTCCTTCTCCGAACTTCTTGACAACTTACTTTATTTTTAATATACTATAGTCTGACCAACGTAAATTGGCGAGCGGTGACTTTTCAAACTAACATTCCCCCCGTCCATGCGTTCATTCCCCCTCTCCATAAGGTTCAGTACGAGTATAGTGTCGTCCTCCACCGTTTGCCAATTTACGTTGGTCAGACTATGTAAATTAACATTGTAAAATGAAATCTATCTGACAAACATACAGACCCCGTCTGGCATTATATAGAATACCTGGTACGTAATACATGACATATTTATCTAGAGTGATTTCCAAGCGTTTTTAATATGGTCATCCGGAAAGAAACGAGGGCTGTGAATTTTTTTATCATTAATTAACGTTAAATTACATATTTTTAAATTAATGACAATTGATTACAGCGGTCATCAAAAACATGATAGAACGCAAGTCTGGCCACCTCGTTTACATGAGCTCCGTGCAAGGCAAATTATCGCTCCCTTACAGATCAGCGTACGGGGCGTCTAAACACGCCATACAGTCCTTCGCCGATGCTCTGCGGAGTGAGGTTACCAAACACAACATCAAGGTCACTATCATCTCACCGGCTTATGTCAATACCTCGCTCTCTTTGAATGCTCTAACCGAAACCGGAGGAAAGTATGGACGTGAGTATCAAACATAATATTCATACTACAGACATGGTCTAAAGACATCATTCATATTTATTTTAATCCACATGTGTATTATTTTATTACTAGAATTAGTTTCTTAATGATATCTACTGAAAATATAAGGAAACACCTTTGAAGTGGACGGGGTAAATTTTCAGGTCGAACACAAATTATGAAATGTCTGAAAAATTTGAAATGTTTTATTCTAAATTATTTTATCTAAAATTTTCATGAGTAATTAATAATTAATAATCTTTTTCATGTTTATTTATATGTCAATTAAAGTATTAACAATTCTGGTATGTTTTAAATAAATTGAGTTTATTAAAATAACTAGTCAAGCGAATGTAATATTCAAAACGAGTACTATTAAAATTAACATGATATATGAACTATGATAATCTAGTTTTTTATTTTCTTATGGCGTGCTTTCATTTTTCTAGTTTGAAATTCGAGAAATTCTACGCAAATTACATATGCTTTCAAGATAAGGCTAATAGTTAAATTTTTATAATTATCAGAGAAATATAATTAATGATGTTATTTGTTACGTAATCATGCGAGAGAGGAAGGGTTGAATAGAAAAATGACAATAAATTTGTTGAATTTCTCGCATTCGATACAAGTGTCTTGGAGTTCCCAGCAAGGATCCTTTAAATGAGATATAACATCATTTTTTGGTATCTTTGTATATTGGCTTAAATAAACAACTTTTTGCAATAATGTTTTTTTGTCCGGATTCTAACGGCGCACTATGTATTATTTGCAAAGGGGAAATTTTTGCAACTCTCTGTCTGTTGTGGAACTTATCAATAAATTTTAAAGTTATGTATTGTAATCTTAAATTTATTGTCCCAATTATGTGGAATGTCGTCCCAATTAAGCAATTACTAATTACAATTATTAATTCCTTCCTTTGGTTTTCGTTCCTCGAGATTTGACCCAAAGAAGCGGCTACCCCAATTAACCGGCCCAATTAAGAGGAGTCGACTGTATAAGTTAATATGTGGGCTCACTTTGAGATATCTATTATTTGTTTAATAACAGTTCTGTTGTAGGTGAAAATCCAGTAATCTTGTATTCTTGGACATATTCAAATATTACTAACTGAATATGTATTAACGGGTTACCCAAAAAAATGTTGTTTTTTACCTGGCTAACTTTGATAACCAGTTTTTCAGTTTGATTCCATGCCTTTTTATCAAAGTGTGGATTCATATAGTCCAGAGTATAAAGATGCATTGAAATATTTGGGAAGATTTGGAAAGATAGAATATGGGTACTGCATAAATAAGCAATGAAAACTAAACAATGTGCGTATGAATATTGGTTGCAGACAAAATAATCCCATTTTTTTGTGTCACATAACAAAGAGAGTGATTTCATACAATATCCATTTCACGGAGAGAAAGTATCAGCATAGAAGTACTGTGAACATCTGGATCAATTGTATCAATGATTGAAAATAAAAAGTGGTTTACTAAAACGTAACGTGATCTTTTGGAGTAAGATAAAGAAAGGATCACTTAGGTGGTTTGGTCATATGGATCAGATGAATGAGGAGAGAATGGTAAGAAAGATATATGACACAAGTGCTGATGGCACCAGAAATAGAGGACGTCCGCGGAACGACCAGGTAAACCAGATACTGGAGGATGGTTCTGTTAGAAACCTCAACAATCGGTGAGTTTGTATGAGAAGATGTTTGAATGTGAATGAGATGTGAATTGTGTGTCAGGACAGAAGAGTGTAGCGCTCTATCATCTATGCCTACCCCCGCGGGAAACGGCGTGATGGTAAGTTAGCTTGTTAGTTAGTTAATGTGTGACGTGCTGCAAAAATTGGATGAGAAAAAATTAAAGCTCCTTATCTATTAAATTATAGCTTCGATCCAGCACCATCTGATTATTACAGTATTATTTGGATGGAAATAGATTTAATAATATTAGTGAAACAAAAATTACCCTAATTACTCTAATTTTGAATCAAAGTCTAAACGTTATGAACGAGGGTTTAAAAACTTGTATGAGGAGGAAGGTCACCTCTCAAGGGAGAACATATTGTAGAATGATATTGTTAAAATATATATTTTTTTAAAAATGCTTTTCATTTTAATTTTTTTTTTTTTTAGTACCCCTATTATATCTTTAGATATGTAATATATGAATAGCAAACACCAAAAAACGCAAAAAGGTGAATTTAGTGTTGAAAGTAGACGATTCATATTTTTCTATAGTGTCTTGTAGTGTTTTCTCTTATATTTCGTCATAATTATATTTATAAATATTATAACATAACATATATACAAAAACATAACATATTTGATTTATATTTCTTTAAGTTTAAAAATTAATTTTGTGTACAATAATTTTGCAGATATGGATGAAAGAACTAAGAATGGAATATCAGCTGAAGTTGTGGCCATGAAGACATTAGAAGCTGTCGTCCAGGAGAAGAAAGATGTGGTTATTTCGTCATATTTACCAAAATTTGTTATCGCTCTGAGAGGTACAATTCCCTCGCTGTACGAGTATGCCATGTTGATAAGAGAGAAATCTTCAACCCCAAAGACGTAACTCCACCGTAGTCATATTATATTTATGTAATTTGTACATAAATAGTGCATAGTTTATTTTAATAAATTAATAGTAGGTGGGAATTCAATATATTAATTTATTTTTAATAATTTTGTTTGGTTTAGATTTAATATTATCCTCTGAATAAGGAAATAAATAAAATATTGTAAATTTGAAAATTTTACATTATTCAATGAGCAAATGAATTTTTATAAAAAATGTTTTTTTTTATTATTATGATATATTTTTGTTTAAATAGTCTATCTATTTTTTAAGAAAGATTTATTGTGTGATAAAAAATTCATTGTCATTTCATTTACACACTCATCAGTTTTTAAAGATCCTCACATTGCTCTCCTTCAATATTTAACTACATTTTAGACGTTAGTCCGCAATTTTTACCTTTCCGACTGAGTATTCCTTAATTATATCTTTTTCTGTACATTCAACAATTTTTTTAAATTCATTAGCATATTGTTAACCTAACAAATATATGTTTTTAAGTTACTCAGAGTATTGTAGATTATATAATAGAAACATAACAATTTTAGTAAAATTGATGTACAACATAAAAATTAAAAATAAAATTGGAAAAATGTGTGCAGAAATATACCTTGATTAAGGCTCAACCTACACAAGGACCTTAAGTTTATAAGATATTTTTTTAAGAAATGTACCTAAAATAATGGAGTTCAATAAAGAAATTACTCTTGCAGTAAGTAGGCACTTAGATGGGTTAGTTCAATACTGACAGTTGAGATAATTTGTCACGATGTACATACGACATTACTTAGTATGACATAGTTTTCCATCATATTGCTACATATATTGATAATCATAATTTTAATAACGTACTACATCTACATAGTATTGTTAATAGTTTTAAACTTAGAAATGATTTGTTTATATATTTATATAAAACTATGTTAACATACATAATACAGTAAAAGCTCTTTAATATGAAATTGAGGGGACCAAAATTTAAAAAAAATTGATTTTAGAATTTAAAATGTGTTTTAAAAACATCAACATATTGTTATTGTCAAGAACCTTTTGACTTTTACCACATATTGAAAGCATGTTATGTTGAATCTTGGATTAAATCTATGGAGCCAACCGTAGGAGGCTCCAAATCATTAATTCCCAATTCATTGGTCAATGAACGTTCTTTCTCAACTAGAAATTGTAATATTTTTTTTTTTTTAGGAGAACACATTCTTATTGTGAAGTTGTAATTATTCAGAACATAGGTTCCCCTTCCCCGGTTAGGAAAAAGATCCAGGTTCGAATCCCGGTGGCGCAACAACAATATTTTTCGATAAAATTGATTTTATATGTATATCTTTCTAATTAATATATTTAATTCATATTTGTAATATTATTCACACGTATTTGAGAAAAAAAATTCAAACAGCCTGCTTTCCAGCTCTTCGTGTTTTGTCGGGCGAATGTGTAACACGTGTTACTTTCCTTCAACTTATGATACAATTCTTAAGTTTTGGTGCGATTTTTCTAAATTATTAACATTCGAGTTGGCATACCATATTTTTTTGCGATATTTCCCTTACTGTCAATTTTACTCTCCATATCTTTAATTAAAATCAAGTTTCTTAGAAATTGTTAATGTTTTATATGTAGGTACTGCGAACTGACGCCATTTTAAAACTCCGAAACCGGCGCACATCTTCAATTAGACTCATCTTTTGGCGGGATTTCCATCTTAGCCGGCCCAGCGCGTGGTGACCGTTTGGAGATGTATATACTGTTATACAGATGGTTAAACCCCGTAGGCATTAGGGGCCAGTCGTGGCGGAATAAAATATCAGGCGCAGGTATAAAATTTCAATTTTGTCTTAAAATTATTTTATGTTATGAATTGAGTTTTTCGAGTTAAAGGTAGAATTTTGTATGAATATTCATTTGAGGGGGATAAAATATGATAATATTTTCGAATTGTAACGAATTTCGAAATAAAGTTGTTTGTATATTATTAACGAGCTTTTACTGTACAAATATGTGAACTTACAATAATTTATTTAGCAAATATATCATTTGTTTTCATTCCTTGAGATTTGATTCCATTTCAAAAGTATAATTGAAAACTTGTTTTTTATATCTTTTTATTAAAAAATCATGTATCAGCACAGAACACCAAATATAAAGACATGAACTAACGCAAATTTCTTGTCCCAATATTTTCAATTTGGTGTCACCCATGTGATCACTTTAGTACCACTTACGCAATCAAATAGCTCTGCAACTTTAAAAAAAAATATAACTCGATTGGAACGAAAATTAAAATGCCGACAATATAATATGCATTAATGTAAAAAAATATGTCTTGTTTACAGAATGATTTAATTTTCGAAGAGTAAATACTTTTACTATTGCATAATTGTGTTATAAACTATCAGATTTATGTTTCCACCAAAAATGTGTGTAGACCCACAACTAATGTTCCAAACCCCTCTCGTATATGTACATTTCATTTCATGTCTATTCATTTTTGGTCTGTATCAGCAATAATGCATATTAATACACAAAATCATATTATACATTAATATTGTAACTACCATATTGGATATAGTAGGGGTAATGAATTATTAGTTGTTGTAGAATGAGGGGCATTTGGAGAGTTTTTAAAAGTACAGAAGGTCACAGTGGCCACAGTTATTTTATTATACTTATCTGCTTTGAATATTATTACACATAACAGATTTCCACATCATTGATGGCCGTTGTATATAATTCAATGATTATGTATATATATGAATCGCAATACCTTTTGTCATATATATCGTCATACATTTGAGGAGACCATAATCTGGCAGTGGATAGAAAACGGCTGATGATGATAATGACATTTTGTGATGATGTTTGCTTATCTGGAAGCGGCAGTAGTGTGCAAATGAATAAACTCGGGTTATGTGATCAGTAGTAAATTTTTACTATTGTAACTTTTTACCGTCACCCGTAGTAAAAAACGTTTGCGGGTTTATACGTTAAAATCAAAATCAATCCCGCCTAATAGTGTGTCAAGGCGAAGAATCCTCAAAAATTTAATAATAACATCAAATTTGATTTATTTTAAATATTTGCCATTAGTAGTACATACAATTTAATGTCTTATCTATGGCTTTATTCACCCATGCGTTTGAAATCTGACACTTTGGAAAAATCTTTAGTAATATAAATTAAATAGCGAGTTCATCATTGGACAAACTCTCATCACTAAAATAGCGGGATATTGAATGATCCATTGTCGTATACTGCAATTCTCAAAGTAACAATGCGACAGATGACTTTTGAAACAGCCGTGAAGAGTCTGCCATTTTTGACTAACGATTGACAGTTTTACTATTGAATGTGCTTTCGACGAGTAAATATTTTCTACCGACGATCGAACGACCTGATTATTTTTACTTAAGTCATTTTTGTCACTGATCACATAACCGGGCCTATATTTTCATACTATGAAATGTTACTAATGCAGTAGAAAATAATTTGTAATTCAAATGAATATTTTATTTTGTACAAATTGATCCTTCTAATGTCATCACATATCACAACTAACAAATAGGTCATTTTTAGTTTTAGTATTTTACAACATACATATACATCTTACACTTATAACAAATTTTGAAAAATAGGGAAATTATTGATATTATTTTAAGGTAAAATAATTTAAAAGTTGTTAGTTTTTACAGGTGTTGAATATCACTATCGCTTCGATTCTTTTGAGTTATGTTTTTGGGACATATCGAAAAATAAACTAGTGCGTTAAATATTTTAATAATTTAGTTTAAAAGAAACATAAAATACATTATTTATTAATATTTACAAATTATTTAATTATTTATATTTTTTTACGGGTTCAAGTTCGGTTAAGCCAGTTTCAAAGTGTTTTCTTATTTCAAAATTTCATTAATGTATTTTTAAAATTATTTTATTAAAGATTAAATCCTGCATAAAATATATGAAACACAGAGATGATCTCATTGTTTTTTCCCTTAGTAACAGCTACCTCTGCAGTCTACTTTGTAATCACATATTATGTAAGATATTTTATCCCTTGATAAGATAATCTTGTATTATTTGTCACATTTCTATGTATATTTTGTAAATGTTATGTATTGGTTTACATACATATACAAATATTTATCTTGCCATCCCTGCTAAAAATGTTTTGGCTGTGAGTATTGAATATTTTTTTTATTAATATTTAAATAATTGTGCAGTATGACAAAATGTCCACATAAATAACATTGTAAAGAAAAACACATTTAATGCAGTTGCCAAATGCACAGTTCTGTCACCCAAGCGATTAGGTGACCATAGATCTGCATTGATTCACCAATATTAATTTATTTCAATTGTATAGTCTTAGCTATGACACCAGTACCGCACCTAATAAATATAAACAGAGAATTCCTACAATATACATTAGGTTGAAATGTAATCATACAATCATTCTTAACAGGATTGAAAAATAAAGAAAGCGCATATTATTACAATGTCCTAATCCAATGTATGATTAAATGGTTGGCCTGGTACATAATATTCTGCTTACTCATTTCATATACAACTGTACAGTTAAATAATAAAAATAAACATGCATAATTTTAAAAACTGGAACTAAAATGTTTGAAAAGTATATGTTTGATAATTTTGATTTATAAACTGATTTGCTTATACACCCCGTACATAAACTGGGATTTCTGTAATATTTAATGTTTCTACAGAAATCACAAAAATCCCCATTTATGATTTTATTGAACTCAAATACTTCAACTCTGCAGATAAATAACTCTGAACTGCCAAAATTATTTATATTTTCTCAAAAATGAATTTCTCAAAACAAATTTGCACTTTCACGTTTTAAATAATTACTTTTTATAGTATCAAATTTCTCGGTGACATGGGGGTGCTGGGATTAGGGATAGAATTAAGCTATCAAATTAGTATTTTGATTTTTGATATGTGTTTTAGCATCAATTTCATTTCAGGTGTGTATTTTTTTGAAAATTTATTTACCTTCATAGATATGTATGTACATATATAATATACATTAATCCAAATAAATAGTTTCTAATAAAATAAACCTGTTTGTATTTTGTGAAATAATAAACAGACTATATCATATAAGCAAATTTTTGTTGTATTTAAGTACAGTAGGCGCCAATTATTGTAATCACTATGGCTCTCGGAGATTTTGATTCTAATATCCGACAAATCTATCACTCGTAAACTATGGTCTATAAAAAGATAATTCTTAATGAATGTTCTCATCACATATAAACACACGTAAACTATTCATTTATTGTACATACATAAAAAAATAAATATTAAACACGCTTTATAATCTTTTTATTTATTTAGTTTGTTTATTAGAATCAGCAAAGAGTACATTGGCTCGATTTTCAATACAGTGCAGCATTTTGTGTTAGAATGTGTCGAATTGTGTAAAAATAACAAACTGGTGACAGCTAGCCTGACTGATAACTTTAACTGACCTATGTAAGACCGATACTAAACATAAAATTGTAAAGGAAAGAATGTGGCAGCCGATGTCTGTAATCCGAGATTCATGCGGGTAATTAACGTATTTATATATACTATCGGGAATTATACAAAGAAATGAGTACCTAAAAAGGTTGAGTGACATAAATATTACTTATTATTTCACTCTAAAACGTACGAGTTACGTACAAATATCCCGATTCTAATAACTGACAACCCGAGTATAAAAAGTGATGATATATGAATTTTTGATGTTTGATTCTGTCCATTTAAATTGAGTGCAATATACAGTTGATTCAATTATATGACTATGCACTGAATACAATAACCGGCACCTAGTTTTGGATGTTTATGCTTATTTATAAAATTAAATGAATTTTGAAAATAATTGCCGGATAACTTCAATTTAGACAATTTCAATTCAATATCAAGAACACCAATATTTTTAATTATGCATTTCTCATAGCCACTAGATCTTTATACGCATGTATCACATTGTCTTATGATTTGTACTAAATGGAATAGAATAACGGCCTAAGAAAGCCTGACCTCATTAGATATTATTCTGAAACTATATAATAACCATGACATGTACCACATAGGTAGAGGTTACCGTATTGAATTTTTAATAAATATTAAAAATATATTTCTGTTCTTTTCATTTATTACATAAACTTGCAAATCTTTATTCAGAAATGTTTACAGTGCTTTGTAAAGACAATGACTGTTATAGCCGATGGTTAACTACATAATTGACAAAGCTTTATGTTTTTATTTAGTTTAAAGGTTTTGAGAAATTTAATTCAAACTACTCTTAGTACATATAACAATTTCTACTTGAGAAATTATCTCCGAATTGCCGTATACCGGGCTTTGCACTAGCGACACATATATGTAGTTTGAGCGCATTATCCATTGTCATTATTTACGCAACACTTAGACTGCTCATGTCAACAATATGAATTGCTAGCGTGAAATCCTGCATATTTAAGAAAATAATGATGTACTGAATTAAGTTTAAGGCAATTGATGAGTATTTATTTACAGGCAACCCCTGTTCATTGTGACCCCGGCGAGTGCAGATTCGTTATATCACGATCTTTTTGTAAATTTTTTTTTTGTCTCGGCACTTGTCTGACTTTGACATATGCCAGGAATCGTCATAATGCACGTGCATGCTATCTTTATTTCTCGGTTATACGTAAAATTATGAGCGTGAATGAGACAAAAGAACGCCGGTGCCTGGTACGGTTGAACTAGTGCATCATTTGGCTCTATCCTTTAGTGTAATCTTAGCTGAAGTGTCAAACGCTCGCTAATTAAATTGACTACTTACATATTTTTTATCCCTTCATAATTTTTAAAATGTGAAAAATCGGTAAAAGTGAATTGCCATACTATGTTCCAAGAAAATGACGTCTCGGAACCTGTTCCCGCGCGAAAGTTAGTTGAGCGTTAAAATCTTTGAAAATGCCCTCTCTCTTCACAATCATTGCCTGGAATAAACGCAGAGAGGACAAACAAGGGAATTTAGATTCTTTTTTGCAATGCGGAACAAAATGAATGAATTATGTTATGTATGACATTTTTTTGTTATTAATAATGTTAGTTTTATGAATAGTGTTTTTTCGAATTTTAAAATGATTTTTTTAAATCCCCTGTTGATCACGAAATTTCGCTTATCGCGACCATGTTCAAAACGTATCCACCGCGATCAACGGGGGTTACCTGTATTTTCACACAACTAACTTTGATTTAGGGTTTGAAAAAACAATACAATTCCAAATATGTATTTAAATTGATTATGACATAGAAACCTATATCATACAGAACAGACCTGAGAATTTATCTGACAACATAGAGCTGCTAAAATAAAATGTAATGTATAAATCCAAAAGCTACAGGATCGCCCGAAAGTTAGCCTGACGTCTATCTCTGTGGAGACTATTGTGACATTTCACGTGTTTTGAATACATCACTGAATTCGAGGATTCATAAAAATGGATGAATATGAATAAAACACTGTTATAACTCTACTTGAGTTTATTTACACTACTCTAGTTTCGTGAGTAACAGAAACTCTCATCAGTACTGTAAATAAACTCAAGTAGAGTTATAACAGTATTTTATTTATATCCATCCATTTTGATGATTATTATGAAACTTTGCAAAGTTATCACTGATTCATATTTGGGCCAACTTATCTAATAGATTCATAAAAAGGGCAAATAAAATACTCATCAAAGTGATGGCTGCGTGTGTGCGCACATTAATTTGTAGGATAAATTAGTAATGTGAAGTTTTATTATCTATTATTTAAATTTGGCCACAAAAATTGCGATTTTCCCAATATATATTTATTATGTATTAAAATGTCAGGAAAGTCAATACAAAAATTACTTTATAATTTTTTTTATGGGACATCAGAATTAAGGAAGGATTTGCAGCAGACTATGTAATTTATGTAGGATGGGTTACTCATGCCGATATTTTGAGAGAAATCGAAAATTAGATGCCTATTTATTTAATTATTTAAAAATACACATGATGTGGAAAATAAACTTGAAGATTAATGTTGAAAGTGCAATTTAAATGTATTAGAACACATTTTTTCTGAGATAAAATGCCACAACAAAAGATAGATTTAATGAAATGCCTAGTAATTATAATCTTGGCAATACACTGATGTCTCATGGATGCCAGGCACAGGCAACAAAAAAGGAGAAAGCGGTCAACCGCCTTCTTGACAGACCGACACCAGGTTTGAACGGAGATTTCATATTGTCCACTATCTGTTTATTTGTATTGATCTTGAATAAATGTAAATTGACTGAGACCGTCTTTGATTATTTTACGAATGAAATCCGTGTGTGGTTTGACATGATTGCAAATAAATTACCAAGACCAAAAAAAAGTAGCAGTTGTGTCTATCCATGTATTTTTATTGATATTAAATTTATGAATCGGAGCACACTCAAAAAGCAAAATTTGCTTGTTGAGTTGTCTGTTCATTTATATACTTATTAAATAAACATGATAAGAGTTCATCTTCAACTTGTTTTAATTTCTTTTTGGTGTATTCTACAGATATTATCACTGTAAATGGGATTATTCCTGGGAAAAATTTGGAAAATGTTATTTTTTATGAAATTTATCAGCTGGATCGTGTTTAAGAAATAATTGATTTAAAATCTAAAATTAAAAATTTTAAATGAAGACTGGTTAGAAATGCTTAAATATAAAATATTAAGTTGCAGAACCAAATAAGGTAGAGTTATGGTGATTTTAATGTGAAGGGTGAAAGGTACAATAAGTGATAAATAGGATATCTATGATATTTAGACTAAACAACCAGCACCATAATAAATAATGATTAATTATTTAATCATTAATTTATTTCTCCATTTTCAACCACATTAAAATTGCCATAAATCCACTTCCATTTGGTTTCTACAACTCAATAATACTTAGGCATTTCCAACCAGTCCTTACTTAAAAATGATAAATTTTATATTTTTTAAACAATTACATACGTCTAAAACACAATTTATCTCAACAATCTGGTGATAAAATAATGATATTTAATTGTAAATTTTTCATATTTAATAGGATGTTATCGAGGATTTTTTTTTTGCATTAATTGGAATAAAACCTGTGACTCTAGGAAGAGAAAATCAGTACTAGCTAGGCCCGACAACCCGTAGCATGTTGCAAGGGAGAAATTAGTCCTTAATCAATAAGCACATCTCTGTACATATTACTGGAGACCAAATAATATTTTTGGTTGCTGTCTTCATTATTTTGCACAAGGTAATGAAAGAAGTAAAAAAATATATTTATGCTGTAACAGTTTTTAATGTTTGTTGTATTTACAAATAAATTACATGAACAATTATTTACTAAATTGGATATTCCTAATATGACTACGCATTTTAGAGTTCAACTAAATACATTTCATATTTTCAATTACAATATTTTACGCTTCTATTTGATAATTAAAAATGTTTTTATATAATTTTTATGAATGCATACTGAACTGGAAAATAGTTTATTTTTTTATTTGTCTTGAATCTTTTGAAACCATTTAAGTAGTTTTAAGGATTAATTATGGCAAAAAGTTTCAAACTGATATTACGTAGGATATTAAGAGTATTTTATCATAATAATTGTAAAACAATTTGCACTCTTGCTGTTTGAATGAATATATTTTAATAGAATGTAAAAAAAACTGCGGACATAATTTCAATACAAATTTAAAAAAAAAACTGTAAAACATTTCTTTATCGACCAGAAAAAAAGTTAACCAAAATAATTTCATGACAAAAAGATACACTGTATTATTTTAATTCCTATTATTTATCTATCTATGTACTACTATATATATATTCTCCCACACACCTTTTTTAATTACATCTTATCGATTTACACAAAACATTACTTCTAAATAAGCAACAACACAATAAAGTAAACTTTAAAAAATGCTGATGTGTTGCCAAACAAATTCTTCTGCATGCGCTATGGTTTGAATAACTATTTTATGAATTTAATATGATCAAATATGTAACGTTTATCAATAAAATAAAAAAATAAAATGCTGCACGATCGAAAATAATGAAAAAAAAATTAGATTATCCTTGCTAGGATTATATTTGCCGATAAGCTTTATTAAACAATCTTAAATGGCAAACTATCCGGAAGCTGCACTATTAGTTTAATGCACTCATGCTCTATTACAGCACTGTCCAACTAGCGGCCTGCGAAAATATTTTTGCAGCCTGCGAATCATTCAAATTTTTTTTATAAATTTCAACTAACACATTTTTTTGATCAAAACTCACAAGCCACTAAAGGAATTCAGTGATAATATCATTTACTTACAACAAATACCGATATAAAATAAATTATTGCCCAACAACTACGGCCACAATGCTCCCGTTAAATACTTTGATTCTGATATTTTTTTACATACGTATTATTATATTTTTTTCATAAAAATAAAATAACTTTTGAGGTGACACGAACTGACTTTTCAATTACCTACTCTTTTTTGGCCCGCGAAATATTTTCAAAAGAAAAAATGGCCCGCGTGCTATGAGAAGTTGGACAGCGCTGCTCTATTATATTATCTAACACTCAGTAGTAGTATTGAGCAAAAAACAAAAAATTAATTAGTAATCTATCGACGATCTAACTACGTCAAATAAAAAAGATGTCCTTAAAATATATATATGTATTGTAATCAGATGCACACCGAACTTGATATCACATAATCATTTAAGTGTTAGCTTTTTAGATGAAATGAATGAGTTTAATCTTATTTTTAATGGAATAATAAAACCAACAAAAACTCCCAAAGTTAACATATGCAAAAATATTTTCATATCATTATCATCTATCAAATGCTGTATCAGCTGTACCAAATCACAGAAAATTTCATTTGGAATTGGTCTAGTCCGAGTCACAAGGTAAAATTATAATATTTTGTTTGCGGAGTTTTATATGAATATTTTTTCTTTATAACACAATAAACAATTGCAAGGGTTCTGCTGGAAAAAAGAATTAAAATTTGTAAGTTTATTTTTTGCTTAAAATTTAAGAATATTGAAATAAATTGAGAGATTTTCATTTTAATCAAAAAATACATGCTCTCAGACCAAAATAATTTTTGTAATTAAACAGTTACTGACAATTACGTCATAAAGAAAAAAATCAATGAAATAGCGACTCAAAATTCAACATATATTTTTATTGACAAAAATTAATTAAGGATGGTAGATCACATTTATATTAAAAAGTGTAACATTTCCTCAGATGGAAAATATTTGAGCATTGGGTAGGAATTCATTATTAATTCTAGATTGATCAGATGAACTTGACGTTGAAAAGTTTGAATTGCTGAACCACCGGTCAAAGGACTTAAATGATCAATGTTAGGTTACAGTGCAAAGTCTTAATTTCTTAAAAAACATACCTAACTAAGAATTTGCATAAAATCAAGTCGTTTGGCAATAATTTATAATAAACTGAAAGATACAACCTGAAGATATTGGAGTTTAGTTATTTTGTTGAAAATTCCAACTTCAGGTAGGTTGCATTTTGTAGGAGCCATGCGAGACTTATAAAACTATAATTACACTAAAAGTCTTAGAACACTTAATCAATCTAAAGGAAGTCAAATTAACTTCATTAAATTCAAATATACCAAATGAATGTTTAGAATCTTAAATGTACAAATTGAAAAAATCCTAAAGCGTATCAGTAAAATGAATTGTGTTATCATTCTTTTAACAGTAATGACACCTTTCAATTTGAATAACTTTCATTAAGAAATGTTGTAAAAAATGAAGAATCAATGGGCTGTACAGGACAATATTGCAAAGGGTAGAATGTGAAATTTGCACTTGAATCTACAGATACGGAAGCAGCTACTTCCTACTATGAGGGACACAAAGTAAATCATTTGAATATTTTGTACACTCTCCACAGACAAATAATAGCAGCCGTCAGTGAGACAGAACAATGAAGAGCAATTTTCCTGGTGTTATCTGTCCGAACTAAAACGAGCGGTGAAACGGAAGTAAGCTCCGATAATACTGGGAGGTGCGCCAATCTCTTTGGATTCTTTTCCCTTTGATATTTACAGCAAGGGTCCCACTGCCAGGAGAGTGTATAACATCCTGCAGCGAGGACTGAGAGCACTCCGAAGGGAGCGCATACCAGAGGTTTAGAGATTACTCCTGAAAAATAAAATGTTAATATGTTATTGGATCAAGAGATAATTAATTTAAACAATATTATACACAAAATGTAAAAGAACATAATTTAATACAGGTTTTAATAAAAAAAAAAAGTATGTTTAATTTATATACTGAGAACATATTTGTTTAGTTAGGTGTTGCTCAAATGAAAAATATATATTTGTTCTCCATTTTGCAAAGTATTATTTGCCACATTTCTTTTGTTTAGTATTTCTTTGTCATAATCATGCAATGAAAATAGCTTCTACATTCTTTGTGATGTATTTATCAAGGGCGTTAGTACTTTATGGTCAATGCTGTTAAGGTCAGTGGCATGACTTTCAAAAGAAAACAGTAATTACTTAAAATAAATAGAAATAAAAATTAGTTAACCAAAATACTGAGAAACAATGCTACATAATAAACCAAAAAATCAAAAACAAACGGTACAATAAGATTTTTGATATGATAATTTTTCAATCAGGTGGAAGTAACATGCACAAGTGAAAATAACTTGCACCATATTATATCTCATATGTAAAAAAGGAATCTCGAGAAAAACTAACCTGTAACTATGCTAGTAAGTCCACTATAGACAGCCAACTTGTGCAATACATTGCCAACAACAATCCACCGAGAGGTTTCTTCAGCTAACCTCTCAGGTTCAATAACAATAATGGCACAGCCAGCTTCTAGGGCTCTCTCCAGTTCCATTTCGAATTTAACAAGAGCATTTTCACTGTCATAAACCTCCTTTATAACAGCTATATTCGATGGTCGCAGTTCGCTGTGAAAATAAAGATTTACATAATCACCCTTAATTTTAGACAAAATTATATTTTTTTACAGATTTCAAGTATGCGCAGATTTAAAGCAAAATAAGTATAAAGATGATACGCATGAAATACGAATGAGTTAAGATAAAAATAATCTTATAAAAAGAAAACAAAGTCAGATGACAGAAGTAGAATTATGGTGTATTTAAAGAATGTCACAAGATTGTCGTAGGTAAAACCAATACACAATATCTAAGGAACTTTGACTTGATATAATAGGAAGCCACTGTTAAGTTAAATATATTAAATAAAATAATCTTATTAACTCTAACCCTTCAATTGGATCGCCCGTCATCTTTTCAGACATTAAAACGATTAAAAATACTTATCTATTATCTATGCACAACACATAGAGTAAATGTAAATATATTTACTGCAGTTTTGAATTTGACTTCCGGTATGTAATTAATCAGCTGCTCATTTGTTGCTTCGGTTTAGTTCTTTGAATTGTGAAAATAGCTAATTCTTTCTGTGAATCAAAAAAGTTTTATCATTTTTCTCGAAGAGAATAAAATAAATAAATATTAAGGAGTATATAAGAACGTAATGATATACACAAAATGAATTACAAATTTATTCCGCCACATTTCAAAGATATTTCCTGCCATAGACAATACAACAATATATTGTAATGTTGTAGACAGGCACCAAATTACCAAGGAATTTCAGTGAACTGGAACTTTGAACGAGTAATGCAAAATCACAGTTAAATAAATGAGAATTAGGAATATGAAATTAGCGAGGATGTTAATTAATTCAATTTCATTTTATTAACATGTATTTTGTGTTTAATGAATGCCACTATAATATATCAATTTGATAGCGGGTTTGTTTCCGTAAGTCTAGACGGCATGAACATAAATGGGTGAGATTACTTACTTAACCAATTGTTATTCATAGCGGATAAAGCACGTGCAACAAAGTCGAGATGGAAAGATTCTTCCAAATTTCGGCAAGCTTTGACATAGTAGACTTCGTCATATCATTTTTTCTGTGGACCTCACCTTCATATTCCCCGTATCTTGAGACGAGAGCTTCCAGGTAGATACTTAAGTCACCAAGAATAATAGTTCTCTGCTTTTGGTCAAAGCTATTAATTCTGAGTAGGGTAGACTGGGTACGGTTGTAATGGGTGGTCGGTTGTAACAACGTAAATAACTCTGTGACGATTCATGTTAGCTCGACTCACTCAAAATAGGAAAGGGACCCTTCGTAAGGTATGAACTTGCTCGCCAGTTGCCGCATTGCAGCACGCGTTACAGAAGTGACCAGGAGGAATTTTTGCGACGAAAAGTAAGTTTTTAATTGTAAACTACTCTACATTTTTTGATTTTCCATATATTATATTACTTCTTAACATCAGCTGGACATTAGAGAATGAATGTATAAATGTTTCGTTCTGCTTTCTTAACCACTTTGAAAAAAAAATTAATAACATTGAAGATCAATGGTTCTCTGTGGTCAGTTGTAACATTACATCCGACTCAATACGTGTGTTCCTTGCTCGTGTATCAATTTTTTTTTTGTAGATAACGCGTGTACGCAAACGTATAACAAGGAAAAAAGAACATGAGATAACCTACATATATACATAACAAAGAGGCGCAAGAAGCCATACACAATGGAATATCGGTACAATCGGGAGCCATAGAGTACAATTTATGTCATGTGTAGGCAAAATATGTCAAGATACTAATAGACAAGATTTTAACAAAATGTAAAAGAAAAAGAAAAGCTGTTGTTAATAGTGATCTACCTGTGTGAATGGTTTATAGAGCTCATAACAAAGTTTTCATACAAGGGCAGGAGAGATAATGATCAAAATATCTAATCCGTTGCGCTGACGCATACTTTGACCTAACTAAAAAGGAAGTGACAAAATTAGCATTCGATTTAGCCAGACCAAATACTTGGAACGAAAACGAAATGGCCGGGGAGGAATGTTTTCGTTCCCTTATGACAAGAAATTGTGATTTGTCAGCAAGAGTAGCTCAAGCAATTAGTTTGGTGAGAGCTACAAGACTCGACCAAACAAATGTTAAAGCTTTTTACGATAATTTTGATAAAGTCATGGACCGTCATCATTTTGAGCGAGCGTCAGGATATTTGCAATATGAATGAGACGGGTTACGATGGTCCACAGACCCGACAGAATAGTACTGCTACTAACAATAATATATATTTGATTTATTATCTAAATAAGTCATAAATAGTACATAAAGTCCTAAATTATTATGCCTTAAGATATGTGATATACCTAACGATGACTGATTGTAACATAAGGCTAATAAACATTATTTTTATACTAATTTTGAAGATTTTTATGTATGTTACATTTGACCCTAGCCTCTGTTACAGCCGTCCTGGAGCTGGGGTCGGTTGTAACATTTTATCTTTCATCTTTTATACCTCTCTTGTGTACCCTAATAGTAGTTACAAAGAACGAAAGTATTATCTATTTTTAGACAAATAAAGACGTTTTATGGAACAGTAATTAGTTTTGATCTAGCTATCATATTATAGTTTTTGAAACACTTGAAATTAAAACGTTATAATCATACCCAGCCTACACTACATATTACATGTTATGTTATCTTGCTTATATTGAGTTTCGCGTCGTCTTTAAATTCCTCACAAAACAAGAAAAAACACCTCAAACTATTTTGCAAAAAACGTTAGTGGTTTACGAGGAATGCTGCCCTGGAAAAATTATGGTTTACAAGTGGCGCAACATTTTTAAGCAAAGAAGAAAGTCGATAGAAGACGACTCCGTTCGGGACGGCCCGTTGAGACTACTTTCTCAGACATTGCTAATAAAGTTGAAAAGTTTGTAGCTTGATGCCCGATTGAAGGAAAGGCAGCTTGCAGAAATGGTTGGAGTATACTTAAACCATTTTACATATCATCCATCAGAATTTAGGGATGTCAAAAGTTTGAGCAAGGCGAGAAAACGCCCGTGTACAAGAGTAGTTTTGCATTGGTTACTCTTCACGACTGTGGCAATTATTTATTCCCAAACATAAAGAACCAATGTTAAGGGAAGAAATTTTTCGGACAATGAAGAACTTAAAACTGCAGTTTCGGCCTATGTTAAGGCCAAAAACAAAACAGTTTTTCGAGATTTCAAATTGTGTTTGTTGCAAATTAAAGAAAGCGAAAAATTTTATATTGATTCAAAATATTTCTGTCTCGGCAGCAACCAGTTATTTTTAGTTATACGACTAAACCGGCAATGCATCAAAAAGGTTTACTTCTTAGATACCGAGCTATTCTGAGTCGGGTTTATTACAATACATATTAAACAAAATTTATAGCCCCCTCCTGGAAAAATTCCTGGATCTGTCAGTGGGCTGCGTTAGGCTGTTGTGCCATTGATGATCATGATATCACACAATGAAAGTCAAAATAAAGATAAAAGAAGGGGATAAAATGGGATCTAAATAAAAAAAAGTATAAATGAATAAAATAATATATCCTGATATGGCACGTATTACCGTATCAAAACTTCGGTCTAGTCTTCTCAAGGACACCAACTTCAAAAATGAGATTTAACCTAGAAGAGACACCAGTTATATATTTTTTATTTTTAAGGTATGAAAACACGGATAAAATAGGAAGTTACAAAGATCCTAGTTGTCGAATTTAGTGTAGTAATAACAAATTTGACGATTGATATGTAAGAATTTTGCTGTAAGTTGGTATTAGCGGAAGACTCGGGGTATCGTGCAATCTAGTGGAAATCTCATGGTGATAAGTCCGGGCAATTTATTCTAAAAGTGCTGATTTTTTCGGAAATTTCAAATCTCTAGACTGTAGGCATCTATGGCACATTTTAAGAAAAAAGCAGTGGTGTAACTAAGCCAATGGGGTGCATTGGGTCTATGATACTTTTGATATCAATATTTTTCCCGACGCTGACATAAACAAATAATTTTTAAAATCCACCACAGCAACAATATGACGGGCAAAGCGAAAATCGCATTAAAGCAAAGAAATTATTTTCTCAGTTGCTATAAATGTCTAAAAACACAATGGATATTAAAGATGACAAAAGTACAATTTTGCTCTGACTTCTGTGTAGAGTTTTCTGGACTATTCTGCCGTGTGTATCCGACTTCTCTGGTCATAGAGACCGGGTAAACACGGTAGAAGAGCCCAGATGATTCTGAACGACCGTGAAAACCTGAGAACCTTTTTATTCTTAGTATTTATTTATTTATTTAGGGTATAAAGACCTTTTACACATAACTTTTTAGTACCAACATATTATAATAAGATGATATAAACAGAAAGTTAAATCAAATAAAAATTGGAAACAAATCAAATTAAAAATTAATAATGAAAAAATAAACAAGATATGAAAAATAATAATATACATAACGTAATTGTCTTCTTGTCTTATTTTCATATTTACTATAGACGAATGTATCGAAACTTTGTATACTTTAAACATTTAGAAATCATTGCGTTTGTACTATTTTAATCATATTAGGTTAGCAGGTTCGAATGTTAAGCTACAAATTTTGAAACTTTAATGCATTTCAATGGATTCGAGTATTAAGAAGAACATATTCTTATTGTGAAGTTGTAATTATTCCGAACATTGGTCTGTGATATTTTAAATACTAATTAAATGTATTAATTAGAAAGATATACATATAAAATCAATTTTATCGAAAAATATTGCTGTTGCGCTACCGGGATTCCAATTTGGATCTCTTTTCAAACCGGTGAAGGTGCATTATCCAAATATGCTACAGCGACAATACTCTTGACGACAAATTTTTGAATCCATATGTTACATTTTTCAAATTAATACATCTATTATTGCATTATTTGAAAGCCATCTACTTTGTTTTTACGTAATCTCGAATACCTTTGAGTAAACCGATAGCAGACGCCAGCATTAACAATTCATTTTTATTAAATTTTGGATACATTCATACAAATTATATATTATTAAGGAAAACACATTCTTATTGTGAAGTTATAATTATTTAGAACATAGAAAGTTGGATAATGCACCTTCCTCGGTTTGGAAAGAGATCCAGGTTCGAATCCCGGTAGCAACAACAATATTTTTCGATAAAATTGATTTTATATGTATATCTTTCTAATTAATACATTTAATTAGTATTTAATATAATTTGAGTAAACAAATGTAATCAAAATCAATCAGATATTACCAAAGCTTCAGCATATTAATTTAATTAAATACGGTACATTAATTCAATGGATAAATCACCACATATATATAGATATACCACAGGGAGTCTTTTTTTATTTTTCATTGGGACCTAATTTTTTTAGTTACGCCAATGGAAATAAACACGTATTAGTAAAAGTTGTTTTTATTTTTTTATGTAGTCATTTCCTTCGGCGATGACTCAAAATGTGTAAAATCACGGCGGAAGGACGGCTGCGGGAAGTTTACGCGGACCGCATTGTTTTATATTCAGCCCGGGACGTGACACTTCCTTCCCGGCCGGCCAAGCTGTGTCCACCGCCCCGCCGACGTGATGGCGAGGAACAATAGAATTATGGGCGCACGGTGTGTGCTCATGACAATGACACTCCAAAGGACGACACGAGACCGGTTGAATAAACCTACGATTCAATTATTTAAAGATTATCAGATAATAAAGCCCAGACGCTTTACTCACATCGTTTCACATCTGACGGAAAGGCGTTGCACTGTGAACATTGGATACATTTTGTAATGATGTAGGTATCGATGTCATATTAATATTTTATAAGAGTATCTCTCTCTTAGTCAATGTGCTCATGACTGATCATCGTGGTCCTCTATTCCGATTCTACAGCGCGAACTGTTTTCCTCCATTCTTCGCGATCGCCATGTGTCGGATTTGGTATGCCTATTTTGTTGTACATCAATCTCCCACTCTCCGTCCTTGTACTTTTCCAATAATTACCAATTTTTCCCGACTATTTCCATCTCTTCCAGCGACATGCCCGTTTTATAACAGAATTCTTTATGAAAGCGTTCCTGGCGCGCAGGCCTAGTAATATGTCCGTGTAAGTGTGACTCAATCTCGTCCACTGTCCTTCTTTTGGAAGTGTTTTTGATGAATGGATCCCTGAGTGTCTGCCTCGAACAACTGCACCTTAATTTTCCATCTGTATGTAAAACTATGTTCTATGAATTTAAGTTATATGATTTTTTATGAATAAAGACAGCACTTAAGGGACGCCGGAGGGTCTAAATTTTAAATCTTAATTGCTAATAACCACATTGAATTTCTTCTCCTTTTTCGTTTTTTTTATACTTAAATATGTAATAGAATTAAAGTCGCATATTTTTATTAGCTTTGACCGACAAGGAAGCCCTAGCTTCTAAACTGGTCCCGGGATAGGGTAGATCCCCCCTCCCCTCCAGCTGTATTTTATTTTTATTAGGCTTAGTAATTTAAGTTAGATGATGTTTTAGATTTTTGTAAAACTTTCCTCTTAAATCGGCCGCCCGGTCGCTAGGCCGACATTTTGAAATATGCACAAGGCTGACTTTTTACCAAAAGACAAATCACAACTGACAAGACTAACATTGACAAATTTAAAATAGAGTTTCAAACATACTAAGACAGACGTGACAAACACAAATAAAGGTAATACATATTTTTTCTTTATGAAGATGCTGTAAAATAAAACAGATGAAATTAATTAGGTTTGCACCCGCCCTCTTGTCGTGTGAAAGTCTCGAGTGAAATAGAAAAGTAAACCATTATGTTAGTCGTGACCTTTTAATCAGATAAATATCTAGTATCTAGATGAGATCATAATGTGTCTCCATGAGAATCTCTGATGAGACAAAGCAACGACACGAGGGTCACGTGACACTCGCACCGCAACACGAAGACTTGTGCAGACGGCATCTCCTCGTGTCTTGAAACATTACAACTTACATATACATTTTGTTATTAATTCCCCAAAATTATTGGTTATTGTTACTACTGTTATTACCTGCGCATTTTATAAGAAAACGATTACTTAAAGTGGGTAGGGTCAGTGGCGTAACTACAAAAATTGGGCTCCAATGTAGAATGGAAAAAAGCCCCCTAAATAAGTATTGTATATATTATTAAGGAAAACACATTTTATTGTGAAGTTGTAATTATTTAGAACATAATATAATAGACATAATTCTATTTCTTGCTGTGGATCGCTATTAACGCTGGGAAAGGTATCAACACTCGCAAAAATATCGATTTCACACGGATTGCAAGGCGCCAACTTTTTGGGCCCCTGTCTAACATGGACCACAATGCGCTGCATTTGCATAGCTACGCCACTGGGTAGAGGGTTGGAATTTCCCCCTAACTTTTCAATTACTTAACAATCAAAAGTAAAATAAATCTAAAATATAATAAAATGTGCTTATACTTGTGATTCCGTTGTAAATAACCATGTAGCATTTGTTATCTGTCGCACATTTTCTTACAAATAGTAAGCTCTAGAAAACTGTGGAATACTCTCGAAAATTCTAGAACATGTTCTTCAAAACATTGGAAGAATTTCAAATATTTGAACATTTAATAAATCCGATGCGTGTTTGTGGGCACAAATACAAATTGGTATGTAACGTGTCATTTGTGGCAACATTTAATTGAATAATAAAACGATTTTTCTTTGTGTTAATGGTCTTCTAACTCAATTTTATCAATTAAATCCAAGTATTTTGTAGCCAAAAAAAAAGGCGTGAAAAAATCTTGAAAGTTAAAAACGTAAACGTTTACAGAACCTACGTAAAAAGCTGGTTTAGAATAAACGACCTAAATAATGGTTTGATGATAATAGAAGAAAATGATTGAATAAATAAACATTTTGCTGATAAGATTGTAGTATCCAGTTGCTAGACTATAGAGAAATATATATTTACTGTATCAATGTTTAACATTTTAATTAAAGCGATACAAGACTGTTCAATGTTATAAATTATCAATTTACGCTAAATGTGATATATGTGTGTGTGTGTGAGCGGGGATAAAAGGGTTACGCGCGCAAGGTGCGCTCTCTTTTGTGTTACAGTTTGGATCCGAGACTAGTTATATACCTTATACCTTAACTGTATTATTCGTGTATTATAATTGTCACCTAAGATTTTCTCTCGGACCACCAACAATCTAGTACGAGATGTACAACTCGAGACGTACTTCTTACGCAAGCACGTAATACTAAGTATAATCCAAGATCCACAATAATATACAAAAAATTCACCATGATGGAAGATAAAAAAATATATATTTATCTCTTCACGACGGAAAGACGATTTGATGATATCGAATCTGGTGTACAGTAAACGCTTCCGCCACGAAGTGCATCTGTATCGAAAAATATTTTGATGCACAATGGATCCAGTGACGGGGAATAAAATACATTCTGACTTATTTAAGAAAATTTAATTTCAAAACTTTATATTCCTTTAATTTATTTCTACGTTTTGTATTAATATTTAAATTATTTAAAAAAAATTAGAAATTAGAAACGCAATGACAAGTGTGTTAAAAAAATTGTATTATCGTATCTATTATGCGTTTATTTCAGCGTGATCGGGTTAGTAGGTTTAAGTAACTAAATAATATGTATGTTATGAAAAAAAAAACAAAAAAAAAAAGTTCACACATATATATAAATATAAATACTACATTTCAGTCACGGCCATTATTGTATTTGTAGCAAGCGCCGCTTGCATTAGAGAGTTGGTGCTGAGCTCCAGCCGCAGCTTTATGCCAGCAACTCGATGTCTCAGAAACGGAACGAATCCATGTAAACGGCCTTCGGCAAACATTGTAGATGCGCTACAATAACGCGCCAACCTGAACAGTATTCAGTATGAGTGTTGTACTGAATTCAGAGACGGCTGTACGTCACTTGCTTGTATTTAGACCAAAGCTCGCAGGTATACATGCTGGTGAAGAACGATTTAAACAGGATACTCTTCACCTCCTTACTGCATCGGTAGAAACACCGTGACAGCACATTTGCACGAAAGCTCAACTGTCTCCTTTGTCGTTCTGTGTTATTATCACCTTGTCCATCGTTACATTGAAACCAAAGTGCGACAATGTTGTAAGCTGGATTATATTATTAGTTAATTTACTTTTTTCATATTAACTATACATATGTATATTGGATTGCTAGCTAGAATCGCAAGCCAGATAGCTCAAATTTAATAACTAGATAGATAATGATTTATTTGTTTGTAGTTTCATTTAATTTTATATATAATAGTAAAACATGCAAAGGATAAATATTTATTTCGAAAATAATCGACAATGAAGACATTTTGCTATGCGTAAACAATTTTCTAGAGTGTGAAATATCAGAAAAACATAGCTTAATCCAAATGACACAAGAATATGCCTGTTTTTTTTATCAGATACAAGTTGTTTGAAAACATGTAATTTTTTAAACCCCTCCACCTGACTAAGTTCACAAATGAATCACGACTGCACCGTTCTTTGTTTTTCAAGGCATGGGTAAAACGTTTGAAGCTTCTCATCAATTTCTCTTATTTATGCCGCACATCATCGATTAAAAAATCTAAACAAAAAAATATATTGAAAAGTGAGAGTAGCTAGGTTGTGATCGGCATTTGTTAATATATTATTATAAATAATTAAAATAAAACATAGCTATACTTTTAAATATTTTTACAAATGTTACGTTTCATATCTTTGTACCTTCCCTTTAGTTATAGTACGCATTTTCTAATTTCAATTAAGTGACTGGGGACAGGATGATAAATCTCACCACTTCTCGACTGCGTTCCGCAGATGTTGGCAGGAGATCTCGACGCTCGGACACGACACGAACTTTGACCCACCCTTGATCTTTAGGGTCGCGCATCGTTCGGCCATAGACAGCTTCACATACCAATGTTCTGCACTGTGAAGGCATGCCGAGGTACTTGGATGGATGCCTGGTGGTTGCTTTGTCTCGAAGCTGCATTTCTCTGGTACGTACCTTTAAATGATATTGATTTTTTTCTGATTATATTATGGCTGGACTCTTGAAATATCACATGTATCGTACCACATCTGTATAAATCACATTTTCAGGTTCAAAATATATTATTTGACACATATATTTATTTGTGTGGATAAATATTTATTTTGAATGAAAATACGGCACGCCGCCGATCAGTCGATTGGTGACCTTGAGCCAGTGTGGTTATACGTTTACCTAAATGATTATAATATTATACTAATTTGAGACTTCGGGTCTATACAGTGTCGGAACTCGTTGTCGTCTAAAGGAACCTTTGACGAAATAGTGATTAAAATATACAGTCCACATTTTGAAGGTGCCAGTAGAATCCGGATTGTGGTGAGTGCCAAATACGCAACATATATATGTTGCATATATATATATACATCTTTATTTGCAAAATAGTTAAAGCAGCTTAGACATTAGAAAAATATTTTTAATACCACAATAAGAAAACCAACAATCCTGTTTTAGAACAAAAAATAATGTATTAATTATAGAAATAATTAGTTTAAGAAGCTTAAGGTATTATTGCAAATTAAGATAGATATGTTTTTCAGTATATCACATTATTTAAACTTAAGTTTTTCACCTTGTTATTATTTAAACAATTTTCTCAGGTATGCAACGTGTCCAGTGAAGCACGCACTCATATTTTTTCTAATAAAGAAATAAAATCTTTAACGTCCAATAAATATCTCAGTTGGAGTTAAGTGTGTCTTAACACATTGTGAGAGTCGAACAAAGGTTGGAAGAGTATAACAGAAAAATTTCTCTGCAACTCTAAATATAATTGCAAGCGAATTTTATTTTGGTTGTTTTATTTGCGTAAGGCCGATACAGACAGACAAATGGCCATATCGGGACTTGAGGCTTGGACTTGAGGCGAGCCGCACGGCCCATGGACCACCGGGGCGCGACCTGGCGGGGGCCCACGAGAATTGCCCCGACGGCGATGTGACGTACAATAATGGGTTCATTTTAAAATACTCATTATCTTTCCAGAGCGGTAGTAAAGTATAAAGGAGTCAATAGAGACGAGCTATTCTACAAACTTAGGCGTTGCAAACTTGCAGAGGCCATGTTGTGCTATTTTAGATGATAATTTAATGGGAAAATAGAGATGAGCTAAGCATGATCCATTTTATGATATATTGTGGAATTCGTTAATTATGTTTATAACTGATGGGCTATTCGCAATTTTGAAATTAAAAAAAAATTAATAACATATTGTCGAACGATCTATTAATGATCTTTTTAATTAAACCTTATCGATATAAGCACACTTATTATGAATTTGTCTGATGTATATAAAATTTATATTCTTATGTGGTTTAAATACGGTAGTTTTTTAACTGATTTTAATACAAATATTGTGAAAAGGGTGTTTTTCGAATTGGCAACACTTTTTTCAGCGATAGCCAATTTAACAGCTGATTTGTGCTCAGTTTGGTTTGCCATTTCACCATGAAAAGATTTACGCCAGAACAACGTTCGTAAATTGTGCAAATTTAATTGAGAAAATCGTGGTTTAGTTCGCGAAACTTACCATGGGTTACGTCCATTTTCGTCCATTCGTCCATCAAGTGATTCGAATAACCATGGATCGTTTTCGCACCACACATACTCTAACTAATAATATGTATCCGCGGAGACGTCGTACAGTGCGCACCGAAAAAGCTGTTGTTTCTTCAAAAATGATGCCGGCCAGAACGTTACAGTCAATGGAGAGCGCCATAGATCCATGATTATAACTTTTTTGTTCCCTAATTGAATGCCATTAATGTAGAAGAGCTGTGATTTCAACAAGATGGCGCAACATGCCACACAGCGCGCGCCACAATCAATTTATTGAAGGAAACATTTAATGAGCGCATAATTTCGCGTAATGGACCTGTGAATTGGCCTCCAAGATCGTGTGATTTAACACCTTTGGATTATTTTTTGTAGGAATATGTGAAGTCGTTAGTCTACTCCGCCGATAAACCAAAGACGATAAACGACTTAGAAGCCAACATTCGTCGCATTATTGCCGATATACAGTCCCAGTTGTTCCAAAAAGTGGTCGAAAATTGGACTTCCAGATTGGGCTTTATTCGAGCGAGCCGCGGCGTCCATATGCGCGAAATTATATTTAAACACTAATGAAATAAAATTATCTTTCCAATAAAGTTAATACCATGGCCATTTTCATCATTTTGATGTATTTTATTTCGTTTTAAAGTTCTATACTTTTAAAAAAAACACCCCTTTCATGAAGGATTTTATTTAAATCTGTTTGTAGCGTAGTCCAGAAAATGAAGATTGTTTGAGTAGTTGGAGTGTATATTCAGGATGTTATAGAAAATATACGAGTATTGGAGACAATATTAAAGAACAGCCTCGTTAGAAGTTTCAAAAATCGACGAGTATGCATGAGAAGTTGAATGAAAGAGAAAGAGACAAGAGTGACATTAGTACAGAAAAGTGTGGTAAAATAGAAAGTTTTTTTTTCTTTCATTAAAAAAAAAAAATATTTTTTTTGTTATGTAACGTATTGTATAAGAATTACAGAAATTCAATTCATAGAATTGCTGAAAAATATTGAATTCAACGTAAATCACTTAATACCATTACGTGTTTTACAATTTGTGTCTACTTGGATTTGTTTGGTTTGATAGGAGTATCAAAAATTATTCGAATAAATTAGGTACACAATGAGATAGTGGAGCATGTCAGAAATGAGGTTTTGTAGTATGTTAAAAAAATCCAGAAAATCATGCTATTTGAATTGAGATGTTGGCGTTCATAGTTGGGCTTGTTGAAAAACATTCGGATTATCCATATCCTCCATGTGACGTCACATCTCTCATACATATCGGCCAGTACTAACAATATTAGTACGAAGTTGATCGTTCTTCCGACATCACACGGTAAACCGATCGTTTTTAAAACACGCAACTTTGAACATCTGTAACTCTGCCATATTTCAAGATATCGAAAAACCTCAACAGTTTCAAGAGATATTTTTTCTTGAAAAATAAAAGATGTTGGAATATGCACTAGGTATATTTTATTTACTGTTCAATATGGTCTAACACTTAATTGAAACTATGCAGGTGTACTTTTTTAAATTTTTACGAATAATAAAGGTTATTTTAGTACATTCCCATGTTATTCCCATCTTTATTCCATATAAATTTGATACTAAACTTCCGGAACCAATATTTAAAATCTTTGATAGTACATTTTTCAACATAGAATAATATGTTTATTCATCGGATATCCCAGTAGAATTTGTCACGAAAACTGTGTATTATATGTAATTAAAGTATAACCAGCCTGCCCGCAGCAAATACCGCACGGTAGCCGTACCTACCCTGCAGAGACGCAGTACTTTGTTGTCGATCTTCAGATTTAAAAAAATCGCTAATACATTTTAACCTTTACCATACCATGACATAAAATACCCGAAAACAGCCATGCTGTCAACTCGTGTTACCGTAAGAAAAAATGTATTTATTAGCTTAAATGGCTTTAATGGCACGAATTTACTCTAAATATTGAGCATTCAATTTTGAAAAAATGATTAATAACATAATTTGGAGCATTCATTAAGTCGTATACAATGTGTCCTTCCTTCTTATCTCTCTTCATTTAATTAGTGAGAAAAAGATAATTATATTTATATGTTTGTTGTTCTTTTCACTGTGAAAATAGTGTGTGATCTCTGTCTTTCATGTCACAAATTATATTTTTACAAACGTATTAATTTTACAACGGATTGAATGGAAAAAATAATTGTTTTTGTACGATTCCCTTTTCATAATTGGTTTTCCACTAGACATTCCTAAGCGCTAATATTTTCTTTAGGATTATCTAAAATTTGAATTTTATATTGCATGTATTTACCGAAATATCACAGGTTTAATTATGATGGTAGACCTGTATTACAGCATGGTTTGGGAAGGGTTAATAAAACCATAAAAAGTGTTTTGATAGGAAATAAGAAGAGGAAGAAGAGCGAAAGATAAAAATCACTATGCGTTACACGTTTATCTATCACCAGAATTTTTAAATTTAAATATTGAACATAAATTGACTTAGAAAAGTTTAAAAAACAAATGCCACAGAAGACAAACCATTTTCCCGTAAATAATGAAGTTATTTGTAAATTCAAAGACGCATTTTAAAATAAATATATTGTGTCATTCTGGACACATTTGTAATTTCCGTATTGAAGCTGAATACTATTTAAACAAACTCACAGCCCGCCCGCTACACTGTAGTATAACGTAACCAAACCTAACCTAGCCTAACTCTATGTAACCTAGTTTCCAAGTTTTAGAAAAACAAACATTTTATTAATACTCTATGTCAAAATCATAAAAAGTGATGTAACATGAAAATTAATGTATAATTTCGTATTATTTTTATATATGTACTCTCACTTTTTACCTTGTGTTTTATTTTCAACATTACCGGAACCGGAATCGATAATGTTTTCGGATTACATGCTAATGTATATCGACGAGATAATCATTGGACGAACTCTCATCACTAAACTAGCGAGATTTTTATCATTGTATGCAATGTGTCAATGTGTCAGATGACTTTTGGAACAGCTGTGAAGAGTCAACCATATTTAACCGTCGATTCTCGTTTTTACTATCGGATATCAAGGATCAAACAACACGTTTTCGTAAAAATATAATATTTTAGTAACTTTTTAATACAGTACTGATCACACAACTGGCCCTAAGATAGAACTCGAAGCTGTCGTAAAGTTCAGGAACTAAAGGGGTCAACGGATGGAAGGCCGCGATATTGGCTCGGCCTGTTGTGGCAAAGTTCAAGAACCAGATGTGGCACGGCGCGGGCAATGATCGTTCAGGATCGCCCGTCCCCCGATATGAAGTGGATATGGTAAGTGTGCGCGCCAAGTCGCCAGCATCGTGTTCCGTGTCACATTAATGTGTAAATAAAACACCCACATACCGCTCAGGCTGTAGGATGTAGGCTGCAGGGCGCCACGTACTTTATCCAGCTTCCCTATGCATCTGCTATATAATCCACGACGATGCTGCGACGTCGAGGTTGTATTTATTCATTTACCATAATTATTCGCATCTGTTTCATTTTGTTTATTACGACAAATAGTACATTTAAATTTTTTTTTTTTTTTTCCAATTCCTTAGAGTCTACGATACTCTGAGTACTCTACATGCGGCTAGACCGCCTAATCTACAAACTACAAGTGCGTCAGCGCTAATCACTTTGACACTTTTACAAACTACCTTATTATTATAAACATCTGAGTGTTTTATATTAATACATGAATTGGAAGGGTAAAAAATTACTGATAAAAAACCCTCTAAACAATTTACTGGAAGTTAAGTATTTCAAATTAATTAGGCGCGACACTTTATGTACAGTGCCGCCTTATTCTAGCATAATCCTTAAATATTTAAACTAAAATAAATACTACGAGACTTAAAAATATATTGTTTTTATTATTTTTACAAATCATCATTTGGAGAGTTCTCTCGACGCTGTCCGCTTCTGTGTGCAGCTCAGTCCGGAAAATCGAGAAGATTAACCTTTCGTATCATATAGGTATAGGGTGTTCAGTGGGATTTTTTTAACCAGAGACAAACTGTCACTTGCCGTATGATTGATGAGTTTTCGGTGCTGAAATTGAAAATATTTCCCGGATACAACAATAGAACGCAATTTCAACAAGACGGGACAACTACACACATTGTTAGGGTCTCGATGGAGAAGTTGAGGTCAATTTTCCCATGAAAATTAATAAGCAAGTACAGAGGCAATACCTTGACCATTTCGGTCGCTAGATTTAACACCTTGTGATTTTTTCTTGTGGGGGATACTTTAAATTTAAAGTGATCAGTAATAATACTCGAATAGTATAGGCCCTATGAGAAAACCCTCATCAAGCATATCTTTTTCGCGGATTTGCCAACATGAGGGTTCGTCTAAAAGAATGCATTCCAAGAAGTGGATGATACTTAGACGACACAATCTTCAAAAGGTAAAATCTGCAGATCTCTATTACCTGTTAAAACTAAAATAAATATAATAAACTTATTTGTTTATTTTATTTCAATTACAAAATAGAAAAATCTCCGCTGGACACCCTACGCATAGAACATTTATATTCAGCAATGTGTTTATTTTTTTCTTAATTTCTTCATGCCAATTCAGAGTTCGGAATTGATCAAAGCATAACGGAACGCCGATCCAGTTCGCGGGATTCCCAAAAATATAGCCCCGGCTCGTTATATCCTTTCAATTTCAATTACAGCTCCTGTTAGATATTTTGAATTTAGTAGAAAAAGATTTAAAAATCTAAAGATGTATTAATAAATTAAGATTTTGCTATTCATATTATATTGAATTAAGTAAATAACGTCAGGTATTCAGAGTTAATTTTTGTTATCATTAGAGTCATAAATTAATCCTAGAATAACAAGAATTTGTTGGCCGTCAACGAAAAATTCTACTCATATTATAGTTTGTAATGTAAGTATATACTTTTTGATCAAAAATAAGGGTAAAATTTCTGATCGTAAAGATCGTTCCGGTTCGTTCAATTTTCTATTTCGAGCACAGTGGCTCCGATCAGATGAGATACGGCTCTTCAAAAGTATCGATTGTAGGCCCAGTCCAGGGTCTCAACAGCCAGATGTAACACATCCACCAAGGTGGTACTGTTCAAGGTCTTTTTCGAACTAAAGTTACACCGGGATAATTTTCTTTTCTAGGCTGGTTATTACCGCATAATTTAGCCGAAAAATTGAAAGTTTATTTTTTGTCCATTGTATTATAGATAGAGGTTGCCATTATTGGATTTGTTCCATGGGGTACGTAGCATGTGAGAGGTCATATAAATGGTGATAAAATTCGAGTAAGGGTTGTAAATATCATTTGTAATGGTCAGTATATATATTTAATATCTCCATGTACGACATGTGCCTTGGACACAAACACATATACAACGTACACAAACTCCTGGTAAATTATTTTGTGTTAATGAATACTGACATCTGTTTTTATTTAAAAATATCCATAAAGTGTAATTATACTGGTTTAGTTTTAACATTTGTTGATTATCAAAACATTGTGATAATAAAAATGAGAAAACATTTTTTTTATAATGGATTTTTAAATGCAAAATAATTGGAGGTAATCTCATTGTTTTTTTTTCTAGTTTCAGGCATATATTATTATTATTTTATTTATTATTTATTTTGTATTAGAAAATATAATATATTTAAAAAATAATCAGTAGAATATAAGTATATTTTTCTTTTAACATTTATTTCTTCTCTATGAGAGTAAGACTCGATTTTTTTTTACTTCAGATACAAATTTATAGTAGTCTGTAATTTTTCTAATTATGATGGGGAGATTGTTAAAAAATTTGATGCCTTAATAAATATAGTGATTTTGGGTTGCGGTATATTTTAGTTTTGGAATATCAATTTGATCTCTAAATCGTATAGATCGGAATTTGCTTCTAATATTTAATTGATTTTTAATTTTGAAAATTTGGATTATTGTTTTTTTTTGTATATGTTTATTATTTTTGGTACTTTGAAATCTGTAGAGAGTTGTATACTCGGATATTCTTTGTCTTAGTTTAATTATCGCGCTAGAGAGTTGACGATACAGTTTCTATAGAAATTTACCTTCATGAGGAGACTAATAATAAATAAAAACAATCCACAAAACATAATAAAGAACACACAGACAGACTAAAACAACAAAAATAGGTATGTATGGTATAGGTTATAAAAAAAAAGATATAGAGATTACAATAAAAACATATTCATCTGATTCGTACATTTTAAAGAAAATTGATATTCCAATGTAATCTATGATTGTCCTTTTAAATTTCTCTATGTGACTTTGGGAAATTATATGCGTGTAATTAATTAAATCTCGGCAGCAGTCCCAACATTTTATGGAGGCTTTAAAGGGGATCCTTAAATCAAAAATATAATATTCAATCCATACATATGTAAACACAAAATATAATTCATATAATAACATTTTAAATGAAGCTAAATTTGTGTTATGATACTCCTAAATAAGAATGCTGTTGAATTATGGGGGTGACTGACACATTTACATAAAAAATGATCAAAATCTAAAATACTACGATGTAAATTTTAATAATAATATTATGTAGATATAAAGAAAGTGAAATAGATTAAATTAGAAGATAAGATCAAAAAAATGTGCAATACATTATTTATTTAATTTTTATTGAAGATTTCTGAGGCATTTTATCACCTCTTTTTTAAATAAATTTATATTTCTTCTATCTTTATTTTTGGTAGTTGGCTGCTGTATTCTTATTTTTGTTTTTTTTTTACTAGTTTATTAGTTTTACTCCTAATTTGATAATTTTAGATTATTATTTTTTGAGTTGCAATATAGTCTTGAAATGTGTGGAAGAATTTTTTTCTCCAACCTATTATTTAATGTTGTAATATTGACTCAACCAGTGCATCGTATGAAAACAACATTTTACGTATTTTAGACGTCAAGAATGCTGAGCATAAATGCACCCTATGTTAAGTCTACGAATGATGCAAACGAAGAAAATGATCGCCAGGAGGCCGTGAAATGCGGTAGCTTTTGTTATGACTGAAGATGATCCTGGCGGAGCGCACTACCACATTGCTCGAGGTATTATAAAGCCTCCTCCGAGAGTCTGCGCTGAGATGGTATTGTACGAGTTCACGAAGGTTCACCAATATTTACAATGCTCGTTACGTTCTTGCCTCGCCAGACAAGCAATCGTAGGAAATTTTCAGAATAGAGTCGGCCACGCCGCTATACTGGTGCGAGTCCGAGGTCGCAGTTCAGTTGGCGACATACCTCTATAATTCTCACATACTTATCTGATTCGTGTAGTCGGTAAATATATATTTTTTATATTCTACACAGCGGACTATTATTGCAAGACTCGGTCCGACAGAAGAAAGAAATAGGCGGATTATTATTCTAATCGTTTGTGTTCACGGGCGAGATTTCTCTCGGAGATTCGTCTAGGGGTGGCATAGAGAACAGTATAGAGTTAGCGCGCTTATAATGACGCATCTACGTACCTATACTCACTATTACAGATCAAAATCTCGTTGAGAGACCACCGTGGATATTGATTTTAAGACTCGGTCGGACTGAAGAAAGAAATATGTAGCAGGACAACCATTAAACATCTAAACTACACATAAACGATTAGAAATAATTTATACATGCTGTCATTCTATTTCTCTGTTACTTTGCCGGAGCTGAAAAGATCAGTGGCAAGTTCTTCATAAATTCCATAGGTGTTATAAAAATTATAAATTTTCAGTTAACAAATGGTGTTATTATAATTAAGTCTATATCGCATCGCAACAAAGATTATTCTCGCAATAAAAGAATCTGGTAGAAGAATAAAGAATGAATAACATAAGAGTTGATCTTAGCATAGTAAACAGGATTAAAAAAAAGGGTCGCCTGGGTGGTTTAGTCATGTGGGTTAACCTTTACCATACCGTGATATAAAATACTCGTACGCAGTCATGCTGTCAACTCGTGTTACCGTAAGAAATTAGAGTTCTATTAGCCTTTAAGATGTGAAAAAATGGTAAATGCCATAAATTTATTTTAAGTATTGACCATTTTAAATATTTAAAAAAATATGTAATATTATATTCGAAGAATTCATAGAGTTCTATATAGGAGGTTGCATTATGTAATACAACCTTCCTTTTTATCTTCATTTAATTAGTTAGAAAGAGACACCATTATATTCGTATGATTGTTAATATTTTCACTGTGAAATTAATGTGTGATTTCTTTTTATCCTACCACATATTGTATTTTTGTCAACGTATTAATTTTACAACGGAATGAATTAAAAATAATTATTTTCGTAGGATTCGCCTTACATAATTAATTTTTCACTAGTCATTTCTAAACGTACATATTTTACTTCAAATTAACTGAAAAATGAAGTATACGTTGCGTATATTTACCGAAATATTACAGATTTAACTAGAGCGGCAGACCTGTGTTACTGCATGGTTTGGGAAGGGTTAAATAAATGACGTCTACAGAAAATTTGGCACGACCAGGTAAATCGGACGCTAGAGGACTGTTCCGTTAGAAGGGTCTAACATAGACGAGCACCATAAGAAGATGTATGAATATGGATGAGGCGAGAGTTGTGTGTGCGGCGTTTTATGGCCTCTACCTACCTTTGCGAGATTGGATGTTAGTTAACTACATATAATAATAATTTTTAAATCTAATACCATTAAGACCATTAAACCACACACTCAACACGTTCAAATAATCTATTTTATCTAAATTTTGTCAGAAAAAATTACTTAAAAAATTCTTTTGTGACCTGTTCTATGTCAAAATATAATATCGTAAATTCTTTTTAATAACTTGGATATTTTCAACGATAAATTGCTCCCTTTAAAATTAAACTATGCCAACTTTTTAATAACTATCACCTTTTTTCTATCACCTCCCCCCCATTCACTCCTCTTTAAACAGCGTATAATCACTTTTTTGAAAATCTTTTTATTAGTATGTACTATTTTTTAGTTTACTAATTACTATGATATTTTAACTTTATCCAGCTAAAAAGAAACTTCACTGGTCTTATTTTTATATTATGTCACAAGTTATTATATATTTATACTGTTTGTTTCTCATATATAATATTATGCTCAGCGAAGAATTGAATTGAATTGAAAGCAATCACTTTGTGCACAGTGCTTTAACATATTAGATTAAATAAAATACAATCACTTTGTATGAAACCACGAATTTTATTACACGCCAACCTGTTTCGCTTTGCTCAAGATTCGCCAGGACGTATTTAAAACTAACGATAATGTAAATTTATATTCTATCTCCCTCTTTATGTATACATGATTGTACCCTTTTTATATTTATTGTTAGTTTTAAATATGTCCTGATGAAGCTTGAGTTAAGCGAAATCGGTTGGTGTGTAATAAAATTCGTGGTTTCATACAAAGTGATTGTATTTTATTTAATCTGAATTATTCTTATTTCCGTAAAGGTTATAATCAACATAAAGGGAATATTCCATTTTGGAAGCACTATTTCTATCTTTTTAATTTTGTGAATAATTAATCATTCGTCCATTTATAGTTCCAAAACAATTATTTTCATGACGTGATGTTCTTCTTCTCCCAAGGCCTTTGGATCAAAAGCTGGCTGGTGATTGATCGGTACTAGAAATATTAAGGATTTTTGGCGTCAAATTAGGCGGCAGAGGTTTTTGCATGACGTATTGTGATTAATTATTCATCAATCATGAAACGGTGCCCCCGGGACATGCGGTCAGGGGAGCGTGGGGTGCGGCCACAGGACCGGTGGAAGGATTTGATTTTGTCCAAATGGAAATAAAATATATAATGTGTACCTTTGTTAATGATATAAGCGTATTAAGGTTTATTAACGTAATAAATCTTCGATGGTTGGACCATATGGAGAGGATGACCGGACAGCAATCACCGAAGTTATTGCTTCGATGATTGCCGGTGCAGGACCAACAAGGTACAAGAGCTTGGGAAAGTCAAAGCTAAGGTGAAGTGATAATGTCCCCAAAGATATATCTATCTTAGAAAACCAGAATTGGAGAGAAACGACGTGAAGAAGAGATCAATGAAGGAAAAATGTTGAGAACCCAGGGTGATGATTTAAAGTATCCATAGATGGTTTTATTTTAATTTTTATTGAAATCAGCTTTTATTTGTTATTTTTCAGAGCTTATTTTAGAGACAATTAAAACAAATTTAGATTAATAACTTAAACATCTATCGAAAAATATATAGTTATCACCAAGACTCGAACCTAGAACTTTATATTGTTGGTAGTTAGCTTAAACTTATAAAGCTACGGTGACGTATACAAAAATTACCAAATTCCACACACACACGAAAGCCATATTTTTTCCATTTTTCACGTTGGATGCGACGATGAGACCACCTTTTATTCATAATGTTTTATTTATTATTATAAAAACCTTCGAGTAGAACCTGCTAAGTGGTGCTAGTACATAAAAGTAACTAATTATAATAAATTTTAATGAAAACATATTTATATGTTGATGATTTTATTTTAATTTGTTTGAATTTAATTATATTTATTAATAAATAATTTTTAACCATACTAATTTGATTCGTCATTACTATACTCTACTCCAAAGATTATGATTTGGGCACAAATGGAAGATTTATTGTAGTGAACTAAAAAAAATTATTATACATTGAAAATAGATGCATTTTGATGTGCACGCGCACTAAGCTAAGCGCTTGTTATATAAAAATAAGAATAATTTGGTGGTATCCCGGGACGAGGCTTAAACCCCCCGGCAAGCGTTTTACCGCTAGTTCAATAAGAATTAATGTATTGATAATTAAAAATAGTAGTATTGATTGATTTAATAAATACAAGCCACTTTATCACAAGCAATAAAGTTGGCGCGATCAATATATCTACTCAATAAAAACAATGACTTTTCTATATTCATAACGCTATCAGATTTAAATTGAGTTTGTACAGTCGTTTATAACAAGAATGTATTATTATACATTATATTATGCAATTATTTTGTAAAAATCAAATTCATTGATGTAAGCCAATATGATCCAACCCTGCTCGCGTGACCGCACGCGCATTACGTCATCGGCAGACCTGTACTCCTACGCAGAGACAAATAAAGATATTAAATTGATTTTTACATATTTGTACACTTTTCTGTGTAGTTGAACCAATGGTTCAGGTATTTTATGACTTGTTAATAAATAAACAAGTAATAATGTACAAGTAATAATAAAATGAACATTTACATATTATCAATAATTAGCTAATACACAAGGCGTTGCATGGACCTTTCGCTGTAATAACCTTCCCCTCTCAATTATAACTCCCCGTATCACCCGACCCACACCACCTACACTACCCACTCACACCACCCACACCACCCAAACCTACACCTCGCTATCCCCGCCCATGACGTATCATGTATCTTCATGTATTGACAACACGCAAATGGCAAGACTAGATATAACATTGATACAGTGAGGTCGATAAAATATGTATTTTTGAATATAGGTTATATTATATAAGTACATATGTGTAATTTTGGAAATTAAAAAAATATATTTGCTATAGTTTATTACTACGACCCCTATACGACTTACAAGTATGTATGGAAGCTACGGCAGGGTTTTTATGTCTGTGATATAAAACATATATATTTTATAAAATAAACACCCTTAATGCACTCATTAGCATTAAAACCAGTAGCATTAAATGGTTTAGAGGCTGAGTGGGTGCAAACTTTTCTGTAGATCTGAAGTTCGAGTACGTTGACCGCATCGATACACATAAAACAAATCAGGACTGCGAACACAATATCAGTATACAAATAAAAGTTCATACAATTCTCAGAAAAATACTCAATATGAACGATTGGAAAACGGAATGATTTCTGAAAAAAATCAAAAATAATTCAAGGTTTGATTCAAGGTTCCCATCAAGAGAATATTTATTTTTTGTTTTTAGATAATACTAGACATAAAATTATGAATTATTTGATCTAATTATTTATTTATAAACTCTTTTATTTCTTCTTTTTTTCCCGGGTTGACTCGACACAGAATATGTAGTTTATTAAATTCTGATAAATTAATTTCTTAATAAATTCTCATTCTCTTAATATATCTCTTAATTATATCTAACGGGAACTTATCAACCGAGTCAATGGAGTCTTGGTACCGACACTGATGTATGGAAGTGAGGCCTGGAGCTGTCAGAAAAGGAACAAAAGTAGACTGAATGCAGTGGAAATGCGTTCACTTGGGAGTATATGTGGCAGATCTATTTATCAAAGAGTTAATAATAATAATGTATTTATTTCAGCGTGATCGGGTTTTTTTTTATGAAAACCAGATTCGCCATTTATTTACGTTATGAAAAGAAAAGAAAAATATACATAAATAAAAAAAAGTTCACACACACACATATATATATAGGTTAGGAAAGAAATCCAAGTTCGAATCCCGGTGGTGCAACAACAATATTTTTCGATAAAATTGATTTTATATGTATATCTTTCTAATTAATATATTTAATTAATATTTGAAACATAATGATTTATTCTCGATGCAAAGTCACAACCCAGCGACTGAAATATTAATAATGGAAGCAGATTGAAAACAGTTTTCCAATAACAGTATATTTCCATGACAAGGTCGAGAGAGGTCTCGGGAGTTCAATCTTCATTCCTGTGCTTCGGCGGAGAGCTAATAGATTTCGAGTCTAACCCTTTCATATCGAGAGCAAATAGATTACGAGGCTAACCCTTTTATATCTACTCACCGGTAATCTATACAGTTAAACGTATAGCTCAACGTTATTTATTACTCTCAGATGGTGCCGATAGAATTATTATAATAATATATCATGTTTTATTTTATTTATATATTTTCAATCTAATGTGATGTAACGTAATGTATAAATTAACCAGTACAATGGTTTGGTAATATGGTTTGGACGAATGAGGAGAGAATAGTAAGAAAAATATATGACGCAAGTGTTGAAGCCATCAGAAATAGAGAACGTCCGCGGAAGACTTAGCACGACCAGGTAAACCAGATACTGGAAGATGGTCCTGTTAGAAGTTTCAACAAACGACGTGCTTGTATGAGTATGATTAGGTGAGAATTGTGTGTCAGGATAGAAAAGTGTGGCGCTCTATCATCTCTGCATACCCCGCGGGGATACGGTAAGTTAGTTAGTTAGTTAACCAGTACATGAGGAAATTAAAAATAATCACCAATTGAAGGCTACAAATTTAGTAGTAATGAAACTGGCCAAGGAGTCCACTCTTTCTGGAATTTTCCCTCATCAATTCCATATCCCGATGTATGACAGACTTAATATGGTAAAAAAACATGCGAATTCTATTTGGACTGCACAATGGATGGATCCAAGTAATCAATTGGCTTAAAATAATTCAAAGGTCTATTTCCGCACTCCCTGGTTCTCCAAAAGAACAATATCAAATACCTCTAGAATGAGAATTGGGCATTGGCAGGTAGCCTCACATTTATTCAGATTGAACTTGATAGATTCCCCAATGTGTGCGTGTGGTGACGAGGAGGTAACCCTTGACCATGTATTTTTTGCCTGTCTATTTTTTTACAGTCTCGTCAATGGTAATTTTAAACTCCCGGTTAACTTGTGTCATATTATTTCCCTTAACTCGCCACATTTAATCTATAGCCCCTCAGATGGTCGGTGGCCTTCCTTCCTTGGCTACGTCCAACGGGGTTGTCAAAATTTAATGTGTCTTGTTATTTCCTATACTTCAAACAATTTGTATAGCTCGTGGTTATTATATCTTGTCTGATGCAATGTATAAAAACTCCGAATTATCCCCTTTGTAATGGTTTTAGTGAATATGTGACTGATTGGATTTAAGACATCTACCCCATTGAATATGTAGTTGTGATGACTTTCCAAGTTTCACCAGATTCCTTTGGTGTTCTATCCTCTGATTACTGACTAATTTCTTGGGTCCCGATCCCTTGTAAGTGAAACTCAGTATGTCCAGGTAACAATATTAAGTTTATTACGACGTATTTAACGATAATTTAGTACCTGCAATGCGACACTTAACCTTTATCGGCCGCTATCTTTCCGCCCTCGTCTCAGATCGTCCCGGCATTAACCATTCCCCTCTCATCTTCCCACACAAAACTTGTTTCAATGATATCATTAAACCCATCCTAAAACCTGGTGTGGATGAATCTTTTTTTAAATAAAGAAAGTTTATGCAAACTGTAATATTATATTTGAATTTAATCATGTCGAATGATAATTTTTTCCCTTCTTTCTTCTATATTGCGCTAATTTGCACAAAATGTTGTTATTTGTTAACAATTATTAACAAAATTATAATGATTAACATTATTTAAGAAATACTTTTTTAGTCTAGACGTAAAGCAATCGCCTAGTGACCAAGTAGTCAGGGGTTCGAGTCTTGGCCTAGGAGATCATCAAGTAAGCCCTATTTTCATATCACAAACGTTAAGTTTAATTGAACACAGTAGAAATATTGATGTCACATGATTTTAAAAATATTTTTTATATAGAGATGCGTACAGGGAATACACGTTACATTAATATTCTTACTATTTTCAAACTGAGCTAAATGCTTGTACTTTGGAAATAGGACTGACTTGCTGGTGTCCTGTAATGAGGCGCGAACCCCCGACCACTAAATCACTAGGCCAGCGTCTTAACCTCTACACCAATAAGATACTCAACATGCTGTATTCCCATATTAATATATTCCAATATAATATTCCTAATAACAATATACATATGTATTGGGAATACATCATAAATATATATATATAAATAAAATAATGACAGCGCTGTAATATTTGTCGCGATATTATGTTCAAAATTTATATTCGCCTTATCAAATTTAATGACGTCTCATATAATTTTACGAGCGTTATGCAGGATATTATTATAGGATATTATTATAACAGTCTCTTAGTGAAGATACATTAAGAAAACTGAACACTTTTATTGTATTTTTAAAATTTTATTACCGAGATCAACAACACACAAAATAATAGAAGAATACTTCATTATTCATTATTTATTTGTTAACTTTATTTTATTAACCACTTATTATTGAGTTTAAATACATCTACTGGTTTCGAAAAATATCATTTTATTCTTCAGGATGTCAATACTAATCAAAAAACATATGTTATTGTTTCATTAACGGAATCTATTTTTAAAAAACAATAATTATTTAAAAAATAAATTTAGGAAATTTACTCATAAATTCTACAGACAAAGATGATAAATTTAACAATTCCGGTGTCTATAAACTTAGTTGCTGCATTTTATATTAGTAAAACGGGTCGAAATTTTAATATAAGAGTAAAAGAGCATTTGAGATGTTTGAACAATAGTGGGTTTTCAGAATTTTCTAATTGCATGTAAACGGTGTTGGTCATAAATTAAATAATTTGGAATCGTTGGAGATAAATAAAGCGTGTGAAACCAATCAAAAAATTATAAACAACCAACTAAATTTAACTACAAGTCCCATTCTAATTTTTTTTTCTAAAAATATTCTAGTCATTTTGTATCGAGTAATAATTTGAGTTAGGTACTAAATTTATTTTTTAAATAATAATTGTTTTTTAAAAATAGATTCTGTTAAAGAAACAATAACATATGTTTTTGATTAGTATTGATATCCTGAAGAAGAAAATAATATTTTTCGAAACCGATATATGTATTTAGACACAATAGATGGTTAATAAAACAAAGTTAACAAATAAAAATAATGAATTTTAACCACAAAGTTAATTTTGCCAATTTTAAAAGTATACTTAATTATTTCCCTTTTACATTAAATTCAGCTTTTATTTTTAATACTTGTGAATCATAAAATCCACAAAATCGGCGTATCATAAGGGAATTATTAAATGATTTACTTCAAATTTATTAGTAGTCTATTGTTTGAATTCGTGTTGACAAGGAAATGACTAGAAAACAGTACAACAAAACAAAAGTGCGGTGTATATGGCGAGATACGTAAAATTGGCAAGTTGGGATAGTTTAGTAATAAATTAGCAATATGCTTTAATATGTAGGTACCTACTTGTGTCCTGCTTATTTCTATTGGTTTTACATTTGACATCAAGTAAAATTAAGACGTATTTAAACAAACAGACAAAAATAATATTGGGGAAAGTAAAATATTGCTGGTGAACAGGGGTGGAACTAGATACTTTAGCAGCGGTCAATAACTGGAGGCATTAAAAAAATACCTTATTTGTGTACTACAAAACATATGTAATGTGTTAACATTATACTCAATACCGTGGGGACTATATATTTTATTTAGTACCTGTATACGTTAAACTTCGTTTTGGCACATTTTCACATGTTTGAAAAGCTACAATACTCGCATATTCGAAAATTAAAATATGCCTGTCCACGGCAGGTAAATAAATATGTCTATCCACGGCAGGTAAATAAATAAATTATCTATACAATCAGTACTTAAATGATACTTACCTAAAATTTAGAATTAAAAAAATAAAACATGAAACCGTTTTTTAACAAATCAAATTTGAAAATGTCAAGAATAATACGATTCCCTTTCTTCCCAGTGAACTACACACATAACACATACACACGCGATGTTAATACATAAATTTTAAAGTACTAATAATTGTGCTCACTAGATTTTTTCTCTCATTATAATTATAAATCAATGGTTCTAAACATTAAATTGTCATCGGTTCTCAACATAATTTAAAAAAATATATTTGCACATTTAACGAAACTCCAGTTCTAAATCGAGATGCCCCTTTTGCCCACCCTTTGTTTCTAAAAATAAAATACAAACATACACAAAGATAATATTGATGAAATAAAAATATTACTGAAAAAAAAGCTACCTAGCTGTATAGTGGGATGCTGGATGCGCACGAGAATATTCTCTATCAACAATTAAACATGTTTAAAAAGTAGTTAATTACATAACGACTTAGAAACTTCGCAAATAGACTCGCTTAGTCAGACGCCATTTCACGTTTCTAGGAAAAATAATTGCACATAACCAGCCGTAGATGTGTCGGATGCGGATTCCGCTCTGGCGACGGCCGTGGGTGGATTGTGCAGCCTCTCAAATAATGGCCAACGAACCTGGCCAAATGTGAGGTGGATGTCCTTTAGGTCAAATAATGCACGAGTTATTAATATTGAGGAGTTTCTCAATGCTGCTATTATTACAGAAAAACCTGAATTCATTCTCCTTTATATGAATTGTGCCCGTTATTCGTTTTCCGCGTAAAATTTTTGACCATTTCTTTCCGGTTTCAGTACGCTCTTATTGAGGGGTATACACATGTCATGATATTATTATCGTGCAATATAAAATTGTAAGAAATTATTTCACCGTTAAAGTTAATAACAGAAAATCAAATGCAAGGCAAAGGCAAAGGTATGGCAACAATATAATTACAATAGATTAACTTGAACACTAGCATTGAAAATGAGCAAGTAGAATACTGCAAATATCTTGGAAGTAGATAGTAGTAATGTCCACTAACAATTTAGATTTAGAGACCACACCTTTTTTCACATGTAAGAATTGATAGACGATGGCGGAGAGTTTCTTAAAAATAATATATGTAACGAGATGGGATTTAAATAAACATAATTAATGCGAGAGACAAATATGAATAACAAAGAATGTAACAAATTAAATATATTAATACATGGCGCTTTATTTTAATTTTGAAATATTGAAAAAATTTAGCAGTATAAATCGAAAATCCAGAGGCGTGTTGCGGGCAGAGGCGCGTTGTCGGGCAGGGGCGTGCAGTGCATACAAGCAAAAAAGCTGTGCATTACTAAAAATTCTGAGAAACAAATATAAATTAAAAAATTGGATTGACATTAACGAAAACATTATTTTGCAATTAGTGTCATCTGTGTACCAGTAGAGACTTTAATTGATTAGTTCTAAAAACTCACCGCAATCTACCGCTGTATTCATGGTGCTCTTTTTATATTACTTAGTTCTGTCTTTAAGCTAGTGAATTACTCAAGTCATATAAATGGCAATTTACTGAATTGAAAATTTCTTTCGGTTGATCCGTTTTGTATGGAGTCGTTACCTATGCTGTTTTTTAACAGAATAACATTAGAAAGGGTTACAACTGCATGCAAATCATTGAAGTGTCTACATTATCTTTTACTAATTTGCGAATTTTTTTAAACATACTTTCTACTAAAGAAAGTATGTTTTTAACCTGTTGATTTCATGATCTTTCTTTAAATTTGGTGCATGGATTGGTTTTTGATTTGAGAAAAAGAAAAAGCAATTGGCAGAACTATTTCCTACGTAAACCTTTAATAAAAATAATTATTTCCTATAGTTATTACGTTAAGGATTTTCAAACAATAAATGAATTATGTTCAGTCATACAAAATGTTCTTAAAAATGTCCATACATTTTTTATATGGATAAGAAAATATTATAAATAAATAAAACACTACTACTATTGTACTAAAGTACTATTGTACTCTAAAATTATAAATAATTACATGGTAGGATCGTATAAACGACGAATTTATTTTGTCCATAGACGTTGGATTTAATGAAAGTACATATATTGAATTACATATATTATATATGATTGTATAATATCAATGGTAACTGCATAACCTAAATCCATACCTACTGCACGCCACTGGTTGCGGGGTAACCTTATCATCCCATTAATTAAAATTGTGAAGTTGAAATTATTTTAATATTATTATACCACTCAGCGGCGTAACTACACCAATGCAACCGATGCGATGTATTGGTATCCACGTTAGATAGAAGCCCTAAGGTCCGCGCCCTACAAAACTTGTGGTATTGTGTATCAATACTTTTTCTACGCTAATATGGACCAATATTTAAAAAAAACGACTTCTTTTAAATTAATTTCTCACTTGTGTTATGAAAACGCATGTAAATATCACACTAGTATCCTATTAAAGAGAACCCATTCTTATTGTGAAGTTGTAATTATTCAGAACATAGGTTTGTGATGTTTTTAATACAATTTAAATGTATTAATTAGAAAGATATACATATAAAATCAATATTATCAAAAAATATTGTTGTCGCTATCGGGAATAATTACAACTTCATAATAAGAATGTGTTCTCCTTAATATCCCGCTAATACCTCGGTTAGGGATCAGATGTGAGGGCATATTTGTGCCTAACAAAATGTATTAAATATTATAAAATGTAAAAAGTATTTATTAACTACGCTAAGTCATAAAAATATAATCCAAAGATCTATTCCCCGCACACCTTGGTTCTCCAAAAGGAAAGTCTCTAAAAGAACAGTAGAATGAGAATTGGGCATTACCAGGTAGCCTCACATTTATTCACATTGAACATAATAGACTCCCCAATGTGTGAGTGTGGTGCCGAGGAGGAAACCCTTGACCATGTCTTTTTTGTCTGTCCATTGCGAATCACAGGTTTTTTTTACAATAATCTTGTCAATGATAATTATCAACTCCCGGTTAACTTGTGTCATCTTCTTTCCCTTAACTCGCCACGTTTAATCTATATAATAGCAAATTTCTTGAACGACAATGGTATTAACTTGTGACGTAATATTCCGTATTCTATAATATGGTTGTACTTCTTTCTATCAAATAAGGTTTTAACTTGATTAATGGCACAAATCACTCTTGAAGGGTGGATTGCCTGTTTAAAAGAAGAAGAAGAAGTCATAAAAATCACTGAACTGAACACTGCACTATTGTACATATTCAAATATAACATTGTTTTTTTTTTAAATTCTTTCCATTTTGCATTTGTGTCGAATTTTTAAAGTTACGCCACTCATCATATCGCTAGTATTATTCTAAATCACAGTAATGTGTTTACTTTATATAATTAATCTTATAATTAAGTGTTCATTTTCACTGAGAACATTTCTATATATAGAGATTTTCGCATAACTATGGCATTCAACAGGTTTTAAAGATTACAAGATGTATTCCAACGCGTCATTTCGTTCATTCCTCGTTTATCGTGGAGAGTCCTTATATAGAAGGGTAAAGATGTAGATACCAGGGGCGTGCAGTGTATACAAGCAAAAGAGCTGTGCATTACTAAAAATTCTGGGAAACAAATATAAATGAAATAATTGGATGAATATAAACGGAAACATTATTTTATAATCAGCGCCATTTGTGCACCAGTAGAGACTTTAATTGCTTAGTTCTAAAAACTACCATGACAACTCACCCAGTACCCATGGCGCTCTTATGCATTCTCCGCCTTGACCTATTCATATTACTCTATTCTATCTTTAAGCTAGTGAATTACTCTAGTCATATAATTGGTTATTTACTAAATTGAAAATTTCTTTCGGTTGATCCGTTTTGTATGGAGTTGTTATCTATGCTGTTTTTTAACAGAATAACATTGAAGTGTCTACTTCCTCTTTTACTAGTTCGCGAATTTTACTATCTTACTGTTTTTAAAGTGTTGATTTCATGGCCGTTCTTTGCGTTTGAAGTGCATTCGGTGCATGATTATTATTTCAAACAATACAAGAATCATGTTCAGTCATAAAAAGTGTTCTTAGAAACGTCCATACATTTTTATATTGATTTTTATATGGGTAAGAAGGTACTATTTTACGTTAAAACTTAAACTTTAAAAACACTATTAATAGTACTCTAAAATTACAACCACCATGTATATACATGGTAGGATTGTATATTTTGTCTAAAGACGCTGGTTAAATGAAAGTTTATAATCCTAGTACAACATATATTGTAGTAAAAATATTATATATGATTGTGTATCATCATTGGTAACAGCATAACCTATACACACCATTGCCATACCTACTGCACGCCACTGGTAGATACGTACATTGTTATTCGTTCTGGACACTTCATATTCCAGAAGCATTGGCTCCGTGATGTCACATGCAAATATACAGGAATCACCTCCTACACTGTCGCCAGCCGCCCTCGCTTTCGGCGGTGGTGATAAGCTTCCACCATTCCTCAATCCTGCTGATGTATGTGGGTTCGCCTGGAAAGGATAAGAGCAACAGGTTTGGTTTTAAAAGGTTTTAAAAAAAAATGTAGGTACTAAATATAATATAATATTACTTATTTAGTAGTAATGGTAAACCGTTATGTGACTGTGCTTGTGACGGTGATTGGTAACTGAGGTTTAACGATGATCGGTAACTGAGATTAAATTATTGGAGGTTTACTTTTTAGTATACCAGTCATAGATCGAAGAATTACGAATGATCAGTTACCAATCAACGTTACAATCACAGATTTAATAACGATTTTACCATCACTAATACTTAGTCTTATTTTGCTATTAAGCGTATTTCTAATTGTTTTTAATAGTTAGTATATATATATTATTTTAAATAGAGATGCGTACACGGAATACATGCCATATCAATATTCTTACTATTTTCAAACTAAGCTGAACTCTTGTACTATGAAAATAGCACTAACTTGATGGTGTCCTGGAACGAGGCGCGAGCCCCCGACCACTAGATCACTAAGCCAGCATCTCAACCACTACACCAATAAATAATAAAAAGTTAAATTAATCAAATTGATTTATACCAAGTTTGTTATTTCTTCAAATTAATAATTACGTAACTACAAAGTTAACGCTTAAACATCAAAATTGCCTTTACGTAAAATTTATAATATATTAATACAAATTATATCTATCTATCGAAAAAATATTTAGTTGCCACCGGGATTCGAACCCTCTTCCTATCCGGGGAAACCATTTTGCTATAGCAATCAATTACATTCTGTAATCTTTTCAATTGATACATTTATTATTCCATTTTTAAAAGCAATAAACTTTATAGGAAGAGGTCCAGGTTCAAATCCCGGTAGCAACTAAATATTTTTTCGACAGATAGATTTTTTCTGTATATTTTTCAAGTTGATTCATTTAATCTCTGTAACAAATCTATGATATATTTTGGAATATTATATATTTTTGTGATGTTTTACAAAAAAATCTCGATAACATTTGTCGTTGTTGTCCGTTTAATTTATTTAAGATATTCCATACGTCGCAAAGAATACTGCAAATACATATGTTCATAGTCACACAAAATTTAAACATTGCCGCCACCATTTCCACATAAAATTCATAACAATCCAAAGATATATTGGTAATGTCAGGGGACAACAAATATAGACGAACGAACTATGATAATCTGAAGGCGTGCATGCATATTATCATTTTAATGACAAATACGTGACATTTTGGTAATTACAGATTAAAATATTCGATAATTCATCCGAGATTTTGTTTCGCATCTTCATCAATTCTGCTGCAACTGTTTATGGCAGGCGTCACGCCAGTTGCCAACCCGCAAATGCGCAAATTCTTCAGTCAATCGTTGAGCGTTAATGTATAATACATTATTTTACTTTATGTGTATTATAAATATATAAATAAATATAAACACAATTATACAATATGATACCGGATCTATTATACATTTCGGTTCCATCAATCCATGCTTTGCTATCTAACAATAATTTTGATCTTCCTATAATACGTTTATATATAAATATATTTGTAATACAAATTAAATGTATTAATTAAAAAGATATACATATAAAATCAACAATATTGTTGTTGCTACCGGGATTCGAACCTGGATCTTTTCTAATCCGGGGAACATGCATTATCCGATTACGTTAAACCAGCAAAGTGGATTGTCGTCAAATTTTCGAACCTATGTGTTACACTTTTCAAATTAATACATCTATCGTTCCATTATTTGAAAGCCATCTACTTTGTTTTTACAAATTTCTTTGAGACGCCAGAATTAACAGTTCATTTTTATTAAATTTTGGACACATTGATACAACTTATATATCATTATATATATCCCGGTGGCGCAACAACAATATTTTTCGATAAAATTGATTTTATATGTAAGTCTTTCTAATTAATATATTTAATTCATATTTTAAATATCACAGACCATCTGTTCTGAATAATTACAACTTCACAATAAGAATGTGTTCTCCTAATGATATAATAATAATCGTTTGTCTCAACATGATATATTGTAGGTGTAAGTACCCACGTACGTGCAGGGATATTTTACCGAAATAATCCTGCCTCATCCACATTGAAGATTTGGCAAGAAGAATAACTTCCATCTTCAATGATTTTGGAGAAAATGGAAATAAATTCACAGGCAGCTTCTTTATCTGTATATGTATAATATTATGTAAAGAAAACCTCTTTTTAAATTTGTCGAAACAATCTTTGCTTGCCCTAAATTCTGTAGCAAAACCTTATTTTAATCGTTTCTTCCAATTTTTATGCAAACTAAGAGCCTTAGCTTGTATAATTGATAAACTCAGAGGGATGTCTTTTTGATGTTGATCTTCAATCCGTAAAGTCATTGATTTCTCCATTTCATCCACTATGACATGTATTTTTGAACTAATCTTTGATGAAATATTGCCCCAATTTTGAAACATATTCCATAATTTTATTCTTGTTTTTCATGATTTTTATTGTACGAAAGTTGAGGACCGCCTGTATTTTTTAAATGTTACGCCCTCTGTTTACAGCACACATTTGCTTGGTAATGTCCTTAGGATATGTGATAATTATTTTTCTCTCGAAACTCATGGAAGATAGTACTAAAATATAATATAGAATAAGGTAAGTAATAAGAAAAGTAATTTTGTACGTTTTGTATAGAGAGCAAACTGAACTAATTAAATGACTTTTACCGCAAATGTCCATGAATATCAAAGGTTTTATTTACCACGACACCATTACAAATAATTATATTATTCTCATGTGGATGTGACTTTTTATTACATCATAGTTTGTTTTATCTCGATGTGATGTGTTAATTTACATTCTAATTAATGTTTAACCTTCACTATGGCGCTCACCAGATAAACCAGGCAATTAAAAAAATTCACAATATTAATTTCTACAACACGTGGACTTATTTTTTGAATGATTTTTGTAATCGTGCGAATCTCGCCTGGAATATCTAAACATTGGTCGTCTTATTAGATGGCGCGAAGCGCTTGTATGATGCTATATCTACTATTTTTCGAATATAAATTTTAACTATACCTATAAAATAAATATATATATCGCAATCATTAATGGATCAGCAGCGTTATTCCGGGTTCCGCGTCAGCGAGGCAGATCGTTAAAGTGAGCAATTCGAGCGCGTTTCAATAATATTCGCGACATTTGGACCGTTCACGTTAACGATCTGCATCGCTAACACAAAACCCGGAACAAGTCTGTTGGAATTGTTTAATGCCCGACGTCAACATGATTTTGAAATCGCCACTGTAAAGCTATGAATGTATTTTTTTGTTTTAAAACTTATTTCCACAAAAAACTAATAGCTTCGGTTGTCCGTAATGCATACTTTGTCTAATCAAGTAACGAATATCTCTTTTTTATTTTGCACGATTTTTTTTAAATTGCACCATATATATATATATAATTTTTAATTTTTATAAATACTTAATTTTGAATTAATTAAGTTAATATTTTAGTAGAATAATAATAGATTATTCACTGGAATACTGTTTCCTTATAAACAACCTAAGAAATTTAACGTGAAGTGCTTATTGACGATTCTAGGTATTTTGTACGTCAACATTTAATTGTACGATGGAATTTTACAAGCCAGCATTAATATTTACTAAAAAATATTTATGTTTATAACTATACTTAAAATTTGTACGTCTAGCACTTTAAGTAAGCATAAGTCAAGGATTTGTACGATGGTATACTTTAAAAAATATTTTTATATCAATAATATAAAGTACAATACATATAATAAATTATTCTTTATAATGCGTACGCACAAAATATATTGCGTATAAAGTCTACCATTGTACAAAATGCTTGGCGTATAAATTAAACTCATCGTACAAATATTTACACACTAAATTTCGCACATGACTTGTTGACTGCCGAGTAGTGATGAGCACAAAACACTAACTGTGAGTCAATTACTCATAACAATTAAGTCGCAATCACTAACTGCGATTTAGAATTTGAAAATCACCCATGTATATCATGTATAATAAAAATATAATACCTATACGCATATTTAATTTGATAAATTTATTCATTAATGGTTTTGTAATTTTTGCTAATTGAATATGATTTTATGCCGAAAATGGGTGTGAAGGGAGTAATGTTAGATAAAGTATAATTGAATATTATTTAGGTACTAATTTTTGATAATTTATTCGTATATTATGTATACATATATATCTACGTGTTTATCATAAAACAGTGACTACAATCATGGTTTACAATCACAGATATCGTCAAATAATATTAATCACGCTCACACCAGTGAGTTATCAATTTATCTCTTCACTACTCCTGGGTGGCGAGTAACATTCTAGAAGCTTTGTCAGTGTATCCGTTAAAAGCGGTTATAAAAATACCTAAAAGCTTTCTGTTGGTCCAATGATTATCCGAGGGATACAATGATGCGTGGCGGACTCGTGTCGAGAAGTACATTGTATGTCTTGCAATGTTAATTTCACATCCTACAACTTCGCTGAATCAAAAACGATTTACGCCTTTGTAAAGGCTATCTTGTGGCCTTTACGAATCCATTAGTATAATATATAAGATATCAGATGTGGCGTTTGAATACATTTTAAACAAATTCTCAGTAATTAACGATGACGTGCTATTAAATTAAATTATTGTTTTAAAGCTAAATATTAACCTTTTTTTAAACAAACTAATTTATCTGCATCCGTAGTACTTACATATATAAAATGCTCATTTCATTCATTCAAACGCGGCAAAAAGTTTATCATGATGTACTTATTTATAGATTATTTCTGCACGCGGTGTTATAGATGCCATGGCAGAGAATTATATCGTTGTTCATGGCGAACATCACGATGACATGACCGCTCGCGGTCATCGATTGGAGAATCTACCTACCTATTAATTTCGTAAAAAAAATCATTCGAATCTTATCATAGTTAGTTACCACTCGGATAATTTCAACGCTCAATATTTAACAAAAAAAAAGTATCTGCTAGAAAACATGCATCTCTTGTCAAAGCTTTTAAAGTACATACTAATCTTGTAGTCTTCTAAGATGAGAATCTTTACACAAATGACACTCTTTGAACCCAAAACTAGTAAATAATTACAATTAACGTTTATACATATGCGTTCAAATATAAGTCTTTTGGTTGGTGTATTTATTTGAAAAAACACAAAATATGGTTTGATACAAAGTTTTGTATCATAAAAACGGTATTACACATGATCAATTAATTCTGTCCTGGTTTAAATAAATATATATGAATTACGCATGTTAAATATCATGTACATGTTGGATATGAAAAATATTTTCTAAACAAAGATAAATAAATGAATAAGTATATTGAAAATGTGAAGTATTTTATGTTGACGATAAAATTATAAAAAAATCTAAGATTAAAAAAAAATTGTGCAGTTCTCTGTCAATAATCGAAGTTTTTAATTTAATCCGATATTGCATAAAATGTGTTCTATCATTTTTGAAGCTCACTGATCTAAGCCACAGAATTCAAAAAAGGTCTCTTTTACAAGATTATTTAGAAATTTGGGAACACGATTAAAGACGAAATGATCCTTCTGTTCTCATAGAAATAATTTTAACATTTGAACATTCGTTATAAACGTGAATGGATTTGTTCGTTCTAGCCGTGAATTCGTTACATCCGTGCTAGTTATAAATGGCATTGACTAATTAAAAAATGTTTCTTTATTCGATCTGCACGCAATTAGATGGATGGGCTTTGATATTATGAGATATGACGTATTATTAAAAAAAATGATTACACAAGGCAAATAAGAGAACGGAAAGCATTTCGCTTTTATTCGAGTTTACATATTAAGATGGACATTGATCACAAGTCAACTTTTCCGCGATCCTTGTGAGTTAATAAACAACAGATATTGTGGCTAATTATATTCCAATACCGCCGCTGGAGAGTGGATAGTTGTCCGATGCTCATATTTGGGATGAGCGTGGGTCGTGCAGGGTCCCACGCGGGTCGGACTTACCAAGGTTTTAGTGAGAAAAAATATAGCAAAGGCGAGTCGTAAGGCACCCAACTGGTTCATGATTAGTTATGTTGAGATTTGCATTCAAGTGTCTTATGGTCGACACAACAATTTGCACACGTCAACTTGATGATTTGTGAGACGTTTATCGATGTGTCGTAATGTAATTTCAAGTTTAATGTCAAATTAATATTTTTGTCAGAACTTTGTGTATTCTGAATAAATATTATATCGTTTCATGACAGTTAATAATATATATTATGCAACTTATAATAATTTCGTAATCATGCTGCTGGTGGGCTGCCAATACGTTAACAAGGGGCTCATTTAATCTTCGCGGAATTATTATTATTATAAATGTCACTTAATATATCTACTTGTATTATGTAACAATACGCAATGTACCGTAAAATAATTAATATCAATTGCTGAAAAATGTATTTACCTAAATTAGATTGCAAGTGTGAAGAGTTTTCCATTCCATTTCCATTTCCATGTTTCAAAACAGAACGTTGGATTAAAACGGAAGTTCTCCTTAGTAAGTGATGGTACAAAGTAATAAATATTAGGAACTGTCTTAAGGAATAAAAATGTGCACGTGTGAAGTATGAAGGATAATCGTTCACAAAAATGTTGCGTTGAACATCTACAAACATTTGGAAGCAATATATATCAAACATCGGCATTTTTAAGCATTGTTAGACTGTAGACAAAAAGACAGTCAGGTTTATTTTATTATGCAATCGAAATATATGTATTATACGTGACATTTCAAAAGGCAACAAAGTATTATATTTCATAATACATTTAAACCATCTACAGAAATTGCAGTTAGGTACTGATTTGATTTGAGAATATTATTTTTTCTTAATTTAACAAGGGCCTCGCGCGAGCCCTTCTAAGCCCCTTCCAGCCCACCCCTGTGTCTCTACACTGCTGGGTGCAGTCATTTACCGTAGATCGCCAATTCTCTGAGCCTTCAGTCCTTCAGCCCATCTGTTGTCCGCTACCCTTCTGATGTCGCCGCTCCATCTTGCTCGAGAGCAACAAAGGGGTACAATAATGGATAGTCAGGTATACATATGATATAAATAAATGAATCAATCAACAATTTCATTCTGAGCTGTGACGTTGGTTTGTAAAATAAACAGATGATGAACATCAAATAAGTATAAACCATAATTAAAATTAAATCATCAAGTAAAAGGTAAATTAAAAAATAACTACGCTCCATAGAAATTAGCATTCAACAATTATGTATGAGTGTACCGTACATATAATATAGTACATGGTCATTGTATTTGAAACTTAACACTCACATAATAAAAAACTTTAAAAACTCATCTTCTTTCGGAGTAAATTCATCCCTATTAAAAAATTCCTCTAGAGAAAATTATGAAATTGCTGTTAAAAATCAATGGAACAAATAATTTATTTTTAAAATTGATATCCAGATACCTAATATTTTTTTAAAGTGTATTATGTAATGGACCGTGTCCACGAACGCGATTTCTCTCGAAGACTTGACTCAAATACGCATAAAGGATAGTACAGAATTCATCGCGAAACGATTGATGAATCATCACCCCATATGTTTTATGAGCGGATTAGAATGACGCATTTAGTACACACATACTTTTAGCGACTCTCAGAGATTAAAATCTTATTGAGATATTATCGCGGACACGGGTCGAGATTATTATTTTTATTTCTGTGATATTTTAAATTCATCTTTAGAAGAGGATAGATGCATTTTCTGTATAATAATTACTAACGATTTTAGTGGAAAAATAAAGACATTAAAATACATTAATTTATACGTCTCTTATAATATTACATTATTTATAATCTACAGTAAGGCTGCACCGATATGTTTGTCTTTGGTGTGTAATCCGCTTAATATCAATTCAGTAGTTCAAATATTTTATATTTATATAATATAATAGATACAATCAGTGGTGAAGTGGAGCTAGGGTGGGCTAGGGCGCCACCTTGGTACTTCTTTTGAAATGGAACTTAATTTTCAAGTACATTTAAAAATATTTTAATTCAAAATATTTCATATAGAATTTTGTTCATCAAATATCGTGCAGCGGGCGGATATTACGAGAATGTGAAAAAATATATAGGATTGGAGCATTTCACAAAATGTGAAAGTCATTACGAGAAAAATTTATGTTTTTTTTTTTTGTTAAAAATTGGATCAACTGGGCGCGTAGCGGTATCCCATTCTTTCAACCATTGACCACATGTACACGGAGAGAGATGAAACATGTGAACTCAACATAAAGTTCGATAGTTTATTTTTGATATTTATTTTACACGGGTTTAAGTGATTTCTTAATAACGATAAAGGGGTGGAGGAAGTTAAAATCTAATACCGCTTTGGTATTTTTTTTATTTAGTACTACACCACTGGATATAATAAGTATTAGAATGAACGGATGGTCGACTGGTTTAACTCGTGAGTTTTTCATTGTCCTTTCAAAACGTACAATCATTGAAATTGTTTTTATTTTAATACATCTGCTTAATCAGGGAAACTTATTGAACGAAATGAAAAAATGTCGGTACGTATTCACACGAACCTACCATAAATATCGAACCGAGGATGATAATGGTATCTGACTCGTCTAATTTTTTCTAGCAATTATATAAATGGTACTCTCAAAACTCCCCATAACCGTAGGTACTCGTTTCAGTGCTGTAATTGGCGGTCGGTAACAATGATTCATTAGCTTTGCCGTTAGTGGTAATTTACAATGAAGATTTTGCTAGTGATGAGCGTTTCGAAGCTAATAATGAGACGTGATGAGGTGGCGAAAGTGGCATCACGTGATAGGAGATTGAGTGTCATTACGAGTAAAGTCTTTTTTGCTGAAGTATATCCATCACTGGTACAGCGCAGAATCTCTTGTTATCCGGCCAGTGAACCCGTCCGGAGTGATGCGATCCGCGGCCATACATATTTGTAAAATGAAATTGGCGATTATCAATTAGTCAAATCTGAAAATAAATACAATAAATCATTCTTGTGTTCATTTTGTTTGACCATCTTGTCAATAATAGTGAATAAAATCGGAGAAAACTTAAAAATATTAAATTCTAAATAAGATTGTCATCATTGTGGTATCTTCTTCCCTTGAGGTTCTATCCTCTCTTTGTACTCTCGAGTTGCTTTGGAGTGAAACTCAGTAGATTCGTGTAACAATATAAATTTATTACAACAGCGTATTTACAGTAATGAACAATTATATAATTCAGATATAGACTAATAACTAGTGCGAAATGGCGATGGAAAAGAGACCCGTTCCCCCAGTGATGGCCTCTTATAACCACTGTCCCCCACCACTCATCTAACATACACACACACATGTCCTAAGTGACAGTTCTCACAATCATGATACTAGGATTAAAACCTTTCTCGCTTGTTTTTGGAGGAGACCATTAAGACTCGTATTTTTGCCTTGGACCCTTAAGCGAAACAGTGATTTATTATATTATATTTACGATAATTGGGGCTTAACAATATATTTTAAAACAATTTTTATAAGTGGGTATTCTTTGTAGATGATTAAAAAGTAGAGAAGTGTTATTTATGCTTTGTTAAAATATCTCAGGAATGATAATAAATATCTACATGTAACGTAATTTTAACGAAGCCGTTTCATATTTTAAATTCAAATTATTAACATGTTATGCAGTGCTTGTGTTTAAAAAATTAATTGATTTAACTTTTTTTTCTCATATCCATATTTACATAAACTTACTGAGTTACAAAATATATTTTTTTAAAAGTAAAATATGCCGATTTAATCCCGATTATATTGATTTTACTGATGATAAATGAACATCTACACTTTTTCAATATTAGCAAAATTAATTAATAATTAGACAAAATACTCTGTTTAAACCACTATTTATTGTGTCGATATAAATATGATAATTCGATATAATATGATAAATATGATATTATAAATAATATTTTTTTCATACTAGTTCTTACTTATTAACTACTTTATAGTTTTGTTTTTATCTATGCAACGTTTCCTGTGTTTTTAGCTCCGAAACAGTACAACACACTTAACACTAACTAGAGATCGTTCACTTACAAAAAAATTACGCAAATATGGACTCAATACATGATTCAATTGGGTGAGATCAGTCAAAAACATCTCTGTTCAACATTCTATCTTAATCACAATACAAATACATTGATGATTCATTTTAAATTTACAACATATTCACTATATTTTTATTTATATATTTCTGTTGAATCCTACTTTTTAATTTTAATTTTAAATAACACCGCAACAAAACGGCAAAAAACTGTCTACTATAACTCGGACGGTAGTCTAGCAAAGTAGCCAGGACAATGCTTTATATATTAGAGGTGGATACCACATCCCGCAAAGTAAATTAATAAGTGCATTATATAATATTATTGTTTGTTCACATCTGATGTATGAAAAAAATATGTCAAACAAATCTCAAATAAATAAATGTCGTTGAAAAAGTTATCAATCGGTTCGCTAAAATGATTTTGGCAACCTCACCCCGCAGATACTAAATTAATTTTTAGTTATCATTCTCGATCGTGTTAATAATATCATTTATCCTGATTTGAGTGCCCAGTTATATTTTTTTCAGATTCGATTAGGTCTCATGATTTTATAAACATTTTTTTTATAGTGGTGGCGAACGTAAACAGACCCTCTAAATCTAGGAATCTGAATGTTTGATTTTATCACAGATATTCAGCAGCAAACGGTCGGGCGAGAAGTTTTCCATTTTAACAATCGGTTCACGTGAACCGATGCGAACACATCACTGATCAATTTTTATTTGCTAAGTAAATGAAATAATCACATATGTGAAAATAAAACACTTGTTTTTTTATTCTACTCGTTTAATTTACATGAGACGCGTTTCGCCATCCAAGGGCGTTGTCAATCTAACAATTTAACTCAACAATTTATATTTATAACTATAATGGGGGACAGCTATACAATGTTATTTACATGAGATGAAAAGAGACATTATTCATTGGAATTATAAAGATTTCCATACATTTTGAATGCTTCTAATTATTATTCAGTTTCAACGCTAATGATATTTTAATGTCATGGGTATATTGTAGAAAAGTACAGCTATATAATTTTACAATCTAAGAAGACAATACGGACAGAAAGCCGAGTAAACGAGTAGAATCAAAAAATAAGTATTTTATTTTCGCATATGTGATTATGGAGTTCTACAAACTTACCTCGGAAGCAGTAAAAAAAAAAACTTTTTTCAAATACATATTTTAACGTCGACATTTTAAATGAGATATACTATAATGGACTCTCAAAATAGATAAATAAACCGCTGATTTTTCTATCCTGGCTTTGGCTTTGGAAAAAATTGAAACATACGTGCAGTAGTGGGAGGACTATTTATGAGTGCGCTCGAACTTTGAACCAACTTATTTTGAATAAATATATTATTTTTATATTCATTGTGGTCATAAAATGCGGAAAATTTTACATAAAAATCAAGCACTATTGGTCGTCCTGGTCGGTCTTGAATCTAATGACTGTGGTGCTCGCGTGTAATAAATAAAAATTAAGAACACAGAACAGAACCCGAGAACAGGAAGCTCAGCTTAACGATCCGGAAAAGTCGGCTTAGTTATCGAGGAGTTTGTCTGCGATGCTAAAATAACTGTGAATCTATTGTAGGTTTGAAATAAAAAAATACAAACAAATTCACATCTGTATATAATAATTTCCTGTCCCAATACAGGTTACTCTTACAGGACAGGCAAAGGATGTAAAATATAAATTGTATTTGATAATTATATAGGTATCAAATAAAATAATATTTTCCAAGCTATTTTCTCTTCTCATAAAATTCCTAAAAAGTTGATGGATTTATCACAGGCAAATAAATGTTCAGTCTGTCCTTAATGTACAGTTCCCACAGAATGAAAACATTAATTTAGGAGAACACATTCTTATTGTGAAGTTGTAATTATTCAGAACATAGGTCTGTGATATTTAATTCATATTGAAAACAGTCGCGCCTCTCGCCGTCTAAATAATAAAAAATATTTTTTTAATTGATGAATGAATGATAAATCTTAATTTTCTATTCTGTGTTCTAATTTATTTCTTAATACATACTAATACTTCCTAATTATTTCTAAATTCTGCATTCCGAGGATGTCTAGCAGGGACGAATCGGATTGGCGGGGCACCGAATAAAAGCCCGGAAGGATGGTGTGTTGCAGTTTACATAATGTACAGTATATAACGGCTATTACAATGATGCTAGATGTTTTCAAACACATAAATTATTTTTATTATTGAGTAAATAAAAAAATATATTAGCTGACAATGTGTCAAATATAATATTTAAGGTACTTAGATTTCTACAGCCCGAACTCTTTGTATATTCAGTATCAACATTTCTTCATTCCAGGTAAATCTAGAAATGTGTACGTGTTTATATATAATTTCTCTATATTTGTCCGTGTAGTAAAGTAACATAAAACAGCATTGAGTCACTAAGCAACACAAAACAAAGAATTGCATCGCAATATAAAACAAATAAGATCTGCTATCAATTCAATAACGTGAAAGTTTGCGGTTATTGCGTCAAACAAAGTAAATTATTTTGCTTAATTTTCAAATATATTTAGATTATATAAAATATTAATTTACCATTATTAAAGAGTTATTTTTAGAAATAAAAAATTTCCATACCATAATAGTTATCTAACGGGTAGTAAATCAATAAATGTACACGTGGAAAATATTTTCTTTCTGCGAGTATAAAAACTACTAATAATTATTTAAATATAAATTATTAAGGAGAACACATTCTTATTGTAAAGTTATTAAATGTATTAATTAGTATTTAAATAAATATAAATTAATATTAATCTAAAAAGCTTTTCTCGGGACGGTCTCAATTCACCAATCCGCCTCTGGTGTGATGGCGACACCACCGGATGACGATATCGCAGTATCCCACCATCTAGCCTTGCCGATAACACAGAATTATTTCCACGCATGACATCATCTCGATTACGATTGATTTACATCTATTGTGACAATAAGATAAATAAATTGATCGGTATCTTAAATGCCGGATCAAAAAATAGTGAGAATCGTTTGTCAAAAACATATCGGAGGCATGATCTGATGATTCACCTGACCTCAGGCATCCCAGATCCCAGGGTACGCCTAATTTCCCTGACACGTGAACACACCAACCTGATCGATGAAGTATGATAACGATCCCGGAAAAAATCTAATTGGAATCATTAAAGAGCGCTCTCGCGTTAGACACGGATTTATCTCAGGGCATGACCGATGGTACAGGGTGTTCGGTCCCTAACGGAAGAGTCATATACTTACTGGAATTTATGGGAACACCGTCGGGCGTGGTAGAAAACATCAAAAAATGTTCAATGAAATAAGTGGGCGTATCTGACGGCGGACTCACAGACCTCGTTAGTTAGTTCCACTGTACGTAATTGGACACTTACATACATCTCTTCACGCGGGAAATGTATCGAACGTCGAAATCACGCCGTTAATGGCATCTTAATTTCATTTTTAATCGGAGAAACTTTCAGTGCTGCATTCATATTGTATGTATGTAAAATATACTCAGAATTATTATTAGAGATTATTGGAGAGAAAGTGATCTGACCTATTACACCACGTCAACGATATATTTTTGATTGCACTATCAAATTGATACATCTGTTATTCCATCATTGGAAAGCAATCTACTTTATATTTACGAAAAACTTCAAACACTCAAACTGCAACTTCACAATAATAATGTTTTAGATTATTTTTAAATTTGATGCACCCATAAATATGATATGCATTATAAACACCTATTATTAAAAAACTTAAATTAATTAAATAATTTTAATTATAGCTTGACGTTCCACTTTAAATGATGACACTTTCAAAAAGCTAGAGGTACAATTTTCACACAGCAAAATCAATTTACGATCTCTAAAACTTACAGAATAGGAAATATTATATTACAAGTCAATACCATTGTCGTTCAAAAAATTTGCTATTATATAGATTAAACGTGGCGAGTTAAGGGAAAGAAGATGACACAAGTTAACCGGGAGTTGAAAATTACCATTGACGAGAATACTGTAAAAAAAACCTGTGATCCCCAATGGACAGGCAAAAAATACATGGTCAAGGGTTTCCTCCTCGGCACCACACTCGCGCATTGGAGAATCTATTAAGTTCAATCTGAATAAATGTGAGGCTACCTGGTCTTTACTGTAAAAAAAAAAAGAAAACATTATTTCTTTAAAGAGCTTTAAAAATATGATCAATATCTCCACTATTAATTGATTTAATTAATGTTAGAATAATGTGGAAGCTGAGATAAATATGGGGTTATAAATCTAAGTCGTTTCTGTTAGTTTGCGGGTAGACAGATCTCGGATACCCATTTACATTAGTTACCTACATACATAATATACCGTGGTAGAGCGCGTCTGTCTCGTGAGACTCAATTCGTTCCAGTGCTCGCAACTATCTCAGTGGATTTCGTGTCGGGCACTAAAACAATTTATTATCGAAAACAAAATATGTAAAGTATTATTTAAATTTACATACAGATACTAGGTGTTCATTAGGTAAAGCTTACAATATGTGATTAAGTCGTGGATTGAATGGAGTGGATAATGCACGAAGGTAGTCTAGAGTGATCTCAAAATAATGCAAAATGTTTCATTTGACTTTTCTTAACCTGTCGCGCAAAAAAATATACACTTTTCTACGCAAATAGGAATGTACTCTGCGAATATACGTTTTTTGTCTATTCTTATATATCGCGTAGAAAAAATAGAATTTTATAAACGTAGATGGACATTCACATAGAATATAATGTAATGAATCAACTGTAAAAAATATATATTCTGTCTTGAAGTGTATAATAAAACAATATTTTCTTAATTCTGATAGTACTTGCCTTATATGAGTCGCTGACTTTCAATACCCACTTTCATAATTGCATTATTATTTCTTTAGGAAATTTATTAACTTATTTTATCTAAAATTAAAATATTATATATTTACGTTAATTATTGTATTAATTTGAACCCAAATGTGTATTTAATTATGATTAAAAAAAACATGGCAGGTTTTGAAAGTCACATTAATTACAAAGTTACATTGTACTTAATATTGTCAGCTAATAAAGTGTATTTTGAAAATTAAACATACATTTTTAAATAAAATAATTAATTCTGAATCTAATATATCTTATATCACACAAATTTGTTAAAAAAAGTGTGTAGCGGATTTTGAAATTCAGTGACACATATTGGCTTTTTAAGGCATCTACCAATATATTCTTATTGTTATGGTTGTCGAGATAATCGTTCAGATGAGAATTTTTTTTATTTTTCACTAGAAAATTACTAATTTTCTTCATATTTCTCACTTGAGTATTCCGGGGTGAAATACTGAATCGGTGCCAAACCGCATGACGTAATATATAAAAATATAATTGCACTGTACTTACTTGAAAATAGACATTGCATCTGCTCTACCGCAAAATAAGATTGCAATGATTATGTTTGATGGTAAAAATCAGCTTCATTTGACATTAGCCAATTTCAATGCAGCAAGCTATCGGCTATCACTAATTGCTGTTGCTTGGCCTTGCGGGCGCCGCGCGGTCATATGGTGGTCGCTACCCGGCCACAACTATTATCTGTAGAGTTGATAAAACATTAGATAATTAGACACGATAATATTCACAACTCAGTGTCACTAGGCTACGCCTGTGTTAGGGTAAATATTCAACACATTATGAGTATAGACGCTACATTGGCAATGGTAAATATATTTAAAAAAAATACAATTTATTGACAACACAATAGGTGAACTATAATGAAAATAATATGTTCAAATAATATATCGAAGAGAAATAAATTGTCATTTTAGACTTTTTATTTACTTTTTTTTATATGAGATGCACTGGCTATCACCTCTGACCGCCTATGATTCAGCCGTGTCCTGGCTACTTTGCTGGACTTTCATGTGTTAAAGTAGCCAATTCTATTCGCGCTGCTAAGAGGATGTAATTTTTTTTAAACAAATGATAAAAAATAAATAATAAAATATGTAATAAATGTGTGCAATTCTCTAAAAATGAATTATTTAGGTTTTTAAGTGGTAGTGTTGGATTTAACTTAATATATTAGACAACGTTACTTCTGACTAATCTCTACCCATTTAAATCATATATTGGGTTCATATTAGAAATATATATAATATATACGGAAAAAAATCGGGAAAAAAATAAGGTTATAGATAAAGTGAATTTGATTAAAATAAAAATTATTGAATATTAATTACACTAATTAAAAGTATTCAGTAATTATTTTGAAGACTACAGATTTTTCTGTAAAAATTCTTTAAAATCTTACAGAGGATGAGTGCGTTATCGGTTTTACAGACATACAAGCGAACGTTTAAATTATAAGTACAATAACAGATGTTTGACACATTCTCTACGACTTTGAGGGTAGTTATTAAAAAAAAAAAAAATTATTACATCCTAAATATTTCTTCCTGTTGATGATAAAATGAGTATAAAATATTATTCTCTCTTTCATATATAAAACTATCCCAAAAAATCGCGGACAAGGTAGTATTATGTATGACGATTTTAAACAATTCAAGTTGTGCGATTGAAAAACATATGGCACGATCTGTCATCGGCTGGCTTAAGTGATCACTTTACACAATGTAACGTTCACCTATTTACCCATGCAACCACATCTATTAAATTTTTGGAAGTTGTATATATGTTATCATGTTGTAACATATCAATTATTTATTACTAACTATGCTGTGGCCATCTATGGATTTTTTTGAAAATTTGATATTCATTCTCATGTAACAGTATAGCTGTCGCTCTTTTGTCTGAAGTATGGGGTTATATCCTTTATGTGTATATATGAAATTCATTCGAATTATTAACATATATACTAGAATTATATTTTTATAAACATATATATTAGAATTGTATTTTTCAATTTTTAAACTATTTATATTTCACAATATTTTTGAGTATGTCCAAATGTTTGTAGGAACCAATTACTGGGATTTATTCCCTGATGGATTGACATCAAGATATTGATGTCTCACAGAGACGAAGCTATTATTTTCACATGGGAAGTATGGAAGTCATTACAGGAATTCCATACTTCCCAGGGGATAAATCCCAGTAATCGGTCCCTATTATGATTTGGACATACTCAAAAATACAGTTAGTAATGATTAAAACGAAAAAAGAATATAGAAATGAAAGATGATAGGTACCATAAAATACTTTAAACAAATAAGTATTAATAATTATATATGATTAAAAATATAATATATCTCGTAGCATTATTCTTCTTAATGGACAATTTTCAATAACCGCTTGGGCTTTCTGCAAATATCTGAAGGGCTATTCGCGATACAAAGTACCGCACGCATACAGGAATCATGAATAGGCACTTGGATTTAACGATAATAATGAAGATTCTGGAAGATTTGCTGGAGCCATGGACCATTAAGTCTCCATAATATGGTAAGCAAAGAATCAGATTAGCGTTGGTTCTTATGTGGAAATTTAGAAATATCAGGAGAACATAACGCAGTAAAAGTACATAGGGTACCTATTAAATTATTTATAAAACTTTTTAACTAAAATTTTCTGTTTTTTATTTAAAAGCGAAATTGTAAGGTACGTGGTGAATAATGCGAACGCCAAGTCCTGTCGCATGTCACGTGTTTCGATATCGTTGACCTTGGAGATCATTTTATAAGTTCATAATTTGTCGAAAATGTATTCGATTCCCCTTCCCCTTACAGGAAGACGTCCAGGCTCGAGTCCCTGTATCAACTACATATTTTATGCTGAAAGATCTGAATATAATGACCTTTAAGTAGAAAATATATTTCAACGTAATGGTATTTATTTATAAAATCTTCATTAAGAAAATATCGGCAGAATTTATACGAAAAATTGATGCAAATTAACATGAGCATGAACATCATACAAGATGAAAAGATAGACTGAGATTGCCATTCAGGAAGAAGGCTAAATCTCAGAAATCGATGATGTAAATGCCAGAAAACATAAGAAAGGAAGAGAAACTACATAGTTTTAAAATGAAATGGAGCAAAGATGCGAAAGGTAAGTTGTACTAAAAAAGGAAAGATTTTGATCTTGTTTATATTAAAGCATATATAAATACACGTGTGTATGCACTATATTAAGAATAAATAAATAAATATTTTAAATGCATAGTTCAATCATAAAGCTCATGACCTCCAAGGTTAACGATATCGAAACACGCGACAGTGCTTTCGCAATATTCACCATGTACAATACAATTTCGCTTTTAAATTGAAAACTGAAAATTTTATTAGAAAATTATATAAATAATTTAATAGGTTTAATTTGTTTTGCTACCAGAATTCAAACCCAGCATATTTTGTGATAGATAGATACATTTTTTCTAGTTCATTTATTGAATGTTTATTAAAATACCACAGAACTGTGTTCTGATAATGCAACTTCACAACAAAAATCTGTTCTTAAAATATGTTGTTCATTATCTCCAATTGTCAATTAAAACATTTAATTTTATTAATTATTGTTTTAATATGTATCTGTTCTTATAACCACAAAGAAGTGTAATCTGTAACATGTAATTGTCTTAACTGTTTTTAATTTTTTTAACGCATAAAATGTTGGTTGTAACATTTCTTTCTTTTCCATGTATTTTAATATGTCTTCGTTGAATTAAATATCTAGGATCATTTACAACCTGTTGATAGATTCTCTAGTTAAAATAAAATAGCAGGTAGTAATTACGCGCTCTTGCCGAAAATCATAATATTTTTCACGTTCCAATAAAATATTTGAAAATGGACAGAATGCACATTGAAACAATTTTTATAACCTTGATATTAAAAAAATTGATAATCGTATATATTTTATTTATTATAAACCTATTTGATCAAATTCCTTTAAAATGTATGAAAATATTATTAATTATCCATTCATAATATGAAATAATCTTTTTAATGTTGGATATACTATGTTAGCATGTTATATTCCGACTACTTACTTGATACTGGGCTTATCAAATTAGATACATTTAATTTTATATTCGTTTGTTTTTAGAGTAACATGTCAGGTCAACAAACGCGTTGTTTACACTTAGTCCCTCTTGAGATCCTAGATCCCATCATAGAAGGGTTGATGTTTATATTGACCAGCCAATTCAATGAACTCATAAAAACTGTTTAGACTAGCCGAAATATCTTCCCTTAAAAACGAAGAGTGTTTATATTAACCGAGACAAGGTTAGATGATCACTGTATTTTGGGTATCGGTTCTGCTCAAATAAATTCATTTCTAAAAAAACAAATATCAGGTATCTTACAGGGCTTACGACCTTTCTTCGGCTGGCTTAAGTGATCACTTTATATATATATATATAACGTTCACCAATTCTCACCCCTCAATCTCCACATTTATCAAATTTTGTTAGTATGTGGACTCGCTTCGAGTACCACTACACCATCGCCATCTATGGACCAAATTTGATAATTCTTTTTTTCCTTTTTTAAACAGCATACATGAGAATCATTTTTAAATTTTTCATATTTCAAAGCAATATTCTTTATCTGTAAAATGTTTTTTTAATATATTATACTAGAATACGCCGTCAGTCCTGTAATTACCCCATACTTCCATATATTTTCCATTAAATATAAAAAAATAACTTTTTCTCTATGTGGACATATTCAAATTAATTTCTCTTACAAAGTGTTTAAGTATTTTAAATTCGACACTTTTTTTTTATAGATTGTCAATAATAATAAGAAACACCGCTGTGTGGTAATATGATTGAAGAAATCAATAGAACATGTAAGGTTTATCCATTACAACATAAGACATTAATACATGTAGCGATGAAGTGCACGCAGGGTTGTTGAGCTCCTCACAAGTTCACCAGCAAAATGCCCGCCAGAACGAGTTGAGTGTCAGCGATAAACGCAAGTATTTAAGTCTAATCTAAAATCTCTGAATAATGGTTCGTATTACTAATTGTCATAATATCTAAGCATTCTCGGATATATATCTCTTCGTTTTAACTTCATGTCAGGAATGTTTGCTGCTAATACCAGACGGCGATGACTCTGAACAATCTTACGCCTGTACTGCCGAAGTACTCGAAATCCTATATTAACTCGAAATGAAAAACATTATTTATGAAAATTAAAATTTTTGCAATATTTTCCATATCATATTTTATATTTTTGTGTGAAATTATTGAAAGCTGCTGTATGGCTCCAGTGCTTTGAAAGTTATTACGTACAACGCTTAATCGAACGATTATCGGCTTATCATTCGTGTTCGAATGTCAAATTTACTAAAATAGGTTTACAATCATTAATCACTGCGAGTAATGTGTGGTGCTACGCTAACACAGAGGTCGGAGTGAAACATTGTTGTTCGGCTCAGAAACGGCTGAAGAGTAGCGGTTTGGTGTAGCGTTCGGACGGTCCGCTGGTGGCGCCAGCTACATTGCACCGAACGAAAAAAAAATGCGGAGATTTTCTATTGGCACTTATTGATGAGAGGATTTGAATTTTCGAAAATTGCTTAATTATTTATTGATTTTTAGTCGTTCGCTGATTTTTTTCCATTACCTCACCTCAGTTCACCTCACCTTTCTATAAAATTAAATACTACTCCATAAAAAAAAATAACATAGTTAAATAAAATAATATATATATCTATCATATACTGTTTTCAATAGGTTTAGGCTATGTTGAAATCAGAATTGGTTTTCCTAGATAAAATGAGAATATTGGTATATAATTTATAGATACTAAAAAGTTGATGATGTATTCTCGAAATTTTAAAATAGATGGTAAAAAAGTTGTCTATTGAGCATGATTGATATGAAGATCACATAAGGCGAGGTCGGCTGCTGCCCCCAGACCCTCGCGGCAGCGGAACAATGATGGGTGCATCAGTGTTTGCCTTGATGATGCAGTCGAGAATAATCATTCCACGAATCAGGAGTCACGAGGTATATGCTGCCACCGGATTGTGTAAGCGACAAGTCAATGTCATGTAGGTCACATACCGCGTGTAGCATGTATTCACACGACAGGTACTCCCAACACAACATTTGGTTCACATTTTTTTGCAGGTGCTAGAAAAATTTGGGTCTTACTGTCAGACAGAAACTTCACACTTTTATTTTACTATTAATTATGTATTTTTCTCTTTCACTTATCACCGTAATGGATTTGTAAATTGTGAAAATTAAAATGTTGAGATAATTTTGATCTGGAGATTTAGAGATCAGTTTGAGATTGGTAGAAAGAGACAAAAAGTATCAATACGACGTGTGCATAAACGTCATCTAGAACTATAGATACCTAAAACTATTAATTTTGAAAAGTTAGACAAACGGAAGGAATTCAATTACAAATATTTAATATCATTAATTGACATGACGGTCACTAAAACTTAAACTTCTCCACTCGGTACCTTATAAAGAATTCATAACGAATAATCTAAAAACTGTTGAAATATAAAACAATTTAAATCTATAGAAAACTCTATTTAACTACATAACATTTCACCTTTACTGTCCATATTCCCGTTAACGACCGAAACTTCCCCCTTCTTCCTAAGCCTCGCCCCATTATTCGAATAGACTACAATACTGTATTTAGTTTAGTTATCAATTGATGAGAGGGGCTGCACCTCTCGAAACTATAGTATATGTAGAACTGAATTTAGTAGTGAAAATTAAAATAAAAATATTTATATCCATTTGAAGTGCTGCTGGAGATTCAAGTTCACCCAACTGACGAACGGAATAGGCTAACATTTGAAGTTTAAGAATAAGTGAGGCGCCTAACAGCGAATCTCTGAGACTTGTTCTGTACACGGTGAACTACGAAAGCTAAGAATTTCATTGGATTTCTCCAATCGCTGTCAGTTAGTGTAGATTTTCTCTGTTATGATAGAGATAGATCATATTTTCATATAACATAATTTCTCCTGTAACGAATAATCTGGTACCTATATAAATAATTGACGATAAAATAGTTTAAGAAAGGCGAAAGAAAGAATAGTTAAGAAAGGGTGGAGAAATCTGATGAAAACATAATATTAATTCTCAAATAATCTAGGTGATACAATGTCCTGCCTTACATTTTTACATTTTTTTGGAGCATTTCTAAAATGAGGCAACTTTTACTTCGAGCCTTTGACGCCAAGATGTTAACGCGATTTGCAATGATCGTTTCTTGTTTGACATAAAATGCGAGATTAATGCACCGGTTTGATTCTTCACTAGACATATTTATTCGCTAAGCAATCCACTTCACGCCATTGTGTCAAGGTCTGGCGGTTTGGGTTAAGTCCTCACGATCGTAAAACCATCACACTGCCTGATGTGTTATCGGTTTCGCTAATTATTCATTTTCCATTATTTAATGTGTAAAATGGTCTCCCGTTGCACACGAATTCGATTAGTCGTCTAATTCTGCTCATTGAAAGTCGGTCAATACCATGCAACATACAACAATCGTGTCGAGTGGTTTCAGGTTAATTTTCCTTTTCGTGATAATCTATTCAGAAAGTGTGACAATCATTGTACAAATGTGGTATTGTCAAGAATATACGAAACTCGAAACACCTTACGTCATGTCATGAGTCTGGCAGGTGCTGTTCGATGCAGGGGTATCAATTTTGAAAATATAAAAAAAAAATGAATATATATTTTTTCATCTTCTCGTGCCTTATTCGTTCAATGAACCTTGTTTACTGCGACCTGAAAAAGCTCTACAGTAGACTGACCGCCAAACAATTGCCTAAAGTTCTTCAGCCATGATGGTCTTCTTCTTCTTCTTCTTCTAAGGCCCTGACTTCCGGGAATCTTTTCCTATATCATACTCATACTTCTCTGGATGCCTCATCACATGTCCGAGATGTTGAATTTTTCGGATATCTATTTTTTAAAGGCTTCATTTCCTTTATTCATCCGAATCATAACATTTTCATTCGTAACTTATTTTGAGCATTCTTTTGTAGATCCACATCTCAAATGTCACTTTATCATTTCTTCAATGAGTGTCCGTAGTTCTATTCCATAAAAAATACCGAGAACACACGGCATCTGACCATTCTTATTAATATTATAAAAAAATGATATGTGTATTTAATAAATAATGAACAAACAAGAAACTACCTTAGGAGCTGATTTATTGTTATTTTCGTTTAAAGTTCGAAGCAACAGCAGTGATATCGCGAAGAAAATGTGAATTACTAGTCCTTTTGAATTGTATTGTTGTAATATTGTAATCTACAGTCGTTTCGATCGGGAAAGTTAAAAAAATTCTCTATAATATCTTGAATTCGCTGGAAATTTCAAAAATGTTCGCGCGTAATGTAGGTTTGCTGAAGCTTCACCATTTTGTTAATATTAGGGTGAAAATTATGTTGGTTCACAAATGTATTTCCATTCTTCATGAATGCATCGAGGACCTGGATAATCCAGAATAGTAACAATCGCAAAATATAAATAATAATCAAATAGAAACAAAACAGCCTGATGTAACGTATTGAATAATTACATCAACAAATTCAACCATGGCTTGCTTTATCTGTAGTAAACAAAAGATAGGACGAAGAAAACTTGGAAGAATACCATAAGGAGTCCCCTAACTTAATCTAACCCAACTAAATGTTTATAAACGTAATCTCTAAGATACTTCAGTCAATTGCATATGCCATTCAGCTAATTAGTCTTGCCCTGTGGTAATTCTAAGTCAGCCGTGTGGGGATCCAGGTCCGAGACTTGTGGCGGTACATCGCGAGACATGTCTCATCTGATTGAGGCCACTGTGTGTCAATGCGTGCACAAGGATGAAATCTGCTCTCTTATATCGGAGATTTAGTGGTATAGGTTAGTATGCTCGATATTAGTTAATGTTACTGTATTTTTATTATAAAATAGGCAACGAATGGCATCACGCTTAACGCTCAACGTCTCAACTGTCCTTTACGAGAGTGTCGAGACAAAAGTTTCATCTGTGCTCGAATGAAAACAGAAAAACGAACTAGAACGTTGTTTTACTTTTGTCGTGACCTTGATGTTTTAACACAATGATTTATTTACAGGACTTCAAAATTAGATTCTCCGAGTTTTTGGATAGTGACGTCAGTTCTGGAACGAGCATGATAATTGCTTCATCAGACCGGTTAACATTTGCAGCATTTAAAATAAAGTATTTTTCCTTTAACCGGGCACGTTTAACACAGTGTGTTATTATCTTAAAAACAATCTCAGAGCGGTGTTTAGTATAACGTATTATATTTACGTAAAAGCAGAAGATGCTGTGAATAGACATTAGATCAATTTATTTTTTATTTCCGAACTATAATTATAAGCCATAAATATCGAATCCATTGAGAATATTACCTGTGATATGTTATATTATAAATAATTTTTATGGATATGTAATATTGATTTAATAAATATATAAAAATTGAAATTTTTCAAAAAGTTGTTTACAGAATATTTGAATGTCGAGAAACCTCAATACATAAGCAAAAAATGTCCAAATGATTACTCTTTAGTTACCAGTGTGACATTATAGTTTTGCAGGTACTGTACAGTACATTATCTATGCTTAGGGAAGATTATTAAGCGTAACAAATCCGAAGCATTATTTTCTAATGGTTCCCTGCTCCAAAAAAAGTTAAAAATAAAATAATTATTTTGACATAATATTAATTATTTTAAATACATACCGGTTTCGATACCACTAAACCTTCGTCGGAACAGACTTACCACACGTTTATTCTGACGAAATATAATTATGTCCAACCATAAAGTTAAAGTTTTAAAAATTCAAAATATAAAACGCGTTACGTGTCGTGTACACGTGTACCACCAGTACAAACATACTAAATTCTCGTAACAACGTTCTTATATGTTACAGTGCACTCCTTGCCAATAATGTTCTGAAACCTCCCATAAAAGATTGTGAAATTTTCTAACGCTATTTTTAACATTTTGAGGGAAGTCTCCGATAAAGCGTATTTTATTTTAATGATATCATTATTACAATCTCCGCAGGCGTGATTCTATCGTCTATATTTACATATTTATCTGCATATTACTACAGGAATTCTTTTTAATTTCCGTAATTGGATATACTTTGTTAGTATTCACGCAATATATCGTTTTATAAATGCTTGATTAGTACCGCTAATGGTAAAACCTTACCAGTGCTTATTTATAAGAGTATAATTTCTACAAAGAATGCAAACACACCATCATTAAATTTAACGCAATTGTTAAGAATAATTTTTAAAATAACTAATGTTTGCGGCAACAATAAATTAACGCTTGCAGATGTGTGTTAGAATATAATAAAAATAGCAAGTTCTAAGTGTATATTGTTATGTTTATCTCATAAGGCTCTCCTCAGGCGTATGCGTGTACGACGGCGGTCTACTAACAGCTGGTTAGATAATGAAATGATGCAACTAATGTATACCTGCTAATAGGTCGTTTCATTCATCAAACTGTTGAAGTACTTGTGTTAGAAATCCAGGTAAGGTAAATCAGGTAAATGAGAATATAGAGCAAAGGTATTATAAAAAATACATGACTTATTTCGAAACAATATTCGATTAGTAAACAGATGATTTGTAATTTGTTTCTGAAGATTTCTGACACAAAACGGAGCATTTCTTTTAGAGAATTTCACCCATTTTGTACCATGTAAGAGTGCTTAGAGTTTTATACTAACTTGTTACATAATTTCTCGTAATACTAATATAATATTATTATTAATCGAGAAATGCCTAATCATAAATCGTATCATTTCTTCAATTTTATCAAAATTAGTTTGCGGCTACATATTATAATATATAAATAATAAGATGTAACACTTTGTTTAAACCAAATTCTACACAACCAGCGTTTAAAATAAATAAAAAGGTTAAGGATGATATTTAAAAAAAAATCGGGGGTCTACAAATTAATTTGCAACGATTGCAATCATTTTTATATAGGTAAAATAACAACTTGAGATGCCTAAATAGCAACAAATATTCTGAATTCGCTAATCATATTTTGGAAACAAACCATTCTTTTGACATTAACAAGAGTTTAGAAATTATACATACAAATACTACGGGGTTCACAGTTGGATAAATTTGTAATTTTAGAAATAAAAAAAAGTGTTAATAGCAAGCTAAATATTATAAATAACCAAATCCTTTTTTCAAATAGTCACATTTTAAATTGGTTTTAATAGTTGTTCCAACTTAGTTACCCATCACTTATATTTTTATAGTTTTATTTTTATCTATGCTTGTATTTTTAATTTTAGTATATATTGTTTCTTGATGAAGATGTTGATTTATCAATAAATAGTGGTTTAAAGAAAGTATTTTATCTTTTTATTTACGTAATATTATTATATAAAATTGAACGTAAAGTTGAAGATGAAATTTTATTTTCGAAACTCTATTTAATTTTATTGTCCATCTCGTGTATTCGAGCTAGAGGGAAAAAAGTTCACCTATAATAAGTACATGCACCATTATCTATTATATAAAGCGATAAAATGTGTATATATGTTTGTTAACACTTTAATTATAAGTTCGGTAATATCCACACGCTACGCATCAGCAGTCGTGGCAGAGCGGTTAAGGTGTCTGACTAGACTAATTAATGGGTACTAAAATAAGATAAACACTCGATGTTTTACTATTGATTTGGGCATAGTAATACAATTATATCACATTCATTTTTATATACTTACTTAAATATAAATATCGTATATAAATTGTATTTGTTCTTTTTGACTTTTTTATATACGTTAAATTAATAAGGAAGTGAGCATTTTATTCTTTATTACCGGAAAATAAAAACAAACAAATCAATTTGAAAATTTAACATCGTAATAAGTACACAGTTAATTAATTATGTAAATTAACAATAATATTTCTGATACGAATATCATGTGGGAAGGTATATGAACATTATTAAATTTTAACACATTAACTATTTTTATTGACACTAGCTAACCTACCATCACGCCGTTTCTCCGCGGGGTTGGGCAGAGAGAATAGAGTGCCACACTCTATGTCCTGACACACAATTCTCGCGTCATCCACAATCATACATCTTCTCATACAAGCTCGCCTAAACTTGGTTATTAAAAAGTATTTGTGGTGTTAAATTAATATGGAGGAAGATACAGATCAGAAAAAGGGACATTTAAACGACGATTTAGGACTAGTTTAAATCATTAGTAAAATAACAATATTATTATTTTGAAGGCATATTTTTAAAGAGACTTGATACTGTGTTTCTCTCTTGATTTAAAAAAAATAAATGTTATTTAAAATATTTTTGAAGATATTTGAAAATCCCGCTAAAACAAATATTTATTAAGGATGCATCTCCTCCGTTCGATCCTCGCCGTATTTGCAAGTGATATTTACTTTGTTCGAGCACTCCTGCGCGAGCTGTTTGCCGTCTAAAGTGGTAAAGTGACAAAAGATGTAAGAAGTCGTATTGAATGAATATCTTCTATCCGACACTTATCATTAATATCAAATTAAATAATTACTTACGCTATGTACCATAACACCCACCTGAATCTATTGCTAAACTAATGTGTAAGTATATTTTAATTTATTCATTGTAACGACCCCATTAACACGACACTATGCAACGGAAAATTGTGTTATTGCATATAAATAAAAGCCTAGCTTTGTTTATGTATGAAAATTTGAAAGGAAATTGATACATTAATTACATCGTGGTGAATTGTCAATTTTCTTTAAAATATGAATTAGTTAGACGTGACTTATTTTTCTGTACCTACATTTTTTTAATCGAAAAACAAGCGGTTTCATCTCTTCTGTCAGAAATTTCAAAATTAGAGTTTTTTTTATTATAAGAAGAAAAGTTATACATTTTGATTTGATTCGTCTATTTTCACGAATTTTACTAATAATTTTATATCCAATTTAATGTCCTGGAACTATACAAAACAACATATATCAATATCAATCTATTTTTATTAAGAAGAACACATTTTTATTGTGAAGTTGTAATTATTCAGAAAATAGGTCTGTGATATTTTAAATACTAATTAAATGTATATAATTTGACAATTTGAATCTGTGATATTTTAAATACTAATTAAATGTATTAATTAGAAAGATGTACATAAAAAATCAAATTATATTAATTTAATTAGTATTAAAAATATCACAGACCTATGTTCTGAATAATTACAACTTCACAATATGAATGACTTCTCTTTAATAATATATAAGTTGTATCAATGTGTTTAAAATTTTATAAAAACAAATTGTTAATTCTGGCAACTGCTATCGGTTTACTCAAAGGTACTTGAGATTCCGTAAAAACAAAGTAGATCATATCAAATAATTGAACGATAGATGTATTCATTTGAAAAGTGTAACATATGGGTTCAAAAATTTGTCGACAAAAGTACTGTCACTGTGGATAATGCACCTTCCCCGGTTTGGAAAGAGATCCAGGTTCGAATTCTGGTAGCGCAACAACAATATTTTTTGTTAAAAGTGATTTTATATGTATATCTTTATAATTAAAATATTTAATTAGTATTTAATATATTTTCAAATATTTTATTATTCACAACATTCTAGAACCAAGAACAATATAATATAATTATAAATCAATTAGATACTAAAAAAATATGACACAACGTCTTAAGACAGGCTAATCTCTAGTGATAAAATAATAACGAAATTAAAATATTTAATAGTTCTTTCGGGATATTCAATCTTATGTCTTTAGTAGGTTTAACCAAGATTCATCAATAAATCTTTAGATTTATTAATATATATTTTTCATTAGTAACCAAGATTTGGTTTATTATTTACACACAAAGATTTTATATACACAAGTAAAATTCTGTGCGTATGGGGTTAGCGAATACTTATATATTGTTTCGTTAAAAAACTAGGAACGAGATTCCAGGAATCTCATTTGAAGACTGCAAAAAAAACCTGAAAATCCGCTGCGAACAATGGAACTTAAGACGATCACCATTTTGTTGTTTTGCAATGAGAAGTCGATCATTCTAGACAGAGGTGGGTTAAGGTGGTCATCCTGTCTACTTTTATAAGATAAACGTATTAATTTAATTAAAAAAATTCAGTTAATTTAAAAATATATATTATTTTGAAAATATATAATTTTATTTATTTAATAAATTCCTACAGTACTCTAATATCTGTCCGTCACAAATCAAAATTTAGTGGGATATTAAATAAATGTGTCAATTTTGTTTATACGACTTTTTTGTTCTGAAGTTTTATTACGATCAATTGAAAAATTTGAACAGTAATATTTGCGGTAATATTACGATATTGGTTTTAATATTTTTATTTTTATAGAATTATCCTGTTCATAACGATCGTTTTATAAATTTAAAATGTCAAACCATCTTTCTCAACGTTTTAATATGTTAGCTATCAAAATATGTTTGTGGTGTTTAATTAATATGGAAGAAGATCCAATGCAGGAAAGTCGACATCTGAACGATGTCCCAGGACGGGTTTTAAACACTAGTTTTAAAAGATCCCACTAACTGTAAAATTATTATAGTTACCAGGATGTATAATTTAAATATATACATTTTAATAGCGGTGAGTTTTTGCAATTTGCATTAATTAAAAAGTTATTATAAATCGTTTAAATTTTTACGTAAAATTTCATTTAAATGTGTACGTAAAATTTTTATTTTATTTATATTGAAAATATGTTTTCTTCTTTTTGGGGGCAATGTAATCAGTGTTTTTGGAACAGCTACTCTTATGACCCTTGTTCATGATGATCTCTCAATGACATCTCTGAGAGTCAGTAAAGATACGTATGTATTGGATGCAACATTCTAATCTAGAAGCGAAACACATGCGATGATGATTTATAGAACGCTGTGCGCTTAAATTTTGTATTTTTGAGACGAATCTCTGAGAGAAATCTCATCCGTGGGACACGGATCATTTTTTAGCGTTCTTGCACCATATAAGTTGTTGAATCGCGGAATTTTAAGATTAACTAGAACCATTTGCCGTGAAATATATCGCGAATTGAAAGTAGGTATTTTGTAGGTACACGTCCGTGTAGTAATAGCAGTGGTGTGCAGTAGGTATAGATTTAGGTTATGCTGTTATCAATGATATTATACAATCATGTATAATATATGTACTACAATACATGTTGTACATAGGATTATGAACTTTCGTTTAATCAAGGTCTTTAAACAAAATTAATCTTTCGTTTATACGACCCTACCATGTAATTTTTGAAATTTTAGACTACTTTTAATAGTGTTTTTAAAATTTAAGTTTTAACGTGAAATAATACCTTCTTACCCATATAAAAAATGTATGGACATTTTCAAGAATACTTTTTATGCCCGAACATGATTAATTTATTGTTTGAAAATCCTTTACGTAATGAGTAAAGGAAATAATTATTTTTATTAAAGGTTAACGTAGGATATAGTTCTACCAATTACTTTTTGTTTTTTCTTAATCAAAAACAAATCAATGCACCAAATGCATCAAGCGATCATGAAATCAACACGTTAAAAACAGCAATGTAGTAAAATACGCGAATTAGTAAAAGAGGAAGTAAACACTTCAACGATTTGCACGCAGTTGTAAGCCTTTCAAATGTTATTCTGTTAAAAAACAGCATAAGTAATGACTCCATAGAAAACGGATCAACTGAAAGGAATTTTCAATTCAGTAAATAGCCAATTGCATGACTAGCTTAATAATAGAAGGGAGTAATGTGAATAGCTACAATCGACGCATTGTAGCTACAACGATAACAGCGCTATAGTCACGGCGGTGGGTTAAGTTTCTACTGGTACACAGGTGGCGCTAATTGTAAAAAATCCGTAAATGCATGCGTTCATGCAAATCCACATTATATTTAATTTATGTTTGTCTCCCAGAATTTTTAGCAATGCACGGAATTTTTGCTTGTATGCTCTGCACGCTCCTGAATGATAAATAGATTTCTATAAAAATGAACCTTTGTGAAGCTTCATTACGGAACTTAAAAAACAACATTTCAATGCGCTTTTTTCAATCAATCATAACTTCTAGAAAAACACACATAAAATTCACAACGATTTAATTTTTTAGATTAGACAAGATATACCAATACTGCTGTCTTAATTATGGCAAATAAATACAATCGTAAAAATGTACCTACATATTATATCATATGTCTTCGATTACTTCGATAATTTTTTGTATATAATACATAATATTTTAATGAATTTAAACCGAAAAGATTAATAAAATAAAAATTTATATTCACGTTATTTTTTGTATTTTTACAATGCCCCGCAAGATCCGGCCCAACATTCGTAGGCGCGGAGCTGTCAGGGTTTCTTTTCGATCGTATCTCCCGCAGGTTCGAGTCTCGGCTCTCCGTCAATTACCACTAAAAGTAATGTTTATTTCCACATCTCCGACGCTTCTCGGTTTTCTGCAACATCCTCCGCCGACGCGGGCAGGCAAGCGGCCAGGCGGACTGGTGAGCCAACTCTGCTCGGCGGAGGAAACGCACGGAAGTTGCCACGGCAGATCACACGACCAGATTAAACGGTCGTACACGCTGTTACAGTTTCGTGTTGTCTTGTTTCGCTGTTCGAAATTTCCTGGAGTGTTGTCATTAAATGTTGCGTGATGGAGGCAGACGCCAGGAGGAGCTCTCAGCTCTTCAACTGCGAATTGTCCGTGACTAAGAAACGTAAATTACAATAATTATTAAATATTAGACTTTATTGACATACATGTTTTTGTTGTAACAGAGGTAATTATAATGATAACATGATAAACATAAGATACAATTTTATTGCAATTTAGTACATACTCGTAGTTTATTGTGTGGGATGGAGTAAACTACACCTCTGATATATACAGCATTGTTCTGGCTACTTTGTTAGACTGCCATCTGTGTTAAAGTAGCCAGTTTTTTTCGTGCTATTGTGGTGTTATTTAATTCAAGAAAGATATAGATTCTACATGTAGACACTGTATAATGATTATGTAAGAATATTGGATAGCGATGCTTCTGATTGATCTCTACTCAATTGGATCACATATTGGGTCCATATTTGTGTAATCAAAATGGAAGTGAACACATGTAGAATCTTTGATAAAATGTTGTTGTTGCTCTCGCAACTGGCGTGGAGATGTTTATTGTTTGTCTTGTGTTGTGTCCATGATTTATTGCTTGCGGTGAGTTGTTGTTGGCATGGAAATATTGAACGAGTCTCAATATATAAATTTGTCTTATGTCTAGAGCATTGTACTCTTTAAATATAAGATCTGATGAATATCTAAAGGGACGACCATTTATTACTCTACGAATTGTCTTTTGTGCTCTTTTAGCCTACTCTAATATTATTTTAACTGCTCCTCCCTAAACTAAAATAGCATAATTAATTAAGGAGTAGCAGAGTGCAAAGTACACCGATATTAATGTATGTATATTATTATTTAATAAAAGAAACATCATGTAGCAGTATTTAATTTGACGTACACTATATGTAAATAATATAAAAAAACAAACTGAAAAATTCACCTTTCAAATAAATAAATATCTTATTACAGAAAATTTGCATAAGTCAAGTGTTACGTAACTAGGGAAGTTACTATATATATATATTTTATTGATTTGTAGGAACTTTATTTCATACTTCATATACTACGTCATTTCACCGCATGTATATTATAAAAAGCATATAGTCTTCACGATATCGAGAAAATCACAAGAATAATGAGAAGTAGGGATTCACGGTGAGGTACAGGGTGATAATAACATTGATGACAATTTCTTGTTGGTCTAGAGGTAAGACATTCGCTATTTCAATAATTCCAGTCTATTTTCATAGCACTAGCGCTGAGCTTAGTATTAAAAGATTAATAATATGTGGTATGAATTTCTATTAAAAAATATATACTTATATAAATATTTTTCGTCATTAATTATATATATATAAATACGATATTTTCATTAAATTATGGGGTCTCAGCAACCCCATAATTCGATATTATTTTTTGAACTTTGGCCCTCAGAAGGTTGACGTATTTGATTTATCTATTAAAATGTGTATATCAATAATAGCAAGAAAACGTATGAATTAAATTATTTTTACATTATTAAAAGATGTAATAATAATCTAGGGAATATGGTTATAAAAGGGGATAATATTCGGTTAAAATATTTGCAAGAAAATTAATAAAAATACAATATTTAAATCAAGAATCTTATTGCAGTCAAAGATCAAACTGCACCCTTGTATGCTTTTAACAACAAAGTATCTTATTAATATTTGAATATGTCTCGATTTTGAAAATAGTTAAAATATATGATATGTATTCATGTCGAAGTTTTCATTTACAAGAAATACAAAAATAAAATGTTTGTGAGTATCCTGTAGAGTTACAGGATACAGGATACAGAATAGCTTGTACCTTGTACAGCTTGGTTTGTAATTTTCTAATATGGCATGTCCTTTTTTACTCTAGCTAATCCATTCACGATGAAATATTTAAATTGTAATTTAAATTCCTTACTTTACGTCTACTCGCTTCCATTTGGAATACTGTACAGTCATGGTCAAAGAATATGCAAGAGGTCATTACCGGGGAGCTGTGCGGACGATGTTCCAGGGAACAATGGGTGCAAATGGATGCTACTGACTACTGACTTGTACCTTTATGCTGCTGCTGTCAAAGGCTCATATTATTTGTAAGATTGCTGAATTATACATATCGTGGCCATCGTCAATATTATTAAATGCCCTCGAACTTTCAGATTCAGATAGATTTTATTGACCAAAAAATACATTTATCATTACTAAGCGGTAATAATAAGGAATATTTCATTTCCGTATGTACATAAAACTATTTTTAATAAATGAGGTCATCTGTCAGAACATCACTGAGATAAACGTACCAATTTAATTGACAAGCAATAAATAATTGTTTTAAAAGATATATTTTTTGAAGTGTAGATTTTCACATCCGTCCGATAATAATGTAGTTACTCGTGTATTTCGTAGCAATACGGATGGTTTGAAACGTTGGCTATGACGATAACCGATCCACGGCAAAATAACATACAATATGATATAATGACCTTAACAATAAATATCCATTTATATATATTGTAAGACGCTGAACGTGGTAAATTTTTATAAAATATGATTTGTTCGAACCTTAAATTATTATTTAATTATGTTAAAATAATTTTTTTTCTAATTATATGTGGTTTTGTTGAATTATAGCAAAATCCTTTTTATAAATCACTTAATTTATCTTGTTCTTTGTTTTTCTTAGGAGGATCGGAGTCCCCTCATCTCAATAAGATAACTCCAGGTATGTGTGCATTGCAGATAGTAAATCTCGTAGAAAAACATTTCAATACACAATTCAATGTATCATCGCTTTTTATGTTCGACATACTAAGTAATGAAAAATTATGTCAAGTTCCACGAGGGTAACCGAGATACCCCACGATTTTTTTTACTTTTCATAATTATTTTCCTTGCATCAATAATGCAGAATATTTTGATTGCATTTAAATTATGTCGTGATTGTAATATAATTTTTAAATTAATTCATCAAAGCGTTACATGTATTATTTCAGAATATATGCAGAATAATAAATCTTGGTACAGATAAAAAATCTTATTTTCGCCTCCATTATCAGAAGTTAGTCGGTGCATGATATTGCACTACCTTGCATGATAATTACAAATTTTATATGTCAAAACAAAACACTTCTTTTTTAAATTTTACTAGTTTAATTTACTTGAGACGCGTTTCGCCTTGTGAGGGCATTATCAATCTAACAATTTAACTCAACAACTTGTATTTATATCTATAGTGGGGGACAGCTATATAATTTTATTTCCATGATAGGAAAAGGGTCAACATTATTTATTGGAATTCTGAAAATTTCTATAAATTTTTGAATTATTCAAATTATTCTAAGTAACCATTTGTATGTGTCGTTTTTAATATGAAATAATTTATATATATATTATGTAGGTATACATCGATTAAACCAAATATAGGTTGATGATTAATCTTATCTAATTCACATTGTATTATTATATCATTACTGTATGTTAGTTAATATATTAATTAATAATTTAAGATTGGACTTTGTCACATTATCAACATTGTCATTATACGTACAAATTTAAGGAAATTCAAATAATAGATTTTCATAATTAATCAAAAGTTAGAAATGAAGGCATGCTTCAAAAATGTGAATGATAGTAATCTATTATCTACCTTATTTTTACAGAATCTCAAATACCTTTGAATAATCTGACAGCAGATGCCAGAATTATCAATTCATTTTTATTTAATTTTGGACACATTGATACAACGTTATTATTAGGAGAACACATTCTTATTGTAAAGTTATAATTATTCAGAACGTAAGTGTGATATTTTAAATATGAATTAAATATATTAATTATAAATATATACATATAAAATCAATTTTATTGAAAAATATTGTTATTGCGCCACCGATAAAATAAGGTAGATGGCTCTTTCAAATAATGGAACGATTAAATGTATTAATATCAAAAAAAGGTAACATATAAGTTCGAAAATTTGTCGCTAAAAATATTGTTGCTGTAGCATAGTCGGATAATGCATCTTCCCCGGTTTGGAAAGAGATCCAGGTTTGAATCCCGATGGCGCAACAATAGTTTTCGATATAATTAATGTATTTAATTCATATTTAAAATATGACAGACCGTCTGTTCTGAATAATTACAACTTCACAATAAGAATGTAATAATAAATGATTAAGCAAATTTGATACAAAATTTTACATAGGCTATCATCATTAAGATCTTCACATATTTGGCAGCTAATTTTAATAAAAATCTGCTAAAGCGTCTCTATATCAGCACTTGTGGATCCTTTTCCACATCCAAGAATATCTAACATTCGAAATACCAGCAAGTGGAAATATATTTTTTATTTTTTGACGAATGTATAAGATAGTTGTGTTCACGTTTCGCCTAGAATCAACATATCAAAGTAACCAAAATGATCGACGCTTAAATACTAATAATTATCTGATTTATAACAACATGTTGGGGATTTTTTTTTCATAATGTAAATCACACGCTAAACATAGCTCATGACCGGCAGTGACGTCACTCGTGCTCAGAGAGCAAGATCATTAAATAAGTTTGATCGATTGTGGCACGCTAGAGTTTTACGAAATAGTGGTTTAATCGCCATTTGTATCATAATATAATAAAAGGAACATGACGGTTCTGATGCAAATACTAATAATTATTATTCTACTAGTATGACCATGTAATTGTTAAAGAAAGACAATATTGTTTCGTTTATCAGATAAACACGTCGCAATAGAATAAGTCTTAAATACATTAACTGTTTAAAATAAATTAAATTAATCAATTAGAAAGATGTACAGAAAAAAAAATCTATTGAATTTTTTTTTAATTTAAAAAATAATAATAATAGACATGTGAACACGAAATACGTGTCACATTAATATTCATATTATTTTCAAATTAAGCTTAACGTTTGTGCTATGAGAATAGGACTAACTTGCTGGTCTCCTGGAAGGAGGCGCGAACCCCCGACTATAAGATCACTAGACCATGAAGCTACTCATTGCTACCGGGATGTTCTGAAAATGCAACTTCACAACAAATATGTATTTTCCTTAACATTGAGTATTTTTATTGTGGTTTCTTGAATGCGTGTCTCCGAGTGTAATAGCCACAATTCATCTAAAAATTATGATTGGTTAATTATCGTCGACCTTGAATCCCGCGCGCTTCTGTATTTGTATATTTATGCGATTGTTTTATTCTCATCAAATGTCAATTTTCAACAAAATATTTATTTTTACTTTTTTATGTTTCTAATTTCTTAACATCAAAAAAGTGTATTCTGTAACGTATCATTCTCTCAATTATCTTAAAAAAAATTACATTGTACTTTAATGTCATTCTACGACTATCTTTCTGGATCATTAGTAAATTGTTGATAATCTTAAAATATTTTTACATTGTACTTTAATGTCATTCTACGACTATCTTTTTGGATCATTAGTAAATTGTTGATAATCTTAAATTATTTTTACATTGTACTTTAATGTCATTCTACGACTATCTTTCTGGATCATTAGTAAATTGTTGATAATCTTAAAATATTTTTACATTGTATCTTAATATTGATCATCTTAATTTTTGTTTACAATATACCTTAATGTCATTCTACTTACTTAAATTTTTATTCCTAACTAGTTTCAGAGCGACCGCTCCTTAATCAGGACAGAATAAATAAAGTTACTTATAATGAGAGTACCTATCTAATTCTACTGTAGTTTTGGGCGATATCTCAGTGACCATCGTAGGGCCTCGCCAAAATCGGACTCATGGCAGTATTACCCAGTAGAATATCTGTTATTACCTGAAACCTAATGTTATAATACAGATAATCTTTATTAAATGTCCGAATATTGTTTGAAATAAACGATAATATTGATGTGACGTATTTAAATCTTTACAAAAAAATAAGTATATCTAAATAAATTAAGTATCTTTAAAATATAAGTTATTCTTTTAACAAATTCATCAGAGCGCCATCATGGAGGTGGTAGAAACTGTTCAATTCAAAATTTATTTTATATTGTAGAAAGTGCAAATGTGAATATTAATTATTTATAACTGGACTTAGATATAAATAAATAAATATTTTTAAAATCACTCATCTGGAAACTGTCCCCCATCTCACCACCCGTATTAGTTAATAGTTTAATTTCAAAATGTATTAGCGAGCCTTAAAACAATAACGATGGTGACAACGCGATGAGAAGTCTCCTCTAAATTCTTGATCGAAGACCCGCGGTGATGGTAGAATTAATGTGTATTCAACATTCATGTTTATAACATTCCTTTTATGGTTCTCTTACCTATATCAAAAGCTTATCTTATTGACAAGTTATAACCGAAGCGACTTAATTTAATTATTTGACGTTTGTCCATTTTGCAGATACGCCACACTCCGTTTAAATCATTGATCGTTTTTACGATTTGCAATTTGTATCTATCACGTTAAAAAATAACACGTTTTGTGACTTTTTGTCAGAGCTACAGAATCGGAGTCGTTGATTTTAGGTGGAGCCGGAGTTGGACTGTAAGGTAATTTAGGCAGTTGCTAAATTTTTAAACAATTCCATAGCCCTACGTTTTACTTAGCTAAGTTTGCAGAACTAAAATATTTATCCTAGCGAGAATAAATGCCATATTGCGGTGTTATTTCAAATGTTATTTGAAATCGCAAGAAAGAATATTCGCCAAAATGTTTTATTGCTTCTATGCAAAATACTTTTTTTTTTGCTTACTTTGATTGTGATAATTATCTAAAGACATATTATTTGACCAAAAGAAATTTAACTTTGTACGAGTATCTTGATTTGTTGAAAGAGTATTATACATAATATTGAAAATCATATTATACATACATAATATTGACAATCATATTATACATACATAATATTGAAAAAAAATGGAAAAAGTAACATATACAAACTGAACCTGGTTAATTAAACGCTTAGATGGTATCGGAATAAAGAGAGCTTTCATGAGAATTCATGGACACCGATGATGAAAATGTGACCTTTTCTTACGGACGTTTCAACATTTGAAAGGCGGAAAACGAACAGAACGAAAATTTCAGCTGTCAACGATGTCATTTTTTCATTATTACATTCAACAGGTATCGTTGAAAAATTGATACGAATTTATTTATGCCTAGAAACATGTATTTATATTATTAATTAATATTATATTATTTCTAAGACAATGTTCATATTAGGTGATAAATTATGTACAAATTGTTATCATTTTTATCTAAAATATGATTATTAAAACAGTATTTTAATACGAATTAAATGTATCAATTAGAAAGATATGTCTACAGGAAAATTCATGTTTAATAAAATGTTCGAGTGGTGTAATTGTTTAACGCATTTCCTCTGATAGGAAAGGATCCAGGTTCGGATCCCGGTAGCAGCAAAAATATTTTTTCGATAAATTGATTAATTCTGTATACCACCACAGAACCATGTTCAAACAGCAAATTCATAATAATAATAATGTGTTCTTTTTGATAACAGAATTTTATATAAAAAAAACGAACATAAATAAAATAGGACAAAAAAACACAAATAAGACAAAAAAAAATAACAAAAATATTATTTCTTCAATATTTGCAAAATTTGTGGCAACATATTATATAAATAATAAGAAAAAACACTTTGTTTTATTTAATTTAATTTTGATTCTTAATTTTAGTATACAATTTGTATCCTGACATATGAAGGGACCATTGGAATTGAAACAAAGTTTTTTTTCTTATGTTTATAAAAAATATTATTAATATAAGACATTCAGTTATTAGAGGTCAAGAGAAACCTCAAGATCGTCTTCAAATCAACAAGCATGCCACGACATCGTAAAAAGAAAGAATGCCAGCAATGTGTACGACCTGTCCTGACGTACAGGTGAAACATGAACACTCACGGATGCCTTGACGACGATGCTCAACAAGGTCCAGCCAACAGCTCCGGAGAGATCAACGTTTGTGATTTCAGGGGCAAAGGTGAAGGGAAAAATAACCAACGTGGTCAAACTGACTTGAAGACGTAGGACAGAGGCAGCAAAGCTGAAATGTGGCCAGGCAGTCTGCGAAGACTGAGAATCTGAGGGTGAAATATGGGCGATATAAGTCGAAAGTTCGCAGGGTTGAAAAAATACAGACAGTTGCAGGTAGATAGTGAACCCCGCGATTTCAGCAATAGACGAGCCTGGGAAGAGCTGGTGAAGGTATATGTCTGGTATCGGATGCATAGATTATGAATATGATGATGATGATTACTTTTTCTTTGCAGATCTTGATTTTATCTTGATTTTTTTAATAAAGTGACCCGGAAGAAGGTTCTTTTCGATTCTAATTAAGGTTCCCAACAACACTTTATTTATAATCGCGACAGAAAAAATCTACAAACATAACTATGACGTAATATGTAATTCTAAATTAGACGAGATGAATATCATCACAAAAGGCTGCATTATTTATCTTTCATCTCAAATGAGTGATTATTGGTGGATGAACTCACGTAGGGATTTATAATATACATTAAAGACCCCCCAGGGTAGTTAAGTATTTCGTGGGTACTTGATTGGTGTGATCGTATTAGGATAAATCTTTAATACTTAAAATAAAAATTAGTCGATGTTATGAGTTCGTTAAAATTTAGTCGTAAAACATTAAAGTACCAGAATAATGTCGGCGTTAATGATCAATTAACAAAAGATTTAATGGTTTTCTGAATTGAATACTTAAATACAATTAATTCATTAAATAATTAACTCTGTTTTGTAAATAAGTTTGAATGTATTAGTTGCTTAGTATAGTCTTGTCTTTTTAGTGGATGTCATTAACAGTTAACAGTTGGTTGACCGAAACAGCAAAATATAACGGCACTTAGAAAAAATCTATTTGGAAAAACAAAAGGTGAATGAACACTATGATATTCCATAGCGGACAAAAGGGGACAAAAAAATCACAATTTGCAGATTCTTCGTAGAATGTGTGCAATCCATGACACATTCTTTCTCGAGCTAACGAGCTCCATTTTTACCAAATACTACGCAACCCAGTTTTTGCTAAATACTTGATTCTTACGTGAACACCGATTACGATTAAAATGATACAAATCTAGCAGTGCTGCCCGGAATTTCTTATATCTGCGTTAGATATATACAATTTACATAAGTTGCCTCAATAAAATACAAATTAAACGCACACGGAACCTCTATCCAGGGGCGGGCTGGAGGGGGTTCGGAGAGGCTCGTGCGAGCCCCTCGACTCAGTACTCAGTACCTACAATTTCTGTAGATGATTAAAATGTATTATGTAAAATAAGGCTTTGTTTTCTTTTGAAATTTTTCGTAGAATACATTTATTTCGGATGCACAATAAAAGAGATCTAGCCATTTTTTTTGGCTAAAGTCTAATAATGGTATTAAAAAAAAAATTGACTAAAATAAAATTAAAAATGCAGATGTTTGATATATGTGACGTCTAATTCCAAAACCCCCTAAAACAACTTTATGTGCTTTTGAGTTATGGATGAAAACGTATATTTTGAAAGCAAATGCACAAAATGTTTGTTTTTACATCAATATTTTTTAGAGAGACAATTCTGTAATGTAATTTTTTTTAATGTTCTGGCAGTCATATTGGATTTTAGATTACGTGATACAACAAGCGTTGTGATTGGCTGATTTAATTTTGTGGGGAATACAACTTATACTCTGTCTGCTTTGGGGTATTTTGGAACTATCACTGGAATTAAGTAGTTTTTGCTAGATGTGTTCTGCAATGTAACTGATAAAAAAAATCTACAAAACTGCATATTTTATTAAAATTATCCGAAATTCGATTTAGGGGTTTTTAGAATTAGGCGCTTCATATATCGCTTCCAAATGAACGCGACATTTTTGTGAACTATTATCCTTTATACTCCATACGTACACACACAAGGACAGTTTATAATATTTATTACTTTGTGCCATCATTTACTAAGGAGACTTAGTTTCAATCCAGTGTTCTGTTTTGAAACATGGAATCGGAGCGAAAAGAATAGTGCCTACTTCTGCGTCAATCTTGGAACTCTCCACTCTTGCAATCTAAGATAGGTAAGTATATTTTTCGGTTATTGAAATGAATTATTTTACGGTACATTGCGTATCGTTACATAATGTAAGTAGATATATTAAGTAACATTCGATTGATTTAATAATTATTGCGTATAATTATAAAAAATCCACCTCCCCGGAACACCGCGAATGAGCCCCTTGTTAACGTATTGGCAGCTCACCGCTATTTCTGTCGTCTTGAAGTTTGAAAAATTAGAAAGACTTCGGTGGCCGGGTCACGTGGAGAGGATGACTGAACAGTCCAACAGGAGAAAAAATCTTGGGAAGATTTAAAGTTAAGATGGAGCAACTGGATCCAAAACTACAGAGAAACGACGCAAAATTGAGTTTACTGTAGAAAAATGCTTGAGGTTGTCAAAACACATCAGAGATTTTAGAATCAATAATTATTTGCTATTGGTTTACTCAAAGGTATTTAAGATTCCGTAAAATAAAAGTAGATGGCTTTCAAATAATGGAACGATAGATGTATTGATTTGAAAAAGTGTAACATATGGGTTCAAAAATTTGTCATCAAAAGTACTATCGCTGTAGCATAGTTGGATAATGCACTTTCCCCGATTTGGAAAGAGATCTAGGTTCGAATCCCGGTAGTGCAACAACAATACTTTTCGATGAAATTGATTTTATATGTACATCTTTCTAATTAATACATTTAATTAGATCACAGACCTATGTTCTGAATAATTATAACTTCACAATAAGAGGAGGTTAAAGAACTTGGAACATAGGGAACGGTATAACTCTCCATGTATCCTGAGGATGGTGAAAGCGAAGAGTCTGCAGTGGGTAGGACACGTAATCCCGCAACCCTAAGATCTCTTGTACAAACCGGTAGATCAAGATCGAGATGTAGATGGGTAGTTAATGTTAAGATAGACCTACAAGAGATAAGCGAAAGTCCAGCAGACTAGATCACAATGGTGATGTTAAGGGATGAATGAAGTTCAAGACGATAGGTTGTTTTCAAACGTGCAATTTGCTTTATTTCAGTCATTCTTGCGCTAAAGAGAAATACCAAACTTCACACCCGTATTTGTATTGTATACTTCGGTTGTATTTGTATTGTATACAGTTAAATCTTTAAATTCTATGATGATAACTTCGACAACAGAAATTTCTATTATATAAATCAAAATAACAAGCATTTATTGATTTTATGTTACTATTTATATCTTGTCGGATATTCCTTGTTACAGATAAAAACAGTTTAATGGATTCGAAAACTCAGTCTCGATGAATAACGGTAATGATAATAGCGTCTGTCTTCCGTTCATTTTCATGTATTAGTAATGTGATGACCTACAATATTTAAATAATGAAAGCAATGTCATAAGTCCATTAATCACGTACACCCTCTATATATCGCGCGACATTTCCTACGGCCGTGCGGAGGTGGCCGCGGCCGCTCGCTCGAATGTCCTCTGCAAATGTCAAAGGCAGAAAAGTGAAAAACACAACGAAATATGAAAGTGAAACAGGCATTTTTATTGCTCCTTTAGGATTGTAGTCCGGCCCTCGCATTTGCCGCATTGACAGGACTGGAACAGGGGTGGACGAGAGCAAGAAGATATTTAAAAGGACACAAAGTGTATTTGTAATATTAGTAAAATCAACTTTGTGGTTAAAATCCATTTTTTAGATTGTTAACTTTGTTTTATTAAACACTTAATGAATTAAATACATTTAACGGTTTCGAAAAATATCATTTACATCTTCATGATGTCATCAACTAATTATTATTATTATTAGTTATTATTTTAAAATAAATTTAATACCTAACTTAAATTGTTACTCGATGATACAAAATTATTAGAATAATTTATAAGAATATTTTTTATAATGGGACTTGTGGTTAAATTTAGTTGGTTGTTTATAATATTTTGGTTAGTTTTACACGCTTTATTTATTTCTAATGATTCTAAATTATTTATTTTCACACCAACATCGTTTGTATGTATAATAAACAATCCCAAATTTTGATCAAAAGTATGATCTTTTTCTAACAAATGATTGAAAAATTCTGAAAAACCATTATTATTCAAACATCTCAAACGTTCTTTGACTCTTATGTTTTACCAATATAGAAAGCAGTACAATCTTTACAGCTATGTTTATAGACACCGGTAGTATTAAATTTATCATCTTTGTCTTTGGAATTTGCGAGTAAATTTCCAATATTATTAATTGTATAGAATGTCGGTCTAGTGTTTCGTGGTAGGTGTTTAGATATTTGATTCAAAAATTTATTTATGAATAAAATTCTACGTCAATAATCGCTATTATGTTTTATTTGTGATTTATATAAATATTGACTAGTAATATATATTATTTTAATAATGTCTACTAAACCTGTATTATACCTGTTATTAACGGCTAAAATGTTGCCTGAGATAAATAATTGTAAAATTATTTTATTGTTGACACTTCACATCAAATATACATCATCATCATCATTATCTTCTCTGTTGCTGGTATTGTTGGGTTCGCTGCCAGCCTCTCCTCAAATGCCTTCGATGTCTATGAGTTTGGTTTGGCTGCATACCCACCAATGTTCCCTCTATGTTTGGATCACGATATGCGCATACAAAATCTTTTGTGCAATTTTAAAGACCAATCCTGTTATTGATAAAATAAGAAAAACATTACTATACCGGTAGTAGAGCCTTGGATGACCGCATTACTATTACCAACATAAATATTGAAACGCATACACAAGTCAATAACAACTATTAACTGCATACTTTGGACACATTCTCCGCAATAAAAATATATATAATATATATATAAGGTAACAGAGGCGTAGGCAGAAAGTTCTTGGCTGTGTAACCTCAGAAAGTTGCTGATATTATACAGGAAAAATCAACATACTGCAACACGGTCGCCAACGTTCGATAGAAGGGCGGCACATGAAGAAAAAGTCTTGTTAAAAATTGTGTGCGCGCTATATTTTTCTGTGTGCGCTATGGATGCCAAATCGTGTGCACGCATTATCTTTCGTTCACGTAGCAAGCTCCGTTGCACCGCATTTATGCGTATATACATCTATATTTAATAATGTAGAATATACAGGGTGTAACAGACCTAGTCCATAATATTTTATTGATGGATACCTGACTAAATTACGAGTCGAAAATGTTCAAGGAATATGTGCAAATTTTGGACTGCTAATCATGTTAAGCTTGAAGTCTACGTACTTCGGAATAAATATTTGCGAAATTGTTCAATTATTATCTTTGTTTCAAGCCCTAAATCATTTAACAAAAAATAGTCTGGCCGCTCGAAATTCAATAAACTTTCTAAATTCAAAATGTAATTTGACATTAATAAAATGTTTCAATTAATCGAAATAATCGCATAATTACGATTTTTTTTTAAATGCTTATATCTCTATCATGGTTAAGATTAGGCACATATACCTTAAACATTTTCGACTCATAATTTAATCAGGTTAAGTATTGTTGACTAGGTCTGTTACACCTGTATACTACACTGTTCGACCGATCTAAACCAAATATATATATGAAATCTCCCTGCATCAACACTGTATATCGGTTTCTACAAATGTTATGTGAAGCGTCAAATATCTTGGATGATACAGGGAAGCTCATTATGAAATTGGATTTAATAGTATTTTCATTAATTTTATATGGTCGTTTAATATACCATACGATGCCCAAGGAGATTTACAATGTTGTGGGATTCATAATTCAAATCTACCCAATACCGATATTACTGTGTTGTTGCAAGGGTGGTCTAATATACAGGTATTATGTATATTGAATGTAGTCACCTCCCGGACTCTCTCCCTCCCTTTGCCCTGCGTTACTAAATATTGGATGCATTGTTACACTTAAGGCGCTTTTAGTATAACAATGCATCAAGGCCAATCCTTAGGGCCTCTTTCAAAGCTATTCAAACTTTTCGCATTTTATACGAAAATGTTAATTTCAAATGACTTACTGATTAAAACATTTTAATTGAGTTTTATTCTAAAGATCGTCTCGAATGTGAGGAAAATCAACTATTTTATTGTCAATCTCTTTCTATCAAAACTTTTCTCTCTGATAGATTTACGAAACATATAACGCCATACTTTAATATTTAGGTCATTTCACACGCAGTTTAACGATTAGCTTTATTTTTGAAAGTATGTGTAAAATAGCGTAGAATTTTTTTGAATTTTGAAACTGGAAAAAAATGAAAGTACACCCTTTAAAGGCCTGCATGAAACTCTGGTCACTCCACCTCTGCCTTCCGCCTATAATAAATTTGTATTATGGTTGAATGACATTTGTTTCGCATTTTGCACATTTGATTGCAATTTGTAATCATTTACATTCGGAAACCTGAGAAAAAATTAATTACCTCACATCCAGAATTTATCAAACACCCTCCCTCCCTGTATCAAATATTGCATACGTCGGTTATTCTTTAGAGCTTGTGCACGATTATTCTCTCCTCTCCACTGGACACCTCTTCATTTTTCCTGTTAGGACACATACTATTTTGAATGGTCATACAAATTTTATTCAGTTGATGTTGTCCACTCTAGAACCTTAAGAAAAATATATTTACACTCTTCTGCTGTTTATTTTCCCCTGTCGGTACACATTTTTTGCATATATTACAATTTAGGGTCTACGCCCATAACAAAAGCACCCCTATATACTAACCCCCACGTCATCAATATATTATATGAGTATAATTACTAGCGATTTAAGTATGAATACAATTAGTTTTAAGTTTGTTTATATTATACTAGTGTTTAAAACCCATTCTAGGACAAAGTTTTAGGGTCGCTTTTTGGGTCATCGTTTAAGAGTTTGAATTGGATCTTCCTCCATATTAAATAAATTCCACAAAACCATAAACTAAAACACACAAACACTTTTTCTAGCCGTTTCATTTTGAACGCCAGAAATAGTTATGCTAATTGGACTGCCTGCCTTTTATAACTTAGTGTCAGGAATATTAATATTATTTAAAATAATTATCTACCTACGGTATGATAGCAGCATTTAAAATTGTTTTATTTTTTGATAATATTTCGTTTTTGTTTACTATTTTAAAAATGTATCTTCAGAACTAAAATGTCACTTATCTTATTTCAAGGAATTAACACAATCACTCAATCAATTTCCCTATGTGTGACAAACACAAAAATCATTGGGCGATTTTATTTTTTCCTCTGACTTTGATGAGAGCCCTATTTCGGTCCATGAGATTTCTCATGCATTCCAGAAAGGGCTCATGACAAACGATTCTTTCAATCAGATCGGTCCATTATTTTAATGACGTTTCCATTAGTCTGAGTCTGATATCATGGCCAAAATATCTTAGATTTCGGAGCAGAACGCTGCTCTTGTTTATTTTCTCTATGATCAAGGCAGTTCGGTGATCTGTCATACACCGTCGTAGCTTAGCATTTCCTCTATCCTCTTGCGCTCTCATTCTCTCAGGGTTCATATTTCAGCATCACAGAGAAAGATAGAGAAAATAGTAGTTCGGATCAGTCTCATTTAGTTTTCCTGGTTGTGCATCGATTTGGCCAGATCTTTTTGATATGGTCCATAGTCCGTGTCATGTTGTTTCTTCTCTCAATATAATATTTTATAAGTAATACAAGAATTAATATAATATGAGCAACGTTATACAGTAATACATCAGAGGCTAATCTAGTTAGGTTCGAATTATATTTTGTTTATATTTTTTGTTAGTAATTGATTTATAATGAGCACTAAGTCAATTGTATACTTCAAAATATAAGAAAATTGTAAATAGTTATTTCTTACATGTTTAAACAATGTCGTAAAAGAAAGAAGTTCACGTGTTAAAAAAATATATAGGTATATCTGATTCCAGTCCTGCTCGTTCGTGAGTCAGCGGCCAGCATTGTTATCTGGTGGCTGTGTCCGTATAGGGGAGATTTATGGATGGACCGGTCTACCGAGGTGCGATCTCGCCGGACGACCGGAGGCCTCTGGGACTCCGGAGAACCTGGCTACCCCAGCCTAGACGTTTAAATAAAGAACACGTTTTAGCTGCGAAGGAGAAGCTCGAAGCGTTGAGTAATAGATTTGAAATGTTGCAAACGAGTCAAATGATTTATCAATGCCGTCGAGATATCTTGAAACCGTCTATGTTGCGAGAGAAAAAAATCACGAGTTCCTTTTGATTTGTATTACCTTAACTCGTATATTAAAAATATTACGCTGAGGGATACTTTAATTTTTTAAACAAGGGTATACATAAGTGTTGGGTTGTCTAATAAGTTTTGTTCAATTATTTATTCTAAAATCAAACATTTAAACAAAAATTACAACACATATTTTAATAAATTTAATTCAACCAATTTGTCCATGTCTTTGGCTGGTTCAGTATCGAAATAGTTATCGAGGCAGTTTCTGATGTCATCGTCGCTGTTCAAAGTAACGCAACGCAACCGATGAAGGGGATAGTAATCTGACGGAGCGAGGTCGGGACTGTAGGGTGGATGAACAGAATTTGAAGACTATTTGAACCTTGATTAAAGGCAAATAGAAGTATGTGTCGAAAATATTCTATTTTCCAGTCATGGGAAGTCGCAGACCCTAGTCGCCTGTTATTGCAGGAATGTGACGCGTAAATATAATATTTATAATACAAATTGCATAACTACCAATATTTACATGATTAGGAGAACACATTCTTATTATTAAGTTGTAATTATTCAGAACAGACGGTCTGTGATATTTTAATTCATATTTAAAATTACAACTTCACAATACGAATGTGTTATACTAATAATAAAGTTGTATCAATGTGTCCAAAATTTAATAAAAATGAATTGATAATTCTGGCGTCTGCTAACAGATTACTCAAAGGTATTTGAGATTCCGTAAAAATAATGGAACGATTAAATGTATTAATATCAAAAAGATATCATATAGGTTCGAAAATTTGTCACTAAAATATCATCGCTGTAGCATAGTTGGATAATGCACCTTCCCCGGTTTGGAAAGAGATCCAGGTTCGAATCCCAGTGGCGCAACAACAATATTTTTCGATAAAATTGATTTTATATGTATATCTTTCTAATAAATATATTTAAATCATATTTTAATATTTACACGAGTTTAGCTAGTGGTGGGTTTACACTTTCCTACTATATTGACCTGCACTGTCGACGTCCAAAGGGGTTGCGCGATGTAATTTGAAAATGACTATTGATATATCTACCTTTATCATAATCATTAATGTACAGGGTGTAATAGACCTAGTCCACAATATTTATGTTTGGATACCTGACGAATTAAGAGTCGAAAATGTGCCATGTCAGAGATATAAGCATTTCAAAAATATCGTAATTATGCGATTATTTTTACACATTATTTTTTGTTAGATAAATTAAAGCCTGAAGCAAAGATATAGAATAAGAAAGCGTATTTCAACAATTATATTTTCCGTAACGGTGCTGAATTTGTACATATTCCTTGAACATTTTGTAAGGTGAAATATTGTGAAAAATAAGGTTTATTACATTTTGTATATCATATCAATAAATGTATTCTGCAGTCCTAAGTTGACAGGCGGAAGGCTTAATATTACTAACTTCTTCTTCTTCTTCAGCCCACGTTGATCTTCGGCCGAATAAGGACCTCTGTTAATGACCGCCATTCCTCCAGTTGCTTCCTGCAATATTTCTTATGTCACCTGCCCAGCGGACTGGACGAAGATCTATGTTTCCTACGGTTGCCATTGTCTTTGTTGAGGTGCCAAGTTCATTACCATTTTAGCTAACATGCTTTGTGCATGCACGTTCAATGCACTGATTTGTAAACATCAACACTTATGCCGTCCGAAAAACTAATACATTTTTAATAATATCTGAAAATGTCCAAGAACACACAATTAATAGCTACAATTTAGTTCATAGATGGCGATAGTGTAGTGGTACTCGAAGTGTTTCCACATATTAACATCCATACAACTTTAGAAAATTTGATAGATACGGAGATTGATTAATGGGTGAGAATGGTGACCATTATATTTATATAAAGTGATCACTTAAGCCAGCCGAAGACAGATCGTAAGCCCAGTAATTACCCATACTTCCCATATATTTCCATTAAATATAATAAAAAATAGCTTCGTCTTTATGAGATATCTATTATTTGTTTAATACTTTATTATTTTAAACGAAACATTTCTATTGTACGCTTTACTAGTAGATCGTCAAAAGCATTAAAAAATAATGAATATTTTTGAGTTTTTAGTTTTTTGTCACCCGAAAAGATATGCTCAATGTCAGAAAAAATACGGAAAATATAGAAATGAGCAGATGGTGGTGAACTTGTCGCTATCGTGACTGATGTTATTTAAGAGCGCGCTTTAAAAATTATTCATATTTTCGCGTTTTTTACGAAAATGTGTGTTTTTTTTATTCATTTATATCAGAAGTTATACTCTAGATATGACCTTTTTTTAAACCGTTACTTAGATAAGACCTTTACACCAATGCAAAACTAATAAACTGGATGTTATTTGCAATAATTAAGAAGATATAAGCATTATAAGAATGATCGCGACCATTAAATTATTTCTCGCACATACGAAATATATTTTCTTATAATCTTGAAGCCAAGAATACGGAAACAAATCTGCATTAAATCAAATAATAATGTTAAAAATTAATAGGGTTATAAATCATTTAATTTGTTAACATGTAACTCTGACTCGTAGTGGCAAAGAAATGAGAAACAAATAAAATTAGTGTATGTTTGATAGTTTAGTTTTAGTTTTCGAATATTTTTTAATACCTCGTAGAATTTATTTTACATCTTGTAGAGTTTAGTCTACGAGTTAAATGCAGTTTATTTAATCCAATTTTGCCGTGTAGTACTGCACTGTGGGTGCAGCGTATTCAGTGTAGCGCGATAAGTGTACACGGTTTACAATGATTTACTCTACCTGATGTAGGACGTTTGACATCTAAAAACATTAAAATAGCTTTACGAGAAACTAACGTACGATTCCATATCGGTGTCAAATTGAACGTTCGCAAAAGTGCACGATTTTAGAAATAAAAAATAGCAATTTTTGTCTGAGATGAATGCGGTCAGAATGGTTGGCTTCTAGAACATTATTACGTCATAGGGCGCTAGCGAATCTACTATCATTTCCGCGTTCGCAATATATTTACATGGGTGGGTTGGTGCACACCGCGCATTGCTGATGCAAGATCGCTATCAAGAATTTAAACACTCGGAACTGTCAAATTTAGTTCTCTTCGTGAAATAATATGTTCTCGTTCAAGAGTAAGTATTTCTTGCGACTTGTAACACTCGAAGTGACACGAGACACGTAATAAGGAAGAAGTGTATTATCCACCGAGGCGCATGTCCATTGTCCGCCGTCACGCAGCTGATGAAAAGCTGATAGGATTGTATTCCTCTCTTACATAATAAGCGTCCATTTGCGACATTATCAGTATCCGACTGTCTTCAGGAGCGTTGTTCATCTATTGACGGAAATGAATGTAAAATTTCTTTCACCGATATTTTAAGATTAAGATGTTTTAAGACATTTGGGTTTGTTGCGCGATCCATTATTTTAAATTGTTAACTTTACTTTATTAACCATTACATCTACCGGTTTCGAAAAATATAATTTTCTTCTTCAGAATGTCATTAACTAATCAAAAACATGTTATTGTTTCTTTAACAAAATATATTTATAAAAAAAACAATATTTATTGTTTAAACGTGCTATTAATTTTAATTCCATAAAGAGACAATTGTTTTGCAGAGGATTCCGAACAGATTTTTAAACCGTAAAAAAGTCAAGATGTATTTTCGCATCGGCGATATTTTGATACACTATTTTAAACACAATCAAAAGAACGCTTGTTCCGATAGTTTTAATGGGAAAGTAACTGCAGATTGATTTGAAAAGCAAAAAAAATATATGGCATCGTTATTATTATAGTAGCAAAAAGTTGTAATATTTATCGCATGATACTACACCTGTGGAATGGCAGCGCGATGTTAGGCAGGCAGGTAGAAACGTTAGATTATCCATTTGTTATTAGAACTGAAAAAGCGCTGAAAATGTTATTAATTATAATGACTAAGATAACGAAATCAATTAATTTAATATCCGTAAAAATATGGTATATTAAGATTGGATTTCAACGTAACAAATCGAATAACCTTTTCTTATATATGATTTCTGTACGATAAATATTATATTGTACAACAGTGGCGTCGCAACAAATTGCCAGATGGCCAGGCAAACGTGTATACCTTTCAATTCGAGAATTGAGTAGCTTGTTGTTGTAGTGGTTAAGACGCTGTCCTAGTGATCTAGTGGTCGGGGGTTCGCGCCTCGTTCCAGGACACCAGCAATATAGATTTATTTTCATAGTACAAGGGTTTAGCTTAGTTTGAACATATTAAGAATATTGATGTGATATGTATTCCGTGTACGCATCTCTATTACAAAAAAAAATTCTTCTCACCCTTTTTTAATTAAAAATAATAATTTGAAAATTATTTTCATGTTTCATATTTAAAATCTGGTTTTTAAATCTATGTAAAAATTAATTTTAGTATCTGAGAACAATATTCCCGCTCTCCCTTTTCAATAAGCGAAAAATTAGAGTGGAAATATTATTAATAAAACAAGAGAACAGTACTCATTCCTTGTAATGTATGCTATGAATTAGATAATAAAATAACGTACGGTAAATTTTTTTAGAACCAAATTTAATAGTTGTGGCGTCGGCATTTGACAAAATATGTGCATTCAATGAATATACAAAGGTATGTGATTTATTCTGTTCATGTTCTTAATATACGTACATATTATAAACATTCTTATAAATATACAAAAAAAGGCGAACAAGCTTCATAATGTAAGAGATGTTCACTGTCTCCTTAACTAGACCGAAATCTGTACTAAAGGAGACAGGTTCATCCGTTGTCTATCATACAAATATTATTATTATTAATATTTTTATTTTTTTTATCTAAACCAAAAATATAAGGAATGAATTAAACAGGGTTATAAAAGAATTCTAATAACATAATAAATATGTAAAATATCCCATGAGTCTAGGAGTCCAGTTACCCATGCTGTCAAGGCGGTAGCTACGCCACTGATATTATACCTAATAACAGAATAACTCTCCGATTAAACATCAGACAATTACAGTGAAACAAATTTAATTCCCAATTATGTTTTTCTTTAATGTTTCTAACTAAAAACATAATTAAAAGTAAGATGGCGCAGCTAACAAATGCCGATGTCAATGTAGTTAAAACCTTCATTCTCGTCTCAGCAGTACAAAGGGAAATTATTGTAATAATTTATTGTATAGGGTGTTCCAACAAGAAATAGCCGATTTTAAATTGCCGCCATTTCTCTAGAGGTGCTTTTTACAAGTATATATTTGACAGCTATCAGGTAGACAGTATGTCATTACAGAATAGAGAGCTACACGGTACAGAAACGATTACTTACTGTTGATCAATTGTGGATACTGAAAGAGGCAATTGCGTGCAATTTTCGATCCCCATTTGGCACTCCACACCGGACAAATGAAAGGAATCTCGGACATATCCGGGAATGTATTAGGGTGTGGGATTTTCGCTGTGGATTGCTGGGATGGACGTTGTCGGGAAGAGCGGTGGCTAGAGGAACCTAACGGAGCATTCTACTGGTTCTCCCTCGCGCCTCTTGCGACCTGGACAGGGTGAATTTCTGCCGGACTGTAACCGAGTTCTGCGACAGCAACACATGAATGTGACGTCTACTCTCCCATTTTGGAGGTGTATGATTTCTATAGCTTCTTTCTGGCTGCCTTCTGAATTTAATGTGATAACGAGTCTCACGTCAAATGTGACGTGATGATAATGTTATGAATGTAATAAAAAAAAAATATATGTCATTATGACGAATCGAAACGAGAGTAAACAACTCTCAAAACAATTCGGGATAAAGTGTAAATAAATATCTCCGCTCGCAACAATTGAACCCCTCGAACATTACAAGATTACTTTGAATTTTGTCTTTTTTTTATCGTACCTTATCCGTTCAACGGACGTTGGCTCTATGTTGGCTATCATCACTTTGTTTACAGCGGCCCGAATAAGCTCTACAGTATACTGGCCAAACTATTGCCTCAAGATTTTTAGCCATGATGTTCTGACGCCGGACGCCGAATACAGGGAGTCCGGCGGCATTGTTTTACAAGATTTACATATGGGGTCATAGGTGTAATGAGGGATGTTTTGGTTGGTGGCCGGGCTTGGACTGTGTTGTACGATCGCCTGTTTAGCATTACAAAAATGCCAACCTGACGGTGAATGAGAAGTACCGATATAGGAGTGTTTGCTAATTAAACGGTCCTGGGTTAGCGGTGGGTTCTCTTATTAACCGTGATGTTCTACTTCTTACAAGACCCCAACTTCCACCAATCTTTCCCTGCATTACGAGAAGCAAGATTTGATATTTGTTGGATATGTCATCATATTGAAGTAATCGAATTTTTATTTATTTAGATTTCGATACTTATTTTTCTTTATACATCCAAGCCATAATATATTCATTCGTAACTCTTTTTACCCAGCCTTTTGCGAGCATTCTTTTGTAAATCCACATTTTCAAGTTGCTTTATCATCTCTTCAGTAAATTTCCACGCTTCTATTTCATAAAATAATCTATGGTTGAGATCGGGACTGCAGAACAAAATGAAAATGAAAATTTTTTGCTACATTTTCGTGCGTATATTTAAATGTAATTAGATTTTTCCATTTAATGCTAATGGATCAATCGACTACCTCTTGCCGGAACACTCTATACATGACTCAGATTAATTTCGGCGAGTTCCCGCTTAGCTAATCAGAAAGCTCAGTTTGCCAAGTCCCACGCAGATTATACGCCAGTATTCAATGTTGAAGTCAAGTACTACAATTTTTCTATTATTTTAAATAATCTGTAGTAATTATTGATTACCCGTTTGAGAACGCTGCGATTACCGCGACGGATGGCCGAGGCGCTGGGAAGGATTGCGCAATCATTGCTGTAATGGCGGAGCGCGGAGGATAAGTGCTCACACCTTTTATTCAAAACAAGAAGACATGATCTGCACTCTGAGTCAATTATGCGAGCTAATGATGGCTTCTTACATTTTCACTAATTTTGAGCAAGTGAAATAATAATGTTTTATGTGACAGAAATGAACATAGTTATGCAGTTAAAGTAGCAAGTCTCTCTCTTCTCCAGGCTATATCCATCTTTTCTAGCAACACACCCAAAGTTTTTCTTTTGTGCGGAGTTCGTGAAGAATGAAAACATTAATTTATTTCACAGTCCGTGGTATACTCAACATGCGACGCCATCACCACATCTCGAAGGATGGTTCTTTTCATCTCCGAACACAATATTTTATACAAAACCGTTCTGAACTACAGTGTGCGGCCGAACCGACTAAACGGTTAGGAGGGGTCAATGCTCGAGCAGTGATAAGGGGTGGCAGGTGCACGTGGTCTCCCTCTGTTCCGTCAGTGACGCCATTTCAGTAGCCAACATGGTTTGAACAGGAGCACATCCGGGCAACAACCGATCTGTGATCTCGACGTAAAGAGGTTTTAGGCGACGGTTAAAATTTAAAAAAATTTCTTTTGGAGATATCTGGAAAAAAATGTTTTTAAACGTCACCATCACACCCTACCAGAGCTAAGGGAGCTGTTATTGAAGAAGTTAACGCCATAACTCGCGATATGTTTAAACAAACTGTACAAAACTTCAGAGATGTCCAACAATGTGTTGCTATTAACGGCCGCCATCTTGTGGACATTATTTTATAACATGATTATAAATGGTATGTACTGCTAACTTCGAAAATAAAAAAAACATTTTTTCTCTATATATCCTCAGTACTTTTTTATAACTCCTCAAACTGCTTAATCGCTTCTACCATAACGTGTATAAATATTAGACATCAGTGACATCTATTGCACAATGCGAAAATATTGTAAATGAATAAAAATATTCGTTGAGCTGACTCAACTGTGAGAGATTTATGTCGGTTGTACCGTAATTTTTTGAGGCAACGCCTTGACAATAGAGAAACCATATACAAAGAACATGATCTAACCCAGAAGAGACACCAGTAGCATATATATAACGTTTATTAACAAAAATACACAATCCAAAAATAAATAAATAAATTGCTCGGACAACTTTAATTCAAGCTGTCGGTAAAATTAAACATTGACACTTAAACCCTTCGGATTTCCGTATTCACAATAATTGTTTAGTATTCCACGGGAGAGGTAATTTCCTCGTAAGAGTGTTCAGTCCTGGCGCGGGTGCCTAAACCAGAACGTGCATGAATTTAAGAATGTAATTGAGTGGTTAACCTGTCAGCTGAGGCAGGCTTCGTTCTGGGAATTTTAAAACACTTTATATTATTTTACATGTACGTAGGTGCCTTCTTAGCCAAGCGATAATGCGTGTAAATTTCAAAAAAATATTAATGTGTTTGATATATTTGGATTGGATAAATTGATTATTTTTTATCGTTTACAAATATAAGGGAATGTTTTTTTTTTTTCAAATCATTAGTCTGCAACACTTCATAAGTGGATATGTATAATATATTTCAGAATTTTAATACATGAATTGAAAGAGTAAATAATTCTATGGCCCGCATCTATGGATGAGACACGATGAGATATATCTCAGTACTATGTACTTATTTGTATTTAGATTTTAATCTGGAGATAAACTCCGAGATCAACAGGAAGATTTGCAGAAAGAAACAAAATCTCATACCCAAGTACACGTTCGATTTGACAGCGAGACTACATCTGAAACCTAAAACGATAAATATTTATTTAAGCAGAGTGCGTTAAATTATAAACATTTATTTGGATATAACTGGGGAGATTAAAATTTGGCGAAACATTATTAATAAACTGACAACAAACTTTGATGTACAACAAACGTGAAGTGAGTCGCAAATCAGTGAATATCTGAGACACGTTGAACGAAGATGCCGAGAGTTAAATCTCATGAGAGTTAAATCCATATCTATCCACACTATCGCGAGTCGAAAATCTCATTAAAATCTTTTCCGTCGACACGGACCATAACAAAAAAAATTGTTATTGTAAAATGATTTTTTTTAGCATATTTGGACCTTCCTACTTGGTATAATTTCCTTAATTTAGTCATTTTGTCTTGTCTCACCTCATATGCAGGTACCTCGTATAAAATACTCACTTTCACTCAAGACACATGTATTTATACCACCTGCACAGAACATTTTTTCTTATACATTTCTTCCAAACAATGACACATTACAGTCCACAGTCTTATATATTTCTTCCAAACAATGACACATTACAGTCCACAGTCTTATATATTTCTTCCATATAATGACACATTACAGTCCACAGTCTTATATATTTCATCCAAACAATGACACATTATTACAGTCCTATCGCGTACCTTCTATAAAATGATCCGAAATTTTCTAATGCTATTTTAAACGCGCTAATTCTAATATTCCCCTTTTGACGTTCTGAAAGAGCCTCTAATAAAACATTCTACGTTAAAATCGCACGAACAATCTTAAGCGGTCTTGCGTGATTTGGAAATTAATTAATGTAATTGAAAACCTATTCGAAGGACACAATAATGAAATAACACGTATTTACTTTGGTACTAGCGAAGCAACAACAAATTTGTGGAGGAATAAACAAATAAAGAATCCAAATTAAATGTTTAAATTAGAAAAACATATAAAATTAATTTTATCGAAATATGTTTTTGTTGTACCACCGGAATTTGAACCTGGATGTCTTTCTAAATGAAAGTGCATTATCCAACTATGCTAAAGCGACAGTACTTTTGACGACAAATTTTCGAACCTTTATGTTAAACATTTTAAAATTAATACATCCATTATTTGAAAGCCATCTACTTAGTTTTTATGGATTCTCAAATACCTTAGGGTAAACCGATAGCAGACGCCAGAATTAACAATTAATTTTTATACAACTTTTTATAACTTATATATTATTAAGGAGAACACAGATGAACACAAAAGAACAGAACATAGATGTATTAATTTAAAAAAGTGCAACATTTAGGTTCGAAAATTTGTCGTCAAAATTACTGTCGTACTGCGTACTTCCTATACTCTTATACAAATAATAGTATAGGAAATTTACTCATAAATTCTAAAGACAAAGATGATAAATTTTACAATTCTGGTGTCTATAAACTTAGTAGCAAGGATTGTGCTGCATTTTATATTGGTAAAACGGGTAGAAATTTTAATATTAGAGTAAGGGAGCAATTGAGATGTTTGAACAATAGTGGGTTTTTAGAATTTTCTAATCATTTGATAGAAAATAAAAAAATTGGGATTGTCAATTTTGCATATAAACGGCGTTGGTCACAAATTAAATAATTTGGAATCGTTGGAGATAAATAAAGCGTGTAAAACTAATCAAAAAATTAAAAACAACCAGCTAAATTTAACTACGAGTCCTATTCTAAAAATTTTTCTTAAAAATGATTTGAGTAAATTTGTATTAAGTAATGATTTGAGTTAGGTACTAATTTTTTTAAAATTTTTAACCACAATGTTAATATTGCTAATTTTAAAAGTATAACAATATTTTTCGATAAAATTAATTAATAAAATAAATGAATTAATTAGTATTTAAAATATCACAGACCTATGTTCACACAACATGATTATTGGTATAGGATTTTATACATAAATAAATTTTTGAATCAAATATCTAAACACCAACCACGAAACATTAGACCGACATTTCATACATGATAATAATATAGGAAATTTACTCATAAATTCTAAGTCAAAGATGATAAATTTAACAATTTTGTAAACTTAGTTGCAAGGATTGTGCTGCATTTTATATTGGTAAAACGGGTCGAAATTTTAATATAAGAGTAAATGAGCATTTGAGATTCTTAAACACATCATTTGATAGAAAATGGTCATGGTTTCGATAAAAAATTGGGATTAACAATTTTGCAAGTAAACGGTGTTAGTCATAAATAAAATAATTTGGAATCGTTGGAGATAAATAAAGCGTATAAAACTAATCAAAAAATTATAAACAACCACCTAAATTTAACTACAACTACAATTCTAAAATTATTTCCTAAAAAATATTCTAGTGTATTTGTTTCAAGTAACTCAAAAGTTAGGTACTAACTTTTTAAATAATTATTGTTTTTTTTTTTACAATTACATATGTTTTTCATTAGTTGTTGACATCCTGAAGAAGAAAATGATATTTTTCGAAACCGGTAGATATATTTTTACTCAATAAGTGGTTAATAAAACAAAGTTAAAAATAAAAATAAAGAATGTTTTCGCTTAATAAATAAAGAATCGTCTACACGAATCTCCCATTAGGGTATGTGACTTAACAACTGACAATAAACGATTTAACGATACAAATGAACGTATTGTTGGGTTAGTAATTCCCATGTACAATCGCAGGAAGCCGGGCGAGACAGAAGGCCAGATGATGTCATGTCAAGTCTACGGTCATCCTTGAACTGTCTACAGGGAATCATCGTTCAACCAGCAGTAATAAATAAGTGTAATTAATTAAGTATTTATTTTAAAATCGATCGTATTTTGACATCAATGGATTACTCGACTGAGGAGTGACTTCCTTTCAAAGACAGGCGCAGTCACGAGTACATTTTTTTTCAGATATATACAAGAGAAAAATTGTTCAGTTAACACACTTCCACACATATTATTAAAAAATCTAAAAATCAATAATCGACAATCTGAGCTAATTCAAACATACAGACTTCAATATTCAAATATTGAAAGGTATAATAGATGCATTATCCACTTATATTAATATAAATTAAATGAATTAATTAGAAAGATACACAGAAAAAAATCTTAAATATTAATTAAATGTATTAATTAGAAATATATATATATATATATATATATAAAATCAATTTTATCGAAAAATATTGTTGTTGCGCTACCGGAATTCGAACCTGGATGTCTTTCCAAACCGGGGAAAGTGCATTATCCAACTATGCTACAGCGACAGTACTTTTGATGACAAATTTTCGAACCTATATGTTAAACATTTTAAAATTAATACATCCATTATTTGAAAGCCATCTACTTAGTTTTTATGGATTCTCAATTAACAATTATTTTTTATACAACTTATATATTATTAAGGAGAACACAGATGAACACAAGAGAACAGAACATAGATGTATTAATTTAAAAAAGTGCAACACATAGGTTCGAAAGTTAGTCGTCAAAAGTACTGTCGCTGTAGCGTAGTTGGATAATACACCTTATCCGGTTTGGAAAGAGATCCAGGTTCAAATCCCGATAGCGCGACAACAATATTTTTCCATAAAATTAATTTTATATGTATATATTTCTAATTATTACATTTAATTAGTATTTAAAATATCACAGACCTATGTTCTGAAAAATTAGAACTTCACAATAAGAATGTCTTTTTAATAAGAAAAAAATCTATCTATCGGGAAGTGAAAATGACGAATGATAACAGCCTTGAGGTCTGCAGGATGCCGAGAAAAGTGTGGAGGAGCATAGTCAAGAGGGCGGGAATTCATGAAGATCGCGATCCTGTCATGAGGAACCGACGTGGATGAAAAAATTATTTGGTAGCCAGCAAATATTTTTTAATATAATATAATATTGCTAATTTTAAAAGTATAAATATTTTTTTCAATAAACAGACTTTTTCTGTGCATATTTCTAATTGATAACAATTTTAAAATACTCATGTATTTTTCATACAATTTAAATGAATCGACTAGAAAGATATACAGAAAAAATGTATTTATCGAAAAAGTATTTAGTTGCTCCCGAGATTCAAACCTGGACCCTCTTCCTATCCGAAGAGACGTGGTACCGTTCCACTACAGCAACCGATTATGATAAATTTTGAACTTCTATCTGTATATTTTTATCATTGAAAAATTTATTATTCTATTTTTAAAAGCAATCAACTTGAATTGCGTTGAATCGTAAATACCTTCGAGTAAATAGATTCCGGTTTGAATTCCGGTAACAATATAATATTTTTTCGATAAAGAGATTTTTTTGTATCTTTTTAGTTGATTAATTTAATTTATATTAAAAATACTACAGAACTATGTTTTGAAAATGCAATTTCATAACAAAAATATGTTCTTATAAAAAATATATATATTTGGTATCAACCAAATATATTTTTAATAGATAGATTTTTTTCGTATATCTTTCTAATTAATTAATTAAATTGCAAATGCACAACAAAAATGTATTTTTCTTAAAGTTGAAAAATATTTATATTATATGTATATTATTGTATATTATTTAAATGTATTGTTTTTTAAATCAAACGATTCAGTTATGCACTACCAATATTAAACATCGCGAATGAAGTGTCATATCAATCAATAAATTTATTATAATATTTGATGTAAAACGGAATGCCTCTGATAAGACGTAGGATATATATATTTTTGGCACAACCTTAATGTGAATAATATATTGACGTTTTTTTTAAGATTATTTGGTAAGAAGTGATCAATTAGTATTACGATAATATTCCACGTACTTATTTCATTAACGTTTTTTCGTTAAGATGCCCAAGTTGTTGAAGGTTTGTTCATTGTTTCGGGAGACCACCAAGTTAACAAAGAAGCTCTTAGTTTAGTGTGAAAATTTAGTAAGAATATGAATGTAACGTATATTTCGTACAAGCAAATGTATTTGTTCTAAAAAATATATTTAACACTTGCATTATTGGAGCAGTATTTATTATACATAGGAAGGTTGATTGGCTGGATGGGTGGAAGGACCACTGGAAGGACGATTGGAAGGATGAGGAAAGAATAACAAATTTACACTTAGGGCTGTTTGTGAATATTTAAGTGTATTAGTGACATTTTTGTTAAATATACTATTTTTAAATTATTATCATAAAATTATAATGTTTATATATTTAATTAAATTTTAAAAAATAGATTGAATTTTCTAAGAAACTAGTTGTTTATAAATGAATTAAGATAATTATTTATGTTCTCATTTATAGTTATTTGATTTCTTAACAATGTAAATGATTGGCATCTCCGCCCGAAACACGGGAGATCGAGATTCAGTTCATCGCCATTTTAATCTTATTTATTTAACTAAATTTATAGATATTTTTACGTACCAAAAAAACATACGTGTTATGCGTAAATGGACCTAACATATAATGAGGTATGCAGATTTTACCACGTTGTAGATTACATCATCAAAATATTTTTTTCAAGAATGATATGATATTTTAATTTATTTTTTAAATAAAGACGTGTATACGGAATACGTATCACTATTTTAAAACTAAGCTAAGCGCTTGTGCTATGAAAATGAGATTAACTCGCTGGTCTCCTGAAATGAGTCACTATATCACTGGATCACTAGGCGAGTATCTTAACCACTGAACCAACAAGCAGCATTTAAGTGAATAGTATCTAGTTTAGACGTGGAGGGTATATTTATGCGAAAATATGAATTTAATAGCAAAGGAGCGGTCATAAATTGGACGATGTAATGGTTAGAATTTTTTTTTAGCAAGGTATTTTGCGATAAATAAACTGTTTTTTATATTTAAAAAAACACCCTCATTTTCAAATATATGTATCTATAATACATACAACTAATACATGCATCTGGAGTCTTATAAATCATCCGATTCCTAGATTTTTAATTTCATAGATCATTCAGGCCATTCTACAGCAGTTGTTGTTCAGCGAATACCAACCACGCAAGGACATCATAATCGAACTGGCGCACGGCAACACAGTAAATTCACTCCTACATGTCGATGAAATTACAGGACCGCATCTGTGATTGTTTGGAACCACGCAGCTCGGAGTGATCATTCTACGACAAGTGCAACAATAAGCCTTATTACCCTCGTACCAAGTTATGGACGGGGTAGATTTTCTTCACTTTACAGCAGCTTACTTAAGAAGGAGGCTCCCTTTGAAGCCTATAGCATTTTCTCTGCATGCTTAGATACCGATGTACTATTTGAGAATGAAGAAGAATGTAGGTGTTTTAATGTAGAAGCAAAATTGTTGATAGGAAGGGTTTTTTTTAGATGACACCTGGTCTTTATTTCTCGATTTTCTGTTTGGAATGTTCAAGTAAAATGTTTGTGAACATATTTCGCTTAAGCCTCAATGAGCTCAGCTAAGATTAAGAGTAATGAAAATATATATAGCTAAAATAGTCACTATTACCTGAATCATGATATTTTAAAATTTAATTCAGATACTAAATGCTGGTAGATTCGTATTGCTAAGCCATGGACACGTGGTACGTGCTGGTGATGTTTTACCCAGATACATGTGAATATACAACAGATGGGCTGTCAAGGTGACCTCAGACTGGAAGGCAAAATGTGGGCAAACCAATGACCCACTGGACCGTAGACCTTTTGGCAGTGGCGTGCAGATACCAACATTAGAGAAGATTAGATGGAGTTGGGAGAGGTATATGTTCTGTAATTTATAAAAATGTTAAATCATGACCGTATGTGTATATTTAGACTACAGATTTTTATTTAAATAATGAGTTATATTAAACTTTTGGCGCAGTGCATCAAGTAAGATATGTATCGAGAATAGCGGTACAGTTTATTGAATATAATGAAAAAACTAGGGTGTAATATAATAGTATATTTTTCTACTTCGGCTTTGCACAACTTACAAAATAGATAATGAAAATTAAAGCCTATTTAATAATTTAATTAAAATTAAATTAAATTAAAAGCCGTCAAATTCATACTAAATATTCCGAATTTTTCTCCTTCTGAGAATTTATCGGTCTTGATGCGATTTGAATCTTTATTATTTTTCAGTGGCGTGTCGGAGCTACCGGATATGCAGTGGGCTATATTATGCACATACCAGCGGTTTTTCATGAGTATGCTTGAGCTAATAAAAGTTGCTCGCTTCTCTATTGGATGACTGCTTGATTCAAATACATAGCGGCTAAAATATGATGTTGTATTCATTTATATAGAGCAGGATAATTAAAATAATTATGAAAATGAAAATATTAGCTAGATATTTCTTAAAAATAATTATTTTATATTTAAAATCTTGAAAATAACCAATTTAAAAAAATATATATAGCTTGTATGTCGATACTTTACAGATTAGTATAATAAATAATAATACTTTCCAGTTCTAAATGTGATACATTTTCGTTAAGCATTGTATATAATAAGGTATATGATTTTTAAGTCAACGTCACTAGTAGATACTACAAAAATTATAGATCAAGATTAAAAATTCACGAATTTAAAAATCAACAGACAGAGTATAAGTTACTGTTCCCTCTAAAGTGAAATCAGCCAATCATAACGCTTGTTGATAATCACGTGATCTAAAATTCGGTATGGCTGCCAGAACGATATATACAGAAAAAAAAATTACATTACAGAATTGTGTCTTTAAAAAATGCATTTTGTACATTTGTTTTCAAAGTATAAGTCGTTTTAGGGGGTTTTGGAATTAGGCACTACGTATATCTGTTGAATTTATTAATGATTTTACTAAGAAACTTGAGCAAAGCTAGTTATAAAACGATTACTTATAAATTGACTAATTTAGATTCAATTAAAGATATCGTTTACGCACATATCAAAATAAGTTTAACCTTTATACTGAAATGAATATTGGAATAAAATCATTTCAGCACATTTAATTTAATTGCAAATATAACATAAAATTAAGTTGCACCAATTATAATAGTGGCCCTCGCAGCGTAGACCGACTGTCCGTTACAAAACCCATCCGGCCCTGAAACAGTGCGTAGGTCGGTTTATAATATTATTCACCCAAGTCGCATTGCGCACAATTTTATTTTTGAAAGTTTATACGTGGGTTAATTTGTCCTCCTTCGAAAAGGACTATTATATACAGGCGCTTAAAACGGACATCTTAGTAGTATTATTCATATGAAAAACATAGAGCAATGACTCGACGTAGGTACTGACAAACATTCAGTAATTTTGACAACTTTTATTTTCATTGAATGGTGCGCACAAGAATTATCTTAGGTTAAAAGGACAAAATTAGTTTTATATATATACGTAATATCTATGTAATAAATGAATGTTTGTTTGTTTGTTTATCCTGTATGCGTTCCTATATCATTCATCTGATTGCGATGAAACTTTGGTGAGTTGTTGTGCACACGCCGCGAAGGTTTCTGAATTAGTACAACCATTTTACAATGAGAAAGTTCGCCGAAGAGAGCGATCTGCGCGCCACGGCTATATTAGTTTCATGGCAAAACATATGTCGTGAAATGTGAAATTCGGACACGTTGATTGGCTATTTTTAGGATTCTCTGTGCCAAATTTTCCAAGAATTATCGCTTTTTCTAGCGACTTGTTCATATATGCACTAGACGGAAAAACAAAAAATATTGTGTATCGAAAAGCACTTCAATAATCAGAATTCAAATACAAACATTTTATTTCTTTGAGTGGCATTTCGGTACATTGCATAATAATGCAATGTACCACTCACCTATGCATCTTCACCTTGTAATATTTTGTATGTACGTGTGACTTCCTTAATGAAGGTTCGTAACCATCCTCGTTCAACTTATTTTATTCGTGGCTTTCTTCAACAGCTCACTAACTCACGTTATTCCTGCCCGGTTCCTTGTGTTTCTGAGTCAGAATTTTCTTGCTTTCTCCCGATACCACTTCTTCTATTTTCACAAGCATAATAATTTAGAGCATGCATTTTTGGGTAATCTTCTTTCCTTTAACTCGCCACATTTAATCTATATAATAGCAATTTTTTTGAACGACAATGGTATTGACTTGTAATATAATATTTCCTATTCTATAATATTATTGTGCTTTTTTCTATAAATTAAAGTTTTAACTTGATTAATGGCACAAATCACTCTTGAAGGGTGGATTGCCTGTTTAAAAGAAGAAGAAGAATATTTTAGAGCGACTTGTACTTATCGATCAAGGTATTCGAGTTTTTTTTTTGACATTCATCAGCAACTTGCTACTTTAAGGAATACCTTATTATTCTTCTTGTGCCCTATACGTTCAACGGACTTGCTATCATCACTTTGTTTACTGCGGCCCGGAAAATCTCAACAGTAGACTTGCCAAACCATTGCCTCAGGTTTTTCAGCCATAATGTTCTCCTTCTTCCAGCAATATTTTCCTGCATTATGAGATGCAAGATCTCGTACATTTCCGGATGTCTCATCATATGTCCGAGATATTATAGTTTTCGTATTTTTATTATTTTAAATACTTATTTTTCTTTATTCATCCGAACCATAACATTTTCATTCGTAACTCTATCCATCCAGTTTATTTTGAGCATTCTTTTGTAGATCCACATTTAAAATTCTTCAGGTCTCCAATCATTTTTTCGGTAAGTGTCCGTGCTTTCATTATATAAAAAAATATCGAGAACACACAGCATCTAACCATCGTAGTCTCAGGTTGAGATCATGACTGCAGAATATCTTTTTCACGCGAATAAAAGATTCACGAGCTTGCTCAATACGGCATTTGATTTCAACAGAAGGATCTCACTGTTCATTTATGTATGGAATACTGGTGAAATTAAAATAGTTTTAATGACAAGGGAGCTGATAAACCAGTTACTTTATAGGAGAAGCAAAACGTACGCAAGATTTGGTAATATTGCTGACCGAGATGTTATCAGAATTATTTCGCTTGCTGACCGGACCGCGATGTTATCACTCTCCGTAATGGTAATGCACCGACCGGTATGATATTGGATGCTGTGATAATATCGTTGCCTCCTCCACGACCAGCCCACGTATTAAAAACTCGGTTCATTTCATCTTCGGTAGGAGCATTCGTCCGCCAAGGTTTATGAACCCGGCGAGGTCGGGAAGTTGCTTGTCTATCCCGGCTGGTGCTAAAGTTCCAGTGCTCAATTTGATGGAGTTACACCGCCATATTCACAAATCATTGTATCCGCGGTGCCGACTTCGATATGATCGTGATTTCAACGCGTGTTAATGTAATGGTGTAGCTTATGATTTCGAGAGCGCATCAGATCGACATTGGATAAATTCGATCTCAGACAGACATTCCCATGGCGAAAGACGTAAAAATATTAATCGGATTAATTCAATATAAAATCAATCAACTTTTTGTTTTCAATTCCTAAGTTTATAATACTCCAGTACAGATATCTACCACATATTTTATGGTAGATTACTATACTGTATCGCAGTCAGTCAGTCAGGACGTCAGATCTGTTGCTCTGTTTTTCATTAGTCTGCAGAAAATCAATTAACACACCAAAAACACATTGTAAAACTCTTTGGATTCATTTGAAACAATATTTCACGCCAATCAAAATTATTTGTGTATTTTTACCTTCTAATATACTTGCATGTTAAATTAATTAAAAATGTTTTAAAAGTGATTATTTTATGTCTTTTCGATTGATTAATTAAATTTATTTTTAATTATTTATAATTTAGCTATCTTCAATCAATTTTTGTTAAATTTATTTACAATGATGATGTTTTTTGTAATAAATGTAAATTACACAATCTGACATTAATCCGATGTTTCTGCCAAAAAGGAGACTTTCGTACATTGTTTAAAAAATACCTGTAAGAATTTAAGAAATTTGTTCAAAAATGTGTTCTTGTTAATATACAAGTTGTATTAATGTTTCCCAATTGAGATTTACCGTAATATAAAGTTGATTGCTTTTAAAAATGTAATGATTTAATTATGAGAACACATTCTTATTGTGAAGTTGTAATTATTCAGAACATAGGTCTGTGATATTTTAAATATGAATTAAATATATTAATTAGAAAGATATACATATAAAATCAATTTAATCGAAAAATATTGTTGTTGCGCCACCGGGATTCGAACCTGGATCTCTTTCCTAACTGGGGAAGGTGCATTATCCAACTATGCTACAGCGACAATATTTTTAGCGACAATTTTCGAACCTATATGTTACCTTTTTGATATTAATACATTTAATCGTTCCATTATTTGAAAGAGTCATCTACCTTATTTTTACAGAATCTCAAATACCTTTGAGTAAACTGATAGCAGACGCCAGAATTATCAATTCATTTTTATTAAATTTTGGACACATTGATACAACTTTATTATTATATTGGATAATGCACCTACCCCGGTGAGGAAAGAGATCCAGGTTCGAATCCCGGTGGCGCAGCAACAATATTTTTCGATAAAATTGATTTTATATGTATATCTTTCTAATTAATATATTTAATTCATATTTAAGATTCAATTATGATTTATCGCATTAGGTATGCATAATTTTTTGATAATCTCTATCCGTCCTATGTCCAGGAATCGGATGGTGATCACTTTGAATGTCTACGCGTTGTATTTTCATCTGTCACTCGGTGGGCTGGCTCGGAGACTGCGAATAATTGGTACACGGGAGATCAATGCGTGATGTACAAATACGGCAAAATATAGACGGCTGTTGTCGTTTGAATAGGCAGAGATACATATTATTTACTACCATATTAGTTTCATAATATATTCACACTCTCGTTTTCAGTGATGGTAGCTTGCTTACGCTTGCAGCTGCCTGAACCTCGGCACGTCATACTGTTACTGCATTTTGAAATATTTAAATATGGACGCATTCATTTAATAACTGCATTTCCGCTAATATACATTTAATTTTACACTATTTGTTGGTAGGCGTAAAAGACATGTTATAAAATAATATCATTAAAGAGAACACATTCTTATTGTGGAGTATAGAAAATGGTCATGGTTTTGATAAAAAATTTGGATTGTCAATTTTGCATATAAACGGTGTTGGTCACAAATTAAATAATTTGGAATCGTTGGAGATAAATAAAGCGTGTAAAACTAATCAAATTATAAACAACCAACTAAATTTAACTACGAGTCCCATTCTAAATTTTTTTCCTAAAAATTATTCGAGTAACTTTGTATTAAGTAATGATTTGAGTTAAGTACTAAAAATTTTTGTTTTTTTTAAAAATAGATTCTGGCAAAGAAACTATATGTTTTAGTTAGTTATGACATCCTGAAGAAGAAAATGGTATTTTTCGAAACCGGTAGATGTACTTAAACTCAATTTAGTGGTTAATAAAACAAAGTTAATAAATAAAAATATGAATTTTAACCACAAAGATAATATTGCTAATTTTAAAAGTAGAAAAATATTGTTGTTGCGCTACCGGGATTCGAACCTGGATCACTTTCCAAATCGGGGAAGGTGCATTATCTAACTATGCTACAGCGACAGTACAGCAAAGAAGATGGCTTTCAAATAATGGAACGATAGATGTATTAATTTGAAAAGTGTAACATATGAATTAGAAAATTTGTCGTCAAATTTTCTGTCGCTGTAGCATATTTGGATAATGCACCTTCCCCGGTTTCGAAAGAGATCCAGGTTCGAATCGCGGTAGCGCAACAATAATATTTTTCGATACATTGATTTTATATGTATATCTTTCTAATTAATACATTAAGAGAGGTAATATGATAAATGCAAGGGTATTCAAGTAAAAAAATGATTACATGTTTCATACGTAGCATACCCCCCCCTGCATAGAAAATATCTTTATCCTTATTGTTACGTTGTAAAATAATGTTTTGAGGCGTTATAAATGAGAAACGGGGTCATCACTTTGAGAAAAAAAGGCGGTGATGCTGTTATAAGATAAAGATTATGAAATATGCTGATGAATCAGAAGAATCTGCTTTATCGTGAGTAAATCACCAATTCGTTTGACTTAATAACGCGGAGTGTGTGTGGGTGTGTACTAGTGCACGTGTGTGGCCAGACCGGGTGGTTATTTGATGCTTGGAACAAAATTACAGATGGACGTATATATAGTAAGAGGTCTGCAATGAAAAGCATTGCTAGATAACTTGTCAGGGAGACGGCCGTGAGAGAAGTGGCGCGCACGGACTGGTCTCCAGACGGCTGCCGGCGCATATTATTATTGTCTGTTGGGATCGATACCAGGCGTGTTTTTGAGGTTGATTAGAGCCCCGTTTTACACTCAGGTATATGCAGGGTGCATTAAGGGCCGTCGGCGGTGTTATTGATTGTGGAGGCGAAAGACTTCCACCGTGTCTAAAGAGATACTAAATGTCCTTAAAAATGTTCTAATATATGATTTATAAAGTACACCCGCGAACCTCTTATAAAATGTTCGGAAATTTTCTAACCCTGTTTCATATGCGATGTTTCTATCGTTCTAATTTCAACGTTCTGGGAAACCCTCTGAGAAAACATATTCTATGATAAAAAAAAACCACATTAATACAATCATGTTTTTTTGTTGTTGTTAATAATTAGTTGATTTAAAATTTCAATGGTGTAAATATCAATATTATATTCTTATTATTTATTTATTTGTATCATTAAGTATATTTTTATATGAACATTTGGCACGAAAGCTAACTAGGGGGACGTAGCTGAGATCGCAGAGTGATCGCTTAGTATATATGTATACATGATAATTTTACACCATAGTCTATTAGGGAAGTAGCTAAGATATCAGAGCAATCGCTTAACATGTGAGGGGTAGCGGGATCGATACTCGGCGCATCCAAAATCTTTTAGATTTCATATAGGTTTTGAAGGCGCCTGGTGACGGTACCAGTACGCACTGATAAAGATAAATAAAACACAATGATAAAGTGAGAGATGTAATACAATTTTCGTGACAAATTTAACGTGAAAAAAAAATTAAATGTGACGGGCAGTGTAAAGAATATTCAGAATACAATCTATAATAATTAATCTTTACAATTTATAATACATATAATATCCATCTATTCATCCATCCATGTCGGTCCCTCATGACTGAGGATCGTGATCTCCATAAACTCCTGCCCTCTCGACTATGCTCCTCCACTTTTCTCGGCATCCTGCAAATCTTAGAGCTGTCACCAGAGAAGTGCCTGTTGTCATGTCCACTTGTTCGATTCAACGAGTGGGGGATCTTCTTCTTCTTCTTTGTCCTTCGACGTGGCCCACCACAACGAGCTTCTCCCTTCTCGCAAAATCCCCAAAAAATTCGTATCAGAGTCTATTTTGTACATGTAGTACATATATATTTTTTAATACAGATTTTACATTACCAAACGAGGCAAGCCTGTTTTAGGGCAAATTGGCAAACAAATCATATTTCACAAAACCAAATAAACCAATGTAACTCATTGAATAGAGTCGAAATAGAAAATGAAACATACAAGGCAAGTAAACGTGAAAATATATAAAATGTGAGATTATGAAAACTAATAATAAATAGCAATGTAAGCACATACAAGGTAAAGGAAAATATATAAGATTAAAAGTTATAATGCAGTCAGTATAAGAGTATTAATGTATTTTAAGAAATAATGTTTTTTTTCTGTAATATATACTTTTTGCTAGTGGCTAGTGATGAGAAACAATACTACTCTTGACTAACTGGTGTGATTGTGATTGGTATTCGACAATAGCAGTGATTGAAAACTGTGACTGATTACAATTTTATTAGTAAAGAGCACGCGCTGCGCGATATCACAATACACGATATAAAATAAAAAAAACATAACTCTGAGCATATTTATTTATATTCATAAAACTTCACATCTAATTTAATTAAAGATAATGAAAAAGCTTAAAAAAATGTGAGTTTAATTTTCGGGTCTAGTTCTCTGGGTTTCTGGTCAAATTCGTAAAACGTTTTGGCAGAATCTACTAGATGGCGCTGATCACGAATTGTAACGTCATTCCTTCATGAATATTTTCGTCTCAAATGCGCATGGGCCGAACCACGGTTCACAACTAATTATAAATAAAATAAATCACGATATTCCCAGATAGTTAGTGTGATATATCAGTGATTGTCCCACAGTTTGTGATTTTGAGCTCATCACTACTGGTGGCATTAAATTATTATTAATAATAATTTATTTATTTGATTGTTAGTACAGTGTGTTATTATATTGTTATAATCAGATAACATTGCAGCAAAGTAAGACATATATTTGGGTACCCTACCTGCTACACTAGTATTTTACTGTATTATAACAGACAGTGTTCTTCTGGTAAAGTAATAAACAAAGTGCATTGATCAATGTACAAAGTTATGTATATATAAAGATGTCATTAGATTAGGTAAATATTTTGTAAAACTTAACGTAAATGCATTGTTCAATGTATGAGATGTAATATATGGTATATGTAGAGAGTAAAGTAAGATGCAATTAAATAACATATAATTAAAATGTAAAACTGAAAGTAAGACCAATGTTCAATGTATAAAAAAAAAATATATATATATATATTAAAGAGTAGAACAAGATTCAATTAGGTAATTCAATATACTGATGCAGCAGTTATAATCTTAAGTTTGGACCTTTAAAAGTTCTCGGGCGTAATTTCTCCCCATTTACTATAACTATAACAAACTGCAGGATAATTCAATAAAAATGCAACAAATTAGACCCAGTTGAATGTATAAGCAAGAGTCTATGTCTGTCAATGAGCGAGCACTCTCTGAACTTTTGTACTTTATTTCAGGGTCTCTTCTTTGCGAATAGGATTAGTTGCTGCCTCGTAATAGTCATGACCACAATCTGACTTGACTCGCCGTCAGAAGATATGCTGTTAACCATTATGATCGGATGACACTCATTGTTGCCGGCTCGCTGCAATAAAACTGTCGGATCCCCTTCCGACGACGTTACGGTCGGTTGTAGAATCAACTCATTGGTTTTGAGGTGAAATAAAAAATCATAATCGATTCGGACTATCGATCTTTTATTAAAATCGTGACAAATGTTTCGAATCTGTTTTGTTCTCAAATTGATTTTAAGCGTGCATTTTTTTGACAAAGCCACATAATGATTTTTACGATTGCTAAACATTTTTTAGATTGGATGGTATTTTTTTCATGTCGTCATCATGAACATCAGTAATTCAATTGCTATGTGAATATTTACTTAAATTAGAAACGTTAGTTACATTCAAGATGATATTATCTTATGAAGGGATGCGGTTATCGGTGCCAATGGGGATGAAGAGGGAGCTGCTATATTACCTTTCCTTCCACTAATCATACATACTAGTAGAAAACTACGTGTAATTCGAGCTAGTGAATGTTGTAAATCAAGAAACGAAAGTGATGTATGACATATTCTTAAAGTGATTAAGATAATACTGTAATTTACCGTTCCGGTGACACATGTGTCACCAGGTGATTATTATTATTAGTTTGTTTTTAAAATAAACTAATAGATGGACCATGTTTATGTCTTCATTAAGTATACATGTAAATATCGGTATATTGGTATTTTTTCTTGCTGGCAATACAGAATGCTGGCAAAACATCGTACCTACTTGCGGTTGTGGCACAACATAGATTCCACTTAAAATGTTGGCACCCTGATGGTTATAAGTGTAAACGTGTGTAGTACTGACGTACAGATATTGTGTAATGTACATCGTAAACTAAAATAAATTTCTTTTGTAATAAACCGAGCAAAGTATTGTTTAAATTATTTCTAGAGTTGACGCAGTTTTACGGTTCGTCAGTCTTTAAACCATTTAATAATTAGAAAACTTTTTTTATTAATTGTGATGTCCTCGGAATGATGGGATGGCATGTGTATGTGTGTATGTGTGCCGCACCGCCGGTGCGGGTATGTATGGCTATAAAGACGGCGCGCAGAAGTGCGCGCGGCTCTTTTATATACCTTGTACTAAATTGTAGCTTATTGTAATAAAATATTAATTGTTACAAAGCCTATTTTTTGGACCATCACATTACGAGGTGTACACTAAAGACGTACTAAGAAGTCAAGTACGCAATAATTAATACATGTAAGCGAATCAAATCACAGATATAATTAAAATGATCTAACGGCTGTGCAAGGCGTTGTTAATATGTTACTATGATTGTGTTTTGCTCGTTTATATTACATTTTAAGTTTATTTGTAGATATTTCTATAGAACAGATATTGCCCTCATCCTCAGCCAGATTTAATGTTCTTTATACAGAAAACCTGTTATCTTCCGTAGCTTAGCCCCTATATATCTGTTTTTTTAATGTTTCCAGTGCTATGATTGGTGTGTTTTTTTTTAATTTATAGGGTCGCAACCATGTACGAAAAATATAATGTTTGTCTCTGTACGGGTATAATGCCGCTACCACGATGATCTCTTGATAGATGTTGATGTCTGAGGGTCAGTAAAAGCAAGTATGTACTGAATGCGACATTCTAATCAGGGGGTACATGCGGTGATGATTCATACATCGCTTCTCGCTAAACTCTGTACGGTTCTTTATGAAGTACTTGAGTCGAATCTTCGAGAGAAATCTAGACATGATAATATAATGTTTTATTAATTTCAATTCTAATTAGTAATAAATACTGCTGTATAAAATGCCCAAAATATTTACAAAATACATACCGGTCCTAATGGTGTATGTCCATTGATGAGACACCCCTAAGAGTCGGTAAAGGTGTCGTTTTATTCTGCGCATAAAATACGCATGGAAATGATGAATGAATCAGTGTACACGATAGTCAATTATAAGGGTGCGTGTCCTTGACCTCTAAAACACATACGGAGAGGCGGTAAAGATCGCACACCGGTTGGTTCCAATTTCTGTGTACTTAAAATGCAATATAAAATATTAAAATAAATGACCAAGCGACATCTGTATAGTGTCTCGCTTTTTAGTGAACATGAACATTAATAACATACCGTTATTTAAAATAAATTTTATGTTTAGAAGAATACAAACAAATAAGTCTGGGGAATAATATTGTATTTGAGATATTCTTGGCTTATCTACTGATAATTCGACCCCTCCTACGTAAAGTACCGTAAGTAAAAAAATATATTTTTTTTAATCATTCTAGTATTTTGCATGCATTTGATACTTATTTACGTAGCAGATTTAATATATTCTATGATGTAGGTACTAATAAACATAATATTAAAAAAATTACAGCCATTTAAATATGTATCAAATAGGTACAAAATACTAGAATGATTAAAAATGAAATTTTTTACTTATAGTACTTTACGTAGGAGGGGTCGAATTAACAATTACATTTGTAATCTGTGTGAAGCACAGCTAGACCAATTGGGCTTTATAGCATTCCAAAAGCATAGGTTTTGGGTTGGAGTATAAAATGTCGTAAAACAGCTTTCTGATGAACGATTTCCTTTAACAATTCTTGTTTATTGGTGCGCTTCCAGAGTCCCGAGTATGTAATTAAGACGAGACCAACATTTAAAAAGAGCTTAATTACAAACGTGACGTGATAAGAAGATCGCTCGTGTGAGGTGCGGAGGTAGGGTGGTAGAGAGCAGTGGCGTGCAGTTGGTATAAATTTAGGTTATGCTGTTACCAATGACATTATACAATCATATATAATATATGTATTTTCGTTTAACCAACGTCATTAAACAAAATAAATCCGTCGTTTATACGACCCTACCATGTATTTATTTATAATAATAGTGTTTTTAATGTTTAAGTTTTAACGTAAAATAATACCTTTTCACCCATATAACATATGTATGGACGTTTTTAAGAACATTTTCAATGACTGAACATGATTAATTTATGGTTTAAAAATCCTTCACGTAATAATTAAGTGAAATAATTTTTTTTATTAAAGGTTTACGTAGGAAATAGTTCTGCCAATTGCTTTTTGTTTTTCCTAAATCAAAAACCAATCTATGCACCAAATTTAAAAAACAATCATGAAATCAACACGTTTAAAAAAATTAAGATAGTAAAATTCGCAAATTAGTAAAAGAGGAAGTAGACACTTCAATGATTTGCACGCATTTGTAACCCTTTCTAATGTTATTCTGTTAAAAAACAGCATAGGTAACGACTCCATATAAAACGGATCAAATTTGCAATTCAGTAAATAGCCATTTATATGACTTGAGTAATTCACTAGCTTAAAGACAGAACAGAGTAATGTGAATAGCTCGATGCGGTGAATACAAAAGAGCGCCATGGGTACAGCGGTGAGTTGTCATGAGAGTTTTTAAAAGTAAGAAATTAAAGTCTCTACTGGTGTACAGATGGCGCATATTGTTTCGTTTGTGTTAATGTTAATCCAATTATTTAATTTATATTTGTTTTCCAGGATTTTTAGTAACGCATAGCTTTTTTGCTTGTATGCACCGCACGCCCCTGGTAGAGAGGTAGGGCGGTAGGGAGGTAGAATATACATAATGCATGGGGCTGGCATGCCGGGCGGCGGCGGCGGCGTGCCCGCAGCAGCCTTGGTCCAGGGCGACTAATCAGGACACAATGACTAACTACCCTATATCTGACGAGCGCATGCCTGTCACAAAGGCTCGTTTCAAAGAAACATGTAATGATGAAGTAAACGTAAACATAATTGGAGTATGTATCTACTAATAGTTTTGATGTGGTACTAGCACTCCATACCACCCGGTAATTTAGCTTAAGTTATGTTTAAAAAGGCGTTTATTTAAAGGAATTTGTATTTTCCTAGAGTGCAACTGAATAATACAATTTTTATCATGGGGAACGTGCCTGTGTTTAGCGGATGGTTCTAAACAGTAGCTATGCAAAATTTGAATCGGACGGAATTTAATTTATTTATTTAATTAAATATATATTGTCGTAGAAAGCAATCACTTTGTGGTTTGACATATTATGTTAAATAAAATAACAATCACTTTGTATGAAACCACGAAATTTCTTATACGACAATCGGTTTCACTTATCTCAAGTTTCATCAGGACGTATTTGAAACGACTCCATATAAAACGGATCAACCGAAAGGAATTTTCAATTCAGTAAATAGTCAATCGTATGACTTGAGTGTGAATAGTTACAATCGACGCATTGTAGCACGTCGATAATAGCGCTACGGCTGCAACGGTAGGTTGTTTTGGTAGTTTTTAGAACTAAACCATTAAAGTTTCTACTGGTACATATATAGCGCTAATTGTAATAAATCGGTAAATAATGTATCCGTTCATGTCCATATTATAGATTATTTAATTTATATTTGTTTCCCAGAATTTTTAGTAATGCACAGCTTTTTTGCTTGTATGTACTGCATACCTCTGGATAAATATCATTTATGTACAGTGCTAAAAACAAAGTACTCGGATATGATGACCAAATGACGCAAAATAGTATTATCATATTTTTTCGCATCCCATATTATAATACACATACATGCATAAACACAAGATCACGCATACACAAGTACATTAAAAAACCAATAATACACACATTCATCGAAGGAAGTGAGGTGGTGGTCAGGTAAAGAGGAAGAGTTTCCATGTTTTGCGCAGGATCCTAAAGAGTAACCGTGCAAAATTTGTAACGGATAACATTTAATGTGTGACAATGACGTGCTTGTTGGTCTAGTGATCGAGGGCTCCAGCTTTATTCCAGGAGACATTCTAAGCAGTACTAGTATTATATTAACACCGCCCACCCAGGAATGCAGACCTAATTAGTAATGGGACGAATTTTGTTCTATATAAGGTATTTATTCGGGTATGGGTGACTCGTTGTAGCTCCTTAGGTGGGTAGTCAGGCCGGCCTATGTGGGTGGGACTCTACCTACGCACCTTCTGTCCATGTAAGTGTGACTCAATCATTTTGTGTCTCGTCCACTCTCCTTCTTTTGGGAGTGTTTTTGATGAATTGATCCCTGAGGGTCTGCGTTGAACAACTGCACCTTAATTTTACATTTATTTTCCATCCGCATGTAATACAATGTTTTTAATGGATTTACGTAATATGATTTTTTATGAATAAAGACAGCACTTAAGGGAGGGTTAAAAAAAATAAAATCTTAATTGTTAATAACCATCTTGAATTTTTTCTCCTTTTTCGTTTTGTAATTGTTAAAATATAATTGAATTAAAGTCGCGTATTTTTTATTAGCCTTGATGAATCGGACCAACAAGGAAGCCTTCGCTTCCCGGGAAAGGGTGGGTCCCCAGTCCTCCAGTTGTTCTTTATAAACGTACTAGTATTATAGCACAAGCGTTTAGCTATGTTTGAAAGTAGTAAGAATATCAATGTGATACGTGTCTCTATTTAAAAAAAAATAAAATACGCATATGTATATCGAAGAGGGAGCGTGAGTTAGCTAAGAAAGAGGGTATCCATGTTTTATGCAGGGTTCTAAAAATGAACTGTGCAAAATTTGGAGCAGTTGGCATTCAATATAAAACACATTTAGTTGGGTGAGGAGGCCAAAGGGAGGAGCGATAATGCCGATGTTTTGTACCGGGTTTTAAAAATAAATTATGCAAAATTTGGTTTAATCAGTCAAAGGCGGTGCAGTAAGGCTATAGACAGACATACATTCCGTTTTATATATTCAGATATATAATTTAAAAATCGATTATATGAATCGTCAAATAAATAAAATATTTAAAATATCACAGACCGTCTGTTCTGAATAATTACAACTTCACAATAAGAATGTGTTCTCCTAATAATAAAATAAAATATTAGCCGAAGAATGGAATGATACTAGGATAGGTTCTATATTCCAGGACTGGTCCAGTATTTAATAATTTGTGCATTCCTGTCACGAAAAATAAATTTAGAAACATCAACGATCTCGATATTTTAAAATAACGTTGCAATATTTTTTAAATTAACTAAAAGCGTCATCATTATGTAAGCATGTGTAAAAAGTGACGTTAAATCTAAAAATCATGTCGTATATTCAACCAATCAATTCTATGAACCATTCACTACACAAGTTACGCAACACTTTTTGAAAAAAATACGGTACTTTTAGAAGAAGTATGTATGTAAATGGCCATTACATTTCTTTATATATATTTTTTCTTTTATTATCTTTTCTTCAAATTTTCCGTTTTAAATATGTACATTAGAATCCTTATGGAAGTTGGATGTCAATCATTTACAAAGCTGTAGTGATGAGCTCAAAACCTCGAGGTATGAGTGAGTCAATAACTGATATCTGTAACTTAAAATCATTAACAGTGATCGGGTGTCGCGATTCGCGATCACTGTCTGAAAATATTGTCAAGATAAATAGCTCCATAGAGCGAAACCTATAAAATTATTTTTGTTTGGTTAAACTGAAATTCATCATCATTAATAATAGGATAATACCAGACATGAATTAATACAAATCTGTAATTTTGAAGTCATAAATAGTTACATATATCGAGGATTTTTAATGGCGAATGGAGGAGACTGCGATGTAGAAAATAAGAATGGTAATGTAATGAGATGAGTCTGCCATGGATAATCTTAAAAGGCCAAAGCATAACCAGGAAAACAAAAATGGCACTGGTCTGAACTATGAGAGAATGGGAACGCCAGAGGATAAACACTGAAAATATGGCGTGGGCGATGTGTGGTCCCCATATTGTCCGCATAACGAATACCTTGTCATCATCAATTTTAGAAGAACGGTCATCATCAACTATACGGCTCCGAATCTTCGAATATTTGGTTCGAGAGAGAATGGAAGGCGTGGTGGTAGAATCCATATCTGGAAGGCGCAAGAAATGCCATGAACTGGAATAGGTAGCGACAGATCATCAATGCCGTCATCCGTCATTAACCGCAGTTCCATGATCACGACTGCTCTCATCTAGAGTAAGACTATGAAGTGAGTATAAATAACTATTGAAGTCATTTTCTATATATTAAAAAGAAAAAAGAATATTTTAAACAAAATATAATAAATTTATTTGTGATAAAAGTTGCAATTTTAAAGCATAGTTCTGTAGTATTTTTAATACCTACATTAAAAAATACATATCTATCGAAAAAATAATGGTATTTTGGATTCATTGAATTATAAACATGATTGCTATTAAAAATGAAATAAAATATGTATCAATTATAAAAAAAAATTACATACATAATAATTCTACAGAATAAGTTCAACATTTGTCGAAAATGTAATCGGTTGATATAGTGAAATGGTAATGCGTTTCTCCGGATAGAAAAAGTTTCGGATTCAAATCGCAGTAGCAACCGTGTTATTTATGTCTAGATATGTTTTTCTTCATTTTTTGTGAATTACCCTGACGAAGAAAGAGTTTATTATGAAAACGGTTGGATTATAATATAAAACTCAATGGTTATATAGTAAAATATTTATATGAATTATAATATAAATTATTTTACCTGTTGTATAATTGTTCTTGGAAGATTTAAGACGAGCTGATTATGAAATAAGAAATGCACTTCAAGAATTTAAATGATAAAACGGTGTACCTTCATGTCGTGTATAATATATATTATCGAATTTATGTATAATATATATTCTCGTGAAACTTGTGAGCTCATTTCTATTAAAATGGTGTGCTGTGACGACGGGAATATGTAAAATATAGCATCGTAAAAAAAGATTTAAAGGTTAATTTGAAGGTTTTCGTAAATTTATATTTGCTATTTCCGTGATCGAATCCCTCGTAGGCAGTTTAGTAAATGGTTATTGAGGTAAGTGATTCTTATTGTAATATTTGTACGCGGATGTAATATATCTTCTGATGTCTGATTGAACTGTCCGGCTGTTACATGTTGCCTATCAACGTGCGTGAGGCGGTATCCTTTTGTCTTTCCAATAATATCCTTATGACACAAAGGATGAAGGATACAATGTGTACTTGCTTGGGTATGGAGGATAAAACAGGATTTGTTTATCATCATACTTGAATAAATATTGCAGAAATCACGGTGTCCGAGGAAAACTATGAGTTTAAAGAGAAAGAAACAAACAGATAAAAGAAAATAATGTTAAATTTGATAGAAAGTCATTATAATTAAAGGTTAGTTGAAAAAAATATATATGTCAATATTTTCTTACTCAAGATAGAAAATGATTTCAGATTTTCAAATTTTTTTTTTTTACCTATTTCTGAAATGAGATGAAAATGCTAAAATGATGAAACCTAAACATTTGTGATAACAAAGAAAACTTAGTTTGTAGTTTTTGGAGACGAAGATTGAACCCCCGATCTCTTGGTTACTAAGTTGCATACATAATTTTGGTATAATCTACGCAGAAATTTAAAACAAATTATATTTAAAAGTATTATATTTATAATTAATTACGAAAATACATAAAATTCTTATACATAATATCACTTATTGACGACATGTTGTCGCGTATCAATAAAAGTAGTCATATCAATGCAAATGTTTTTTATTATAATAACAATATCTAAAATCTTAAAAATATGCCGGAAGCGTTGAGATATAATATTTTTATTCGAATATTTCCATCATCCGCTAAATATCAATGTATCTATCGTCATGGTAGCTAGGATTAGTTCCTATTAAATACGAGTACGTCACAATTGACCAAACGTTCAATGTAACATAATAGCAATCGATAGGTAATAACATAATAACAATCAACACGTAATAGCGTAATAGCAATCAGCGCATAATTGTTAAGATATCGTAAACGCTCGGCGGTATTTGAGAATAGGCATAAATATAGATGTGCTAAATTTTTTTTTTTTGTAAATTAGATACCGGTAATTTTTCAAAAACAAAACGCGGTACTCATAACATTACGTTCATTCTTCCGTTCCATACCGGCTTCGTGAAAAAGAGTTACGTGGCTCAAAATTTAAATGACCCCTATTTCCTGGTACAAGACTGTCTGGCCATAAAAAAAACATGGTCATTATACCCATCCTTTTTTGCTTCAGAGCGCTGAGACCGTAGGATATTTTTCGATAGAATTTCCTGCAATTTTTATACGATCACACGCCTACATAAATAGTCAATTATAAACTATACTGATTATTAATATTTTTATTTTACGACATATTTTCAAAACTTTCTTATCGACCAATTTTATTTTCAGAAGTTAAATATGAATAATGACGATAATTTTTTTTAATAATAGTTAATTTATAAAAGGTTTTATATTTTAAAATAAGTGCTAAGTGGTTGGGTTGCCATAATTTTGCGCAGACCTTAAAGATTAACGATGTATACAAAATTTAGCACAGGCACCTTGATGAGACGTGCGGGGGGTGGGGTGACTATTTTTTTATCAGGATACTAGAGTGCAAGTGAGCAAAATTTGGAAACGGATAACATTCAATATAATACGTTCATACGTAAAGGCAGGGGTGGGGACGGGGGTGATAAGGGGAAATCCCACCCAAGGTCCCAAAGAGTGACATAATAATATATTTTCGTATTTTTAATTAATTTATTGATCAGGCGGACAGACATACATTACATTTTATAAATAGTCACTAAAATGGCCCCACTTATCCTACATGTACATATAATAGCCTACGTTCATCCGCGTGCATGCATGTTGCATAGCAACAAAATCATACAACAATATTTCGACAAATAATTTAAATTTAAAGCCAACTTTGAATATGTGAGATTAATTTTGAATATGCAATATTGTTGATGACATCGCATTAGGTAAGTAGACACTTGGGAACTTTTTAACTACCAAAATTCAGAGACGTAAGATAAAATGCGTAATTTATAGAGACTATGGTAAATAATAATAATAAGTTTGTCAATTTAAATACTAAAATGATTTTGCTATTGTATTTTTAAAATAAATTAGGGTTATATGTATATATTTATTAAATTTCCTTTCACATATGTTATATAATAGAAAAAACAATATAAACAAAGGTTATTGATACAGTAAAAGCAGTAAGGCTTTGTATTATATTTTGACAGTTGGTAAAGTAAAAATAATGGATATAACAGGAATTAATAGATATTTTTTCACCAGCTGTTACCTACTTCTAATAACCGATTGTCCCTTCGTAGATATCCAAATACAAATTATGTCAATAGTATACGAACTCATTTTTCACAGCAATCCCACAATATAATCCATGGACTAAACTGGAATATTAGGAGAACACATTCTAATTGTGAAGTTGTAATTATTCAGAACAGACGGTCTGTGATATTTTTAATATGAATTAAATATATTAATTAGAAAGATATACATATAAAATCAATTTTATCGAAAAATATTGTTGTTGCACCACCGGGATTCGAACCTGGATCTCTTTTCTAACCGGGTAAGGTGCATTATTCAACTATGCTACAGCGACAATATTTTTAACGACAAATTTTCGAACCTATACATTTATCATCTACCTTATTTTACAGATTCTGTAAAATAAGGTAGATGATAAATGGCGCAACAACAATATTTTTAGATAAAATTGATTTATATGTATATCTTTCAAATTAATATATTTAATTCATATTTAAACTGGAATATTTGAATAAAGGAGCATTGCAGTGTTATGTATTCATTGGAGACAACTCTAGTTCACTATGTATAGAAAAAGTCTCAGAGATTTTCCGTCTCGCGTCTCACTTCACGCTTGTTATACACCAAACGTAAAATTTCATTCCATCGACCATTTATACCCCGTTCGTCAGTTGGGTGAATTTGAATCTCCCCAGCAGCAGTTAAAATTGAATTAATATTTTTAATTTAATGCCTTCTATTTGTAATAAATAATTGTAGGTATCTAAGGTTTTAGGTTCTACTGAGATATCCAACTTGAGTCAATCAGCCGGAAGAACTCATATGTATAGATATTTTCAAGTCCTACTTTCAGTTGAACTTAGCTCTTCTAAAATTTCGCTATAAAAACTCGAGTTGCTTTTCAAAAATGTTATTGTAGAAGTAGGCACACAATTAGATATATTATAATAATTTAATTTTATCTATTTAAACGTCTACATAAGTTGGCAATATTCTGCAGTTTTCCTTGTAATTCGTTCAAACGGTTGGTAATATCCGTAAAAAGTCAAGATTATATAAAAATATGGAATCTACAGGGTGAATATTATGTTTCAGGCTGATCTTGATTTTGAATAACTAGGAAATGAAACACAATATTTAAATTAGGTTTTTATTTATAGATTATTTGGTTTATAATAATTATGTATGGAATATAACATCGGCCAAGTGGCTGCGTCTGGTAGCGGCACAAATGCGTGCTCTTTTAACCATATTTTTTATAACATTCTCGCACACTTCGCGCGTTATTACAGCAATTTCCTTTCTTATATTGTTCTGCAACATCGGAATTGTTATTGGCTTATTGGCGTAGATCTTTCCTTTCAATTACTCTCACAGAAAATAGTCGGAAGCCGTCAAATCAGGTGATTGAGGAGGCCAGTCAATATTATCGTATTTTAACATTATGCGGCCGGGAAAAATTTCTCGCAAAATTTCAGGCGTATCTGGCTGTGTGTGATGTGGTATCGTCCTGTTGAAACCACATGTGTTGCAGGCCCAATCGATCCAATTCCAAAACACCATTTTCATTATTGTTTAGATTAAATATTTTAATGACTTCAACACGTTGTTAAATACTTCATAATATTGCGTTAAATACTTCATAATAAATCGTAATCAACTACTCTCTACGACAACTAAATACGAACTGACAAATATCTGCCAAAGAAAAATGGCGGCTAAACAAAATTGGTCTGGAACATAATATTCACCTGTACAATGTGAATGTTAGTCACATGCGGACCGTCGAAATTATGTTTTGAACAATCTTGTTTCACGAGACTTGTCTGGTCTCGTTGTCAAATTGAACGTCACGTACATAGAATTTTTGTATCTTTCTATCAATCTCACACTGATCTCTGAGTTTATCCCTGAGATACTGAGATTTATCTTACCGTGTGTCACACCGCGGACACGGATCACACACTCCTGTGCGTGCACTTATCGGTAGGCCGATATGAATTATACATTACGGGACGATGCTCCTATACCCAATTCTGAATATCGCATTAGTGCCGCGTTTGCATACTATCACGGCCGCCATTTAAATAAATATTACGAGAAAATATGGCGTCCTCGAGGCTCTAGAGTGTTCGATGCATCCAGACGAACTCTAAAAATAACTCTTACATCGCCGACGGCCCAACAATGCCCTCGGCGGTAGTGTGTTGTAGGGCAGTCGCGTATGTTGATGCTAGGAGCCAATAGGTAATTCATTCCGGCTCGTGTCAAACCGTAATTTAACTCCGATCCTCGGCTTATGAATTGCAGCGGTCTGCGCGAGCGCATTAGCCGGCTTGCCAGTGAATAAATTGAATCTGCATTTATATTTATTGATATACAATTGTTGCAGTAGAGGTTATCTTCCGTTGTAGAGTATTTTAGTATTTTTTCCTTGTAGTTAATAAAGTATTCTTGTTCTTTCTCGTCGGTGTCTACAATGATAATGTATACCAGTAACAATATATTTATATATTAGAGTCCACTCATGAATCTTCTATAAAATGTTGCAAAATTTTCCAACACGCTAATTCTAATGATCTATTTTTAACGTTCTGTAATCTGGGTGAGCGTCAAATAAAACAGATTCTATGTTAAAATTATTTGAACCATCTTACACGGTCTTGTGTAATTTAGAAATTAATTAATAAAATTTAAAACCTATTCTAAGAATACGATAATGAAATTTAATACAGTCGATGTGTTAGTGTGGTGTTGAGGAGAAGACCCTGGACTATGTATTTTTCGCTTTTCTCCAATTCTTTTTAGAATGATCTGGACAATGGTAATTTTTAACTCCCGGCTGATATATGTACATGTGTCACCCTTTTTCACTTAACTAGTCACATCTGATGTCTATAATATCAAAATTTTAAACGAAAATAATATTAACATTTGATTTAATCTATTCGCAATAATAATATTGTTCTCAATATAATATCGTTTAGTCTTATTGCATGGCACAAATGTAGGGTGGATTGTCTTAATTAACCTTTACCATACCATGATATAAAATACCCGAACGCAGCCATGCTGTCAACTCGTGTTACCGTAAATAACAGTTAGAAAAAATGTTTTTATTAGCTTCAATAGCTTTAATGGCACGAATTTATTCTAAATATTGAGTATTCAATTTTAAAAAGATGATTAATAACATAATTTAGAGCATTCATTAAGTCGTATACAATGTGTCCTTCCTTCTTATCTCTCTTCATTTAATTAGTGAGAAAGAGACAATTATATTCGTATATTTGTTGATCTTTTCACTGTGAAAATAGTATGTGATCTCTGTCTTTCATGTAACAAATTGTATTTTTACCAACGTGTATTACAATGGATTGAATGGAAAAATAATTGTTTTTATACGATTCCCTTTTCATAATTGGTTTTTCACTAGTCATCCCTAAGCGCTAATATTTTCTTAAGGATTATCTAAAATATGAATTTTATGTTGCATGTATTTGCCGAAATATTACAGGTATAATTATGATGGTAGATCTGTGTTACTGCATGGTATGGGAAAGGTTAAAGAATTAAAGAAGAAGATATGATGATGAAATAACGCATGTATTTACTTTGATGCTTGAAAGGCAGCAACGAATTTGTCGAGTAACCGAATAAAGAATCATCTTCACCAATCTCCCATTACATCATAATCTCTCACAATAAACGATTTACGAAACTAATTAGGGTTAGTAATTCCCATACACACAGACAGATGGCTGCAGATGCTACTTTAAACACTGGTGGTGGTTTTTTGAGATGTAGTGTTGAAAGCGGATCCCGTGGACCTCGAGGCGCACAAATGTCTCTACTTTCCAGGAGTTACGGAGTGGATTTAATTAATTGAGAGATTTTAACAGTATAAATAATCATGATGCACTAACAGAATATGAAACATATGAAAATAATTATCATTAGGAGAACACATTCTTATTATGAAGTTGTAATTATTCAGAACATAGGTCTGTGATATTTTAAATATGAATTAGATATATTAATTAGAAAGATATACATATAAAATCAATTTTATCGAAAAATATTGTTGTCGCGCCATCGGGATTCGAACCTGGATCTCTTTCCTAACCGGGGAAGGTGCATTATCCAACTAAGCTACAGCGACAATATTTTTAGCGACAATTTTCGAACCTATATGTTACCTTTTTGATATTAATACATTTAATCGTTCCATAATTTGAAAGAGCCATCTACCTTATTTTACAGAATCTCAAATACCTTTGAGTAAACTGATAGCAGACGCCAGAATTATCAATTCATTTTTATTAAATTTTGGACACATTGATACAACTTTATTATTAGGAGAACACATTCTTATTGTGAAGTTGTAATTATTCAGAACACAGGTCTGTGATATTTTAAAGAAAGTTAGGAAAGAGATCCAGGTTCGAATCCCGGTGGCGCAACAACAATATTTTTCGATAAAATTGATTTTATATGTATATCTTTCTAATTAATATATTTAATTCGTATTTAAAATAATTATCCACAGAAATATTCAAACACACTAGTAATGAAGTACGTAATGTCGCAGTTTACAATATAAAGTAACACAGCATTAGTAGAAGAAGTAGGGGAGTAGAAGTTACTGATTAATCAAGAAATAACTACGTTATTTTTTGGGTTTACTTTCTTGGATTGTTTATTCCTGGATTATTTTTATTACACACTATTATCGTTTGGCACCTTGGGATTTTGTTTTTAAATATTTATAGAATAAGACCGTGAGAGCGGCCGGATTATTATTGCCGCCACGTGCGTGACGCCGGCGCTGCATATATATTAAGGATTTTGTCAGTAGTAAAGATGAGTTTCAAGAAACCCGCGAGACAAATGAGAGAAAGTGAGCAAGGGGACGATCTCATACAAGATGGATAAATCAAATAATGGACAAGGTCGTCTTTAGATGCTGCGATAAATATCTTAAAATTGGAAGGAATGGAGATGTATTATTATACACCATGTTGCAGATATATTACGGGAACACGACGCCTAGAATTAAGTATACGATGAACTAAAAGAGGATTTTATATACTCGTGTATTCTTAAAAATTACATATCTCAGACACATGTAGCATACTATCCTTGCATGGAATATACTTTTTTCCTACACATTTCTTCCTCATTGGTACACAAATTGGTTCAAAGATACTAAATCTAAGCCTAATACTAAACCCGCGTACCTCATACAAAATGTTTAGAAATTTTCTATTTCATTTGAGCTATTTCAATCGTTTTATTTTTAATGTAATTTTATGACACGCTGTCTCCGATGAAACATATTATATTTTAACAATTTTATAATATTTTATACCGATTGTGATACGATTTGCTACGTGCATCTCGTTACTGGAAAATCACTTCAATGCCATTTGAAATTATTTTCAGTAGAGCATCATCACAGAGCAGAACAGTACCACCGCTTTATATATGTAAGACTCATTCTCTAGAAGAGAGTTGAGTAATTTTGACTTGTCTAGCGTCATGCGTAATGAGAATTTTCTTCACTCGAGAATTTTGTCGCTCGAGATGCCACGGCCGTTTTATAGTTTAAACAGTTTAAAGCGAAATTTTTTACTGTATTTTTTTTTGTTGCTGTTTCGAAGCGGAACATGATAAAATATCGTACATGGGTGTTGTCAGCGTGTTAACCTTTATCGGGCAAGAGTATAATAATTTTGTGCTCTTATTATATATTATATTATTTTTTGATCACTTTTTAGCAGATCGCTGCCCTACTCTGCGCTGGCTGGGCGTGTATCTAGTTTGCGCTGAGCTAAGGCCTTGTCGGCATTAAGCAAACAAGCCGCGAGATGTCAGTGATAAGATAGATATAAAAATATTTTAATTGAGTCTATAAATAGCAACTTGAGAAACAAGTAATAAGCCAGTACACAGATGATCGCAAAAATGATAATACTAAAAAAATATTAAAAAATGCACATCTACAATATCATACTGGTACAACAAACTGAAGAATAAGAAGATAATTTGCATATCATATTAATTAATTATAATTTAAGATATAAGATAAAAACTTGTTTAATTATGATAATCATTGCTACTTTGGCCTTCAAAAACAGGCGAAGTCGACCATGAAGTCCAGAATATGTCCACAAAATCATAGTTGTGCTGTACAAAACTCTGGTGCATACTTACGCGTCCCAAAACGAAGAAAGATGATACAACACTAGAAGTATTTGAAAGAAGAGAACATATAAAAGATTTAAATAAAATGTAGTGTAAAACTAAAGGAAAACGAGGATAATTACATATCAGGACCTATCGTGTATTCTCGAGCAGGCCAGGACCGGGGTAAGTATTAAAACAATTTTTTGTCCGGAATAATCTGTGTCCGCAATAATCATGTCCGGAAAAAATCAGTGTTTGGAATAATCAGTGTCAGGAATAGTCCTGGTATTGACACTGATGTATGGAAGTGCTGGCAGAAAAGGAACGAAAGTAGACTGAATGCAGTGGAAATGAGATCACTTAGGCGTATTTGTAGCAAATCTATTTATGACAGAGTAAAGAATGAAGAAATAAGGAAAAAATGTAAAGCTGATGTTAGTATAGTGAGTAAGATTAAGAAAGGATCACTTAGGTAGTTTGGTCATATGGAACGGATGAATGAGGAGAGAATGGTAAGAAAGATATATGACGCAAGTGTTAATGGTACCAGAAATAGAGGACGTCCGCGGAAGACTTGGCACGACCAGGTAAACCAGATAATGGAGGATGGTTCTGTTAGAAGCATCAACAATCGGCGAGCTTGTATGAGAAGATGTATGAATGTGGATGAGGCGAGAATTGTGTGTCAGAACAGAAGATAGTGTGGCGCTCTATCCTCTCTGCTTACCCCCGCGGGGAAACGGCGTGATGGTAAGGAATAGTCAGTGCCCGCAAAAATTTTTCCACAAAATTCGTGTCCGGAAACATCCCGTCCAGGAAAATCCGAGCACCCCAAAATCAGGTAAATAATTAAAAAATCAATGTACCAAAGTTTCGCTAGTGTTTTTTTCTTTCTTTCGCGCGACGATTTATAGATATTTTGTGATTATTTCATTTATGCTGTCTCTCTCTACCCGAGTGCCACCTTTTTTGAACTGGATGACCAACCATATTAATGAAATAAAATCGATATAGTTTTGCAGCGATGTTTCAATTTTCAAATTTCTGATTTCGCCTCTATTTCCATATTTCAAAAAAAAAATTGACACTTCACTTCAATGAAATGTATCAATTTTCACTTTATGACGAACCGAAAGACTTTTTTGTTTTATGTAAGATTATTGATTTTATTTTACAATGATTGTAAAACATATTAAGTTTTGAAAGAAATAAAATGTATAAATGTAGTTTTAACTCATTCAAAAATAGATTATATAGCTTACGTAATATGACTTATCGATCTGCATTGTACACACTGATTGAGAATGTATTCACCGTCAAGTTTGATTGCATTACGTGACACGGTGAATAATATTCACAATTTGGCAATAGGCGAGACGTCAATATCGGAGGATGACCCGGAGAGGTCATTGAACCTTCATAATTTAATTCAATAACTGTTAAGTAACATTCCGACTAAAAGCAGATTTCCTTCAATCCCGAGTGACTGCTCGAACATCGACATTAGGTTTATTTTTTTTTTTATTGGAATGATATTTTAATGCGGCGTCGATGCATTTTTTCTTTTATTTGTAAAATAAGTTGATAATTTAATGAATATAATATGTCACATCAATATTCTATATTTAAAAAGGCTTTACAGCCAAAGCGCTCGCGTTGTGAAAATATGCATAATTTGGATGAGCGTTGTCAAAGACGGGCGTCTTGAAAACTCAACTACACAATACGGTCAACGATTAAAATAATTTTGTGAAATTAAATATTCATATAATACAATCAAATTAGTTTTGTGAGGTGATGAAGTACAATAATCAACCGCGTCTATAGACTGAGACACAACGAGATAAATTTCAAAGATTTAGATGAGATATCTAAATAGGTACCGATTCCTTCTCAATACCTAATACCTCTATTTTCTCCCCCAAATCTCCTATTATTCATCTTTCTTTCCAACTTTTAACGTCCTTCAAATTTAATTTACATAAATAAATTTTAGTAATTCACAAAACCAAACAAACAATTGAAAAGTGTGAACGAAGTTCTCTGGCTTCTTTACTAGTCCGAAGTCTGAGGAAAAGAAAATTTTAAATAATAGTATTTAAAACTCATCAAATATAATCGTTGAATTTTTTAATCATTTTTGAAGAATAATGTGTGTAATTTGTAAAGTTTTGATTTACGATAACGCACTAATTTTTTTGCATAAAACACGCTTATATTATTAATATTTTTTAATACAATTTTTTTTTTTTTCCATGCTTCCATGTTTTGCGTACATTTAACAATCTTTCCCTACTTGTCTTGCTTCCAAAATGTTGTTGTGACGTAATTATTTAACATATTTCTAAATATTGAAAAAATTTCATATTATCATAAATCTTTAACGCTTGTTAAATCCTAGATTTATAAAATTAATTAATGATTTTCATAAATACGAGCTGAGTCTTTACTGCAAAGGTCATTGCACGTATTTCAAATCAATCGAATGTTTTTACACACAGTTCATATCGTGTACGAGACGCGTTTTTTAAGTACCAGAATTTTTTTTTTAATGAAACAACATCATTTTTATAACACTTTACTTCCTTCGGACGCTACATACCTTAAACTAATTCTCAACATAGTCGCCACCTCAACATAGTGCATTAAGGCACTTGTCATAACGGGGCACCAATTTTTGTATACCTTCGTCATAGAACGACGCCGCGTGGGATGAAAATCATGTATTTACTCCGTCTTTGAGTTCATCATCGTAATCAGAACGCTTGCCACCAAGGAACCGCTTTAGATGAAGGAAAATATGGAAATCACTTGGCGCCAAAACAGGATACATACACTTGGCGATGAATGTCAGCTGGTTTCATGTTTCGTGCATTCAAGAAACGAATCACGGACCGTATGTCACATATCTGCGGGCTGATCTATTGTCTTGAACATTTCAACCACTCACTACAAGATGGCCACACTATGTGAATGTCTCTAACGTTGCATGCGGTGAGTCAACAGACGAAGGAAACCATTTCGCGTGCGCAACATCACAACCGCAGCGCTACTTCGGGAATATCCGACAACGGTATATACTTAAAAAAAGCGCCAAGTACGTGGCGGGTTTGTTCCTCCACATGAACATATTATATTTCCTATATAATTTTTTAAATAGTAAAGGAATGTGAAACTACCGTATTTGCTTTAATATTAGAAACTAGAGTCTAGAACCCGTCGGTTAAGTGTCGATTTTTTTGAACTGAATTAAACATCACAAAAATGATTTAAATCGCCAAGAAGAATAGTTTGATGTTTCATCTTTGAAAAACGATCTTGATGAAATAATAATTATCAGGTTGTTTTCTGAATTCTAACCATTTTTTTTAAATGAAAGTGTAATTTCATCATGTTCATGTTAATATCACTTTAAAGTGGATTATTCTGTCTGTATTTTGGTAATATCTATTTCAGTTTTAATATTAATTTTCACGATCTACTGATGCTCGGTCTCTCTTTTGGTTTATGAAATGATACCTGATGCCCGGCCCATCAAAGTCGTTGGACTTGAAAACCCTTTCTACTTTACGGTACTTTAAAGTACCGTCAGGGTAAGTAAAGTATCAAGTAAAACCTTTTTACTCTTGTTCCCCGAAGTATAAGACGCCCGTCTTTGACAACGCTCATCCAAATTATGCATATTTTCACAACGCAAGCGCTTTGGCTATAAAGCCTTTTTAAATATAGAATATTGATGTGACATATTATATTCATTAAATTATCAACTTATTTTATAAATAAAAGAAAAAATGCATCTCTATTTCTCGGTCTTAAGACATGTTGATGGTGGCGTTTGAAGAGTTTTTTGTTACTCTAAAGTACGAGTATATTCCATATATATTATGTTAACATTACTATTTTTTTTTATTACATCTAAGTACTTACATACACACAATTTACAAAGACCCCTGAGTGCGGGAATTGAACCCTCGACGATCAATTCACTGTCCTTTCATTCTATACTATTATTCAAACAATTAATAACACAAATGAATGGGGCAATTAATCATAGCCCTGGTCTATTGTTGTACGAATCTTTTCATTCTTCTTGTACAGATTAATACTGGAGATCTTTCGATCGGAAAATTCCTCAGCACAATGGCAGCGTTATTGTCGTGAAGAAGTGGTGTTCTGAGACAGGAATATTTCATGTCCCGTTCGGTCCACGACAGATTCCGATAAAATGAAATAGAACCGATTTTAACCGGACATTCGATCGGCAATATAAAACCGGTATTGCACGACCATTTACGTTTTATTCACGATTTAATTACAACCGGAAAATCAAATTTAATCCAAAATTTAAATGTTTATTACGTGTACCGGATACAGCAATATAAAATAAGTACCCATATAAGTTTTACGCTAATTTTTCTTCTGTAAAATAATAAAACGGTCCACTGTAACGATCTACATAATATATTCCTCCAACATAAATATAAAGTTTAAAAGATAATATAAAAGAACCTCTGTTTATGTGGTTATGGTATATAGTCGAATACTTAAGCTGTTACACATTATATGCTTTGAATTATTTTTGTTAATTTAAATTAGTTTTCCCAGAAAGCGCTTAACCAATATCTATGATGTTAGTAAAAACACTAACCTGTATATTTACATTTCATTTAAACACATTATTGAACACACAGAACACATTATTATTTGTGAAATTGTAATTTTAACTTTTATTTTTCTGTTGAATTATTTAAAAGTAGGCTTTTAAATTATTATGTCTACAATATATATTATTATCGTGTAGACATATAAAGTGAACAAGAAAAATAATAGGGTACTTACATACAAAAACTCAATAATTTACAAATTATGGCATATAAAATTTCGTACATAGCTATTATTAACGATTGCGGTTAATAATAAACGATGCAATAAATGTGATAATCTTGGATTGGATCGAGCTGCATAAAATCATAAACAAACGCAGTAATATGCCTGGTCAGAACGCCGCTTTTCGCGTGTATCTGCCGTTGAAGAATAGCGTGAAAGTGCGATGAACGTCTCCTCGGGACGATTTCCTCACACTCCCACCGCAGCACGCCCGCTCCACGGTAGAGGCGATCGACAGTGTCACGGCTGGCGGCCAGAGGGCCATCGGGCTCCCATCGCATCGTCGGTAACCGTGAACATCCATCACATTATCGGATATCGATATTGGTAAACTTCGCATTTGGGAATGATGACAGAAGAGACTGGTCACAGGCCAATTGATTAAGACGCGACTCGACAAAGTGGCGTGAAATCCGTCCCGAATTTGAAGCGAGATTCGTCTATTTCATACAAGAAATCATATTGAATTAACAATGTCACTTACTCCTCCGAGATGTAAACTTTTTTATTCAAAATAAAGATGTGCACACGGAATACATTTCACATCAATATTTTTACTATTTTCAAACTAAGCTAAGTTCTATAAAAACATGTCTAAATTGCTGGTGTCCTGGAACGAGGCTCGAACCCTCGAGAACTAGACTAGTGTTTTAACCGTTAGATTCTGTTTGAGTATTTTAAATATTGCTAATAATATACTGGTCAAAATAAGAAAATATATAAAATTGAAAAATATGGATTTTTCAGGCGTATTCTAGTATAATGTGTTAAAAACATTTTACAGATAAAGAACATTGCTTTAAATAATTTCAAAAAAATAATTAAATTTTCATATATGCTGTTTCAGGAAATGAATTATCAAATTTAGTCCATAGATGGCGATCGTGTGGTGGTACTCGAAGTGTTTCCACATATTAACATACATACAACATTAAAAAAAATTGAGAGATATGGAGATTGATTAATGGGTGTAAATGGTGAATGTTATATTTATATAAACTGATCACTTCAGCCAGCCGAAGACAGGTCTTTATGAGAAGTATGATAAATTTATTAAAAAAGGATTAAAGTCTTCAATTGATGTGGAATATAGACTACTGAATTACAGAGATTTAGTACAATACATACAATGGATAGAAGATGAATTGATGAATTTGAGATGTGGTGCTGGAACATGTTACGCATGCCATGGACAGCGAGACGCACGAATGTCTCTAATTTGCAGGACAGACTTAACCAATTAATTATTTGAGACGAATCTTTATATTTTTTGGGCATCTTGAGAGAAAGAAAGATAACTTGTAGAAGCTTGTTGTGATGGACCACGTCGAAAAACAGAGAGGGAGAGGAAGATCTCCCACACGTTGGACAAACCAAGTGGACTGCAGGATGCTGGTAAAAGTGGAGGAGCATAGTCAAGAGGGTGGGACTTCATGGAGATCACGATCCGACCGACGCGGATGATGATAATACAACATAGCTTGAAAATAATGTAAGTGTAATATATAAAATGGGTAATTTTCATCACATAGTGTATATTTAAAATAGTCATGTTCCCCCATTAATTTAGACTTCACCCTTACAAAACAAAATACTATTCTGAGACCTTTGAAGCATCACTCGCAATACTCGGGACAAACCCGTTCTCCTTTTGATGTTATATTTGATAGTCAACCGTGACGAGGTTCTTTGTTGTGAAGAAGCGATATTTTTTATCTGGGAATTATTGTAAACAGGAAATAAAATAGAACATCCTGAACAATCATCCGCAATAATAATAATATTTGCGCGTTAGACGTAAAATACAATGCATAACTCAGTTCTCAGGCATTCATGGCCATTCATTTTTTAGGTCGAAGAGATCCGCCGCAAAATAACTCAGAAAACTTGGCACAGTTTAATTACTTGAAGAGATAAAACGTATTGATCTGAAATTAATCAAAAAATTATTCAAAACCAATGATCCCTTTTTCAGGAAACATGTTGATTTATCAATAAACACTGGTATAAATAAAATGTTTTTTTTATTATTAATATAATGTTTCTACAAAATAACTTTGCAAATATTGAAGAAGTGAATTTTTTTTTATAATTGATATATTTTTTAATCCCTGTAACATTTGCAAGCTCTGATAATTTATTTTTACATGTTGTTCCAACCAAAGGGAAAAAAACTAAAATTCTTAGACACTTATTGAAAAAAAACAGTAAAATGCAGCATTACTAGAGGTATAGAAAAAAATAATGTAATAATATTTAAAAAGAAAAGACACATGACATATTTTTTGTTCAATAATTTTAGAAATTGTGCTTTCTGTTAAATAATGTATATTAGGCAGTCCTCTTGATAAACTAGAAAAAACATTTTTAACTAAACTTACATTGTAAGGTTACTTTTTGTTATTTATTGAAAAAAATAAACAAGTCCCAGAAGGCATATAAATGAAAGACAGGACAAAATTATTTCCATTAATAACATTTAATAATATGGAATCTGAAAATTAAAAAAAATATTATTAAGGAGAACACATTCTTGTTGTGACGTTGTAATTATTCAGAACATTTTAAATACTAATTAAATGTATTAATTAGAAATTATATATATATAATTAATTTTACCGAAAAATATTGTTGTTGCTACCGGGATTCGAACTTGGACCTCTTTCAATCCGGGAAACGTCCATTAACCGTAACCGTAACCAGTATATTGAAGATAAATTTTCGAACCATTATTTCGAAAATTATTGTTATTTGTATGTGTTACGTCTGTGTACATTTTAATATTTTTTTCACTTATTTTTAAAAATCTTTCATTGTTCAATTGTCTTGTCTGTTATTGTAAGTCGTATACTTTTGATCCGTTGCAAACAAGCCATAATTTTCAATTATTAACATTAACTATTACAACTAATAATTAACAACCAATTATATTTAACTACGAGTCCCATTCTAAAAATTTTTCCTAAAAATTATACGAGTAAATTTGTGTTAAGTAACAATTTGAGACAGGCACTAAATTATTTTTAAATAATTGTTATTTTTTTCTGGTAAAGAAACTATAATATATGTTTTTAGTTAGTATTGACATCCTGAAGAAGAAAATTGTATTTTTCGAAACCGGTATATGTATTTAAACTCAATAAGTGGTTAATAAAACAAAGTTAACAAATAAAAATATTAATAATATATATATGATCAATTTGAGGTGTCCGTTTATGAAGAGCCCAAAGTCCTAGGTATTTCGTATGATCTAATTCAGTTTGTGCCTTACATCGTGCCTTAACATCTATTTGATGAGTTTTTGTCTAGTTCCAAAGTGCATTATTTACTCTATTAGTGCACCTGTGTTCTTGTTTATCAGTTTAGTGATTTCTGTGTGTTTTGTTCTCGTAAAATAAAGAATTATAATTACACAATTTTTGTGATTTTTTAAATTCTGTTATCCAATCTTATAGAGATGTCTTGTGTAACTAAATCTTAGCTAATAAAAATATTAATAAAATAATAAATAAATAAATAACACATTTATTATGAATGTTATTTTTTTTCGACGTAGCGAGTTAATACCTAAGAAGTAGTTAATTTTATATTAATCGTTAACAATGAACAAAATAGTGGTATCGGGTATCCTGCATTTACGAGGTATTGTCAGCGGGATGTCAGAGCGATGGCGAGACGTGCACCGGAGGCTTTACATCTTGCGTGAGGCTCGCCAAACTCAGACATCCACATATCCCATGACCTAAAAAGGGTCGGGTGGCCCGCCGGGAATCACGACCAGCAACTTGCACCGGGAATGGATCGAGACACTAGAGCCAGGACCGAATTCCGACCGAATATTACATTATTTTTAGGCAATTTTTAAATTATTTAAAATATAACTTGTATTAAAACAGATAGGGTACGTCTTTAAAAAAATATTAGGAGAATCAATTATTTTACTTACCGACATTTAATACTGATATTATAAAATAAACAACATTAACTCACATTTAAATGAAAATTAAGTTGAGGCATTTGGATTATGTGTTTTCTTGAATTCTATTATTTTATTAATAAAAAATACAACAGATATTATTTAAGTATTTCAAAAAAACATTTTACCCGTTAGTAGTATAATTTTTAAAGTCACTATCCTCGATACGTAAAGAATAAAATAAATTACGTTCATACAGCATGAACTCTGTATATGTTCGACAAATATCTTCGTAATTTTAGAAATCTTAATCGTAGAAAATACAACTTCACTCGGCAAATATGCCAGATATTTATTATTTTTATACAACAGATACATATTTATTATTTATAAACTTTACTTCAATATATATTAGTCGAGTCATAAACAACTTCCGGTACAGGTAGGTAGAATCTATTGTTTGTATTTACCCACTACTAATCAACGGGACACACGATTTTTACTTTCACTAAATAGATAAGGGTTCTGCTAGTCTTTTGACAGCTGTTTGTGTGGTGCACTTTACATTAATGTGTTATTCCTAACCCTCAAAATGATGAGTCAAAATATGCATATTCGTCATGTGATGTTTTGGGAATTCAAACAAGGCAATAGTGCTATGGCGATAGCTGGAAAAATATGCAGGGAATACGGTGAAGGACTTGTGACCGATCGGACATCCTACCAGATTTGAAAGCAAACATTCATGGAAAGAATATTTTATTATGTGTATGGTGGAATCGTCGAGGTTTAATCCATCACGAGAAGTTGAATTCAAATTTAACGATTACTATAAATACATAAGTTTAGCAGCTGCAAAGAGTTAAGGGGAAACTCAACTAAAAATATTAACAGATGTAGCCGAAAAAAAATTTCTACAGGATCAGATGACAATAATCTGAGCATTTTTTGAAGAAATGATAGATGGTCGAGAAAGAAAGTGGGGTGGAGGCTTCGTTCTGGTAGAAGAAGTGACAAGAGGGGAGTGGCGGGGAACAGACAGTTGAGAAGGGCTGATGACAGAGAGAATTAACGATCCTTGAGGGCTGCCTAAATCCATCAGTGGCTGATGATGGTGATAGTGAGTATTATATAATTTACGGTTATGACCGAACTGACTGAAAATTATATTGTTAAAAATCTACTAGTACATATGAGTTATGTCACCTAATATGAAGGTTTTCCTTTCGGAAGCTATGAATAGATCGAAAAAGATTCGAGGTATCCTGTAGCACTGCTATCCCAGAAAATACTTAAAAAATATTATGTAGTATTGAAAATTCAACTCAGAAAAATACAGTAGTCAAAATTAGCAAAACTCTTTAAATAAAAAATTGGGTGTATTTGTACAAGTTTTTACTCAAATCAGTTTATTTTTAATATTGTAGTTTTCTCTCATATTCAGTATAACGAAATACTTTTTACGTTTCTATAAACTTATAATGGTATTATATAAGGGAAGTATTAATTGGATTTAACCTTTGCATATTTACTATGTTTTATTACGTTTTAATTAAATTGCGATTAAACCTCATAAACAACTTTATAAGTACTTATTATGAATGTCAACAAGTCAAAAGTGATGGTATTCGAGAAGGAGGAAAGTAAGACAACGTGCAAAATACTTGTAGGTAATGAATGTTTGGAACAAGTAGATGAGTTTGTATATTTGGGAAGTATGTTCGATAGAGAAAGATATCGAATGACTGCAGGGAATAAAGTGAACGGCGCTTTGAATGGAACTATAGCTAATGGGAACTTGTCAACTAAGGCAAGACTAGTGGTTCACAGTAGAGTCCTGGTACCGACACTGATGTATGGAAGTGAGCCTGGAGCTGGCGAAGAAGAACGAAAGTAGACTGAATGTAGTGGAAATGAGATCACTTAGGCGTATATGTAGCAGATCCATTTATGACAGAGTAAAGAATGATGAAATAAGAAAACAATGTAAAGCTGATCTCAGTATAGTGAGTGAGATTAAGAAAGGATCACTTAGGTAGTCATATGGAACGGATGAACGAGGAGAGAGTGGTAAGAAAGATATATGACGTAAGTGTTGATGGCTCCAAAAGTAGACGACATCCGCAGAAGACTTGGCACGATCAGGTAAACCAGATACTAGAGGATGATCGTGTTAGAGGCCTCAATAATCGTAGAGCTTATATGAGAAGATGTATGCATTTGGATGAGGCGAGAAATGTGTGTCAGTATAGAAGAGTGTGGGGCGCTATCTTTTCTGCCTATCCCCTCGGAAAAACGGCGTGATGGTAAGTAAGTAAGTAACAAATTTACTATTATACAGGCGGATTTATCACTGCAGATGAAGCAGCGGCGTGCTTTGAACAGTAGAGGAGTGGTCACGGGTGTTGTGCATAATTCCAATGGGACGGATTGACTCGGCGCTATGTGAGTGTGGAAATGTACAATCGTGAAGTACATTATCATTGATTGTCCACTTTGCTCATTCCCTGGAAGGCTACAGATTCTTCAAGGGATGCCTCCAGATGTGATGTGGCCAGGGCCGGCCCGAGGGGGAAAGGGGTGAGCTCAGGCCCCGCCCGAGGGCGTCTAGCAAGCCGGGGCGCCGAACAAGCCGAAATAAAAAATGGAGAAAGAGCTACAATTTGAACAAAAACTAAAAAGTTTATGAGCATTACATAAGAAAAGCAATAAAAAGGTCATATGGATCCAAAAGAGCTATCTGCTTCTTCAAATATCACCACAAACGTTTCTGCTGAAGTATTACCCCGGAGAATGGCAGCAAATTCTCCAGAATCACAATAATTACAGCTTACGGGGTGCTAAAATTAAAAATAACTGGGAAATGAGATAAGAAACCAATGAAGATTCGGAAACTGGAATATTTTGCCCATGTGAAGCATAATACAATACTCTCCAGCTTATCAGTGCAAGATTGAATCACAAAAAAGGGTTTGGTCGTAGGAGGACGGTGTGCGTTGGACTTTTTTTTAAAAATCAGTGATGGGGATATCTTTATATCTATATATCTTTCTAATTAATATATTTAATTCATATTTAAAATATCACAGACCTATGTTCTGAATAATTACAACTTCACAATAAGAATGTGTTCTCCTAATAATAAAGTTGTATCAATGTGTCCAAAATTTAATAAAAATGAATTGATAATTCTGGCGTCTGCTATCAGATTACTCAAAGGTATTTGAGATTCTGTAAAAATAAGGTAGATGGCTCTTTCAAATAATGGAACGATTAAATGTATTAATTTCAAAAAGGTAACATATAGGTTCGAAAATTTGTCGCTAAAAATATCATCGCTGTAGTATAGTTGAATAATGCACCATCTCCGGTTAGGAAAGAGATCCAGGTTCGAATCCCGGTGGCGCAACAACAATATTTTTCGATAAAATTGATTTTATATGTATATCTTTCTAATTAATATATTTAATTCATGTTTAAAATTAATTTTGAGCCTATTTAAAATATGATTTTTTTTCCTTGCCACTCTGCCGCTGTGCGACTCAAATGTTCTCCAGGTTAAGAATAAAATGTATTTTTATAATAAAAATCTAACATATAAAATCGATATTCAGTATAAAATAATTAATTTGGTTTTTTATTGCACGTAACAACATGAACAATATTTTAATTTCAATTATTAAATTAAGAATTTTGCTTGCTAAGAGAACCTGTTCCGAAACAGATGAAATCCGACCAAGGTGTAATTCGAGAATAGATTGCTCTATAATGGTTCGAGTCCATGTTTAAAAAATACCTTCCGACGCAGGCCGAAAGAATCTGGTAAATTTTGTCTGTGTGAGAGTGTGCTGTTTACTTCTTTCTTTAGGTCCAATATTAACGCAGTTATATTGTTTTAAAAAAAATAATATATATAAAATAAATAGTAGATGTATTTTTCTTATTAGATAATATTTCTGTACACTTTTCTCAAGCCTAAATCACAAATCTGTAGGGCCCATTAATTTCTATGTACATAGGTAGGTATGTGGTACGATGTAGGTTCTAAGGTCGCAAGGAAGGTGAAATCCTTAAACGAAGTAAAAGACCGAAAGAATGCAATTCTGTTAAAATATACCTCCAACCATTAAAGTGTTTTTTTAAAACCTGAATTTGTCGTTGGACTCGAGATACAAACTGTGCCCCAGTCTTCTCATTAGTAATAAATAATGGAAGCTTAATATACTGATTATTCTTTTTGAATTTATTTACCAGAGAACATTTTTAAATTTAAAGAACAAAAATTTTTTATAACATGAATCAAGTATTTTACATTATTAAAATTACATGTTTTTTTTCGCTTACCTCTCCAAAAAGAGACTAACTCTTGTGTTTGGAGAGGGAGTTACACTATAATCATTTTATATATTTTATTTATTGTCTATTTGTGTGCTTACGAAGTGTTCTAAAATATTGTTTATTTTCTAATTATGTGTTTCTGAAGTGTTTATTTAATTTCTTTCTAAACTCTTTTATATCTTTTATTTCTTTAATTTGTGTAAGGAGGCTATTGAAATTTTTTAACCCGAGTATATAACATTTTTCTGATAGTGTTTGGTGTTACATTTAGGGATTTTAAAGTTATTTTTAAACCGTAATGATGTGCTTGTTTCAAATTTTACAGTGTTATTTAATTAATTGATTAATTAAGATTTTTTTGTAAATGTTTTCTATTTTAGGAACTGGGAATTTTGCAAAAAGTGTTTGTGTTGATAAAGTTGATTTTTTTTTAAATATTACTTTGATGATTGTTTTCTGTATTATTCTTACAGAGTTCATTATATTATTGTATGCTCATCCCAACCCAATTATTCCATACTGGAGTAGTGAGTTAACAATAGCAAAATATACATTTTTAAAGATATTTATACTTAAAATGTTTATTAATCTTATGAATATATTAATACATTTTCTTACTCTTTTCACTAGTTCGCTAATGTGGCTGTGCCATTTTAAATGTTGATCAATAATTACACCGAGATATTAGATTTATTTTTATGGACTTAAGTTTGTACATGAATCGTTACAGATAATTTTGTTACAGTTGTCGTTATGAATAGTAATTTTTATATAGGGCGGTGTTTTAAGACTGATTGTAAAGAGAATGTAATAGGTTTTTTCGGAGTTTAAAGAAAGTAAATTACTATCGAACCAGGATTTGAGTGTGTTCATGACGTTATTTGCATGTTCGTTTGTAGTGTTCCAGTCTTGTCCGTCAGCAATATGAATAATCTTTCCCAATAACCCAATATGATAAATCACGGTTTTATATAATATATTTCTTCCTGCGTCAGTGGAGTGAAAGCATGGAGACCTGAAATTATTTTGTACGATATTTAACGTTAAAAAATCAAACCGAATTATTTTTAAAATACAGACTTAATATAATATGCTTATCGTATTAGTTTTGTTCATTATTATAATTCGCCGTTTTGCCTAAACAGGTTCAAATAAAAACATTTATAAATGATATCAAAGACTATCATGAAATTTTTTAACTTTCAATAATTTTTGCAAAGCAAAAATCCAAAAATTAATAATTATTCTCTTGCACAATTAATGTAAATTTTAAGATAATAAAATAAGAAAAATTGCGTAAATTAGCAAGCGTTTTAATGTTTCACGTTTACTGTCCAATTAAAATATCAAATTATCATAATTTAATAATCAAACAGGTATAAAGACACTTCATGTAATAACAGTTCGCTGAAATTTTCAGTTCTCAGAATCCACAAAACCATTTGCTATTACGATGCCAGAAAAAAGCCAGTGGGCATCTCTAGCCAGACGAATCCAGTGCGGTTTTCCCTGACAAGGTCGGAGAATATGACGTCACAGTTGTGGTGATATCATCATCGCTCGATGGTGCACTTTAGAATAAAAAGTAAATTTTAAATTCCCGTTGTTTGAACGACGCCATCATTTGTGTAAAATTATTCATCGTGATAAGGAGAACACATTCTTATTGTGAAGTTGTAATTATTCAGAACAGACGGTCTGTGATGTTTGTAGAGATCCAGGTTCGAATCCCGGTAGCGCAAAAATAATATTTTTCGACAAAATTGATTTTATATGTATATATTTATAATTAATTTATTAAATTAGTATTTTTCATCTTGATAAAACATGAATTATTGTACTTTCATGCGAATTTTTTATTCAAATCATCATTATTGAGGTCACCAAATGTGAATAGGCACTGAATCTAAATAAATAGCCCTCTTCAAACAAAAAAAAACTTTTTCAATGACGCGTTCTTAATTAAAAACAACCCTCACAACACACAGATTGCTCATAAAATATTATATATATATATATTTAAATTTTATTTTAATACTGCAGTACCCATAGTTATTTATTTATGTTAATTGTTTATATATTTAAAAAAAATTGTATTATTTCATTTGTATATACTTGTAATGGCTAGTTACGCCTAATTGGCGTAGGCCATAATAAAGAGAAAAAAAAAATACTACAGTACCAAGAAATTTTATCCAGCTTTAAAAACTGTTCCACAATTAAATTTGTAATACATTTTTATAATTTATTTTAGTTTACTAAAATAAACAAAAAATTATGTAACAATTTTATTTAGTCGTGTATATGGAGTATAAATGTTTGTTTTATTGTATTGTAGATAGTAGTTTTATATATATTATATACATAAATTAAGACAATTTTTTTGATAAGTTTTCTAAAATCATGCAACATAAAACTAAATATAATCTCATAAAACATATTTACCTTTTAACTTATAGAGCCACTATATATGGTTTAGCTAAAGTACTTTTTTATCTTTACTGTTTAATTCTGTGAAAAGAAACATGTATTTTTTTCATAACAAATACAATTGTTATGTAAGTCCTCAGGTCAACTCTCTCTGACTTGAATTTTGACTCTCTAAAATGATAAAATTAGGATTTTATATTCTCGGAACCAAAACAACTGTTTCTTTCGTTTTTATCAGGTGGCAAGTTTCAAAGTAAAATTATATATAATATATACATTATAACGCGAAGAAAAATTGTAATATTTGTATATTTAAAAATTTTGCCGACACCCTGTAAAATCATTTCAGCAAGTGGATTTTAAAAACGTGTTTTAATATATGTAATTTAAATAACCTGTTAAATGATTAGCAACGAGTTTTTTCACGATTTTTTAAAAATATAATAAAGAGTGTAGGTAAATAATGTATCCTGCAAATGAATACAAAGTAATTTGGTTAAATTATAATAGATCCTATGTAAACAAGTTGCAAACCGTGTAGCCCAAAATATAACGGTAACTATCTATATTAACTTTTTTTCATTACTTTACAGTTTTATATAAGCAATAATTTGATTAATGCATGGTTTTATTTTATCTAAAGAACTACGCTTGTGATTAAGCAGAATATTAGTAATTAAAAGAGGTTTAATGATTAAATTAATTACAAGTACACCTTGAGACATCTGTGACAAGGCGATGAATATATTGCTACATTACAAATACACAATATTGAGATAAAGATAAATATTGATTGTACGGCTATAATATATTCTCTTTAAGAAAATACGGTAACAGCTGGTTATTGTGATCACATTGGTCTTTGAAGGTTTTAATTCTAATATCTGGCAATTTCATTATTAGAAAACTATGGTCTACACGAGGCGTCGGCAACCTTTTTTGGCTGCGGGTCAAAATCAACCAAAATGTGACTATTAAGAAGACGGTTCTGGTCAATGGATATTTTCATTTTAAAACAGTCCGTTAGTGAATAATAAGATAAATTTTATTGAGAAAACTATCACAATTTATTTTAAAATAAACATAAAAAACAAAATTCAAATTGTATTTTTTATAAAACAAATATAATTGTCAAGTTTTAGTTATTTTATACTTTATAAGACTTCTCAGGCCCACGCTTGACACATGTTTATGTTTTATAATTTATTTTTATATATTATACCTACTTTATTTACTGATGGATAGCACTTGAACAATATTATTACATACTAATTTTAATGTATTAATTATAAATATATACATATAAAATCAATTTTTTCGAAAAATATTGTTTTTGCGTTACCGGGATTCGAACCTGGATGTCTATTTCCATTCTGGGGAAGTACACTACCAATTGTGTTATAACGCCAGTATTTTTCATGACAAATTTTCGAACCTATATGTTACACTTTTTCAAATTAATACATCTGTTGTTCCATTATTTTTGAAAGCCATCTACATTATTTTTACGAAATCACAAATACTTTTGAGTAAACCGACTGCAGACGCGAGAATTATCAATTGATACAACTTATATTATGTTAATATTAGACCTATGTTCTGAATAATTACAACTTCACAATAAGAATGTGTTCTCCTTAATGATATTATTACAAGTTATATGTTACAGAATATTTTTTATGGTTGTGAAATAAGAAACACAAACAAATAAGTTATTTAAAAAATTAATAAATTAAGTAATGATTGAGACAATTGAGATAAAAAGTCACTAATTTTAGTTTGTTTGGTCGAGTCCGTAAACAGTAGATTTTTGTTTTTTTAATTTCAATTACAGTACATCATTTTGAGTTAAGATTAAGATAATACCAAAAATAAAATTGAAAAGGAAAGAAAGCGACGGCCGACGTCTGTAATCTGAAATGTATGAAGACTGCTTGTTTCACTTCAAGAAATATAAGTTACATTTACGATCGCATGATAACTGCAAACAAAACGGGTGCACACTAGACTAGTGCACATGAAAACTGCATACGAGACAGATATACACATAAACAACTGCACACATATTAAGTAATTTAACATAATATACCTAATATTTGATTACTTTGTATGCAACCGTCTATGTGTGCATTTGTATCATGTCAAATTGTCCTGTGTGCAGTTATCTGATCACCACATTTAAAAATGAATAACTTCTAATAACTGGTAAAGCGAGTTTTAAAAAGCGACAATTTGTTTGTTTTTGATGTTTAATTACGTCTACTGAACATTTAGCACAATGAACGTCTAATTCTAATAAATAGTGAACACATTAACCGGCGCTCAGTGTATTATGGTAATGGTATGCATATACCTCTGCATGCAAACATAAAACGTGAGCACGTATGTCTGATATTACAATAACATTTGTATATAAAACCGTTTTATTATTCTTATTCATCAGCAACCAATGGAAATAGCCCTGACGTACGGGATTACAGTCGTGACGGTGGAAAATACGCAGACTGTCTAGAACTGTCCCCGCAGAGGTCACGAGACCCTAATAAAGATGATTGCAAAAGGATTCCTTTAAAATATATCTGCAGCTGGGAATCCTTGGAATCGTGAGAATTGATGAAGAGGATTAATCTCGTACTGAATGACGATCATATTTTAGAGGTAGATTCTAAAGGTATCCATATCATATGTAACAGACTTAGTTTACAATATTTTATGACTCGAAAATGTCAAAAAGAGAAAATATTATTTTAATACAAGTTAAATTCATTCATTAGTAAGATATATATATATAGAAAAAATCAATTTATCGAAAAAATATTTTAGCTGCCACTGTGATTTGAATCAGGAACCGATTTTAGGAGGACTTTCTAAAAGTTTCGCGATGTTAATATTTTCTACCGTGCAAAGCCATAAGATAAATTATAACTATTTATGATCTGTATTCACTTCATACCTGTTAGAGTTAAGGTGTGTGTTAAAGTTAATTAAATATATGTTTGACTCGAGATTGTGTCAGAAGGTTAAGATGCTGTGAGACAGAAGCTCCGAACTCCTTCTTGTCTCACGCGTGCTGGTTGTGTGTCACGGTGTAGGGTGTCTGTTGTAACTAGAGCATGATATATAAATGAAAGAGCACTTACAAGGTTTCGTTTATTGAAGAGATGAGTTGATACAATTTAAATACGCGGTCTGAACTCTGGAGTGGCTCGCTGGAGATGCTGTGTTGGTGTCGGCCTGCGAAAAGTGGTTGGTAGATGCTTGGCAGTACCTGTCTCTGGTGCCTAATGTTAAATTGCGTCTGCTAATTGGTTGTTCTGGTTCGGGCCCTATATGGTTGATGGGTGCGTCCCAATACGGCCATGTCAGTATGGCGCGCGCAGGGTCACCACAGGGCTCCTCCTCCAATTTATTATGAAATATTATATGACTATATTAAATTTTTCCTTTAAATCTTGTTTTTAATAAAATATAATAAATATACCACAATAAATACATTCTTATACATAGTGGCCCAAAAAAGTGAGAACATGTCGTGACACATGAGTTATTTCAAAACATAATATAATTAATTATAATTTTTTTTTGCACAATATTTAGCTAATCAGAAATCATCAAAACACCCCATATTGCATAATCTACTAGGTTTAAATCTGGGCTATTGGGTGGCCACATGTCTGGTTCGATGAAATTAACATTCTCACGACGAAGAAAGTTGATTGTATTTCTGGCTGTGTGAGATGAAACTCCGTCGTGCTGTAATGTCCAGTTATACTCCAGGCTTTGTTTTGAAACCCTTTGATCATTTTCCTAGTAACTCAACGTTTTTCAATTTGCACATTTTTGATCAGAATACGGTCTTGTGCAGTAATTTTTGTCATTCTGGGCGAACAATGGAAAAATGAATAATCAAAGATGGCGACCGGAAATTGTCGAAATAAAACGTAATATTACAGGTAAGCAAGTAAATTAGTAAACTATTTAAGCTATTGCTATTGATTGTTGAAACTAATTTTAATGTAATTATATCCCATTTTATAAAATGTTCTCACTTTTTTTGGGACCACCACCCTGTATGTGCATACACACAAAATTATGTCAAATATTTTCTTAGATGTACCTACCTACCTACATGTGTGTGTACAACTTTTGTAAGATAGATTTTGAGAGTAATGAATAAAATAAACGTTGTTATGAATTCAAACTGGCCTTTAGTTAGCACCATTAAAATAGCATTGTCATATACTTCTTGCGTCACCCGACAATACTGGACCGTGTGCAGACGGGACTCGTGGCGAGTATAACATGGTGCACCTCAAAATGTGTTCTATTCTAAATGACAATTCTTAATTTGTACGGCGGAACGGTTAGTTGCTTTTAGTAAATGGACAGTATTTACTGGATTGTGTTGAGAAAGGAATTCCGTGTGTGTAAGGTGCAATACTCACTGATCACGAGACGTATTCAATGACTAGTTGCTTGAAAGAAAGATGAAAAAAGACGTCCACGACTAACTTACATAACTGACCTACTATTCGGACAAAATACTGGGTACATTTAAAAAATATTTATTATTAGGAGAACACATTCTTATTGTGAAGTTGTAATTATTCAGAACAGACGGTCTGTGATATTTTTCGATAAATTGATTTTATATGTATATCTTTTTAATTAATATATTTAATTAATATTTAAAATATTTATTTTTTTAGGCATGCGAAAATATCACGGCCATCATTTTATATAGTTCATGATTAAATACAAATTTAAAATCTGGGCGTATTTATTTATTTAATTTAACCCTGTAGAGATGTATTGTATAATTGATTCTAAATTAATATAACATAAAAGTAGATTTAATTAAACAAATTGAAAATATCTATACAGATTCATATATATTTTCATAATAAACATATTATACAATAAATTAATTATATTTTAAAATATATAATAGAATGCATTAAAAAATATATTTAATAATAAAAAAATACCCGGTTGAAAAAAATAATATGACATTATGTTGGTATGGTTTTATTAGTGACCACTTATTTAATGAATTAAAATTTGTTTTCAATTAAAAAAAAATTGTAAAGTTGTAAATATGTATAATCTATCCACATTCCTTTTTTTTCAATTATAATTTCAACATAAAAAAAAAGGTTTTACGAAAACACTAACCACAGCGTCGCAGCGGTCACCGTTAGCCGCCAAGCGGCTACTACATAGCAAAAGCAATCCACAAAGTCAGTAATAAATATAATGGTGTGTGTGTGTAAGGAGAAGGAATATCCGAGAATCCGTGCCCAACTCTGTACGGACTTTCGAGATGAGTCTCCGACAAGTACCATCCGTGTACATGCGCCAAAGAGTTGAGCATTACATAACAATTAACAATCATACACCACCGACCGGCAAGTTTTTTAAAACATCTTAATGACCATTGTTGTAAATAAAAAAAGATACGTACTAATGGATTTAATAAAATCCATGCAAGATCGTTAAGACCATATTGCATTAAGAGTATAAAAAGTATTTATTGTTATCTTCGGTGACCCTGAACTTCGGTCAGATGTCTCAGCAGAATAGACACACACCTGTCATTAATGAAGCCATCGTTGCATAACACTCATGGCCATTTCTATTATGCAACACGTATCAGCGCGGATGGTTTGTTTTAACTGACATTGATAATAATTTGCAAAACTTCGCAAATAATTGGCGCAATCTTGAAAAAATGTCAAGGTACTACCAAAATACTATGTATCTGATTGGCGATTTCCTAGCGTGCATTTTTGCAACAAACTTAATTATGGAATTTTAAACTGCATTTAAGTGACTGGTTTAATAACAAAATAAATCTAGCATCTTCAGTGTCTACGCTGTAGTGTGTTGCATTTTGACAGATGATGTGGATGTACGATGTTTTATTTTAAAATGTTATTATTTAATTATATTACATGTCCATCTACGATATCATTCGGGAGTTTAAATTAGATTAGAATCAAATAAACTATTATAAATGATTATTTTATTCATTAATACATGCATTGTGATCAACTAAAACACATTTTATTGCGAATAACGGAAAATTTTTGACTTACATAATATGTAGGTAGTGTTTACGCGAGGGGGTGGGGAAATAAAGGATACAGGAAGGATGGAAGAAATTCGGGAGAGGGATACAGGAATAGTAAGGGCTCAAGGACCAACCAGGAAGAACACGACTTACCTGGATTTCCTTGCTGTATTCACATCTCTTTTGAACCTTCGGATACTTATTTGATGATTAGAACGAAGCACTGTGATACACAGTAGCCGTATCGGCATACACTGTGAGAAAACCGAAACACAATAGCACTAATAAGTTCAAATCAGTGACGAGCACATAGCAGGATATTCATAATTCTTAACAGTTTACAGAAAATGATGTGCTCTGCGGTAAGGGCAAAGGGAGGGGGGGGGGCAGATGGGTGTAGTAAACCTAATGGAGCATCCACAAGCGCTCGGCGTCAGGCGATCTGGTCATGTCATAAATACTGAACATGTAGTATTTTTTACTCGAAAGTAATAGGTCTCATTAAAAAAAGACTACATATACAAGTACTACATGTGTTTATCTAAAATACGTCGTAAATTTAAATGGTTAACGTGGCGTAATGGTAACGCATTCTCCCGGCAAGAGAAAGTTCCAGATTCGTGTTCCAGTAGTAACTAAATATTTATTTGATAGATAGATTTATTTTCTTTGTATCTTTTTAAGTGATTAATTTGATTTATTTTAAAATACAATGAATTATTAAGTTGCGAAGTGGTCATTTCCTAATATCATGGCTTTATGGTTTTGGTTACCGTTTGGTACATAAATATTCCAAAAATTATATTGCAGTGCGTCCATTTTTCATTTACTCATAAAATTTAATAAACAAATAATATATATCTCATAGAGACGAAATTATTTTTTATTATATTTTAATGGAAATGGAAGTATGGGTAATTACAGGGCTTACGACCTGTCTTCGGCTGGCTTAAGTGATCACAAATATAACGTTCACCATTCTCAGCCATTAATCAATCTCCAAATCTATTAAATTTTTGGAAGTTTGTATATGTTAATAATTGGAAACACTTCGAGTACAACTACACTATTGCCATCTATGGACTAAATTTGATATTATTTCCTTGAAACAGCATATATGTCACAGTGAGAATATAATTATTTTTGAAATTATTTAAAGCAATATTATTTATCTGTAAAATGTTTTTGAGCCAATCCAGAGTTCAACCGCGCATTTAAATTGTATTAATTCATCATCTCCATAAACGAAACCTTCTCAGTGCTCTTACATTTATATACCCTGCTCTAGTTACAATAGACACCCTACACTGCGACACACAACCGACACGCGTGAGACAAAAGAAGTCAGGAACTTCTGTCTCACAGCATTTTAACCTTCTGACACAATCTCGAGTCTATCATAGTTTGAATAACTTCAATACACACACTTCAACTCCCACAATATGAATAATAGTTAATTTATTATAGGAATAATTTTCTAATCAGGTCCTTACACAACGTCAAACGTAATGTCAAACATTTTTTTATGTTCCTCTTCAGACTTCGATTACAAGCGTTCAACATTTTAATTTGTAAAATAAATTAGTTGAATCATAAAAGATACATGGAGAAAAAAAAATATAGCAAGATTCTCTTGCTAGGAGAATGTTTTACCAATTACACTAAGTTTACCATGTAATTTCGACTTTACAAGTATTCCTTCTATTAAATTTGACGTGCAATTCCATAGTTATCAAAGAACTATGTTTCGAAATAGCAACAATAAAAATGTAATTTTCATTAAATATTTATATTTAAAAAAAATATTTTTATAAAATGTAACTCTTGTTTTTTATTTTTATTATATTAATATGCAATGGAAATATTATTTAAAAACAAATAAAAAGTAAAAAAATTCGTTTTCAATTAGATACTTTTGTTATTTTCAAAATATTTATGTGAATTGAATGAATCGTTTGGAATTCGTATGAGCTTGTATAAAAATTAACGATTCGTTTTACGTTATTTCGATTAACGGTATATATATATAATATTTAAAAGTATAATAAGTTTAAGGTTCATTTTTAAGACTGTCTCACGCCCACTAATAATAATAATAAGATTAAGTAAATAAATAATGAGATTGTTATGTAAATAACAAAGCATAATCCGGGAACCCGAACGCGAAATTTCCATACACTGAGAATAATAGGCGGAAAGTATTATTTATTACATCGGTCCAATGCAAATGGCGACTAGCCAGCGTGAGTGCCGGGTTCGGTTCGAAACATCCGCGCTAATTGGACAACGTTTGAATTCGCGGTACGCTCATTGGCGCCCGCTGTCCGTCAGCACCAAGGCCGTTCCGTGACCCTGCAAGGGCGCTCCACCCGCCCGCCCGCCCGCCCGCCCGCGCGCATCCCCCGCGGCCGCGACTGCTATCCTCGGCGGGAAATAATCTCTATTCGCTAGTTTAAAATGGCCGCCGAGAAACGAGAAGAAGTTCTGCTTCTCCGCGGGATGCGACTGATTTATGTCGGCCGCGAACGTGAAACAATCATTTTCATATAGATATCAATAAAGATTGCACTGTAAATTGAAACACATTTTATTTTCGCAGATAGAAGAATTAGAAATTACGAGTATTATTCTGAAGCAGTATGAAACAATGTAGCGATGTTTAGAATGTCAACTGTGAAGCCCTATTTTTATACCAATGACATTCAAAAATCGATATATTTTTGTGGGATGTGAAGGACCCGAGAATCATGCAGGTGGAAGATTGATGAGGTATGGCTCGATTTGGGCTATAGCGCCATAAAAGAAGAGATAATATTTTTTGTACTATAAAAAAACAAAATTAGGTAGTCCATTATGTATTTTTACTTTGTATATTATATTGAAATCATATTGTTAGGTAACTTGTTATATCACTGTAATTTATAAATAATATGTTTAATTCATATTTATTTTATAAATATGAATTTAAAAAATAATTTAATTATTACAAAAGAGACGTTTGAGAGTGCGTTATAAATCATAGATGCTAATAAATACTCGCAGCTGATAGGATTTGAACTTACTCCCCCAAAGATAAATCAATTTCTAGACTGACTCTTAATGAGGCTAGTTTCGAGTGTATTACAATATTTATAAGAATATGTTAACACGATACACATAGCTATAAATAAATTAGTACTTTATAAGCCATCAAAACTAATATAATGGGTGTTTTTTTAGAAGTTTGTTATTCGAATTGGCAACACTTTTTCAGAGATAGCCAATTTGACAGCTGACAGTTGATTTGTGCTCAGTTTAGTTTGACATTTCACCATGAATACACTTACGCCAGAGCAATGTATGGAAATAAATTGTGCAAATTTATTTTCAAAATCGTGGTAGGGTTCGCGAAACTTACCGTCCGCTACGTCCATTTTACGGTTGACATAATCGTTCATCCGAGCAAGTACTTCGAATAACCATGGATCGTTTTCGCACTACGAATACTCTAATTGATAATACGCATCCGCAGAGACGTCGTATAGTGCGCACCGACGAAGCTGTTGCTGCAGTGGATCGTAGTATTGAGGAAATTAATGAGTCGATTCGCCATCTAGAGCGCTATAGATCCATGATTACTGACTTTTTCGTTCACCAATTAAATGGCATTAATGTGGAAAAACTGTGGTTTCAACAAGATGGCGCAACATGCCGCATGGCGCGCGCCGCAATCAATTTATTGAAGGAAACGTTCGATGAGCGCATAATTTTGCGTAATGGACCTGTGAATTGGCCTCCAAGATCGTGTGATTTAACACCTTTGGATTATTTTATGTGGAGATATGTGAAGTCGCTAGTCTACACCGATAAACCAGAGGCGATAAACGACTTGGAAGCCAACATTCGTCGAGTTATTATCGATATACGTCCACAGCTGGTCGAAAATTGAACTTCCAGATAGCGCTTTATTCGAGCCGGCCATATCGTCAATCATATTTAAACACTAATGGCATAAAATTATTTTTCCAATAAAGCCAATACCATGGCAATTACCACGATTTTGATGTATTTCATTTCATTTTAAAGTTCTATACTTCTAAACAAAACACCCTTTATTAATAATGTATAGATTAAATAAGAAAAACTTAATAATAAATAATTAAATACCGGATTAATTAAAAATGTTAATAATTTTGTGTGATGAATTCGAGTGAGATATTTAGATTTCCGTCAGGAAGGCGGGGGGTATGTTTCTTTTGTGTCTGTGCTGTGAAAAGAACTGGATTGTGATTTCTCTATTATATAATCACAAAAAATGATTGATGATTGTGTTCTTTGTGGTCAAAATAAAAATATCTCATCAGGTGGTCTTTGTTTGACTCCGAAGAGGAGTCACACATGCACACCGCCAAAATGATTTTTTTATCCGCTACTAAAATAATTTGATTGTGGATACTTTAAATAGTTTATACGCGAGATTTAAATTCCCCGGATATTTTTTATCATTTGTACCTTACCTACTACATGTCCTGAATAACATTTTAAAAATAATTTGTTTGCTACGTAATATTTAACTATCCTTCGTAATCAATCGCCACCTGTCGAGAATTATATGCGGGCTTCATGACGTCAAGAGTCATGACATTGGTGACGAAATTGAAAGTGATAGATAGATACCGGGGCTATTCTGGGAGAAACTCTGACTAATAACACGATACATATGAGAAAACAAAGGATATAAGGTAATAAAATAAATAATTTATGAAGAAAATAAAGACGTACTTTTTTAAATTGACTTATGGTAATTACGTTACTATTTATTATTTGTTATTTTCATGTTAGGTGTGATTTGAAAAAATATGTGTATAAAATTAATCGTGATTGAGCTCTGTACGATGCAAATAAATCATAGTATAAAAAATATAGAAATGAGAAACATTTTTTATACTACGATTTAGTAACAGCATTGCATTAATTAAATAAAAATGAAATGAAATGTTAAGAAATACCTAATAATTAAAACTAGTTTTAGCTACTGATTTCGAAAATTTTATGGTATTGTAAGGGTCTTTTTATTAAATATTTATTGTTACGATATACCTAATACATATTTTTTCTGCATTTGCATGCATTCTGCATTTTCTTGCAATGTTGTCATGTTTGGTGCGAAAAATTTTCTGCATGTAAACTAATACAGAATTATGTGCTTTTCTCTCTCTTTATATTATTTGTGGTAGGTTAGTTTCACAATATCTTCTTTTTTTTATTAATTACATTTATTTTTATATATTCTTCGTAAAATTATTTAATTTCTTTATGACTAACGTACATACATTAAAACGTAGATATAATAAATATTAACAAATCTATGAAGTGAAAATGTCGCCCATTTGCCCTGCTAAAGCGGTTGTGGTCCAAATGATTGTCCTAGGAGTCTAAAATTCACACTAACCTCTCATGTGGGTGTGGATGTGAAGTGTGAAGGCAGGAGAAGGCTCTCCAAGCATTTGAAAACAAAAGTCATCGATTCTAATCAATTTTTGGAGCGGTAGAAGAAATAATGTGAAACTGAAACAACAAAATAAACAGACAAAAATTGTTATATAGTTGTATAGGTCACGCTGGACAGGCGGATAACTCCGGAGTTGTTCAATTACCTACCCATGAGATGGGTTGACATGTGAGAAGGGACGCAACAGAATTGAACACAGCAAACTGTAACAAAGTAGCTCTGAACCGTATAAAGAGCAGTCGCGAAGTCGACCAATGGACGTTAATGGTCCATAGCGCAACAATGTGTGTGTAAATGCTGCGCTTACAAAAAGGTTGTTAAATTTGTTTAATAAATAAATCACTAAATAGTAAAATGAAGTTTATTATAATCTGATGTGAAAATCCTATTTTGTAAAGTAGAGTTCGATGTTATATATTTTGTAACAAAGTGTCCAACCCTCTTCTCAATGTTAATGTCACCGTAAAGTGATGTTTTTAAAGCAAATGAGAATTTTTTCCGTTGTATGACAATATTCTACGGTATAATATAACCTTGGCAAAATGGAAATTAAAAATTAACACAACTAGTTACAACATCGAGAAACATGATAACGTAAATGCTACAAAAAATAACAAAGGAACAAAAAAAAGGTACCCGCATAAAATGTACCCCCCGCCACCTAGGGATGATCCATGTTACTGGGGAAAAATAATCTGTCTTGTTAAAAATCGATACGATGTAGATTTTTGCGCCTACAAAAAATGATTTTCACTCGAGACTGAAAAATATATTTTGTCCCTCCATAGTCCTTACCTACAAACAAATGATACCTGTGTTAAAAATGAGGGGATGAAAAACAACGAAAATAAAAAAAAAGTTAAGTATTGCTATTAATATGATCCATACAATTTATTAATAATTTTTCGTCTATCTATTGTATTACATTATTGTCGTCTTGAGCATTTTAATTGTTGTATTATTCTATAATTATTATTTATTTATTTAAATCGATATAAAATAAATACTCTACACGCTATGTAAATGGAAAATAATGTCTTAATTAAATGATATTTTTAACCTTTCAACATGGAAAACTTCACCTTTTGTAATAGTTATAAACTGTGCATTATTATTTTGATAGTTAAATGCCCTGAAGAACTAGTGATTTAAGATGATTAAGTAAGAGCATGGATAAACAATGCATTGTCTCGAGAGAAGTCCAAAGATCAGTACATAATTCCTGACACAAGAATAACTTTAAATATCAGTACAGAGTTCTGGTCTCATATCAATAAAATAGTCTATTCCATTTTATTACACAACGGAGATTGAAGGTCAAGATCAACCACTCTCGAAACAACAATATCTTCATGTAAAGGCTCCTTTAGATGAAGTATTTAATCGCCAGTATCATCAGGTCTCACTTCCTGGAGAGGTTAATGTAGCTACGTTAAATTATCTCGGACAAATACCGTAAAATGTAACTTAATATAATATTAAACAAAGAGTATTGCTGTCACATAAAATTATTTTTGTTTCAGTTTTGCAGTCATCGCTTTGACTTTTTGCAATACGTTCCAAACTACTCACTACACAATAACCCGGAAAATTATATGGAAGAGATTATAAACTGTAGTGGTTTGTGTATTCACTGTGACATGATAAATCTTCGCAGAAAAGTAAACGTAAATTATATTTTTAAGAACACGTTTCGTCGGCTTGACATGTTTTCAATAAAAAAATAATTTCGCGATGTTTCAAATGGTATTTGAAATTTTATAAACTTCGTTTTGTGATAATTTTTGTAATAAGATGATCGCAATTTTTTTTAACATAATTATTGTATTTATTAGAATTATAAAGAGATTTTGATGAGCATTTATATACATTTACCTATGAAATAGTACCATTCTGTTTAGAAAATAATGTAGCTTATATTTTTGAAAATGAATTAAAAATATGTATATAGAAAAATGAATTTCCTAAGCAATAAAGGATTAATAATTAGCAGTGGCGTGTAGCAGGTATAGATTTAGGTTATGCTGTTACCATTGATATTATACAATATATGTACTTTCGTTTAACCAATGTCTTTGGACAAAATAAATCCGTCGTTTATATGATCCTACGATGTATTTATAGCGTTTTTAATGTTTAAGTTTTATCGTGAAATAATACTTTCTTATCCATATAAAAAATGTATGGACGTTTTTAAGAACACTTTCTTTGACTGAACATGATTAATTTATTGTTTGAAAATCCTTTACGTAATAAATATAGGAAATAATTATTTTTATTAAAGGTTAATGTAGAAAATTGGATAAGGTCAGTGTAGGTCTATTGCTTTCACAATCATCAACTTCGCGGACGACCCCTGAAGGCACCTTGCAGATACCTTGGCGTAAAACAAAGTTCCTGAAAGCCTCAAAAACATGCCGGGTACCGACCGGATAACATGTGCCAATACATGCGCCGGCAGTCGTCCGTCAAAATGTCTAGCAAGCGCTACATTGTGTAGACTTTTTGTGCTTAAGCAATAATAAACTTTTGTTAACTGTAAGTAGCTTATCTTGTTCAAACTACTCTAGCCACACACCCACACATAGAAACACAATATATCTCCGCAATTATAATCAAACGAACATGTTAATGATGGATGGTTAGGGCACTCATCATTCACACCATAGCAAATCTGTTTGATTTTCTGGTCAAATTTTGACGTATACACTAGTACCCGCACATATTTCATATTTTTTTACGTATAATTGGTAACACCGACGTTCCAAAAGAGAGAGTCATGGCGAGAAATATACTAACAACAACACAGTTCTATAATATGAAATGAAAAGAATATGAAATTTGAATTAAAACGACGAAAACATATTTTTGGTTAGTTTTTAGTATTAGGCGCAAAACTAAACGTTATCATTGTTTACAATTCAGGGTAATGTTATATTAAAGCACTTACCGATAGTTAGCCTGAAATTTAGATATGTACTCTTTTAATGCGTAGAATAATAATGATCTGTCATAATAAGTAAAATGGCGTCTGAAACAAGGCGTGACTTTTGACACCTGGCGAGAAAAGAGTGAAGGTAGGGCGGCGTCGCTAACGCGTTTCCAAAGTTACCGTCCACGGTTCCCACAGTGTATTTTAAACTTGAACTTCGGGTGCAATTTTAAAACAAGTCTGACGAGTTTTGACGGTATTGTTAGCGCGGTATATTCATTCATTAATATTTTTATTACACGAGCTTACGGTAGGCAGAAAATAACAGTGCTTCGTCAAATTATCCACCTTGTAACGTCATTATGCATAATTGTAATTGCGGATGTACAGAATACACAGAGTCACAGCTCGTGTCGTGAGTTGAGAAAAATTCATTATTGTCAGCAGTTAGGCATGTACCTATTGTTTAGGAGTTTTTTTTTTAATGTGCGACTGCATAATCACTTATCAAAAATTTAGTTTGTAAAATGCCTCGTGAACGTACAACATATTAACATGTTATTTATTTAGATAGTGTTTTAATTCCGTCTAAGAATATCGTTTGAACGTTACCTTTTCTGATCTGGATCATCTTTCATATTAATTATACACCACAAACACTTTTTAATAACCGACGTCTTGAAACGTTAAGAGAATCGTTTGATGTTTTAACTTTAAAAATAATTTTTATGAACAGAATAACATTTAAAAAAATATAATCTTAAAAATATGTAGATATTAAATAATAATTATCTACATACTTAATATTTGTATTAGAAATATTCAATTTTCAACAATACAAATATAAAAATATACCTTCATAACATAAAAGTTAGGTGTCTGTCTAATTCGCATATTTCAAAGAAAATTGATTATCCAATGTAATATTCAGTTTGCTTTTAAATTTGATAAATTAAATTACGTTTGAAACACATGATGAAATAATTCAAATAAATTGAAGGGATATTATTAATTCAAAATAAATATATGATACTAAAAGATTAAAATATTTCCCAAGTAAACTAAACAACAGGTACGTAGATTAGTAGTAGGGCGTTAGCTAAATGAGTAGTGTAAAAAAAATCTGATAAAATAATAAATAATCAATTGTAAAGATTACGGAATATATATATATATATAAATATGTTATCGATAAATATATTTTTTCTGTATATCTTTCTAGTTGATTAATTTAACTTATATTAAAATACCACAGAACTATGTTCTGAAAATGTAACTTTACAATAAAAATATGTTCTCTTTAATAATTTTATTTATTTTATTGAGGAATTTTGACACTGTAAAAATTATAACAAACATAATAGCTATTTAACATATGATACTAATAATGAAAATCCACAAAAATATTTAGATACATAGGTATGTTTAGATGCAGAAAATAAATTAAAAGAGAAAAAGAGGGAGAAAGGGTGAGGAGGTTGCAACTATTGTTGCGGTAAAGGCAGAGCAAAATGTGTTTATAGATGATTGGTCAGAATTGAGATTGTGATGGTTCACAAGAAGAACTCTTTGAGCGTAGTAAGGCTAATGTTGAAAAAGTCAATTTTTGTACATTTCTCATTATGGTATTTGCATGACTGGTGAATATTTTGTATGTAAGATGTTCTGCTTTTGGGAATGTGGAACAGTGCGGATTGCCGGCTCGATCTAGATAGTACGTGGAGAGGTATTAATTCTAATTGACTGGGACAGTCAATATAGCCTTGCAGTAGTTTGAAGAAAAGTATTTGGTCAGCACGTGTTCTTCGATGTTCTTGGGTTTTCATATTGTGGAAGTTTGCTGAATCTAAATGATAGATTAGATCTAACATTAAGATATCGAATAAACCTATTTTGTATTCGTTCTAATCTCGCAATATATGTAATCTGCCATGAGTTTCAGATTTGAGATGCGTAATACAGTATTTTGAGGCAATATGAATTTTGGAAGTGTTTACAGGTGATAATAAAAAAATAATCAATTGCAACTGACTTGGACGTAGCGATTTTTTTTTTGTTGAGTATTAAAAATCATATTACTTGCCATACAGATAATTTACTGGAAAAAAAAAACTTTACTAAACAATAGCAAAACACGTTTTCAATCAACTTTTTGTTACATACCTACATCGATCCGAGAATTGTTTATGAACAATACAACGGTTCTAAATAAATAATAGTTTGATGAATTAAACAAATTACATTCGGGTAGTTCTCAAATCTCAAAATATTTTTAAGCGTCCAATTACAGGCAATTTTTTATGGATGTAATCATTTTTATTTTATTCCCATGTACGAAAAACGTAATGTCTCTTTATAATACACGCATCTCACAATACATACGTACGTATTATATCCACGTCCTGCACGATGGCTCCCTAATTGATGTGATAAAACTGTCAACATCCGTGACATAATTTTAAAATAAACTATGAAGAAAATACTGAAATAATTTACAACGTTCAATAATTTATCTGTAGATACCTATTATTTTCATCAAAATTCAAATACACGCGTTACTACAATATTTTACTAACTAATATGAATTTAATCGGTACGTTAGATCTTTTTTGTTTTTTTTTTTAACACTAGATTTGTTTTTTAGAGGTTTCTCCAATAAAATTTGTACACCAAAATTGCGTTAGATATTGCGCATTAAAAAAATTCGTAATATTTTCACACTCTCACATGCCAAGCAAGCTCTCTATCATCTTATATGTGCCCCCAGTTGAATGTCACACCAAAATGTTGTATAAAAATTACACTGAAAATGAATTATTTTTAAAAAAGGAAATAAAAATGTGTTTCCTTTTATCAGAGGCTAACCCGGATCGTTAAAAATAAGGCGTTAGAAATTTCGAATCGATTTACAAATGATTCGCGGGTGAACCGTAACATATAAGAACGTTGTTACAAGTATTTAGTGACTTCACTATTTTTTAAATATTTTATATAGCACCAATGATGAAGAAACGTAATAAAAACCTATGCTTTGCAAAAAGACATTTAACACGTTTTTATTGGTTTCATTTATTGTTTAAAAGATTACTATTTATACATTTTTATTTTAAAATGTTATAAATATATATATTACCTAGAAGTCAATTAAATTAATTAATAATATTCGTAAACATAACATAATATAAATATGCGGAACAAGCACAACTTACTTTCAGTTTGGCAGCAAATTGTTAGGGCGTTTCATAATATACCCATGAATATTTCTTTATTAAGTCTGCGAAATTTGATAGTTAGATTTATGGATCGGAAACGAGACGAATTTGGTCAGCTTTTATGCTGTCTGACCGCTGAGCTGTTCAAAATAGAAAAAAAAACATACGTTCGTTATAATAGCAATTTAAGAAGAATGCGAGTTGGTCCAGGCTTAAAAGCCGGGATGGTCAAGAATGAGATGATCTCGGCTTGTATCCTTGGGCGATTATCGCCCGTGTCTTTTTTCAAACTTACTTCTAGAATGCATTAACTATTTGGTTATGGACTATTAACGATTTATATATGTAGATGTGAACCGCACCACAGATGTGAACCAATGTAAGGGTAAAGTAAGCAGTCGAGTGAATAAACTGTAAATGCTGTAACTGAAAATCTAATTAATCCATTTCGTCTTGTAATACGGATTGTAAAAAAAGCAAAGATTGAAAAGTAATAGCATTATTGCGGGAACGTTAAAAGATAATTTAAATAGTGCACGCTATGATTATACGGAGTTTGTTGTTGATGAAGATAAGTACGTAATAGAGTATTGTAGACAAATATACATACTAAATTGTTAACTTAATTGAGTTAAAATACCATTTTCTTCTTCAGGATGTCAAAACTAACTAAAAACATATATTATTGAATCTATTTTAAACAACAATTATTTAAAAAATAAATTTAACAACCAACTAAATTTAACTACGAGTCCCATTCTAAAAAAATTGTATTAAGTAACAATTTGAGTTAGGTACTAAATTTATTTTTTAAATAATTGTTGTTTTTTTTAAAATAGATTCTGGTAAAGAAACAATAATATATGTTTTTAGTTAGTTTTGACATCTTGAAGAAGAAAATGGTATTTTTCGAAACCGGTAGATGTATTTAAACTCAATTAAGTGGTTAATAAAACAAAGTTAATTTTGCTAATTTCAAAAGTATAAATATACATACGATGGATCAGAACAAAAAGAGATAGCTTGTATAATATTGCCTCTTTCATGTAAACTCAAATATACATATAAAATTCTACGCAATTAATTACATAGTTACTCGCATCAGTACTATTGTAATACTAAAAACAAAACTGGCTAATAGTCGCTTTGTGAGCATGGCCAGTATTTTCGTAAAACCTATTTTTCAATATTGATAACATACTTTTGTGTCGGAAAAAGGGAAGTGGTCTAATACAGTATAACCTAACATAATCAATTAACAAAACACAATCTGACTTTACGTAATGTACCGTTTCGGCGGTGGTACAGGTCAAAAGACAACTTTCATGTGACGCCGTCCGGCGACACATTATATGAATTGTACTCGTTTGTTTTTAGTGTAATATAATAGTAGATAACACAGCCGAGCACCAAATGCATGTGTCCAAAAGCTGTTTGAAACTAGAATGTTTGGGAAATAAATCAAAATTAAATATAATATGCACTTATTATTATTGAACCAGAAATATTAAAAGATAACTATTTCAGCAACATTTGAATATGTCCAAGAACACACAATTACTGGATTTTTACCTACAAAGGTACTGTTATTAAATAAATATCAGATATCTCATAGAGACGATGATATTTTTATTATATTTAATGGAAAATATGTAGAAATATAATTAAATTACATGTAGTAAGCCCTGTAAATATAATAAATGTATAAATATAATAAAAATAGCTTCGTCTCTATGAGAGATGATATTTATTTGATAACTATTTTATTTAGTTTTTCAAAGAAAATTTAATAACGCATGGTTAATTAAAATATAATGCTATCTCACAATAATTTATGATAATTATTTATCCCAAAAATATTGCACAATTTCTGTTTAATTTAAATATACTAAATCATTTCTTAATATTTACGAATATCTCTGATGTTATTGGATTAATTTTTATATTCAACACCATCTACAATATTTGGTGGAGAATAAAATGTATATTACTAGGCTTTAAATTTTAGGGCCAGACCAGACTCTAGGCACGAAGAGACAGAGGCACATTAAACCTGATAAACTATCGGTAGGCTCTAATCTAACAAAAACCAATTCCACGTTTATACCCCTAATCTGGATCAATAAATTTTAAACAAGTTTTTATGATGTGTAATATCTCTTAATCAATCAAAATCATTTTACTGTTTAATAAAAATAAAAGTAATTCTCATAATAGAGTAGATATATACAATAGGCCATTATTTCAAAATAAAAAAATCCCTAGATTTAATGATCAATGTAGTACGTGTGTACAATAACGAAACGCATACATATTAGTATTAGATTTATTTTATAAAACAGGAACTCTGAACTAATGGAAGGCTCTCGTAAACACGCAGGAAAATAATTATTTTGTACTTTGAATATGTTGCTGAAGGGATGAAGACAGCCTGGAGAAACTGATGATCACCGGGGATGTATAAGAACGTAGGTATAACCGAAGCCTCGCTAAGCAAGGAACAGGATTGCGATGAGTGGAGGCATGCAGTTCGCGCTGTAGAAGCAGACTGGATAATTACGATGCTTAGTCATTAGCACCTCGATTAAGAGAGACGCACCATTGGCACTAGTGACGTTTCTGTTGTATTATTGTCTTCTTTTCCCATTTACTCGGCGTTAGCTCTCTACTTGTACGAAAGCGCCAGGATGTTTTGTCCTGGACGGTCTCCTAACATATGCAGGCGTCCTTCATTTCCGATCCAGTATTTGACCACCCGGTTGCTTGAGGTCTCCCTCGTTGTTTTCTGACCGTATTTACTCTTAAAACTGTTTTGACGATGTAATCGTTTCTATTGTAATGTAATAAAGGATTATATAAGTTATATTTAGTTAAACAACATAAGAAATTAAAAGATATCATCACATTTAAATGTGCGCAACGCAGAACAAGTCATCATCGTAAAATATTCGGATGTGGACAGAGTTATGAAGTGTTTAAAATTGCTTTTATAAGATTTAAGTGTAAACATGGCTTTGCAGAGAATCCAACTCGCGATCAGTTGTAAATGACCGTATGTACCCGCGATAATGCATTATGGCCCGCAGTATCAGACGCGTACAAACTATTACGAGTAGTCGAAGACAAAACAGCTTCTTCAATAAGTATTACGCTCGTATAGAATCCGTTTTGAATTCATTTGTGAACCGGTATTTGAGACATTCTGTCTAGGATTTTAAAACCACTTCTCAGAGCGAAAATTTGATAACGAACCCGATAACAACTAAATATCTCGTGTAGATGTTATCTCCGATAAAAGTGTGAATACATTATTTTATATATTCATAGGTTTTTTTCATTTGCACCCAGAGGCGTAATCAGAGGCACTTAAAACAGGCTGTTCGGGTGCAATGACGGAGGGGGCGCAACATTTTTAATTAGCAAGCAGCACTAATCTTTTAGCTTTCAGTTTAATCGGTTTGTGACTCGGCCACTTAACACTATCATTTAGATTGGCGCCGAATTTATACGCTTTTTAAATATTTTAATTCTCCTTAATAACATATACCTACAATAGATTTAAACACAATCCTGTTAAGCTGCTTAAATCTGTTTGTTTGTTACAACAATAAAGAAAAGAAAAAACATTATTTAGAGAGAAATAAATAAATAAAAATTTAAGCATTCAAACTACACATAAAAACTAGAATTAGCATTCGCATTTATATTAGCTGACTCTAAACAGAATTCTGAAGTTTTAAGTATGTATTTTTCTTGACTTAGCACAATTCTCGCCTCCTCCACATTCATACATTTTCTTATACAAGCTCTTCGATTATTGAAGTTTCTAACAAGACCATCTTCCAGTATCTAGTTTACTTGGTCATGCTAAGACTTCCGCGGACTTCCTCTTTTTCTGGTGCCATCAACACTTGTGTCATATAATTTTCTAAATACTAAATATAAGAATTAATTAGAAAGATATACATATAAAATCAATTTTATCGAAAAATATTGTTGTTTTCAAATAATGGAACGATAGATGTATTAATCTGAAAAAGTGTAACATATAGGTTCGAAAATTTGTCGTCAAAAATAATGTTGCTGTGGCATAGTTGGATAATGCACCTTTCCCGGTTTGGAAAGAGATCCAGGTTCGAATCCCGGTAGTGCAACAACAATATTTTTCTATAAAATTGATTTTATATGTATATCTTTCTAATTGATATTTTCAAAATATCACAGACTTATGTTCTGAATAATTACAACTTCACAATAAAAATGTGTTCTAATAATATAACTTTCTTGCCATTGTTTCCTTATTCATCCGTTCCGTATGAACAAACTGCGTAAGTGATCCTTTCTTAATCTTACTCAATATACTAAAATTTCCTTATTTCTTCATACATAATCTATACTTACATAAAAGAAAATAATATAAGAAGATATTATTCTAAAAATAAAATAAAAATTGCAATATTCCATGCCGTCATATATGCGACCTATTTTTCAATAAAATATCCTCATAAACTCAAGAGAGTGCCGTCGTAACCAGGACGTTGTCACTGAGTTGAATCTTTGATCGGTAGTCAGCGGTCCAATGCCTCAACAGAGCTCGGAGTGAATTTGCCCCTTTGCGAACATATTTGAGGTACTACGATACCACGGTCAAAAGTCTAAACTCCATTTGATCGGCATTATTGTATTGTATTTCCATGTACTGCAATACCGATTATGTATAATTTATCCATAGTTCTTCATAGTTAAACATTCTTAAAATAGATGCCGTTTTGTTCCTTGATGCTCGATATTGACATCATCGCAAAGATCAACCATTTTATACTTTTACGCATTTAACATACTTGTGTATGAAGACACAAACTTATATATTTTATTATATGTATGAAGTTGTTTAAAACTACGGTCAACTATAACTCATTAACTGATGAAGATATGAAGATAGTATGCACTCTTGCTGTTATCATCAAGACTTACCATTACGATGAGTCATTATTCATCATTTTCATAATTTATACATTTATTTAATGTGATGTCCATGGGATTGTATAGTTGCATATTGTGTGTGCGTGTGAGTGTGTCTGTGAGTGTGTGGGTGTGTGTATGCCGCACAGCGGGGTTATAAAGGGCGACGCGCGTAAATATAAATTGTATCTTACTGTAATAAACGTGTAATTGTTACAAAGAGTATTTCTTGGACCTTTACATTACGAGGTGTACACTGAAGACGTACTTAGGAGACAAGTACGTAACATTTAAAGAGTATACCAGTGTTTGTGAATACAGTGGAGAGAAAGCGCAATAATCAAGTCTGATCAGGACTCCTGAAATGCAGTAACACCAGTTTTTATTTTTTCATTATATCATTTTCTATTGTTGCCTCGATCAAATTTTATCTTCTTCTTATTCTGGTACCCTGTTCATCCAACGGATGTTGGCTTTCCTCATTTTGTTTACTGGACAGAAGACAAACCATTGTTTTAGGTTCTTCAGACATGATACTCTCCTTCTTTCAGTGCCCCGACTTGCGTCAATTTTTCCCTGCATTGTGAGATTCAAGATCTCGTTCTTCTCCGGATGTCTTATTATATGTATAATCCGAAAACTTCAATGTCAGAGATACTGAAGTTTTCGGATTTTTATTATTTTAAATAGGTACTTATTTTTCTTTATTCATCCGAACCATAACATCTTCGTTCGTGATAAGTGATAAGATAAGTGTTCATGCTTACGTTCCATTAAGTAATATCGAGAACACATAGCATCTGACCGCTCGCATTCGTAATCTGTAGAACTATAGATAACTGTAGAACATCTTTTACATGCGAATAAAGGTTGCACGAGCTTACTCAATGCGGCATTCGATTTCAATAGAAGGATCCCATATTTAATTTATATTGCAACCCAAGTATATAATACTTTGTATCTTTCTCTATATCGTTTCAGCAATATAAAGAATTTAATTTCAGCTGCGTATTTGTGTTTGATAATGAGCATACATTTTGTTTTGGGTATATTAGGTTCTAACCCAAAAGTCCTCAGTGTTACTTGCTAGAAGTACCGTATCATTTGCACAACGCACGTTGTTCACTTCTGTTATAGGATAACTTTTTCTGTTCTGTGGAAACTTTTCAATCTCTGAAACATTTATTTTTTCATTAATTCCTTGGTCTGTCACCAGCAGCGTGATCAATACAAAAAATATTATAATAAGATAGTAACATTATATTTTTAACACTGGTGGTAATCTTTATTGCTGACTACTGATGAACTCGGAACATCGCCTATCCACATAAAGTGTATAAATACCATTAACGTAACGCAATCTCTGCATACTAAATCAATTTTTTTAATTTTTTATGAGTACCTACCTACTCAAACCAACCGTAAACAATTAATGTTGTCTTTCGCTTATAAGAAAATAATGTTACTGCTTTGTAAAATACTTAATAATGAACAGTTTAAGAAATGTAAATATATAATAGCCACCTATATTGAAAGAGTAAGCCGTACACAACATTTAAGCGGATAGTATGATTTTTTTTTTTTTATCTCGTCTTCACAATATTATTACATCACTCACAGCAAGGCTGGACGGAGGTGCTATTTATCCATTAGTTCCAATATACTTTTTTGTCAATCAATAGCGAGAGAAAGCTTTTTAACGCGATGGCTTTTAAAGTTTAGTACTGTTATGTGACTAAAGAAAATTTCATTCAGAATTGAATTTATTCCATTAAATCAATTAATATCTGCATACATTTGGCATGCTCTGATTGATTTAAGAGCATCAACTAGAGTTAGTAGGGACGTGTAATATTTCTATAGCACCGAATAGCAATCAGTTAAACTGTAGGAACAAATATAACAAAAAATATTTATCATTAGATGTGTTTACGACGGTCAATACAAAATTCTCCGTAGTAATATTAATCACACATCTGACATTATTTTTGTGTCAATTGGAGAAAACTCAAACAGAATGCAAAGACAGATGTATTCATTTGAAAAAGTGTAACATATAGGTTCGAAAATTTGTCATGAAAAATACTGGCGTTATAACACAATTGGTAGTGTACTTCCCCGGATTGGAAATAGAGATCCGGGTTCGAATCCCGGTAGCGCAAAAACAATATTTTTCGACAAAATTGATTTTATATGTATATATTTATAATTAATACATTTAATTAGTATTTAATAATATTTTCCATAACGGTTTAGATTTTGCACATATTCCTTGAACTTTTTTGTCTCGTAATTTAGTCAGGTAATAAAATATTGTGGACCAAGTCTACTTGTATAAGTTTCATGAATATTAAATAATCATATTTGTAATCTTGTAATTTTTAACATTGCTTTATTTATTACCAGCTATTCAATTCAATTATTTTAATTTTAAATTGACGAATATTTTTGAAGTATATTTTATTTAAAGCGTACCCTTAATTATTAAAAAAATAATCTTTAATTTGTCACTAATTATATTATAACAAACCATTCGGTTTATGTCAAAATTTTGTGTCATTGCGAAGTTTTCTAGAATTTTATTATCCAGAAGCGCAATTAATTGGGTTTTAAAAAAAAAGAGCAATACTTTGTTCACTAAAAAGGGGATATGTTTAATGCCTTTGTTAATAAACATTTTTTGCTCGTTATTAAAATAGCATACATTATACAAGCTTATACGACCTTTCACTTTTCAACATAAATATTAATATGAAGTTATAAGAGAAAGAAATTTAATACAAATTAAATGTATTAATTAGAAAGATATACATATAAAATCAATTTTATCGAAAAATATTGTTGTTGCTACCGGGATTCGACCCTGGATCTCTTCCAATCCGGAAAACGTGCATTAACCGATTATGCTATACCAACACAGCGCTTTGACGACACATTTTCGAACCTACATGTTACACTTTTCAAATGAATACATTTATCTTTCCATTTTTTGCAAGCCATCTTCTTTATTTTTACGGAATCTCAAATACCAGAATTAATTAGTCATTTTTATTAAATTTTGGACACATTGATACAATTTATATATCACTAAGGATATTATGTATATCTTTCTAATTAATACATTTAATTAGTATTTAAAATATCACAGACCGTCTGTTCTGAATAATTACAACTTCACAATAAGAATGTGTTCTTCTTAGTAAGAATGAAATTTATCTTTGGTCTCACAATGTCATACGATGAGATTAAACAAAGGGAGAACGTATATGGAGATCTCATCAACGCTTTGAAATGCGTTGTTCGGAGGTGAAAGGCATTTTTTTGGAAGGTATTCACTGATTTACATTTGTCAATGTGTGATATTTGTCGATCTATGTTTTAAGACGATACCCGTACACAAGAAATACATTAATCTTACGTACGTCCGATGTTGTAACGCGACGAATAATGGAAATATCTTGTATCGTATTGTTATTATCTCTAATTTCTTCATACCGGTTTGCTTTGAAATTCAGTAAAGCTCTCTCCGTTCATCACCCTCGGCCGAGAGATGCTGAGCGTTGGGATGGCAACACTCCAACACTCCAATAGTCCAACAGTCCAACAGTCCAACACTCCAACACACCAGCAGATCAATCACATGTACTTCAGCAGAGAAGAGGCATTGAACCCTGTGTTTTTTGTGCGTGATCCAAAAACATGAACGGCCTTGTCAAATAATGGCGCCATAGTTAGCCCCGTTGGGAGGTGTCATTCGTACTTGGATTCATATGGAGTACAAAGCCATTGATCCTAGCAGTATCGGGGATCGGGGATGTATTAAATTTTTTCATTAAATCCAATTGTAATTTATGCTTATTACTGACTTAAAATATATGATTGTTTCGCAGTGCAAATTACTATACTAGTTAGAGGCTGTAGATTGCTTTTCTCTCTCTGTGTAATCATCTTTCTGAAATAAACTTAATAATTTTAATATTTATCGCGAAAAAATTGTGATTATCAATTTAATAAACTATGTATATATCAATTTTAATATATATACCTAAATATATGCATTGTGTATATATTAAATTCACGGTGATTAAATACAAAGTTAATGTATAATTTATATTTGTGTAATATTAACATAAACATATATTAGGAGAGCACATTTAAATATGAATTAAATATCACAGACCTATGTTCTGAATAATTACAACATCACAATAAGAATGTGTTCTCCTAATAATAAAGTTGTATCAATGTGTCCAAAATTTAATAAAAATGAATTGATATTTCTGGCGTCTGCTATCAGTTTACTCAAAGGTATTTGAGATTCTGTAAAAATAAGGTAGATGGCTCTTTCAAACAATGGAACGATTAAATGTATTAATATCAAAAAGGTAACATATAGGTTCGAAAAATTGTCGCTAAAATTATTGTCGCTGTAGCATAGTTGGATAATGCACCTTCTCCGGTTAGGAAAGAGACCCAGGTTCGAATCCTGGTGGCGCAACAACAATATTTTTCGATAAAATTGATTTTATATGTATATCTTTCTAATTAATATATTTAATTCATATTTATAAACATATATCGTAAATGTTTCATCTAACCTTATTGTTTATGTAAATTCCTTCCCAGGTTTCCGATTAACAGTAATCCCACATATGATATATGAACTGCACTAACCTTTTATTTTTGCTGTCTTTGTAGTCCGATGTTATTATTATTTTAACTGGGTTGTCTTCTTTAAATTTTGACCGACCGAAGCGTGCACTGGTGGTTTATTTGGACCGCTGGACGTAATTGAACTGCCTGTCGTTTACTGTCTTCTTAGCTTTCCGAAAAAAAGGGCGACAATACTCATACACATACACATGTACATTATTATAAACCAGGAAACTCAATGGTGCCAATCTAAGTAACAAGGCAAAAAAACAAAGTAAATCATAGTACACTTTTAATAGTAAAATATTATATTTTAGAAGAGAAGGTAAATAAATAATGTCGTAATCGAAAATCAAAAAGATGTCTATCTAGCTATCGAAAAGAAAATAAGAGAATAAATGAATAACGATATATCTAATTATTTTAAGCTACGACACATCTTTAAAAATATGTAAATTGTATTTGTGTAAATGAAAAGTGGAATGTGTGCTCGATGTATGAATTAGTACCAAAATTATTTTGAAAGCATTAAGTATATAATACTTTAATAATACAATAAACGAAAGTCCGATAATATACATACATATATTATGGAAAATATAGCAAATAACATTGTATTCAGTAAAATGACTATCCTATAAAATTATGCACCTAATACAGATGTTAATTGTACATTTCCACCCAATAAACTTCTCTATTCTAACAACTGTATAAATATAATTTAAAAAATTATTGGTATATAATTTTGCATCTTTGAATAAATTAAACGTAATTGATTTTTGATATAGAGAATTTTTCATATGAACGCCGCGATGTGATAATGGGGATCCGCAAACAGCGCAAAGGGGATGACTGGGTGCATCGCTGTGCAGATTGCGCGGTATTTATGTAATTATATGCGAATGCGCGCGGCCGAGGCTTTCAAAGACTTTTTCTTCTTCAAGGGACTCCGAAGACATAAATGAACCTTCTCGCGAACGAGTCCAGCGGAGGGCTAGCGGCAGACCGCAGAAAACCCTTTAACAAAAATACAAAACATGAAATTCCAACCGCGTTTATCACCCATATCCTTGGGTCTGCACAGGTCGCGTATAGGTTTGCAAATAATAGGTGTTCCGAATGGACCTTCTAAAAACTTTGGGCAAACTATTCCATCAATAATAAACGAGAATTTTTTGTCAGACCATCTCAGGATCGCAGTCGATAAAACGTTGTCATTAATTTTCTTGTTTTTACTTTCAGGTCTTACACAAATTAGGTTCAGATTTAATATAAAATATATATTTTATGTGAGGCTTCTCGTCTACGTGACAAATATCGTTTATATAGTATACAAAAATAATGTATTCTTCTTCTAACGGCAAATATATTTGTCATGAAGGAACACGGCACTGGGCAAAGGTGAGCTTTTATTGTGTTGACGTAAAATATCTGTTAAAAGCTCAAAACTGAGAGAATAGTTTAAAAACAATACGATATTGAAAATATTTAAGTCCCGTCTTTGCAAGGTCAAAACGTGCGTGCAATCACGCTTATGGCATGAAAGATTGGCGTGTGAATCTGATAAAAATTGTGACCCATTGTCGTTTAAAAGGATACAGAAATTAGTCAAATGTATTATATTATAAATAAATAGTAACAGTAAACAATTTATAAACATTGGTAGAGATCTACTCGACTGAATATACTTACTTACCATCGCGCCGTTTCTCCGCGGGGGTAGGCAGAGAGGATAGAGCGCCACACTGCTCTGTTCTGACACACAATTCTCGCCTCATCTACATTCATACAAGCTCGCCGATTGTTGAGGCTTCTGACAGAACCATTCTCCATTATATGGTTTACCTGGTCGTGCCAAGTTTTCTGCGGACGTCTTCTATTTCTGGCATCATCATACAATTGCGTCATATATCTTTCGTACCGTTCTCTCCTCATTCATTCGTTCCATATGACCAAACCACATAATTGATCCTTTCTTAATCTTACTCACTATACTAACATCAGCTTTACATTCTTTCTTTACTCTGTCATAAATAGATTTGCCAGCCACATATATGCCTGTGTGATCTCATTTCCACTGCATTCAGTCTACTTTCGTTCCTCTTATGCCAACTCCAGGCCTCACTTCCATACATCGGTGTCGGTACCAGGACTCCATTGTGCACCGCTAGTCATGCCTCGATGGGAAAATTCCCGATAGATATAATTCCATTCAAGGTGCATTATCCTACTGTGCTACAGCGACAATATTTTTAGCGACAATTTTCGAACCTATATGTTACCTTTTTGATATTAATACATTTAATCGTTCCATTATTTGAAAGAGCCATCTACCTTATTTGGATAATGCACCTTCCCCGGTTAGGAAAGAGATCCAGATTCGAATGCCGGTGGCGCAACAACAATATTTTTCTATTAAATTGATTTTATATGTATATCTTTCTAATTAATATATTTAATTCATATTTAAAATATCACAGACCTATGTTCTGAATAATTATAACTTCACAATAAGAATGTGTTCTCCTAATATATTGAATTACCTAATTGCATCTCTTTTGTTAAACTGTTTATATTTATATATATATAAACAGTTATACAAGAAATGCAATTATATATATATATATACATTGTACATTGTTCATTGCACTTTGCTTACTGCTATACCGGAGGAACACTGTCTGCTATAATACAGTAAATTACTAGTATATCAGGCAGAGCATCCAAACATATGTCTTACTTTCTTACTGATATGTTGTATTTACTTTGCCAAATTTTATATGCATTCCCTCGGTACATTTGTCTGATATTAGAAATATTACGCTACACTCATAGTAATTAACTAGGTGAAAATGTATACTTAATGAATATTAATTTGAAAGAGTAATACGTCAGGCCGTTAGACATTATTTATCAATGTAAGTACATAATACATGTAAATAGCGAATCTAATAAATGTATTATTAACGGTTATCTGGTTACACGAAGTAAATTATTTTATTAGCGTATTTATATTTGATGTAAAAAAGAAAAAGATCATTATTGATGGGATATTTCAAGTAGTGATAGTCAAAAACATCTACATTTATCTTTTGTAATTTGTATTATAAAACTTAAATTTAGAATAATTAATATTGAATACTTCAAAGAGTGTATATATTTTTTGGAGTAACCGAATATCAAGAAAACATATAATATGATTGATCAATTAATTCCAATTAGTATTTTACATTCATCCTATATCGCGAGCGAATTCAATTAAATTATGTGATAAATTCGTTGGCAATTCTTTAAAGGGTTTATGATGGACATGTACCACATCACTGGATAGCCATCCTAATTATCCAACTTATTTTATTTACTTTACAGATCGAAACAAGCGTACCAACGTGAGCCAACTCGTTCAGAAGAACATAAAAGTGTCTTACGAATTTACTAATGTGATTTACTTAACCCTTTGATTGAGCAATAACGACAATTAATACATAATAACGTATTGCTTATTATTGATATATGACGCATGTAAACGGATGAAATTTATTTCCGAAACTCATCTCAAAAGAGCATAAAGGACAGTACAGAATTGAGCACGAAGCGAGTTTTGATTCTGTGGCATATGGCCGATAATCTTACAGTCATAAACACTTAAGGTGTTAGCTGTATGCACCAGTGTACACATGTCAGGCTGCTCCATTGTAACCTGCTTCAGTAAATTCAGCGCCAACGGTAAGTAGTTTACTTCGATAATACCTGCCTCCTGTTACATCTCCGTACCTACACATATTCCAAATATTCAATACGCTTCAGGATATACTAAGCATGAGGGTAAAGGTTGCTCTTAAGACAACCGTACCCTGTAAGTATCATGATCGCCTCCTCGGATTGGTGACCCCGACAAGATCACTACCCTTACCAGTGCAAAATGGAAAAAAAGCCCTCCATATGGATGATATAAATATTATAAGATATCCCTTTTTCATGCTCTCTATATATGCTTGGCAAGATAACATATTTTAAGGGTACATTAATGGGCTTATCAGAAACAAGACATTTTTAATGATTAAAAGATATAGCAAATGATTTTTTATTTTAATATTAGAAAATATAATACATTTTCAATAGGATATATATGTATATTTCTTTTAACATTTATTTCTTCTCTATGAGAATAGACTCATGTATAGAGAAGTATATACGAGAATTTATGTTTCAGTAAATCTGTGTACATATTTTTTTTACATATACATTCTAGATCCATGGATTTATATCAAATAGGACGTATACCAAACGAATTTTTCCCATCAGAAATAATGGGGAAAAAATCCTATTATTATTGGCATGTTATCAATGTTATAAAATAATTTAAACACTGCTTAATACTAAAATACATGATACAAAAGTAATTAGATGTAATAAATGAAAATTTAACAAACTTTAATTTTCTTTTTCCTGTCTCTTTTCCCTACTTGGACCTGGTTGAAGATCATCAGGTTTGACGTTTATATACTAAAAATCTGTCCAAAGAACTTTGCCTCTGCTTTCACCTCAGAATGTTTGAGAAGTGTGATATTATTTGGTCAATATAGTCAATTCTATTACGGCTTGGTTGGGCAATGTTGGGGTGGTACACTCTGCAAAGTTCTTGATATTCATCCATTTGGCAAAGATTTCCTTGATTAATGAAGTAGGGGCTTCCTTTATCTCCTCCTCCTCCAAGCCTGAAGAGGGTATATCTATCTTAGTCAACGCGGATGTAAAGCGCGCACAATTTGACGAACGCGAGTCGTATTCCAAACAGTGGTCTTATACCAAACAAAGAATTTCACGTCCTAACAGGGCGTATATCAAGTTGGACTAATTGAAATAAAGTAAATATTGTGTGGAGTGGGAGTGAGAGTGAAACGCGAGACAGTCTCACTCACTCGTGGTAGGTGCGCGCGCCGGTGCCGCGCGTAGCGCCGCGGTGTTCGAGACGGCGGAGCGGAGCATGACAGCGGCGACAGAACGCTTGGAGTCGCCTTCCTAGTCAGAAATAGGTAGCCCGTCATGGCGTTTATGTGAATAAAGCCTTGTCGAACCTGGAAGTCGTGTATATTTTTGGAAAATCCCCGCACCACCAAATAGCAATTATAACACACTATAATAATTTGTTTTGGAATCAAAATAAAAGAAAGATAAACTTATTTTCGGTGTGGCAAGGGTTGAATTTGTTGAAAATTATTTTTCCAATCGGTTGTAACCATAAAAAACATGCAAGTGTTAAATTCTCAAGTTCCTTACTCCTGAAGCGGTGCGGCGTCCGGAGAGAATAAGATATCAATTTAAATTACAAGGAGAGCCCCATTGATACTGTTGCCGGTACATACACACACAGTCGGGTGATGCCGTGATGCCTGGAGCCCGGGGCGAGCGTGTAACAACTGGTGTAACGTGTAACGTAACACCGCCAGTTTGTACAGGTCTGGTGGAAGTGCTGAGATCGTTTTTGTCATCAGGCTACCCCTGAAGGGTGAAAGAAGATGAAACAGCATCTCGATCATTATGAATCGACTTCTTAAGTGAGATGGTACGATTAATCCTGTCGAATTTTTACCCGTGGACAATAAGTGCATTCATTTTGATACACGCTTTTTTCATAAACTTGTGGATATGTAATTCGAATAATAAACATTTCACACAGACCAGTAAATGAATAGACATGATATAAAGTGCACATATAGGAGAGAGGTTTGAAACATTAGTAGCGGGACGAGGGATATTTAAAAAAAAATATATATTTTTATTAATATTAAAAATATAATACAATTTCAATAGTCAGTGGATATATATATATATATATATTTTAACATTTGTTTCTTCTCTATGAGAGTAAGACTCGTGTATAGAGAAGGAGTATATATACACATTATAGCTGGAAACATAAATCTGATAGATTATGACACATTTATATAACAGTAAAAGTATTTTCTCTTCAAAAATTAAATCATTGTGTAAACAAGACGTATTTTTTACATTAATGCATATTATATTGACAGCGCTTAAATTTTCGTCATCTAGTCATATTTGAAAAAAAAGTTGCGAAGCTATTTGATTGCGTAAGTGGTACCAAAGTGATCGCGTGGGTGTCACCAAAATGAAAATAAGAAATTTGCGATAGTTCATATCTGGTGGTGGTCTGTGACATTTAATTTTTTCAGGCAAACCATCTTGAAGAGTGATTTGTGCCAAAAATGATTACTATATAATGATAGGGTACACCGGGGTCAATTGTACCAGGGGGCAATAGTTACTCATAAACTATAGTAGGTACATATATAACATGCCATCAGGGGGCGCGTTTGACATGTACGGACGTGTATCCAGTAGGTCACAGGATTTGGCGGAACGCAGACGGTTGCATTTGTAAAAGGATTTTTTTGTGCACTAAAAATAAGTTTTTCGATCAGATTAATCAAACAATCGAAATTCTATATATTAATTTGAAATGGCCGTTAGGGGACAGTTGTACCACATTGTAATAGTACAAGTAAAAAAATCTTTTTCGTTGTTATTGAGATTTAAATATGTTAAGATATTTTTGTAAGTTTTAAAATAGTGAATGTTTATACTAACACTTCAATTAACAAAAAGTATTTTCACAACAAGTATTTTCTTGAAGTTATATACATTTTATATTATGTTATATGTAGTGAAAATTTTGAAATATAGTTATAGAAAACAATAAAGAAACTATTTTTTTTCGACCAAACTGTGCCTAAATTCTGTGTTTCAATCAAATTACTGGTTTATGTGGTATATTTATAAGCTTATAGTTTTATTCGTATTATAATTAGAAAAATGAGAATTTAATAATTTGGAAGACAACCAAATTATCCACTGTTGAGAAAATTTATTTCCTATATATTTCTTATAGCAACGATGTAAAAAATTGAAAAAACATTCTGTTACAATTGACCTCGGTCTACCCTATATTTATAATATATTTTTTTGAGTTGTTAAATAGTACGATAAAATGTTGATAAATACTATCGGACATAATCTAGGACCATGATTAATAATATATTACTCTATCTCTATAACATGTAAGTATACTTTTTTTCTTCTTCTTATCAAACATTGTCGGTCTCTCAATCGTCTTCATTTGTCCCTGTCAGCGGTTTCTCGTGATTCCGGCTATACTTACATCTAGCCCAAGGTCTTCTTCGATATTTTCTACTTGTCCATTGTCTAAATGTAATCATTTTTGGCTCCATTTATTATCTTCCCGCCTCGTAACGTATCTGCCCATTATCATTATAGTTTTGTAAACACATACGGCCGTTTAACCAAACACTTTATAGTCATTCCTCGCCACCTAGATCGACCGAATCTAGACGTCAATACATCGCAACGCGACTGGTTCGAGAAGCCAGGTGAAGCGGTCATTTTCCCCTGGCCGCCTTCTCGGAACCACCTTTAGTGAGCATCGCTAGTCACTAACTTTTACTTGCAATTTAACAAACAATACTCACTCGCATGCTCCGTAACATTTAAATACACCGCGACATTCTGATATCTGAGGAGGGTTAGAGCGCTCAGAATCACTTTAAATAAATCCTTCTAATGTTCATAACCTACAAACATCAGTCACCCCATACTGGTGACATAATACATAAAACAAAGCAAACTCAGTCCAAACCCTAAAGTTTGTTTAGAAAAATATCGTCATTCGGTTCTTTCCACCGATCCACTCATTTAATTTACGATCTCTGAGAGATATACCTTGAATGTGGTGCCGAGGAGGAAACTCTTGACCATGTCTTTTTTGCCTGTCCATTACGGATCACAGGTTTTTTTTACAATAATCATGTCAATGGTAATTTTCAACTCCCGGTTAACTTGTGTCATCTTCTTTCCCTCAACTCGCCACATTTAAGCTATATAATAGCAAATTTCTTGAATGTCAATGGTATTAACATGTAATGCAATATTCCTTATTCAATAATATTGTTGTACTGCTGTCTATGAAATAATGTTTGAACTTGTTTAATGGCACAAATCACTCTTGAAGGGTGGATTGCCGATTTGAAAGAAGAAGAAGAAGAGAGATATACCTAGTACTAACAGTTCCATCGCTCGTCGCGCGACTAGTAAATTACCTATAATCTGCCTAGTGAGTTACCAGGTTTTACATCCATAGCTCATTTTTGTGTGTACTTATATATTCGTAAATATTATTCTATACAAGGATTTACTTCACACTTATCCGACGCACATTAGGGCGGGGGTTATGTGAGAGGAGGGAAAGGGGGCTGTTGGAAGTTAACAGTTGATGCGGCCTTAAAAGGACCCGGTTTTAAAAAAAGATAAAATACGAATCTTCATCCAAGCAGTTGTGCACATGAATAATACTGGTAAATGACTCGCTGCCTTGAGACTGACGTCAACGTTTCATAGCTATGTTATAAACTAGTGATGAGCTAAGCGTTATAGCGTTATTGGTAACTGATATCTTACTGTTAGAGGTTTAGTTTCGTTACATCGTTACAATCGTATACAAATTTAACAATCACAGTCATAATAACGGTTTAGCTCATCACTATTATAAACTGAAGTAAATTCGGTGCTTTACATATAGAATAACTCATACAGAATACTGTTTGGATTGGCGCGTTATTGCAGCGCATCTACAATGTTTACCGAAGGCCGTATACACGGATTCGTTCCGCTTCTGAGACATCGAGTTGCGGGCGTAAAGCTGCGGCTGGAGCTCAGTACCAACTCTCTGGTGCAAGCGGTGCTCTCATGGAAAGCTGGTTCCCTGACCAGAAAATGGCAACGCCTACAGAATAGCTACATATACAGCAATTGCCGTGACTGAAGTAGTTATATATGTAATATTTATGTTTTGTGTGAACTTTATACTTTTTATTTTTTATATTTTTTTATTTATTATATTTTCCTCGGTTTTATTTTTCTTTTTCATAGCATTATATTTATTTCGTAACTTTAATGTATAACATAATATGTATTATCTTTATGGCGAATCAGCTTAAAAAAAAAACCTGATCACGCTGAAATAAACACATTATTATTATTATTATACATATATCGCAAATTGTCAGTAGAAACTTGTTAACAAGAAGACTCGAAATATGAGACTCCATATTTTTTTTAACTTACAGATTTGTGTATTGAACTTTACGGACTACAATATGAAAATTCACTCAAAATTGCAAAATCATTGTCAGCCATTGCAAATATACTAGACTAAGGCCTCCCCGCGACTCTCTTTGTCCTTCGCAAATCTTGTCATGAAAATAGGACTAACTTGATGGCCTTCTGTTGCATCAAATTGTTACTTGATGATACAAAATTACTAGAATACTTTTTAGGAAAAAAAATTTGGAATGGGACTTGTAGTTAGTTAACTTTAGTTGGTTGTTTATAATTTTTCGATTAATTTTACACGCTTTATTTATCTCCAACGATTTCAAATTATTTAATTTATGACCAACTCCGTTTACATACAAAATTGGCAATCACAGTTTTTTTATCAAAACCATGACCATTTTCTATCAAATGATTAGAAAATTCTGAAAACTCACTATTGTTCAAACATCTCAAATACTCTTATATTAAAATTTCGACCCGTTTTACCAATATAAAATGCAGCACAATCCTTGCAACTAAGTTTATCGACACCAGAATTGTTAAAGTTAACATCTTTTGTCATTATATATATTTATGAGTAAATTTTCTATAAAACGATGTGACCATAAAAGTCTTCTAGATTGTTTTATTACAGGATTCAAATCGAGAATATTCTTTGTCCTTAGATTTTAATGCGGGAAAAATTGCAAGATAGATGTTAAAATGATGTTTGAAGAAATACTACTTCAGGAGAACACATTCTTATTGTGAAGTTGTAATTATTCAGAACAGACGGTCTGTGATATTTTAAATATGAATTAAATATATTAATTAGAAAGATCCCGGTGGCGCAACAATAATATTTTTCGATAAAATTGATTTTATATGTATATCTTTCTAATTAATATATTTAATTCATATTTAAAATACTACTTCAACACAGGGCAACCAAGTGCATTATTCTTGTTTATCAGCTTCACGCGGTGGAAGGCAGAAAGGATATGACGCACAATTCTCATCTCATCCAAATTCATATATCTTCTCATACAAGCTCGTCAATTATTGAGACTTCTAACAGGACTATCTTTCAGAATCTGGTTTACCTGGTCGTACCAAGTCTTCCGCGGACGTTCTCTACGTCTGGTGCCATTAACACTTGCGTCATGTGTCTTTTTTACCATTCTCTCCTCATTCGTCCGTTTCACATGACCAAACCGCCTAAGTGATCCTTTTTTAATCTTACTCACTATACTATACTTTCTTTATTTCTTCATTCTTTACTCTGTCATAAATAGATAGATACACAGATCTCATTTCCACCGCCACTTTCGTTCCTCTTCTGCCAGCTTCTGGCCTCACTTCCATACATCAGTGTCGGTGCCAGAACTCCATTGCATACCGCTAGTCTTGCCTCAACCAAGCTTCACCCTCATACTGTGCGATGGGCTATATAAGTGTTGTATATAATTTATTCTACCTCAATTTAATAAAAAAAAAAAAAAATTAATGATACCAAAGAGTTTTGTGTACGATTATTACTTTTTCCACTTATTGCGTAATTAAGAGAATTTACACCATTCAATAATAATATAATTCACTTTCAGGATTTTTTTTTAATGCAGGTCAATTATACGATATACACTTTTACGATGTTTTTCAAGTATGTTGCAAAAAGAGATTTCGTTTTAAAATATTAATGTATTCCGGTTGTTTATCAACCTTTAATCATTCGACCATAAATTTTTACGTTATATGAACAGTCATAATAACCACCTCGAGGGCCAAACCTTTTTAAAAGGCGCCGAGTCAAAAGATAAAGTATTTATCTTGAAAAACATTATGGATAGACTCACCCCGAAATTAACGATTTTGCTGAGGTTGTTGAAAAAAAGTTGCACGCAGGTACTAGCGATGGACAAATACATGCATCGTCTAGAGCCTAGAGCAGTCTTTGCTGAACCGTTTTCTTCTATATAAATTAGTGATTGTGAACACTACCACATGAAAACAAAGCAACTTATAATATTTATCATCGTAAATATGTTGTCCTGAAAGGTTTCTAATCAGTGCATACTACCAGTTCTTGCATATGAAAGGTAGATCTGGACATTTATCAACACTAATATATATATTATTATTATTCTTGAGAAACAAATAGAAAGTACATAATAAATTATAGCTATGTAATAAATTTAAAAAAAAAATCCTGTGAAGTTTATTCTGACTTGCAAAGAACAACTGAAAAAGAACTTCGTACATACAAAATTAAAAATAAAAATGTTCTATTAATTACCTATTAAATAATAACCTTACAAATAATAAACAACATTCACTACAGCGCTGTACATAGTGAAAAGCGAAGGAAGATGAATGGGATGAGATTGAATTATAATTTATTTAAAAGGCTACATATACACATATGCACACACGTACACACACTTGGATAAAATTATTTGAGTAATTTAAAAACTATTATTCGACATCAAGAGGGTTATAATTAATTTTGCCAAATTCGGATAAAATAAATTATTTTATCGCGTTAGTTATGAGAGGAGAGTCTAAATCTATTTTTTTTAATAAATCGGAAGAGTCAACTAGTTGATTACATATTTATAAGGGTAACATAGGATCTTGCACGCTTTTTCGATTCGATGGAAGAATGATTTTGTGGTGACGCCCGCTTTCTGTATGGGTTTTAAACTCTACGTCAAAAGCGATGTGGACGCGTTCAAATAATTTATTTTATCCTAATTTTGTCAACTTTTCTTATTTAAAAAAACTTTTTTTAAATTATTAAGTAAAAACCTAATCTAATGTCTATGATATAAATTCCTCGAATAACGACAAATTTAAAGATTTTTTTAAAAACTGTAAATTGTATAAATTTGTTACACTATGCTTGCATTTTTATTCTAAAAATAATAAAAAAAGAAATTACGAGGTTTGGAAAACTGCATGTGGGGCTGCACTGTAAGATACCGGAAGCGCAATGAGTGTATATGCAAAACGAAAATTGAAGATGTTATCAAGATTGCGAAAAAGTTGAAATGGAAATGGGCGGGTCGTGTGGCCAGAGTTACGGATGATTGTTGTAAATTAAGTACTCCAGTGGTAGGCACGAAGTAAAACACGACCACGACTAAAGTTACGCAAGGTTGACGAGATTCTACACAGGAATAATCAGGCACATGGCACCGAGGAGAGAAATGCATGAAAATTCTAGTTGTGGATCGTGTTAATGCACCCAAACATACTTTCCAAATAACAGAATGTGAAGATACAATTTATTTGAGCGCGCTGACCACGAAGACAGTGGGCAGGAAATTCGAAGACGCATACAACTAGCTTACGTTGGTATGAACCGACTTACACAAGAATTACAGAGTAATGTACGATGTATGGAAGGAAAGCGACCTTAATATGAATGTCAACAAGTCGAAAGTGATGATATTCGAGAAGGAAGAAAGCAAGACAACGTGCTAAATACTTGTAGGTAGAATATTTGTAACAATAGGTGAGTTGTTGTATTTGGGAAGTATGTTTGATAGAAACGAAAAGACAGAAAGATATTGAAAGGAGGATGACTGCAGGGAACAAAGTGAATGGCGCTTTGAATGGAATTATAGTTAATAGGAACTTGTTAACCGAGACAAGACTAGCGGTCCACAATGTCCTGGTACCGACACCGATGTATGGAAGCGAGGCCTGGAACTGGCAGAAGAAGAACGAAAATAGACTGAATGCAGTGGAAATGAGATCACTCAGGCGTATATGTGATAAATCCATTTATGACAGAAAAATAATGAAGAAATAAGGAAACAATGTAAAGCTGATATTAGTATAGTGAGTGAGATTAAGAAAGGACCACTTGGGTGGTTTGGTTAGAAAGATATATGACGCAAATGCAAAAGAGGACGTCCACGGAAGACTTGGCGCGACCAGATAAACCGGATGATGGACGATAGTCCTGTTAGAAGCCACAATAACCGGCGAGTAAGTAAGTATGTACAAGAATATGGAGAGACAGTAACATAAAGCAAACAACTAAAATTATATTGGTTCACATTCTTGTCTCTCCAATTTTCATGTATGCAGCGGAGATTAATTAAAATAGTCCGTAATATCTAGTGATGAGAAAAAATGCTACTCACTTGTGTGATTGTGATTAATATTGGTTAATATTAGTGAAAACTGTGACTGTGATCACAGTTTTATTACTAATACGCATGTGCCGCACGATATCATAATACACGACATAAATGAACAAATAATTTTGAGCGAGTTTACTTATATTATTCAAACTTTATTTGCGTAAAAAGCATATTCTAGCATATCTAATTTGATATCATCACAAAAATAATGAAAACCCTTAACTCATTTTTCGGGTCAAATTCTCAGAATTTCGTGTCAAATGCGTAAAACGTTTTGGAAAAATCTACTAGATGGCGCTTATCATGAATTATAACATAATTCCTTCATGAATATTTTCGTTTCATATGCATGGACCGAATCTCGGTTCACAACCAAATATAAGAAAAATAAAAAAATGAATAACGAATCATGATATTCCCAGATATTCAATCACTGATAGTGAATGTGACTCAAAGATATCAGTGATCGACTCACGGTTCGTGATTTTGAGCTCATAATAATAACGACAAGCGTAAAATATATGAATTCGAAATGTATTGCCGGAGAAGGATGTTATGTATCTCGTGGACAGCACGATGCTTGAATGCCTTCAAGCACGAAACAAATTCAACCACAGCAAGCCCTATCTACAGCAATGAACAAAAAATTCTTTCTAGCAAAGATCATCCCAGGCACAATTTTAGGTTGATGAAGACCACGATTACCAGAAAATTGCTCGCCCACAATTGCTCGCCAGGAAAGTTGCTCGCCTCGCCAGGAAAGTTTCTCGCCACACAGTTCCTTTTTGCCTTTTCTGGCCTAACATAACCTACAATTGTACACAATATATAAGCGGCTGTGATCCTAATATGTCACGAAAAAAATATCGTGACTGTGCAAAAAGGGTAGAAATAATTGTTAATGATTATTCAAATAGAACATTGATCGCATTTCTGCGTGGCGAGGCTCAAAATTATAATTTTTATACATAATTATCTCGTATATGAATTATTGTCACTATATGATATGTCACGTATATGAACATAATGTTTTGGTTATTTCATTTTTTTTATCAATATTGTTTTATTTTTATTTTGGACGATTAGTGTTGCAATACAATTATGTATAATTATATTATTAATAAAAATATTTGTTGTTTTAGGAAACGTACGATTTATATCATAATCTTAATAAGCCTTTATAAATACTTTTAGTTGACGACCATTGTTTGTAAATTATAATTGAAAATATATGTATAATAAAATACATGTTTTTCAATAAACGTGTTTCTGAATCTACATTATCTATATTCATGTAAAAAAATTCTGTAACGCAATTGGCGAGCAACTTTCCTGGCGAGCAATTGTTGGCGAGCAATTTTCCTCATACTGAAGACCACTGGAAGAGTATCACAGCGGTAGATAGATGCGTTGCATCTAGCTGGAAAGACTCTGGAGTCAACTGCGAGGGCGACACAAGACCGGGATTTACGTAGGTGCTTTACGAGCCGAGTCTCATCTGACTGAGGCCACCGTATGTCAATACTCACATAGGAAGAAAGAAGAAAAATTAAGACAAATACTTAATGGATCGTAGCCACACGATTATGATGATTATACTGTATATTGCGTGACTTGCCAGTGTTTGAGAAAAATACTAATATTCACATTTATAGGTATAATTTTTATTTATATTATCTACAGCACATAAATGCGTTTTTAACTTTTCCCTTACGGTTCTAAAATAAAAACGTGCGTTTCGGTGCTCTAAACTCAGTGTACATGTAAACTTTTGTGATTTTTAAGTCGGATAAATATTAATATTTTACATTTATTACTTGCATTAATTATTAAAATAGTAGTTGACATAATTATATCAATTATTGTGTAAAAGTGCTAAAAAATGAGAAAAAGCATTAATCACGAACGACAGCATAAGACAGGTCTAACTCGGCCAGCGCATGTTCTGCCACTAAGTGACTATCGGCATCCAGCACCCCGCTCCCCGCACCGTTCGTATCACTCCACACGTACACTTACACGTATTGACAAAATCACGTCAGGTTCTTCGAGAAAACATTTTTTATTGTTGCTTATGGTATATACTTATATATTGTAATTATTTTATCCAATACATAAATATATTACGGAGGAATACTAAAATATGAACTATGTATTTAATATATTTACAGAGATATTCACATAGTTGGAGGCAATGTTAATTCAGTTTAAATCATCGGAGAGAAAGGAAAAAATGTTTAAAATTATCCATGTTGGTTCCTAATGATAAAGAATCATGATCTTCGTGAATTCCTGCCCTCTTGACTATGCTTCTGCAGATGTTAGAGATGTCACAAGAGAAGTGCCTGTCGCCTTTTCTACTTGGTCTGTCCAACGGGTGGGTGATCTTCTTCTGTCTTTCCGTCCCTCGACGCGGCCCACTACAACAAACTTCTCAGAGGTATCTTCTCTTCTCGCAAAAAATGAAAGAATTCATTTCAAACAAATGGTAGAGTTTGGTCTGTCCGTGATGTTCAACTCCTGCAGAATGGAGACGTTCGTGCGTCTCCCCGTTCATGGCATGCGCAACATGTGTCAAATAAATACATCAATCAGTTTAAAATAAGCATGTATGAAAATAATTTAAATTTAATGATTACGCGTGCCATTGATTTGCCATCACAGTCTAGAAAGTCAATGCTGTCTGCCTTCCGCCCATTGCGGAATATATGGCCGGGAAGCAGCCATGCAGGATAAAAAAGTCGTTTTTATTTCAGCTCTCAAGAACATCAAATTGATGCAAATTTTATATCTTCGATGTCATCTTCCTGTTAAATATTTTTAATGAACCGCTTATGTTAAATAAATTACTACAAAAATAATATAAAAACAACCACATTTCGTGTGTACGTTATTGTAATCTGTCGGCAAGTTATTAATATAAAACAACTGTAGAGTGGAAATGCCAAAATGTTAATCAATAAAAGTGTGATTTTTTATAATATATGTCATTTGCAAGAAGCGAGTTTTTTTTTTAAAAAACATTCAAATGTTAAATGTTAATTTTGTAAATAAATTGAATGAGAAATGTTATTACAATATTTTTTAGTATTATTGCGAAATTGTATATTTTCTGATGAAAAGAAACACATGTATCACGTTTCGTGCGTATGGTGATTTCGGTTCTTTATTCAGTACATGGTCGCTTATAATCGCCGTTATATTGAAAAATGTTTTCACCGAATATATCTCAAATGATCCAGACGACCTTCAAAACAGAATATCTTTGAACTATCCATTGCTAGGAATTATCGGAAGTCACTGGTAGAGTATGATATAAGATAAACATCGCAAAGACTAAAGTAAGGGATGAATTACTTTTTTGACTCGATAGCCATTCGTGTTAATGTATTATCAAGAAGAATACATTCTTATTGTGAAGTTGTAATTATTCAGAACATAGGTCTGTGATATTTTAAATACTAATTAAATGTATTAATTAGAAAGATATACATAATATCCTTAGTGATATATAAGTTGTATCAATGTGTCCAAAATTTAATAAAAATGACTAATTAATTCTGGTATTTGAGATTCCGTAAAAATAAAGAAGATGGCTTGCAAAAAATGGAAAGATAGATGTATTTATTTAAAAAGTGTAACATATAGGTTCGAAAATGTGTCGTCAAAGCGCTGTGTTGATATAGCATAATCGGTTAATGCGCGTTTCCCGGATTGGAAGAGATCCAGGGTCGAATTCCGGTAGCAACAACAATATTTTTCGATAAAATTGATTTTATATGTATATCTTTCTAATTAATACATTTAATTTGTATTAAATTTCTTTCTCTTATAGCTTCATATTGATATCTATGTTGAAAAGTGAAAGGTCGTATAAGCTTGTATAATTTTTGCTATTTTAATAACGAGCAAAAAATGTTTATTAACAAAGGCATTAAACATATCTCCTTTTTAGTGAACAAAGTATTACTCTTTTTTTTAAAACCCAAGTAATTGCGCCTCTGGATAATAATATTAATAATAATAAAATTCTAGGAAATTTCGCATTGTCATAAAATTTTGACATAAACCGAAGGGTTTGTTATAATATAATTAGTGACAAATTAAATATTATATTTTTAAGAATTAAGGGTACGCTTTGAACAAAAGTTACTTCAACAATATTCGTCTCACAGAATATCTTTGAACTATCTATTGCTAGGAATTATCGGAAGTCACTGGTAGAGTATGATATAAGATAAACATCTCAAAGACTAAAGTAAAGGATGAACTGCTTTTTTGACTCGATAGCCATTCGTGTTAATGTATTATTAAGGAGAATACATTCTTATTGTGAAGTTGTAATTATTCAGAACAGACGGTCTGTGATATTTTAAATACTAATTAATTAGAAAGATATACATATAAAAACAATTTCATCAAATAATATTGTTGTTGCTACCCGGATACGAACCTGGATTTCTTCCAATCTGGGGAACATGCATTGACCGATTATGCTACAGCACATAGTACATTAACGACAAATTTTTGAACCTATACTAGTAAAGGCAATAGACAACAATACTATATTTAGTTTAGTTATTGCCTGATGATGAGAGAGACTGCACCTTTCGAAACTATAGTAGTGATAATAACTCAATGTGAGTGTATTACAAAGTTTAGTAGTGAAAATTTAAAAAAACTTCGCTTGGAGGACAGATAATCTTGGATGAATGAAGTCATGTAGTGGTCATCCAGTCATTCAAGGGGTTTCAAACAGCCAACATACCGCCCTAAAACCCATTGGGCTGACGAAATCTTCAAATTATGCGGAAATACGTGGTAGTAAATAAAAATAGACATAATAGTAAAGGGGGAGACATCCAACAGGGGATAGAAAACGGCTGATGATTCCAGCTTCCAGTTTCACTTTACATTTGTTCGGTGGTGTACAGTAATATAGCATTCTCGTCCCGACCGCAGTTTCATTTTCTCCTGAAAAAATCAAATCAGCGGAAATCAACGACTTAAAAGAAACAATGACTTTGTTTTCACGACGTTTGTCTTGTTTTGTTTTGAAGCCACGAGTTAATATATTTCAGGCTTAATGCTGATGTGGAATGATGTAGAATATTCCAGGTCTCCAAGTACGCTGCGTATTCCAGGCACGTATATTAAAGTTCTCTTGTTTTTTTCCAAATGGACATTTAGAACGCAAGAACTTTGAAATGTGATCCTGAAAGCGAATGCTTCACAAAGGCAATGCGAATAATGCCTTAATTTTGGAATAATTAAAGATCCATGACAGATTCATTGCCCATGATCTGTCTGAAATGTATCTTCCAATTTTACACATCGAACGAAAGGGGACGATAACCTGAAAAAACTGGCGGTGACTGGAAAGGTGAATGACCAGAGAAACGGGTGATCTTCAACGATCGATCAGACAAAAGACAATACTGGCTATCCAAACTGCTGGTGCAGAGAAATAAAGTCTGGAGGAGAATTATCAAGGTTATAAACTGGCCACAATCCGAAGGTCTCATTCATCTGTTATTCGTCAATCTTCCAATGTCATCCGAACTTGAGATGGCCAACACATCTTTTAATCCTTTGTTTGTGACATATATTTATTCTTGTAAATACATATTTATTTTGAACGAAAATAATGCACTGTGCATTCCCCCCCCCATTCCCTTCCCCTCGCAGCACGCTACCGATGAGTCGATTGGCGACCTTGACCCAGTGCGGTTATACGTTTACCTAAACGATTACAATATTATACTAATTTAAGACTTCGCGTCTATACAGTGTCGAAACTTGTCGTCGTCTAAAGGAACCTTTGACGAAATAGTGATTAAAATATACAGTCCACATTATGGTGTGTGCTAAACTCCTTTCGTATTCTGAATTGTTCCGGCATCTATGCTTATATGCATAGATGCCTTCATCTCTATGACCTTCTTTCCTTGCTGGCTATCGTATAATCGACAGATGTGTTGAGACCATCGCCACTTGAACATGTAAATTTCTTGGGCCACATCTGTTGCCTTAATTTTCTGACAAAGTTTTACGTCAGGTACTCGATTTCTTTAAGATATTAGCGAGCATAGCCCATTCCGTTGCTCTTTGAGCAATTTTTAACTTGTGTACGACGTCGATGGTGAAGGTCCACGTCCTACGGAACGCACTGAGTCGAATCACGTACGTGGAGAGTAATGATTCAATTAGATAGCTGGAAAGCTTACCCGCATCGTCTCAATGACCTGCTTCACAGATATGAAGTATCTCTTTATGTTTTCACAGCAGTTGAAGAAGCCGTAACCTGTTATTAGAATTTTTTATGTTGCACGTATGGCAGACGTAAATCAACATCATTATTTGAAAAATTATCGTGCAATTTTTTTGCACACAGGGTAATTACTCTTCCAAATTATAGTACTAGTAGCTATTTAAAAATCTATATCATCAATATACATTTTATAAAACATACGTTTTATGAGAATAGTGCAAAAAACATAACATTTTAAGGAGAACAAATTTTTGCTGTGAAATTGTATTGTCAGAACATAGTTCTGTGGTATTTTAATACAAATTAAATTAATTAACTAGAATGATACATATACAGAAAATATCCATCTATCGAAAAAAATATTTAGTTGCTATCCTGATTTTAACCTGGACCTCTCTTATCCGAGGAAGCGTGTTCACCATTTCGTTATAGTAATCGAATACATATTCGATAAATTTTGATTTTTTATTATGTAACTTTTTTTAGCAATCATTTTTTAGATTTAATTTTTTTTAAATCAAATTTTAATTTTTCTACGTTTAAATTTAATTTTAGAGTATGTCTCAGAGATTCGACGGCAAATATAGTTCTGCTCTACATATAAAATACCCTTATAGATTGACTTGGAAAAATATGTACATAAAACACAATGTAGAGTACAAACTGATAAAAAGCGTGAAATCAAACTAATAAAAAACAAATTTCAACGTAAAGTAATTAGTGTAAAAGCGCCAGGTTGAGGTAAAATATTATACATAACATATTAAAACGATTGAGAAATTAAGTGAAATTATATTTAGTGAAGTGAAAAAGACATAAACACAAACGATGAGAAATTAAAACATACTACAATGATATGGGAAAAGAAATTTCAGATACTTTGGTTCTAAACCGTTTAAAAAAATGTTAGACAGTATATCAAAAAGTGATTATATAGAATTTATATTTAAAGCATGGATTCATGAGATGGGTAGACCAGGTATCGGTGCATTCATCCAAACGAATTGATTATTGAAATTTGATAGTCAATTACATTATTTCACAAACTTTGCCAAGTGTGATGTCAACAAATTTAATTCAATTCCGTGGTTTAAATAATAGCCAATAACATCAGATTTTTATTAACACACTTCTTACTTTAAAAAAATTAATTATTATATGTATATACACATCTTAAATTTAATTCGTGAAATGTGAACACATGGCTTCCAAGGTCAACGACAACATTACCGTGTTTTCGGTGGTTTTTCGAAAATTGGCCACATGGATTAAAGACTAGATTCTAAAAATTGTGTTTCAGTATCTTTGAATTCTCTATTCATGAATATTGAATAGTCAGTACGCCTGTGCAAAACATTTGATAACCTGTGCAGTATAATATTGTAACGTGCAAAAATTATAAGCTTAAATTATTCATACATTTTAAATAATCAAGCTCAATATATACATGTCACAACTTACTGTTGTGAGTGTGATTGATATTTGATGATTTCAATGATTGCAACTGTTGTGAGCAATATTTTATGATGATATTACAATATACAAAATAAATTAACAAAAAAATTGCATCATAATTGTATTAAAGTAAATAAAAATATAGCACACCACCAATTATTAAAATAAGTATGTGGTTTACTTGACAATATTTGGAGAAAAATCACGATATTTTCAGATACTCAATCACAGTTAGTGATTTTGACTTAGAGATACCAATGCTTGACTTACAGTTCATGATTTTGAGCTAATCACTAATATAAATCTATTTCCCAGAATTAGGTGCATCGCCGGATGGTTATACCAGCTATTCATTTGATTTCATACATCGTTCATATCTTTAAAATGACATCTAGCGGAACACGGTAACTAGAAAATATATTTATTGTATACAATAAATAAATAATAGCTATCGCGTGTGTAATGATGATATACCAAATATGCCAAGGATCAACGGTAGAATATAATGGGTTTATTTTAGTTTATTTGGTGATTATATATACGATTTTTTTTAATGAATAGTAATAGCGATGTATCTACCTATTTTATTTGTTGACGGTTATAAATCCTTTTTCATTCTAAAATATAGCAATTAGTAAGTCTGATCCCGGGGGTTTTGCAGTCGAATAGTTTTTACCCGGGGTTTTTTGGGATTGAATATCTTTTACCCGAGATTTTGGACATATACACAGTATATTAATATATGCCTATATATCATGCCTTATATAATTATGTATAACCCGAGTGCTGCATCTCCATTGTTTAGACTTCACATAGACGAAGAAGTCCAAACAACAATATGTGTAGTGGTGTTTGAAATAAACTTTCTTATCATTTATTGGTCTCACATTTATGAAAATATATATTGAAAATCATGCTGTATTGCAAGTTGTTATATAAAAAATCATAAGTACATGAGTTGTATACGTAATAGTACGCTTTTTATCGGAGCACTTGGACGAAAGTCATGCTCGGTATCGAATAATTAATGTAAAAAAGTTTTTCACAGTTTAATTATGTTCTTGAACTGTTACTGCGTCAATTCATTCAGTAACAAGTGGAATCATATATGCGGCAATAAAAAAAACTATCTATCAATATTTCTAAAAACTGAATTCATGTTGCAATCCCGAGGAAAGGGAGGCTCCCGGGATTGGTGAGCACAATAGCCATGCATCGCGCATTATAATTGGTTATTAGAGGCCGGTCCCTAGTTCGCGAGTCGTGCTCGGTCCGTGGCCGCGGTGGCCGCGGTGGCCGGCTCGGCTCGCATGCGGATGATTGCGGGTTCCCAAAGCCGTTTTATTTATTGACGCAAAAAAACCTCCGCAGACGATTCCAAAATCACAGTCGTTATCTTGGCCGTTTCACTTAGGGTGCTAAAGAACCCCGCCCTGGGTGCGGACCCACCTCGCCGCCGTCCACCTGCCATAAACATTATTATTAAATTTATGCAATCCTTTATTCATTTATCGGATAAAAGTGCATTTCAATGCAATTTATATTTACACAGGTGTCTCGGCGACAGGTTCAGGAAGTTTTTTTAAATGCAATTAGGCACATTGATTTGTGATGAAGTCCGTAATTCATTTTATTTTCATCACGCTCTTTCTCTGCGGGGATAGATAAAGAGGATAGAACACCACACGGTTCTGTCCCGAGAGACTTTATTTTACGCTTCGTTTGACGTTTATATGTCTTCCCTCTGATACGATTGTTAAAAGGGGGAGGGATAAGGGCTGACCCCTCTTGTCTCCGACATATGAGGTAACATCAATGGCGTAAGATTTTTTGGGAGACCCTATTTGGGGAACATGGTGGAATTGTTTTTTTATATAATTAAATAAAGTAGTACCAAAAATGGGTATTTTTTTTTATGTAATACATTTAAAAAAAAAAAAATTGTTAATTCTTTTTTTGTTTTTTTAAATATTTTTAGTGAAAGTTTTTATTGAATCTCTTTATAAATTTTGTTAAATAGGGTAAAGAACAGGGTAAAGAAGTGAAATAGGACAAAGATGATGGATTCGGATGAGGGATCATACAGGCCGAGGGAGTTTATGGAAGGGTTTTAGGATGGAAATTAATTTAGAATAAAATTTAGATGATAAATCGTGTATGTGTCGTTTGAGTCTCTGAATGATTGTATTTCTGACAAACCAGGGTGTGTTTGTGATTCTCCTAAGGATGTAGTTTTGTTTGGATTCTAAAATGTTAGTGTCACTTGGACCTTGGATGGGGCTCGCGTATGCGAGTATAGGACGGATGATTGCTTTGTATAAGAGTAATTTATTTTGTAGGGATAGTGAACTGTAGAAGTTTAGGAGGGGGTATAGTCGGTTGTAGGAGATTTGGGCTCTGTCGCTAATGTTGTTAATGTGTTGTGTCCGACGAAGTTTTTTGTGATATGTAAGTCCAAGATATTTCGCAGTATCGACCCATGGAATAGTGTACGACTTCCCAAACATGCTCATTCATGAATTAATCCAATCAACCGATAAAGTTGATTTTTAATATCTCATATTTAATATTTACTTATCATCCGTTTCAAAAAAAAAAAATTAACTAACGACACATCTATTTAAAGCAAAAATAAATATATATGACGTAAATGCTTGAGCATATACATAAATAAACAAAAAGTTGTAAACTTAAAAGTAAAATAAACGAATAAATTGTTGTGGCTTTTAACATGACCATCAAAATATATTATATAGTTTAATGACCATGTCAGTATTTCCAGAATTATCAACACTAGTTTAATTCATCTCTTTTTATAACATTGTAACAGTTATTTATGCCCGCTAATTAGAATGATCCTGTGTCGAGGTGGTTGTTTAATAAAAGATATTAAAGTGTTTATTAATATTTCTAAGAAAATTTGAATGATTAATTCTATTTCACTGTGTTAAAATCACTTTTTGATTCACTCCCAATTTGAACATCTTCATTTTATCATAAGTGTATGAGCCACCTCAATTATCGCGCTGCACTCAACCAACTTTAATTATTTGTTATTTTTAACAATCCTTAATTTTGTCATAAACCTTCAATTCCAGAGCACTCACTCAACATTATTTAATAATCTCGTCATAGCATAAAAAATATGACGTAATACACTATTTATCGATCATCGGAGACTGGGTTTGGTGAAAAATATACGCTCACTATCCAATAGGAAATGGATCTTGCCACTCTGTTGAAAATAATATCTCGACGATCGACATGGAAAATGAAAAAGTGCAAAAGCAAGAAATCGAAATAAAACGTAAATTAAAATAAAACAAACAATTCAAAAATACCTCTCCAGTTTATTACATTGGCGCAAGGACACACGATGTAGATAACGTACAAATATGCCGAGTGCTCGGGCGAGGTGTGTCCGTCTAAAACAAGAAAATAAAAATCTGCCTGCGATAAGTACAAATGCGGCGTGCGCAGATATTGCTTAGTAAGCGTTGTCTACAAAATCAACCGAATGGTCTCACCATAGACAGCATAGATAAAAAAAAGATGACAGATGTCAATAAACTTGCCAGTCGTCTTGTACGATTTCCCTAAAATATGTTTTTTTTTACACGTAATAAAGACAGTGTACACTTCATATCAAATTTAATATATATTTACTTACCGTTTTTTAATATATAAAAAAGAAAACATTTAATTAATCTTAACTTAGTGATATTAAAAACACGTTTGTTTTTGCCATGCTCGCGTCTCACAGACATGCCCGTTTAATTAAGCACTATACAGCCATAATAACACTACGTCCAACATATACAAAAATATATAGGGAAGCGTAATATTAAATTAGGATAATAAAGTATCTAATAAACTAACAACGTATTAGACGAAGTACGAGTAGAAAATTTTAACTTCAAGATTTATTGATCCATTTTCTAGAACCGTCTATTTTCAATAACCCGCATTCTCTCAACATTCGGACTCCATTCCAAAGAAATTATCTTAATGCAATTTTTGTAAAACTAATGTTCAGACGAAGGCTGCTTTCATAATGTGTCATAATTAATATATCTTCACTAATGGTCAGAAATTTTATGCATGTCACAAATGGTTTTCCGTCTTGGCTTCCCGAACAGAAATCATAGGTATTTCTTTATTCTTCAGTAGTTGCTGATCATGAAATATATATATATTGTATAATATTGTAATTTTCAAACTCTTAAAATGATGTACCATGCATTGGTTGAATTAATATTACTATACAGAATACTAGGTCGGGGAGGAACTAGTCCCATACGTCTCAAACCAATAATTACAACTCAAAAGATAATAATATAAATAATTTTAAAAAAGGCTAGAGATTACCACACCAAGCAAGATTTTAAAGATTTTCCTGTTTTAAATTTATCTTTCTTATACGAAAGTATGGTTTAATTTAATATTTTAAACGTACATTGCTTCCAGACTGTAAAACCAACTGCCAAAATCAATTAAAGTTGCAGCAAATATAAATGTACAAAAAAAAGTTCTTAAATGGCTTAAAGGTCTTCAAAATAATTAAATAACTGCGTATGTATTAGACATTTTTTTTATACATAAGTTGTAATCTGATCATCTAATCACTGATTTTTATAATGTATTATTTTGTTATTACATTTCACATTATATTATTATAGATCTTGATCTTGTTTTATATAAATATCGATAGCCACCCCCATAATTCAAGATCCTTCTTATTTGGGGGTGCATAACTCTATTGTTATATTATGTTGATGAATGTATAGACTTAATTTATTAAGGACAGTGTAAACGTAATAGAACTAACATAATAAATATTTAACATGTGATATTATTTATGAAAATCCACAAAAATGTTTAAATACATAAGTATGTTTAGGTGCAGAAGATAAAGAAAAAGAAGAAAATGGGAGAAAAGGAGGGGAGGTTACAACTATTGTTGTGGTAGAGGGAGAGCAAGATGTGTTTATAGGTTAAATGATTGGTCAAAATTAAAATTGTAGTGGTTTATAAAAATAACTCTTTAAGGCGTAAAAAGTGCATTTCTGTTAATTTCTCATTATGGTATTTGCATTGGTAAGAAAATATAAATTCAGATGAAAATCAAAATAATAAATGAGGAAACGAAAATATATGTTATTCAGAGCACGTGCTCGGCATACTCCACTTTTTATCTAATGTAGTAATCTTGTGATTTAATAAACTCGCATTTAAATATGTATGTTGAGGCTTTCCTTTTGCGGCCCCGGGCACCTCACCAAAGCCGGCGGCCTTGGGCTCCAGCCCCTTAGTTAAGAAGAAGGCTTTATGTATATATTTTATGGCCATTCCACAGAGTCTAGAGATGACGCACGGCGTGGCGTATAAGTGTGAAGAGAAAATAACACGGTTTCGAACACGTCGCACGCACTTGAAGCCTGCTTCGGTCTGGCAACATTTCAGACTCGAGATGCTGTAAATTACAATCTGTCTAGAATGTGTTGTAACTTTAATATACTTTATTCTAAAGATATTGATATTTTCTCATTGAGATTGACATCTTTAAATTATTTTAAAAATATTATATTTCAACTCTTAGATACCAAAACTGGACCTGATAGATATATCATCAATTTTAATATATATCATATTTTAATAATTATTTTTTCGTATACGAATTATTAACAGGCTGTTAATGATGCTGATAAATAATCCTAGATATGATATTAAGAAACATAACTTTTCTGAAATTTTTTTTTTTAATAATTCAAAATATTATAATTCCCCAGATTATAATTATTATAACTCCCCAGAGGTTATTCAAAGTGTTTTTTTTTTACGTTTTTCATTTGATGGGTATCTTTTATTTGTTTTATGGCGGTGGAAATCGATACGCCTGGTTGCTTATAGTGATTATCAAATTTAATATAACGGACGCGTCAACGTGTATATTTTATTATTTTAATTATATGTGATAAAATTAAAATATTTTAGGGGCTCCCTAATCATCGGCTCTCTGGAGCCTGCGCCTAAAGCGCTACCGAATAAGCTTATTAATTAATGTTTAAACAAGAATACAAGTTTACAATGTACCCCGTTAGAATATCATCAATTCTTTTTAAAAAATACGAGATAAATTGATATTATTTTATATAAATAGCTTTGAATAAGGATGTGTTGATTGGTGTTAAGGTCATTACCGGAAAATAATAGTATTAATAATCAGTTTTCTTTACTGTACATTAAAAATGCAACAGTCGTAATGTCATTGACAGAACAGTGGAGACGACAAGTAATTGCTGTGGGGAGCAAATCACAATAATTACGTTTGCACGCAAAATCGTTTAATTGTGTTTGTTTAAAATAGCCTCTCAGTGCTTAGGTACTTATGTTAATCATTACTGCAGAGAATAATTTATTTATAAATAAGAGATGAATTAAAAGAATCGCTGTCGTCATCAGTGACAAGGTATCAATACAAACATTATTTATAGAGTCAAAGTTTATTGAATTCTTTAAAAATTAATAAACAAAGGAGGTAGATTTCTAGAACCGCGTAGGTTGGATATTTTTTTCAAATCATGATTATTAAAGACAGTAGCTTTGTATCCCGGAAAATTTGAATGGTCGATGTCAAACTCTCAGGTCAGCCTCTACTACAGTCGCAGGAAGAGTTGTAGAACCGACCAACTGTTGTCAGAAATCTAAATTTGGTGAATGGGCATTTGCGGTGGCAGGCCCAAAATCGTGGAACTCTTTGCCCGTCGTCATAAGAAACAGTGCATCGGAGACTTTATTTAAGAAGAAAATAAAAACGCACGCAAAAATAACAATTTTTAATTTTGAAAACAAAGACAGTTCATAAGTTTTTACGAAAATGGCGCTTTACAAATTATCCAATATTATTATTATTATTATTATTATTAGTAACTAATATATTTAAAAACAGCAGTACAGTTGAGCTTTAATAAATGAAACAAAAACAATAGACAGTAAAAACATTTATAAAGAAGTACAGTGAAAATAAAGTACATTATTTTTTATATAAAACTCACGTTATTAAAAAATAATTTCTCAAAATTTTGTTATGTAAAATTATATTTAAAAAAAGTATAATTGTTAGTGTTCAGTGTTGTATAATACACCCCTGGCTGGATGCATTAAATTGTTATTGATTGGGTTACGTAAATGATCTCGTGGACTTTCAAGTAGAGCTATTAAACCCTTCAAGTCTTTCCTAAATTGTTAGTTAGTTCAGTTAATAGCTTACCCATCGAATTGAAATTACTTGCAATATTGCACGCATATTCAATTAAATTATTTCTAATATTTCTTCACAGCTTTCAAATTTATTTTTAACTTTTCTAAAATAATGTCCTACACAACATTAACTACATCAAAATCGATTCAGTCATTCTTGAGTTTTAAAAATATGTACATGCTGACTGATGTTGCCTTCTATTTGAAGAGATGCGTTAAATCACTTGTGATCGACACAAGTCGCCGGTCACAGTGGCGGTGATGATGGAATCGGACGGGATGGATTAGACGGAGGAAATGGGTGGATGGGTAGTTGGAAGGAGCAGGGAATAAAATAGGGAATAGAAAAGGAGACAGGGAGAGATGAGGGAATCCCTCGATTGCAAACCAGCATGGCTTACGGGATAAGGAGGACAACTCGACTTATCAGGTGACGACGCTCCCTAGCTTATCCTGAAATTCACCCCAAAAACAAAACTGATGAAATTCACCGTCCACAAAACATAAAAATCACTGCGGTGTGACACTTCCACTCCGATTCTCGACGAGATCCACAAGTACAAAAAAGCAAACAAGTCGAACAGTCGATCCACAGGAACAATGTGTACTGAATAGGAGTGGACTAGGTGAGGGAATATAACCAAAACCGGTGACGATACTATAATACTACATTAAACAATAATAATCTTGATTCAAGTCATTAAATATATGTAGAAATTGTGCGTTCACCTATCAAAAAGCAAAATAATTACGAATACGGAACATTACACTTAATTAAATTTGTACATATGTAAAATAGAAGTTAGTAATAACGAAAATTAATTTTTTAGGACATCTCCACGCGATTTTATCAAACAAAATAATGTTTCTAGTCTACACAAATTCAAAAAGAGGTAGCGAAATGTTAGAAATGACCGCTATTTTTACTCATACAAAAAATATCTAAACGTACATAGGTAATATCATTTATTATTAATCACTTTGATTACTTTGACGTCAAACGGTCAAAAAAGTTAACAAAAAAAGACTTCAAATATGTAATTAACGCGGTAATTTGTAAAAAATTATTTATGTGTAAATGTTGTATTTAAATATTTTATAATAATCTGATACGTGATTATGAATAAACATATAATTTTTTTTTTTTTTTTTTGGCAATATACGTAGCCGTGTACCTTGTTTTCAATTTATTAAATAAATAATAGGAAAAACGGTTTAAAAATCTCCAAGTCACTGTGCAGAATCAATATCCAGTCGACGAAGCGAATGTATTCCCGTTGGAGAGAAATCGGCCTCGCACGGTAAGAATGCTCTTCGAGTAACTTTACACCCGAATGAATATTTGTAACGGATGCCATCAATCAATCCTAGTTCCGCAAACACTACAATGCGAGAGAGAGCAGCTCGCGCCTCAGGTTGGCACATGGTTTACAAAATCTTCACTGTTTATTCGATTTACGAAGCTTTATTCGCCTGACTGTCCACAATGAATTGCCAAACGCAATCGGCAATTGCCCTTCAATAAGAACCCTCCAATCGGTCAGCAAAGTGAAAGTAAACGATGACCACAACTATAAAAAAGTCGTCTATAATTTTGAATTTTTTTAATACATGTTATATCGGGTATATAAAAAACACTAACATTACAAAAATATATCATAATTACTGAAGTTATTTTTATTGTGATGTTGCCATTGTAGAACAGTGCTTAGATAATTAAAACAAATTAGGTAAATCACTCAATATTTTTAATATTCATATATATAATATAAACATAACCTTGATGAAGAAAAATGCATTTTTTTGTGTATATAATTAACTCACAGTGGTTAATAACAACGTTATAGAATTATTTATTATTAAATCGCTTAAAAGATACACAGAAATAATATATCTATGTACTGCTTAACCAATTATGCCATAATTATCATCATAATTTCTCTGTCTATTGTTATTCGCTGCCACTCATCAGTCCAGCGGGTTTTAGGATGGCCTGTTAACTTTTGGATGTCTTTTGGGTACTAGTGGATTACCACATTCGTCAAACAATTGTCTGACAACCTAACAAGCCATAGTAACCGTATAAATTAACATCAAATTGTTATTACATTTTGGTGGGTGATGTTATAGAATAACTTGACATTACCAGGTAAACCAGATACTGAAAGATTATTCTGTTAGAAGCCATAATAATAGGTGAATTTAAATGAGAAAATGTATGAATGTGGATGAGGCGAGAATTGTGTATCAGGACAGAAGATCGTCTCTGCCTATCCCCGCGGAGAAAAAGGCGTAATGGTAAGAAAATAATAGAATGTTTTGAGTTTCGAGTCCCGATGGTTACTATGTTTTTTCGAAAAATAGTTTTTTTTTTGCATATGCTAAGTGCTTTATGTAATTTTTTTTAGCAATACATATGTTTTATGTTTATATTATTTTTCCCATTCAGACGGCCTATGTTCCCGTCTAGTTCGCCCCTGTAGGTATAGATAATACGTGTGCTTTATGTGTATGCAAATAATATTTCTCGCACCTGTGTAGTGCCGAATTAAAAGGAGAAGTGCATCCTTTGTACACTATTCAAGAGAAAATAATGAATTTATTTAAGAAGAAGTTCCCATGACCGATACCCAAAACACAGTGATCTGCTAGCTATAACTTCGGGCCTTTTATTATCTATAATACTTCGTTCTTGGTTAATGTAAACATATTTTGTTTTAAGGGAAGATTTTCGTCCCGATAGTCTTTATGGGTTCAAACACCGACCTTTATCTCGAGCGGGCTTCCAAGTAATAGAGTTCGTTGGCCTGACAAAGTAAAAATAGAAACGAAAACAGTGATATTTACATAGGTATGAATTTAACTATTATAAATTGCATGTATAAACCGCAAAGTAAGTAGATAGTAATAGTATGAAGTATGTAGTATAAGATGGTAGGTAGCCGGAATATAACATGCATGTGTCAAGAAGTGTCAACTGTCAACAGGTAAGAAAGCTAAAGGTCAGTGTAAAATAATATGCAGATGACTTAATGATGGCCTTGTACCGAGAGATGGCGTTACTAATACGGCAATTCAGTTTAATAATACTATGCGGTTTTGTATTATTAGAATTAGTCACGAGATGATCACGAGACTCGAATCAAACTTGATTTAGAATTTACTCAGATATTTCGTTGTCGGACAAAATAAATGTATGTTCAGAAAAATTAGCACTCACTCGCTTCAATTATTTGGATGTTTTCAACGAATAACACCATCCAGAATATAATTAAATTGAAATTCGATTAAATATAAAAAATAACAACATTCGCCTTTTAAACGCTTTTATCGAAAAAATGCCGTTATTCAGCATTAACTATTCTAATAGCACTATTCTCTAACGGTCCGGTCCGTGTCGACGGATGAAATTTTTGTCTCGAGACAGGGGTTAGCCTCTTGTGAGCTTCTTTGGAGACAACTTTCGATTTTCATAATCTAACGTGTATTCACCAAGTCTCAAGCCACTTATATCGTACCAAACTTCACACTTGTTGTACGTAAAGGTCAAATGTAATTATCATAAATAATAATCAATGAAATCTATCCAGTCTATTTTAAATTTATTTCCGATAAGCATATTTCATATAAATTATCTCAACTTTATTACATATATGTATATACATTATAATTTTATATTTGCCGAGCTGTATGACAGTTTTACGGCAAAGATTGCCTTTTACATAGTTATCATTGAGACATTTAGTAACAACATTTTTTTTTATAAATTAAATATAACAATGGAAAAAATATAGATAAGATTTTAATGAACTAAAAGTATTAACATTATCCTACACTTAATTGGTTAGTAATTTCCATTTAGAGTCGTGGGACACGATTATAAATCATTTTATAGTAAAGTTAAAAGAAATTAAATGAATTACTTAGAAAAATATAAAGAAAAAATCATTATTTCGAAAAAATATAAAATTTTTACAGGGTGTAACAGACCTAGTCCACAATATTTTGAGGGTGGATACCTGAATATAATATAATATAACAAGGAAACAAAAAAGTTGTTAAGAATATATTCTTTTACTTTGTATTTTAAGGTAGTCACTGGGGGGGACTCATCATATTTTTAAATGTTTAATAAGTTTGTATTGGTTTTGTTAATTACAAACTGAGTTTTATTTCGACAACTTCCATTGTGATTATTAATTTTCCCATTGTTTATATTTGTTTTTACAAATTGTTGCCCAGAATGACAAAAATCACTGCAGAAGACCGTATTCTGATCAAAAATTTGCGAATTTAAAAACGTTGGGGTGTTAGAAAAATGATCAAAGAGTTTCAAAACAAAGCCCGGAGTATAGCTAGACATTACAGCATAACTGGACATAACAGCAGGATGGAGCTCCATCTCACACAGCCAGAAATATCTTCAACTTTCTTCGTCGTGAGAATATTAATTTCATCGAGCCAGGCATGTGGCCACCGAACAGTCCAAATTTTAATCCAGTAGATTATGCAATATGAAATGTTTAGATGGTTTCTGATTAGTTAAATATTGTGCAAAAAAATCACATTTAGAATTATAATTAATTATATTTTATTTTGAAATAACTCATGTGTTACGAGATGTTCTCTCTTTTCTTGGGCCACCCTGTATATGCAAGCATTTGAGACGGACACATTTAGCCAGACAAAAATTAATGTTTATCTCGAAATATTTACAGACGCGACCAAAACAATATTAGAAATTTAAAATTACTTTTATAAAGCCGTGAAAAGTGAACAGTTGCTCCGAAACTAATTGACATCAATTAACATATAAAATACTACCGATTAAATACAAAGATTCTTGTAGTTTAAAAGTAGTAAAAATATCGTTCGGGAACAGGATTGATTTAAAATAGAATCCATTACTGATATCGGAATCGTAATCATTTAATTTGCTATAAAATATTTTTAATGTGAATTTAAGCGGAAGGCAAATCGTGAGCGATCACAATAAACGAGTCTGATTGATCTAAACATTTCCAACATGTTTTTTTTAATGAAATTTTTTCGAAGATCATGAAATGAGGGATGATGGTAGAAAATTAAATAATGCGCCCATCAGTATACAGCGGTGACCTTCATCGGATAGGTCAATGCGCGCTCTACGCTACCGTGTGACCGCCCAAAAGAATCCAGCCGTTGCTCGTTGTTTTTAGTGCATTGCACTTTTTTGACACCCATTAGATCTTCACTCAGTGTCTCAATGTAGCACGATAATGATTTGCTATATTTAGTGATTATATGCGAGAATATTACAATATCTACAAGGTGTCCCAAAAGTCTTTTTCGTTATAAAAATTCTGTAATATAATTCCTGGGAATTTATTTATTAAAAAATATGTTTTATAAATATGATCCGTTATTTCAGTTATGCCAGAGATGGAGGATTGTTACTGTATACTTTTGATTTAAGGTAACCCCATAGAAAAAAGTTCATTGGTATCAATTCGGGAATACGTGGAAGCCAGTTTATGTCACCTTGTCGGGATATCAATTTTCCTGGGAAAATTTCACGAACAACTGATAAGGACACGATCCATAGCGACTGAATTCCCATGGACGCGACTAGCGGTTGTCATACCCCCCGCCCCTCTCCCGCTCGTTATGTTGGTGCAGCGAATGAACCAAAATGAAAAAAACTTTTGGGACACACTGTATTACAATATTTTCAAACATTAAATATTATATATGTTTTATATAATATTTTTTAGTATTCATCTCTTATACGTTTACGAGTATGTATGTGTGGTAATGGTGACGTACGAATGTTTTCATTCTACAAGAACTGAAGATTAAGGACACTCTTAACGATTTTCTGAGAAGAATCGTTAAATTTTTTAGGCATCTTGATTCTTGAGAAAGACGCAGAGGAAGAGAAATATCAGGTATTTATCTGATGACAGTCCTAAGATCTGCAGGATGCTGAGAAAATATGAGGAGCATAGTCAAGAGTTAGGAGTTCACGGAAAACACTATCCTCAGTCATGATGGACCAATGTGGATGATATATGGTGTACGTTATATAGTACGTATTATATCTGTATGTATGTATGTATTCCGTGAACTGTACAAATACATGAACACTAAAAATCTTGCTTTAGAGTTAGTTGAGCAACGATATTAATTGCTATGATATTTTTGACATGTTTGTGGAAACTTATATAAGTTTAATATACTTTCAGCAATATTTGAATATGTTCAAGAACACAAAATTACTAGATTTTTACCTACAAAGGCATTGTTATCAAATAAATATCAGATATCTCATAGTGAAAAAGTTATTTTTTATTATATTTAATGAAAAATATATGGAAGTATGGGTAATTACAAGGCTTACGACCTATCTTCGGCTGGCTTAAGTGATCACTTTATGTAAATATAACGTTCACCATTCTCACCCATCAATCTCCATATCTATCAAATTTTTGAAAGTTGTATATATGTTTGCTATTATATGGATTCATTTCGAGTACCACTACACTATCGCCAACTATGGACTAAATTTGATAATTCATTTCCCTGAAACAGCATATATGTCACAATGAAAATCTAATTATTTTTTTTGAAATTATTTAAAGCAATATTCTTTATCAGTAAAATGTTTTTAACACATTATACTAGAATACACCTGAAAAATCAATATTTTTCAATATTGTATATTTTCTTATTTCGACCAGTATATTGTTAGTAATATTTGAATATTTCTAAAGATGATAGTGGTCACCATATGGCCACGTAAAAGCAACCGGCGACAACCAGTTACTTTCTGCTAGTAAATAATATGTTTTTTTTAAATCACCAATGCGTTTATTTATTTTAAGATTTTTTAAAAACAAATAAATATATAAATAAATTTTAAGAATCGTTCTCCGGTATCTTAATGCTTAATATATGTGTGTGAGATAATCGAAAGTTGGCCCACTTTTATATGGAATGCTCACAAAGCTCTCGTGCACGTTTCAGTAAACACAACATCTCCCTACTCGAAACGCACTCGGTAATGGCAGTTAATTGAATGGCGCTCATTCCACTTGAAATGCACCGCCGAATACATTTCACAATAATACATTTATTGTTCTACACCCGAGTATGATTTTCTGAGTTTTACATTTAAAAAAATATAATAATTTTGAAGTAGGCAAATAAAGGATGTTTTTTAGGGATATAGAATTTTAAAATGAAATAAAATACATAAAAATTGTGATAATGGTCATGGTGTTGGCTTTATTGGAAAGTAATTTTATGCCATCGGTGTTTAAATTAGACTATGCGCGTATGGGCGCCGCAACTGACTCGAATAAAGTGCAATCTGGAAGTCCTATTTTCGACCACTTTTTGGAGAATCTGGGAACGTATGTCGGCAATAACGCGACAAATGTTGGCTTTCAAGTTGTCTATCGTCTCTGGTTTATCAGCGTAGACTAGCGACTTCACATATTCCCACAGAAAATAATCCAAAGGTATTAAATCGCACGATCTTGGAGGCCAATTCACAGGTCCATTACGCGAAATTATGCTTTTATCAAATGTTTCCCTTAATAAATTGATTGTGGCGCGCGCTGTGTGGCATTATGCGTCGTCTTCTTGAAATCCCAGTCCTTTCACATTCATTTCATTCAATCGGGAAACGAAAAAGGCAGTAATCATGGATCTATTGCTGTGCACGATAGCGAATCGACTCATTCGGGTTTTCCTCAACACTACGCTCCACCGCTGCAACAGCTCCTTCGGTGCGCACTGTACGACATCCCTGCAGATGCGTATTATCAATTAGAGTATGCGTGGTGCAAAACGATCCATGGTTATTCGAATTACTTGTTCGGATGGACGATAATGTCGACCGTAAAATTGACATAGTGCACGGTAAGTTTTGCGAACACTACCACGATTTTTGAAATAAATATGTACAATTTGCAAGCGTTATTCTGGCGTAAGTCTATTCATGGTGAAATAGCAAACCAAATTGAGCACAAATCAGCTGTCAACTGTCAAATTGGTTGTCGCTGGAAAAAGTGTTGCCAATTCGAAAAACAAACCTCTAAAAAAAAACACCCGATATAATAAAGATGTTCTGTCTTCTTAACTAGACTCTGCTTGTCTTTTTGTACCTCCGCCAATCTTTGTCACTCCCTCTGTTTCGATAATTTCATCTATTAGTCGGCTATAGCGTTCTCTTGGTCATTTTTAATATATAGAATATTATTTGTCTATCGGTTATCTGTGCGTCTTGAAATAGAGCGGCCCACCCATTGACATTTACGCTTTTTAACAGTGACCTTCATTTTAGTCTACGCTGTATATTTAATAATTAATTTATAATGGTAACAAGTGTTTATTTAGATATAATAATGTGTTTATTAGTTTCTTGTATTTTTGACAGAGAGCATTCTATTACATAGTATAAATTTCAGTAGTATTTTTGGCGGAAAAATAAACTCTTAACTTGGTGCCCTATTTTCGGTTATAAGCTTTGGTAGTGTAAAATTACCAATAAACATTAACATTTTATAGACATGTCCATTTTTACCATAGATTGTATTAAGTATGCCTATCCATTGTTTTCATAACCTCGCAAATTTGAATGTACCTATTCATATAAACCACAAGTAAGTAACACATGTAGCTATCAGTTATTAAACACAATAGCATCTGAATACGGTCATTTTCTGGATTCCTATGCCTTGTTTATATGGCAACGTGTTTAGAATCGTCAACAGACGCACGATATGTTCACGACATGACCCAGAAAACAACAGCACGTAGATTTAGAACGGAACTCCTAAGAATAATTTAAAATTATGGGTGCCTAGTTACATCATCGTTCATGTTACAAGTCCTGACGTGTTTTGTTGATATTTTACTATATAAATAATAGTTAGATAAAATAAAAATAATTTTGGGCCGCTTTAAATATTTAATATAAAAGGATTGGTTTATGAATAATTCAAGAATGAAACCAAGTTTGCTTTGTTCATATTGAAGTTTATGATAAAAATATTTTTATCTTTGTTTTGCGATGAATTATTAAGGTATAGCTCGTTAGTTTTGAGTTTCTCTCCAGAATCCTATTAGAATTTTTTATAAATAAATCATTAAAAATCAACATCGCTGGTGATATCGGTCCATCGGTCCGGAGATAAAGTATGTGCGGTGCCTGTGCAAATTTGACAGCGGTCCCTGGAGAGCGCGAGCTTTCCGCGGATTAACAAAACGCCCTCAGAATACCTCGCGCGGCGTTATGTCAAAGTGGGCCTGCGCCCCCGCCCGCCCACGGGGGCCAGGGGGGCCGGCGGGCCAGGGACCGCGGGCCGGGGGGGCGGCGGCCGAGGGGGGGCCGCGCGCCGCCAGTCTGAGTGAAGACATTGTGCGAGCAACTAGTCCCCGCGAGTTAATAGTGGATAGCCGGGGGCAATAACAACAGCTGCGGCGTGAAGCGGCCATGGCGACGGGTAAGTCCTAATGCACTCGACCATTCACTCTAAACACTAAACCGCCCGATGCACCTGTTACCTTATCCCTCGCCCCCGACACATATTCCCGAATCCCGTGCCTTTTTTCCTTTAACGACGTCCGCTACCGCGCGCTGGGGGCGCGGCGCTGCTTCCAGCGCTGCACACCCGAGGGTGAACTTTCGCGACTTTCTCTTAACTAATAATAGTGCCATGTTTTTCAAGACCAAAGTGCTTAAGCGCGAGCTGAACAAACAATAACAAAGTGGTACAAAAACAGTGATCGGTGACGTGAAACTAGCTGATTTTTTCGCAATAAGAAGTCTCCGTTCTCCGGGGCGACCGCTGACCGGTGACCGGTGACGGGTGGTGCCAGCGGCCGCCCGCGAGGTGCTCTCGGCGAGTGGCCGGCAGGAGCGATGGCGGACGGCGGCCGGCCCGCGATCGAGATAGTTTTGTTTTAAAAAACTAGCTGCGGCGCATTTCCGTCCGGCGACCCGGCTCCGAGTGGGGGCTCTTCGAGACACCCGCGCCATCTTACCTAGGTGCGCGGTGAGAGCGACCTCGGACCATCTGCGCGAGAGTGCCCAATGTGTCACTGCCTTGTCACTTCGCCGCGATGCGAGCGAGCGCAGGTTTACAATGTGACACGAATACCGAGAATGGCCGGCACACGCGAGGAATCACCACCTTGAAGAAACTAATAAGAATTCACGTATTTTGTGGATAAGAGTAATTAAGTTTTTCCATAAATATCATAATTAAATATATCTTCAAGCAACGTATTATTCGACCATTATTCTTCGAAATATCTTCACGACGAACGAATATCAAGTGGGTTTTATGCGAAGGACTTCACCGGGGAACTTTTATTCCCACCCACCTGATCCAACCTACGGTGGAGGTCGGCCTTCGTCATAGTACGGCTCCTCCATTCCGGTATAATTCATAATGGGATATGGAGAATATGGATAACGGGCATTTACAACGCTGACGCCTGAATTCCGCAAAAACGAGTTTTCTCCGCTAAAAAAATAAGCAGTAACGGAAGCCACATATTTTACTGATGTCGTTATAACGAATAACGAGCCTGACATAATGAAATGTGCTATAAACAATCAACTTATATTAATTTCCACTAATCCTGATCTTATTTTTTGACTACCGTCATCTATCTAAAGTTTCGCATCACCGATCTAAGGTCTGACGCCACCTATCTAAAGCTTAGCGTCACCGATTTGTGAACAGAAATATAGGAATAATATGTTTTTAGATCCGAATGCTCAGGCTGCAACAATATTGACGTTAAATAAAATATTCGTTTTAACACATTGAATATATAAGAAATATCTAATCTCAATAGTCTCTTCTGGAATATTTTTCCGTGGGTTAGTTAATATTATGGGTGGTGTGTTTTGGATAACATTCCTTCGGACCTCTATCAATGGCCACTAAAATTTGGTCCAAATCGACAGCAACGACAAAAACTAATCCAAGGTAGAACATTCCAATAGACACTATACAATTATTTGACGGCCTTGTAAACCCACTCTTCGATTTATCTAAATTTCATTTCGGAAATAATTAATTTAATTTATTTAGAAAAGTTTATTTCAATTACTATTATTTGTTATCGATTTCCGTACGATTTATAAAACAGGATATATTTAGATTACGAATGATAATTTTTTCTACAGTAAGACCTGTTTGTAATATAAATCATGAATATCTTTTTTCACTTGCATTTTTCGTGATTGTGTGAAAGAAGAGAAAAAATACCACTTTAAAATTGTATTACGCAATGTGGAGAGAAGAAATCGGCATCCGATAACATCTGGCGGTTCATCTCGTGTGGGTATTATGCATGTGGGCAACTTTGTTATGAATGATTTAATAACTCTTTTGAAACTCATATTGTACTCTTCTGTAGGTACCGTTCTCTGTTGCGTGCGAGAAAGATTGATATCACCGTTTGCTCGTTACACCATATATATGTGGATCCCAGTAACTCATGGAACCAGATATCTGATGCACAGCATACGAGAATACCGAGCGGGCTATGATTAGATTTTTTTTCAAAATATTTAAATTTCATATTAATTAAAATTCAACATCACAACAATCAAATTTATAATGTGGCCTTGATTCTTAGTCATGTGATCTTACACCCCTTTTTGATGTTACCATTTAATAATTAAATATTGCGTTAAATAAAAGTAAAAATAATTTATTTATTAAATCAAGTTATAATGCACTAGATGACCGGTTGCTGATTGGACAAGGCAATGGACTATACTCCGACATTTTTCAAATTATATAGAAAAATAATAAATAGTTGAGTTAAATATGAATTAAATATATTAATAAGAAAGATATACATATAAAATCAATTTTATCGAAAAATATTGTTGTTGCGCCACCGGAATTCTAACCTGGATCTCTTTCCAAACCGAGGAAGGTGCATTATCCAACTATGCTACAGCGACAAATTTTCGAACCTATATGTTACCTTTTTGATATTAATACATTTAATCGTTCCATTATTTGAAAGAACCATCTAAAGTATAAAGTTGTATCAATGTGTCCAAAATTTAATAAGGTAGATGGCCTTCTTAGGTCTTCTGTAGGACCTTCTTTCCTCTCTCCCCATCATCTTTTTGACCCAGCCCATCTGGCGTAATTTGTCGGTATTCGATTTAAGAGATATCCCTATCCTTTACTATCTTTGGGCACCTTTACAATCGTACAATGTATGACACTGACGATGAAGATTTACGTCTAGGCTCTGTATGTAAGTACTGATTGCAAGTTCTAGTATTTTGAATTTAATCTTACTAATTACTATTAGTAAAATTAATCAACAAGAAGGCTTGAATTTTTTTTTCAAAACCGTCATTCACTATGGTCCCTCGTGATTAAACATCGTGATCTCTACAAATTACCGCCCTTTTGTCTATGCTCCTATACTTTTGTCGACATTCTATGGGTGAGGGATCTTCCTCTTTCACAACAACAAACTTCTCATTGTGACTCATTCGACATTGTGAATCTCGACGTCTATGATATGCGCAACATTCATCTCCAGTACCACATCTCAAAGACATCAATCTCATCGCCTTCTCTCCCTTGCCTTCAGGTTCTATGATTTCACACCATATACAAAAATAGAATGCGATAGAGACTGTACAAGCCTAACTTTCGTTGTCTTGTCGCGGCCTTACCATACCTATGCGTTAATTTCTGACTGGCAGCTACCATTGTCAGTAATCATGGACCCGAGATAATTGAGATCCTTGACAATTTTAAGGTCTGGAAGGACATCTGTTGGTGAAAGCTGATCAATGTTTTTTTTTTTGTTTACCTCAAGGCTCAACTCTCTGCTTTGAAGAAATTATTCTTTACAAGAAACTATCCTGATAAAATATTATCCTTTTCAAGAAACGTGATCTATTTCTTTTTGGAGATTGATTTTTACGTTGGTGTCAGTGATGCTTAATGAGTTAGAAAGAGCATCCTATTATTCTTCGCAGACATTAAAACCCTTTTTTCGAAGCCCTTCAGGTGTATATTATTTTCCATAGTAATATCCTATTAACGTGCTTTTTTGATGCAGTGATAAGAGGTTTGCCAAGTGACTAAGAGTTGAAGGTTCGATTCTCGTACCGGAATATTTATTTATTCAATATTGGTACGATACAGTACATGCATACATAAATTGGTTTAGTTTAAACACACTTATTTACAATACAATGTACCAATAACTGCATCACATAAAACCACAGTACCGTATTATAACATAGTGACAAAGAAAAAAAAAATTAAGAAGTTAGTTTTATTTTTCATAACACAAGTGCATAGGTAAGATGAAAAATATTAAATATTGACCCAGTCCACAAGCGCTCGGTTAAAGTATATTAAGTTACAGTTGAAAATGTTTTTATTTTTATTAAAGATAATAGATTATTATTGTGAAGTTGCAGTTTTTCAAAACATAGTTCTGTGGTATTTTTATATAAATTAAATGTATCAATTAGAAAGATGTCCAGTAAATGCTATCGGGTGTAATCGGTTAACGCATTTCCCCGGACAGGAAAGGATCCAGGTTTGAATCCTGGTAGCAAAAAAATTTTTTTTTTGATAAATAGATTTTTTCTGTATATCTTTCTAATTGATACATTTAATTTGTGTATTTATTTTTAACGTGGTATTCATGACATTTAACATTTTTGTACTAATACTAATTTATTGAAATTTGATTATGTTAAATATGCATTCAGTAGAGCGTTCATTGCGAGGGGAAAAATCTTTATATAAATTGACTCATGTGCCTACACTGAATACACGGTCCACGGTCGCTAAAACATCAACGCTCGGTAAAAGAAAAAAACGAAAACCATAGAAAACCAGTTCTAGCGGCCTCTCCAATTTCCTAACATTCTGTCCGCCATCGAATAATAAAATGGTGAATTTGTTCGAGACCGATTTTGTCTGGAGTGTTTAAACTTCAAATGACATTTAGAATGGTCAAGACTTAATGGTCCGTGTTTGGCTTTGCTGGCCTCAATCGTGTGATTGATTTTGCCCGAGTGGTTCGTAGAAATTCAAACAAATCTCAAATCTGAAACATGTACAATAAGTACAATACATACATTGAAAAATATTTCTTATTAAAGATTATCTTCTAAATTCTTTCGACATTGCGTGTATCCTTTCTTCGTAGTCAAAAAATATCAAATTCCAGGGTTGTTTGAACATCTGTTACAACAAACATTCGTTGTCGAGAAATACGAGGTGAATTTTAAACAAGTTAAGACACAAGCCAGGTAAACACGAAATGCCTTTTCGAACTTTCATTCCTTAAAGATTATTTTTTAAACATTTTGGTTCGGTTTTAGATGGCTGACCGCGCATGGCTTACCAAGATGGGGATATATTAATAAAATATTTCAAGGCTACTGCACATATGGACGATCAACACGAATGCAGTTGCAGCAGTGTGAAAGTTTTTATCCAATGAGGTCACTCGAAAAATATTAACGCGAGCTCACTTCTTCTTTAAGTGCTTCCTTTCACAATTAATAATATTTCAAAAAACGTTCCACGACGAAAATGTATTTTAATGATTTAATCAGTATATAAATTATTAATTCACATGTATAACTTAGTAAATTAGTAAAAATAAGTTTTTATAGTTTTATTAATTTAAATCTCTCTTTTGGCGTGTTGTATTAGAATACAGATGACAGAAGTAATATTATTTGTACAGTTCTTTAAGCGATGTGTATATTTTTAAAACAAATAACAGAAACGAAGGTTGTCGGAAAGCAAATCGACAAAAATGAAGAGATTTTGTTTGTCTTCGAGACCGTATTATCTCGTGTGACTCGGCCGAAAGCAATATTTATGGTTGGAAGAATAAGCATTAAAAGATACTACGTGGAAATAAATAATAAAATACCTCGCTTTACGACCAAGATATGTTTCGGGAAAGTTGACCGTAAAACGAAATTCCGTTGAACGAATTATGTATTTTTCTACAAATTCTAAATTTATAGAAAAATAAGAAAATTACCAAGTTTTTAGTTAGAAATTCACTTTTTCCTTTTTATTTCCTTTAAAAATAACTTTTACATTATTCATGTATACAAAAAAAAAATTTAGTGACATTGTATTTTATCAACAACTAGCTTGAAGAGAAACATGAACGCATGACGTCATTCTATTATCAATTACACCCGCTGTTGTGGAAGGCCTAGGTTTTTGAAAAAAAAAATGGTTTAACGTTTGTTGTTTTGCTCTGCTTTTTACTTCTTTTGGATTTAAAAGCTATATTAATTCTTCGAGAAACTTTAGCTCTGCGTTCTCTTCGTCAGGATCACTATAAAGTATAATGTATATTCCTTGTTCTACGTTGAAAGCGCATTTTATCGATGCATTGGTGTACTCTCAATTTATTTATTTTAATAATTTAATTTAATGATTTAAATTTTCAATAATAAGTAAATCCTTCATTTTATCATAACAGCTTCAACATTAAGTTTCTTACATTGTGTCTATATATAGTTTGAAATGATCAAAGCATTGTGCGGTGTGGTGCATTGTAGTCTTCTCGGCTCAGACTCGCAACGGATGGTGATGGCTTTTATGGCTGACAAATGATTTAAGAGGATCCTCCTTTGCAATCTTTAAACATCAGGTTTTCTTACAATGGTGAATGGTAAATCTTCTATGCATGAACGTACGCAAATTTTATTCCAGACGGAACACAATAGTATTTAATAGATATGCAATATTTAGTACTACTTAGAAATATATCTTTATGGATGTAATGGACAATTTTTTTTAATATTATATACGAGCAAAACATTATTTTAAACATACTAAAATAGTAGTATAATCTAAAAACCACTATAATACCACATCATTTCCCCTCAGGGGCAGGCAAAGAAATAAAGATACGTATTAAAATCATATTTAATATATAAGAATACGTTATTTTAATTTTCAAAACTAATCTTTGTACCACACTTGACTCTCATCATCGGGTGATAACTAAACTAAATACAGTATTGTAGTATATTTGGGTAATGAGGCTGGGCTTGGGAAGAGAAGAGAGGTTTCAATCGTGAATGGAAATACGGACAGTGAAGGTTAAGTGTTAGGGAATGTTATGTTGTTAATTAGTGTTTTCTCCTCTTCCTAAGCTCCGCCCCATACCTGAATAGACTACAATACTGTATTATTTAGTTTAATTATCACCTGATGATGAGAGGGATTGCACCTAACCTAACCCAACGTGTCTGTAGTACAAATTTAGTTGTGAAAATTAAAATAACCTATTCTTCTATGTTAAATATGATTTAAAAACGTATTGTCATCTCTCTTAATGATAGAAAAATAGGTTTTACGGAAACCCTGCTTGCCGAAAACCTATCAAAAGTGATCGGCGAACCCAATTGCTTTCTTTGAGTCTTTATTAATATGATAGCCTATCATTTAAAAGTAATATTTTAATGGCTTAATGATCCACCAACGAAATATTTTTTCAACGAAATAATAATGAGTTAACAGTGACAAACAGTATTAGAATTTTTATCAGATTTTCAAACTAAAATTTCAAGGTGTACCTGCTGTCGAAATTACACTTTAACCTGCCAGCCTCTTTGATACAAGAATAATCTCAGATGGTACGGGACTCGATATCGAACCACTTTATATGAATAGTGAGAATATAAGAAGCATCTTCTGATGGATACAATAGAAAAATTGAAACCGTTCCATCAAGTGGCTGTAATTTACTTGACAAAAATGTTGGCCATGGGGGCGAGACTTAATGTATGCGGGGCCCGAGACCGCTCTCACGTTCCACTTATTTATGGCTTTCATTATTTGTCCAGCCATTGTGTTAGTTTTCTTTTATTTTGGCAGTTTCCATGTTTACGCTAACGAACGAAGATGCCTTTATAAACACGCTAGGTATGGCGAGCTATCGCCTCTTTAGTTTGTCACTACGAGCAATTATTTTAGGTGTCGTATAAGAATTGAGAGAGAAAACAAAAAGCGGTTTGATTTCTCGTTATTTTAGGAGTAATTTTTCTCACCAGTCATTGCCAGAAATGGTTCCCGTTTTCTGATTAACTTTGAATGAAATTAAAATATTAAAAATTGATACTATAGTATTATATATATTACACTGTTCAAAATTACCTGAAATCATTGAAGATCCTGAAAATCGATAACGTAATTTGCTAAAAAAAAGTATTAAAGCGTATTAATTTAAATAAATTACTATAAAGGCACTGTTATTAAATAAATATCAGATATCTCATAGAGACGAAACTATTTTATTATATTTTAAAGGAATATATATAAAATATAGGGGGTAATTACAGGTAATTAATTAATTTATTTAATAACAATGTCTTTATACGTAAAAATCCAATAATTTGTGTTTTCTTTAACATATTCAAATATTGCTAAAATAATATACTGGTCAAAACAAGAAAAATATATAAAAAATGAAAAATATTGATTTTTCAGGCGTATTTTAGTATAATGCATTAAAAACATTTTACAGATAAAGAATATTGCTTTATTTAATTTTCAACAAAAATCAGATTCTCATTGAGTTGATATATAATATACTGTTTCAAGAAAAAATGAATTATCAAATTTGGTCGATAGATGGCGATGTTGTAGTGGTACTCGAAGCGAGTCCATGTAATAACATATATAGAATTTTCAAAAAAAAATTATAAATATAGAGTTTAAGGGGTGGGAATTGGTGAACGTTATATATATATATATATATATATATATATAAAGTTATCAATTAAGCCAGCCGAAGACAGGTCATAAGCCCTCTAATCACCCCCCATATTCAATATATATTCCTTTAAAGTATAATAAAATAACTTAGTCTCTATGAGATATCTGATATGTATTTATTATAATATCAATTGTAAAAAGTTATCTACTGTAAAAATATAATTTGAAGCTATCCGAGTTATTATTTCAGGGATTAGATTTTATCCGTCATTACCAGCGGTAGTATTTGTGTTTCAATTTGATTTGAATGAAATTAAAAAATTACTACTGCTAACTGTAGCATTATCACTAAGGTGTATAATGTATTCAGTATTGGCTGAAGTAAAATGTCGTCAAAGATCACATAAGTATCATTATATATCGTAAAATTCTAAAATATATTCAAGAAAATTAATTTAAATAGATTTGGTTTTAATTTCAATTTAATTCCATCAACATTGAAAAAATGATCATCTGTGAAAATATAATTATAATGTATCTGATAATTTCAAATGGATATGAGAACAAACAAGTGATTACGCTGTTGATTTTGCTCATATCCAGCACATTTAGCACTAATCAAACTATTTAATTCGCCAAAATTATGTGTCTGTTTGCTTAATATTAGAACACTTGATACGAACATTCACCCACGAACACTGTCTTCTCTACTACCATCGCTTCTACGGTATATTTTATTTTTTTATTATTTTACAACGTGAAAACGTCTGATAAAAATATAATTATTTATTGTTTTTAATTGGGTAAATAAATGCAAATTACGTACACATTTGATTTTTTATCTCGGTTCCCATAAATCTGCACGCCGTAATGTAAACACTGCAGCCACATAACAATCATCGTAATTAAATCTCCACACCTTTATGGCTTTATCTTCTGTTTATTTCTAAATAAGTAATCATTGGTAATTTTCTTAATTTATTACATAATAATAAAAATATATTTAATGTTTATTTACGATTTTCCCAATCGACTTAGGTGTTTATAGTTTTGAATTACTATTATTTATAGTTTTGAATTACTAATAACAAAGAACAATAATACTGTGGAAGACATCGATGACATTGTTATTATTTCTGTTTTCAAAATATAATAAAATTCCGACTGCTGTCCAGAAACACAAAAATGTTAGTGAACAAAACGCTTATAAAACCAGTGGTTACCATTCTTGAGAAGGCTAAGACCAACATTGGGTTAAAGCCAATATGTGATGATGATTTTTAAAATATTAATTCTTGATAAATACGAACCGTTTTAGGCCATCTTACTAGTTTAAATATTTTACGACATGCCTATAAAACAACATCAAAATTAAAATTTTAAGAAACAAATATTATTTTAAAATCAAACTTGACGAACTGCTACGTACGCTTTTATACTAAAGAAGTGATATAATTAATGAACCAGGTAATCGATACAGTGAGGCTCAAAATTATTCCCGAACACTTCAGAAGAACTTGCTGGATAAAGGTGTTATGTAATATATTTGGGAAAAAAATGAATTGTGTGTCGAGCACGCGCGGTGTAAATGAAATTTATTTAAATTTTTTCATTTTGTCTTTTATCACGATTTTAATTAGATTTTGATTAAAAAAGAATATAATTTATATATTATGAAGTAAGACATTTTCATAGATATATTAGTATATCTATGAACGATAAATTGACTAACGATTTCAATCAACAACCGCTTACGGAAAAATACCTTTTCATCCCGACGAAGAAAAATGTATGTTTCCGAAACCGGTTGAATATAAATAACTCACAGTGGTTTATAAAACAAAGTAAATAAACTATTGATGATATAAAATAGATTTGCTCAAATGTTGTAAATAGAAACTATACTAGATAATAGCTTTCGTGTCGCATTTTCGCATTCATGAAAGATGTTCAGTTTTGAAAATATTATATTAATGTGATGGTAAATAAGTTATGTATATTATGTAATAAAAATGCTGTGTGCTTACTCACCACAGCCTCTATTATAACTCCAAATCATATTATGGTTTTAGATTTGCAGATTGTTTTTGGTCTTTGGTACTGCTTACGGTTTCAAATGATTCAATAATGAATGTGTTTTACAAGTATCTAGTAGAAGTAAAATGAAATGAAATGGTATACGTAAACGCCACATATTTTATACGGTCAATGTACATTTAAATCCGTACTTAAATCCGCGAAAATGACGTTATCATTTTCAAATTGCAAGAACATGCTAAAGTACTTGAATGCTTTTTCGAAATTAATTGATTTCACCTTTATCCAGCAAACCCTTCACTTATGAAGGTATATTTAGAAAGATTTGAAGAGAAGAATTCAACTCCGGAAGAGCTATAAAAGATCGTGAATAGTGATTTGTAGTAATGAATATAAAATATATAAATATCTAAATTAGTGTCTTGCACATAAAACCGTTTTAAAAGTTTACTATCTAAAATATCCATTTAATATTCAACGTTTTTTCACCACTTCAATCAAAATGTTTTTATAAGCGGTTCAACATATCACAGAAATAATGATTAATATTTGTACATATTCTTTCATTCATCAACTAATACATAAAAATCAAACTATTATATTTGTACAGTAAATAAAAAAAAAAATGATTTGACAGAAAAAATTAATAAATCTATAAAAAAAATTACAAGTAATACCTACTGTAATAAAAAGGTTTAATATTTGTGTAAAATATTTAAAAATAAATCCTAATTGTTGATACCTTTTTACAACGTCTTCATGAATTTATTCACCACGGATGTAATTAAGACGACCTCTCGGAGTATAGAACCAATCTTGTGTCAGGCATGCGCGTTTGGACTGCTTACGATGACGCGCTGCCTCGCTGAAGTAGGAATAGCCAGAATGGCTATTCATCGGGCGGGGCATCGATGATCTCGCCGAAAACTGTGATGCAATATAAATTCATGAAGCGAAGATTTAAAATAACACGTACCACCGATCGGGAAAGTGGGAGGTTTCATCCACGGGGGATCATTGCTTCGTACATCCGTGAGAAAATGCCAACTAGGTCTACAATCGAAAACATAATCATTTTTATTTAATTATTCCATTTATTTTAAGATTTCGTCGAGTTAACTATTTATCTACATTTATGATTGTATTTTTAAATACTGACTACTATGTGAATGCGTTTTTTGTTATAAATAATTAAACGCTGAACTGTTTTGTTGATTGAAACCTAAACAAATTACGATTTTGAAAGGTCACGAGTAATATACTCGTACGAGGTCACGAGTACCTATAACAATAACAATCAACGACCTTATGCGGTAGGAATATGGCATATGGCTCAACCAATTTTTTAAAGAATGTATTTTGACTTACGTTATCATTGATGAATAATAATTTATTTTCGAGTTTGATTTATTATAAATGATTTTTAAGCGCTGACGGCAGTTAGCAGTTTATAGCGAAAAATCTTTAGAAAATATGCAAATATCAGTTTTTTAAATTTCATCTCTTCATATGTTGACTATTCATTATATAACCACGTCCAGAGAGAAACACGTCTGCTAAAATAACATGGCCTTGCTACATCAAACATAGCGGTTCTTCGCAACATTCATGTTTGTAATGTGATAACGTATAGCTAAATGTGATAGGTCTGATAGTCGCATTGAATATCGACATTGACTTCCATCTACCAAGATCGTATTCAATTTCAAACACGCATGCAATATCATGTTATATGCTATAAGGAGGTGCAAATCTAACTGCCAACAAAAAAAAATTACGTCGTTCAAACCTGTACATTAAAAAAAATATATAAATTTGTTTTGTTGATGCATAATAACGTACATACGTGTAAAAAAAAGCGATGAAAGAAAAGTATTCCAACAGTGAATATTATAATGTGTTACGTCATTATGAATTTATTCAATAACAGAACATCATCAGAGTGTTGAAAAAGGGCGTGACTCGACCGCGAGAATAGGTATGTAAATTACTCAAATAGTCGGGCACGGTAAATATAGTACAAATTGCTTTCAAGGATTGCCCTGGCCTTACGAGGCTGCAATTTCCTTTCTTCAGTGTGACACTTCCTTGAGAAGTTGTTACATCTAAAGCTAATGGCAGTCACTGTCTTCGCTTTGTATAATCCGTGTCTAACTGTTCTTACTTTAATTGCTGTTGCCAACGTCGGTAGATCTTATAATCGCTCTCGACAATTCTCGCGAAAAGACGGATGGCATAATGAGCGAGCGAGGTACCGTTTCAAATGAAATATTACATAATGCTAATAACATAACACAATGTTAAATTATGTTAATAAACTGTTTTAAAACATAGTTTGCAAAAGCTTATTAATCAAGGACGGAAATGTTGATTTAGATCAAATTTATGAGGTACTGCCTGATAGAAGACTAGAATTTGAAATTTAGAGATTGTCGATTGAATGAATGAGTCTATGACATAATTATTATTATTAGGAGAACACATTCTTATTGTGATGTTGGAATTATTCAGAACAGACGGTCTGTGATATTTTAAATACTAATTAAATTAATTAATTAGAAAGATATACATATATGATGCACCTTCCCCCGGTTTGGAAAGAGATCCAGGTTCAAATCCCGGTGGCGCAACGACAATATTTTTCGATACAATTTATTTTATATGTATATCTTTCTAATTAATACATTTAAATAATATTTATAATTATTATTAATTGCTTAGTGTTTATCTATACATTTACGTTACAGTACGAATTAACCTAATGATAAAAATATTTAGTATAATTTATGTTACATAGTTTAAAAAAAAAACCATTTGATTCTCACCGAAATAAAATGTCTACCTACCTGCAAATAATATTACACATGTGACACAAATTTGGTGTCATTTGTATTGTGTTTTAAGCGTCCATATTTTTCTCGTTACATTTGGATGTTTACAAGATACATTAAAGAATTAAATAATGTGTGTTGTATGTAGGAAACGAAGGAACAATTTCAATATATACGTATGTACTCGAGTTAATGATTTCCTGACAACATTTATCGAGTTTTCCTTCGCTTCACGAAATGATCTTTACCTGAAATGAGTTGTCCAAAGTATTGCAATGTCACTCGTTGCATACGCAGTTTGTAATAATTTCAAGAAGTATTTGAAGACAAGCGCCACGCACTCGCCCCAGCGCGCAGGGCAATATTGACATGTTGCGCAACACCGAGAAATATCTCCTTAAATATAAACTGGAGCGTGTGGTGGTTAGTGGTACTCTAGGTACGCGCCGCGAGTGAGGTGTTTTGAAATTAATAAAGTCTCTGAACCGTGCGAATCCATTGTTCTTCACCGTTACTCGTAGAGGTAACCGCGAGTACGAGACGTCGGCGCTCTCCGCCGGGATGGGAGCGGGAGGAATGCCGGCCGCTGATTTAATTACCACTCCGCCAAGTAACATTTCCACAAATTAATTGTTTCACCATGGGCTCAAACTTAATATTATGGGAAAAAAATATCCGGGCTATGTAGGTAAGCACTTGCAGCATGCGAAATTGTAAACGAATACATTTACCGCTAGATATGGTTATAGTCATAGAATGAGATCATGATCTAACCCTTCCCTAGCCACGCAGTAACACAGGTCTACCTTTTGTAATATTTACATTAATACGCACAATATAAAATGTATAATACGTTATGTTATATTTACGCAATATGTGCATGGGGCGGTGCAGTTCTTACTTCCATGGATTCCCTAATTAAGGCTCAGAAATGGGTCATCACAGACATAACTGTTATTAACATGTTAAATTTTAGTGATACAAATGCAACCGAGCACAAAAATATTTTTTTCAAATTTTTAATTTTTGCTGTAAATAATGTGTGCATCGAATTCTTAAACGAGAACAAATTTACATAAATACAATGTACACCGAGGCGCCGTAGAAAGTGCCAATAGTGTTTCCTCGGGAACATTATACACGCTTTGGGCCTGATTGGTGTACGGCACTGTGTACTTACTGTACCGCAACCATGAGAGTTTCTTCGAAAATAATCGCGCTCATAATAATTTCTTCAAACCTTCCCTAGCCACGCAGTAACATAGGTCTACCTTTTGTAATATTTAAATTAATACGCACAATATAAAACGTATGATATTAAGTATGTTAGAGCCATTTAAGCTAGTGAAATAAATTCATTATATTTTAAAATGCTTAAAAAAACTCAAATTCCTTACGGTAACACGAGTTGATAGAATGTCTGCGGACGGGTATTTTCTATCATGGGATAGAAAGGTTAACAAAACATTACTTACTTACCATCGCGCCGTTAGGTCGTTGGCGGAGAGGATAGAGCGCCACACTCTTATGTCCTGAAACACAATTCATACTTACTCACTATACTAAGATTATTTCTTTATTTCTTCATCCTTTACTCTGTCATTGATGAATTTGTCACATTTACGCCTAAATGATCTCATTTCCACTGCATTCAGTCTACTTTCGTTCATATTTTGCAGCTCCAGACCTCACTTCCATACACCAGGACTCCATTGTGGACCGCTAGTTTTGCCTCGGTTGACAATTTCCCATTAACTATAATTCCATTCAAAGCGTCATTCAATTTATTCCCTGCAGTCACCCTCCTTTTGATACCTTCGTTGGGTATACGCAAGTAGACATGGCAATTTGCATTCTGTCAAAATTTGGTCATATACACTTAATATGTAAAAGGATATTTTATTATTTCAAAAGGTTGTGTGGGTTTTAATTTCACATTTTTTGTTTATTCGTTTTAAACCTTTTAATACATGTGTGTAAACTAATTCTGGCTTTTTATCTCCTACCTGAGATCCGAGTCCCGAACCATACGAGTGCACGGAGAGCTTACGAGTGGGTGTAAATACTCAATAATTTTTGGATAACAGAGAACTTAAGTACTTTTTATACTATGCCGCTAACAAATTCTTCATTTTATTTTATCAATGAAAATGTCGTATAAAATTTGTGAACGTAACTTAATTTCTAATTATATACCATCATACCGAGTTTCCATGTGAGTAGTTCGAAAGAATAGAATACACATTGATTCTTGGATCGATTCTTTCTCCCTCGCGTATTAAACGTCTCAAAACCGTCCTCCTTTAGAGGTTATCTCCTACCCCAGCTAGCAGCCCCTGCATCATTGCAGTAATGATCTACAATAATAATAAACACACCACATTTCTGCTAATGCGCCTATAAGGCATACATCGTGATGGAAGAGCAAGGGGTCCAAATGGATCCGGTATTTCGAATGAAATGATACAAAAGTCAAAATCGATTCATTCTAATCCATAAAAATATATTCTTTACGTTCTTATACTAATAACACAGGCCAACATTTTTTTATTTTTTTTGTAACTTCCATGAAAATACTTGATCTTTATGCATTTTGCAGAGGTGAATACAAATTCTAAAACAAAAAAAATCTAGCACGTCAGATTTTTCAGTTACAGAAATAATACGTAAAATCAGTAAGATGTTCAAGAGTAGCTCAAGATACTGCAAGTCCTGAGATAACAGTTTTTGTATATATGGAACATATATATTTGGCAAACAGAGAAATAATATAACTCCAAAGATTAAAACTGCTTCTTCAGGTGCCTAGTCGGTGAACAGGATAAATCATGGGCTCCTTATTTTTGCTGCACATCTATAGTTACATGGAAAGGAAAAACTATGTCATTTGGTGTTCCAATGGTGTCAAGGAAACCAAGAGATGTAACAGATTGCTACATCTGGTATGGTCTACATCCGTAGATGGCGACAGCATAGTTGGTAGTAAATAATTTAAATGTTCTAACATGATAACATACATACAACTTCCAACATTTGATAGATGTGGTAGCCAGCCGATGCCCAAGACTTCCATACTTTCCATGTAAAAATAATAGCATCGTCTTTGTTAGACATCTATATCTTGAATGTATTTTTGTTGGACCACAAATACGCGAAATTTTACAAGACAATAAATTGTAAAATCATCTCACTACTGTTCAATTAGCTACCTGAAAGTCATTTAGAGCTGTAATAGAAAGCTTTTTAGGTCATAATTAAAACTCTAACCATGCTGATTTAGTAAAACAGCTATTAAACTGTTACCAGAGTAGTAGGTGCAAGATGGTCACTTAAGATTCATTTTCTCCATTCGCATCTTGATTTCTTTCCGGAAAATCTGGGAGCAGTTAGCGACAAATCGGGTGAGATTCTATCAAGATATGGCTATTATAGAACATCGTTTCCAAGGGAAATGCAATGCTAGTATGGTGGCAGATCACTGCGAAGAGAAACTGACGAAGTTGAATATAAGAGAAAAAAATATACTAAGAAGTTAATTCTGTTGTTGACTGAAGTTTATCTTTATATATTTGTAATCGTTTTAATATAAATTAGTAAATATATGACTACTTTTACTCCACGATTATTACAACTTTCGCTTTATTAATCGCTTACACAAAAACATTTCTAGATACCAACCACCGGCACATTTGAAATGTATGGGCTCCGTACAAACAGTAATATGGCTGTAACATTAAAACTTGACGTGATACAATCTTATCACCATATAGACATAGAATATGTATGATAAACTTAGTCCAAATCAGTCATCAGAATCCCAGTTACAGACTTATTGTTGGCCAGTGTAATTGTTCCTATCACATATACGAAACTGTTTTATTTTGGAGATAGATACAATAAATACGGGTGCCATTTTAGCAGTCGAAAAGTCTTGAAATATTCCAGAAAATAGATTCATTATTATCGAAATCCGTTAGCACAATTCTCACCGAACTTAAATTAAAACTGTTTTATTTTGGAGATAGATACAATAAATACGGGTGCCATTTTCGCAGTCGAAAAGTCTTGAAATATTCCAGAAAATAGATTCATTATTATCGAAATCCGTTAGCACAATTCTCACCGAACTTAAATTAAAAGATTTTTTCAAATATTCGAGAATTTCTCGTCGTAGACTAAAACTTTTCCTCGTTGCTTTAAAATATTTTCTTAATTCCACAAATTTATTTTGTTGACTGACATGAAATATTGTTCTTCGTATATACTCGTATATATTTAAATGCACATTTTATTTAAAAATCTCTTAAATTTAATTTAATACTTAAATATAGCTCTGCCGTCTCAGAACTTGCGTATGAGGCTGTGTCCATGGACGAATTTAAAATCGATCTCCGCCTCAGTCGCGTGGCCAACAACACCACCGCCCAAAACAGTGATGGCGAACCTATAACACACGTGTTAAAAATCGAATTGGCGAAAAATAGATCGACAAACTCATCTGATAAAGAGTCCAAAAATAGCTTTAAATAACGATATTCGATTTGTAAGTATAATTTAGTACGAAAACTTTCCAGAGGGACCGCATTCTGCTCTAAAACTTCGACTTGTGTCGAATTTCGAATAGACGGGATTTTACTGTATTTTGTTTAATTGTACATAATAATGTATGCATTCAGAAAGAGAAAAGAAAAATTTTGAGCAAAACATTATCACATCCTCCCCTTTCAATTGACTTGATGGTTCATATCATTTGAAAATCAATCATGTATAATAGTTAGATTTTCTAAATTCTGAAAAATATGTAAACATGGAATTTTTTTTATTATAAAACCTATTTTTTTTTAGGAATGTGGAATGGCAGTCAAATTAAAATCAAGCTATTCAGAACCAGTTACTAAATTGTATAGAAATCGTACCAGGGTGATGATTTAGAAGCATCACACTAAAACTGTCTATATTGGTGACACGCCACAGCGTTTTGGGCGACACGCCAGCGTTCACTAATATCAGAGTTATCAAAGGACACGTGTCCCGCCACCAGACGTCTACTAGCGGACAACAACGTTGGAATTTATCACTACGTACATATTACATATGTTTTGGGTCTCATTTTGTGAAAAAAAAAAAACAATTAATTGAATTAAGCAATTAATTAATTGGCATCAAATCACACACTATGGGTTCCATATTTATTCCAGTTAAATTTAAATTAAAAATATATAAATGAGTATGTAAACTGTTTTTGAGGGGGGGGTGACTCGCCAGCAAAGTTAATTAAGATTTTTTGATACGGTTGACACAAAAGGTTAGCCATTACTAGTCTAAAACGTCTCCCACGAGGATTCTACAGTGTTTACTGTACCTACATAGTGCAATAGTAAACATTTCTAAATTATTCGATGAGAAATAAAACACACATCTCATTTTATCTTCGAGCCTCGCGGCGCGTGTCGATCACTTGTGCTTTCCACAATAACGTTCATCTTGGTGCCATTCATTTGTATGAAATGGAAAACTTGCCATAAAAGACCGTTAAAATTGTTGCCTCGAGACTTTCTCCACTGGCTAACGAGTATTGAATTAATGTTGTTTATTTAAATAAATCAGGAAATCCCTAGAATATTTAATATTTTTAATATTTAATAATTGTCCGAGAATGAGAGTCGCCACGTCAATATTTTTAACACGTCGCCCATAGAAATTGTAAAATAAAATGCAGGAAACATTTTTGAAACGATCCTAATGTTTTAACGTAATTAAATATTTCTCCAAATTTACTATGTAAATTTTGCCACCTGCTGATAATAAATAATCAAAGATGGGATCTTAGAAAAAAATTCACATTGAAAGGGATGTTTTGTACTCATAAACTTTTTCGCAATAAATGAAGAAAAAAATATAGATTAGAACCTTATTATAATACAAAATAAAAAGTCTATATAACAATTTTTGACATGACTCATTTGTTGACATTCTTCGATAAAATTATACAATATCGTACGACATTTACCTTTTCCCGTGGGCTTTGTTGAATCTTCTAAGATTTAAATCGATTTCAATTACTCATTCACGTCGTATTTGATTTACAATAATTTAGTGGATATGCAAGAGACAATGAAAGACTGATACTGACAAGGACATGTCGGAGGGATGTCTGAGAGTTTATTAATTAATTATTTTTATTTGTTTTATTAACCACTTTAATGAATTGAAATACATCTACCGGTTTCGAAAAATATCATTTTCTTCTTCAGCATGTCAATAACTAATCAAAAACATATGTTATTGTTTCTTGAACAGAATCTATTTAAAAAAAAACAATAATTATTGAAAAACTTAATTTAGTACCTAACTTAAATTGTTACTTGAAAAATTACAAATTTACTAGAAAAATTATTCTACTAATCAATAACATATGTTAAATATTAATTAAATCTATAAATTAGAAAGATATACACATAAAATCAATTTTATCGAAAAATATTGTTGTTGCACCACCGAGATTCGAACCAATTAATATCAAAAAAAGTAACATGTAGGTTCGAAAATTTGTCGCTAAAAATATCGTCGCTGTAGCATAGTTGGATAATGCACCTTCGCCGGTTTGGAAAGAGATCCAGATTCGAATCCCGGTGGCGCAACAACAATATTTTTCGATAAATTTGATTTTGTATGTATCTAATTAATTATCTAATTCATATTTAAAATATCACAGCCATATGTTCTGAATAATTACAACTTCACAATAAGAATGTGTTCTCCTAAAAACATATGTTACTGTTTCTTTTTTACAGAACCTATTTAAAAAATTAAAAAATTGTCGTATACTGCAACATTAAAAGTATCAATGTGACAGATGACTTTTGAAACAGCCGTGAAGAGTCCGCCATATTTAAGCAACGATTTTCAGTTTTTACCATCCGATATTCGAGGGTAAAATTAGTTAACCATTGAATTTTTACCAATGATTAAACAAACCGTTTTCGCATTTTTTTTTACTTTAGTTAAAAGTTACCACTGATCACACAACCGGCCTTTAGACAGTCCAACGAATGAAGATCTTCCTATCCCTAATCTGTTGACGTGGCCAACAGACGCGGTCGTTTCATACTTGCTTTAGACGCCCCGCATCCCTTGTGTTCTAGAGTCAACTAGTAGCTTTGAACATTTTGTTTCTAGTCGAAAACAGAACTGTTGCAAATAAATTCGTCATAACAAGTCATGACCAGTCATAATACACACTACGACACGGCGCGCGCAAGGAGCGAGTCGAAATACATTACATACATATATGAATCTCGTAAACACACAGATACCAGCAACAGTGGATTCTATCATTCGTTCCGTATCTACAAAGTTTGATAGTATGCGACATTCAGTTATGCCTGTCAAGGTCATCGAATACTGTATACGCGTCCAACGTACAAAAACGACATTAATGATTATGGGTATAATGCACAAAATATCATTATATTACGAAGCGAGCGGATTGTTTTGAGAAATTTGTTTGTGTAATGCATTTTTGACAGTTTGGATTGAATACTAGAAGTAGAATTATTGATTATATGTCATATTTGTACATTTGATAGTATGTAGGTATAAACTTGTTATCCAGCATCCCTTCTATAACAAGTCACCGTTCGCCACTGGTGGCCAATCACGACAAGCTTCTTCTCCAAGCCGTTTTCTCTTCTCGCAAGACGTCCAATCGAACTATTCGCCTCAGGCAAATGGTTGAGTTCCATCATTGTGTATAATTTTATAATAATATACTTTTAGTACACGGAATACGTGTCGCATAAATATTTTTACTTAGGACTAAGTAGCTGGTCTCCAGAAATGACTATTGGATTACTAGGCGAGTGTCGTAATCATTGCAAAATGAAAAATAACTTAGCATATAATCAAATATTTTATGATTCAAATTTATTACGCATTTAAAGCAATCGGGTTATTTATTGCTGGATATAGGTATTTGTTTTAATTATAAATTTTAACAAAAAGGATCGATATTTAATGATGCAGTAATTCAATCGAACTACTACTACAAACTTCGCTCCACGGAACGAAAATGCCTTTTAATAAATTTCATCGCGAGTAAAATATTTTATCAGTCTCGTTGGAAATAATTTATATAGTGTATTCCGCATTCCTCTCCCCTCTCGCCAGTTGTGATATCTGAAATGACGTCATTGATCATGACATATTCCGAGCTCATTTCATTGTAAAATATATTACAAAACTCAAACACTTTACAGTACCTATGCACTTGCACAAAAATGAGACTAAAAATTGTTATTTCTTTACGAGAATATTTCTGATGTTTAATAATCTTTGAAAAATTTTAAACATAACATATAGTAAACATCTGGTATTATTTATTTATTTAATACTTAATATAGTGCATAGATACATACACTCGTATGCTCTAATATAAACAAGATTAAAGTTTTTTTTTTACTAAAACTTATCTTTTACATATTTGGTCAGTTTCACTTTAAATCTATTCAATTTCTCCTCTTTTACACATACATCGTCGATTTCTGAGATTTGTCCTTCTTTCTGAATGTGGAGATATGAAATTCATCAGTCCACAGAGCCTGAATTAAAATACCTGTACATTATTACGAATACATCTCGGGAGGATAAGGTACACGATACACAAAACGAATATGAGTAAGTACGGATGAAGACATCCGGCAAAATTCCGATCTGATGTAACGGACTATTAATATAAAGTTTGCGCACACAGCTGCAGTGAAGTACTCAGGTATTTGGCGCATATTGATACAAGCCAGGGACAATCGTTTATTTGGGTTGACATTAAATATTTCGTGTGTTAAGCCAACAGATGTCTGATCAAGACGGAGGACACGCAGTGTGCCGAGCACGAGATGGCGACGGTCGCGGATATGATCCGCCTGACGAAGGCTGATTAAATATTGGATATGTGGGTTATTTCATTTGTGTAATAATCGTTATTGATCCAAAATTGTTCGTCCGACAACACATGCGGAATAATCTACAAGTCAAATGAGTGAGTGACTACCGATGAGGTAAAGTGGATCGAACTAATTTTGCTCGCACCTGCGATTGTGAAATAAATATTGATAAACAATATTTCATAGCAATGGCAATATAGACTATTGTGAGAAAAGTTTAGAAGATGAACATTTTAAATATGAATTAAATATATTAATTAGAAAGATATACATATAAAATCAATTCTATCGAAAAATATTGTTGTTGCGCCACCGGGATTCGAACCTGGATCTCTTTCCTAACCGGGGAAGGTGCATTATCCAACTATGCTACAGCGACAATTTTCGAACCTATATGTTACCTTTCTGATATTAATACATTTAATCGTTCCATTATTTGAAAGAGCCATCTACCTTATTTTTAAAGAATCTCAAATACCTTTGAGTAAACTGATAGCAGACGCCAGAATTATCAATTCATTTTTATTAAATTTTGGACACATTGATACAAATTTATTATTAGGAGAACACATTCTTATTGTGAATAAATAAGGCAGATGGCTCTTTCAAATAATGGAACTATTAAATGTATTAATATCAGAAAGGTAACATATGAGTTCGAAAATTGTCGCTAAAAATATTGTCACTGTAGCATAGTTGAATAATGCACCTTCCCCGGTTAGGAAAGAGATCTAGGTTCAAATCCCGGTAGTGCAACAACAATATTTTTATATAAAATTGATTTTATATGTATATCTTTCTAATTAATATATTTAATTCATATTTAAAATATCACAGACCTATTTTCTGAATAATTACAACTTCACAATAAGAATGTGTTCTCTTGATGAACATTTTAGTTAAGTATATCGTAAAATTGCATTATATGGCATCGGAGAAGAAATATAAATATGAAAACCACTACAAGTACATCGCTTTTTTTTGCGTTATATATTATATGTTTTTCGTCCACATCCATGTGTAAATATTGTTTATATAATAGGAACGTATAATGCTTCTAGGAATATTTATTTTTAATATATGGCTTTTATAGTATAAGTACGTAGTTAAATATTTATAACAATTGAGAAACCAACAAATCGATTAAGACAAATGTTGACAATATTATAATATAAAAAGACAACATAATACATTAAAAAAAATAACAGACATAAACTTACCTAATTTACAAAATTCAAACATTCCGTATACATTTTTTGTGAATACCGTGTTTATAACTAATTTCAAACGACAACGCCGTTGTGTAACGTAATGTTACGAATTCAACCACCTAGGTTCGATATGTTAAGGGATCGCCACATGTGAGTAGTGGTATCAATCAAACCTCTCAATCAAACCTAGGTGATTGAATTTATAACGTTACACACTCCCTCTCCCAGCAACGATGTGTGTCCTAAGGGTGACACAACGGTGACGTTTCAAGCCACATTTGAGTCAGGTGAAAAAACAAAAAAAATATATTAAAGTTCAACAAACCTGGGTGGTTGAATTCATAACGTTACAACATATTCGGGAAAAAAAAATATTAGTGTGTCGTATCCACACCAGATATTAGTGACGAAACTACACCGATGCAGTCAATACGGTGCATTGGGGTCCAAGTTAGGTAGGGCCCCAAAAGTCCTACAATACTTTTTGTATCGATATTTTCCCCAGCTCTGATATGAACCAATATCTTTTTTAATTCACCACAGTAAGAAATATTATTTTTACTTCAAAACTTTATTGAAGCAGTTTGAGACCAGAGCATCGCTGTAAACTGAAGCAAGATTTTTTTCAATTACGAGTCTATATTAATGCCTTTTATCATGAAAGTATGAATATTATAAAAGACAAAAGTCTAATTTTTTTCCACTATTAATATCACGTAGTACTTAATATTCTTATATCTTATTTACAATGCATATACTGGGTGCCCTTTTCTTCATTTTGCGTTGGGTCCCAATTTGCATCAGATTATCTTGATTTGTTTAATATGATCCAGGGACTAATAGGTTCTTTATTAGTTTACATTAATATTTAACGCTAATCATATTCAAATATATACCGATACTCCGAATCCCATCTGTCAAAATAAGCCTTTTCGTGTTCAGGGCCGCCTTAAGGTATGGCCACACTGGGCGGTGCTCGGGAGCTAGTGATGAGGTAAATTGTTATTTTAACCGTTATTGAGAGATTAGTGTCTAATTGTAACGAGCATTCAATGATGCACTAGAAACTAAACTCGAGCAGTTAAATCTCAGTTATCAATTATTAACGTTACAACCACCACAACTGGGGGCTCCGCGATTCTACAGGCCTCAGGTTGCCATTATATTCATGAGAAATCTCATGGTAGAGTGGATAATTATTATTTGATTTCTTGGGCAGGCTCAGTGTATTGCTTTGCCTAGGGCTTACATTGCTGTTAAGGCAGCCCTGCTCTCGTATGACTAGAGTATGAACAGTATCTGAATAAAAAATAACTACATGCTTTAACCTAACTTATAACAAGGTGAATACTATGTTCCAAATCGATTTTATTTGGCCTCCATTTTTGTTTGGCAGACATTTATCAGTTCGCATTTGGTAGTCGTAGAGAGTAGTTGATTTATTGTAAAGCATCGAACGCCTCAACAACGAGCTGAAGTCATTAAAACATTGTATCTAAATAATAATAGCAATGCTGTAATCATTAATGGTGATCGCTATCGTCACATGTTGGAAAACTTCTTGGTTTCCAAATTGGGTCGATCGGGTGATTTGATTTCAACAGGACGGTACCACCACATAGCCCGAACTACGCTTGAAATTTTTTCCGGCCGCATAATGTCAAAAAGTGGTGATGACTTGCATCCTTGATCACCTGATTTGACGGCTCTCGACTATTTTATGTAGAGGTACTTAAAAGGAAAGGTCTACGCCAATAAGTCAACAACAATTCCGATGCCACAGGGCAATATTCGAAAGGAAATTGATGAAATAACACGCGAAGTGTGCGAGAATGTTATGAAAATATTTGTGCCGTTGCCAGACAAACTAAATAAACGATAAATAAAAATTAAATTAAAAAATTGTATTTTATTTCCTAGTTATTCAAAAACAACATCAACCTGGAACATAATATTCACCTGTATATTCATTTTAGCGTTATTTTATATATAACACGATCACAACATATTTTTGTAAGGTTTCACATCGTCACGTGCCACGCTTTAGCCTACTTGTATTAGCTGCAACAATGTCATCATTAGACGCTGTCTGAAGACACCGATAGAGTGACACGCCCGCCCGCGTCACCGCCGGGATCTCTGAAACTCGATACCGCTCGACCAGCCTCACGGTCCCCTACCTGCGCCGGGGCGACACGCATGTTATTTTAGGTCACAGCTGATCAATCAAATCCGACAGATCGCTGTTCCTGAAGACGCGACGGCTGCGTGGTAAACTCGACAAGTTCGCCTATGGATACAACCTTATTCGGCGTTTTGGCCCGGCTAATAAACTCACGACGATATGTTAATCCGACGGTTCGGGGAATTAGGGTGTCGATCGAGTGGGTTTGTAAATGATTCAAATAATCATTGATTGGGGACGTCAATCAGATTATTGAGTCATCTGAATATAAAACTTCACATATATATATATAAACAGGATGGCCCAAAAAAGGTAAGAACATTTCGTAAAATGTGATATAATTACATCAAAATTAGTTTAACTATATCAACAATAGCTTAAATAGTTTACTAATTTACTTACCTATATTACTATTTACCTATATTACGTTTTATTTCGACAATTTCCGGTCGCCATCTTTGATTATTAATTTTCCCATTGTTTATATTTGTTTTTTTTCAAATTGTTGCCCAGAATGATAAAAATCACTGCAGAAGACCGTATTCTGATCAAAAATTTGCAAATTGAAAAACGTTGGAGTGTTAGAAAAATGATCAAAGAGTTTCAAAACAAAGCTTGGAGTATAGCTAGACTAACTTACAGTATAACTGAACATTAGAGCAGGACGGAGCTCCATCTCACACAGCCAGAAATACAATCAACTTTCTTCATCGTGAGAATATTAATTTCATCGAGCCAGGCATGTGGCCACCGAATAGCCCACATTTAAACCCAATAGATTATGCAATATGGGGTGTTTTGACAATTTCTGATTAGCTAAATATAATGCAAAAAAATTATATTAAGAATTATAATTAATTTTATTATGTTTTGAAATAACTCGTGTGTTACGAGATGTTCTCACTTTTTTTTGGCCACTCTGTATATATATATAATATTTAAAATAAATCTATAAGTAACAAAAAAACGTAAAAATACGGAACGGCTTTAATAACATTTAAAATATTACTTATATTTAAATATTGAATTAAATACGTTTCCGATCCTGTGGTATTGCTAAGTTAATATTATATCATAATTAGTTTTTTGAAACATTCATATTAAAAAGTTCTAACGAACTGTATTTCGAAGTAGGCACACGGTACGAAAACCCTCAAAAATGTATTATATTATCTTTACAATAAATCATTTTCATTAGTGTACATAAGATGTTGTCAAAATCTTTTTCTATATTTTAAAGAGAACATATTATGATTGTGAAGATATAGTTTTTTCAGAACATGAATTTGTGCCAATTTACTAGGCTAACATGGTGTAATGGTCAGCGTGTTTTCTCGGATAGGATAAGTTCTCGGTGGCAGTCAAAATATTAATCAAATAAATTGATTTTATCTGTATGTACATTTTTATAATTGATATATTTAAGTTGTATTAAAATCTTTTTCATTCGATGTGTTAATATCACATATCATGTGAGTTCATTATTTTAAGTATTCAGTTTTACGCATGCCATTTGTGTATGCACACTCTTATAGATGGTTTTTTATATCTTTACTGAGTAATACTTTACTAAAATAAGTATTTGGTTTTTAGTGACAAAGCGCGTTTTTAAGATATCGAGTTATTTGCCCCGCGAGAATCTTCTACTGCATCCAGTTATAAAATAATGATTTTAAAATTTAATGTAATGATCTTAAAATCTTAATTAATCATTTCCTGTCATGGTGTGAGTGGTATATTTATGAGCTCCCTTTTAAAATTTCAATGACGTCCGGTACTTACAATATCGTAAATTAAAAATGTTAAAACAATGTCGTTAAGGTATCAAAATATACCTGAATAGAAGTAATTATAGTAGACTCTCGATTTCGGTGGTAGAGAAAAAAAATTTTGAATACCCCGGATATAAAAAAATCCCGAAAAAACGCCACAAAAAAATTAAAACCACAAATATAAAATTAAGGATATAAAATATGATTATGTACATTTAAAAAAATCTGTAGGTAATATAATAAATCAACTGCTGTGCGCGCGTAATTTAAATGACCTGTTTGACATGTGTCCTCATGCATGCGTTAAAAGTAAACACTCAATCTAAGCGTGCCCAAATTGTTTTCTCTCATATATTATCAATATTCCCAGTTCATTTTTCTGGTACAAATTATGAAAAATTATTTTTTACATTTTTAATTCTAAAAAGTACTTCAAAACGTAATATTTTACTATTCCGGTTAATTTCGCGATCCGTTGTTGTAACCCCGGATCGATACTGCATACATATTTTATAAAAATACTTTTAGCAGGCACGATGTTATTATTATTTGTTGATTGACAACAGTAAATGTAAACACATCATAGAATACAAGATTAATGGGTTGGGTGTCATCGTGTTACTCGAATTGACAATTAAGAACGGTACGCGAGTGCGTTCAAATTTTCTGAATTCCGACGACCGCGGCTGTCGGTGACACTATGCTTGATATTCAAGTCACCAATAACACTGTTTGAAGTGCTTGACATTCAGAATATTCGAGAACGAAGAGCACGGTAGGAACCTATGTTCGACATTGCTCTGTTGTCAGTTCTCGCGCGGTCAGTGGTGGGCGAAAATACTTTCCACATTTTTTCAACTGCAAATGTATAATTCGCCCACACACTCGTTACAGCCAGGAATTGGTATTTCTAGTTGCTGACCAAAAACAGCTCAATATCTCGTCAATCTGGTTTCTCTGGATTGTTTTTAAGGCGGGAGTTGTGCCGTGATGGCTCTTCAGTTATATTTTTGACAAAATACTTAGTCGATTAGACGTTTAAATTTAGGAATGTTCCTTTGTATTCAATATTATTTTTTCTATGACCTTTATTTTAATGTTTGGACTGAGAATAATCATTAAGCGTGTGAGAATTCTATTTAGAACGTTGGGTCAATTAGTTGGGTCATTGGATCCTTGAGATTTCTTGCATTAGATTATTTTTTTTAATTGTATAGCCTCAAAATAATCTACAATTAAATATAATAATAAAATAAATATGAATTAAATATATGAATTAGAAAGATATACATATAAAATCAAATCAGACGCCAGAATTATCAACTCATTATCAGATTACACAAAGGTTTTTGAGATTCTGTAAAAATAAGGTAAGATAGCTCTTTCAAATAATGGAACGATTAAATGTATTAATATCAAAAAGGTAATATGTAGGTTCGAAAATTTGTTGCTGTAGGATAGTTGAATAATGCACCTTCCCCGGTTAGATCCAGGTTCGAATTCCGGTGGCGCAACAACAATATTTTTCGATAAAATTGTTTTTATATGTATATCTTTCAAATTAATATATTTAATTCATATGTACGTCAATTCTGAATAATTACAACTTCACAATAAGAATGTGTTCTGCTAAATATAATAATTGTCGCAATCCAGAAGTGAGCAGACCTGACAGTAAATGGCTTTGTTCTAATGTTTGGTAATTACTGCCACTGTTACGATGAATTCACGACGAGCCGGTTAATACAAATCATTGCAATGATGCTTCGGCGCTTCAAAGGATTGTTTGTTTAGTTTTTTTTGTTGTTGATATAAGCGGTAAACGTTTTATACTTATAAAACACCGAACTGGTCGCTAATTTTTTACAATTATTTTATGTTTATTATTTTTTTGCTTCATTAAAATGTATTTTCTTAATAGGTTCTCTAAATAAAACGTGGAAATATAATTTGATATTAAACCTATTTTGAAAATTACCTTTTAAATGTGTTAATTTTTTATGTACCCATGGGATATTTTTTAAAATATAATTGTATTTATAAATTTAAATCATTAAAGAATTTATGATACGTGCTTTTAGCTAGATGGTGTACAAAAATGAGGTGTAATATGTTGTATATACATTTTAGATATAGTATAATTCTTCTGTATTTTTTAAATATTGAATGTATGTTCTAATATTATATAAATATTCTTTAACGTAATATATTTTTTGAAAATATTATATTTTGATTGTATGTTTTATCAATTGTATTTTAAACAATTCGATGGTTTCTTCATTTTAAATCTTTCGATATGTCACTGTACGAATGTACCTTTCAAAAATTTGATTTGATATTATTACAGTAAGAAATAAACTTATTTATAAAATTTATTTTTATTGAATATAATGTGGCTATTTGCAAAATCAGTGTTAGTAAAAATACACGGTTAAAGGAATTGCAAAACCTGTTTTAGTATATTATCTTTCATGTAAAATATCCCGAGGGCTGACAGCAATCAGATCTTGTCAACTGTTCTTGTCTTAGTACTAATTCACTTGCGCTATCTCAATTACATAATAGCGCGTACTTACTCAGACCGCATCTTAAACTAACAGTACTCCAATGGACTGATTCTGGGTTTCGCGCTAGCGACGCATGTCGTTAATTCGAGCAGTCCAAACGTCTTGTTCGTAACATGAAAACGTAGTATAATGCTAGCAAAGTTTTATGCACTTATAAAAAAATATTAATATTTCAAAATATTTTTACATACGTGTTCATTATTATGAAAGTAGTCTAAGTTAAGAAATTGAAAAGAATGAGTTAATCAATTATTTGAAGTGTTATATTCAGTGTATTGTTACGACGCTCAGCGGTATTTCGCTAGTGTTTATTTTGATAATAGAGTAAGTCATTTCAACCTCAATTTTTTTATTTCTAGCTAAGCTACATGCAACATTAATATGTCGAAATAAATTTTGAAATATTGTGTGTTGTGTGATATAACAAATTCAAACGCAAACTTATAAACATCTCATAATGAAAGAAACATGTTAACATGCTAACGGGCACATATGTATCAGTTAACTTGTAACAGTCAAAATTTAGACATACTTAGAGTGCAAATACAATACCTATTTTAAACATACATTAAACATTTGATGTAGCTTAATTAGGTTTTTGTTAACATTTTTATTTAAATTCCTATCACTGAGTTTATTAGCAATTCAATAGCATAACATATACTTGATAAAAATCCGCTTGTTTACCATGCAGCATGCATAATAATTGAATTTAAAAAAATATATGTACACCTGCCTTTCGTACGTTTTTCAACTGTTTAAACTAAGAGAGATTTTTGCCACTTCAGTGGTTTCATTCCAGGTTTCGTGCTAGCTAGGAAGATCGTAGACGTAAGTAGTCGTAAAGCCGGGTTTCCACCAAACAGATTGTTTAAAAAACCAGTTTTGTTTTCAAAAAACAAAATAAACTTGTTTTGTTGTCTTCATATCTGACTTTTCTGGGCGACGTTTCGGATCCCATTGCAGGTTCCATCACATCACATCAACCCTGATGATGGATCAGGATCAAAGGTCAGATATACACGGAAAATTAGCCCAGAAAACCTAAAAATATTTGTTTTGTTGTCTTCGAAACAGTTCTGGAAGACCGTTCCAAAAACTTTGTTGCTAGTATTTGTCTCTTTTTCCCATTTTGTTTAGTCACGCAATGATATCCCGAATGTTACGAAGAAACCAGATATATATTGGGTCAGTTCTTTATTAAGAAGGAGAGTTAATAACGGAGTAGAAGAATTATTGGCTGATTTAAGCAGTGACGATGCTGAGTTGAATGGAGAATTCAGATCTTCCTTCCGCAATTTTACCAGAATGTTAAGTACCGATTTTGAATTGTTAATTAATCTGGTAGGGCCTAAAATCGCTAAGAAAAATACAAATTACCGGGTCTAACTCTCGATATAAATCTCATTCACAGATAACGAGCGGAATACAAATATCGCAGAACAATACTACCCATATTCACGTGTTTCAACCAAACAGACTAAACAGCAGGAACAAACTTGTTTTCCTTTGATGTACCGACTCGAGATGGGAAAGTGTTTTGTTTACTAAAAACACTGTCCTCGGACAGACTTGTTCATTTTTTACTGATGATTTTCATTTTTATTGAGAAAAACAGTTTTTGTTTGTGTCTCGTGTTTTGTCCCTTTGGTGAAAACTCGGCTTATGTAGTACTCGTAAGTAGTCCAAACGCGTTATTAAATGTCGTGTTGCGTACATGACGTCTGGACTACTCGCTTCAACGATATGGCTCGCTAGCTCGAAATCCGCAGTAAGGTTACAAACTTGATAGTGATGATATTTGTATTGATTCACCAAATCATCTAACAGATCAACATTTACAAATATTTCATTAATGCAACTGTATTTGTGATCCGTTTCTATATACCAGGGAGAAGTAAATATACGAGAAATGTTAATTGTTTACAGTAATAACAATTTGAAATAACAGATTTCTGTGATTTCTGATGAGCGAAGTTTTATATTACATGCTGCGCTTCTCTGAAGTGCCTCGTTACAGGTATCCCTCCAGTATGCTGGTCCGTCAATCCGCCGGATATGGCGCCGAGTGATTTATTAGAATTTGTTTTGGATTTGCCAGGAAATCCCTCATCACCTTCCGTTACGTCCAACTAGGAATTCATCAGGTTCCCATGGAGTGGAGAATTCAGTGTCCACCGAAGGTTCACGCGTGGATTATAATTATCTGCAATTCAGTCTTTTCTCCTTGTACTTGGAGCGCTATCCGTTAATGGATATTTACGATCACATTGGCTATTCGGACTTTATTTACAGCTGCCCGGAAGTGAAATTCAGGTGTTTGGCCGAACTTTTGTCTAAGGCTAAGCCTTTTCAATTAGGTAAATTTACCTAATGACTAAACAGTATTTATTATTCGCTTACGTGAATATCAATTGTAATTGAGATTTAGGGGAAAACGACTTTTAATTCAATGATTGAATTGAATATTTAATATTAAAACAAATAATAAAAAGTATTGCTAAATAATAAATAAATTAAATATGAATTAAATGTATTAATTATAAAGATATACATACAAAATCAATATTATCGAAAAATAAAAACATTGTTGTTGCGCTACCGGGATTCGAACCTGGATCTCTTCCCTAACCGGGGGAGGTGCTTTATCCAACTAAGCTACAGCGGCACTATTTTTATCGACAATTTTTCGACCTTATATGTTACCTTTTTGATATCAATACATTTAATCGTTCCATCATTTGATAGAGCCATCTTCGGTTCGAATCCCGGTAGCGCAACAACAATGTTTTTATTTTTCGATAATATTGATTTTGTATGTATATCTTTATAATTAATACATTTAATTCATATTTAAAATATCACAGAACTATGTTCTGAATAATTACAACTTCACAATAAGAATGTGTTCTCCTAAAAATAATAAATAAATTCATCAATGAAATTATCTGCGCTGAGTTTTCTCACGAATATGTACATAAGCATGTTAAGAGTTTTTATATTTAATTCAATCAAATACGTTTTTTAAGCAAATAATTATTTATTTATTTAATTATTTAGTGCAACATAGCACATACATATATAATTGATATAGTTTACGAATGTATTTTTATAATGTTATTTAACATACAGCATTATAAGACATATCGATCCCACCTATGTATGCAGTGAAACCTCTATATATCGTTTTTGAAGGAACCTATTGTAATAAACTATGAATGCGGGAATATAGAAAAAAAGTAATATTTTTCATACATAAATGTATAATACATATTCTAAAAAGATAGATATTTTACATGTAAATGAATCTGTTTATATAAAAATAAAATTAGAAAGCTGCACAGAAACTATTTTTTATTAAACTAAACTTTGTATTGTATAATATTAAGTGGCAGTCAGCAGCAGCATTCTCTCTCTCTCTTTCATTGTTTAAGAGTACCGTTAATCGAAACGAAGCATTTAGCTACGACGTATGCTGCGCAATTAAAACGATTAATGTGGTAAAATGATGCATACAGGAACGATCCATGCGATCCATTTTGTTTTGTATGAAATTAATTCGGGACTGGAAGAAATAAACGATACATGTGGGAAAACGATTATTCGGTGAACAATCGATCGTGATTTCACTGAAGTATCGTTAGTAAAAAATTACATTTTTAATCATTCTAGTATTTCCGAATGCATTTGATTTAAAATATTGTATTCTACGATGTAGGAACTAATAACATAATATTTAAAAAATTACTGCCATTTAAAAATGTATAAAATACGTACAAAATACTAGAATGATTAAAAATGTCATTTTTTATTTACGATACTTTACGTAGGAGGGGTCGATATGTATTTGTAAATTTTTAGGTATTTGTGTGCGTGTGATTTAAATCCTCTTTAAGTAAATATTGGCAGATCTTATAAGAAAAATTGATGCATATCAACATGAGCACGAACATCATACAAGAGGAAAAGATAGACTGAGACTGCCATTCAGGAAGAAGGCTAAATCTCAGAAATCGATGATGTACAGTGCGATAAATTTTTTTAATGAAATTCCAGAAGATATAAGAAAGAAGGAGAAACTAAAAAGATTCAAAATATGTGAAAGATAAGTTGTAGTAAAAAGGAACATTTTGATCTTGTTTATTATATGTAAATATACTTACGTATGCACTATATTAAGAATAAATAAATATAAGTAATGTGAACTGTAGAAAATTGTTATTAAAATATTGTAATTCTTTCCATATTTTATAAAATTACTTATAGCATGATAGTTCTAGATTTAAATTTAGAAGGCAGCTTGCAAAAATATATTTATATAATATTTAATATCAAAAGTCTAAAAACTATAACGCTCCAAGAATTAAAAATACGAAAAAGAACGAATGGAAAAAATATATTGTGTATTCATAACAAATGTAGTTTTAAACATAGTTTTTATCTCCATAAAAAGTGTATTTATTTTGATACGTCTACGCACGCAAGGTATCCTGAATCAACATTTTTTAGTTTTATTTATTAAGCGTAATAGAGGGATCGAAAGGGTTGTTCCGCATTGTTTAAGGAGATACCTGCCGGCGATACCGCGGCCGACACAATAGGCCGACGGGGTGAGAACTCGTATAAAAACTGTGGCTTTCAGACCTACAAAGCGGTTTTTAAGTATTATGAAGTTTGATAATCGTCATCAAATTTCCGTATGCCGCTGGGTAGAAAGGGACCGTTGCACTCGGGCGAATGCGACGGAAGGAGCGAGAGTTTTTTCTAGGATCCCTCTCCGGGAGAAGGGAGGAGCGACATCCGTCAGTGGCGGGTACCTGTCTACCGGTCAGGGTTGTCAAGTCACAACATGTGTATTTTACGAGTCAAGGGGGCATTTATCCACTTCAGGTAGGGCCCATACAAATCGGTATTCGTCACACGCGTCTTCGTGCGTCTGCGCTGGAACACCGCCGACATGGAGAAAAAACGGATACTCTATCTTTCCACAACATCTATCACTTCATCAGTCATTGTGAAGTTATTGTGCATCTTGTATTCATCTCTCCCATCGGGCTCAATACTGGGATTGAGATATCTCGTCGAGGATGGTTATTGATTAACTTTTAACGTTTTAACTCGGCGTTCGGGAAGCTAACAAAGAAACGAGATGTCTGTTCACGACTAATGTGCGAAACTTTTAATTTTAAATATAATAAGCTGCATTCCGTACAAGTCGCTCAGAGGGTGCAATGCGTGCATTGCCCCGTGACGTGACGCAAGAACTTATTCAATTTTCTATTAGCTTTTTTAACCTTGTCCATTATAATGGAATGTCGCCGCCAAGTGCGTGTTTAATGTAGCGTGAACGTTTTGAAAAAATAGTACGGGATATTAATATTGTCCTACTTTGATACATAATCTATTAACGCCTACCCACAGTCAGGTATACTCACTATACATTATATAATTAACAAAGTTTATGTGGAAAACTATGTAAATGTGTGTGTGTGAGCGTGTATGTGTGTGTATACGTGTATAAATGTGTGTATGTGACAGCTCTTACGGAAGCAAAGCTGGAGAATTTAATTAACGGTGCGGGTTCTAGTTAAAAAAACCGCAGTGGCGTAACTATGCCAATGCAGCCGATGCGACATTTAAGCCTACATTAAATAGGGGCCCAAAAGATATTGATAAGGTAGCAGTATTGATACTTTTCATAGCGCTAAAACGGACTAATATTTTTTTAAATCGTTTCGAACAATAAATTGAATTTTAAAATTTAATAACCTTTTCTCATGATGTACATAATAGTTTCATTTGTGAGTGCATATAAATGTCAAAAAACACACTTTTTTTCCTTTCTTTTCATGTGAATATTATACGAAACAAGAATGTTGGCTCTTACTATTTAAGGGATAAATCAGCGTAGTAATTAATATTCTTGTATCTTATATGTAATAAATATACACTGTACTTTAGGGCCCAATATTTTTTAGTTACGCCACTGCTAATCCGTCAAATATTATTTGACGATTGACAAATTATGTGTATGAGAATGTGCGTTGCGGAGTGTAAAGTTGACCGAGATAAATAGTGTTGTTTTTTTACTTTTTCTTTGGGCGCTAGAGGTGTCCAACATGTTATCAATTTTTTTGCGTGACCCAAATAATAAATACATGTATTATATTGGTTTAGCAACAGATGGATGAAAGTAGATGGTAAATGTGCAGAAGAGAGGATTCGAACGAGATTACGAGTTTAAAATAAAAATAAAATAAAATAAAACTGAAGGGGATTACGGTTTTAGACGGACAGAGAGAATGGGCAAAGTGAGCATAGTGAGCAAAGTGAGAAAAGTGAGTAAAGTGAGCAAAGTGAGCAAAGTGAGCAAATTTTGGTGCAAGTGTAAATCGAATGGGATATTGAAATAAGACAAAATAGTTACGTAACATTTATGGTTCAATGTATTAAGACAACGAAGCGTCGAGACCTTAAAATGGAGACTAAAGTTGCGGCGAGGCTGAGACACCAACTCCTAAAACCAAACAATAGATAATATGTAATAATAATTAATATTTTTATCATCGTCATTCAATGCATGATACGATCATTTTTAAGAGGTTTGACGACCATATTTTAAGATAAGATAAATTAATACTGAAATATTTTTGTAAAATACCATCACTATTTTTAATACAACAGCCACAACAGCTGATGGACCTTAATTACTAAGACTAGTTGTTTCTCTCCAATCTTGGATTTCTAAGACATGTATTTGAAGACAATAATTGTCGCTCCTTCTTAGTTTTGGCCTTTACTAACTCCACTGAAGTTTTCATAATTTAATAAACCATGAAACGTATCAAAGTTGACTTCAAATTTATTTTCTAGAACCGGCTCAAAGATACGCCTCAAAGATTTCCTTTCAAAATCGTCACTTATTCTTCTTATTTAGTCCCTTGTCTCAGACGAATGCAATAATGTAAACCATATAATATATTAATATTATATAATATGCATTATTAATATCTTCTATCCCGGCGATAATTCATCCCTAGAAATACTGAGTGGAGAATATTTCTTTGTAACCAATAAAACGGGAGAAGGTTAAATCCTTCACACGGCGAAGAAATAAAAATACCTTTTAGATCAATCTAAAGCTCGGACCTTAATGCCGTACTTATGGAATTAATGCGTTTGTCCTCGTTTTTTACATTGAAAATGGTTTTTATAGCTCGCTTTGCTCTTAAGGATATTTGATCCGGGATTCTCGCTCAAGGTAAATCCTTCGGGACGCAATAAATATGTATTAAAGGTGAAACATTCCAGGCATGCGTATCTATCAAGATTATATGTATAGTATGTAGAGTAAAATTCTAGGAGTATATTTTATACTCTGATTTTAGTGATTAGCTAAACCATTATTGTGACTGTGGTATTCGATTTTAAAGATGATTGATAACTGCGATTCAATTGTTGGAGGTTTAGTTTCTAGTGTACCAATGATTGCTTGCCGAATTACGAATAATCATCTGCATTATCGTTCCAATCAAATACAAATTTCACAATCATAATTACAGTTAAATAACGGTTTAGCACGTCATTGGTGACTTTCAATGAACTAAATTTAAAACAAATTAGATAAATCACTTAGAAAGATAACTCGGACTTGGATCTTTATATTACCAGTAGATAGATTTTTAACCAATTAAGCTATATTTACATTATGCAATATCGTCAGATTCCATTCTACATAATTTAATTAGTGAGACACATCAGCCCTGATGATGGAGTCTGCAATGGGATCCAAAACGTCGGCTAGAAAGGTCAGATATACAAATTAGCACAGAAAACAGTACACAGAAGATAATTAGTTCGACATCGATTTTTTCCCGTTGGATGTAATTGTCTTTTTTTTAAATTTTGTTTTTTTAAAACATTTTTAATAGAGCCTGCAAGGTGACACCAGTCCATTTAATTAATAACAATTATGTAATGTAACTTATATTCATTTAATATATGGCATGTATGCATGGCATGTATGGCATGCATGAAGAATGAAGAAATAAGGAAAGAATGTAAAGCTGATGTTAGTATAATGAGTAAGATTTAGAAAAGATTATTTAGGTGGTTTGGTCATGTAGAACGGATGAATGAGGAGAGAATGGTAAGAAAGACGCAAGTGTTGATGGCACCAGAAATAGAGGACGTCCGCGGAAGACTTGGCATGACCAGGTAAACCAAATACTGGAGGATGGTTCTGTTAGACCTCAACAATCAGCGGCGAGATTATATGAGAAGATGTATGAATGTGGATGAGGCGAGAATTGTGTGTCGGGACAGAAGAGTGTTGGGCTCCATCCTTTCTGCCTACCCCCTCGGGAAAACGGCGTGATGGTAAGTTAGTTATTCATTTTAATGAAATAACAATTTATTTGTGAAATTATGATTTATCAGAGCCGTAGTTTCTTGATAAATTAAAACAAATTTGTTGTATCATTTTAGATACGCAGAAAAATATATTTAACAATATTTTTTCGATAGTAATTCATCTAGTTTGTATTAATTATCAAGGGACTGTTTTGTGAAACAGTAACATTACACATAAAACGCGATTTCATTTAAATTGATCTAAATTTTTTTCACGCAGTCATTAAAAGCTTAGTCATTACATAAATACCGAAAGATTTCGAAAGAAATTTTATTATGTAACTTTTCGATCTTTTCGTATGCAAATACTCAATTAATTGAGGTTATTCGTAATAGTATTTTAAAATGTTAAATCACCTTTCTAACAAAATCATCACTCCAAATAAAACTCATAAATATACGTTCAATACATATAATTCACTGTTGTGGTTATTTATTATAAAAAAAACGTATATTCAAATAATAACTACGGGGTCGAAGCTCGCAACGGTTTGCATTGAATAAAAATGATATCATTACATATTCAGACGTCGATCGTATGAATATTTTGCTTGCTAAGCGGTTTTCGGAAAAATCATTTTTCTTCATCAGAGCGATAATAACTTACGTTAACATCAAATTATCATGAATTAATTAGAAAGATGTACAAAAAAAATCAATTTTATCGAAAAATTATATTGTTGCTACCGGAATATGAACTTGGATCTCTTCCAATCTGGGGAACGTGCATTAACCGAGTATGCTACAGCACCACAGTACATTGATCCCGGTATCCCGGTAGCGCAACAATAATATTTTTAGATTGATCTTTCCAATTAATACATTTAATTTGTATTAAAAACATCACAGATCTATGTTCTGAATAATTACAACTTCACAATAAGAATGTGTTCTTCTTAATAAAATTATTATAAGTTGTTTCAATTCAAAAATTCCGATGAAGAAAAATAACTTTTCAGAAGCCGTTTTTTTGTTCATATTAAACTCGCATAATTAATTACTAAATTTATAGTATAATTTTATTTTCAAATTTGTTTAAAACTTTGACTAAATATAATACGCGCGAGCGTGTCTAGATTATTCCTAATAGAATATTAAATTGTATCCCTGAGTTATTAACATAATCGCTTTGAATGTGTGAGAATGTGTGAACAGACCTTCAACTGATGTCTGAGAATGTGTGAACAGACCTCAACTGCTGTCCGAAGTGATTCATGTTCAGGAGAAATATTAAAATCATCACACTCTAAAAGTCATAAATCATGAGGAGGAGCTAGTCTCAGGTCAATCCAATTGTCTGTTAACCACAATCTTCACCCTCATCCACAGTTTCACAATTTCAAAGATAAAATTTTGTTAGTTCAACCTGGTAAATAACAAAAACGAAAAATCATTTTATGACTCGACGTTCGTAGTCCCTCGATAAAAATTCACCCTTTTACGAAGGTGTCATTTTACTTTTTTTTAGGGCTGAGTGGTTCGGTGCCCGTGTCGGTAAAAGCAATTCAAACAAATTTTAAAAATAGATGAATATAATTATTCGAGGTTCGAAGCTTTTAAATGAATACAGTGGTGATATTTTAATCGATTCTCTGTGAAGTCTGAAGTGTTTCAATGAACGCGTCCAGGTCTGACCCTGTAATTATTAACTCGACCTGTAGGGTAGAAGGTGATATGAAGTTTATTTTTGTATTGATCTTTCGGTTTCTTTTTTTTTGTATGTTTGAAAAGTGCTTCATTGTTATTTAATATTTAGTAGAATATAAGAATATAATTTTTACATTTAAAGCTTCGCATTATTAAAAATTATATACTATTCACTATGCGAGAGTCTCATCAGTTACGCAATATGTGCATGAAGCGGAGCAAAACCTTCGGAAACTTTTTAGTGTCAAAATGAACACAACATTTGGGCAACGATCTTTCTTATTTTATGCACCGCGAATCTATAATAAACTGCCACTAGATCTCAAAGTATTAAAAGTTATTAAAGAATTTAAACCGAAAATAACAAAGTGGATGCTTGATGTGGATAGAAAACAAAATGAAATTTTTTTGTCAATTGTGCTAATCTATGATAGTTACCTTTATATTTTGTCTCCAACCTTATTATAGATAATAATTATTTTGTATTTTACATTAACTTCCCTATGCCTTTAGTTTAACAATATATATCTTTAAAAAACTGTACAGGTATTTGCTTTAGAACAAACCTGTCTAATAAAGTAATTACCTTAATTTAAATGTATTATTATATATTAAAAAAAAATAATTGAATAACTTTGCGGAAGTTAGATTTTCAATGATAAATAATAATAAAAATTGATGTATCAATTATAAAGAACTTCAGAATATAAGTTCAAAATTTATCAAAAACGTAATTAATTGATATAGCGTAGTATAGTAACGCATTTCCCTGAAAAGGAAAAGGACCAGGTTCGAATCCTCGTAGTAACTAAATATTTTTAAGAGAGCTAACAGTCCAATACAGATTATTTTTATACGACATTTCATCTAAAATATTTCCATTTGAAACTAAATATTAGATTTTTGTTACGTAACATGTTCTTTGTTTAATTCAACATAAGACCTAACTTCAAACCTAAATTTTTATTGTTTTTCTGTCGTGAACCTTAATTTTTATAGTTTGTTTTGCTTATTTAAAAAAAAAAAAATTAAATGTATGTATATTCTTTCAATTTCTATTTTTATATATATATTCTATCAATTTCTATTTTTATATATATTTTCTATCAATTTCTATTCTTATATATATATTCCATGCCACTTGTGTAGCTGCTCATGTTTTTTTATACCAAACCAACTTTGTAAAAGCCCATAAGGGCGTTAATAAATAAAAAAAGACATCGAGCGAAGTGAAGGTCTACATTAGGTACATACATACCACGGAGTTGCAGATAAATCCTTTGTCGAAATGTTCTAGAAAGCGAAAGATACAAAACACACCCCTCTAATTAACGGTTGCGGCATTAGTGAGCCGTAAATTCTAAAGCTGCATTTAGACAAGCATTTAAAAATAATTAAATTAAAAATAGTTTTTTTTTATATATTGTGTTCAATAGAATATAATAAAATACAATTTATAAAAAAAAGCTAAAGCGACTTGAAGCATTTGGGATATGGATCTACGTATGACTTCTACAAATAATCAGGGTTGATAGGGTCACAAATGACAATGTGATAATTCAAATGCGAATGGAAAACGGAATATTTAAATCTTAAAATCAGATCTTGCCATTTGTGGTGAAATTACTAGCAGAAGATGCCTCGGAAGACGAAGGACTTCCTGGTTGAAGAATCTAAAGCAATGGTTCGGGAAGTCCACAGTCGAATTATTTCGAGCTGCTGTAAATAAAATAATGATTATTAAATTATGAAAATAATAAGTTCAAATATTGCGAAATATTAGAACAAATAAATGACCTTTTTTAGTTACGATACTTTACGTTTTAACTTTACGAGTTAAAATGGGTTCAGTTGCACATAAATTATTTGATATTTTATGTTTATGATTTATTTTAATTTTCACTTTACTACTATAGTTTCGAGAGGTGCAGTCCCTCTCATCATCGGGTGATAACTAAACTAAATAGAGTATTGTAGTCTATTAAGGTAATGGGGTGGGGCTTGGGAAGAGGGGGGAGTTTTCAGTTGGTGTCTTATAAAGGATTAATAATGAACAAGTTAGAAACCATTGAAATTCAAAAAAATTTAAATTCGATGAAAACACAAGTTAACAACGTAACATTTCTTAACACATCACCTATACTGTCCGTATTCCTGTTGAAATGAAAATTATCATGTTATAGGAAAAAGTAACCGTCATGTTAATTAATGATATTTGATGTTTTATTCACATTATTCATTTATAAACTTTTATTGAATAAACAAGATTTATTCCTTTTTCTGTCATCAGAGAGCAATTATTCTGAACTTGAACCTAAAGGCCACGCGAAGTCGTGATCGCGAGAATAACATTATTTTATATTCTAATTAAGAAATACAACAATGTACAGCTATAGTATTTAATATGGCTGTAACAGTGATTTGGTCTCAATGTCAGAGGAAACGTGTTTATAAATGTTAGAAACGATCATTTGCGAAACTTTCGAGCTGAAATATCTATTTTCCGGAACAAAAAGGTAAAGAGCAGTTCGCAGGGGGCACTCTCGATGAATCGATTACGCGCTCGCACTCGAGAAGGCAGTCGAGAGATCTATGAACGGTAAAATGAGTGTGTGATATAACAGTACCTTAATCATTCTGATAATAGAACCTGCGCTAGTAACAATTTAAAGCACTTAGCATGTGGCATGTGCCCGTGCACCACCGCAGACCTAATAATAACCGCCATACCGCGGTACCTGTTCTAGGGGTACCTCTTTAGCGGAAGCCTTCAGAGCTTTGTGTTTTACACGAAGAACGTTATTGAATTTATCATTATTTTCTGCTACTCACTATTAATGCACATTGTGGATTCTAGGAAGCATTATGGTCAAATACACGGCGCGATTATAAAAAAATAATTAGATAATCTTCCACTTTACTGAGTAATTGTTGGATTCCATATGCTTTACTTTTAAAAGCATTTTTCATCTGATATATGGGAGATGCATAATTAAAATCAATTAATCTTTTTTGTTGTCTGCACACCGTTATTTACTGGATTCTGATTGGTATATAAAATTACACATTAGAATACTATTTTAATACATTTTGATTGAAATTGTTTAAGAAATGTAAGAAAAAATTACTTACTTCACCTAACTAGACGGACTACTTAATACTTTTACAGTTTTCTTGATAGAAGAGTTGGTGTCGTTTCATCCCTTAGGGTTTAATGTACTATATATACAATGAATCTTAATATTTGAAATAAATCTACAATCAAAAACGAGCAGTGGTGTTTCTGTCATACAAAAAAGGACCTATGATGAAATGTATCTTCCATTACAACGCTCTGTTGCATTTTGAAAATATTTTGTTCCTTATCGTGATTTATATTTAATTTGCCAATAATTTTAAAACAATATTTAAGCACGTACGTTTCCGCTGCCCAATATGATTTATATTATGAAATATTACATATATGTATTGGTATATTTAACGTATTATGGTGGAAACAAAAGCCGAGATTTTTATTCTTCTCTCATAAAGCGCTATTGTTCGGAATGCCATCAAATTCTTTATGAAATTTTGATTTCGATGTCTGCGCAGTGGCCTTGTGTAAAAACCATTGTTCATAATCCTTGAAAACAATCATACATTTATGGCTGCTTCACTTTATGGTATTTGGCGTTGAAAATTGTTTTCTTTCTTACACAATTAGCGCGTACGTGTACATGTTCATTTATTGTGTATATGTCGAGATTGTATTTTTTCGTCTGGGGATTCAAAATTGCAAATGAATCATGTCAAAAGTAAAACATCATCAGTATCTGGCAGTAGTAAATATATGATAGGATATTTTTCAACCCCAAAAAGTGGCCGCCCTAATGAAAACATTCTGATAATAAAATTACATATAATTTTTTTTGTCTTTAATGCTTCGCACAATTACAAAACTTATTTAAAGGTGAGTTGAATCTTATATTGTAGAAAAAATATCATTTAAATATTATTCGAGTACTCTCCTGCCTCTTGCAGGATATTTTTATTAGATAGTTAATAGTTTTCCGGGTTTATGTACGTTCTGACGTTCGGCGTAGCATATTTAGTTTCTTTCTGGATCTAACTTTTTAATTAAAAATTTAAAAAATATTTAGATGTGTTACGATGTTTTGATTTTGATGTGATGTCCGAAACATATTTGAAACCAAAAGTAATGTTAAATCATATAAATCATTATTATATATTCAATCCACTACGATTTTATTATTACATTAGTTATGGTATCCATGATTTCATTGGATATGGTAAAAATAATTTGGCCTGAATAAAATCAATATAATTGCGTTCAAAGTTCAACGTACATCGTGGATTGAGTGGTTTTTAAGAACCAAACTGAGGGGAGGACAAGCAAATAAAAACAAGTCATTCTATGATACAATACCTCTTGATTGCAGAATGCGATATACCAGTGCATGGTGCATATTGTCATATACCAGAGCATGGTGTATATTGTCATGTATTATATCTGCAGCACAAACATAATAATTCAAGCAAATTTAAAGGCGGTTTATAATTAGAATCTAATATAATATATTGTATACCGGACCAAAACAGTTATCTCTCGGAAAAGGACAATATGATTCTTACACCGTATATTGATGTTTCAAACAATTTAATTAATAATGAAATTCTGAAAAATGTGCGACAAAATAGCGACAACGTATTTTATTAAGTTCCTATCCATAAAATATGTAATTTTTTTAGAAATTTACATCTTATCGAACCTGTGAATTTTTAAACAATTCAAAAATTATTGAAAGCGTTTTTTTAAGATCCGGAAAATAATTCGGTTCCAAGTATGTGCCTATCTATACAAAGTACAATACCAAGCAACATTTTTCCGACATTTTTTAATCTTTCCTTCCTTCCCAGTGAAATGTACACAATATACACATACACACACACGCGCGCGATGTTTATTTTTCATAAAACATAACATATGCTATATAAAATTGGTCGCTGCCGAGAAAAGAACCAGTTTTTAAAAACTTTTTTTCACCATTTGTTTTTTAGGTAATACCTTTTATATTAAATATTTGTTTTGTATTGTTTAGCTGGAAGTACTGATTAATAATAATTAATAATAATAGCCTTCTGTAAGTAGTATGTATATATTTAAACTTATATATCCTTAATATATAAATAAATCAAACAATTGTTAATTTATTACTTAAATAAAATACATTGCTTCATATCTCTGCCATCCTTATTACGTCAAGATCGTGTATAATTTATAAACCTTAGATAAATATAATGTAAAAAAATTAATACACATTAGGCAAAAGCATTGTGCTAAAGCCTAATTCTACTTATGGACATTATCTTAATTTCATTTGCATATAATAATAGATTAAACGTGCAGTAAAAAAATTAAATAACATACTTTGATCGAACTTACAAATTGCAAGGAGCATTATAACTATTAATTACACACCTGCGTACAACGGGTCCGTTCGGCAGTAAATACATTAAAAAGAAAATAACAGTTTTTTTTTAATACACCGTGGCCCCAACTGGTTTCCTGACGTTGGTGCGTTTCTAGGTTTCTTCGTATCGATAGCTTCGTGCCCTTTAATGCGAATGGCACATTGTTCAATATTCTGAGAAACCTTCATTCGATTAAAACAGCACAAAGCTCGACGCCGGACACCATTCAATCGTCTGTTCGTTCTTATTTCAGTACGATGTTGACTACGAAGAGTTCAACAAAATAGAGATGCGTTCCGACGCATCTACGTTTTAAAAGTGATACAAGAAGGACATTAAATCATTCTGACAAATTATAAGCACCTTTTTGCTTCTCAATACTCAAATCGTGCTCAACTTTAACAAAATTTTAATTCTGTTAAAGTTCTTTAAATTTAAGTTTATTTCAATGTTTTTTGCACAAGTAGCTTGTTGTGGCAATTTGTCATGCTTTTTGGATCTTCTTCTTTGCTTCATGCTTGTCGTTATCGTGCTTTTCTGGTTGTAGAACGTTAACAATCACGTCGGCGATCATTACTTTATTTACAGCTGCTCGTAATACTTAGACTATGAATTTCTTAGATTCATCGGCCAGAGTGTCCTTTATCTTTCAGAGCCTCTTATGCTAGTATCTTCATCAACCATATCCAAATCATTAGTGGATAAAAGTCTCCTTGTGACTCTCTTCGGTTCTTCGCCAATCTTTGCCATATCACCTCCACTGCTCACATGGAGACCGGGTGTGACTCGCGAATACAATTCAAGGTTATTTTTGTTCATCAATTATCTCTGTTCTCAAGAATTGTACTATTGACCACCAAATATATTGACATGAACTAACGCAAATTACTTGTCCCAAAATTTTCATTTTGGCATCACCCACGTAATCACTCTGGCACCACTCACGCAATCAAATAGCTCCGAGATTTAAAAAAAAAATATGACTCGATTGGAACGAAAATTTAAACGCCGACAATTTAATATGCACTATTGTAAAAAATACGTCTTGTTTACACAAAGATTTAATTTTAGAAGAGTAAATACTTTTACTGTTTCACAAATGTGTTATAAACAATTGGATTTATGTTTCCACCAATAATGTGTGTAGGATTCCCCGCGTCCCGCAACTAATGTTCCAAACCTCTCTTCTATATCGACCTCTCCTACGTAATAATCTGAATTATTACCGTTACCCCCGGATGTACGATTTAAACCTGTGCCGTGCGAACGGGTTCCCTACAGAGCATCGGATTTTCCCTAAAGTATCGTAATTTTATTTATTTATTAATTTACACCCAATCCCGAATCGTTTTGAGAGTTGTTCACCCTCGTTTCGATTCGTCATAATTACATTTTTTTATTTTTTTTATTACATTCAATCATAACACCTTCATAGGTTGGCTCCGGTATCATCGTACCAGTAAGTACCGGTCGTATCGTAAAGTATCGTAAGAAAAAAATAACAGTTTTAATCATTCTAGTATTTCGAATGTATTTGATATTTATTTATATTACTTATAATATTTAAAAAATTACAGCTATTTAAAAGGAGGAGGAGTCGATATGCATACTATACCGGTGGCATCGCGTGGTAGCAACTAATCATTCTACTAATACATAATAGATGCTAGTGTAATTATAACATATGGATTATTTCATTAATATTTATTTCCGGAATTTTTATTAATTCAGTGCACACCCCTGCTAACAATAGATTAAAAATAAAACACGGAACATTTTAGATTGAAGATAAGTATTGTCTTATACAATTTAAAAATGTTCTTCAAAACAAACAGTTAAATAAATGAATTACCCGAATAAGTTGGAATAAAATGTAGGTTGATTTGCTTGGCGTGTCAATGACTGTAGTCGATCCACGGTGCGTGAAGGTGCCGGCAGGTCTAATTTGGAGGTTTCTAAATAATATATTATTCCGTTATTTACTTGATCAAAATCAAAATAATCGTTTTCACATCACGCACTATGGTAATATTTAATGTTCCCAAAGTGGTGATACGAAAAAATCTAAAAAGTAGATGGGAATTTTGCTGTAGGTAACCGGAAATCCGAAAACATATATATTTGTTCTAAATACATAATTTAATTGTGTCCGTCCGCCAATCTACAACATAAGACAAACACTAATATTATTAGGATAACACATTCTTATTGTGAAGTTGTAATTATTCAGAACATAGGTCTGTGATATTTTAAATACTAATTAAATATATTAATTATAAAGATATACATGTAAAATATATTTTATCGAAAAATATTGTTGTTGCGCTACCGGGATTCGAACCTGGATCTCTTTCCATATCGGGGAAGGTGCACTATCCAACTATACTACAGCGACATTATTTTTGACGACAAATTTTCAAACCTATGTGTGACACTTTTTCAAATTAATACATCTATCGTTCCATTGTCATCTATTTTGTTTTTACGGAATCTCAAATACCTTTGAGTAAACCGATTATTAAAAATAATTTCGCTGTTGCATAGTTGGATAATGTACCTTCCCCGGTTTGGAAAGAGATCTAGGTTTGACTCCCGGTAGAGCGCAACAACAATATTTTTCGATAATATTGATTTTATATGTATATCTTTATAATTAGTACATTTATTTAGTATTTATATAGAAATTATTGTGTGAAACAAATACATACATTGTATAAAAAAATATTATATCCACGTCATTATTGACGGAATACTTGTAAATATTTATTTTATAATAATATATTGAATATGATTAAATTGGTTCTAAATTTGGAATTCTTTGTTTAAGTAGTCGAGTTTATTATCTAGTTGTTATGGTCCATTAGAAGAGTCCATGGAGATGACTTGCGAGGCGTTCCATAATGTAATCTGGGTGGTCTCGTCGCTACAAAGGGATTTTTATTATATGAAAGTGGCTACGTAATATTGCGAGCAGTATATTTAATAATAATATTTAATTTTAAATACCCGATTAAAATTGTAGCCACCCATTATAGATCTTTTATTGGAATCGTCAATCGCGCATAACTTTCTTTTGTAGTTTCTTCTGAAGTTTTGGAAATAGGTTTTTAGTGGATGTCATTTTAAAAAATACAGAAGTGTTACTAGGGTGGTTGGGAAATCTAAATAAGGATAATAATCTCTTGATTATTATACGTCAAGCATATAAAAAATATTCAGAAATAGAGACATAGTCAGAAAAATAAAAGCGTGCCTTACCAGATACCTGATCTTTTCTATAGTCTTACATGCAGGAGCGAAACTAAGTGTTTTAAAGTCCGAAACTAAGTGTATTAACAATATTTTAACATGTCAAAGAAAACGCTGGATTTTCACCTGCAAAGGCAGTGTTATTAAACAAATTATAGATATTTTAAATGTGAATTAAATATATTAATTAGAAAGATATACATATAAAATCAATTCTATCGAAAAATATTGTTATTGCGCCACCGGGATTCGAATCTGGATCTCTTTCTTAACCGGAGAAGGTGAATTATCCAACTATGCTACAGCGACAATATTTTTAGCGACAATTTTCGAACCTATATGTTACCTTTTTGATATTAATACATTTAATCGTTCCATTATTTGAAAGAGCCATCTACCTTATTTTTAATGAATCTCAAATACCTTTGAGTAAACTGATAGCAGACGCCAGAATTATCAATTCATTTTTATTAAATTATGGACACATTGATACAACTTTATTATTAGGAGAACACATTCTTTTGTGAATCCCGGTGGCGCAACAACAATATTTTTGATTGATTGATTTGATTGATTTTATATGTATATCTTTCTAATCAATATATTTCATTCATATTTAAAATATCACAGACCTATGTTCTGAATAATTACAACTTCACAATAAGAATGTGTTCTCCTAAATTATAGATATTTCATTGAGTACATTGCTTGGAGAGGCTTATAGCGAATGGAAATATTGAGAACCAAGGAGGCATAGAAAGGTACCTCAGTAGATGAACTGCTCAAGGAAAAATTACTCTGCTTTCAAAATGCTCTCCGTTCTGCATAATGCCGAGAGCAATGGAGAAGAATTATAGAAGAAGTCAACAGTTGTGCGTCTTGAAAGGGTCACGATTCTCAACAGTGAGGTTACAACTAACAAGAAGAAGTATTTTTAAAGCCTCATTTTGTTTGTAAATTTTCTTATTTCATATCTGAACGATGAAGACGAAGAAAATTCAGACACAACAAATTTAAAATTTTATTTTTATTTTTTATTTTTCTCGTGCTGTCGATCTACCTCAATCCACGTTACTATGTGTTATACAGAAAATGTATTGTATAAATACAAATCGTAATACAATAGATGCTAGTGAGTTGTAAACAGACTGTATTTATCGTGAAATTCCTGCAAGAGGTGCAATCACGTCAGACTTGTAAATTTTATTGGGTTATTAACTGAGTTTTCTTTTGAGAACTAAAGATAAGGTGATACATTCTAGCGGCTATTGCATGCCATCATCATTAGCCACGAAGCATAAAACAAAACGAATGGAGTAAAAATAGGAATCATTTTTCGCTTTTCTTCCTGCTCTGAGCTTCGGCCATTCATCATTTGTATTTAAATTATTTAATGAAAATAGAAACATATTTTGAAAATCAATTATCATATCATATCGGTCTAAATCATAGTAGACAAGAAGTCGCTATTTGTCGCCTGATACACTTAATGGGTTCCATAAAGCAGCATCATCCGAAGATGTATCTAGTGGAAGTTTCTTGAACCTTCCATTTCATACATGTAGATCTATTCCGTAATGGTATAACCGCAACGGCTGTGAGCGCACCGCTGCTTCGGATAAACACCATAACTCCGCGAGATGAACTCTAGACGGCAGTGAGCAGTGAGCGCCGACCACACTGGCGCGCGAGTCCACGCACACACTGCTCACACTCCACACTGCACACTCGGTACACGGCACATACCCCTTCGGTTCTCGGCGGGTATGACAAACATGGACAGGTTATTAAGATTTAATTGCTCCTCACAGCTGTAACGCTGTATGCGGTTATTGTTAACGCTAGGGGGCTGTGGTAGCTGGAGTCAAATCAATTTCTTGGATATAATAGAAAATAAACTGTCACGCCAAAAAAAGGGTGTTTTTTTAGAGATAGCTAATTTGTGCTCAGCTTGGTTTGTCTTTTAACCATGATAGACTTACGCCAGAATTACGCTTGCAAATTGTGCAAATTTATTTCGAAAATACGTGATTCAGTTTTCGAAACTTACCGTGCGCTACGTCCATTTTACGGTCGGCATAATCGTCCATCCGAGCAAGTAATTCGAATAACCATGGATCGTTTTCGCCCCACGTATACTCTAATTGATAATACGCATCCGCAGAGACGTCGTGCTATGCGCACCGAAAAAGCTGTTGCTGCAGTGGAGCGTTGCATCGAGAGCGCCATAGGTCTATGATTACTGACTTTTTTGTTCCCCAATTAAATGGCATTCATGTGAATGAGCTGTGTTTTTAACAAGATAGCGCAACATGTCATACAACGCGCGCCACAATCAATTTATTGAAGGAAAGATTCGATGAGCGCATAATTTTGCGTAATGGACCTGTGAATTGGCCTCCAAGATCATGTGATTTAACAACACCTTTGAATTATTTTCTGTAGGGACACGTGAGGTGGCTAGTCTACGCCGGTAAACCAGAGACAATAGACGACTTGAAAGCCATGATTCGTCATAATAATCCCGTAAAAGAAAAATATTATTTTACCCATGAAGAATTTTAAACATGTATTAAAATTTTATAGATATTATTATATATTTAATAGTATGTATGTTGAAACTTTCCTACTTCCACGTATTAGTAAAGTGCCCACTCAAAACAAATCACTACGAATTACAACCATACAGACTGACTTTGCATTTAAGATCACAGAATCATGTAAATTTATCTTCTTGATTTGTTGTCATGACGCTTTTAAAATCAAACTCAAAATGGCAATTATTTGACAGTTCAGATATCTGCGTAGTGTTTCAAAATTGTTGACCAATTTTTTATTGTTTTAGAAGATATAAGGCGTCCACGGGTTAGCTTGAATTAAAATATTCCGAATACTCAGTCAAACAAGAGAAGCGAAATTTTTTAATGTTCACTCTATCACACCTTTCGGGCTTGATTTATTAATATCCGGAAGTTTTTGCGGGCGAAAGGTCATTCACAGTATGAGAACACTAACTCAAAATAATCGCCGCTCTGCGAAACACAAAGCGCCATTTCAATATGCAAATTATCAAAATCACTCTTCACGCCGGCGAATTTAGTGAAAATATAACAATTTTTCCGACGATGGTAGTCGAAGCCACGCGGGGAAGTTCGGGTGTAATCGAGATGTACCAAAAAGATTCCGTAACGGTTCCGAGCAGTTTTATCGGGTCGATAGATCAGTACTCACGCCACGATCGTACAGACCAAAGAATGGTCGATTGTTCCCGAGAGCTGCCGCTGCTGGATTTGGTATAATTGTGATTCTTTTATGGCGTTCTTACTCCGCGCATGCTGACGTCGCTCGGTGTGTCCAAACTTTGGGTCTGAAGTCTCGCGGTAGGATTGAACCGGTGCAGAGACAAACTGTAACTAGAATGCAACTTTGTCGGTGTCGAGATATATGATATTCTACTGAAACTGGTTTGGAGGATTACCTCAGCCGATACCGGGCTTACGATTATACATACATACATGTATATAAGATTTACGTTTATTAATTTTATTACATGAAAATGCAGCGTAATTAATTGTCATTTCAACAATATATTCGTTGAATTATTACCGTAGTTCTTTTGGGAATTTTTCTAATCACTGTTCTTAAATATGTCTTCGAGAATTGAATAGTTTGAGAAGCTTCCTTACGCGTTGTATGGTATTTTATACCGTTAACTAATTATAACGTACTGTCGTGAGGACACTCATACACCGAAATGATTTACTAGTCTGGACTACCATTGACACTCAATAGTATCCACCAAGGTTATTTTTACTACAAATGAAATTTCATCCTTTATAATGTATCTGTTTTCTTAACGTAATAGAAGTAGGTACCTACGTATTCTTTATTTGGGGGTGGGTTATCAATATGTTAACGAAGAACTCGCGTCGTTTGCTTTTAGGGGGTAATTTTTAATCATTTTCTTAATATCTATATCGGGTCCTAGGTTTCTCCGGCCCAATTATTTCTTTATCAGAAACAATAATTTATATATAAATCTGAGATCAGAATACACGTATTTGACTGGTTTATTAGAAGTTAGCAAAAATGTCGCGTGTGGTTGGCTTTCTTTTTTGCTGGTGCAACACAATGGTCACACCAAAATGACCGCAATTATAAATCAACGCATTCTCACCCCCGGAACTGAAATCATTTCAAAGTCTACCATTGAACGTTTAAAACAATTTAAAAAATGTAAAGTATTCCGGTTAAAATTAGAGTAATAAAAATTTCTTGGTTCATTTTAGGAAAGATAAATTTGTTTTAAACATATTTTTAAGTGATACAGTAGTACCTTGACTTACGAGTACCTCAACTAACGAGTTTTTCGAGATACGATTTTTTGCTTTCTGTTGAGAGTTAAAATTCGGGTTACGAGCCAGCTTCGGATATCCCACCGTAAGTAAGCGCAGCGAACGCCATAGTTAACGCCGCAACATCCTTCTAACATCTCGTGTCTCATTCGTCCACTTTAAGCGGATACGCAGAGGAAACATCAGTGTTGTATTTGTGTTTGCAGTTATTTTGAAAAATTTCGTTTTTCAACCACGAGTTCGAATAAAGTAAGTGCTATAGACAGTTCTGAGAAGAAGCGGATGATGATATGCATTGAATTAAAGAAAGAAATTATCGAAAAACATGACCAAGGCGTGCATGCAGTCGACTTGGTGAAGCAGTACGAGCGTAGCACTTCTACAATCTGCACCATACTAAATAAAGCAAGAGTCAATAAAGGTTATAAAAATTCATGAAAACATGGAGAAGCTGCTGATGGTGTGGCTGTGTGTTTATTGCAGTACATTCTATAGTTTTGTGTTTTTATACAATATTCGTTATTTATAAGTACATTTTTCTTATTTAAAAACATGTAACAAAATTAGGGTTTTTTTATCACTTCGGAACGGATTAATGTCATTTCAATGGGGGAAATTGATTTGACATACGAGTAATTTGAGTTACGAGCTTAAACTCGTAAGTCAAGGCACCATTGTATATAAATAACATTTTTTGTGTTAGGATATTATTAGGCCAATAAAAACAGAGTTAATCTTCATGGCCTATAATCGAGATTCGCTGTAATCGGTAACATCCAAACCTAAAAATAAAACAAAATGTAGATTTATATGTAAAAGGCGGCTTACATAGTTAATTGGAAAAATTACAAAATAGTTGTATTGTTTTCTTGTGCTAGGTTTCGCAATGACCATTCGTTAGCAGTATATTCAAATGCACCGGGGATGGGTGAAACCGATAAATTGTGTATATATTTATTTGTTTTGCAAAAATGTTGCGCAAAACCATCCGGTCGGTATCGGCCGCTATCAGCTGCAGGCCTAGGACCATAAATTAGATCTCTCGGCGATACACGACTAACTAGCCGAGTCTCTCTCTCTTTGGGAAACCGTTCGCTGAATTTGAATGGTGAAAATACATAGGTTGTTCTCCCAACGTGAATAATATACAATCATAAAAACATCTTCATTCCTTAATTAGCTTTAGCTTTGTTAGCTTGATGAATTGATAATAAAAAATTAAAGTTGTTTTAAATCAAATACTGTTGGCGCTAGTTCACACACCTAGTGCACAATAATTTTAGATTTAACAACATTTTGAACACTTATTAAAAATATAAGTAGAAAATATGCAAACTGCATGCGCCTAATCTCAACCATGTTAGATATGTATATAGTAGCAGATATGCGATTATTTTAAATATTTTATTGATTCCATGTGATAGGTATGTTGAATACAAAAATAATAGGCCATTGAACTTTGAGTGGCCAGGCTATTTTTTGTTAGATTATTTAGGGCCCGAGGCAAAGGTACAGAATAATAATGGGTCAATTTCGCAAATTAGTGCGTAGACTGAAAGCTTAACATGATTTTGTAAATATCTTATACGTATATCTTTTCCTTAACTGTGCAGAATTTGCACATACTCCTTGAACATCTCGATATATATATAATACAATTTTACCATTTTCAAACTGAGCTAAACGCTTGGGTGTAAATAGGACTATTTTTAATATTTGCAAATTGAATTTTGTGGTTTATTTTATAGATTATTTAACTTAATGAGTATTATAAACAAAGTTAAACAATCTATAAAATAACAAATAGGACTCAGTGATTGGTCTCCTGGAATGAGGCTCGAACCCCCCGATCACTGCTAGATTAATAGGCGAGTGTCTACTAGACCAACAAGTTGACTAATATTAAGTTAAATTCTCAATAAACGGAATCAAACATCAAAAATGTATTTTTCATATATACAAAAATAACTAATATTTATAAATATTGTATGTTATGGGATGAAATAACAAGCAATAATAATCTTCAATAATTATTCTCGTTAATCACTGATTACAATCGTCGGCGGCCGCTTTCTTTCCTTTACGATTTTATGTAAAATGTGGAAAGTGAAGAGGCGAAGGATTATGAATACACATAATGAAAACAGAAAGCAAATATTCGTATGTTATAACTACATGCAGATATTTTTTGTATTTTTATCAAGCGTCGTATTTAACTGACGTCTGCCGGGTGCAAGAATTGAACCCGCGACCTTTGCATCCGTAGGTGTGTTGCACCAAGTCAATCAACTTTCACTTATTGCATCTTTATATTTCACTGTTATCTCCTCACCATACTAATTTATTGAAATTATTTATTTTGTTTAAACCAGTGTTGCATTCACTTCTGATGATTCGTGTTCGTTTTCGACTTAAATGCAGTCAGTTATTTAACTCACTTTCCACCGTTTCCACACTTTGCAGCATCAGAACTCAATGTGCAGTGTATCTAAATCGATCGACATATGTGAAAAAAAATTGGGACTTCGCTAATTTTTTGGACTTTAGCGACCGACAGGTATTTTATTTTTAATGACATTATTTACCATTAATTATAAGTTTAATAATAATATTTTCATTGAATGTATGTGTAACATGTTATTTACTTAGTTATAGATAGATATAGAAGTATAATGAAAATGTCATAGTTATAAATATGTATGTAATATTTACAAATAAATATCCGGTACTGTGCGACACAAACATCCAACCTATTTTAATAAACAATGGAAGATATACATCGAGAAATGCATAACTCTAAACAGTTACTGTGTTAATCAACACAATAAATCAAACACGATTGATTTTTTCAAATAATTGGATGATCGTTTCGGCTGTCTTGGTCATTATCGACATGTAACATGGTCAATTTTAGCATTAAGGGACAATTGTATTGTTAATCACTTAATATAATACCCAACTTTGTAACAAAATTTGAATATAAGCTCACCACACTGTTCTATGTTTTATCAGTTGATAATGGCTTAGACAACCGAAACGATCGTCCAATTACTTGTAAAAATTAAATATAGAACCAAAAAAATTGTGTTTGATTTATTGTGTTGATTAAAAATGGAATTCTTTAAAATGAATACCGTCTGTATTGAAAAAAATAAATGTTACTGTGATATTTAATTGTGTGCTTTTTTGTGAGGAGCTTTGGGAGGCCGCGGTCCCTACTTTGAAAAATACTGATCCTTCTTCAGGGAGATCAGCAATTCCTACAGAAAAGTAATGTTTAGTTTGAAAAATAATTGTATGTATTAACGTGTATGACGTAGTTGAGTATAGACGCGATATGTATTTCATATATGTACCCATTATTATGAAAGTGGTCTAAGTCATGTTTCTTTAAATATTTAAAGGTTTACGTTTGAATTGATTAAAAAATATTTTTATATTACACAATACAACGTTTTAAAATTGATTCAGTCTGGTAGATTTATAATTTATTTCGACAGATAAATTTTGCATGTAAAAAAAATTTATGGTTAAAATGACTTAATCTATTATCAAAATAAATATTAGCGGAATATCGGATAAACGTCGTTACAATTCACTGAATATAACGCTTCAAACTACGCATTAATTTAAAACAATGTGTATAAACAAATAATTGATAAACTCATTTTTTTCAATTTCTTGACTTAGACCATTTTCATAATAAAAACCACCCCCATAAAAAAATGCACGTTACATATTTAAAATGTGATGTGTTTATTCACCGAAATTGACGAAGTCTTACCAATATGTTTTTTAATAAAATTATGATACGTTATAAAAATTATTTAGCGAATTACCATTGATATACCTTGACCTTAACCGTTACCTTCGACGTAAACAATGAATGTGATGAAATACAGGATACCCACATTTTGTCAGTAATGTCACTCAACACGCGTGCCAGTAGCGCAACAATATCTGGTTGCAAAAAAGGGCGAAAAAGTAACCCAAGCGTAATTGAATACTTAGCGTGATGGCGAGCCATGCAAGATAATTTCGAATGTCACATTATAAAACATTATGCCGTAATAACACGTCTTCACAACGTGGGCCATTTTTATAAACTTTGAGACGCTCAGTTCAATAAACATGTAATTTTATAGAGCTTCATTATTATAGCGTCTAATCATTTTTATTTAAAACCGAACCGAAGATACGCCTCTAAATTTTATTTTCTTAATCAATATCCATTTCTCAGACGCGACGTGAATGTACTAGTCTGATAAACTTTTTTATACCTACTAAAATTTTACTATTTCTGAATAACAGTCTTTGAGACGGTAATAAAATATTCAGACCATTAAAAATATGTTAGAATAAACAAAGATATTAAATACAATATAAATATGTGTTACACGAAACGTCCAAAAAAGTCTATTGATATTCCAATCTGATGAAAGTGAGTCCAACTATCCAACTATTATTATTATAATTGAATTCTTTCTTTTGTGTATAATTATTTATAATATATTTTAGAAGAGCAGTGGGCAGCACGTTCTACTTTTTTTTTTCACTTCAATTTGTCTTTGCAGAACAATTTAATAATGCCATCGAAACGGTTTCGCAGTATTAAAGATTTTGTTTTGAAATATTATTTATAGAATATTAAATACTATAACAAAAAGCACTAAGTATAAAAAATATATAATACCGACTAGACATTGCGAATAAAAACTTGTATACTTAATTTGTGATTTACTTAAAATATCAGTGTTTTGAATTTCCAGTTTTTGGATTGCTAAATGTTTAACACATTCATAAATTAGAGTTGATTTTGTTGGCGACACGATTTATGATCGAATTGTATGGCGGCAATGTATTTTGTTGATTTAAGTGTCCAGACCCAAAGAGAGAAAGGTTGTCTAGAAGAGTAATAAAAGTTCATCGGTTGATATTTAAAATGGAATATATTAATTGATCGTTTCTCGCTGTTTTTTGTTGTTTTCGCGAAATTTGCGATCATTAATTATATGTTTTTAAGAATACCGATTTGCAATAGGTATGCGGTTTCTTCATTATTTGATAAAAAATAATCGCAGTGTCTTTTTATCTTTTTTAGAAACATTTTATATAGATATCATCTCGTACATACGTACACATATATAACAAACTTGTTCATGTTTAAAATATTCTAAATTTTTTTTAAAGTCGTGAACAGTCTAATTATTGCTAAATTGATTATGTTTAAGGTATACTATTAGATGCTTAACAAGATAGTACCTATATAATATGTTAAAAATATATAAATTTCATAACCTCAGCCCGAGACTACAAGTACAGCCAATTCATGTCGGAGATTATAATTAAACGAAAATCCGATTTTCGTAACGATATCGGAATATAGCAAAAATATAATCACAATTACTTCTTATTAGAAGAACACATTCTTAATGTGAAGTTATAATTATTCATAACATAGGTCTGTGATATTTTAAATACTAATTTAATGTATTAATTAGAAAGATATACATATCAAATCAATTTTATTGTAAAATATTGAAGTTGCGCCACCGGGATTCAATACTAGATCTCTTTCCAAACCAGTAGATGGCTTTCAAATAATGGAACGATAGATGTACTAATTTGAAAAAGTGTAACGAAAAATTGTAAAAAAATAATGTCGCTGTAGTATAGTTGGATAATGCACCTTCCCCAGTTTGGAAAGAGATCGATGTTCGAATCCCGATAGCGTAACAACAGTATTTTATGATAGAATTGATTTTATATGTATATCTTTCTAATTAATACATTTAATTTGTGGATGTACAGAATTTTTACATTAATTTAATTAGGAATTTGTGGAATAGGTATTGTGGACTTTGTCAGTTACACTATATTATTTGAATTCTTTTTGCAATCGTTTTATTTTTTGTGTACCCGTACCTTAGATACCCATCCAAAAGCAGGTTAATAATGACGTTAGCATTCAGAATGAAACTGTTCCGACATAATCACATAATAAACAAATAAACTGTTCCTTATTCTTTTCTCTTCGTGAGTTGATCGCCTCCGTAACGGCTTTAGACCATTTGCACGTAGAAAAGCGGATACTTCGTGTCCATAATACTCAAAGTTGCCTTTTGAGAGACGTTTTTAAATTCTTGTCGTATTTACCGTAGCTTTCTGAGTCATATTTATATAAATATTAAATGTTTGCGAAAATACACAGCATGTAGGCGGGGAACACTGGAAAAAATCCAAATATTATGTTTAATTAGTTACACTACAATATCAACCAATTGACTAGAATTAAAATCGTGTCACTCGCGTAAAAGAACAAAGACGGTCATACATTTCGAAATTATACCCCGTATAAATGAATTTTACGTATATTAAATTTTTTTTAAATTAATTCTATCAACAATTGTTTCTTTAAAAATATTACCTATCTATTCCTTTCTAAAATGAGCGAAACTTTCTTGAATTATAATAAAAATACACAATCACTTTCTATCTTGCTGCATCTGAATTGAATTTTTAGTAGTTTTTAAATTATAAAAAAAATAAACTAAAAATTTTCACAATCGATAAATAAAATGAATATAATAACTTATGCATTTTTTATTAAAACAATAACAATTAAATTTTGTCCTTCAACCTTAATATATATATATACGTATACCTGTCCCGTTCTAGTCAACTTACTGAGGGATTTCGCCACCGGGGGGACAGATTGCCTTCCGACACCGAACTGTAAAGATCTGTGTTCATTTTTTACCGTCCAGCGCGCCGTGCGTAACGCTAGGACTACGAAGAGGCAGTATTCTTAACAGCTCCGGAAATGCAGTGATATCTCGGTTCTTCACAAAAAACGTGCTAGTCAACTGGAGATGAAAACTTGACGTCCAACCCAGGACTTTAGAGCAAGATAGGACAGATCCATCTGCCATCTTTTCCTTTCTGAATCCAGTTCGGATTGCGTCAACTAATCATTATTATAATCGATACAGTCCACAGGATCTTATCCCGCCAATGTCTGTTTTAGGACGTCGTTTAAGCGGCTCTTTTTTTGAACAGGATCTTCTCTCATATTACTTAAACAACACATCATCACAAACCATTAAAAGTTTTGCTTTTGTTTCCACCTTATGCGCGACGACTCTACATACATTTTCTCTACGCAGCCTGTTTAACGTTTTACGTTACTTTATCGAATTCGTTGACAAACGTCGCTTTTTCTTAATTGGTTCGTCTACTATATTAAAGAAACATCATAAACATTTTTTTACAACCAATTTCTTAATTTTGAGAACCGATCGTTATGAAACAATTATTATATAAAATATTACTGTTATTAATTCATTTAAATAACATACAATCCACCAGCATTGCAATGTTGTAATTTTCAGATTTCTGATAATAAGCTTCTATGTTTACTATTTTTTTAAATGTATCTTTAGAATAAAATGGTCATATTTCTATCTACATTTCAAAGGAATTTAACATTAAGGTTATATATATATATATATTTATTTTGATATACATATATCCAGTGGTGTAGTGCTAAATTAAAAAGTACAAGGACAGTATTTGATGATCCAATTATTAACAAAAAAAAAAGAATTTCTCGAAATCTCAGGTCCTGGATACATTTATTTTATTTTCGTAATATCCATCCGCTGCACGATATTTGATGTACAAAATTCTATGCGGAATATTTTGTACTAACATATTTTTAAATGTACTTGAAAAGTAGGTTCCATGTCATGAGAGGTGCCAGGGTGGCGCTCATTATAAGCACCGCCAAATGATTTTATTTTGAAACCAACATTTTTTACAATTTTTAATTCCATCATTCTAATCACGTATTATTCTTCTAATGACGTTTTTTTATCATTAATTATACAAACTAATATCTTTGATATATAGTTGATTGCTTTTATAAATGAAATAATAGATGTATCAATTGGAAAGATTACAGAATACAAGTTCAAAATTTTCTGTATATCTTTCTAGTTTATTAATTTAATTTGTATTAAAACTAATATCTGTTTAAAATTAAAATTTTGGGCATAGGATTGGTCATTAGTCACTATTAACGAAATTAATATTTGTTAAAAGTCGTTAAGAATAGGAAGATATGTAGTTTTATTTTGGAAAATTTTAATACGCACATTAAACAAATACTTTGTTCATAAGAAGGATTTATTTGTGCAATAAAATATAAAATATTTAGCAATGTTAGTGTTGTAACGTTGGTAAGTACCACCAGATTCCCTTGGGTTATTTCGTTACTTTGCACTCTCGAGTTGCTTTGGAGTGAAACTCAGTAGATTAGTGTAACAATATTTTTTGATAAAACAATAGATATTTACAGTAATTACAAGTATATATCTCAGATATTGATTATTACTATTGCGAAGGGACGATGGAAAAGAGCCCCGTTCCCCCAGTGACGGCTTCTTATAACCCATGACCCCCACCACTCATCTGACACACACACACATACAAAAGGGACAATTCTCACAGTTAAGTTAGCTTAGGTTAGGTTAGATATTTTTTTATTGAACAAAGATATATTTATTTAATGCTCATTTTTTATTATTGTAATACACAAACAATTCGTTTTATGGAACAAAGTATTTATTTTAATGCACATATTTTAAAATATAATTCCCTATTAAATAGTACCTTGTATTTTGTTTAGCACTTTAACGATAGTTACCTATGCAAAATCTGTTAATTTAAGTGTTGATTTTTACAACCGGCTCTAAATACAATAAAAACCAAAGATAGAAATATCTAATTACTTAATAACTCACGATTGGATTTTAAAACCCAACAAATATGTCATTCATACGCTGACTTATTATTTAATTCCTATTATGAAGATACCATTTCCTTAAAGAATTTGAATAACAAAGCTTGCATCAGGTTCGCTGCCTGGCTCATCGTTCTATATTTAGCCGTGATCGGCCGCTCACGCTACCGCGGAGAAAAGAGAAAAAAAACATGTACCACAATAAGATGAAGTCTACCAATTCGTTCACATTAAAATATATTTACCCTTACATTTATTAGTATTGAATCTAATTAATACGTACAATAAACAAAAATTTGGAAGAGATAATGAATCAAGAGCTATTATAATATAATTTTGATTACGAACTTAATTTTCATCGTCTTCCTTTTCTTCATTTACGTTTTACTCTCAGTAATAGCAGCTATTCCGGTCCGTGACACTTCTTGTTCTGTCCAGAAGGGGGTTCTAATTCCTTCTATCACCTATTTTTCTACAGTGTCCTTATGCGATACGGCCAAATAAATACGGTATAAATATCAATTTCCTTTGCATTGTGCACATATGTGACATTTTTATTCTGAAGATACATTTTTCAAAATACTAAACAAACAAGTCAAATTTGAAAATTGATACACAGTAGTAAGAAAGATATATGACGCAAGTGTTGATGGCATAATAAATAGAGGATGACTCGGCACGACCAGGTGAACCAGATACTGGAAGATGGTCTTGTTAGAAGCCTCAATAATCGATGCGCTTGTATGAGAAGATGTATGAATGTGGATGAGGTGAGAATTTTATGTTAGGACAGACAAGCGTAAAGCATCCTCTCTGCCTACCCCCGTGAAGAAAATGCATGATGGTAGGGTAGGTAATGCCGCTGTACTTACTTATTGTAGGGTAGTATAAAAATATAAAAATATGAATACAAATTAAATTAATCAACTTGAAACACATACAGAAAAAATGTTTAATTGCTACCGGGATTCGAACCTGGACCTCGTTTTCTAATTTCGCTATAGCAATTGAATACATTTCCGACAAATTTTGAACTTATATTCTGTAATATTTCCAGTTGGTATAGATGTATATCTACTATTCAATTATTAAAACCAATCCTTTTTGTATTATGGATTGCAATAGTCAATTTGGAGAACGCGCTTCCACGGATAGGAAGAGGTCCAGGATCGAATCCCGGTAGTAATTAAATATTTTTAGATAGACAAATTGTTTTCCTGTATATATTTCTAGTTGATTAATTTAATTCGTATTAAAATGCTACAGAACTAAATTCTGAAATTGTAACATCACAGCAAAAACTGTGTTTTTCTTAATTAAAATATTACATTTTTTCACAGAAAACATCCTATGTACCTACTACGTCTTTCGCGCTCGTCCAAGACGGGTCTTAAACACTAGTAATTATATAATTTTATGTTGTATTTTTGTTCACTATCGTTCAAAATTCGAAATACATTTTATTTCATCACTCGTGTTTATTGAGATTTGAATATTCGACATCGAATTAGCAAAGCAAAATGCAATAAATATGTTGATTCCGAGTAGACTTTCTCGCATAATTAAACAATTTTCAAATCTTTTTCCCCTAAATCGTACTTTTACTGCGATTAGATATTTTATACAGCTCTCTCGTGTTCGTGCAGTGATTTACATATTTTATTAGAGCCGATTTCACTTTCGATTTTGCATAATCTCACTGATCCTACGCTCTTCCATAAATAAGAAAAAAGTTCGATCGGTGTGGTCTAGTGGGTAGCTTTGTATACCCCGCCACATGCACTGCAATCATTAAATATTTTTTTAATACATTGTATCTATTTCATAATTCACATTAGTTCTGATTTCAGATTTATTTCTTGTGGTAGAAAATATTGAGGCCTTATCATTAATTTAAACGTATTTCTAAATATGTAATGTTATTATTAGGATGATGAATATATATCTTCCGTTTATTTGTTTTTTGAATTTGATGTTTAATTGACATTTTTCATAATATAATTCTTTAATATGGTTAGGAAATTTAATTACGTAATGAAAACCATACGATCTTTACGGTGAAGGAGCGATTAGCGAAAGGGTATGCCGAGAGTGGTTTATTCGCTTCAAAGCTGGTGATACCAGCTTAGACGACATATCAGAAAAGAGTCGATCTTCGGATTTTGATGACCAGACCCTTCTGGCGGCTGTGGAAGAAGACGAAAGTTGCACTACTGGGACACAGGCTGAGAACTTCATCATCGATCAGTCCATGATTGTTCGTCATCTCAGAAAACTCGTCAAGTTGTGGAAATTGATCGGCTGGGTCCCGCACAAGCTCTCAGACAACAACCGAATTTTACAATATAATTAATGTTACAGTATATTTTTAAAAACTTTGATTTTGTCTACCTGGGAAGATGCGAGGCTGAGGTCTAAAAAAGAATTGGTATGGTCAAGTCTGTTATGTCGAAACTGACCAATATTTGAAAGAATCACTTTATCTCAGCAAACATACGATTAGTTTAAGTCCTGATATTCTCCATAGCTCTGCACATAGTTGAAACACGGACCGCGAGGAAGAAAGATTGAAACATGAAAGATGCATTCAAGACATGGTATACCATGGACTGCGAGACGAATGAATATCTGCATTCTTCAAGAATTCCGTGGAGAAATGCGCAGCAAAGTTGAGGCAAGCAGTTCACTCTTTGGAAATAGACCAAATTACCACGATACTCAGATAGAGCGCATCGTCTGAGAGAGAGAGAAATAAATAAGAAAAATATGATCTCACTAGTTACTTACTTAGTCGATATTACCTGATCTAAGTAGCTGAGTTTGATTTCGTGAGAGCGCGGGACCCATTCAAATTTCAGAGATTTATCTGTCAATGCTTTAAGTAAATACCTCGATTAGTCAAACTATTAAAGGTCAGCACCGTTGATAGATTCGGTTTTTACGGACCAATGACGCCGTGTCCGACTCTGTCACCGCGGCCTCACCCCCTCAACTCCTTCCTCGCCCGCCGCAGCATTCACCAGCGACACGTCCACTTGGGACTGGAGGCGTAAATTATGACTACTTGGTATTTCCGATCATCGTCTAAAAGATATGTATAAAAATTGACTCAAATTTTGCTATTTTTTAAGTGATTAGATTTTTAATTGTCCGCTGAACGGAGCGTGCATTAATTTTAAAAATGTTTTGAACAGTGATAACTACGAGTATTACATTTTAAAAGTTAAAAGTTGTACAACAATCAAATTCTAAGTTGCCATGCAAAAGTAATTTATAAAAATATATTGATATTTTATACATAATTTATCAAAAGCATCCAAATTGTTGTAAAATGTAAACATGAAACTTTGATATTTTGTCTCGAAGATTGATTAATTAAGGTCGGTCTGTATCAATTGCGTCATTTGTATAAAATTCAATAGAAATGAATCATAACTCGCTCCGTGCACTCTGTAGATACTGTTCTATACGCGACTTTCAAAACCAGTCTCCGAGACAAGTCTCATCCGTATACAATCACCATTGAGGACATTTTAATAAATGAAAGATGTTCACTTGTAAATGTGATTTAAATTGAATATTTATTAATGTATAATTATATAATCAAACATTACCGAAAATAAATCTAAAAATAAAATAATTTTTTATATGTCTATTTATTTATTATATTACTTAACTTCAATGTGCGTATGAATTTCACAGTTGATAAAAATCACTCGTCAAAAGCGGTGAAAATATGAAAAAAGACACTTACTTATTTGATTGTGTCTCCGTGTCGGCCTTTTGTTGTCCGTTTAAATTAATTACTGTAAGGGTCAGGACCAGTCTGCCCACCACGCCCGCTCGGTGCATTGCGAAAATGTACGACTACTGCGCGCCGAAACTGGTCTAGCGTGTACCACAATGGCGTCCGTATGCGGATTTTCGTAAGACGTTTTGAAATGATGATTTCATTGTTGGCAAAAAAATATGCTTTTTGAAATTGGACTCCATAATCTAAGGCTGAACTCTTTATTTACGCTCAGATTAGAGAGGATTTTGGTACATGAAGAAAGCCGTCGTTAATCAAGGTCAGTAATACTAAAACTAAAACGTATATCTAGTTCAGTAGTAAATGCCCCAGTAATATTAATATGTTAATTATAGAAAAATAATACAGCTCAATGGTTGGGTAAAATTATTTGATGAAATTATATATATTTTGCGCTCACAAGACAGTTATTTTATTTAATAAGTTGTTTTCTATAACATTGTCGGCCCCTTTTTAGTTGAAACACGAATTTGAATACCTGCCATTGTGCGCTACGTATTCCGTTACTGATACGATCAAATTCATTCGCACATAAAACACTAAAGAGCCACAATAAAAACTATAATATAATAAACGATATAAAATATTTATTGTACGGTAAATAATTTGCTGTTAGGCATGGCTATCTCCACGTTATGTTAAAGGATGTTAAATTTAATGAAAATCAGAAAATGGTGGTCATATAATCATACATAAATAAACGGAACTATAAATTTTTCCTGCATCTTCTCTCATTGCTGAGGATTGTAACCCCGGGGTTGTGATCTGTTGATGTCCTAGACCCCGGAGTCCACCTTTCTCTACAGCCTGCAGTTGCTACTGGTTTGCATCTATTGCAATACGATAGCCAGTAGCATTTTTCATTTGTTCTGTCCATCTTTTCCTTCGGCTTTCCATTTTCCGGTGACAACTAATTTTTCCTTGAGCTTCCATTCTCTCTTCGGGCGATGTGTCCGAAAAATTTGCCTGGAACAGTCAAAGTTGAATCCTTTTAAATTAACATATGCGAATACTGGATGTCCCGAAAGTCAACGTCATCCCTTGGAGGGCTGATAGGCCAACTCGTGACTGACCAGAATATCAAAATATGACCTTGTTAAAAAATTGTTAGTTTTCGAGTTATTGGCACTTTTTTGAATTACATGAAAATCGACACCATATGTCAGTTTTTTGAGTGTCACAGCTACAAAATTCCATATTATAAGATTCTAATTTTTGTTACGCAACCCTGAATAGCTCTGATCACAGTTCAAAATACAACTAATAGTGCTATACTAGCTAACTTCGACTCTTTCATATTGTAAAATAAATGTACCACGCTAACTTGCCAGGTTATTTGAAAAAAGTTATTCATTTAGTGTAGTTTTTAAAATAGTATTATATTTGCTATGTTTTATTTTAGAAAAAAAATTTATTACTATTTTATTGTAAAAGGAGCTCAGTCTGAAATTATTGCTATATTTTGGCCAGTCATTAGTCCAAGGGATGACATTGACTTTCGGGACACCCGTATACGATATAACAGATCAAGTCAACAGTATTTTATGGGGTTTCTGACTAGAAGAGTCAAAAATATTCGAGGAGTATGTACACATTCTGTACCGTTACGGAAAGTTAAGCTTCAAGTCAAAGTACTTCGAAATAAATATTTGCGAAATTGACCCATTATATATGTATATATGATAATTTCGTTACATGTTAATGTATATTAAACAACGAAATCATTTCGATTTTTATATATTATCAAGATCGAAAAAATTTTGCCAGTAAAGTGTAAGATTTCGAATGCAGAGGCGAATAAAGCCATAGAAAATGCAAAAAATAAATCACATTTTATGATTAATCGTCTTACCATACTGTGAGTCGAGATTTCATATTTATGCTTTGACATTAATAAATTTGACGTGCGAACAACCCGCAAACGATTTTTACCACGGACGATGGTAAAAAGTTATTCTAGTAAAAACTTACCGTGGTTAAAGTTTACTACTGATCACACAACCGGCCCCTACGTGCTGCAAAAAATGATCATCACAGATCCGTTGATATTTCCGCAGTCTTTCAGCTATATAATATGTGAACTAATGTGGATACTAATTTCCTCGTTTTATCTGTTATAAGAGAACTGTACAGAGAAGAAATACCGTTTTGACGATATCTAAACCGAAGTTAACGTTCCGAAAATACCGCCAAACGTTCTGAAGATTAACCTTCTCAGTTTGTATAATGGATATCAAGTCAAAGTTAATATGAGCTAGTGATTCAATATGACATCATGTTTAAGCAAATTTGATACATTTTTTTGTTTATTTGTGTATACATCGGTACCTACACATTTAAATAATAAAAGTAAAATTAATACTAAGTATTCTTGAAAATGGCGAGCATATTCTCTATCATTAGAACCATTTATAAATCTTCATGAATTTATGAAGTATATTCTGGGTTATTTATATTTTCATTATAGAATTTATTTTAAGGTTAAAAATATAACGTTATAAAATAACGCATTTGAAACATTGTTAAAAAATGTCGAAATATTTTATAGAAAATTTTCCGGTGAATTGTAATATACAAGTATTAAGTAGCTTTGTAGATACCGTTTATTTTTAGACAACGAGGAAGAAATACATAATCTTTGCAGGGATGGTATGATACACGAGTCTGAGAAACGTAACACGTTTTTGTAATGATAATTCATATCTTACATATCGTGACCTTGAAATAATAAGGTATCATCTGACATTTTTGTTAAAATTGATTTTTTGTACCAAAATAATGATTTCTCTTTAAAAATATTATTTTTGAACTGTGTTACAAACATCAAATTTCCTAGTAGTTTAAGCGATATATTTTAAGGAAACAAAGATATATTTTAGGGAAACAAAGATACATTTTAGGGAAACAAAGATACATTTTAGGGAAACAAAGATACATTTTAGGGAAACAAAGATACATTTTAGGGAAACAAAGATACATTTTAGGGAAACAAAGATACATTTTAGTAGCTCTTTTTTTTACAATACGTACAATAATAGTGAATATAAATAAAATATACGGATTATACCTATGGTGGAAAGTGTCCGAAATCAGAAATTAGTTGACTATATTACTCTAAATTATATAGCTGCATTAATGTAAAAATTTCATTTCAAATCAACAATCTGCTATAAATTTCAAATGATACATTGTTGCTCCAAGAGCACGATATGTTGAGGAAGTTGCGACTCGGCCATGCATCTTTATTTGATATCAGTAAGCATATGAATCTCTAATAGGTGTACTTCTACCTACATACATATATGAATTCAAATGATTTAGACGGCTCCATTTTTAGTCATGTGATTGTGGTCGCCCTTGAAGAATACATTCAATTATATTGACTTAAATAAATAGGACTTCTTGAAACGTTATAATATTATATTATACAAACATGTTGAAACTGATTTAACTATTTTTATTTATCGCAATTTTCTGTGGAATTAATACAAATCCATCACTTAAAGAGACATACATCTCGACACGCAGTGACACTAGGTACTGTTGCACAACGTTTTGTGCCTTGGCACATCTGTTCAATTTACACACATAGGCTTGTTATGTGCACATTGTCGCCGTCGCCGTGTCATTACATTGTTTCGTATTCTCTCGAGTTCAATCAGATACCCACTGTACTTTTTTTTTTTTTAAATATACAGTAGAACCTCAATTGTCCGGACTAATTGGAGATGAAGGCAGTCCGGATAATCGAAAAAAATCATAATTGACAGTGAAAGACATGCACATGCAGTATGAATAATTTTTATTTGTCTAGATTTACATATAGCTTCAATATTAAAATATTTTTTATTAAGAAATTCAATTATCGATTTTTGGTCAAAGCTAGGTGTTGCAAAAATAATGGACCAGATATTGGCTGTCTGTATGAACGACATAAAAATACACTCTTCAACTTCTTCATTTCCCGATTTTTTCATAACTTGACGCTCTGGTGTTCCATCTTCTGACATTAAACAATTGGTAAACTTCATAATTTTTTCACTTTGTTTTTTTATATCTGAGATCGTTGACGTTCCAACACCATATTTATTAGACAAAAAACGTCCCGACTCACCGCGTTTCAAAGCAATGATTATATCCAATTTGTCTTTTAATGATAATACAACACGTTTTCTTTTCGATGACATATCGGTAATATTAAAAATAAATATTTAAATACTGCTCCAAATGGTTTGATTGATATCCATAACCAGCAGTTCATGTAACGTCGCGTATTGTATCACCACAGAGTGTCCAGACAGATCGTTGCCATAGAAATATGTAATTTGAATATAAATTATTTATGAATATGTCAAATTATATTTTTATTACGACGCAAAATGTATTAAAAAGTATTGTATTTTGAACAATCCGCATAATCGAAAATCCGGATAATCGAGGTTCTATTGTAATATGTCGCATTGACAGCCAATCAATAGTATTACACCATCGCTGTCTCATGTTCCGACTGCGCGGTGAGCTTATTTTTAAATTAATGCGTTTCTTCATTTCCGTAAAATTTGACGTGTTATCTATCGTCTTTTTGTTATCAACCCCTGTAACTTATTCATTGTGAAATTTATTTTTACAATAAATACAGTTATTTTGTGACACATTTCACATAATATTATTTGTAATAGTGTTGCGTAATTAGTTCTCCCCTTCTGCACCCGCATAGCGATTGTTAAAGCGCCGTTCTATGAACATAAAATATCTATAACTACGACATATTTTTAAATAATCATTTATTTCTAGGTTTAATGGGTAGGATTAAATTTGATAAAATATCACAGTTCGCAGAAAAGGAAAAAATTAAATTTTATTATAAATATTATTTTTTTAAATACATATTTTTGACATTAATAAATGAAATTTATTAGAAAACGGTTACTTCAAATTGTTCTTTGTGTAGACAAATATTATTTTTTTATTAAAATTTTTATGTAGGTACTAGTTTCTGTACCAGTGAAATGACATATTTTCGTATATGTAGAGCCTTATTCCAAAAAACCCATAAAACGACTTTATGTGTTTTTGAGTTATGGGTGAAAACGTATATTTTGATAGTAAATTAATAAAATGTTTGTTTTTATGTCACCATTTTTTATAGAGATAATTCTGTAATGTATTTTTTTTTCTGTATAGATCGTTCTAGCAGCCATACTGGATTTTAGATCACGTGATCATCAACAACTGTTGTGATTAGCTGATTTCAATTTAGGGGGAATAATAACTTATAATATGTCTGTTTTGGAGTATTTTGGAACTAACCCTGATATTGAACATGAAATATTAAAGAATTTAAGTGGCTTTTGCGAGAAATAATGTGTTCTGCATGTAGTTGACCAAAAATCTACATAACTGCATATTTAACTCAAATTATCCGAAATCCGTTTTAAGGGGTTTTGGAATTAGGTGCTACATACGACCAATTTTAGTGATTTTTCGTGTATGTAAATTTCTAAAAGGTGTCAAAATGCAAGTTCAACGTTAAGGGTACTAAATCGAATATGTAGTCACCATGATTTTATTGTATGTTTAGTCACATATTTTTCTAAAAACGCTGAACGTCATTTTTTGGGAGAGGCGCAAGCTACGATTTTTTAACAAAAAATAATTTAAAAATAGCGATTTGTAGATTGTAGAACAGTGATTTTATTATACATTACAAGAAACATAGACATTTGGTATTTAAATGTAATTAGGAGACGTTCTTTAACAATACCCTCTGCCCTGTTCAGCTTCCTGGTGGTTATTTTATTTCCCGACTTGTGATTGGTCCGGCAACACAGCCTCCTGCCTTATAAGTCCTCGGAGCGCCGATATGGCCCGTAAGCAAACACCACCATTATGCAGGTGATGTAGGTACAGGCTCACTGGATTACGTGGGCGACTGCATTAAGTGCAGATTCCAACATGATGTGCACACCGCCTTTAATTAACATCTGAAACACCTCGGTTCCAATTCTGAAAAATAACAAAATGCACTCTCGTGTTTCGGTATTAATTTTCATGTTTAGAATTTTGTGAGAAAATATGACTAATAAAATGACCTTTTAGATAGCAAATACCTTTTTTATTCCATTTTGAGACTGTTTAAGAAACCTTACCTAATCATACGACTAACTTAACCACACTAAAATGAGTATGTAAACAATGAAATATCCGTATTAGAACGAGAACAAAAGATAACAGTATAAACTGAGTCAGTAGGCAGTGGTGGGGAGATAACAAAAAAATGGCGGGCAGATAACAGGAAATATCCCAGTGTTACAGTTTTCAAATTTCTGACAATAAAAATGATAATGTATTTTTTACGCATTTGAAAAATATATCTTCATTTATTAGGAGAACACATTTTTATTGTGAAGTTGTAATTATTCAGAACAGATAGTCTGTGATATTTTAAATATGAATTAAATATATAAATTAGAAAGATATACATATAAAATCAATTTCATCGAAAAATATGTCGCTAAAAATATCGTCGCTGTAGCATAGTTGGATAATGCACCTTCCCCGGTTTGGAAAGAGATCCAAGTTCGAATTCCGGTGGTGCTACAACAATATTTTTCGATGAAATTGATTTTATATGTATATCTTTCGAATTAATATATTTAATTCATATTTAAAATATATCTTCACCTAATTCGTACATTTCAAAGAAAATTAGTGGAATCATTTTCCTTTAAAATTCCTCACTTGTGACATACAGAAAGACATTGGGGTATTATAGAATAGATAAAATAATTCTAACTTTCATGAAAATAACACAGAACTGAAAATCAAAATAAATTTTATATAATTATTCGCTATTTTTCGGTCCCAAAACATTGAAGCGGACTTTTAACATTTCTTCGAAGAATATACGTCGGAACCACACTTGGCCATGACGGGGAGATTTATTTTAGTCTATAAAAGTTTAGACAGCAATTTTATTTCACCGTATAGAATATGCTATAACGTAATGGAAAAATACAACGACATTCCTTATATGACATCATAACATTTTGTATAGGTATCTATTTCATTGTTCATCTGTTATAACAACAATTAAATGTGATGCAGCCATTATTCCTCTTCAATTGATGAGTTTTATTCGTATTATCGGTGTCATAAATTGTTAAGTAATCCTACATAGGTATATAATAAATAGCCTTACTTTCCTTCTGCATTTCCGCGAATCCATGTCTAAGAAAATTTCAGTAACGAAAATAATTTCGAATCTGTCGCAATAATTTTGAATGTAGTGCATCGTTGATCGACATCTGTAAAAATACAGTATGTAACAAGTGCCTTCTCATTATACTAGGTAATTTCAAAAAAAGATATTTGTGACACTTTTAGAATGTCAAAATTGACAGACAGAATTAATTACATATTGAATATCTAAATAATAGAAAAATTGGTCAACAATAATATGAGGGCATCGCAATTGGCTTAAAATAATTCAAAGATCTGTTCCCCGCACTCCCTGGTTCTGCAAAAAGAAAGTCTCCAAAAGAATAATATCAAATATCTCTAGAATGAGAGTTGGGCATTGCAGGGTAGCCTCACAGTTCAGATTGAACATGACAGATTCCCCAATGTGTGAGTGTGGTCCCGAGGAAGAAACCCTTGACCATATCTTTTTTGCCTGTCCATTGCCATCTCGTCCATGGTAAATTTCAACTATCGGTTAACTTGTGTCATCTTCTTTCTCTTAACTCGCCACATTTAATATATATAATAGCAAATTTTTGACTTGTAATGTAATATTTTCTATTTTATAATATTATAGTACTTTTTTCTATAAAATGGACTTTTGACTTGATAAATGGCACAAATCACTCTTAAAGGGTGGATTGCCAATTTAAAAGAAGAAGAAGAAGAAGAATGTGAGCGCATCAATTCAACTATTTAATTTGTGTATTTCTGTTGATTTTTTAAATAAACTACGATTGAAAACCATTATTATTTGTTGATGGGATATTTTAGTGTTGATATATGTAAATAAGAAGAATTGTACAGATAATATAGAAACTACTTATAGTTTTTGATATACACACTTATTCTGACTTTATCGATATTACTGAATGTCGCTAACTGGAAATTTATTATTAAAAGGTCAGTCGCTTGTCATGAATTTTTTCAAAAGCGATTTACAAACGATTAAATTAATAATACGTTAATAAAAATATATTTTTTAATAGGTACATTTTTTCTGAGTTTATCGATATTACGAAACGTTTTTAACTTGATATTTATTTAAAAAAAAATCAATTGCTCATCTTGGCTTTATTCAAAAGAGATTTGCAAGCGATTAAATAAGTAATAATGCATAACGTAGCCCATTGTTATGTACATACATATGTATTGAATATATCTCGCGAAGGAAGTTAAATAAAAGTATGTAATAATAATAAATATGACTCGCCCGTACGGATGTTGTTCTGATGATTCCTGCGGATGTCACTCCGTTGCGGGATCTTTTTCTTCACAATAACTCAATGATCTCTGTGTCATCGAGTAAATTTAGAGAGTCGGGATACATCAAATTTCTTCAGTATCTATTGTACAAAATGTAAAAAATTGACGGTTTCAGTTTCAGTATTTTAGTTGTAAGAAACCACATTTAAAAAGTATGCACATTATACAATGTTGTTAGTCATTCTCAATCAGTTCGTTGCGACTTCAATCCGTACAGAGGTACTGCGGGTAAATATATTTGCATTTGTATGGGCTATGACACGATAGATGAATGCCTAATGGTGCCATGTTTGCATAGGGAAATCAAACTATTAGATAATGGACATGCACAACCTGTTTCCAGTTTATATTCCATCTGCACACTGTTTCTTCTTCTATTTTATGTGTAATTTATTCATATTATTTTATTAGAAGTGTTCGTTAGAGGATCAGTCAAATAAACCAAAAGTTTACTTAAATCTAGTTAACTAATTTACTATCATTATTGGGAAAAATTGTGAAGTTGTAATTATTCAGAACATGGGTCTGTGATATTTTAAATACTAATTAAATGTATTAATTAGAAAGATATGCATATAAAATCAATTTTATCGGAAAATATTGTTGTTGCGCTACCGGGATTCGAACCTGGATCTCTTTCCAAACCGGGGAAGGTGCATTATCTAACTATGCTACAGTGATAGTACTTTTGACGACAAATTTTCAAACCCATATGTTATACTTTTTCAAATTAATACATATATCGTTCCATTATTTGAAAGCCATTTACTTTATTTTTACGGAATCTTAAATACCTTTGAGTAAACCGATAGCAGACGCTTTTTTTATTACACTATCGTATATTCATATTCTGCGATCGCATTTAGATTACTAAATTTTTTTTGATAATTTCAGGCTAATGCCATTATGCTTCATATTGCATTCAGAGCATCATTTCAAGATATTTCCCGATTTTAAATATTATGAAATCTATCATCTTTATTTAAGTTGTGTTCAAAGCGCAGTGATCAAGAAAAGTCAGCAAAGAATGTGAACGCGATATTTCCTGGACTAAAACCAGGAGCTCTAAGATATAAATGCGAATGTTTATGTTGTATATAAAACATCATGTTTATGCAGCTATCAAAAAGCGAAAGGCACGTCCAAAGAGGCAGCCGGTAGCAGTAGCCACTACGTTACAACAGCAGTATAAAAAGAAATAGTTCTCCTTGCTCAGACACAATAAAACGAGAGCGCGCGCCACAGGAACGCAACGGCGGAGGATGGCACCGACTTTTTAGAATCTGGAACAAAGGACGTTTGCCGCTGCTTTAATGCAGACAGCATTTGAATTTAGAACAATAGGCCGCGCTGGCGTCTGGTCTGCGGCGTTCGTTTTTTCGCCCACGGCGAGCTTCGGCCCTGAAAGCTCCGAGAATGTCACAGCTGCGCGAATACGGACTCGTTACGTGGTAACACAGTCGCGCGCCGCCCTCGGGACCGATGCCCGAATCTGATCCGGCCCGTGGCGTGGGCGAACCCTCGAGTTGTGCAACTCGGCTGATGCTCTCGGCCGACATCTGGTGACGAGTCATACAATGGCCGTTGCGACAATACCGCCGCGCTGGAAGGTCGTACGGACGATCCTGAATTCAACATGTTACCGAAGTACACGATTGGTTTACAGATTTTATGCAGCTTAAATATTTCTCGAGTTAGTTGTGTATTTTGATTACAAAATGTATTTTAATTAGTCAGCGAAACAAGCTGTTGTGATGCAATGCAGCGCCGGATATCCTTATGTTTTCATGATCGCGTAACATTATGGTAACATCAGGTTCATCATCACCTTCATTGGTTGCTGTCGTAATCATTATCACTCTGCAATCATATATATTTATAGAGACACCTAATTAATTCTTTGTTCCTACCTACAACGTTTTTCGTATGATGCGACGAAAATTTACAAGTTTTCCGCACACATTATCCTATTTAAATCATTCTTCACCAGCATGTATACTTGCGAACACTGGTCGAAACACAAGCAAGTGACGTACAACCTTCTCCGAATTCAGTACAATAACTCATACAGAATACTATTCGGATTGGCGCGTTATTGTAGCGCATCTACAATGTTTGCCTAAGGCCGTGTATATGAATTCGTTTTGCTTCTAAGATATCGAGTTGCGGGCGTAAAGCTGGAGCTAGAACTCAGTACCAACTCTCTAGTACAAGCGGCGCTCTCATGGAAATCTGGTTCCCTGACCAAAGAATGGCAACGCTACAGAATAGCTCCAGATACAATAATGGCCGTGACTGAAATGTAGTATCTATATTTTGTGTATATTTATATATATGTATGAACTTTTATTTTATTTATATATTTTTTGCTTTTCTTTTCATAACATAAATATTAATGTATTATCTTTATGTCGAATCGCATTATTATTATTATGTAAGAACGCAGAATCAGCGTAGACATAAGATTTTGATTTTGGTTTCAAAACATTTTTTATAATATATAAAGACGTAGTACCATTAAAAATATTACAAAAACGATAATAACCTACAGACAATAAAAATAACGCAGTATGTATAAATAAAACACACTTTATTTATTTTTTAATAAAAACTTAATACATTTTTTTTTGATAGCTAAGATTTTTTAAAATGAGTTGTAAATCTAAAAAAGAATTATTGGACTTATATAATTAATAAACACAGTATTTTTCAATTATAAATAAATGTACCTAATTAATATAGTAGGAGAAATTCGATCTGAGAGTTGATACTATAAATCTTCTGTATATAGTTTTCTTCCGTGTATATCTGACCTTTCTGGCTGATATTTCGGATCTCATTGCAGGGTCCATCATCAGGGCTGATACACGGCAGATCAGCTCAGAAAACAATACACAAAAGATGGCGAACGGCCGTGAACGGCTAAGAACATTTTTGATGCTGTACAGTTATTAATGTCTCAAAATCGAATGCAGATTTCTCTCGAAAGGCGATAAGTTTTGATGAAATATGTCAATACATGCACCACTCACGATGTCTATGTAACATGGGTAAATAGTGAATGAACATGGGTGTTTATCATTACATATCTGTTTTGCTGAATAGCATTTCATCATTCTGGCCTAGAGACTAGAAATACGCTATAGCATACGTCAGAGTACATATGTGTTCTAAATAATGAGGATAATCATGGCTTATTCATTTTATAATCTTTCTGAAAAGCAAACATTAAAAATAATTTGATGCCGTTGATAATTATTTAAGGTTACAATTGCGGTGTCAATGTACATTTAAACGCGCCGTGTTTTACGAGAAGTGAACTAACAAAGATGTGTCGTACGAACAAGATCACCGTATGTGAATCAGACAATGGAATTTCGCCACTCGCTTCATACGGAAGGGTGACTTGAGTATAATTTGAGTGTTACAATAATTGCGAGCGGATCCGCTTCACGCTCTTGGCTCCGGCCCCGGCTCCCGGCCCGGCTAACGGGAGCTAACGACCACTGAAGGCGCAACAACTCACGTAATAATTTCGTTCTTGTTGTGGCGCGCACCTGGAAGACATTTTATGGAAAATGTTTTAAATTAATATAGAATATCTTATTCAGTGGCTCCCCCATTTAAATTTTAAACGTAAAGTGCGTTAGAATATTAAATATAAAGATATACATATAAAATCAGAATGTGTTCTTAAATTTAATAAAAATGAATTATTAATTCTGGCGTCTGCTATCAGTTTGCTCAAAGGTATTTGAGTAAAAACAATGTAGATAGATGGCTTTCAAATAGTGGAACGATATATGTATTAATTTGAAAAGTGTAACGTATGGGTTCGAAAATTTTTCGTCAAAAATACTGTCGCTGTAGCATAGTTGGTAATGCACCTTCCCCGGATTGGAAAAGAGATCCAGGTTCGAATCCCGGTAGCGCGACAACAATATTTTCGATAAAATAGATTTTATATGTATATCTTTCTAATTAATACATTTAATTAGTATTTAAAATATCACAGACCTATCTTCTGAATAATTACAACTTCACAATAAGAATTTGTTCTTCTTAATAAGAATATGAATTAATTATTTTTTAAGTACCTACTCTCACATTTACTATGTTATATTTTATTTTAATCTTTACCAGTAATACAATAGATACCATGCACCGCCAAAAATTTGATATCAAATAGATTTTGAAGACACCAAGTATCGATCCCGGTATCTCTCAAATGCTAACCGAGCACTCTACCATCTTAGTTATTATCCATTAGACTTGAGTGTAAACTTGTCATTTAATGCTGATTTTTTAATGTTAGAATTAAATGCATCAATTAATATTTTGATAAACTTTATTATTTATACATTCTTGATATCATTTTTTTAAACTAACACGCAATTATATTTAAAAATTGTTGTCCCTTTTGAACATTGTACCAAGCTAGTATTAATAAATGGTATAAGATACATGTAAACGCCTATTTTTACGTCTTATTTGTATTACTCTGTAGTGTAGAACGCGGGAGGTGGGGTTTTGTTCACCGCCAGAGAGATTTTAATTTAATTTAATAAATGTAACTAAAATTGAAAATATTTTTTTCGTAACAGATAATCAAATTTCATGCCGGAGTAGTTTGATACTTGTGTGTGAGATATGTAACACATTTTTTTATTAATATACATCGATCAATCAGTAGATAGTTACATTTTGTACTCACATGAAACTTTATTTTAAATGAACGGTTGCCGGACTAATAGATGTTTTGAAGAAATATTTTCCCAAGTTAATTTTGAACTTGAAACTTGAAGTGGTGGTGCCGACCAAATTAACGTAGTCAGTATAGATTGTGTTCATTTCTTGTAATTATTAATAACAGAATAATAAATTAAATAAGTCGGTGTGTATATTTTTTTATATATTTAGTTTAATGTCAGACGTCTGCCCAAAGCCAATATTTCCTCAGAGACATAAGTAATATTAATTATTAATAATTACCAAGGTACTAGAAACAACATGAACAATATAACGACATGCTGTCTTTCTCACTATTTCTATGGAATGGCTTAATAAGAGACAATTATTATTTTTAATAAAAAGTTTACAACACCTCTATCCTATCTACTTACCCCGCGGTGAAACGGCGTGATGGTACGTTAGTTAGTTAGTTATGTAATAAATAAATAAATACATATACATTATAAATATGCAGTAATGAGATCTGCCTGACGGTCTGGCGTGTTATTCCTGAAAATAACGATCACACAGTCTGCCATGACACTAGTTATTATTCCTGCCAATTAATGTTCACAAAGTCTACCTTGAGACGGGGCTTATCTAGGAATTAGGTTGTATAAATTATACATAAACATGTATGCATTATAAATATTTTATCTGTTGTATACTGAGGAAAAACCTTAAATAAATAAATCTAAATTTAATGCACGTCTGTCTGTTCTTGGCTGATCTAAACAAAATTTTGCACAGTTACTCTTTAGAACTCACAAAAAAGACACCCTATTCACTTTCTTCTTTCGATATAAATGTGTATCATATTGAATTCCAAATTTTGTTCAATTGCATTCTAGGATTCTGAAAAAAATAATCACCCCCGCGCCGGATATCTCACCCACCATCTGCCTGAATCTTGTTTTGCATACATCAAAACAAAGACACTCTCCTCCCCCCTTCCCTAATCGCCTACTTCAAATAAAAATTAAATCTGACTTTCAACTTATAAAAATTGCTGGGCAACTTGCATCGCTCTGATCGCTAGTACAGTTATATAACATTCCAATTCTCTCTGAAAGCTAAACGATGCGTAGCCATTTTTTTCCGGAACCGTTTAGAGAGAATGAAACTACCGAAGCCGTTACGAAGGAGATTAGTTATTTGGTTCATCATCAGTGATTTAACTAGTTATATGGAATCTTCGCGTTTGTACTTGTTAAGAACAGACAGGAAATTATTAAAACAATATATTTGATTATATTATACTTCCTATGTAGCTCCAATAAATAAATTACTATGTAGCTCCAATAAGTAAATTTAATATACAAGAACACATAATATCTCAGGAAATTATGCCGCATCAATTCCAATTAGATGTGTTTTATTGTTCGTGCCAGATGTCTAGAGTGATGAGAACATCTTGAATTTAATCCTGTCGAATCTTGCTCCTGGAGATCAGGAAATTCATCTTATTTTAAACATCATAAGTACTTAGTTTGTTAGTAAAATAGTACATACCAAATATTATTGATCTTATATGCATGTTCATTTAAATATATATTTAGATGTGATCAATAATCTGCTTTCATTCATTTTCTCTTTGTTAAGATTTCTATTGATGATTACAAAACACGATTGCTTGATTTATCGTTGATGGATGAGGCGAAGAAATCGGATACTGGATCATTGAAAAAGTTGAACTATTAAGATTGTCTCTGTAGGTGCGCCGAGCGGTTCGGCGTAACTTGCAGACACAGATCATCTGCTAGATTGCACGATACCAAAAATGGCCAAACACGTTGCTACATCTTCAACGCCGACATCGCGCGATATGGAGACCGGTGGACTAGTTAGGTAGCTATGAGCAAGGATAGGATCATTTATTATCAGAGTTCTATAATTCTATAAATGAGCGCGATTATTTGTAACTGGTTAGTGATACCTATCGTTCTGTCTATGCTTGTGTAAATATTTTTTGATATTCTGTTCGTTAAAAAATAAACAAAATAATAATTCTTTTGAATAAATGTCGAGGACGATGTTTTAAAATAAACCAAACATGTGCACAGGCTGTCCTAAAAAATGTATACACACTTTTGAAGGATTATTCAAATTAAAATAAGATATGTAGATTTTTTTGAGTTGTCACAAGTGTTAAAAATGATGGCAATTTTGGTACAGGTGCTGTTGATAATGCTTATGAATTGAATTGAATTAATTTCATGTTTGGTTAGGGCGCACTTTATTTCAATAGCTGCTTTTAATTCTTTAATAATTGTTGGGGATTTTGCACCATAAATCTTATCTTTGGCATGTTCTCATAAAAAATGCAGTGGTGTGAGATGTTGATAACGTGGTGGATATTCAATGCCATATTTTCTAAAGATGGTAGAAATAAAAGTCCTCATCATTGAATAAAACTTTTCAGGTTCGATTTTGGAATTCCTATTACGTGTAGACATTTTTAAGGCACCCTATATATATATTTTTAAATAATATTGCAAATGTGTTGAATTCAAGGTCTTCAAGCTTTATCACTTTTATTGAAACAAAAGTAAGAGCATCCTGTCCAATTAAAATTTGACTTTGAAGAAACAACAGCCTGCGAAATACTCGAGTCTAGAATAAAGTGATTTCGATGAACATAATCGTTTTATCATAATGAAAATCTAAAATTCCACCGATTTCATTGGAAAACTTTATGGTTTGATGATCAGAGTATAAAGAAGCGGATGCAAAAAGTTATTTATTATGTTTTACATATTAATTGTTATATTACCTATATTTACGTAAAAAAACTCATCATTTTTTTATCGTAGTAATGATGTTGCACTTACCTACACTATTTAAAGAGAATAAATAATCTTCAATATAATGATAAACAGGAAAATTGATTAATTTGTGTACTTTTAAATTGTGTCAAAAGATAATACTTTTATAATGAGCTTAAGGATGATAAAACTTTAGCATTGACATTTTCGAGAAGTTAACAAAATACATGTTTTAATAGTTTTAAGATATATATATTTGAAGTAATAAATAAATTATACATTTTGAAATAATGTCTCATCGGTCTGTATCGTATCAAATATCTTAGAAATAATTCATATAAATTAAGTGTATCAATTAGAAAAATATACACAAAAAATCAATCTATCAATAAAATAATTTAGGTATTATATATATACGTTGGTATATTTCCCCGGATAGGAAAAGATCCAGGTTTGAATTCTAGTATATTTGTTTATCTTTCTAATTAATTAATTTAATTTGTATTAATAACACCACAAAACTACGTTCTGAAATTGCAACTTCACGACAAACATGTTTGTTAATTACAAATTAGAAATAATTGTTTGAAGTATACATAATATTGCCAGTGGTCTTGTCACATGATGGCTTCCAAATAAGTATTCTGATCACTTTGGCGGTAATTAGAATGTAAGAAAATGAATCTTCTCGTATTTAAGAAGAGTATTCTCGTCTTTATGGACAGATCCTGACAAAATCCCTGTGTTTGCTTTTCTCATTACATATTTGATTAATGTTCTTCTGCGTCTGGCTCTGTGTCAAAATGATCAATTCGTGAAGATCTTATTAAAACACTGCTTCGTAGATTTTTATTACGCAATCGGCCAATAAGAATATTTTGTACAATTTAAAGTTTACTATTGGAGGTTTATATTTTCAAATATTTATTGGGCAAATAATTCGAAGGTTGCAGATGGTGTTTTGTGGGCTGTTTGTTCAGTGTTTTCATCAAATTGTAAATGCGTGGAATTGTCTGTTTATAATCCAGGAAATAACACTGATTGCACAGATATTTAATATTGATTGCACAGATATAATTTATTTGTAAGTTTATGATAATCAACGAAGAACGGAGAAATTGAAAGCAAACTTGGGTTTCTTTTTGACGAGTACGTTAATTGGGTAAAACAAATGGCGTTTTTGTTTGTTATCTCAAAATATGTGTGGAAGATATACCTAAATATACTACATACATATTTATGACAAAAAATATGGAACACTTCTGTAATTCCTATTTAATTTAATTTGCATTTTACAAACAATTTAGTGCCAGCTTGAATGGTATAGAAATAACATTACATTTTAATAGAGAAGAGGTCACTTGATTTCCATTACCTTGAAAAAGGTTTCAATTACAGCGATTACATCAGCTGACGGTGGAAATGGGCACGTGACATATGCAATACAATGCTGTCAATAGTCCAAGTGCATATAAAACTGCATTCAGTTTCCATTGTCTATTTGTTCGTAACTGCAAGTTAAGTATTAGGTATAAAAAGAAGAATAATATATATATATATATATAAATATGCGTTATTGAAATGATGTAACCGATTTGATTTTGTTGAATGTAATCCTAACGTTTTGATAAATTACAGTTTAGAAAGATAATTTACTTATTCGAAAAAAAACTTTGTTCGAATGACAAAAAAGGATAATGAGAGAAAACCAAGAGACCAGAATTCCTACAATTATGTCGTTAATTTTTTTTCGGTCAATTTGTCTTATTTATTATTTAAGTCTAATAAAAACAGTTAAAACTGATGTAATATTTAGATGCAACATAATTAATATTTTACCTAATTATTATGAAACGATGTCATGATTTTCTACTGGTAAGGTTAGGTTAGGTTAGGTTAGGGATAAGATCTTTAATAGATTGAAGTTTAGGTCCCATAGCAATTATTTACAGAAGACACTCGCGTATAAGTAACCAATGAACGATACATTAGCAAATTACAATTTTTACATTATAAAGTATTCTACAATAATAAAAAGATTATATTATAATTTTAATATCTACTTTTAAAGTGAGTTTAAAATATGAATTGGATATATCATTTCTGGTATAATATCGATATGGAATACTTTTTTTAATTCAAAACCTGAAGCAATGCTTTGAACATTTCCTAATGATTTGTTTCATCAAACTGTCGTCGCAATTATAAGTTTCATAAATTATTTAATGATTGAATGTAATTGACGAAGAATTGTACTTTCAACCTTGTTTTTAACAAAATTTTCCATAAATTATACAAAAATACAGTATTTTTTTACAAACACCAATTACCGCTGCAGAATTACATTTAAATTCTAATTAAATTCACTTTTGATTATGGTAGATCTGATCTCCGGTCACGTGGGCCGGCCCGGCAGCCGTCTGCTTCGACCAGACAAATCTGCGGACTTAAAAATGGCTTTTACTTTCACTTCTGATTACAATACACATGGGCCCGTTAGTACCGATCTCTTAACACATCGCGGCCGATCTCTCGGCTCAGGAGCGAGCATTCATCTGCGCAACGTGTGACAGATTCTTTCACAGATGAATGGCGGTAGACGATATATCATGTACCTACCCATATACACATCCAATACTCACGTCAGTGTATTGAGGTATGACAGATAGCCAGGTTCTCGGCTAGAAGGTGGATTAATAATCGCGGGACAAAATCTAAACGTAGATGCACATTCACATGCCCGCTTATAGAGTTGTTCTAGAATTGTTGTCCGCAGTGGCAAATACCTTCGTTTGCTGTATTTGGTTGATTACTGTATAAACCAGATCAAACTTATCAATACCATTATGTACATATTTTCAATTATTTTCCTCACGTATCATATTAGTGACACAGATTATTAGGTAGTTGACTAACGTCTTCACACAATGTTATAAATATACAGGCAAAATAAAACATATATTTCGATTTTATTTGTACAGATCTGTGTTTGACAGATTTTTGAGAATAAAAGTTAATATTTCTGTATGATTTTTTTGGACGCAGGGCATGACAAAATTAATTAATAATAAATTATTTTTTCATTTCATAATACAATGTGAGCAAACGAATATTAACAAGTGCCAGCAAAATATACAAATCCCATTTTACGAAATTATCTTAAAGTCAGTTTTTATGTGTTATTTTTGAGAGTGAAATCTAGTCCGACATTTAATAATTATCTGAATTCTTGTTGTTATTTTTTATAATTATGAAATGTACCAACCATAAAAATTGTAAATTACTTTTTAATCTCTTTTGAAATAAATCAAATTATTTAGTGGTATTATTATTTGTTTTGTGTAAGTTTTTATATATTTAACTTATGTATGTAGATACTAGTCAGTACTTTGAAATTAACTGTACGAAACTATATTTTTGGAAACAAGGCGATATTGAATATGTATCTGACAGAATATTATGATATATAAAATTGGAATAATTCTGAGTAATCGGAATATTTCGAGATATATATTTTATTCCGATTTATTTCGCAAAAATTCTAGCTTATTTTAATGTACATAATAACTGCACGCCGCTGGTAGATACATACATATTACGTAATAATTTGTATTGAATTTTTTGTATTATGGTCAGTAGTTATAACATTTTAATCTACTATCGCGGTACATTCTTGCCCAGCAGACCAGTATCCATAACGAAAAAATGTTGATTGATTTTTATTATATTTGTGCAAAAATATCTTCGTATTAATTTGGTCAATTTTCATGTGAAAGAATTAGATCGATATGCAAAATATATTATTAGAATTTAAGAATTAGTTGTATACTAGTTTAGATGTTCTGAAACTAGTAGACGTTAAGCGATAGAATAATAGTAGTTAAATACAAAGTTTAATATTTAAAATGTCAAATCGCGATGTTACTATCTCAAAGATTAAAAATATATTTATTAATCTCGAATTATTAATACGCTAGACACGTTCTGAGGTTCGATTTGAGACACGATATTAAAAGAACAATGAATTATTACTGGCTATTTTGAGTTATTTAAGTTAACAAGTTTTATTATTTGACAACAGTATTGTCTGAAACGACTTCAACAATAGAACAAGCCCTCAACTGTTACATCTGCACTGTGAGACTGCTGGCCTCACGAGCTTCACGAATTGTCGTGGACAATTCAATTCAACGGTCAACAATTCTCGTTCTAAATATTTAACTTTTCACAAAAAAATCACAAGTATGTAAATAATGATCAACGATGTACATTATTTATATATCATCATTGATTACTATTTTCATATATATCAATGTATGTACATATATAGATGTTTCTACCTTCATCAACACGGCACGCATGATTCAAAATAAAATTTACGTAGTTGCGAATAATATTATTACGCAACGTAACATGCCGTCAATGGTGGAAAGTATCGCTTAAATAAGTAGTTGATTGTAATTACTCGTTGACATGATTTTGCTTTCTCGTTTAACAGACCAATTAGCGGATTGTAACCTACATTTTAAAGTAACATAGCTAGCGCTTACAAATAATTTTGGTTGGTATGCAAGTAAATTAGTGTTATAAGTAATAAATACTAATTTAATGTATTAATTATAAATATATACATATAAAATTAATTTTGTCGAAAAACATTGTTTTTGCGTTACCGGGGTTCGAACCTGGATCTCTATTTCCAATCCGGGGAAGTACACTACCAATTGTGTTATAGCGCCAGTATTTTTCATAACAAATTTTCGAACCTATATGTTACACTTTTTTAAATTAATACATCCATCGTTCTATTATTTGAAAGCCATCTACATTGTTTTTACGGAATCTCAAATACCTTTGGGTAAACCGACTGCAGACGCCAGAATTATCAATTCATTTTTATTAAATTTTGGACACATTGACATCGCAGACCGTTTGTTCTGAATAATTACAAGTTCACAATAAGAATGTGTTCTTCTTAATAAGTATAAATAATATATTCCCCTCCCTCTTAAATTTCGTACGAGAATAATCTTAAAAAAGTATCTATGTTCTTGACGAAAATGTGACAAAAGAAATATGTTATGTTCGTTCCTATGGTGAATGCTTGTTTTATTCAGTACCTACCCATTAATGTAAAACTTTAATAAATAAATGCATACATAATACGTACAAACAATGAAAACAGTGGTCGAAGACGTACAATGTATGGGTGTATTCTCAAAAACTGACAAAACTATAATATACAATATTACATTATTACAGCGCGCGCTTCATTCTATTTGTAAAACACTATGTCTTATTATAGAAATCAGAACTATCTAAATCACGATCGAGCATAACGCGCTATTGGAACGACTTTGCGATATTTTTTTTTAGTTTGGTAAAAGTTCAGGACAGATGTGGTTTATTACATTTATACCTACATACATTTTTTAGATATTGTTGCCACAAGTGCTAATCTTCGATAATTTTAAATAATTTTCTTTAATTGCCAGGCGTTCAATATACACTATAGCTGATTATTTTTATTATTGGAAAGTATAATCTAATGTTGAATATTGCGGAAACTAAATCAAATTTTAAGTGCGACCGAAAACTTGAAATAAAATCCACGGGATGTTGAGTAAGAACGTTCGATGGAGCCGCGTTTCTGTATGACAGTACGTACTTTCACAGTTGCTGAATTACGAACATTCATTTTTCCATACACACGTAATGTATACGTTCGTAAGCACGTATATGACGTCTCGTTTGCGCCGGTTGAGTTCCTTTCACCCCTTTTATATTGCGATATATTCTTTAACAATCGATCTAGAAGTGTCTTAAAACTGATATGACGGGCGTTGGCCCAGAAACCAGCGGTCTGTCATAGCAACGTTACCCAACGCCACTGACCAATGTTATTCCTGGCGCGTTTGTGGGAAACGATTTAATGCTAACTCTTTCGATCATTACAAAATGAATTGTTATAACTTATTTACGGCATAAATATAGCAGACTGTATTATTATTATATTTGTGCAGCGCATACTGAAGGTAACCTCGATAGAGTTTATTGAGCACAAGCAGAAAGCAATTGGTTAGCGTTGTTTGCAATGGTGGTCGCTGCGCGGCCACAGCCAGCATTCCCACAGAACATATTTTTCAATCGTTTATTAAAAAAATAAATTATTATCAAACAAATCATGAAGACATATTCTCAAAATATAAATAAGTAATAAGTAAATAAGATACAGTAGGCACTTCACATTTGATGGTTACCGGTCGACTGCAGAATTTGTGCGTTTGCAGGTTGCCGACTGGCGCAACGCCTGCGCCATAAACTATAGCAACAGATTTAAGTGTAATTTGTGTTACTGCATATAGGAAATGGTAAAATCTCAAATGATTATCGAATGTTTCAACCTATATTTTTTTTTACATCACGAATTTACCATGGAAATAATAAGTAATTCAAATAATTATTAATTATTAATCTGTATAAATACCATTCCAATTTAACAGAGGATGAGTTCGATATCTGTATTATAGACCACAAACAAATAATCTTACTGTATGTATTTTCTGTAAATAACTAAAATTGAGAAAATTAAATTAATGATTTAATTCTAAAAGATGATGTCAAACAAATGTAGCGCCTAATTCTAAAACCCCCTAAAATGACTTTGTGTTTTTGAATTATGGATGAAAACGTATATTTTGAAAACAAACGTTCAAAATGTTTATTTTTATATCAGCATTTTTTAAAGAGATAATTCTGTAATGTAATTTTATTTTTCTGTATATATCGTTCTGACAATCACGTGATCATAAACAAGCGTTGTGATTGGTTGACTTCATTTTAGGGGGAATAGCAACTTATACTCCGTCTGCTTTGGGGTATTTTGGAATTAACCCTGATTTTGAGCATGCAATATCAATGGATTCATATGGCTTTTGTGAGCAACAATGTATTTTGAATGTGGCTAAAAAAAAATCTACAAAACTGCATATTTAACACAAATTATCTGAAATCCGTTGTAAGGGGTTTTGGAATTAGGCGCAACAAATATTGATTTATAATAGTTTTATTTTGATATTTTTTGTATCGTTAATCTGAGGAAACATAGCGAAGTATCGGTGTGATACCTTTCTCATATGATATTGAATGCAGAGACAAAAACCACTTTCCACGGCATTATTGGTTATCGAATAAAAATGAAGCGCCTATATAATCCGTTGGTGGAAATACAATAATATTTCAGAAAAGTTTTTTTTACATTTTATTTGCAAAAAGTCACTGATTGAAGTTAAAGGAATTATCAAATTTTAATTAACAAGTTTTGATAGCATAAAAATGCTATCAAAATGTTATTTGCATAAGTAAATAATACAATTATTAAAATTCATTATTTCGTTTTGTGAAATGTATTAAGATATGGTTAATTTAGCAAATAGGATAAAATAAAAAGTGTCGATTTCAATTCGCATTGACAGTAGATATATAGGGTGTTCAGCGGAAATTTTTCAATTTTGAAATTGAAATAAATCAAATATAAGTTAATTATATTTATTGTAGTTTTAACAGGTAATATAGAAATGCTATTTTAACCAAACCCTCATGTTGGCAACATTTCCAATTGCGACACCAAAAACTTATCAATCATACGGCAATATACCTCAGAAGTGACAGTTTGTGTCTGGTTAAATAGAAAAATTCTCACTGGACCCTCTACATAACATATTGGTGAACTACGTTCTATGTTTCATAATGCATGTGATCTCTTACAATTTTTTTCTTGAATTGAAAAATGTACTCTTAAAGAACATGAATTGTAAAAGTAATTTATTATAATAAATGTTTCTACAAGAAGAAAGCAATCGGCGAATAGCCCTGCGGGCGACAATGTAGTGCCGGCCACGACCATGGAGTCAATAAAACTTTAAATAGAGCAATCTACGCTTTACTGTATCCATTGTGCAAGGCTCATAAAAGTTTTGTAATTTTTTTAAAAATGTTATCGGAGATCTTCTTCTTCATCGTATGCTCGATGCGGAGCATCGTGGTCTCCTGAAATATCTGGAACTTACTGCACAAAACATGTCAATTCTTCCCGGTTTTGAACCATGTTGATCGCAGTTTTTTAAGAAGATCCTATTAACTGCTTAATGTTGTCTATCTATCTTGCAGGAACCGTTCTCTTACTCGCTTTCCCCCATCGTTTCTTCTGCTTTTATTCCAGATAAGATAGAATTTATTAAATTTCAAATGGCGTGTGTTATTCGATAATTCATGCCATTGATATGGCACCCCGACAATTGCGCGCAAGACAACTGCGCGTCGATAATTACGCGCAGACAACTGCGCGCAAGGTTAAAGCTACAAAATTATAAATTTGGTAAGCGGGTTTTGATCCCTAGAATTAATATAAATGAGAACATTTATTCCTATGTATTGTATTTTATATGCAATTATAATATGAAAAAATCATCAATCAATAAAATTATATAAACCAAAAATTAAAACACACTCAATAGACAGTTTTAATTTCACTAACCTAACCTAATAAAAATAACTTTTTACATTTTATTTTTTAGTCTGATTAAAAAAAACTGTCTTTCCGAACGATCTTTTTTCTAAATTTTTTCATATAATGAGTGTATTTTACATTTAAAATGAAATACATGGGAATAAATGTCCTTATTTATTTTTGTATTGCGCGCAGTTGTCTTGCCGGTTATTGTCGGCGCACAGTTGTCTTGCGCGCAATTGTCGGGAAACCCATTGATATAACTTACCTTATTCAGTGGTCATGAAATATTTGTAGTTATCTCACTTTCACTCCGTATTTTGTCATCATTTTCACAATGTGAAGGTTTAATCTGATATAAATATTATATTATTCACACTCTACTTTAATAAAAACAGAGAAAATGACTATCATATCTCTAAACTTGCTAGTTATTTACCAAATGTTCAATGTTGCCTTTATCTATAAGTATATGAACTGCACTCCTCCATTGAAAAGGTCTTCAACTTGAATCAAAAGCTTACAAAACAAAATAATAATATGAGGACTGATTTATAGAAAGCTACAGATTTTTATTTAAATATATAATTGAGGTTGAGAAAAATATCTCCTCATATAGACAAACAAACGAATTATTTATTACTCTAGTTAATACTTATTACAATTTGAAGTTTGTTGTTCATATTAATTTTATTATAGATTATTTAATGAGTTATTTTAATCCACCAACCGATTTCTAAAAATACAATTTCCTTCATCGGGATGTCAAATTAACTAACCAAAATCGAATATTACGTCAAGTTGTAAAATATTAATTGTATATAAATAAATCTAGAACCTAACTTAAAATGTTACGATGATGATATATGTGGAAACTGACTGAAAAAAAATTAAGAATTTTTAAAATTAATTTTTAATATTTTGATTAATTTTATATACTTTACTTATTTCTATTGATTCTAAATTATTCAATTTAACAGACAATCTCATATTTTTATCAAATATATCATCATTTTCTAATAAATTATTGGAAAATGATGAAAAATCATTACTATTTAAACTTCTTTGGCTTCTATCATTACTATTTAAACTCTTTGACTTCTTATATTAAAATTTCGACCTGTAAACTCATTGAGTGGTTAAGTACAAAGTTAAATAATCTATTATTTCAATATTATATCATATTACTCGTAGGCTAGGTAGGTTAAAGAAAAGAATTCATGATATTATGAAAAAAGCTCACTTTAAGTATGTCCATGTTTCGAATTTTTAAGCATTTCATGTGTTTTTAGAAATATTATTTTATTCTTTTAAATACCAAATTTTGTCATGAAAAATACTGGCGCTATAACACAATTGTTAGTGTACTTCTCCGGATTGGAAATAGAGATCCAGGTTCGAATCCCGGTAGCGCAAAAACAATTTTTTTCGACAAAATTGATTTTATATGTATATATTTATAATTAATACATTAAATTAGTATTTAAAACATCACAGACCGTCTGTTCTGAATAATTACAACTTCACAATAAGAATGTGTTCTCCTAAATAATAAAGTTGTATCAATGTGTCCAAAATTTAATAAAAATGAATTGATAATTCTGGCGTCTGCTATCAGTTTACTCAAAGGTATTTGAGATTCTGTAAAAATAAGGTAGATGGCTCTGTCAAATGATGGAACGATTAAATGTATTAATATCAAAAAGGTAACATATAGGGTCGAAAATTGTCGCTAAAAATAATGTCGCTGTAGCTTAGTTGGATAAAGCACCTTCCCCGCTTAGGAAAGAGATCCAGGTTCGAATCCCGGTGGCGCAACAACAATATTTTTCGATAAAATTGATTTTATATGTATATCTTTATAATTAATATATTTAATTCATATTTAAAATATCACAGACCGTCTGTTCTGAATAACTACAACTTCACAATAAGAATGTGTTCTCCTAAACACTAGAATATGAATCAACCACCGTTTTATAATTATAATATGAATAATAACGTTATTAATATAACCATAAAATCTTGTTTCATTATTTTTATTTGTGTAAACACTAATGTATTTAAAATAAATATTTCAAATTATATTCTGCGTAATAATGAATCGAGACACACCGCGGGCTTATATAATAGTGTATTATACATCTCTGATTTATTTCTAGGAGGAAAGCAACTAATAGGTAAATGTAATTTAGCCTAATAACATAGGTTAGAGCTAACCGGTATTAGGTAAATCACGGCAAGAGCTTCCTTCGTCCGAGTCCCGACAGAAGTACCAACATTATAATTGAGAATGGCCGAGGCGAGTAATTCAGCATGTTTGAGGCGAGTTTGAACCTAGTGCTACGGATTGTTGAACTTTGCCTGTGATTTGATTACGGCCTTGTTCGGATTGCTTGCTCGGCGTGCTGCCGCTGCTCCGAGACCAGGTAATGATCCGTTACGTGAGATAGCCTCGCGCTGAGAACCTGCGCCGGAGTACCTACAACTCGGGCTGAGGGTTCGACTAGACCAAGTACTATAGTGTGAAAATTGGCGTGTAGATACTTTAATCGTTGTTTTAAAAACTGAGCACAATGAAATCTATATTCGATGCCGCGTAGAGAAACCCGAACACTAAAAATATTTTTTTTCACGAAATTACGAATGAAATTTGAATGTTGATATTATATCCGTCGTAAGTCGCAATGTTTGGATAACATAATTATGAAAAAAAGGTATAGATTCAAATTTAGTCTCCACTTTAAATGATTAAATGATTTTCATAAATTCGGAAAAGTAGATTGCTCGAAGGTTATTATCAAAAAAAGTTTTATTACACTACACGTTGTCAGACATATTAAACCTCATTGAATCTGATTGAATTGAACTGATGAATGTTAATGTTAATTTTAAAAAATATATATATATTTTGATATTTCTGACAGAAGATGATTGTTTATTCTATTTGAAAAATATATCTTCAGAACAAAAAGGTTCGTATTTCCAGTGAAATTGAAACTTCCCTTAGATGTAATGTATCAGTTTTCTTTCAAATTTGCTTAATCTTTTAAATGCCATGAGCGCGTTAACACATCAAACTTTGTATGTCACTCTAAGCTATCAGCGTGTTAACGCGCACTTTTGGACCTTACAATCTTGCAGGGATTAATGTAGTATTTTTTAATCATTTTTCCATCTGTGGATGACAGGTTCCATCTTTTAATAGATAAGTCGAGACCCTTAAAGCCCTATGCGGTGTCTTCCATTTCAAATAGAGTTGACTGTTAAAAAGTTAAAGAAGCGTTCTAGTGAATTATGGGCCTTTATATACGTAAATTAAATCAAGTTTATACTACTTACTAACATATTTTTTTGACAAAATTTTTTTTTTACTAACTTAAAGTGAAATGTAAAAATAAGATTAAGTTTTTAAATGAGTTAAATCGATAGGTACCATCTACATATCCCAGGATTGTGTGTACGTGGAAAGAATATTAAATACCAAATTAGTAAAGTAAAGCGTGAGGCCGAATTTATCACAGTAAAAGGGATTAAGAACGGGTCACATGGTTTGGTGATATGGAAGTATCGTTTGGTTTGGTAAAATGGTAATACGCACGAGTAGAAGAAAGATATACAACGCGAGTGTTGATGGTACTAGAAATAGGGTATGCATGGCACGAGCATTTATGAGATGATGTATGAATGTGAATGAGGCGAGAGTTGTGTATCAGAACAGAAGAATGTGACACTATATCCTCTCTACCTCTACGCCTACAGGAAAACGGGATGATGGTTAGTTTTTAAATTGAAGGATGGGAAATTTAAGACTTATTTAAAATAAAAGATAAATACTAATTAAATGTATTAATTAGAAAGATATACATATAAAACCAATTTTATCGAAAAATATTGTTGTTGCTACTGGAATTCGAACCTGGATCACTTTCCAATCCGGGGAAGGTGCATTAACCAACTATGCTACAGCAGACAGCACTTTTGACGACAAATTTTCGAACTCATATATTATATTTTTCAAATGAATACATCTATTGTTCCATTATTTGAAAGCCATCTACTTTTTTTACTTTTTTACGGAATCTCAAATAGCTTTGAGTAAACTGATAGCAGACGCCAGAATTAACAATTAATTTTCATTAAATTTTGGACACATTGGACATACAACTTATGCACCTTCCCCGGATTGGAAAGAGATCCAGGTTCGAATCCCGGTACCAACAATATTTATCGATTAAATTGGTTTTATATGTATATCTTTCTAATTAATACATTTAATTAGTATTTAAAATATCACAGACCTATGTTTTGAATAATTACAACTTCACAATAAGAATGTGTTCTCCTTAATAAAATAAAAGACACTTAGTGTAATTGTAATAACAATCTGTATGTTAGTCAGTAGGTGTACGGTGCTCCCATCCACCTCATCATCAGGTGTAAAGTCTTCACGCATTACATTACTATTTTGGATAGATATTGTAAAAAAAATTAAGTATGATGGATAAAAGTTTTCTGAACCGCCTCCCCATTTCCGTTTGCACTTCAATATCGAATATATACGTATAAAAAAGATAGTATGAAAATTGCGATTCTCAACATGTAATTCAACATTTTTTCGCTGCCTTTTAGTTCGATTACCTTCTGGTCATTTGTGAATCGCGGCTATTCACACGATTTATCTTAAATGAAGTAAATTAAGGCAATTTTGTCCAGTGTTGATTATTATTGAAATATATGGCTATATTTGTGTCATACATTATTTTTCTATATACAGTGTACCTGCGTCATACTTTATGCGGGATATTTGTCAAATTTTAATAAAAATATAAAAACATATTCGCCGAATACGTGTCACATCAGTATTCTTAAAAAGATACAAAATAATCATAAAAAAATATACTTGGGATAATAATTGGACTCATATCCGCTACACCGCTAAACTAACGAGCGTGTCTTATTTGAATTCTATATGAAATATTCTCAGGTTTTAACGACCGTTCAGAATTTTCAGCGTTTCTTGACTATTCTGTCTTGCATTTCTGACTTCTTTGGCCGTCGTTTCGAATCCCATTTTAGGGTCAATCATAAGGCTTGATGTCGTTGACGGATCCGAAACGTCGGCCGGAGAAGTCGCATGCTTGTATCCCAGAAAACTCCGCACAGATGATATGATTATTCAAAATTTTGTATTTTAGTGAGCCCCTTTACAGCCCTAGGAACAGGAATGGAGATATAAGAGCGGAGCGCGTAGACCAAATTATCGAAATTGCAACTTTGGAAAAAGTTATATCAGGACAAATGTGCATGTAACTTTTTTAGTATAAGTATAGCCTCCGACTACTTCTTTAAAGAATGTTGTATTGACGCAGAACTATATTTTGTATTGATTATTACTATAACGTAGGGAGGTACAGTGCAATCAAATAATATTTAATTAATACGTGTGTGATTAGTGATTATCTACGTAATATTTGTTCGAGCTTAGATGTTTGATTTCATCGGTATTGGATATATTACGCCTACGGTGGGTAAAGTTAGAATGCTAATTATATATATTTATAATTTAATATATAAATTATAATTTTATTTAACATCATGATGAAGGAAATGATATTTTACGAAAATGGTTGGTGTATTAAATATAACTCTTAAAGTGGTTATAAGCAATGTTGTATATAATCTATATTTAAATTAATAAAAAACTACAATGTAAAATATTTCTTATTTGGGGGAGCATAACTATATTGTTGTATTATGTTGTCGAATGTATATACACTCAGGTCTTTTTTTATGCGGTGCATACGTTCTACAGGAAAACGCATAAAAAAAGACTAGACACACGTATAAAAATAAAGGATACGTTTCACAATTTTCTAAAATCGCTAATTCGTAGTTTGACGTGCCGTTGCAAACATGCTTTTCGACAGTGATATGAAATTTTATAATTAAATAACAATGTCATTTTATTATTAAGGAGAACACATTCTTATTGTGAAGTTGTAATTATTCAGAACAGACGGTATGTGATGTTTTAAATATTAATTTAATGTATTGATTGATTGTAGCGCAAAAACAATATTTTTCGACAAAATTGGTTTTATATGTATATATTTATAATTAATACATTAAATTAGTATTTAAATCATTTTATTAACTTAAAATGATATAATATCTATTTTAAATATGTACTACAAAAACTCGCACGAATATTTTTAGGATATGTTTTGTCGCTGACAGCTGTAGGAACCATAGACAATTAGTTCATTGTTGGTAAACTAATCGGTATTTGATCTGACGTTTATAAGAACGGCCCTTAAAGTAAATAACGTACGTCTGAATATCGAATGCTCACTGATAATTTCTGAAAACAATGGAGGGGAGAAACGTGTCCAGAAATGTCCAACTTCACTTGGTTTCGGCTGAATTGTACTGGAGCAGACTGTTTTTGCATATACAGATAAAATTTTGCGAATTTTTAATCCTTTCAACATGTCAAATGTATCTAAAATAGTTATTTAAAAAAAAAATGCTTCTTGAAATATAAACCGCACAACTTCAAAACCGCATAAAAAGAGATCCGAGTGTATATAAATATATAAATAAAATAAGAAGATAAATATTCCTTCACGCCTGCCTTGAAACAAGTACTACGTAGAAAGTGGAATGATTCACATGAAATACATTAGTAATTGAATATATATACAATTTTCTGGTGTCCTCGTATCCAATATAACATAGGATCTACTCTCAATTCTATCACGTGATACATGATCATGATGTTAACATGGCGATTTTCAGGCTGAATTGTAAAACTATTGTTTCTTGTTTGCAAATGGAATTTATTAATGCGATTACAAGAGTTATTGAAAGAAACGTATGTACACAATTAATTTGGTCATTTTGTGATCATCGCTTTTGGATTTTAAACAAAGTAGATAGGCACTATGTAGTTTTCTTATTGTGAATCCAGTTTCTCAAGTTGTTGTTGTAATGACGATTTGACCGTAACATTTCCATAAAATGGAATTGGAAAGGATAAAAATGATTACAACCTTGACTTTTAGCATGTGAACAGCTATTTTGAGCATCAACAAAATGTTGTACACTGCAATAGTATGCAAATGATGCGCCCATCGCCAGTGGCCAGCCTCCACAAGCTGACAGAATTCTTTTCAACATTCAAAATGTTTTCGAATAAATCGAAGCATTTTTAAGGACAATACATTTTTGTCAAGTTATAGTTTACAGTACATAGTTCTGTGGTGTGGTATTTTTAATACAAATTAAATTAAACAACTAGAAAGATGTACAGAAAAAAATTATTTATCGAAAATATATTTTAGTTGCTACCGAGATATTTTCTATCCGGGAAAATGTGTGATCAATTCCGCTATATCAATAAAGTACGTTTACGACAAATTTCTGAACATATTTTTGTAGTTCTTTAAAATTGACACATGTGTAATTCCATTTTTAAAAGCAATTTACTTTATATTTTAACGAACCTTAAATACCTTTGAGTAATAATACGCGCTAGGGTACCCCAAAATTAAATCAATCTATTCTCCTGGACAGTAAAAGGTTCAGGTACGAATCTCGGTAGCAACCAAAATATTTTATTGATAAATAGATTTTGTGTGTTATCGATGTATCTTTCTTTACGAAATCGAATTGACTATAAATATAATTTGAAAACGTTCACTAGATTAAAATGTTTTAATTATAATCATATTGCTAATTCTTGCAAAAGAAAAATGTAGAAAAAAATTGCCTACACTCAACGAGGTGACTAACGTGAATAATCCGCACAGTAATCAAAATCCCGCCCATGTAATGCCCATTGGCGGTCCGTGTGGGCGGAAATCCACACCAAGTTCCATATCTGACGCCGAATAATCATCGCCTTCAAAGTGATACGTTATATGTGCACAAAAACTACTTAAATTGTGATTCCAGCTCTTAGAAACACAGTCATTGCCGGTTATTCTGATCAAATTAGTCCTCCAAATTTTGTATCTAATATACGATAAATATCCGAAAACAATGATATACATATTGGTAATTATTATTGAACATTTTTAACACTTATATTTAAGTCATTTTTAATTTATTGAACATACAGAACACAAATACATTATCAAACACATTTTACAATCGTTTTATTTAAAATTATCACTAATTTTAGTTTATTAACTAAAGACCGCTCACAGTTCATTATTTTGATTGTCAATAAAATTTCGAGTTATCAAATTCTGTCGCACAGATTTAAACTGCTTATCTTTCTGATGTCTTCAAAGAAATCAATGCGGTGAGTTTAATACGCTAAGGGTAATACTAAATATTAAATTGTAAATGAAAGAAAGCAGCAGCCGGCATCCGCAATCCGAGATTTATGAGAGTAATCACTGGCCACGTACCACCGAGACTTACAAAAGGAATTAGGCACCTAAAAAATTAAGTGATACAATTATAGTTTGTTATTTGTGAATTCCATAACAATGACATGTCAAAAAAGTGACGAAAAACACACATATTTTGATGTGTGATTTCATCCATCGAAAATTGAGCACATTTATTTATTTATTTATTGGTTACTATATAATACAAATGTAAAAATATGTTTGGACTGTGCCTGTCTTTCTAGAGAAATTCTGCGCTGAGACAGGCATAGTTTACAAGCGATTGTACAAATAAATTAGTATTACAAGTAGCAGACCGAATTAACATTTATTACCTGTGCATAATATTCCTAGTATATATATAATACACAAGGTATATAAAAAAACAATTTCAAAGTAGATTTTTAAATAAATTACTTTGAAAAAATTAGTGTTGATACGGTTTATTATGTAAAATTACTGAATATAATTACCGACACCTACTTTATTGATACGTTTATTTTAAAATTCGATGAAGATGTTGCCTTATAGCTTGAAGCTCCAACGACATCGCCTACGTTTGCCAATTTCGTATGCCACTGTCTTCCGGCTCAAAAATGTTAAGCGAATATTACACACAGTTTGAGATTACTATTGTGATTTAACGCTTAGTACTACTAGGTATTTACACTTTTCGAAAAAAAAATAGTCATCCCATGTATAATATATTTGAATGAAATTAGATGTGTTATTTAAAAAGATACCCAGAAAATATTCTAAAGTCGGTTCAATGCGTTAGCGATTGTGCTATATGTAATCTCTATATAAATCCCTTTTATTTTTTTGTGAGACATCTATTATTTATATTGAAAACACATTTTCATTGTGAAGTTGCAATTTCTGTAGTATTTTTAATACAAATTTAATTAATCAATTAGAAAAATAGACATAAACAATCTATAATATCGAAAATTATTTGGTTGCTACGTGTGTAAAACGGTAAAATGATATTTCATTAAAAATAACGTGAATTTATGTACTAAAATGAAATTATTCAAAACCCCTCAAAAAATATTGTATTGTTGTAAAATAATTTTCGTTTTACTTTGCAGAAGAAGTAATAACATTGGTTTTAATATTTTTTTCTTTAGTAAGACGATCTGAAAATTAGATATCATCTTAAAATGAATATGTAAGGTGGCGTCACGTAATTGAAATTTTTTTTTTTTATTTGAAGAAAAAACGAACCGTCGCGACTATGCGATATCCCCTACGGAGATCCCGCCTCTTACGCGAGGAATAGGCGAAAGGCAAACAGTAAAAAGGTGTTAAAAATTGTTATAAGCAGCCACGTAAGAAAAACACAGGTAATTTCCGAGACGGCCTTTGGAGTGACGCAATCGTAAACGACCTTGTTGCGAGGTGTTGCCCCGCTCGACTCGCGACTCGGCGCCGCGCGGCCGGTGTAATATCTTCGGTCCCGTGGAACGATTTCTAGCGGTCAGTCGCGTCAACGCGGTCGCACAAGGAACACGCTCACTAGTCAGTCGCTCGAGCAGCCGACCGATCAACTCTTGGCCGGAGTGAAGTTATGCAATTATACTCAGTGACAGTAAGGTTTTTGTGCTTCGATAAGTAATGGTACAACCGCACGATAGTTGAGTGTCAGAGTGTGCACCCTTCTCGGGGTGGTTGCGAAGGAAGCCGCGGTTGACGTGACCTTATGAAATAATTTTAGTGAATATTGTGAATGTGTTGTTTTAGTGTCTCCGTAGAGGGTGGCGGATGACTAGAAGGTATTTTCACACTTTCATACTGATCACTCGAAATAACAGATGTTTTCGGCTCGCTACTATTTTACTGGAATAATTTTTCGAAATGCGGCTTCTTTTCGAAATTCTAAATGCAACACTAGTCAGTTAAATAATTTCTTTCTGATTACATCTAAAATGTTTCTTCTACATATACATATTCATGTATTCGACAGATCGTCATTTAATAATTTTAAATTAAATAGTTTCCACCAATTATAAAAATATTATTTCAACCGTATTATCGTACTCTTATTATTTAATTGTAATTTGTATATGGCTGTAATTTAAAAATTGTTTATAAATAAAATTTATATAAAATTATATTTCTTCTGTTTCCTTACCATTAATTTGGTATATATTACAATAATTTCTTAAGTCAATCGTGTCCTAAAATGCCAACTAACCAAACATTACCACTATCATTGCTAACCAAAATGGCCTTGCTCATTTTACAATTGAACTAACACAAGTTTCTTTTTGTTCCAGCAAAAATGAGAATAATTTTGCCGCTTGTCGTGTGGCTAGCGCTAACCACATCACATGTAAGTCATATTTTTAATAATTCCACGGCTGTGTCTTATTACTGTCACACCCCGCTAGACTACGCGAACATACGAAGAAGACTCGATTTGATCGCCGCCTGTGCCAATCCAACCTGTTGCTGATGTCACTCTTTTAATTAGATGTTCGCGGACATCGTTGATAAATACGATATCTTTCTGAAGAAAAAAACAACGAACATATTTTATAAAATTTATTAACAAGAAATATTACCATAACCGATCGTTTAAAATTGTACATATTTTAAAGCTTTTTGCAACAGGTGATTAAATAAACTTGGTTTATTATACATTTAAAATAAGTTTTCTGTATGATAATGATGGAATATGTCGTAAAATTATTTGATTTTAACTGAATAATTGTCTTGTCAAGGCTGGGAAACTTGTAACATGGTTCCTCTTGCTAACACAATGCGAGGAAAATGTGTTCAGCATCAGACTATACGAAAAATTACATAATTATCAATTAGCTTAATAAACGGTGCTGTGATTGGATAATTAAGTATTCGACAAAACAAAAATATTACGAGGCATGAAATGGGGGATGTAAAAAATTCACAACTTTTATTTATTTTTTAAATTGAGGAAACTCAGACATTTGGAGGCTTTTATTGTTCAGGTAAAAATAAAAGTAAAAATTTAAAAAAAATTAATACATAATTTCATATTTACGTTAGCATATTTTTGGGCCGCATTAAAATCGAGAATCCCAGACCGTCGCCTAGAGCAGAATCACCTAAACGTATATGACAGGCGTTTGAATTAGAAAACAATTAAATATCTCGATTTTCGTAGAAATAAACAAATAATCTATTTTAAAAAAAAAATTGATTAAAAAAAATTATAACCAATTGTAATTATGCAATCATTTTGCACAAATTAAAACTTACTTGGATGGGAGTGTATAAAAATTTCACAGATAACATTGAACTCCGTTTATAGGTATGCGTACCCACAATTTATAGGTAAAAGTAGGTATTTTTTCATTCAGTCGGAATGAGAACATTGTCTATTATCATCTTGATTTGCAATTAGAATTAGAAAGCAAATGTGGGAATCGGTTTGAATTGCGGCGAGTGAGGGAACCATTGTTGACTAACATTTCAGAAAAATAAAAAATAAACTCTCACTAATTTTTTTTTGTGCAAATTGAGTTGAGAAAAAAGTAATCTGAGGAATTCTCGGGTTTTTGTAATCGTGTTGCATTTGTGAACAAACACACACTTGCGTACATTGTCGAGAACTTTACTTAATATATAGGTACTACGAAAAATAAAAATTACACGAGAGCTTTTCTTTTTAATGAACATGAATGAATTCATTGCTGAGGTCAATCTGAATAATTATACATATTTTTTTATGTAGGTATATTATCTGTTTCAAATTAAAATTGAAGGAATTAGAGCCATTTTATATTGGCCAAGTATTTGCAGAATAATCATGAAAACGTCTGCATTATTGAGTCATTCCACAATTTTAATATTTTTATTTTTTAATACTTTCTTTTGTCAAATTAGAAGGATGCGATTTTGCACTCCCCCCAATAAAATTGTATAAATAAAACATTTTTTAGATATTCTGATAATTGAAGTCACGTGGCTTTCGATTGTACCGTTTCATTATAGAGAAAATTTAAAAAGATTCACACTAGCGGTTAAGAACGAAACCTCATCGTGTGTGGGCGAAACAATGCCATGCTGATTTAAGACGACATTATTATAATTTACATATGTACATGGTTACACATTATTTGCAAAAAGAACTTTGACCTTTTAAATGCATAAATTTCAACATTGAGCAATTCTGCAAATATCTACATCACACTGGGAGATTGGTCATCGAATAAAATTGCCGAGAGACTAATTTAAATATTTTTATTTTGAATACGTATGGAGATATGTTTTCTCTAAGAAAGATACACCGTCTTATAAGTATCGTTTAGTACGAAAAAATAATTTCTCTGAACGAAACTATATATTAGGTAAGACAGGCAGCTCCGGAGAAAAAAATCCCTGACCTTCCGTCCGATGATGAGATTCTCACGGATGCAGCGGTTTCCACGGCGACGGTGGCTATTAATGCCCCTTCATTGGATCCTTCGCGCTTCGGGTGGAAGCTGGCCTTAGACCCGTGGACCGAAATATAAACGCCGTGACTCAGGATCGGTTCCGGGTGAGGCTAATCACTCCGACACTCGACTGGATTGTACAAATATGGAGTTGACGAAACACGCGTCTGTCTCATAGACGAGTCAATTTTTTTTTTTTATAGATTCTGTCTTCGTCTCCCTCCCGCTTGTGAGTACGGTCGTATCGAATGCAGGAGTGTGGGAGTCGAGACCTCGATTATTATTCACATTAAGTTTTGAATTTGCCAACCTCCGATATGTCGTCATTACCAATCTGGACCGCGTGGGATGCGGTTTCTAGAAAACAAAAGTTTAAAGTACCCGTTTAAAATACCTCTCGCAATTAATCGGCACAAGATCCTTGAGATGTTCCGTGGGTACTTGACTATTCAAATTACGGTATTGATATGTCCGATAAGTACTTACCCATATGAATTTATTTTTAATATGTTTTATGTTTGGAAGGGATCGAAGAAAAAAAATAACTATTGAAACGATTATTGATATCAGTTTGCAATGTTTACCAGATTTTAAATGCCAGGATTTAACACTTTTTTTATAATCCTTGGATACCTCTATCTCCTGTTCTCTCACGAAGCATCTTAATATGTAGAGTTACTTATCAGTGGCGTAGCAACAAATTGCCGGGCCCCTGGGCAATCATGTATACCAGGCCCTAACCTACTCTCTCCGATAACACAATTTTACAATGGTTTCCATGTTAATTATTAACTACTTAATTATATTTATTTACACTCTATCCCGAATCGTTTTAAGAGTTGTTTACACTCGTTTCGATTTGTCATAATTACATATATTTTTATTTATTGTATTACATTTAGTAATATCATTATAATACCATCATAGGTTGGTTCCGATATCGTCGTACCAGAACCATACCTGTACAATATGAGAGACTTGTCACATTAAATTCAAAAGGCAGCCAGAAAAAAGTTATAGAAATCACACACCCCCAAAAGGGGAGGGTAGACGTCACATTATGTGCTTCAATATAACTACTTAACTTCATTCAATTCATCACTATTCTTGCTCGTTAAACTAATTTTTATTACAGCTTATAATGTAAATTTTAGGTGTAAAAATAAAATACAATTGATAGGGACACATCTCGAACAAAATTTAATAGTTGGCGTGGCGTCGGCAATTAAAAAAATATCTGAATGTCACTTTTTGTTACTTCATGAGAAATAATTATGCTTAAAATTGTAATTTTTTCTTCAGTTATTCCGGCCTCTCCTGGGGTCCGGACTCCTGGGCGGTTGCTACTCCCACTGACACCTATATTGTATGATATTACTTACACAGCATGTCCGAAATTGCCATCATCGATAGCCAATTGATTCTTACTAGTCATGTAAATAATAATATATCTCGGTATTAATAACAATCTATTGCAGTATCTGGGTAAACTTATCAGAAAAACTTGTCACACAAAAATGCCAGGGATATCGATCAATAAAAAAACCAAGACTGAACAAACAACGCGTCGTGTTTAACGCGGGAAATACAATGGAAATTTCTAGAGATGAATAACATTAATTACCCGTATGTACCGAAACTACAAAGAACAATGAATGTTGCGGCGCGGCATGAGCGCTGTCAAAAATGAACATCCATCTTATGGCGAGAGCCGTCAGCCGTTTACTTTATCGAAAATGCAGCGGTGCAGTGCGAATGGGGGGTATTGAAATGTAATGAATATATGGTAATATCCGATTGTGTCAAAAGTATGCGGTGCATATGTCGAAAGCGAGAACCGGCGAGTTTCTCCGAAAGACAAATACATTTTGAATCAATTATGAGGAGTCTCCATTCATAACGCCGTCCGCGCTGGGTTCTCCTCATTCGAAACACGCGGGGTCTTCACTTTTCGGCATTGTTATTTCGTCTTTAGGAAAACGCCGGCGGCATGCTAATTAGGTCGCCGGTTACCTTAGGAATCTCGCCTCACTCCCTTCCTATCTGATACTGTCCAAACACCGCCACTGCCGAATTCTTCCAATTTGAGAACCACCATTTTTAATGATATTCGAAATTATTACAAAATATGTATTTTTTAAATACACGTAAAATCAATTTTATCGAAAAATATTGTTGTCGCGCTACCGGGAGTCAAACCTGGATTTCTTTCCAAACCGGGGAAGGTGCAATATCCAACTATACTACAGCGACAGTGCTTTTGACGACAAATTTCAAATAATGGAACGATAGATGTATTCATTCAAAAAAGTAAAAAATATTATCGCTGTAGCATAATTGGATAATGCACCTTCCCCGGTTTAGAAAGAGATCCAGGTTCGAATCCCGGTAGTGCAACAACAATATTTTTCGACAAAATTGATTTTATATGTACATCTTTCTAATTAATACATTTAATTAGTATTTAAAATATCACAGACCGTCTGTTCTGAATAATTACAACTTACTGAGGAACTTACACTGTAGTCATTTTAAAAGAGTGAGAAGATTTATAATTGCAATCTGTAATATTATTAATTGTCTGATTATATTTTTGAAGTGTTCATTAATAATTTTGTTTTAGTTTTTTCACATCATTTATCTTCTTAATATCTGTAGGGAGGCTATTACAATTTTTTTATGCCTAAACATATGTTATATTGTTGGTAGTGTTTGGTTTTACATTTTGAGATTTTAAAGTTATTTGAAATATTCGAACCAAGTCGAGCACTGGTTCCAAGATTGCATTATTTAAATTAGAATCTCTGTTCACGCAATAATGTTTAGTTTTTTAATATCCTTCAAAGGTTAAACACTTCAAAGCTTCTCCATCCAGGAAGTCTTTTTATAATAATATATCATTCTTTAAAAAAAAATAGATTCTAATCATTCAAGTCATTTTTATTCTAAGTATACTCATTAAGGTAATTACTTTGGATTATTATTGCGCAATATTTGTACAGTGAATAAACATATTTACAAAGGTGGCACCGGAGACAAAGTTGTTTATTTTAGAATTAATTTAACACTTCCAGTACAAGGTTATTGATCTACAGTTTAAAAAGTAGGTAGTTACATTTTTTTAAATGTGTATGTTTAAAAGAAATCAATAACATAGTCTATATTTATATTCATAACATAGATATTTGTTAACACCATCGGTGGCGCGTTTTATGGGAAAATTTTACCGATTGTTATCGAGGCCTCGGTAAATCCGCCATTGTTTTGCAATTATTAATAATATATATTTATAAGTGTCTACGCATTGAATTCTAATAATTAAATACACGCAAAGTGTTTTAAAATATAATTTTACACGTAGACATGAATACAAATTTATAGCAGTAGGTACTGATGAAATCAGTTGTTCTTGTTAGAAAAACAACTAAATGTTATTTTCTTATAAATTTATACCTACAGCAAAAAAATTGATCACAAATTTCTTATATGTTTTAAATAATTATAATTCAAATAAATAGTGGGTAGGTATCTAAATCTTAGATAAGAAAAATTAAAATAGTGATGAGATTGCACGATAAGTACTGGTGATGAGACTAAGCGTGATTGTGTCCGTGATTAGTATTCAATTATAATGATGATTGGTAACTGTAATTATTCTTATTTCCTCGAATAATTAAATCACACTTACAATTAAACGCCAATCACAATCACAGTCACAATCACGGTTTATCTCATCACTAATAGGTAGTCATCGCTGCGCATGCACGCAAGCTACTTTATTAATTATTGCTAATATCATTACGTTTTCCTACATTATGTAAAAATAATTACACTCAGTGGGCATTTAATATATAATTATCTTGTATTAAATTATTTTTTGCTGAACATATGGGTAAATGGCGCTACACTGGACTCCTGAACTAGTTATAATAATTAGGAAGACACATTCTTATTGTGAAGTTGTAATTATTCAGAACAGACGGTCTGTGATATTTTATATATGAATTATTAAAATATATTATAATAATAAAAATACTATATATGGCTCTTTCAAATAATGGAACGATTAAATGTATTAATATCAAAAAGGTAACATACATGTTCGAAAAATTGTCGTTAAAAATATTATCGCTGTAGAATAGTTGGATAATACACCTTCCCCGGTTAGGAAAGAGATCCAGGTTCGAATCCCGGTGGCGAAATAGCAATATTTTTCGATGAAATTAATTTTATATGTATATCTGTCTAATTAATATATTTTAATTCATATTTAGTTATAATAATGTCACTTTATTGTAATTGTAATTAATACCAAATAAATACGCTTTCTTTCATTTTGATAACGTATACCTATCTAGCGCCAGGGATGAAATGCACGAATATAAAAAACGATACATTCATTTTTATAATGAGGTAAGTTGTAGGTTGGTTCGGATAATATAAAGGTATTATAAGGTTCTAGAAAACATACACCTTGCCATCTCTGCCGAAACCTTGTGTGTAGGCACCCGCATGGTGTGAGCAAGATTAGGAAATCGAAATATATTCATTGAACGTTTGGATGAAAAATGTCTGTCTTTTGACGGTGTTCTAAGGAATAACGGATATCCGCTTCAAGTACTGAAGTTTATTCAATACGTTTGATGATTCCTTATATCACGCTGTTCCTTTTCACAGTCATGACACACCATTTATTTCTAGAATTATCGATTACATAATTATTCTTGATTCAGTACAGTTTTCCCTAAGAAAAAAATATGTTATTTTAGTTATATATTATAAATGTCTATCCAATTTAGATATGACCAAATTTAAAAAATACTTGAATTATTAAACATAATTTAGTTGGGGGGTTGTTTTTCAATCGATTCACTTTATTCTTTATAATTTTGTGCAAAAACCCTTCAACGGGGAGGGTCGGGGACCCAACGCGCATCCATTTTCCCCTGTCTCGCGCTGTTTGATGACCATTCAAGGCCAAGTCTGTCTTTAAATGAATAAATACAAATTATTTATTTAATTCTTAACATAATTAAATGTATCAAATTTAAACAGCTAAAATATTTTTTCGATAAATTGAGTTTTATCTGTATGTATATCTTTCTAATTGATGCATTTAATTTGTATTAAAATATCATAGAACTACGTATGTATAATGTGTTCTCTTTAAAATATGAATAAGATCTTAGTTATTGTGTTTTACATTTATTATAAACCAAAATATAACATATTTTTTGATATTTATGTAGATACTGCGACCGATTGCCGTTTATTTGAATCTTTTCGTATTTACCCTGCGTTGGTGCCCAATGAAAGTCTTTTGAAGGCGAAGGTACCGCGCATTACTCACTATAAACGATTGGCTGTTCTCCCTCGGGTGGGGCGGGTAGAAAGGTGGGGGGTGGAGGAGGGGATAGGTAACCGGACCTAGAAGCCGACACTGTCGGCGCCACGAGAAAAAATAGTGAAATGGCTTTACACAAAAGTTCGTTAGTCACCATTGCTCTTGTACTATAAGACTAAATACAAATACTCTACTTTTTTAACATCGTGGCTTTATTTAATTTCCTCGGTATTTGTACATTTCGCGTTGATCTTATACGCGCGATTCCGAGTTGTTTCTAGAACCGAGGTAACTAGACAAAAAAATAAATTTGCGTTACTTGTCTCAGTAACATGTGACCACCTCTACATGAAATATGTATTTCTGGTTCTCCTCGCTCCACGTCGTATGCAGATCATTGTACTTTGTTTTGGTATCTTTAAACATTGTCTGTACTTTATTTCAAGTGGCACATTTTACCCTTGAAGCCTCTGAAAAAAGATATTTAGTGTTAATAATAAAAAATATAAATAAAATTTTGAAATCGCGTATTATTAATTTATAATTAACATAGTTAGTTATGTGATAATTAAAACATATTTAAAAGATCGCCAAATTTTATCTGCATACTTCATTTCATTTTTTTCAACTGCGAGTGATTAATGTAAATATGTTTTAATAATAATTTCAGCTGTTATTATCCGCCGATCGGACATGACAGTGTCCTTTTTAAACCGTGCCCACATTTCAGTGGGATTTTTCTCGCCAGCTCGGCAGTGGTCCGCAGCGGTGTGGGCAGACGGAGTCGAGTCTGCGCTGACGTCACGCGGCGCAAGACAGTTGTGCAACGAGCCTCAATGCCAACTCGTTCTGCCGCCGGTACACCACACTCACTAACCTTATAAGAATATTCGAAAGTTCTCGTGCGGACGCGCGCACACTCGGGCACGCTTCTGTGTGGGAGTGGCCGTGCAGAAAAATAATAAAATAACGGATCCCGACGTAATAAAAATGTGCGAGCGAATCGCAGTTTAACCTTTGGGCTGATCGATCGCACGTAGGGAGGATAACTGCTCGCCGTCCGCCGCGCGGGATATCAATCAACATAATTACACCTATTAACACATTCGTTTCTTCTATTCGTCAATTATCTTCATTTTGATTACAATGAACAGTAACATTGTAGAATTGGAGATTGTCGCCTGAGAATATCGGCACACCATAAATTGCAGGCTCTGTCTACTGTAGAGCTTTTCCAGGTCTCAGTAAACAAATTGACGTTAGTCAACATGATAGCCGACGTCGTTGAATAGATAAGACACGAAAAGAAGCAAAATTACATTAAAAATTGAAACGATTGCGCAAGTTAAAATCACGTAAAACCATTATCTTTTAATACCACACACGCATTTCAAAATGTAAGACGTTAACTTGGAATGTATTTCGTTTCGTCATCGTCTTCAGCCATTATCGATTCACTGCTTGAAGAAGGCCTTCGCATGATTCTGCCACTCTCTTCGGTCATCTGACAACCTTTGCCATGTCACTCACACTGCTCAGATTATTGTGTCTATCTATCGAGACTTTGGGCATTCTCTAGATCGTTTTTTATCTAGAGAATATTTTTGTCTATCGGTCATATTTAGGTGACTTTTTAGCAGTGATAATATTACATCCTTCACTTCGCTTTTATTCGCGTGTCTTTTCTAGCCATTTCCAATATAGTTTAGCTGTGTCATCCGGGCTTCTGAGCAAGTTAATATTCTTAGTTCAGGATTTACTATCAAGCGTAATGATTGAAGAAATGCACCGCTCCAAGACGCAAGAAGACACAATGGCATATTACTTTTAAAAATACGCTTATTGATTATTATCATTGAAAATGATATTAACGAATATATATGAGAATAATTCAACAATTACAATCGCTCACAGCTAAATTTAAGTAGTAGCGACTAAATAATTGTACAAAAGCTGTTGGTGAGCTTTATGACAAATTGTCGATTTGTACTCTGTATCGCGATTATATTTTTTGTACTCCTCTCTAAACATGAGGCGCAGCAAATTAAATAGAAGCCGAATTCAAGCCCGCTTCTGAAATAAACGGTAAAAAATTTAATCCGAAAGGCTTGCCAACAAATATGGTAGTCTGTCTGTGACCTCTACACCGGCTGCATAATAAGTTTCCTTATACAATTCTCAGTTGCATTTACAATATTAATTTCGACTTTGGATGTCAGTGTCTTGAAGGGGTATTACTTAACCCTTCCCAAACTGTGCAGTAACACAGGTCTACCGCACTAATTAAATCTGTAATATTTCGGTAAATATACGCAACATACACTTCATATTTTAGTTAATTTGAAGGACAATATTTACGCTCAGAAATGACTAGGGAAAAATTAATAATGTTAGGCGAATCCTACAAAAATAATTATTTTTAATTCATTCAATTGTAAAATTAATACGTTGACAAAAATACCGTTTGTGGCAAGACAAAGAAATCACACATTAATTTCACGGGGAAAACAATAACAAACATACGAATATAATAGTGTCTCTTTCTCACTAATTAAATGAAGATAGATAAAAAGGAAGGTTGTGTTATACAATGCGATCTCCTATATGAAACTTGATGAATTTTCCGAATTATAATATTACATATTTTAAAAATATTTAATGCTCAATGAATTTATGGTATTAACATTTTTTTCAAAATCGTTTTTTTCACATTTTAAAGGTAATTTATAATTTCTTACGGTAACACGAGTTGACAGCATGGCTGCGTACGATTATTTTATATCACGGTATGGTAAAGGTTAAAGCAACTCTGCCAGACCCTCTTGATGGCCGACCCGCCGCGGTCACGATTTTAGGGGTCTTTTGCGGCCATAATTGTCGGGTTCTCCCTTCCAAAATCATCCAACCGCCCCATCCTTTATTAATTTAACTTTACAGTCAAATCCACACTTCCTCTCGAGTTCACCGCCACATCCGAAGTCCGAATTGTGCACCGGGATGGTCAGACGCCCGGTTAAATAAATGTCGGTTTTCTATTTTCATAGAACTAACGATTTTTTTTTGTTTCGAGTGATGATTTTAATATTTTATATCATTATATTTTCGGCCGCCTCGGGGGTACACTTTAATTATTATTTTTTTAAATATGAGTTTTTTTATGAATATTGATAATTTTACAATTTCCAAATGTACACCTTTTAAATAGAGAACACCGATACTAATTTTAAATTATTTATGTATTGATTCGTTAATAGTTAATAACATGACGATACGAATATTCAAACGTCTATTATAAATTTTAAATAAAAAATTCGAAAATTTTGAATACCGCTTCACGGAACATTAAAATTCTCATAACACCCCTTCCCTTACTCGCAGATTGCCATTACACGAAAATAAAATTCCTAATACTGTTTTTCCTAGATTTATTTTTTATTTAATGTAGTACTGAGTAGTGATTGGCAATAACACCCCATTTACTGTGTGACATGCCATTGATTTAAAAAAAAAAAACACCCCTTTTGCGTTAACTGCATTAGTTAAATTTTTCTGAAAAAGTAGAATTTAGATTGTGTCAGCAGATGTATATAACAGCGTTAAGAGTTGTGCATCCCAGACAACATGAATGGAAGACGTCAAACTCTCAGGTCAGCCTCTTCAGCTACGGAGAGAAAGAAGACAGAATTGTAGAACCGAGCCATTCCGATTCCAGAAAACTAAGTTCAATGTACGGGCATTTGCGGTGGCAGGTCCAAAAGTGTGAAACTCTTGCCCATTAGGAACAGAGCATGAGATATTTGATTTACAATATCATATCTTGTGATCATATCAATAAATATTAGTGTAGTTTATGTATAAATAATAATAATAATAATAATGTGTTTATTCCAGCGTGATCAGGTTTTTTTTAACCCGATTCGCCCTCTAGGTGATTTTTACTAAAATGTCGCCAATGTTAATATTATTATCATTTCAAACTACTTGGTTATTGGTTACGTGGATTAAATGGTTTCATTTCTCTGAAAAATGTAGGTTAATAAGTCTGGTTTTGTTATTTTAAGTGAAGTATATCATCAACAGTGACGTTAAGGTGAAATTTGTCATTTTTTTTATTTTTGCATAAACGGTTGCTTTCAGTGGGTCAGAGAAAGTTGATGAACGTTGTTGGTATCTTATCTGAATTCTGTATTGGCTTGCTTTTTTTTGTAAATTCTTAACGATCTAATAAATATATATATACACGTATTTACTATAAATAAAATAAATAAATTTTAATGAATATTGTCTTGTATTACGAAGATAGGTATGTACATCTTTTAAACCCTTTTTATCCCGAATTATTACATTTAAGCGCCAGAAACTATGTATTTTTTGTAGTAAGTATTCTTCAAACATGAAATAAGCAAAAAAAATCTAGGTATTTAAATATTATCATTTATAATTTGTGGTACTTCTACGGATAGTCAGATCTTATATGACGTATAAAATAAATAAAAATATATAGCATAGTACAAAAAATAGGAAAGAAATATTACATATTAAAAGAATAATTACTCAGTTTCACCTGCCGCAGTGTTGACATAACAATAAAATAACTTATGTTAGTAGTATAAATAAATCTAGTAGACTATTATTTACGTAAACTTAGTATTGTCAGAGAATCGACACCACAGTAAGATAAAGTTGATGGTACTTTAATAAAAAGGGTTAAAGATACGTGAGATCGTTTCAAGTACCAAGACTATATTCATATCAGTAAACTCGCAACAATATCACATCAGTGAGATAATATCTTGCTCCGAGGCAGCGAGCGCGCATCTCGGTACATATTCCAGCCGAAGATCCTACGATTAAATATCACCTAATGTTGTACAGATCGATTAAATCGTAGGTGGATATCGTGTATTAAAAGGCAGTAAACTAGGTATTACACTTCCGCGTCCTGGCGAGCGAACCCTTATTAATGTTCTCCGTAGCTTATAATTCAAATACAAATACTCGGGGCCACTGACCAGCGACCGCCTGAACATTCCGTAGCAATCTAACGCTGTTTAAATACGTTTATTTTTTAATCTAAATATCATTTTTATCCCGCATAATGAAAATATTTATTTTAAAAACGTTCGATTTATTAACTTCTGGCAACATCAAGCAGTAAACACAAATGTCTAATATGACATTCACGATTTTAATTCATGTCATTCGATTCACGACATGTGCGTTTTGCAATTACAATATTTGGCGCACCATCATTTGAATATTCCGCTTTATTTGAACACCATTTTGTTGTTGGCATAGCTAACGCCGGTGACGTTTGAAATTTTGTTTTGTTGTTTTCGGATAGTTTTTATTTAATATTTTTACTTTGTATCCGCTTCAGATGTATATTTACAATATTATCTACTATATCATTCTTAAAGTATTTTTTATTTCAACTTCCTCTACTATTATGTTTTTTGCAGATTTCACGTTCTAAGAGATAATTAGATATTATTAAACACATATTCAATGACAGCTGATTTGCTTTCGAACACCAATCGCCAATCTTGCAGAAACATTTTTTTTCTACAAGTCTTTGATGTTTTTAAAATACCGATAGATAAATAGTAAAATGTATAATATTATTTTCGAAATCCATTGTCTATTGGAATCATCTTCGAATTAATTTCAAACGCCCAAAACTCTTCCTGCGTCATACTTGCGGTAAGCATTTTCATTACGTTACTCATTAGGTAGATATCGGTCTTACCAATCATCAATCAACGTACGTCATTTAAAAACTTAACTCATAAACTGTAACATCTTCAAAGACTGATTCATCTGACTGATGGATTTAAATCTAAAAAAATACAGTTGAAAATCGTAATTTTATTTATTTATAGTGTACCATTTTTTCGCCTATCTAATTAAAACAAATTGTGTTGAGACAGGCAAGCAGATTACAGTGAAAATTATATTTTAATTATAAAGCCGACTAATAAATATTTTAGAAAATAATAATATATCTAAAGCGCAAACCTTCGTGTAGTAAGTGTACACTGGATATTTTAGATGTACAATATTTTAACTCGTTATAGTTTTTATTATTTTGTTTTTTAGGATCTAAACAATTAAAACGATACTTACGATAAAGTAAGATGTGTTTTCTATCAAGGAGATTTTTAAACTGTGTTCCGAGTATTATAGTTTGCCGCCAAATTTATAATAATACAAACAATATTATAACACCAAACCTTCTCGCCGATTCCCACTCGTGACAACGATAGGTAGATCTGCTACTAAAGCTACTGTTTGGGAAGCTCGTGTGTATTAATAAACCAACTGGTTGATTTAATGCACAATCTATCTTTTTTTCCTATTTTCTACGCCCGTCCTGCTCGGCATCTACCGTAAAATTGCCGCGATCGGCGTTGTTAGCCGAAGCTGCCCATGACACTGAATAAAGTGAAAACTTTGTCAATTGCACAGAATTTGTTCAAATGTTTACGAATTTATGCTCGGTGTGCTGTGGGAGTTTAAAAAGATTGAAAAACACTGTTCTAGAGCTAATGTATTCAATTAAAGTTTATCATACTTAACAATTTCATTGTCAACCTTTACTGTTTAATTGAGAGATTACCTTTAATATAATATTTATTTAAACTTTATAATATACCCACAATCAAATGCGCGAGTGAAATAATAATAGAACGTGAAGTCTATTAAAAAGTTCTGTCTGATTAGCGGGAAATTCGAATAGGGACGAAAAAAAAGAAGTAATGTGCCAATTTGATTTAATAAGGCACTCCGGAGTTCGGCGAGGTGAAGCACCCCGTCGCCCGTGGGTTCCGCGAACACCCATCGGCCCGGAGTAACTGTGAACACCTATAATATAATAATATTAAGATCCGGGCCGTGCTCCGGTGTTGCCAGATGAAGAGTGCTCACTCGACTGGAGCGAGATCTGAACCTGACATTCTATATCGAAGGCTGATCGGAACAATGCACACCGCCGCGGACAGGCGAAGCGAAGATTACATTTTCATTCACTTTATTACATCTTTATAATTTGACCATAAACATCTTGACGCTATGGGTTTCACTTCCCGTTGTATGACAATAGATACATGTTTTTTCTGATGAAAATAAAACACTCACGGCGGTTTTTGGTGATCATAAAACAATATGAGGATTGAAAGATGAACGCGTAAGTTCTCAAATCAAATAAATAAATATGTGAGAATCCAAAATAAAATTGAATACGTATATGTAAATATTTATACCTATAAATTTCACATACTCTGCATTGAATGTAAATAAAATTCAAAACATATACCACAATATATAATGCGATTAATTTATGGCAAATTTATAAATCTGTTGATTTCTCCTAAAAATACCGAAATTAATCTAAATGACTTTCACTCTGATACTATTGTGTTGCTTTTCTATCCATCTTCGAGACGCTCGTGAACAGGTCTCGTACACAGCGTGCATCATGTGACGTCCGACAATTTCACTTGTCTTTCAACGATATTTCTAATATTGATAGTAGCTGGGAAACTTTATTTAAATTGAATAGGAAAATGTTCATAATCCATTAGCACACGCGAAGCCGGGACTTCCATCTGTTGATTAATCTATAATACACATTCGAAGCAAATATTCTACATAGAATATTTTCAAATATCAAAAATTAAGGACTCTTTCGTCTTATTTTTGTCAAGAAAAATCATCTTTGTAATAATATCGATCCTAGTGCGCTCTGCGCTTCGAATGTCAGCCGATACGCGCTGATTTCAATTATGCAGTCCGGGTCACGCACCGGCGACCGTCGGCGTCTCCGCGGAGCGACACTCGCTGTAATTGTTTTTTAATAATACTCTTCCCATAAAAGTAACAGTTTGAGATGCAGGAAGCGTCCGCTTCGGTGTCCATTGCCCTCGCTCGACATTCTTCCGCGCCACGAGGAATTCCCGCTGGCGGCCGCGGCGCTATTTTGCATGGCTGCTCACTCGTCACCCGTTATCTGAAGCAATTTCTCCTCTCCTGGTACCCACCGCTCACTTCCTCGCACTATCCAGTTCGATCGGCTCTTCAGAAAGGTCTATTTATCTATCTATAATGTTTTCTAGATTCAATATTTCTCATACCAAATGTTGTAAAGATTTATTTTTTATTAAATAAACAAATAGAGATGCGTACACGAAATACATGTCATATTAATATTCTTACTATTTTTAAACTAAGCTAAACTCTTGTGCTATGAAACGTGCCCGACCACTAGATCACTAGGCGAGTATCGTAACCACTAGACCACTAGCACGTCATATTACAATTAAAGGAAGGAAATGGGAGGATGTGATATGAAAAGCAGTAGGTATTGGGAAATTTTAAATGTGAGGAACTTTTGATTTACGACATCGTCGGAACGATGCGTCAGCCTCTCAATCAGGCCTTTGGAACTCACAGCGAAGAATGACAAGAGATGGTCACAGCTTGGTCAAAGAACAGTTATAGGCTGGTCCATAACGTTCCTTACAAGCACAACACAATAACACAATAGCAGAATGTGCTTACAACGAAATGTCTTCAGTTTGTTCTGTGTTCCATCACGCATTTTCTGTTTATAACATGAGCTGGGAGTCCTGGCGCCATCTAGTGGGTTTTACAAATTTAGGTTCTGTCACACATGTTTCTCGTGGAATTTTCACAAATATATATCTTCGAGATATCCTTTCAATTTTAACTACGTTATGTGTTTGTTACTTTGCATTTAATAAAAAATAGCAGTAAAAATATTGTAGACTTGTAATGTAAGCGTAACTAGTTGATCAAAAATATCATATATTATTGGCTGTTCCTTTGGTTAAATTTTCCACGTTGAACCTTGAACGTATGCCATTTGATATATAAATATCAGACATCTGTAATAACCAATTAAGCCCTGTAATAACTATTGGTGAACGTTATATATATATAAAGTGATCACTTAAGCCAGCCGAAGAAAGGTCGTAAACCCTGTAATTACCCCCCATATTTCTATATATCATTCCATTAAAATATAATTAAGAATAGCTTCGTCTCTATGAGATGTCTGATATGTATTTAAAAACAGTGCATTTATAGGTAAAAATCCAGTAATTGTGTGTTCTTGAACATATTCTAATATTGTATGCAATTTGTTTTAAATGTATATTTCATATTCTAAACAATTAACAATTAGCTCGTTTACATGTTGTGACTTCATCGTTATACCCCGTCGAGTTTACGATTCTCCGGTATCTTGTGCAATCAGCAAAGTTTGCACATGTTTGTTTCTCAAAACTACTTTGTTCCTTTTTTAATCCGTTGAACATGTTTACTCGCCAATAATTGCACGCGAGGCCTAACGTTGTTTGCGGCACTCGGGCCTGAATTATAAAATCGCATTACTGGCAGTTTTCAATCCTTGATGTATTTTTGTAACGAGAGCTTCGAGCTCGGGCGCGTGTAACGTTTAGTTATAAGAATGTTGTTCTACGAGAAATACCCGGCACGCTCATATACGACGGACACACTGAGTATAAGTTATCACACTCGGCTGCGTGGGACATCGTGACGTTTTGAAAGCTCTCGTGAATCATGACTAGGGTCATGAGAGAGAGAGAGAGAGAGAGGGGGTAGATAGACGATCAGACAGGATTATGATACGCTTAAGAAGACACGTCACTATAATATTCTGATATCAATATTGATACGGCAAATTCAAAGGAACAGTTTTATTTTGTAATGATATGCAAGAAATAATGATATATTTTTTAAGAACAAATTTTTGTTGTGACGTTGCATTTTCAGAACGTGGCATTTTAATTTGTTAAGGAGAACACATTCTTATTGTGAAGTTATAATTATTCAGGACATAGGTCTATGATGTTTTAAGCACTGATGTAATGTATTAATTATAAATATATACATATAAAATCAATTTTGTCGAAATAATGGAACGACAGACACAATTGGTAGTGTACTTCCCCGGATTGGAAATAGAGATCCAGGTTCGAATCCCGGTAGCGCAAAAACAATATTTTTCGACAGAATTGATACAATATACATACATACATATTGAATGATCTACTGGGTTTAAATCTGGGCTCTTCGGTTGCCACTTGCCTGGCTCGATGAAATTAACATTCTCACGACGAAGAAAGTTGATTGTATTTCTGGCTGTGTGTGATGAAGCTCCGTCCTGTAATGTCTAGCTATACTGGGTTTGTTTTGAAACTCTTTGATCATTTTCCTAGCACCCCAACGTCTTTCAGTTCGCAAATTTTTGATCAGAATACGATCTTCTGCAGTGATTTTTGTCATTCTGGGCAACAATTTGAAAAAAACCAAATATAAACAATGGGAAAATTAATAATCTAAGATGGCGGCCGGAAATTATCGAAATAAAACGTAATATAGGTAAATAGGTAAGTAAGTAAACTTTGATGTAATTATATCAGATTTTACGAAATGTTCTTTTTTTGGGCCATCCTGTACATATATAATATTTACATACATAAAATGAAGAAATTCTCTATACAATTCTACCGTCCTGACCGATCTTAACCAATTTTTGCATAGTTACTCTTTAGGAGTCTACGTTAAACGTTCCGACTTTCTATTGGCTAACCCACCTCCCTCCCTTTAATATAAATACGTATTCTATTGAACGCCATTCAAATTTTGAATACATCGTTAGTATAGCCTATGCAAAATTGATTTATTTATTTATTAGATTTTTGACGTACTCGTTTTTGCTGTTACAGAGGTGAATATATTATATATATAACATGATGAAACATAAGGTACAATTATATTGCAAACTGTCTACTTTGCTAGACTAGCGTCTGTGTTAAAGTAGACAGTTTTTTTCGTACTGTTGTGGTGTTATTTAATTCAAGAAAGATAAAGATTAGACGGGAATAAAAAAAAATGTAGTGAGATTGTTGTAGAACTAGTGAATTATTAGTGTTGGCACTGTATAATGATTATGTTAGAATGTTGGATAGCGATGCTTCTGATTGATCTCTACACAATAAAATAAAGTCATCCATCCCGTTTTTTCGCTCTCCTTAGATTCCTATTTTTAATTACAATTTAATTTAAATATCGGACAACGCCGGGTAGGGACCGTTAGTACATAATATATGATTTAATAATGGTTATTATTCTTTCGTAAATGTTTTCGTGTATGTATTATGCATATAAGAGAGTTAATTTTTATAAATTCTGTAATACTTCCGAGCAAAGATTTTGGTTTAGAGTTTAGCATCCACATTCTTTATGAATGGTGGAAGAATGCATTAGAGATCTCTAGCCACATACTCACCTAATTATTTACTTGGATGTAAGCTCGCTCTATCCATTCATCATCATCACCACAGGCCAGACTATCCATGGTGGCTCATGGTTGACAGTAATTTTTCATTTCACCAGTTTCTGTCCAACGTGGCTACTCTCCAGTTGGTTTCTTTGATGGTTCCTGGTCTTGCACACGCTGCACGTGATCTAACCAGCGTAGCCTACCTAGTTTGATTGCGCCACGCTGCTTCTTCATCCGTTAACGTATTATTACATCTTGCAAACTATCCATCTTTATTGATTGATTATCGAAAACTACGAGTGTACCAGAATAATTAAAATCATTATTAAGGAGAACACATTCATATTGTGAAGTTGTAATTATTCAGAACAGACGGTCTGTGATATTTTTAATACTAATTAAATGTTATAATTAGAAAGATTTACATATAAAATCAATTTTATCAAAAAATATTATTGTTGCGCTACCGGGATTCGAACCTGGATCTCTATTTCCAAACCGGAAAAGGTGTATTATCCAACTATGCTAAAGCGACAGTACTTTTGACGACAAATTTTAGTAGATGGCTTTCAAATAACGAAACGATAGATGTATTATTTTGAAAAGGTGTAACACATATGTTCGAAAATTTGTCGTTCGAATTCCGGTAGCGTAACAACAATATTTTTAAAAAAAAATAATTTTATATGTATATTTTTCTAATTAATTCGTTTAATTAGTATTTATAATTAAAATCTATTTTGTATTTTTTTATATTATTGTAGAATGCTCAGAAAATAATAATATCGATATATAGGTACATACAAATATTGTACAATCAACTTCCATTTAAATCGAGATTCTAACCAGAGAACGAAATGGAAAATTTAATCGGAACCGTCAATAATATCTGGAACTTTTTACGCTTTCAAAAATTATACACTTTATTTACAATACTATTATACAATAGATATACTCGTATATATATATATCCATGGCTAGCTGACTGACAGTTTTTTTCCGTTCTAGAACTATTGATTTATGATAACTATGGTAACTAAAATGAACTCTGAATGAGTATAACTTAATTATATTGCAAAACATTTAAATGATCTTTTTTATTGAATCGAAAATAAATAACAGACGCTATAATTGAAATCGAATGGATAGCCGTACCGGGGTTATATTTGCGAGAATCCCACGAACCGAAGCAGCATTCCTGTTTATTTAAAACTCTGGTTCTAACAATAAAAATGTTAAAAATCATTTTTTTCTAAAACTTTTAGAATATCGTAGATGCACCGCCAGCGCCGCTGGAGATAGTCTGAGTGTGGGGTGTTGCATCAACTGGACCTGGTTTGTCCCCCCGTGTCAGCGCACTCAACAATTTATTGTTTCTCTGTATAATTATGGAGGCAACACCATCATTAAATGAAAGCCATATTTTATTGAATCGTGTCTCAACATCTTGGTGTAACGCAATCTTTTATTACTGAAAATTAGACGATAATATTTTTATTGAGACCACGACTGGCAAATATAACATCTCGAAACAGTTTTTTTCATTACTTGAAAATCTATTCACGTATGTGTATAAATGTAGATATGTACTACAATACCACATCTGCAGCAATCTGCAAACATAAATCTACTTCCTACAAATCAATCTCATGCAAACTAATAATTTATTAATGCACCTTCCCCGAATTGGAAAGAGATCCAGGTTCGAATCCCGGTAGCAACAACAACAATATTTTTCGATAAAATTGATTTTATATGTACATCTTTCGAATTAATACATTATATATCACAGATCAATTTTCTGAATAATTACAACTTCACAATAAGAATGTGTTCTCCTTAATAATAATTTTTATGTTTTACAATTTTATTTATATATAATATTAGCCCATACAAGGGACCCACCATACGATGTGGAATTCACGTCACAAATGGAACAGAATGTAACAAATGGAATATTGGAAAGGAATCATCAGGATTTTGTACAAGGATAAGTGTAGTTAAACAAAAATGTGTTCATCGAATTTTAATTTAAAACTGTACTGAAAAGTTTAATTAAACGAATGAACTGAATTGTGTAACCACCTTGATTAAATACGGTATTAATGTATTGTTGAATTTTTTTTTTAAACCGCTATAAGTTTAACAGTTTTTTTTCCACAATCTTATTTTTTTATATCAATAGACAAAGGAGACGCCGTCTTGTATCAGAACGCGAACCATTTCATTTCTAAAATTATAGTGTGGGAAAAAAGTATATAAGAATATGCACCTAAGAATATATATATTATAATCAGGACCGGATTGCAGCCTAGGCACATTAGTCGCTTGCCTAGGGCCTAGGAAAAATATAAGAAATGCTAGCGATTAATTTGAAAAAATAATTACAAGCCTAAATAGAGCTACTTAGAGCCTAGAGCTGTTTAAAAATGAAAGTGTACACTCGATAGATTGCTCCACAAAAACAAAATGTAAGTTAATTTATTTTTAAACTACAGCACCGGAGAAAGAAAATTTTCCATCTAAAATTAATTATTAAATTTATTTAAAAGTATCATAAATAACTAGAAATGAAATAGCTTTTGAATATTGTACGTGCGTATTTTCTATAATTTTTGGTATGTAATCAATTACCAAATACTTGCAATATACCGTACAACTTCGGCGACCAAGTAAATAAATTTCTAGAATTAACAATCATCTAAAGAAAAATATAACGTATGTGAGTATATTTAGTATCTAGATATTTTTTTGCAGCGTGTAATTATTATATATAATTTAATTTTATGTTTCGCTTCGTACAAATATATATTACTGGATATAATTTAGCAAAATAGATACACAATTAAAATTTTCCGGGTTAAATATCTTGTCTATAGTCTCAATCTTCTCAATCTGGCTCTGACTAATAATATCGCCTTGCTAATAATAAAAGTTAAGCTATTATCAAAGCATGTCTTGATCCTGAATGTGTGTCTCGCACCAGGGCAGTGCCGAAGTTATAAATTTAATTCTTGATTTAAAATAAATAAAACCGATTTTGAAAATTAAATTCACACACACACAATAGAAACATTAATTATCTTTGATTAAGAATCGAACATGATTTTGCTATTGCTAATTAAAGAAAATACTTGGTCGAATAACGGAGAGTCAACCTACTACCGCCGCAATACATGTAGCACTGTATTGAAATTATTTATCTTATCTTCGTACTTTACTGTATAATGTTCTCAGGGCTACGGTCCTGATTTATCGTTCGGAATATCTGGAGAGAATCTAAAGAAAATGTTATTATAACTGTACCTTGAATTCAGAGATAATTTACAAGGAATCTATTTCCAAATGAACTGCTTTAAATTATACACGGAAACGGCCGAAGATGATAAATGTGTAATTTCCTCAAACCGCGCAGTTCCAAAAATGTATTTAAAAAGATGGAGTCTTATATAATCTGTTATTGTGACTTTCATTAATACATTTAGTAACTTTGCTCTTTTCTCTCTCATCTGGATATTTGACCACCGAAATCCTTAGATTTTTCGCGATTTACTATCGTTTCATTTCTCACACTATCTCTGTCTCTTCAAGCCGCATGCCCATAGCAATTTTCCTGAAAAATAGACATTCATTCGTCTTGCAGTCATTTTTAATTGTATCCTCTACGCCGTTCATTACGAAATTACGTTAATTCGAAGTTATCATGTGGTACCTGCTATAAATGGTTGTGTGTATTTAATATATTAAATAAATTCATAGATTTCGAGTGTATATGAGTACACCATATAATATGATGATATATTGAATCAAAAATATGTATGTGTAAATTAAATAGTGTAGATTGGATGGAGACCTTACATAAATAACAATGGAACTATGTATTTTTGTTTTTATAATGCTTAGGCATAATAATCAGAAGGTACTTCAAGAATGTGTTGTGTACTGATTATTATTATGAAGATGTCATTCCCTATCCATAAAATAATTAAACATCAAACAAATCTATGTACTATTATTATATTGTAATAATAAAAAACACCATACAGGTAACAGATTCGTCGGTGGCCGACTGTACAGTGCCATGAGTAAAAAATCGACCTGTACTTCCATGTGAAATAGTTATGCATCATTACGTGTCATCGTATGTGAGCAAAGGACACTAATAAAGTAGATCTCATTAAGTAACACATTTATTTATTAATACAGGTTTTCCTAAATATATCATTTCCGTCCGTCTGTGTCACATGGCAACATAAACTAAACAGTGAACAGAGAGTTGCGTGATAACATAAAACAAATATGTTTGGTATGAAAATCAGTCTTGTAATTCTTTTATTTTTTTAATATATTATTAAATTAAAACTATAAAGTGATTATTTATTTTAATTATAGACGGGTTATTCAAATAAATCTAATTCACTATAACATTTCTCGAAATTATTATTTTCGTTCTTGATTTAGTATGAGATGAAAGTACCCACGTCACCAGAACCGTTGCAGCGCGTGAACATGCAACCAGTACACTTCCTCACGCGATGTGTGTAGCGGTTCGGTTGGTCGGACCCGCTAGGAAATAAATAACACTGACAACGTCATTCTTCCGTAGATGCTTCGGGAACAATCCAATCGGCTCCGTGCGATATCCCTAGATAGTCAGCCAGGAGCCAGTACTTCATGATTTCCACTCGGTCCATCGTCGTGTTACAGTTCGGCATGTTTACCGCAATTCCAAGTAAAATACTGGTTTTGCATTCGCTATCAATATCAGAACGTTCGTTTTACTATGACCTCTCCACCATTATACCGATACGCCATCAAAGAGCCTAGATTCCTACTTCGTTCTCCGTAAAGCCAAATCTCTTTTTATTTTTGCTTATTCTTATCGCTGAAAAACGTTTGATTTACATCGTGAATCCCGAGAATTAATACAACCAACGTGGCAACATTTTTTATATTACAAATAGAAATATAATATCTATTTAGTTGTTTTGAAATATTCTGATCAATAAAAATGGACTGGGAGTTTTGGGGCCTTGTAGCAAGTTTTCCCTGCAATGGGATCCCAAACGTATGCCAAATAGCACGGTAGAATACTCAGAAGATGTTTGTTTTCTATTGGAAATAAATAGATGTGAACTTGACGAGAACGGTATAGGTGGTAGGCACTCTACCAGCAATACAAAATTGTAGGTTTCAAAAGATAAATTTGTTATTTATAAGTTGAGTTAAGTGATGTTTCAAATTTGTTTTAATAATGTTTATACTATTTTATGCTTCGTTGTACTAAGCATTTTTTTATTTTATTAAATGCATGACGATACATTTATATGTTCCGGGAATGAGCATCGCTATCATAATAGGTAAAACCTATAAGGTAACTGTTACCCTTAAGTTAAAACATAATGACCACTTTTAAATTAAAGTCTTAACGAGGGTAGTTGACGGACTACAGTTTCGGTTCCAAATGGTCTTAAATCAATTACATTTTGTTAAAGATAACAAACACATTATTATTATGAAGTTGCAGTTTATCAGAACATAGTTCTGTGCTATTTTAATATAATACAAATTAAAGTAAAAGAAAATTTGTCGTCAACTTACTATGTTGGTGTTATCGATGTTTCCCCAGATAGGAAAGGATCCATGTTCGAATCCCGGTAACAACAAAAATATTTATTCAATAAATTAAATTTTCCTGTATATCTTTCTAATTGATACATTTAATTTGTATTCAATTTCATTTTGTTTTAAATATCTAAAAATATAGGTAGGTGCATGTTTGTCTCTTCTTCCGATCTACACCAAATTTTACTCATTAGGACTCTTTGCAACTCTAGTGACTTGCCCCTCCTCCCGATTACCTCTCTGCTCTCCCTGATATAAATGTATATTATATGAAATACCATCGGTCCAAAATTTTTGTCAATTGCACTCTAAGCCCCTGAGAAAAATATACTACCCCCGTCCCATCCCGTTATTTCCCGGGTAACGTAGGGAATGGATCGCTTACTGCATGTAACACATCTAGTGCACAATATTTTTTGGGTAGGTGCATTTCGAAATTGTTCAAGCTTCATGTGCCTAATCTCAACAGTGTCAGAGATGTAAACATTTTTAAAAAAAGTCATTGTTATGTGATTATTTCGATTCATCGATATATTTGATTGATTTCAAATTATATATTGAATACAAAAAATAAAAGATCATTAAACCGAAGCAATGTTCTCTCTAAGTTTGGATCACAGTGTACGCATTCTAAATCTTTTGTGCAATTTTAAGGAACAATAGCTATTGTTGTGCGCTGGAAGAGAAAATAAAAAAAACATTACCATAACCAGTATTACAGCTACTGGTAGGCTCTGGGTTGATCACATTTCTAATGAAGATGTATTAAGACGCATAAATAAGTCAAAAGAACTAATAACAACTATCAATGAAAGCTTGAACACATTTTCCGCAACGAAAAATAATAAAAATTACAGCTCAATAAGCAGGAGAAGATAGAAGGCAGCGGAGGCGTAGCTAGAAAGAATAACCTCAAAAAGTGGCTCAATTTACAAAACGTTGATGAATTTATACAGGATAAATCAACATGGTTCCTTCGACAAAAGGCGACACATGACACGTTTTGTTAAAAATTGTGTGCGCGCTATATTTTTTTGTGTGCTTTATGATGCCAAATCGTGTGCGCGTGCGCACACCCGCACACTTTAGAAGGAACGTTGGTCCGAAGCCTGATGTTGAAAAATAATGGGTCAATTTCGCAAATATTTATTTCGAAAGCTTAACACGATTTTGTAAAAAACTAGTACAATAATGTTTTCACCAATAAAATGTTGTGAACTGGGTCGGTTACACCTCGTGCAGGCAAATTCTCGCCTCTATGTTCAGTTGACAGAGCGGCTAAGTTAATTTAGCTCAACTGCAAATCGTCAAAACAAGGCCACTACACAAAAACAAAACTGTAATTGTAAATACGGGAGATGAATAAGAATTCCACCCACGCGCGCGCGCGCAGTCAGTTGCGCCAAAGATGATCCCGCCTGTCATCCGTTCCCGTGCAGTCCCGCCAAAAAGAATCGAACGTTTTTTTTTTACTGACAACTTCCGTTTTGGGAAGAACCTGTTACCGCTATCCAAAACAGAGCCTGCGGCAAAGCGTTACCGTTACGGTGCTACAGTGCTACGGTGCACCTACTCTGCCCGCGCCCGCGCAGTGTTCCCACAGAATACGCGAGGCCTCCGCGAATCTCTCGAGACTCTCGACCTCTCTTTCCCTCCCTCCACTCTCTCGAGGTCGTCCCATCTCTTCGGTCACTTCGCCCGCGATTCTGAACATCAGCAGTCCTCAATTAATATTATGTTTTGCACTTGGCGCGAAAACGGTAAACGTAATTAACCACTTCTCGATTTAGTGGACTGTGATAGTTTGAACACGACAAGATTGATATTTTTAGGTTCTGCTTTCACTCCATTCCATTAGAGATAATATTAATTTATCTGAGCACGAAATAAATTAAAAAACACCCAAATAAAATAGATTATTGAAATTATAAATATGACCTAAAGAATTTAAATTACGTCATCGATTTTAATTTTGTTAATACATTAAATATTGTAGCTTTAACTCTGCAATCAATTTTAATAATAACATTGGATTATAGCACCATTTTCGTAAAAATTTCACCCTAAGGGATTGTTGTAAATGTGAAAATTGTTATTCAAATTTATGGATGTGATTTTGTAAAATGATGAGTTTTCGGTATCTTTTTAAATATAGTCTGATGAATTATGATTGAAAACAAAGATTTCAACACATTTGGATCCGCCGTTTGATCCATCTAGAAATATTTAATTTGGAATCAATCTCCATCGAGATTTTTTTTTTAAATAAAAAAGTTTAATTAGACGCGATGTTTCGATCGCACTTATCTATACATTAAAATTTTTTTTTTAGACAAAGGATCCTCAAATTTTTCAGACATCTTGCGAGAAGGGAAAATAGCTTGGAGAATCTCGATTTCGTGGTGCACGTCGAATGACAAATAGAATGTATTATTACAGATCTGCGGGATGCCAAGAAAAGTCGAGGAGTACAGTCAAAGAAAACTGACCAGGAACAAGAAGATGAAATATGTATTAATAAAATATCTCTTAATTTTTGGAAGATCTGAATATTCGAGTTTTATAAAAAGCAAAGTGAAAGTATGTTTTTTTTACTTTTTTTTTTAATATAACCCATAAATTAGTCATGATGGAAGAAATTGAAATTTTCCGAAAGTCAGTAATTAAATTTTCTCTCCATCGAAATACAACTAAAATGTAAATGAATGCATGACTAGTTGGGTGAGTACCTAGGAGTGCGTAGGCGCAATCCATCCGTGACATGTTTGAATGCACCAGCGCCCCGGATCGGCGCAAGCGCAGGCGCAATCATTCACCTTGCTCGATCATCGGAGCAAGTCATAGATCGATAGATCGGCTCTGGCCAGCGGCGCGACGTCGTGTGACTTGTCAATATCTGTACGGACTGCGACGGGTTATGCAATCTAGCTTAAAGCCTCAATTGACATAAGTATAAGTTATATTACTTTACATATTTTCGATAATCTAAAATCCAAATGTATACAGTTATTACAGGGATAGCGAGAATATTTTAGTTATGTTATTATAATTATTATATAACCCTGTTTACTTCATTTTTAATATTTTTGGTTTAGATTACAAATAATGGTTTCATGTTTGTATTGATAGATATAACGGATGAACCTGTCTTCTTTGTACAGACTTCGGTCTAGTTAAGAGACAGTGAACATCTCTTACATTTAAATGTAATCTTGAATGGAACAAGTATGTTTGAATGTTCGCTTTATATATATATACATCAGCGACAGGGAGATATATTAATTTGAAAAAGTGTAACATAGAGGTTCGAAAATTAGTCGTCAAAAATACTGACGCTGTAGCATAGTTGGTAATGCACCTTCCCCGGATTGGAAAAGAGATCCGGGTTAGAATCCCGGTAGCGCAACAATATTTTTCAATAAAAATGATTTTATTGTATATATATATATTAATGTTTATAATGTATAATCTGTGCGTATATTTGGTTGAAATAAAAAATATATAATTACATTTTTCCTACACATTTATTTATTCTGTGGTACAGATACAGAACAGTATTTACAAAAAGTATATATTTTCTCTTCTAGTGCTTGTCCGCTTAATCAATGTTACCGATCATAGTAGCAATCATTATTTTATTTGCATCAGCTCGAAATAGTTGGCCTGTCGACTTCCCGAACTGTTGCTTTTGATTCTTTAGCCAGCTAGCAATTTTGCCTCGAATAATAAGATACAGGATCTGATATTTTTCAGGATGTTGACGATATGGCTAAAATACTGTAATTTCCGGGTTTTTATCATTTTGAGAATTTATTTTTTCTTTCACATTCAACAATTATTGTAATAATACAGAACTTAAAAATATACAATGCTGTAGCGGGGCCAGGGCGGGTCAGGGTGGCGCCCTGTTACTTCTTTTCGAGCCAGGGCGCCGTCACTTTTTTTGACACGGAGCTTACATTTCAAGTATATTTAAAAAATATTTTGATACAAAATTTTCCGCATAGAATTTTGTACATCAAATATCATACAGCGGACGGATATTATGAGAATACAAAAAAAAAATATGACCGGATGTGCGGTGGTATCCCATTATTTCAACCATTGACCACATGCACTTGGAGACAGATGAAATATGTGAACTTAAATGTTATAGCTCGATTGTTTTATTGACATATGCATGGTTTTAGCGTTTACAAAACCTAATGTATTGCTGGCTAAAATCATATCTTAATAACCAAAAAGGGGGGGGGGGGGGAGGTTAAAATCAAATACCGCCCTGCCACTTTTTTATTTAGCACTAATAATAGGCAATATAATAACCTAATCAAAATTATACACCTACTAAAAACAAAAACTTATCTTTAAATATAATTTATTAAAACAAAGTTACGTGAAATCAGAAATAACATATTTTTCAATATACCTATTTAAACTGTTTTAACATTCTCTCATTCGGAACAATTAAATACAAAACAAGCATGCAGATGTCAGTTTACCAATTCCCAATTAAAATAAGACTATTATATTATTTCACCATAGAAAAAAAACTGATCCCGGATCCGCAACAATATCCCACACTATTTCGCCAAATTTGACGACACGTCAAAATGAAAACATTATCACAGTACGTTTCTATCTTAATTTTAAAACAATTGAGTATCAAATAGTGTTGAAAAAAATTTAACCGCTAATTTTATGGCGCGCGACGTCATAAACTTTCGCCAGTCGACCATTTTAGGTAAGGCCTACTATCCTACGCATTAATCGAAGCTGACAAAGAGTTCCTTGGTTATCCAATTAGATTTCTCAACGCGAACGTGTTATAATTTTCAATGAGTCAATGCAGAAAAATATTTTAGAAATTATTCCCTCGTTTTTTAGAAATAGAGAAATATTGAATTTCTGCAACTTAATTTACATTTTTAAGCTGAATCATACTATTAATCATTAGATTTAGATTTGCCTTATTTTAATAACAATGTATTCGGTAATGATAAGATAACATGTACAATACTTCTGTGTTGAGTTCATCACTTTTAATAGTTGTTTATGCAAATAATTAATTCTATTGCGCGTTGCATCTCAAAATATTTTAATTATGCCTTCACAATGTATGTAATAATGACGTTATATAAAATTCCACAAATCAAGTATATTTTATTAGTAATCAGACCAACGTCTGCTACAAGCACGTGCGCAGTATACCGATTATAATTATATTTATTTATAACTAGCAGTTAGTAGTGATGAGCACAACATCATAAACTGTGAGTCAAACACTGCTATGTTTAAAAAACAATCACTATAGGTGATTTAATAATTGATAATAATGTATAATAGTTTAAGACTTACCGATGTTGGTGTCCGCAGTTAAACTTATTCATAATTCGACGAGCAGTCACAGTTACCGTCCATAAGCAATCGCACAAATAATTCAGAAGCAGCCGTTTATTACGTCGCTATTTCTTAGACCCCGAGAGCAGCTACGTTGTGATTTGTGACATGCCCAATATCTTTGAAATTGATAAACCAGTAAAGTGAGCAATCTAGGGTATGTTCTGTATCCCCTGTGCAAGGTTAGATTTATTAATGTTCAAATCTATCGAGCACTGTGTGACGTACAACGAATCAAATTGATGATGCGTGTTCACTATTGCTGTACAATTTACAAACGACAAACCTCACTTCTATGTTTGTTTATGCTTATCTTCTGTAAAAAATAAATTAAAAGACAATGATTCAAATTCTAATTTTGAGAAGTTTATTCTTAGGATGCGTGTAAACACGCGAAGTTGGAGATTTAGCGGTACAAAACAACAAAAACAATAAACAATGAATGCCTCAGGGTGCTGCATTATTTTGTACGCGAATTTTGAGCGCAAAATTTAATCCGTGGATACACACTTTTAGATGTCAATTTTTAAATCAGTATTATTCTTCGTAACAAAATAAATATTCAGTCGATGTTACAGAACAGGCATCAATGACCGGTGACGTGGTCAATCAGAGCTCGTTCCTTACCGCTCCCATAAATAATTGCGATTCTTGACGTTCGGATGGCTTTGCAGCATTTTATGGCTACGTCTCCCTCCACATCTATTCACTCTAGGATCAAGGAGTTAAAGAGTTTAATACTGCAGCTTACCAGCGTTATTATATATGGCACTTAAGCAAAGATTTGACTTATAGAGGATTTCAGTGAGTTGCAGAGATATTAAATATTCTATGTGTTGTAAACTTTACATTAATAAATATAATCGTTAAAATTTTATAATTTTATTAAGAGAGCATTACTACATTTTTTTTAAAATACCAGTGTTCAATATGTTAATTAATACAAATTAAATTAATCAATTTTAAAGATATACAGAAAAAAACGGTATAAATCGAAAAAATATTATTGATCGCTACTGAGGTTCGAACCTGGATCTTTTCCTATCGGGAGAAATGCGTTACCATTCCGTTAATTCTAATTGGTTCATTTAATTTGTAATAAAAATGTGTAGAAATATAATTTAATTGTTAAAATAGTTATTACTTTTTCTGCTCGGTCGGTCCAACGGACGGAGATCTTCTTCCTTTCCGTCCTTCGACGTTGACCCACCGCAACAAACTTCTCCAGGTTATCGTTCAAAATATTGGAGGGTATTAAAGTTCCTCAGACAAATAATTGAGAGACTAATGTTGATTTGTAGCTTCTGCGGCGTATAATAAATATATGAAAAAAGAAAAACAAAATCCCATGTTGCAAAACAATAATAGTGTATAATAAATTCAGGTATAAACAATCCAAGAAAGTAAATCCAACAAACAACATTATAGTTATATTCTAATAAAACGGTCATTTGTAGCTAACACTAGTGTCCAGAACGTCTTTTAGTAATAAGCCGCCCTTCGGCAAGTTTCAAAATGCCGGCCTAACAAAATACCGCCCCATAACGTATGTCATGTTCACAATTTCATATCGTAAAGAAATAATGTATTCATCGGAGACTGCCCGCACCTGGATCAGAAAATATAACGAAAAATAACTGGCCCCACTGTATTACAGTTAAACTGTTTAAGGAAGTATTTCAATCAGTTTTTATCAACACGCTAAAAAGGCATCTCTCGTATCGATAAATCGAAAGATTGCTCTTGTGGCTTTTTATATTACAGGACCAATGGTATGAGTTGCATATTATCTGGACCGAGTTCGGCGGACTCGCGAAAAATAAAATATATAAATGATGCATCACAGTATAACGATACACCTGGAGTGAATGAAATGTCCACTAAACGGTTTTTTTTTATCACAATTGGGTATATTATTATTATAAGCACATCTCGGCCACCAACCGAGACAATCTTATTTTAAATATCAATTAAATATATTCATTAGAAAGATATACATATAAAATCAATTCTATCGAAAAATATTGTTGTTGCGCCGCCGGGATCTCTTTCCTAACCGGGAAAGGTGCATTTTCCAACTATGCTACAGCGACAATATTTTTAGCGACAATTTTCGAACCTACATGTTACATTTTTGATATTAATACATTTAATCGTTCCATTATTTGAAAGAGCCGTCTACCTTATTTTTACAAAATCTCAAATACCTTTGAGTAAACTGATAGCAGACGCCAGAATTATCAATTCGTTTTTATTCAATTTTGGACACATTGATACAACTTTATAAAACAATCTTATTTATTTTTCTGTCAATTATAATATATTAAACAAGTGCGGCGACGGATTAACTCTTCTTTTCGATCTCTCTAAAATAAATTTAATTTGTATGGGAGTATATTATTTATTTTACCAGCCTCTTAAGTCTGAAACATATTTAGAAACAAATATGATTTTTATCACTTTTCCCACGTATAATAGTTACGTGTGTTGTACATTCTAAAAAATACTTGCTAATACTCGTTCGACATTCGACTCTGATTTCCGCACGACGCGGAAAAAACCTAAGTGCTTTATACAATTTTTATCAATGTTATTATAATCGAAATGGTTAGTCGATCGTCCGTGACAAACCTTGAGAACGCTGCCTATATTTTTTGTACCACTCGGTCAAGCAGTTTCATCAAACTCGATTCTATAATTGATATGTCCAAGAATCGTGACTGTGCGTTTATAACAAGGAAGAACATATTAATTCCAGGCCGCTTCGGAGCCTCCCGGGTCTACCGTTAGGCCTGCCTGTTGGCAGCACGCTCACTTCCCGCGCACTGCGAGTGCGTGAGCCATCCGATTGAACAATACCACTAACCCTGCTCGATAATGATAGCCGCCGTCTAACTATCGGTAATTTGTAAATGTCTTGTCATTTTCTTAGTTCCTCTGTTCCGCGGATACCGCAAGTTTGCATGACGTGGGCCTGCGGTTAGCGGGACACGCCCGATGTGACTTGAAGTTTTACTTTGCGACTGAACGTGTACCGCACACCTATTGTCTGTGCTATCCTATGGTAATCTACAGCGACACTTGGCTCGGTCGATGTCTTCTGGAAGGTGCTGTTGTCAGTTCTGATCAAATAAAATAAGATAATCTCTCGATTAAGATACGCCAGCGTCCAAAAAGAACGAGCGAGAGTCGGGGGTAAATTTAATAGAGAGTAGTATTCAGTAACGTGAAAACTGTTTTCCTTTACAACGCATGCATTCTCCAGTTCTACTCTGCGACTGTGAATTCTGGACCGAGGAATCTAACAATTAATATCACGTCACGGTTGGATTGGACTACAAGTTCGTAGATTGCTCGATAGGACTATCCCGTGAGATTCTAATTGGTTACAAAAATTCTCAAACGGTGTCCGGAGCTTTTCTGAACACCCTCACAATACGTTATCAATATTGTCTGTCGGATGAAGGTGTTCCATTGTTAGTCGATCAAAGCAATAGTTTATTTATTGAGTGTTTATTTTCTCTTTGCAGGTAGCGACCCAATCCCAACACGGGATCGGATTAGGAATAAAACGAGAAGTATTCTTTTTAAATTTAGAAGACGGATATTTCGGCTGCCAAGTAAATGATTCGACGGAAGTTTTACAACTGTACGAGCTGTCCAAGCTGTGCGACGGCGTGCAAGACTGTTACAAGGGCTCGGATGAACTAAGAAAGGAGCTCAAATGCACAAGTAAGTAGATTTAATCACATTTTTGTCCACAACTGTACTCACCTATGGGTTGATGCTTTTTTATTTAGTAAAAATTAAACTAAATTAACCCTGGAGGGCTATAAAAAATACATAACTGAAGTTTAACATTTGTTTTTGTTGCGTCTGTACATGTCTCAGTATGTGTGTCACTTTTTATTTAAATCTGTCAATATTCAATTGTCTTGTCTAAGTTGTATAATTTTAATCCGCTGCAAATGAAACGCGATTATACTACTTTTGTTCTAGCCAGATTCACGAGGTAGTTTTGATATAATGGGTTAATGTTTTTTACAATTCACGTGATTCGTTCAATTCAATGCCCCTTTTTCATTTATTTCACCATTGGCAAGTTTGTGCATAAGTTTTAATAGTTTAAGTTGTGTTATGTTATTGATCTAAATTGACGTGTTGTTTGATAGACTGGCTTCAGTTGGTGCTTCAGTCAGGTAGTTCAAGTTGTAATTTATCAGTACATTATTTAAGTATACGATGGCGTAACACAATGTTTGTTACAATCTGAATCACTAAAAAAAGAAGAGCTGGGCTAATTTGGTCAAAAAGCTAACAATTGGGGACGGTTGGCCTTATCGTTGATTCGCTAGCAGAACCACGAAACCCGTGGACCCGTTCAAACGAGCAAAATGAGCGATGACCCATCGCTTCGGTGACCGGAATGACCGCCGAATTGACCGCTGCTCACACTACAGTATTTGTGTATGCGGACAGTATCTACGGCTATCGGAAAGTTTAATAAAAAAAAGTTCCACCATTTTTTATCAATCAATATATGTTTTTATAACCGATTAAATATTCATATATTATGTATTATTTCTGGTTCTAATACAAGCTTTTACAGCCTATAAGATTCTCATGTACTCAATAGATCCAGTAGAAAGGAGTCCGTACTCATGTCGTTTGGGAAAGTATAGGAAATGAAAGACTTCCTTAGAAAGATTGAAAAATACATCATATAAACACTTTTTTTTATTAAGGAGAACACATTCTTATTGTGAAGTTGTAATTATTCAGAACAGACGGTCTGTGATGTTTTAAATACTGATTTAATGTATTAATTATGTACACTATGCATGGATGTACACTACCAATTGTGTTATAGCGCCAGTAATTTTCATCACAAATTTTCGAACCTATATGTTACACTTTTTCAAATTAATACATCTGTCGTTCCATTATTTGAAAGGCATCTACATTGTTTTTACGGAATCACAAATACCTTTGAGTAAACCGACTGCAGACGCCAGAATTATCAATTCATTTTTATTAAATTTTGGACACATTGATACAACTTATATTATTAACGAGAACACATTCTTATTGTGAAGTCGTAATTATTCAGAACAAAACAATACTAATTTTTATTTAATTTAACTTTTTTTTTTTGCAGATGACTGCACCAAAGACGATGGAACCGAATGCACCAACGGTGTCTGTCTGAATGGAGTCTGTCATTGTAATGACGGTTTCGGTGGATGTAACTGCCAAGAAACCGGTAAGTCACGGTCATATCATTGATGTTCACACATTATTCCGCCAATCATCGCTGTAATTGATTTATTTCAATTGTTTTACATATTCTGTTACAGACGTTAATGAGTGTAAGTCGAGACCTTGTGACGTTTTTGCACACTGTACGAATACCGTCGGCAGCTTTCAATGTTCGTGCTTTCCTGGATACCTGGGAGATGGATTCAAATGCGAAGGTAAACATGAAGAATTTAATAACACCACACGAGCTCATTTGTTTATTTGCTGTTTACAATATTTTATACGCATTACAAGTTGCCTATTTAGCTACTTAGCTGTTAAAATATGTGTATAATCAGAATGCATTTTAGTATTAGTTTTTTTAATGATAAATATTGTGATCAACAGATATAAATGAATGCGAGGATCCAGGCATATCGTCCAGATGCGTGAAGAACGCCGAATGTTGCAATCTGCCCGCTCACTTCATTTGTAAATGTAACCAAGGATATGAAGGAGACGGAGAGGAAGAATGCCGTGGTAAGAATATAAAATATAACGTATTTCATTGAATCTTAACAAAAATTTATCTGGTTGGATTTTATTTCTTCAGGACTCAAGCATTAAATGCATTTACAGCGAGTCTCGAAATGAATAATATGTCATATTAAATAAAATAACAATAACTTTGTGTGAAACCACGAAATTGATTTAAAACTGAGTTTTTTGACAGTCGACATAGTTGACAGTTTTAAATACGTCCTGATGAAGCTTGAGATGAGCGAAACCGGTCGACGTACAATAAATTTCGTGGTTTCATACAATGTTATTGTTATTTTATTTAATATAATATGTCAAACCACAAAGTGATTGCTTTCTACGAAAATATAATAAGATGTCATTTTGAGCCTCTTGATATGACAGTGAAATGAAATGGTGTTCCAGTCCTAAGTATAGCGTTGTAATAATTTCAGTGGTTCCAAAAATAATTAATATATAAAAAAATTAATAATTCGATATAGTGAACATTACCTATACCTATACCTATACTATTATATTAACAGATATAGACGAATGCATTCACCCAGATGCGTGCGGAGAAAACGCAATTTGTACAAACTTCCCAGGAAATTATACTTGCAACTGTAAAGATGGATTTACTGGAAATGCATTCGATGGCGTAAGTTTTTTTTTTTTTAATTCGAACCTAATTAATCAGATAAGATAGGTATTACTTTGTGTAATGCCAAAGTATCTTATATTCTTCCGTTATGAACACACGGATGGTGGTGACATCGGCAACAGTTTCGAAAATAAAGTTTACATTCGAAGAGATATTTACATTTTAATTTTTGATAAAACGATTTCTGTTAGAATATGTGATTAATTTGTACATTCTTAATTAGCACACATACTGAAAAATCGATTTCGATCATGTCGCACATTATAATTAGAAAATCGCTTGTATTTAAAAGTAATCAAACTTGAATATACATAATTTTCGTAATTTATTTAATGCCCGGTTCATTTATAAAGTTGCTATTTTTACGTCACATCTCACATCCGATTGGGTGAATTTCACTCATTATTCCAAGGCGATTGTAAATGAACGCACCCGTACAGCTTAGACACGTAGGTACGCAGGTACAACATTGGTGTGTAGAAGATCTTTTATGCGTGCATTTGTTTTTATTTGGAAAACAAAATAAGGAGGGAATTTAAAATTGTGACGTTTAAAAAAATATCTTTGGCTGTTCAGTACATCAAAATTTTTAGTGACAAAGTTAATTGATTAAAATTCCAGTAATGTTTAAAATTAAAATCTCAATCGATGCGATATTTAATTAGATATTCATAGGTTTTGTAAATTGAAAAAAAATCATTTGAAATCATTCTTAATGTTTGTTATTACAATAATTCAGTGCGTGGATGTCAACGAGTGCGAGAAAGGCATCGGTTGCGGTCCGGGTGCTATTTGCACGAATCTGGCGGGAGGGAAACGCTGCGAGTGCCCCGCTGGTTTCGAGGGAGACCCTTACACCTCCGGCTGCAGTGACATGAACGAGTGCTTGGCCCGCACCGCCTGTGGCCGAGACGCTCTCTGCGCCAACCTTCCCGGCTCTTACCGCTGCACTTGTCCTCTGGGATACCAAGGAGACCCCGCTGTCGGCTGCGTCGGTAAGAATATTTGTGCTTGCTATAAATATACATCAGGTAAACAGCTTAAATTGATTGGAAAATGAGCTAACCATAACAACGAGTTTGCTTATTTGGTTGTTGAAAAGAGTTTTGTTTGCTGTTTGAGAGTGTGTTTGTTTGTAGAATTCTAGAACAGCACTGCCCTTAAGAACACTTAAAAGAAATGTTAAAATCTTTTAGGATCTCAATGGCGTCATGCCCTTGTCAATTGCGTTATTTAACGTCAGTGTTGTTCTGGAATTAGGTTAAGTAACAAGCCCCCGATTATATTAATGCCCCCGCCCCATTCTGGTAATATTCCATCCCTTTTAACCCGATCACTACTTGCACCCGCTTGGTTTTGCTTACATAATACATAATGCAGTAATAATTTGCTAGATATTAACGAATGCGACTCGACATTAAGAAGTCCGTGTAAGGGGATAGCAGAGTGCGTCAACAGCGACGGCAGCTACACCTGCGAATGTCCCGAGGGTTACTCCATGGCAGCCGACCAGGAATGTGTGGATGTTAACGAGTGCGGGCGATCAAACACTTGCGGTATCAATGCCAAGTGCATCAATGTTCCGGGATCCTTCAAGTGCATCTGTCCCCAAGGGTTCAAGGGGCAAGGACATCAGTTCTGCGAAAGTGTGTTCCTTTTTAATACTATTTAAAATATTTACTCTGATTTTAAATATTTTATAACGTAACTTTAATTTGTTGTGTTTAATAATTTCAACAATTCATTATTTAACAATATTTAACATCATTTAATGTACTTTAACGTCATCATCTCATATTTTAATCAAACATGATTTATTAATAACTTCAATGCGTGTTTGAGTGCATTGATGGTCATAGGATTTTTGTCTTAACATGAATATTTCAGATGTAAATGAATGCGCTGACAACCCCTGCGGTGCTAATGCGCTGTGTACGGATACAATGGGAAGCTTTACCTGCAGCTGTAAAGAAGATTACACGGGTGATCCCTTCAAAGGCTGTGTTGATATTAACGAATGCATTGCTCTTGAAAAGCCCTGTGGCTTACACGCAATATGTGAAAACGCTGTTCCAGGCTATAACTGTATTTGTCCCCAAGGATATGCGGGAAAGCCTGATCCGCAGGTTGCTTGTGAACAAGTTAGTAATATTCAAATCTTGATCAAAAATAATCTGTATCCTTGTTTTTTGTATCCCTAACTATATATTATTTTTAGATTGACGTTAATATTCTATGTAAATCAAACTTCGATTGCACAAATAATGCGGAGTGCATAGAAAACCAATGTTTTTGCAAGGACGGGTTCTCACCGAAAGGATCAGTCTGTATTGATATCGACGAATGTGCAGAGAAGTCACAGCCGTGCGGAGAAAATGCGCTCTGTTCCAATACTCCCGGAGGTTTCCACTGTGAATGTCTGTCAGGTTTTGTGGGCGCCCCACCACGGGTGGTGTGCAAAGCCCCCTGCGATGACGTAAAATGCGGTCAGCATGCCTTCTGTAAGCCCGATGGTCAGGAAGCTTACTGCATATGTGAGGACGGGTGGACCTTCAATCCTAACGATATAGCCGCTGGATGTATAGATATTGACGAATGTGACGCAGTGCATGGCCCTTCGGGAAGATGTGGCGTTAACGCCATTTGTATGAATGCGCCAGGAAAATTTTCATGCCAGTGTCCTGCGGGATATTCTGGTGATCCGTTCAAGGGCTGCATTGATGTTAACGAGTGTAACAAACCTGGTGTATGCGGAGTAGGTGCGGAGTGTGTTAACTCTCCAGGATCCTATACTTGCCACTGCCCGGAAGGCTTCCTCGCTGATCCAGATCCATCAGTGAAGTGTGTGGGAATAGTTACCTGCAAGAATAATGGAGATTGTCCTGGAAATGCTATATGTGATCAATATCACCGATGCTTATGCCCTGAACCTAATATTGGAAATGATTGCCGACGTGAGTCTTGATTTTTATAAATACTTAGTGTATGTTATTATCAAATTATAGTATATTTATATATTAAAACAATGATTTAATTATGTTTTTATTATTTTTAGATCCTTGTGAAAGTGTACACTGCGGACCCAACTCACATTGTATGCTTATCAACATGGAAGCCCAGTGTCTGTGCAGTAGTGGGTTCACAGGTGTACCCGGAATAACCGGAGGCTGTACTGACTTGGACGAATGCGCCGCTAACCCCTGTCCTCCGGGAGCTATCTGTAACAATCTTCCGGGAAGCTATTCTTGCGAATGTCCCGGTGGCATCAAGGGAGACCCCTATAGAGAAGGTTGCGCTAAATCTGAGAAAACACTAACCTGTGACATAAACTCTCCGTGCCCTATTGGAGAACAGTGCATCAACGATAATGGAAATAATGTGTGCATCTGCTTACAAGGATATATTAGAAACCAAGAAACAGGAAAATGTAGGGACGTCAATGAGTGTATGGAAATAAAAGACAAACCCGCATGCGGCATAAATTCCGTGTGTAAAAATCTACCTGGTAGCTATGAATGCAAGTGCCCTTCCGGATTCAACGGTAATCCGTATTCATTCTGTGAAGAGTGTAACAGTATAGAATGTCAGTGCCAACCGCCGTACAAGGTTGTCAATGGAAATTGCGTGTTGTCCGGGTGCTCTAACGGAGAGAAATGTCCTCCGGGGGCAGAATGTATCCAGATATCTGGAGGAGTTAACTATTGCGCTTGTCCAAAGGGTTACCATTCACTTCTAGATGGATCATGCCAAGGTAAATAATGTTTCCTAATAATTATTAGATGTAACAAAATATTTATTTAAATAACCTAGATCTAATTATTATTTTATTTACATATTTAAATAAATATGATTCTTATAAAAATAAATTTGAGTTAGCATTCAATTCAAAATTTTTAATGATTCAATATCAAATGTCACCTACCTAACTTGAGTTATCATTGCAGATATAAATGAATGCACGTCTGGCCAACAAGTATGCGGCTACGGCGCCGAGTGCCTCAACAAGCCCGGCACATTCGAGTGCCACTGTCCTCTGGGTTACAGCGGTGATGCTTACAATGGATTGTGCGCCCCAGCACAAAAGAAATGTGCCAGCGACGGAGACTGTACATCCAATGAGAAATGTGTTCAACCGGGTGAATGCGTCTGTCCACCTCCATTCTTCCTAGACGTCTCTGATGGTCAGAGGTGCAAAAGTCCCTGTGAAAGATTTCCATGCGGAATCAATGCCAAGTGTACACCTAGTGATCCCCCCAAGTGTGTGTGTGCTTCAGGGTTTGAAGGAGATCCTCTCCTGGGGTGTGTGGATCATGACGAGTGTTCTGAGGCTCCGTGTGCGTATGGAGCCAGGTGTCTTAATCAAAAAGGTGGTTATCAGTGCGTGTGTCCTAATGGGATGACTGGAGATCCGTATAAATCTGGATGTGAGTAAATACATTACTATTTTATTTTATAGGGATAATAATAATAATCTATATATTATGTCTCTTCTCAAAATATTTTCAGAACATCTATTTATTTTTTATTATTCAGCAATTAACGGCTATTTATTTTCTTGTAATCATATTATTATTTTTGACTTTTGTTATAGGCATACTATCGTATCCGGGCTCCACTAAGAGTGAGTGCCTGTCCAACAAGGACTGTGCCAGCACCCTGGCTTGCAAGAACGGTACATGCGTCAGTCCATGCGGAACATTACTGTGTGGTCCTCATGCTTACTGTGAGCCAGAAAAGCATGCCGCTTGGTGTCGCTGTACCGTCGGTTTCACAGAAGCTCCCAATGGCGAATGTGTTTCCAGTAAGTTCCATTATTATTCTCAATAGTTTCGTAGAATGCTCAAGAAGGTATGGACCTGATTTATTTTTTCTCTTAATAATTTTGACCAAATTTTTTTCCATTTATTATTACAATGTCATTTATGAACATTTTTTCATATTGCAGTGTGCGACTCATATGTCTGTGCGGAAGATGCTACGTGTATTGTGACAAATGAAGGACCAACGTGCAAATGTCTCAACGGATTTTCCGGAAATCCCTTCCCTGGTGGATTGTGTGAAACAGATGTTTGTTCCGTTGCTATGCCTTGTAAAACACCTAAAGTTTGTATCGGAGGCAGATGTAAGGAACGCTGCGAAGGTGTTATCTGCGGTATCGGGGCTACATGCAATGTCAACACTAATAAATGTGTCTGTGATCCATTTTTCATTGGAAACCCCGATTTGCTGTGCATGCCTCGTAAGACATTTTAACTTATGTTTAACCATTTGTTTGTGTTTGTTAATTTATTGTACTTATTAATATTTGTGTGTATTTCTTCAGCGATTGCCGGACCCGAATGTGACCCGTCTTGTGGAAATAACGCACATTGCCAGTATGGATTTTCAAACCAATGTGTTTGTAGCTCTGGTGCAAGTGGAAACCCTTACGAAGGTTGTGTGTCTAACAAAGTAATGAAGTGTGCACCGACCTCTTGCGGAAAGGGAGCCCAGTGCCTCAATGGACCAAACAACATCGAATGTTCTTGTCCTTCTGGGTTTATTGGGAACCCGTACGTGCAATGCGAAGACATAAATGAGTGCAGTGGAAATGCTTGCGGACAGAATGCCGTTTGCATAAATACTCTCGGAAGTTATGACTGTCAATGCAAAAATGGATTTTCAGGAAATCCGTTTGTTATATGTTTACTGACACAAAAGGCACAGTGTGATGATCCCTCTACTTGTGTTTGCAACAGAGATGTACCTTGCCCGTCTGGGTTTAATTGTCAAAATGGAAATTGTAAAAATCTATGCGAAAACATCAAGTGTGGTCCTAGCGCCATGTGTGACGGGGGAAAGTGTTTGTGCCCACCCGGATACACGGGAAATCCCAAAGATCTTGCTAAAGGTTGTACTATCGTTGGACAATGTTACTACGATGGAGACTGCAATGATGCTGAAATATGTTTCCAGCTCAGTAAAGGATTCCGGAAATGTGTGGATGCGTGTAGTAAAATCCAGTGTGGACCTAACGCACTTTGCATCGGAAATAGTCATCGATCATTGTGCATTTGCGCTGACAACTATGTTGGGAATCCGAGTGATTTAATATCCGGCTGCCAACCAGAAGAAAAGGTCATATCGCAACCAAAAGGAGTGTGCATAAAAGATGGCGACTGTCCAAACGGATTAGCTTGTATCACTCTAGAAGATGGCTTAAAATCTTGTCTCAGTGTATGTCATACCGTTGTTTGCAGTCAAAATGAAGTTTGTCATGTAGACTCAGCGGGCCATCCTATATGCGATTGTCAAGATGGGTTTGTTTGGAATCCTGTATCATCAATCTGTGACAAACCATCTACGCCGGATTGCACCAATAACAATGACTGCCCGCAGTCATCGGCGTGTCAACCCGATCCCCTGGGTGTATTAAAATGTACTTCAGTATGCATCGGGTATACTTGTCCTGAAAATTCGCAATGCGTTACGTCTGATCACCAAGGTAAATGCCAGTGTTTCCCAGATTTTACAGGAAATCCAGAAGATAGAAATGGTTGTGTCCCAGTGTCTAAAAATCAATGCTCAACTGATGCTCAATGCTCAGAATCTGAAATATGTAAAGTAAATAACGGAATATTGAGTTGCCAACCTGCTTGCTCTTCGGTTGTATGCGGTCCTCAAGCCATCTGCGTAACTAATAATCATGTGGCGAGATGTCAGTGCCCCCCTGGTCCATACGCAGGAGATCCGAATGATGTAAAAGACGGATGTAAATCTGTTCCCTGCGTGTATAACATAGATTGCCCTCCTACCCAGCTGTGTAATCGATTGACTCATACATGTTACAATGTATGCGATGAAGACTCTTGCGGTGAAAATGCCGTTTGTATCGCCGAAGATCATCGGGCTGTTTGTCAATGCCCACCGGGTACAAGACCAAATCCTGTTGCCGAGGTTGAATGCAGTATTACAGAAGCGTGCAGTCCTAATCCTTGCCATCCATCCGCAATCTGCGAAGCCGTGTCATCTGGACATATTTGCAAATGTCCCGCAAATCAAATTGGAGATCCTATCACCGAGGGATGTCGGCCAGAGGGAGATTGTCCGAAAGGAGATTCGGATTGCCCGACTCAATCAGTGTGTCAGTCAGGTCGCTGCATCAATCCCTGCATAGGAGCGTGTGCCGGAAATGCAATTTGCTCTATTCAGAACCGTCAGGCCGTTTGCACTTGTCCCGCTAAATTTAAATTGGATGATAATAATCAAGGATGTGTCAGAATAGCGTCATCTTGCAAAAGTGACGCTGAATGTGCGGGAGATATTTGCTATACCGGTCAGTGCCATTCTGTCTGCAGAAGTAGCAATGACTGTTCTGGAGGAGAGAAATGCATACAAAATGTTTGTACAAAATCGTGCGCAAGCCACACTCAGTGTGGTAACGAACAAGCATGTGTCAATGGAATTTGTTTAATCGGCTGCCGCAGCAATAAAAACTGCCTTGCCAACGAAGCCTGCATAAACAGCAAATGTCAAAATCCTTGCAACAACGATGCATTGTGTGGTCCTAATGCCATCTGTGACTGCATCAACCACGCTACTATTTGCAAATGTCCAGCTGGTTTTGAAGGAAATCCAGTCCCAGAACAGGGTTGCGTGAGAGTTCCCGCTCTCTGCGCAAGTACGGCCCAGTGTCCAAAGGGTCATATGTGTATTGCCAATAGATGCAATTTACCATGTTCTGATAATAGCGCTTGCGCAATTGGAGAGAGGTGTTCTAACAACATGTGTCTTAAAGTTTGTTACGGAAACAGCAACTGCCTTCCGGGAGAAATCTGTCAAGATGGAATATGTATTGCAGGCTGTGGCTCTGATTCAGATTGTCAGCCGGACCAAATTTGTGTAAGCTCGCAATGTAGATGTGCTAATGGCTTCAATAATGTGAATAATGTGTGTCACGACGTGAATGAGTGCACCGATAATCCTTGTCATCCGAGTGCCATCTGTATCAACACTCTCGGCTCATTCCAGTGCGCTTGTCAGGAAGGAACTGTCGGAGATCCGTTTGTGCAAGGCTGCTTGTCTCCAGATCAATGCAAGACCGATAATGATTGCGCCGACAATTTGTCATGCCTTAATAAGAAATGCAGTGATCCTTGTGGGAAAGAAAAATGTGCCAAAAACGCAATTTGCATTGCCGGATATCACAAGGCCTCTTGCTCCTGTGTTCCTGGCCATCTTGGAGATGCTCATGATGTGAATGTTGGTTGTTTCAAGGTGGAGTGCATTAATGATGACGATTGTTCAATTAATAAATATTGCAACGAGCTCACTAATAAATGTGCAGGTGAGTTCTCTAAGATATAAGATATGGTTGTAAAAATATAAATAACGTAATACAAATTGAATTAAACAATTAATAAGAAATACAAAAAAATCTATATTAAAAAATAATTTTTTTAGTTGGTACCGGGATTTACTTAAAAAAAAAAATGTTTTCATTAAAAATAAAGAAATTAAATTATTTTTGTTATTTGCAATAAATGTCATATTTACATTTACAAATAGTTATATTATAGATATTCATATGTTTTTCAGAACCATGCGAGAGAATGGCCTGTGGACGAGGTTTGTGTCAATCTGAACAACACCGTGCAACATGCTTGTGCGAGGCTGGGTACACACTTGTCGAGAATCGTTGCGTAGATATCGATGAATGCGCTTCCAGTCCTTGTCACGCCACAGCTGTCTGCAAAAACTCTGAAGGAAGCTATACTTGTCAATGCGCTCAAGGAACCGTAGGGGATCCCCTCGCAACTGGATGCAGAAAACCGGGAGATTGTTTCATCGATACTGACTGTCCCGATTCAGCCAAGTGCGATAATAACAGATGCAAAAATCCTTGCGAAATTACAAAAGCTTGTGGAAAAAATGCTCAATGTATTCCACAAGGACACAGGGCAGTATGCCAATGTCCAGCTCGTACCCGAGGCGATGCCAAAGTTGAATGTGTTCAATTGGAGTGCACCGAAAACTCGGATTGCCTTGCTCAATTAGGATGCGTTGACAATAAATGTGTTAATCCTTGCTCTCTGGATAAAGTATGCGGGGAAAAAGCTATTTGTAATGTGCAAAATCATGAAGCCTTGTGTTCATGTCAACCCGGTTCCACAGGAGACCCGCTGCTGGGATGTGTGTCTCTCCAGTACTGCTCTTACGATAACCAGTGCCCAGCTGGAACATTGTGTTCCAATGGATTGTGCGCATGTAAGTACATACTTGGTAGAATAGTGTAATCCAATTATTTGCCTGTATATATATAAAAATATATACTCGTATGTATTTGCACAATGTTCATGTTCAAGGTATTTTTATTCCATTTTTATACATACTCCATTTTGACAGAATATTTTTTTATAGCTTCCTGCACAAATACCAGAGAATGTATCGGAAACCAACTTTGTATCCAAGGAATTTGTCAACCCACGTGTCATGGAAACTCGAGTTGTCCCGATTTTCAATTCTGCCTCAATAGCATTTGTACTCGGGAATTGCAATGTCAATCGGACGATGACTGTTTAGATACACAGAAATGCCTCATTAACAACTTGGGGCAGGCTAAATGCGAGAAGGCTTGCGATGAAACTTCATCTTGCGGTCGCAATGCTGAATGTAGCGCTACCAACCATAGAGCAGTGTGCCTTTGTAAACAGGGATATTTCGGTGATGCTAAAGTTGGTTGTCAACAAGTTGAGTGTACAACAGATGACCAATGCTCGCATGATAAATTTTGTGACAATCACATGTGTAAAATAGCATGCCTTGTGAAGAATCCTTGTGGAAGAAATTCTCTGTGCTCTGCTGAAAATCACAGACAGATTTGTCATTGTCAACCCGGTTTCACCGGAGATCCTCTCGTCGGCTGTAAGCTTTTGGATTTCTGCGCTGAAAAGCCGTGCGGTCCCGGAGCGATTTGTCAAAATTCTCGCGGGTCTTACAAGTGCACTTGCCCTCGAGATACAGTGGGCGATGCCAAACACGAAGGCTGCAGAGCACCTGTTGAATGTCAAAAGCACGCAGACTGTCCTAATGCTGCAGAATGTACTTTAGACAATGGCGAACCCAAGTGTAGAGGTAAGATTTTAACAGCCTCAATTTTTATTGCTAGGAATAATATAATAAAAATATATATATATATATATTCAATGGTTAATATTCTAAACCTTATTTTATTATTTGCAGATGTATGTGAAAGTATTATTTGTGGACGTAATGCAAATTGTGTTAGTTCGAACCACACTGCTGGCTGTGTTTGTCGACAAGGATACGAAGGAGAACCCAATAATATTAATATTGGGTGTGGTCCAAAACCAACTCCGTGCCGAACTTCCGTGGACTGTCCCGCTAATACTTATTGTTACGGAGATATTTGTAGATGTAAGTGTAGTGTTATATTTTTTTAAATGAACCAAAATCATTATACTAAATTTATCTTTATTTGAGATTTAAAAATAAACATTTAAACCTTTTATAAGCTTATGACTAAATAATGTAAAATCATAACACACTTTAAAATTGTATATTATGAACATTTTTCTTACTATGCCAATTAAATTTATTTCAGCATCTTGTTTAATGGACGAAGAGTGTGGTCTATCAGAAAAATGTAACCAAGGACAATGTTTGAACCCATGCGACCAGCATTCTTCGTGCGGTCTTAACGCTGACTGCGCAACTCTCAACCACGTGGTACAATGTAGTTGCCCTCCTGGGTTTACAGGAAATCAGGAAGTTGAATGTGTCAGAAGTAAGTTAACAATGACTTCCATTTATGAAATGTAATATGTACTAGCATTGAATATTGAATGTTAATTTGTTTTCTTTCTTCAGTTCCAGTATCGTGTGAGCACAGCTCAGAATGTTCTGCCGGTAACACCTGTCGCAATAGTATGTGCCTACCTACATGTCAGAATGATAATGAGTGTGCCCTCAATGAGAAATGTTTACGAGGGAACTGCATATGTAAGTATAAGACATATTTAAACAAACACCCCTATTAATTATGCAGAACTGAATACAAGTTGATAATTTATTGAATATTTTTCTAGTGACATGCAGAGTGGATAATGATTGCTTTTTGGGCCACATTTGTCTTCAGAATACCTGTTTATTCGGTTGTCATTCTGACGATGATTGTAGTGCTAGCGAATCGTGTAGAGATAATAAATGTACCAACCCCTGCGTCCACGGAAATCCTTGTGGTCCAAATGCTCTGTGCTCTGTTTCAAATCAACGGGCGGCCTGCTCTTGTAATGAAGGAATGGTCCCTAATCCCACAGCTAAGGTCGGCTGTGTAAGAGCTCCCGCAAGTCCCTGTCAAGAGAACCGAGCTTGCGATAATGGATGGAGTTGCATCCAGGGACAGTGTCGTCCGGTCTGTTCATCCGATGCCGGTTGTCTCGCCAACGAGCGATGTGACAAACCTTCTGGAACTTGTAAGCCTGTATGCCGTAAACAATCTGATTGCCCTTCAGGGGAAGTTTGCCAAAATTTGATTTGTCAAATTGGTTGCCACTCTGATAGTGGTTGTCCTAGTAATAAAGCTTGCATTAACAGCCAGTGCGCTGATATCTGTGCTTCTCCAACTGCTTGTGGAAGAAATGCAGGTTGTTCTGTCGACAATCATAGGAAAGTGTGCATTTGTCCCCCTCCTCTCGTGGGAGATCCACTATTGGCATGCAAGCAGGAGTCCATCACGTGCAGTAACAACAAGGATTGTCCCGATGGACTATCTTGCTACGGAGCATTGTGTCAAACATCATGTAGAAGGTATAGATATATTTAATCTCTTTTTTTTTTTTTCAAGTTCTTGAAAATGTTTTTATTTGTAAACATATTAAACTTTATTTTTTCATTTATTTTAGTGATCAGAACTGTCTGTCGGATGAAAAATGTGTCCGAGGAATTTGTAGAGGAGTTTGTAACAGTGATTTAGCTTGCGCTTCAGGACAGATCTGTGAAAATCGTATTTGCAAAACTGGCTGTCGTACTGATACTTCGTGTGATACCTTTGAAGCCTGTATTAGTGGAAAATGTACAGGTAAGAATACCACAAATTTATTAATTCTTCTTCTTCTTCTTCAGTCAAATGGCAAACAGCCATGATGATTACAAGAGATTATTAATGTGGTATTCTCCCGTTTATATATGATGATTAATTACTGAATATTATCAGTACAAAGTAGAACATATTATAATGAGATTGTTGTAATTTCAGATCCATGCACAATAGAAAATCAATGCGGAAAATGCTCACAATGTAAAGTCATAAACCACGGTGTGCAGTGTAGTTGTCCGCCACTATTCTTAGGAAATCCATTGACCGAATGCAGTAAGCCACCGATACCGTGTAACAATAATTGTCAGTGTGATCAAGGTGGCTACTGTAAGACGGTGTGCGGGGATGACTCCCATTGCTCATGTGGAGATAAGTGCAGCGACGGCGTGTGTAAGACATTGTGCTCAACAAACAGCAAGTGCCTGAAAGGACAAATTTGTTCTAAAGGCGTTTGTTCTTCCGGATGTGTATCAGATTCAGATTGCTCCAATGATAAATCTTGCATTAATTCCCAGTGTACAAACCCTTGCACATTAAAAAAATCTCCTTGCGGCGCTAACGCACTGTGCCGTGTTTCCCAACACCGCTCTGTATGTCTCTGTCCCGATGGATACAGTGGCGAGCCACTTAAATCTTGTCAACCGTACGAGTGTCTTTCTGACACCGATTGTGCACCAGATAAATATTGCAGTCCATCAAAAACTTGCAAGAACCCTTGCTTAGAGCCCGGAGCATGCGGGCGGAATGCGCAATGTCGAGTAGTAGACAGACATGCCCAATGCTTGTGCGTACCTGGATACTTTGGGAATGCAGCTGTAGAATGTAAGCTCGGTGGAGATGCTGCATGCTTGAAAAATCCCTGCGGAGAAAATGCTCGTTGTCGAGACTTTCCCGAAGGAAATTACGAATGCAGTTGTGCTCCTAATTGCATTGGAGATCCCCACAAAGGCTGCTTGTGCGATGCCAAACTCATTAACCTGTGTAAAGATAAACAATGCGGCATGAACGCCGCATGTCGCATCAACAGCTTGCACGAGGCCGAGTGCCACTGCCTTGATAACTATCCTTCAGGTGATCCGTACATTGAATGTAAGTAAATTTGTGTAGATAACTGTTAATGAAATGTAAGTATACAAGTTAAGTATCCGAGTTAATCCTGTGATTTTATTAATTTATATTAGGTTCTATAGATCGTACTCCAGTAGATTGTCGAACAACTGGTTGTGGGAAGAATGGAGAATGTTTAAGAGAAGGAGCGCAGTTTGTCTGCCGCTGCCCGCCAGGAACTAAAGGAAGACCGGATGTGGAGTGCCATTCCCGTAAGTGTTCAATAATGGTGATCCGACGTACACGTGTATATTTTGCACGATGAATAATTTTATAATAATTTGTACATTATTTACATTTGTGAAAATAACACGGGCCAATAGCGTAACATTGTATAGTGGTGCATATATTTAGTTTAATATGATATTTGTTAGTTATATACAAACAAATACCGGATGAGGTTATAGAAAATCACATTTCTTGTATGTCAGAATCATGTATTCTATCAAAATATCTTTCAATTATTATTTATCTCATTCGTAATGGAATGTAAGAGTCTAATCTGCCTTATCAAATTTCTGTCTTATTAAAGCAATTTGAAGTCCCGTGAAAAATAATGTTATTTCCAAATTATTTACTTTACATGTATTTTTGTATTGTTAGATACTTAATTGAATTGTATAATCATATTGAATGATAAGCCAGATTAGGGCTGTGCAGGAAGCATTCTCACCTGTTTCATGCTTGAAGTATAAGACAGTATCTCTATCAATCTGTGGATGGCAAAACAGGCTTCATGTAAATATCTCTGCTTGTACATTATTGCGAATGCCTTCATTCTCTTCGCAAGCTATGGTCGGGCTATCGACAAACGCGAAAAGCATGCAATATTTCGTGAGAAAGTTTCCTTTCACAGTTCTTAAGTACGCTTTTTCTTTTTTCCTGTCCTTCCCTCGCTCCCCGTACGCCGCTAGATATCGAATGTGCCAGCGACTTTGACTGCCCCAGAGAGAAGGCTTGCATTAACCTGGAGTGCCTGGACCCTTGCAAGCTGCGCGGCGCGTGCGGCGAGGGTGCCATCTGTCGCGCGGCGCTGCACCGCGCTCGCTGCTCATGCCCGCAGTGCCATACGGGCTCTCCCCTGGAGCGCTGCCTGCCCGACCCCCAGTGCTTGGCCACACAACCCCGGCCAGCGGGCCCCGCGCTCTCCTGCCGCTCGCACACACAGTGTCCCGCACACCTGGAATGCCACACGTCTTCTGCGCAGTGCCGCGACCCCTGTCAGCGCCTGGCCGCCACCTGCAAGGGAAACAAGAAGTGTCAGGTGCGCAACCATCGGCCTGTGTGCGTCTGCAAATCGGGCTTCGTGCTCAATGATTTGGGGGAGTTGGCATGCGCCCCAGATAACGCAGAATGCGTGAGAGATGAGCAATGCGCCTCCAACATGGCGTGCGTGAAGAGCGTGTGCCGGAATCCTTGTGACACACCCAATGCTGCTCCCTGTCCAGAAGGCAAGGTGTGCGAAGTTCTAGATCACAAGCGCATATGTATCTGTGTAGAAGATTGTCACCCTTCAGTGTCTATTTGCTTGAGAGACGGCGGGTGTCCAGTAAATCTGGCTTGCCGCAACTTCAAGTGTGTGGATCCTTGCGTGAATGCCAGCTGCTCGGCGGATGCGCCTTGTTACGTAGAAGAACATAAACCGATCTGCAAATTCTGCCCCTCTGGGTTTTTGCCTGACGCGAAATATGGATGTCTCAAAGGTAAAATTACTACATGGATATCCGTATTTGGTGGCTTGTGCGATTATTTGTATCCTACCGTAATTAGAACTATACCTTCTTTTCCAATTGCTGGTCAAGTCTAATGATTTAATTATCTTCACATTCCAGGTTATTAAAATGTCTCGTAGAACTACGCATAACGTCTTCAAATGGAACCGCATTGAATTTCAGATATCTGCCCCACTTCCTCTTCGACTCTCTTTTCTTTCTTCACATTTTCATCTGTGCTTGTAAATAATGCAATTTATTCCTTACTTTAATGTAGGTGTACACTAATGGTGGTAGACTTGATTTCCTGTGTATATAATGTTACATACTGTCTGATGGTCTGAAAGTACATATTAATGGTTTAAGTGTGTTATATTCGCAGCACCGTTGAGTTCTTGCTCAGCGGACGATCAGTGTGGGGAGGAAGAGGCCTGCATTGCAAACACTTGCACCAATCCTTGCACCACTACAACTTGTGCTACTTCTGCTATATGCACTATACAAACACACAGGCCGGTCTGCATTTGTCCCGTACATTTTGCTGGCAATCCTTACGTCGGGTGTACAATGAATAAAACGCCTATTTCTCCATTTGAAGAAAATCTTCATTTTTCGCAGTCGGTGCAAAACAAAGTAAATTCACTTCCGCAAGTAATCTTGAATGACAACACAAATGAAAAACGCAATTACACGACATCGAGCACGACTGAAATATCAAATGGCTCGCAACGGTACGAACCCGACAGTCACATTTTGCCAAAAAACAATTCATTTAAATTGAACCTTAAGAAAATGAGTAAGCTGGACGATTACAGAAGATGTTTTGATTCTTGGCAGTGTTTACTGGGCGAGTTGTGCGAACACAATGTTTGCATCAATCCCTGCAATTTGAGGTTATTTTGCGGGAAAGGAATGATCTGTAAAGTATCAAATCATGTACCCGTGTGTTTGTGTAATGCAAATAATAAAGAGAACATGAGCGATTGCCAAAACTATTCAGGTAAACGTGTCCATAGAGTTGTATTTATAAAATTATTTTGTATTTGATAAATACCACAACTGACCTCGAGTCGATAGCATCACTGCAGCCGCTACTGTGTGCAGTTGCATGTATCAGATAAATACATACACTTTTCTGGTTCTGCTTTCGTATTTTTCGCATGTTTAAAAAATTGATTGGATGAAATCCCAAATCATTTAGTAGTTTAATATTCCACGACACTAAATTTAATTTTCCTGGATTTCACAAATGAAAATGAAAACCACGCAATACTGGGGACATAAACAACTGTGCCATTCAAATATAAAACCAGTGTAAAGACCACACGCTTGATGTTCCTTTAACTCTACGGACCACATAGTAGCAATCATTTTTGTTCTTGTATTATTATTGTACGCTTCTTTCATTCATTTATAATGGTGATATTGTAGTATGTATGTACTCGTATATGTGAATATAATGCTTGTGTTAGTAGAACTAACATTTTGAATAATATTTATGTATTTATTATTTGTTGTAGTACTTCATGCAGGTATGTATGAGATGTTATAATTTATTGTAGTCGTATCTACTAATGTAGTACATTATTTTATGCATTTGTTGAATTGTAATTTGTATATATGTGTTTTATGCTGAATTATTATATTATAATATATTATTACTGTAGTTTTAAAAGTGCTGTGGTTCCAATTCAAGTTATTTGATGGCAACATTTTATCCATACTCACATTTTTGTAGTCATGGCCAATAAATACTTATTGAAATGGCTCTAATATTGTAATTTATCCCTACTATTATAAATAATATTTTCTAAATTATATAATTAAACCTAATATATTATTTAAATTTTTTACTCTAGCCTAAAGGCTCTCTGAAACTTTTGTTTCCAGTTTGTTTTTTCACTTCAAATCATATTATTGTAATTGAGTTCTTCCAAATTTTTTATCAGATTGTTTATTGCGTATTACAAATGTTTTTTTGCATCACAGAAATAGAATGTACAAGACACGAACAGTGTGGACTACAGCAGGCTTGCATCGGTGGACGCTGCCAGAACCCTTGCTCGGTGGCCAGCCCTTGTGTGTCGCAGCAGGATTGTCAAGTGCGAGATCACCAGCCTGTCTGCATTAAAGGTGAAAAAGGTTCTAACTAGATCTAAGATTTCTATTCTCTGAAAATAGGTACGGGGATTGAACTCTGCTTCTTTGGTTTTGTTGGAAACCTACTTTCTAATATTGCCACTTCCATCAATTGACATTTCTATTTCTACCACTCATTTATTAATTACCGATTGAACTTTGTCAACGGTGAAATCAAATATTCAGCAGGTGCAATAATGCCTACAAAATGTATCAGATTTTTATAAAGCACATCAGCCTAGCTCGAAAATAAAACATTTTTAATATATGAAATAGACTTGGGCATTTCTCAGCACAGTGAGGAAGCATGTATATTGTATCTAAATGCCTAATATAATCATTAATAAATCATTTATGTGAAAATGATGATTAATTTGTAACACTTTAATGTACTTTTCAGTGTGCCAGTGTCAGTCAGCTACAGATTGCAGGCCTAACTTCCAGTGTGATGGGTGCCACTGTATTCCAAGTATGTTTCATATAAAATTTATACTATTTTAATAACATTTGCGTATATGTGAATGTGTAGACATAAATAAAACAGCCATGTAGATGTTAATTGAGAAAAATATCAATTTAAAAGATTTCTCGCTGAAATAATATAGCCTTTAAAATTACTGCCACCATTTAATGCTAATGTTAATTCAACAGCTCAGCAAACAGTCGTGAGCGATGGCTGCGATCATTGTCCGCCAGGAATACCGTGCGATCCATTTTCCGGTGCCTGCATGCAAGGTATGTGCCTCAACCTATACAGTGTACCTATAACTAAAGTTAATAGTGTTTTTAATGATAATATTAATTTTAAAATATTTAATGCCAAAATAATGCAATAATTTTCTTTTGAAAATTAAATATACATTATTGTCTTAAAAGAAAGATGAAAAACTGTAGTTTTCCCTTTAATTTAAACAGATAGTATAAAAGCTTTATTAGTGACTATATTAAAATATTCAAGCTAATATCAGCAAAATTAAAAAATTTATTACCATATTAATTAGTTTAAATAAGAATTTTATTGTGTTATTTTGATTCACCTTTTAAATAGTAATAATGATTCAATACCATATTATGACTTTTCATATATGGAATTTAAATGATATATTTAAAACTGATTCATAGCCTATTAAATCAATGTAGAAATTAAATATTTGAATATGAATTGAAAATACATATTTTTTTTACAAAATAAAAATCTAGTCTTATTCATAGATAAGTTTTAAGTAGTCGCTAACTTTAAGTGTGTTGCTGTTTTCCAAACTGAATGATCTAACTAATATCAATCAAGTGTATGAATAACAAAAGTTGTATTGGCGCCATGAAGCAGTGACCTGACACGCCAATCAGCTAACCTAGGGTTCCTGATATCCGAGCCATCTCGCTTGCAGCAACCACCAATACTTTACTGGTTCGGGCTGATCCTCCAGTGTGACGGAATACCTATTGTTATCACCTCACGTTGTACAAATATTACTTCATGTACAATTGTGCCTTGCCCACCCTCCCAACTGTACATTAGAACACCTATTATTCTCTTTTTCATTTATTTTTTTGTACTTTTATACCGTATAGCAATTTTAGTGAATTGAAATCGCACTGACTGCAACCAGACATTTATTACAAATATTTGTACATTTTCACTACGGTTGTATCTTCAATTGTATTATCCTTTGTATGTAGAAATGCATGTGTAGATAAATGCCTGCTGGGTTAATGTTTAATGTTCTTAATATTTCTACCACTTCTATAACTGCATGCTTAGTATATGGCTTTCATACTTTATACTGCACTTTAAAACCTTTAATTCTTGTCACTCGTTATAACAAATACTAACGCTGTTTTTGTAGATTAAGAAAAATGTTGACGATTAATAAGATGAATTAACTCCCATTTATTATTCTTCTTTGACACTTCTAACAGATCTGCAAACCAACCAAACAACATTAACAGCTAGCACAACTGACATAATTAAATCTACCGAAATGACCGATCACACTTCCACACCTCTTACACAATTCCAAAATATTTCACAAACAACGGATAGTTATTCAAAAGCATATATTGAGCCTCTTGAAAGTGGCGGCACGACTCTTCCAGTGAGGGAAAAGAGTACTGTTATAAGTACCGTAACAGAAGCGAATACGGAAAGCTACAATGATAAATCTGTAACTACTGATAAGATCACTACGAGTACATTGAGCGATGTCACTTTAACAACTGAAATGCGGCCACAGACTAATGAAATTATTGAAAATATTTCTTTGCCTTTTGACACTTCTTCCTCTAAAGATGTGACCGAAAAGGGTGAAGGTTCGGTAACAAGTTCATCTGGACATGTGACTTCGACAATGATTAACGAAAATATTGATGTAAATTTGCCTTCAACATTATCGAGCGCTACTAAAACTCAAACCGATAAGTCTGTAGGAAATGTTGAAGTTGTAAAAACTACCCAAACAATACCCGATTACAATTCATTTACATCTAAAACTACTACAAGTCTATTCACAAAATCGACTACGAATATTGAAAATAACGTTGTGCTGGAGAAAACACACACCACACCGTTAACAACTGATGGAGACATTTTGTCAACTGACTATGATGATAGTGAATTTGAAGAAACTGTTCCTACTACAGCTAGTAGTGACAGTCCTACAACCATGCACTCAAATACAATGTTTACTACTGACAAAAAATATGAAAACACAGGGGGTAGAATCAATAAAACATTGGATATTGATCCATCAGTCAACAAACCTAATGGAGCAGTTGATATTATCGATGACATAACCAGTAATTTAGGATTCCCACATTCAACTACTACAGAGAGTCAACCAGTTTATTCAACCATCGAAGATGAATATTCTGTAACTGATTCAACTTTATTAAAATCAACAAGTTCAAGTTCAACAGTATCTGAATATGATCAAAATGTAGGTGAAAAATCAACAGCACCAAATTATAATCACAGCTCTACCAACACTTATCAAACAGATGACGAATCAGCTACAGATAATATTGGCGCTCATTCTTCTTCTGTTACTTCAGAACGTTCGGTTTCTAATATTAGCATAAACGGTATGGATATAACTACTTATATAACAACTGATAAGAAAGACGAACTCACAACTCCATATTTTTCTGATAAGAATGTTTCAACAGAAACAACACTTGAAACATCTTCTATCAATAATTCAACACCGTATCCAATGATTAACGATTATGATAAAACTACAAAGCCTTCAGATGAATCGTCTACGTCATCACCTGTGTCTTATAATTCTGTATCAAACACGAATCCAACCGAAACTTATGTAACAAATAACGATGCAAGAAATACAATGAGTATTGAAACCACAAACATAAATATTGCGACTGATAAAATTGCTAACGAATATCCATACTCGAGTACAGATGCACCCGATGTTCACTCGCAAGATGTTACAAAATTGCAACATGAATTTGTATCGACAGATCATACTCATAATATAAACAAAGAATATGAATCAACCACAACTACTTTTATGACTACAGAAAAGGATCAAACTCAATATTTTGAAAATGTCACGAAAGAAACCATGACATTTAATTACACAACCGGATCAACTACAGAAAAAGTATTTTATGTTACAGCGAGTAATATGCAAACTGATGCTACCATGGAAAATTATACCGGAAATATACATTTGACAACACCTTTGCAAACCACAATTTACGGAGATTACAACCACACTAATAACTTTTCAAGAAATTACGATAAAACAACCGCTAACAATTTGGACACCTCTACAAGACCATCAATTTATAATTCAGATAATTTGACAACTGAAATGGAATATATTACTAGCACACAATATGGAGTTGATAATATTTCTTTAGAAAATGCGCTAACTGAATCACTAATTAGAAATGAAAGTGATATCAAACATACAACACAATCTGTCACTAAAACCACATTATCAGAAGAGGGGTCATCTTCAAATGGTTCTGAATTGCTTGGCACTGTTGATTACGACAATAAATTAACAACAGCTATTCCTTTTTCAAAAGTCGATCACAGGACTGACGAAAGTTTAATACCTGGTGAGGCACTAACGACCATCAACATTCCAGTGGAAATTTCAACAAATAAATACATTCCTCATGATATGATAACTGATAAAACAAATCCACTTGACGAAAATATCACCAAAAAACCTACAACATTGTCCGAAAATAGTACCGAAAATTTAGTAAAAAATGTGTCAATAACTTTTAATAATCAAACAACAAGTTCAATATCAGGAACTACTTTATTTGAACCAACCACTAGAATTTTCTCCTCTGTCGAAAATTCAACAACTGTTTCAAGCGTTACCGAGAGTATTGATATTACTGAATCTACACATATTACAGAATATAATGAAAACGCTTTGCGAAATAACTTGACAACTCCTCAAACAACATCTACTACATTAAATGTAATAGAAGACACAACGCAAACATATCATCCAGTGAATACTGATCGTACGTCAACTGAAGATTTCATTAAAACAACAGTTCACAATGTTAAAAGTTCCACTAGTTACACTACGAGTAATCAATTGCAAACAATAGACGGTGAAAGGAATCAAACCGCACATCCAGAAGACGACACCACAACAGAGGATGAATTCTATTTTGGGGTTCAGGGAGAAAGTGACCAATTGGGAAAATCCAATACACCTGTTGCTAAAAATATATCTGGTAATACAACCCCAAAACCAATAACAACTTTTGAATATATTTCAACCACCCTTGCATATAATTCAGAAAAAGAGACAACACACGCAGTAGACTCAAAAACAGAAATAGACCTTAAGACATCTGTAAAATTTGGGAATGATGGTAGCAGCACAGAAAATATGTCTCTGACTAGCTATGAATCAGAATTATCTGAAACTACAACATCCATTGATCAAAAGCTATTTACAGAAAGTACCATGAAAACTTTTAAAAATATTACCACATTATCACAACGTATTCCGACAACTGTTTCATATGATAATAAAGATAAAACAACTCATGTAGATATTATGTCTGAAACCAGTCTTACTACACCTATAACAATTGCAATGAATGGTGGTGATTTAGATAAAAAATCTTCTACTAGCTTCCAGTCTGAGTTGCATAAATCCACAACACCTTTTGATCAAAATTTGCTTACAGAAACAACCACGACAGCAACCAATAACATTCCAAAGCATATTTCGACAACTCTTTCATATGATAATGATATAACAACTAATGTAGATACTAAGACTGGGACAAGTCTTACTACACCTGTAACAATTGCAACGAATGTTGATGATTTAGATAAAAAATCTTCTACTAGCTTCCAGTCTGAGTTGCATAAATCCACAACGCCTATTGATCAAAATTTGCTTACGGAAACAACCATGACAGGAACCAATAACATTCCGAAGCATACTTCGACAACTCTTTCATATGATAATGATATAACAACTAATGTAGATACTAAGACTGGGACAAGTCTTACTACACCTGTAACAATTGCAACGAATGTTGATGATTTAGATAAAAAATCTTCTACTAGCTTCCAGTCTGAGTTGCATAAATCCACAACGCCTATTGATCAAAATTTGCTTACGGAAACAACCATGACAGGAACCAATAACATTCCGAAGCATACTTCGACAACTCTTTCATATGATAATGATATAACAACTAATGTAGATACTCAGACCGGGACAAGTCTTACTACACCTGTAACAATTGCAACGAATGTTGATGATTTAGATAAAAAATCTTCTACTAGCTTCCAGTCTGAGTTGCATAAATCCACAACGCCTATTGATCAAAATTTGCTTACGGAAACAACCATGACAGGAACCAATAACATTCCAAAGCATACTTCGACAACTCTTTCATATGATAATGATATAACAACTAATGTAGATACTCAGACCGGGACAAGTCTTACTACACCTGTAACAATTGCAACGAATGTTGATGATTTAGATAAAAAATCTTCTACTAGCTTCCAGTCTGAGTTGCATAAATCCACAACGCCTATTGATCAAAATTTGCTTACGGAAACAACCATGACAGGAACCAATAACATTCCAAAGCATACTTCGACAACTCTTTCATATGATAATGATATAACAACTAATGTAGATACTCAGACCGGGACAAGTCTTACTACACCTGTAACAATTGCAACGAATGTTGGTGATTTAGATAAAAAATCTTCTACTAGCTTCCAGTCTGAGTTGCATAAATCCACAACGCCTATTGATCAAAATTTGCTTACGGAAACAACCATGACAGGAACCAAGAACATTCCAAAGCATACTTCGACAACTCTTTCATATGATAATGATATAACAACTAATGTAGATACTCAGACCGGGACAAGTCTTACTACACCTGTAACAATTGCAACGAATGTTGGTGATTTAGATAAAAAATCTTCTACTAGCTTCCAGTCTGAGTTGCATAAATCCACAACGCCTATTGATCAAAATTTGCTTACGGAAACAACCATGACAGGAACCAATAACATTCCGAAGCATACTTCGACAACTCTTTCATATGATAATGATATAACAACTAATGTAGATACTCAGACCGGGACAAGTCTTACTACACCTGTAACAATTGCAACGAATGTTGGTGATTTAGATAAAAAATCTTCTACTAGCTTCCAGTCTGAGTTGCATAAATCCACAACGCCTATTGATCAAAATTTGCTTACGGAAACAACCATGACAGGAACCAATAACATTCCGAAGCATATTTCGACAACTCTTTCATATGATAATGATATAACAACTAATGTAGATACTCAGACCGGGACAAGTCTTACTACACCTGTAACAATTGCAACGAATGTTGGTGATTTAGATAAAAAATCTTCTACTAGCTTCCAGTCTGAGTTGCATAAATCCACAACGCCTATTGATCAAAATTTGCTTACGGAAACAACCATGACAGGAACCAATAACATTCCAAAGCATACTTCGACAACTCTTTCATATGATAATGATATAACAACTAATGTAGATACTCAGACCGGGACAAGTCTTACTACACCTGTAACAATTGCAACGAATGTTGGTGATTTAGATAAAAAATCTTCTACTAGCTTCCAGTCTGAGTTGCATAAATCCACAACGCCTATTGATCAAAATTTGCTTACGGAAACAACCATGACAGGAACCAATAACATTCCGAAGCATATTTCGACAACTCTTTCATATGATAATGATATAACAACTAATGTAGATACTAAGACTGGGACAAGTTTTACTACACCGGTAACAATTGCTACGAATGTTGATGATTTAGATAAAAAATCTTCTACTAGCTTCCAGTCTCAGTCGCATAAATCCACAACGCCTGTTGATCAAAATGTGCTTATAGAAACAACCACGACAGCAACCAATAACATTCCAAAGCATATTTCGACAACTCTTTCATATGATGATAATGATAAAACAACTAATGTAGATACCCAGACTGGGACAAGTCTTACCACACCTGTAACAATTACAACAAAAGCTAGCGATTTAGACATAAAATCTTCTTTTTCTGAACAAAATATTTCAACAACGCTTTCATATAATGATATAGATAAAACAACGAAACCTAGCAGTGTAGATAAAAATTATTATACTAGCTTTCAATCTCAACTACCTGAATCTACGACACAAAGTGATCAAAGTTTACTTACAAATAATATGACAACTTTAGTATACAGTGTTACAACAAGTACTTCTTATTACGATGATAAAGGTAAACCGAGTGAAATAGACTTCAAAACTGAAAAATATATCACACCTGTAACAATTTCTATAGAGAATAGTGACTTAGGCAAGAATTCTTCTACTGGCTATCAGTCTGAATTACCAGAATCGACAACGTCAATTTATCAGAGTTTGCCTTCAGTAACTACAGTTGACTCCAATCAACATACAACCATTTTAAATAATAACAGTATTTACCCAACAGTAACGGAGATTTTTTTTACTAACACTGATAGTAGTGTTGTCAATGTGCAAACAACATTGGACGATGCTTCTACAAAATCTCAATACGAATACACCATGGACGGTCAACACGCAATCGATTTAGAAACAAAAATAAATTTTACCACACCTCAAACATTAAATAATAGTAAGAATACTACAGACAAATATACAACGAATATCTACACATCCGATCAATACGTAACTACCACAACTTCGACGGTACAAAAACCACCCAAAAATGAGGACCTGCCCACCAGCAATAAAACTGTCACATCGGACGGTGATAAATATGTCACAACTACCAGAAAAACTACCAGTGAAAATAAAACAACAATGAATGATACCAGTGCTAGCAATCTGCATACTGAAATTTCATTCATTACTGATTCTGATTTTGAAACATCTACTATTAATATTACGGGAACTTCCAAATATATTCAGCCAACAGATGAGGAAGGTTTATTAGAAACCACTACATTGATATCAGCTTATTCGATGAACATTGATAAACACGCGAACACTGAAGAAACAAGTACATTCAAAACATCTAGCGCAACCTACAATTCTTACAGCACTACAGAAAACGATATTCACAAAACTAATATAATAGATGATTCAACAACTCAGTCTTACGAAATGAATACTGATCGTTTGTCAACTAAAAGTACTATCGATGAGACTGTCAATGACAATTCAGGTGAAACTACAACTTACTATAGTATCTCATCACAAACGACAGAAGGAGAAATGCTTCTTACCGAACAGCCAATTCATCAATCTTCAACTATTATCAATAACATGGATGATAAATTTACAAATTTGATTGAACCCCAAATAAAATATACTAAACAGCCAGAAATGAATAAAGATGTATCCACCTCGAGTACTTTTATAAATGAAACTGCGGGAGAGTTTACTCCTACAACTGTGCACGATAAAACTATAAGTGATGAGGCTGTTACCAATATATTGCCTAAATCAGATGCTGATAATCCATATATTGTAACACCGAGTTACTCCAGCACTGAACCGAATATTATCTCGAGTAAAGAAACTACCCTTTTGTTGCAAACTGAAAGACCGAAAGATGATCTTGTCGGTTTCCTTAAAAATGATAGTTTAAAAATACCCCTCACAACATCAAAAATGGAACACTCGCCGACTACTGTGAAAAGTATCGATGAAGTAACATCTGTGAAGCCAGTCGGTTCACCGAGCCAAGCGACGATAACTAATAACATTCCTGACACAACAATTCCACCACATATGCACACTACCGACGGGTTCACCCAGTCAACAGAAACATATCCATTTGACACAACTGACAATTCACAGACTCAAGTTACTAATTCACCGACTAACAAACAATGTATGGGAGACGCGGACTGTCCAGCATCTGAGGCCTGCTCTTCAGGGGTTTGCGAAAACCCTTGTTTGAATCAGATGGACCAGTGCGCGAGCAATTCCATATGTTTGGTGTCTAATCACACGTTGATATGCAAGTGTCCTAACGGCCTTGTCGGGAATCCCAACAAGGAATGCAGACGAGGTATAACAATTATTAATAATTAATTAATCTAGTGAACATATCATTATAATGCAAATGTATATACATAAATTAATTTTAATTTGTCTAACTTTAATTCACAGTTATTGTACATATTTGGAATGTGCTTGTAAAAAAAAAACTAGACCTATATAATACAAAAAAAAAATCCTATCACTCTCCCTTTCCCCTGAAGCACATAATATATTGTATATTTGTATAAACATAATGTGATATTTGAGATTGTTAATAATGGGTATTTTATCGAGTACCAAATAATTTATACATAACAGGATTCCAGCTGGCCGCTTTTTTGGGAAACTTAAATATCCCAAATCATCTCTTTTTCATGCCTCTTAAATAACATGTAACAAAAATAACATCATTAAACCCTTGTAACATAGAACCGCCCGGGAGTTCTAAGGCACCAGAGCCCTGCCAGTCAGACTCTGACTGCATAGAGACAGAAGCATGTTACATGGGGCTGTGCCACTTCCCTTGCGACTTTGCCAATGTGTGTGGCGCGGGAGCCAAATGTCAGGCCAAGATGCACCGCCCCATATGTACATGTCCCAAAGGATTCGACGGTAATCCCGCTATTAAATGTGCTCCGTCTAAAAAATGTAAGACTCTCACTCTAATATCTCTAATATACCTACTTTTCAAATGATGCCAAAACTACTTACCAACTATACTTATTCTCAATAATTTACTCACAAGAACGCACCCGACTCTTACTTCTGCAGGCATTTATTAATGCGTACTGTACATACGATTTACATACACACTGTCAATACGTAGAATTGTGTTTTATTTCTTATTTATTGTAAATATCACACTGTAAATACAATTATTGTTTTCAATTCTGTATAGTGAGTTGCAATACCAATGAAGAATGTCAGCTAACTGAAGCTTGCATCAATCACGCGTGTCAGAGGCCGTGCGATATACACAATCCTTGTGTGCACAACGCCATTTGTATAAACACAAATCACGGATCGGACTGTAGCTGCGCTGAGGGCTACCAAGGAAACGGCTATGTGGGATGTGTTCCGGGTGAGTCTTGCGCGTGTCTCGGCCGCTTCTGACGGCTCATGTTATATTACTCTTATTGTCATTGTATTAATCGACATTATTTCCGTCAGTGATCAATTACCAACCGATATGCCAGTACAATGAGGATTGTCCACCAGAATTACTTTGTGATAGATTGAATCGCGTGTGCATAAATCCTTGTCAGGAAGATTCGTGCGGAGAAAATGCTGAATGTTTACCGGCAAACCATGGGATTGAATGTAAATGCTTTGCTGGGTTCAGTGGAAACCCGTACGTAGAATGCTCTCAAGGTAATGCTCTATCTATCAACTAAACATCATAGTGTTTTATATTTTACAATAGTCGCAAATTAACTTTTTAAATGTTATATTCAGTGCAAGGTTGTCGGTCGGATAGTGAATGCCACACATCTGAAGCTTGCATCAATGGAAAATGCGCATCGCCTTGTCAGTGCGGCTCCTATGCCGTGTGCGATGTCGTCAACCATAAACCTCAGTGTAAATGTTTGTTGGGATATACTGGAAATCCATCGGTCGGATGCAGAAGACCACAAAATCCATGCGATCCAAATCCTTGTGGGGTCAATGCTATGTGTGAAATTGACAACGGAAATCCAATATGTTTCTGCCCGAAAGGGTTGACTGGAAATCCTTTCAAAAATTGCAGTAAGTTATCTAACTGATACTAATATGTAATTACGGTATTTATAATTTTTTAATAGTTATGTTAATTTATTTTATTTCCTTTTTAGTTCCAGAAGGTGATGAATGCTCTCCGAATCCATGCGGCCCTAACTCCGGTTGCCGTACTGCAAACGGAAAAGCCACCTGTTTCTGTTTACCAGAATACGAAGGAAATCCTCCACAGAAGAATTGCGCCTTACCTGATAACCCGTGCGATCCATCGCCTTGCGGACCAAACACTCAGTGTGCTCTTCTAAGTAATGGTTTTTCAAAATGCACTTGTTTACCCGGTTATTTGGAAAGCCCCAATACCATTCGAGGCTGCGTAGAACCCAAGAATCCGTGTGAACCTAACCCTTGCGGAGCCGGCGCAAGCTGCGATCCTAGTAGGAATCCCGTTTGCTTTTGCAGGGAACCCACAGTTGGGAACCCTTACAAGAATTGTGTTGAACCAGTAAAAGCTGACGTTTTGTGCCAACCCGGACCTTGTGGAAGAAATTCGGATTGTTATGTTACTGAAAACAGAGAGAAATGTTTCTGCAAGACCGGATTTATCGGCGATCCCTATTCTGGCTGTCAACTGCAACCCACCAATCCTTGTTATCCAAACCCTTGTGGGCCTAATGCCGTGTGCAAAGTTGACTCCGGCGGTTTGCCACTGTGCGCCTGTTCAGAAGGAACCACCGGCAACCCGGCTGGAGCCGAAGGCTGTCAGAGCTACGAGTGCAGAGTGGATGATGATTGTGGCTCGGACAGAGCTTGCATCGGCTATCGCTGCCGAGATCCTTGCCCGGGCTCCTGCGGAACAAATGCATTATGCCGGGTAGAAAAACATCACCCGGTATGTTCGTGTATACACGATTATATTGGAAATCCGGTCATTAAATGTTATCCAACGCCGATTGAAAGAAATCCGTGTTTACCATCGCCGTGTGGTCTAAACACTATATGTCAAGTATTATCTGGTAGACCTGTCTGTTCGTGTTTGCACGATTTTACAGGAAAACCTGAAATTGGTTGTAATCCGGAGTGTGCCATCAATTCCGACTGTCCATCGGATAAAGCTTGCGTTAACAGGCATTGTGAAAACCCATGTTACGACGGATCGGTTTGCGGCCTCCAAGCCTTGTGTCAAGTGCGCGATCATACAGCATCTTGCGTTTGTCCAGAAGGCTTCTTCGGTGACCCACTGTTCATGTGTATAGAATCACGTAAGTTCATTTTATTGGCTTTCATAAATATTGAATGAATTTTATGATTTGCATAACTAATTTATTTTTTTTGCATAAAAAATTTCAGCTATAATAAGCCCTATCCAAAATACATCGAGACCTTGTCTACCATCACCTTGTAATGCCGACGCTTCCTGCAACCCGTACGGAAACCAAGTAGCCATCTGTGACGAGTGTGTCGGTAACACTGTGAATTCTTACTGCAATCCTGAATGCTTGCTGAATTCAGATTGTGCATTTGACAAAGCGTGCATCCGAGAGAAGTGTGCCGATCCATGTCCAGGATCGTGCGGAGTGAACGCATATTGCAACGTTTACAATCACAACCCCGTCTGCAGTTGTCCGAATGGTCTTGTTGGAAATCCGTTTGAGCATTGCTCCATACCCACAGCATGTAAGAATTTATTTTATTATTATTATTTGCGTTAGTTATCTGCAATTGCCGACGTTTATATTTAATACAAAATGTTTCAGATCCCGTGGACGAACACGTTTCATGTGAGAATATTCCTTGCGGTGTAAATGCAGAGTGCAAAGAGAAGAAAGGAGTCTTGTCGTGCATTTGCAAGCCCAAGTTCTACGGAGATCCCCTTGTAGCCTGCCGCCCCGAATGCGTGCTGAATAGTGATTGTGCAATGACAAAGGCTTGCATCAATAACAGGTGTGATAATCCTTGCAGTGGAGTTTGCGGTATCGGAGCAGAGTGTGAAGCGGTCAATCATCATCCTGTCTGCTATTGTCCTCCGGGATATTCGGGAGATCCATTTGTATCTTGCCAGCCATTCAAGCCTTTGGTTCCTCCGATCCAAAGTATTTCGAGAAACCCTTGCGATCCCTCACCTTGCGGACCATTTAGTAGATGCATAGTGTCTGCTCGAGGTTTTGCAACATGCTCGTGCTTACCTGGATTCAGAGGAGTGCCACCAGTTTGTCAACCCGAATGCATTGTCAGCTCTGAATGTGAACAGACGAAATCTTGCATTAACCAAAAATGTCAAGACCCGTGTCCGGGAAGTTGTGGAGCTGGTGCTCAATGCGTCGTAGTCAATCATAATCCCATCTGCAGTTGTCCTCCCGGTAACCAGGGAGATCCATTTGTGAATTGTTATGCTCCAGCTGTTATGGAAGAAGAGAAGAGTCCACGAAATCCATGTGTTCCATCACCATGCGGTCCCAACTCTATTTGTCAAGTTGATAGAGGACATCCTATTTGCTCCTGTATTGCAAATTACCTGGGCAAACCGCCGTTCTGTAGACCAGAATGTGTCATTAGTCAAGAATGTCCTCGAGATAAAGCTTGCATTCAAGAAAAATGTCAAGATCCATGTCCTAACAGTTGTGGGCAAAATGCTAAATGTGATGTGGTCAACCACACTCCCTTCTGTAGCTGTCTACCAGGCTATCGGGGTGATGCTTACATCGGCTGCTCTAAGACACCACCGCAACCTCCCACTAGACAAGACCCGTGTAACCCATCTCCTTGCGGCGAGAACGCTCAGTGTTCTGAACTGAATGGAGTAGCGAGATGCAACTGTATTCCTCCAAATATTGGTAATCCGTATACTGGAGGCTGTCGTCCAGAATGTACCATCAATTCTGATTGCTCGAGTCATCTCGCGTGCTTGTCCAAGCATTGCAGAGATCCCTGTAAAGGCTTGTGTGGGGTCAATGCCGAATGCACCGTGACAAATCATATACCTGTGTGTTCGTGTTTATCGGGGTATTCTGGAGATGCCTTCAAAGCCTGTCGGCAAACACCAATTACAAGTGGGTATTTTCATACACAATGTAATGAATTCCACATTTTCAAGTGAAATTTATAAAGTAGTCATATTTTTAACATAATCTTTTTACTTTTCCCAGCACTCCCGGCACAGTACCCGTGCGAACCCTCCCCGTGCGGACCCAACAGCGTCTGTCGGGTTAGCAGTGGCCGCACCGTGTGCTCCTGCCAACCTGGCTACAACGGCAATCCTCCATCTTGCCGGCCCGAATGCGTGGTGAGCTCCGAGTGCAGCCAAGTCAAGGCCTGTATCAACCAACACTGCCAGGACCCCTGTCCCGGGACCTGCGGATTCAACGCGCGTTGCCAGGTCATCAACCACAATCCTGTCTGCAGTTGCTCCTCTGGAATGACTGGAGACCCCTTCGTGCAATGCTTGGAAAAGGGTAATTTTTTCTTATTTTCAGTCCATCACGGTGATATCTGCAAATAAATATCAATTTCTCTTATTCTACTAAGAATACTTTGGTATATTTTGAAACTAATTATTTTATATTTGGCAGTCGATGTACCAGTGGTGAACCCGTGTATGCCCTCGCCGTGCGGGGCTAATGCAGAGTGTCGGGTGGTGGAGTCGCGCCCGGTCTGTTCGTGTATAAGCGGTATGCTGGGTGCTCCGCCTAACTGCAGACCCGAGTGTTTAATACATCAAGATTGCCCATCGAACCTCGCGTGCATCAATAGAAAGTGTAAAGATCCGTGCTCAGGCTCTTGCGGCTTTAACGCCGTGTGCTACGTTCAAAATCATCAACCCATGTGTTCCTGCATGGAGAGATTTGACGGAGACCCCTTCTCGGGCTGCAATCCTATTCACGGTAAGTCAACCGTTCCCGTATTCGCGAGAATGTCGCCAGGTATGTAAGCAGATTTATCTTATCCGAGTGCATTAATTGTTCTAGTTGCCGATGTAAGTCCGATAGATGTGTGCAATCCTTCTCCTTGTGGAACAAATACTATATGTACAGAAAAGAATGGTGTCGGGTCTTGTATATGTGTACATAATTACCACGGAAACCCATATTCTGTCGGCTGTCGACCGGAATGTGTGCTCAATGCCGATTGTCCTAAAGACAAAGCTTGTAGAAATAACTTTTGCCAAAACCCATGTGCAGGAATGTGCGGGCAAAACGCTCTCTGCCGAGTCATCAACCACTCACCAGCATGTTATTGTCCACCACGCACGAGTGGAAACTCGCATGTTGCATGTAATCAAGTAGTCCACTCTCGTAAGCTTTTTTCTTATCTTGTCTTACATGAACTTAGTAAAACCTCTCATTATTCAAATTATTTTTATCCATTCTCATACAAAATACAATTGTAATCGTCTTTATGGTGACGATCCAATATACAATACTTAATTAGTTATTGTAAAAAATGACAATAAATACGTGGGTAAAATTAATTTTAGTTTTTAGAGGTTTTTTTTTACATTGAATTATTTAATACGCATGTGTAATATTTTCATTAACTCAGATACAATTGACGCATGATCCATATTTCAGCCATCGTAAATATTTCTAAGAATCCGTGCAACCCGTCTCCGTGCGGTCCGTATAGTGCCTGTCAGATTGTTCGCGAACACCCCGTGTGCTCTTGCCAAGTCAACTGCCTGGGCTCACCGCCCAACTGCCATCCCGAGTGCATGATCAACTCGGACTGCTCGCAAGACAGAGCTTGCATGGCCGGAAAGTGCTCGGACCCGTGTCCCGGGGTCTGCGGACTGAACGCAATATGCCGCGCCATCAATCACAATCCGAACTGTGTGTGTTTACCAAACCACGTCGGCGATCCCTTTGTGCGCTGTGACAGAATAGAAAGTAAGGAGAAAATAATTTTATTTAAGACAAATTTATTCAGCCGCCTCCGAATTGCAAGTGTCTGACGCTGGTCATATTTATTCTAGAACAACCGATCGTGACGAGCACGAACCCTTGCAATCCTTCCCCCTGCGGCGCTAACTCGGTTTGTAGGCCGCTGGGCAAACACCCCGCCTGCTCCTGTTTACCGTACCACTTGGGCAACCCTCCCAACTGTCGGCCGGAATGTGTGATCAATGCGGAGTGCCCCTCCAGCCTGGCGTGCGCTAGGGGCAGGTGTGTCGACCCCTGCCCCGGGTCGTGCGGATATAACGCGCAGTGTAGGGTTATCGCACACTCGCCCGTCTGTTATTGTTTGTCAGAATATAGTGGAGATCCATTTTCGGGATGCTCCAAAATTGTGCATAGTAAGACATTTTATCTTAGCGCTCTTAACAATATACGCTTTATGATAACAAACTGACTAATGTGTTTCGTTTTATCTTTAAACACTATTAATAATAATAACAATAGATTTGTGAAAAAGATTCTAATAATATACTTAACTTTTTTTTAACCCTTTAACAAAATTGTAAATACAATGAAATGAACTAGTACATATAATCAAAAGTTAGAAATAATAACACACGGTAAATATATAATTAAAATGTCCACAATAATAACAAACCTAACGATTGAAAATAGAAGACATACTCGTTCCGAGTACTGCACCTTTGAATACTAAGGTTGTGGGTTCAACTGCTGTGTCGATGGAGTCGATTCACGATAATCCGAATAAGAGCGTAATATAACCTTTCAGCTGTGGAGGCTCCTCCAGAGCCGTGCAACCCGTCCCCCTGCGGGTCAAACGCCATCTGCAGGGAACAGAACGGTGCCGGCTCGTGCACTTGTCAAAGAGAGTATTACGGAGACCCGTACACGGGATGCCGACCTGAATGTATAATGAACTACGATTGCCCCAAGGACAGGGCGTGCACCAATAATAAGTGTGCGGACCCGTGTCCGGGCACGTGCGGTCTGAATGCGGAATGCGCGGTGCACAACCACGCGCCCTCTTGTTCTTGTATCCCAGGATATATAGGCAATCCTCTATATGCATGTCAACAGCCTCTTATTAGTAAGCTATTCTATTTTCTTTACATGTTTGCTTTTTTCACTTGTTCTGTTTCTATCGATATTTACTCATTTATTTATCTTATCTATATTTCTAATGTATTGACTTTTCGATTTCTCAGTTGCAAAAGATGAACCGAAAATAAATCCTTGCCAACCTTCACCTTGTGGCCCGTATAGTCTGTGCCGCGTGGTAAAAGAGCACGCGGTGTGCTCCTGTGCCGAGTCCTATATCGGCTCCCCGCCGTCGTGCCATCCCGAGTGCGCGGTGAGCGCGGATTGTTCTCAGGACTTGGCGTGTGTTAATCAGAAGTGTCAGGACCCTTGTCCGGGAACGTGCGGTATAAATGCCCGTTGTCTCGTTATCAATCACAATCCCATTTGTAGTTGTCTTTCTGGCTTCACCGGAGATCCTTTCGATAGATGTATCCAAGAAGAAAGTAAGAATTGTTTAATGATATTTCTTATGAAATTGTGACATTACCATTCTGCCGCTTTGTGCATTCGATAATTTTCTCGTGTTTTTGTAGAAAAAATTGAAAAACCCAGCGGAAATCCATGTATTCCATCACCCTGCGGACCTTTCTCTACTTGTAGAGTAGTGGAGGACCACCCTGTGTGTTCTTGCCTTACTAATTATCTCGGAAGACCGCCGTACTGTAGACCTGAATGTTCCATTAACTCGGAATGCCCCGGAAATTTAGCTTGTATCAGGGAGAAGTGCATGGATCCTTGTCCAGGTTCCTGTGGAACTCGCACTTCTTGTACTGTAATTAAACACGTCCCAGTGTGCACTTGTGACGCGGGATATACTGGTGATCCATTCTCTGGCTGCACGAGCGTACCTAGTAAGATTCTGTTTTTAAATTGGACATGAGTATTCAATATTATTTTCTTGTACTTTGAAATATAAATGACTTGAAAATTTCCAGTTCGACAACCGGTGGAGTTCCAAACTCCCTGCGATCCTTCCCCTTGTGGGACAAATGCAATTTGCAAAGAACGCGACGGTGCCGGGTCTTGCTCTTGTTTGCCGCAGTATTACGGAGACCCGTACATTGAATGTCGACCCGAATGTGTCTTAAACACCGATTGCCCCAAAAATAAAGCGTGCATCATGAATAAATGCAAAAACCCATGCCCAGGAGTCTGCGGAATAAATGCCGAGTGCTCCGTATCTAATCACGCTCCATCGTGTTATTGTCTGCCTGGACATACAGGAAATCCTCTTTCATCATGCCACGTAATACAAAGTACGTCACGTTATCTCCATTATAATGTTATGTTGCATTAGCAAAAGATTTATACAGTTTCACGTTTTCTAATTGTAACTTATTATTCACCAGTTGCTAAAGACGAACCTCTGAAAAACCCGTGCATACCTTCGCCCTGTGGACAATACAGCAATTGTCGCGTTGTCAATGATCACGCGGTGTGTTCATGTAAAGAGGAATATATCGGTGCCCCTCCATCTTGCCGGCCAGAGTGCATCGTGAGCGCTGACTGCATGCAAGATAAAGCTTGCATCGGTCAAAAATGTAAAGACCCTTGTCCTGGAACTTGCGGAATAAACGCAAAGTGTCATGTAGTCAATCACAACCCTGTCTGCAGTTGCAACTCGGGCTATACTGGCGATCCGTTTGTCAGATGCTCACTCGAACCGAGTAAGTAAATTCAAACTCAACAAAATATTCTCCCCCTAAAATAAATTCACGTTATATATAATTATTTTCTTTTCCATTCCAAAGAAACACCCGAAATTCCAAGCGGAAATCCCTGCGTACCCTCACCGTGCGGGCCCAACTCTCAATGTAGAATTGTCGGTATCACTCCGGCTTGCTCTTGCCTACCTGAGTACATCGGTAGAGCTCCGAACTGTAGGCCGGAGTGTACCGGTAACGACGAGTGCCCTAGCAACTTGGCTTGCCAGGCCGAGAAGTGTAGAGATCCGTGTCCCGGATCGTGCGGACAGAACGCCAGATGTATCGTTGTCAAACATTCACCCGTGTGCCAATGTTTCGATCAGTATACGGGAGATCCATTTTCTGGTTGCATACCCATTCCAAGTAAGAAAGTCAAAGATTCAAAAAAACAAATAATAAAACTAACATAAAAATTATGATGTTTTGCTACTACATACTAATTCATGAAATTAAATTAGACGCACCATATAAATTTTTCCACCATATGAAAACCAATATACATTTTGTGAATATTTCAGTAGTACAACCAGTGGAAAGTCCACCAGAGCCTTGTAACCCGTCTCCTTGTGGAGGAAATGCTATATGCAAAGAACGAAATGGTGCAGGGTCCTGCTCTTGCGTGGCTGAACATTTTGGAGATCCGTACACAGGCTGTAGGCCGGAGTGTGTCACGAATAGCGATTGCAATAGGGACAATGCCTGTATTAATAATAAATGTAAAGATCCTTGTCCCGGAGCTTGCGGCTTAAATGCTGAATGTAGAGTAGTAAATCACGCTCCGAGCTGTATTTGTTTACCAGGATATCAAGGAAATCCTACATTGTCTTGTCGTCCTATACCTAGTAAGCTGTTTTCTTGTTTCTATATATTATTTGAATATAAATATACCTTCTTTACTTTTATATATTTCTTCATCATTTCTTATATTTAATTTAATTCCTTAGCTTACAAAGATGAGCCTATAAATCCGTGCGTTCCTTCTCCGTGCGGCCCGTTCAGTCAGTGCAGAGTGGTGAACGAACACGCAGTGTGCTCTTGCCTAGATTCATATATCGGGTCTCCGCCATCGTGTAAACCCGAATGTGTTATAAGTGCAGAGTGCCCTCAGAACAAGGCTTGCCTCAATCAGAAGTGTCAAGATCCGTGTCCGGGCACGTGCGGCGTTAACGCTCGTTGTCAGGTTGTCAACCATAATCCTATATGTAGTTGTTCTGTTGGCTATACTGGTGATCCATTCCTCAGGTGCATACAGGAAAAAAGTGAGCATGCTTATTTTCTCGCCTTTTCTTATTCATTCTGCTTACACATTTTATGACTTTTACTTATTTTCTATCTCTACATCCTACAGAACCGATGGACATACCTAGTGGAAATCCTTGCGTACCTTCACCTTGCGGACCAAACTCTCAATGCCGCGTCGTCGGCACTACGCCAGCTTGTTCTTGCTTGCCAAATTATGTAGGGCGCTCGCCTAATTGTAGACCAGAATGTACTATAAGTGCGGAATGCCCCGGGAACCTTGCATGCTTTAATGAGAAATGTGTAGACCCTTGTCCGGGCTCTTGCGGAACGCACGCCTCTTGCTCTGTAGTAACTCATGTCCCCCTCTGCACGTGTCACGATGGGTACACGGGGGATCCTTTCAAGGAGTGCAGATATGTTGAACCACGTATGTCACATTTTGTTATTCTTGTTGAAACACCGCTTCGGCCCGTTCACTATCCAAATAATGATGGAAATGTTGATGTGTATTGCAGTCCCCCCGACGACGGAAACACCTCGCAACCCCTGCAACCCTTCGCCGTGCGGAGCGAACGCAGTCTGCAAGGAGCGCAGCGGCGCCGGCTCGTGTTCGTGTCTACCCGAATACTTTGGAGACCCGTACACCGGCTGCAGGCCGGAATGCGTCACCAACTCCGATTGTGACCGATCGAAGGCTTGTTTCAATAATAAATGCAAAGATCCGTGCCCGGGGGCGTGCGGTCTGAATGCCGAGTGTCGCGTTGTAAACCACGCTCCGTCGTGTTATTGTCTGCCTGGATACACTGGAAATGCTCTGAGAAGTTGTATTATTCAAGAAGCAGGTAATTCAAAATATCATTCTGGTGCATATTTTAACATTGATCAGTTCTGATACCTGAAAACGGGAACGGAACTAGGTATTTTAACATTTACGTAATACAAAACTTTGATTTTTTTTCCATTGAACATTGTTTAATCAATCGTTGTGAACTGTAAATTGCCACTGGTTCTCGACATGTGATTTATTTTATTTGCACATTCAATGAAGCTCCAGTTCCGAAGCCCACTCTACTCATCTCGCTCATTCATCGTACCGTCCCTGCCTGCAAATGTATGTTGGCAGAAATTGAGATTTCATTGTCATTTTGTATATCTTGTCAACTACAAGATTCAAATTTCTCTACATTTTATTTGTTAATTGCATTTAAATATTGAGCTCAGGTCTCTCAATATTCAGGCGATTATCAAAAGGAAGTATTTAGGATGGGTTTTGGATTAAACAATTTATTATTATGTATTTTTGTTATTCATTTTATTACATTCCTAGCTACTAAATGAACAGAATATATTTTTAAGGTTTGTATCAATTTGAAAGAGTTGCAGCATATAAATTCGAAAATTTGTCGTGATCTTACTCGGTTGGCGTGGTGTGACCGGTAACGCATTTCCCCAAATAGGAAATGATCCAGGTTCGAATCGCGGTAGCAACTAAAATATTTTGATTAAAATTGTTTTTTTCTGTGTATCTTTCTAGTTGATACATTTAATTTTTATTATAATAAAATATAAATTAATAAAACGCAAAATACAAGTACACAAAACATGAACAAAATTAGTAAAATAAAAAGGGAAAATTTCTGATAAAAATATAGTATAATAAAATAAACATGTTTAACTTATATATAATTTGTGTTAAATAAAGAATTTCAAATAAAATGTTTATATTGTTAATGCTGTTTTATACTTATGATGGCCTATATAAATTATTTTGATTAATTCCTAAATAAATATTTTTATTAAGCAGAATACATTATTATTGTGAAGTTGCAGTTTTTCAGAACATATAAGCTTAAAAATTTGTCATTAACTTACAATATTGTCGTGGTGTAATAAGTCAGCGCACTTCCCCGGATAGGAAGGGTTCTTGGTTCGAGACCGGGTGGCAACAAAAATAATTTTTCGATAAATTGATATTATTTGTGTATCTTTTTTATTAATATATTTAATTTGTATTAAATATTTTTCACTGCTCCAATGACAGTTAAAGAAGAAACACCGGAAGAACCATGCCAACCTTCACCGTGCGGTCCGAACAGCCTGTGTAGAGCGTTGAATGGCCACAGTGTTTGCACGTGTCAGCCAGGATTCATCGGGACACCTCCCATGTGTAGGCCAGAATGTATCGTCAGCTCTGAATGTCCTCAGAATAAGGCGTGCGTCAACCAGAAATGTTCAGATCCTTGTATCGGGACCTGCGGAATAAACGCCAGATGCCAAGCTGTCAATCACAATCCAATCTGCAGCTGTTCTCCCGGCTTCACTGGAGATCCATTTATCAAATGCGATAAAGATGAATGTTAGTATCCGCAATCTATAATTACATTTTTTGTTATCTTTCCAAGTATTAAAGATCTAGACCTATCTAGAGAAGTATCGAGACCTAAATTAAATAAATTGTTTCCTCTCCATGTCTAAATCCCTGCTAAAATCTGTGCCCCCTGCGTGTGGAAGTCACCTATTATATAAAAAAATCTAATACAATTATAAATTTTTCAGTACCACCCCCATCTAAAGATGCCGGCAACCCTTGTGTGCCCACTCCTTGTGGACCAAATTCTGAATGTAAAGTCATAGGAACCCAAGCGGCTTGTTCCTGTCTGGCCAATTATATCGGCAGAGTTCCCAATTGCCGTCCAGAATGCACAACTGACTCGGAATGTTCGGGAAATTTGGCTTGTCGTCAACAGCGCTGCAAGGACCCGTGTCCAGGAGCGTGCGGACAGAATGCCATCTGTACCACAGTCAACCATAACGCTGTTTGTTCCTGCCAACAAGGGTATACGGGAGACGCCTCTTACCAGTGCAACTTGATACCTATGAGTAAGTGATTATTATTTATTTAAACACATATAACATGTAAGCATTGTACAGCTGCAAAAAAATAAATTATATATGTTACATATATTTTACACAGATTTTTAAATGCATTGCCCAACTAGGCAAGCCTGTTTTAGGACAAATTGGCAAACAAATTACATTTCACAAAACCAAATAACTCATTGAAGGCAAGACACAATCAAATGGTATACAAACATTATTATGTACTGATATATATAAAGTGCTAAAAACGTAGGTATAGTGAAACCGTCGCCTCTCTATTCGTACAACTCGGCATTCGTCCCATGCGGTACGAGTCACGCGGTCAGTCTCACGTTGGTTCACGTTCTCTAAGCATTATTTGTACAAGTTCCGTAAAATCCGTGTTATTTTCTTGCCATTCTTAGTTATTTAAAAGTATTTTCATCGAAAGTAAGTGTAATCATGGGTTCAAAAGTTGTAACGGAGCTTAAAAGGAAAGCAGTAAGAACGACAATTGAAGTGGAATTAAATATTTTTTGGTAAATTGAGTTAGAACGCTGTTTTATTCTACTATGATAATTAAACGTTATATCGTTTTCGGAAACATCTTCCGATTGTCAATAATGCAATACAACATTAAAATATAGTGCTTTTTTTAAACTTAAGATTGGCTAGATTATATAATTGAGAAGATAATTGCCGGCACAACTACAAATTACAAACTTTGTGAAAGGTATAATTAAATGTATGGTCCGTGTGAATACTCATTACTTAATCTACCACCTAGGCACCGAACGCGCGCCGCCCACTTCACCCTGCGAACCGTCCCCGTGCGGCCCCAACGCGGAGTGCCGCGAGCAGAGCGGGGCGGCCGCTTGCCGCTGCGTGTCTGGCTTCGAGGGAGACCCGTACGAGAAGGTGCGCGGCTGCCGCAGAGAGTGCGAGGCGAGCGCGGACTGCGCCCCGGCCCTGGCGTGCTCGGCCGGCAAGTGTGTGGACCCCTGCCCCGGAGTGTGCGGCACCTACGCCGAGTGCACTGTGTCTGACCACGTGCCCACTTGTACCTGCCCGCGCGGCTACACTGGCGATCCGTTCTTCCAGTGCAGACAGATTCCTGTCACAGGTTGATATTTATCTTTACTACTTTCGTCACAATATTTGGACTACTATTGCGAAAGATGTTACTTCTATATATGTTATATTTTCAGTTTCACCTCCTGTGGAAAAACAAAATCCGTGCGAACCATCGCCGTGCGGCCCCAACAGTCAATGTAGACAAATAAATGGACAGGCTGTCTGTTCCTGTTTGCAAAACTATGTGGGGATGCCCCCGAACTGTAGACCGGAATGTGTCGTTAATTCAGAGTGTGATGCTGCGAAGGCTTGCATCAATCAAAAATGTGATGACCCGTGCCCTAACACCTGCGGGCTTCGAGCTCAATGCCACGTCCGCAACCATAACCCGATATGTGCCTGCCCACCTGGTTTGACTGGAGACCCCTTCACGCAGTGTTATCCCTTGCGTATGTATTCAGTTTGTACAACTAAATATGTATAATATCATATACATATCTTAATGTTTTTTTTACCTAACGAATTTTGTATAATTTCAGCACCGAAATCAGAACCAGTTACTGAAAGGCCACCGTCTTGTGAGCCATCTCCCTGCGGTCCCAATTCCAAGTGTCAGCTGGTAGCAGGTAACCCGGCTTGTTCTTGTCTGCCCGACTATGTGGGATCTCCCCCTAACTGCAGACCCGAATGCTTCCTCAGCTCCGAGTGCGCTAGCCAGTTAGCTTGTATCAATCAGAAATGTTTAGATCCGTGTCCGGGATCGTGCGGTGTCGACGCTAACTGCCATGTCCTGAATCACGTGGCGGTATGTACATGCAACGAAGGCTACACCGGAAATCCGTTTGTGCAATGTTCTCGGATTCCACAAAGTGAGTGACGTTTTATAGTCTCAGTTGTTTTCGCTGTTCTATAGTTTGAATGGCATACCTTTTACAATATATGTTATGTTTTCAGCAACACCGACACCAGCTAAGAGTGACCCCTGCAATCCGTCGCCTTGTGGGCCAAATGCGGAATGCTTCAACGGTGAATGTAGTTGTTTACCAGAATATATAGGCAATCCCTACGAATCATGTCGTCCAGAATGTATTGGAAGTCAGGAATGCAGCAGAGACAAGGCGTGCCTCAGGAACAAGTGTCGAGATCCGTGCCCGGGCACGTGTGGACAAAATGCCGTATGCGATGTCATCAATCATATACCGGTGTGTTCGTGCCAAGCAGATTATACGGGAGATCCGTTCTCTCACTGCCGGCCGATGGACAAGACGCCGGTTCCAGTCGCCGACCCGTGCTCACCTTCGCCTTGCGGCCCCAATAGCCAGTGCAAAAGTATAAACGATCACGCCACGTGCTCCTGTTTGACTGGTTTCCAAGGAACACCACCAGCTTGCCGACCCGAGTGCGTTGTCAGTTCCGAATGTGCACAGAACAAGGCTTGCGTCAACCAAAAATGCATCGATCCCTGTGTCGGGTCTTGCGGCTATTCATCGAGATGTGAAGTTATTAACCATAGTCCGATATGCAGCTGCAAAAGTGGACAGACAGGCGATCCGTTCCGCGGCTGTTACGATATCCCCATGGAGGTAGAACCGATTGAGGAGAGAAAGGAGATTTGCCAACCTTCACCGTGCGGCCCCAATTCAGCTTGCAGAGATATAAATGGCAGTCCCTCGTGCAGTTGCTTGCCCGATTACATCGGCCAGCCGCCTAACTGTAGACCGGAATGCCTAATCAATCCAGATTGCTCCAGCACCAAAGCGTGCATCAATAACAAATGTCAAGATCCGTGTCCAGGATCCTGCGGCACTAATGCGGAATGCACCGTCATTTCTCATACACCATCTTGCACGTGTTTGGCTGGCTTTACCGGGAATGCATTTGTACAATGTATACAACAAGCAGGTTTGTAACATTATTTTTCCAAGAATGTGACATGAATAATGGCACGAAAGGCACACGGTAGATTATGTAGGACATGGGGGTATGTGTGACCAAACATTGCAGATTCATACTTTTGTAGGTTGTGAATTCCAAATGTGATGAAATCTTCCAAGAGGTCTGGCAGTTTCATAGACCTATTTTCCACTCAGTTGATCGATTGCGAGGATTTGCAAGTTTTTTATAAATTAGATTTTTTTATATCATATGTACGAGAATATGCCGTGTTGTCCTACCATATATTTGTCTATTAAATATTTATTTTCTTTCAGATGAGATTTTAAATCCATGTGAGCCTTCACCTTGTGGCCCCAACGCCGTGTGTAACCAGAGGAACGGAGCGGGAGCGTGTTCTTGCATAGACGATTACCAAGGAAATCCTTACGAAGGATGCCGGCCCGAATGCGTCCTCAGCTCGGATTGCCCAGCCGACAAAGCGTGTATCAGAAACAAGTGCCAAGACCCGTGTCCGGGTGTTTGCGGATCTAACGCAGAATGCTACGTGACTAACCATTTGCCTACTTGCACTTGTCTGCGAGGATATGTCGGCGAGCCCTTCACATCTTGCAGGCTGGAACCGCCTGTCATCGTAACGGAAGCGACAGTTGTAGATCCGTGCGGCCAAAATACTTGCGGGCCGAACAGTCAGTGCAGAACCATCAACGGCCTGGCCGTGTGCTCCTGCTTGCCAGACTACCGAGGCTCCCCGCCGAACTGCAGGCCGGAGTGTGTTGTCAACGCGGAATGTCCATCGAACCAAGCTTGTCATAAATTCAAATGTACGAATCCTTGCCGCGGTACCTGCGGCCTCGGCGCTAGATGCGAAGTGACCAATCATAACCCGATCTGCAGCTGTCCCCCTGGTCAAACCGGAGATCCGTTCTCGAGATGCTATCCTCGACCGGGTAATTTGAATGCTCGATACGATTACATAATGTAACAGTAGACATTTTCAGCGCGTGCTGGATATTAACGGCTTAATTTTTTTTTCAGTGGAAAAACCACGACCAGCAGATACTCCGAAGGATCCGTGTAACCCATCACCTTGCGGGCTGTACTCTGAGTGCAGGGATATCGGCGGGCAACCGTCCTGTTCGTGTTCCCAGAACTACATCGGAGCTCCTCCAAATTGCCGACCGGAGTGTATTGTGAACACCGATTGCTCCGCAGAGAAAGCTTGCATTACAGAAAAGTGTAGGGATCCCTGCCCGGGATCGTGCGGTTTCAACGCCGAATGTCGGGTGCAAAACCATATTCCAGTATGCTTCTGTCCTTCCGGCTTTTCTGGAAATCCATTTGATCAATGTTCTCCAGTCATCTGTAAGCATTTCGATTTATTTTTGATTTTTTTCATTTTGTATTTCGGAAAATAATTTTACAAGCGAAACATTGTATATTTGCAACCGATACTTATCTCTTACAGCCAAACCGCCTCCAGCAAAATCAGACCCCTGCGATCCGTCGCCTTGCGGTCCCAACGCCGCGTGCCAAGACGGCGCCTGCACCTGCCTACCTCAGTTCTTCGGAGATCCCTATACCTCTTGCAGACCAGAATGCACTATGAACACGGACTGCTCGCCGAGCAAGGCGTGTATCAATAACAAGTGTGTGGATCCTTGCCCCGGAACGTGCGGCCAGGAAGCGCTCTGCAATGTTTACAATCATGTTCCCATGTGCTCTTGTCCAGTCGGAACCAGCGGGGATCCCTTCGTCTTCTGCAGAAAGATTCAGGCAGTCGGTGAGTAAAGACTTTTTCAGTAATCATTATTCCGTAAAAGTCTAGACAGAAACATCGTAGAGTTTACAGACACATCGAATCAGCTCACTTGTTAATTACAGTAGGTTGATTTTATTGCGATAATGAAATGTTTGTAATAAAGTTTGACCTGATATTTGCAGAACCGCCTCGCAATCCATGCAGCCCGTCCCCGTGCGGCCCTAACAGCGAGTGCCGCGTGGTGGCCGGCGCGGCCGCCTGCTCCTGCGTGCCCGGCACGATCGGCGCCCCGCCCGCGTGCCGGCCCGAGTGCACCATCAGCGCGCAGTGCCCGCTCACGCAGGCCTGCCTGGGCCAGCGCTGCAAAGACCCTTGCCCGGGCACCTGCGGCCAGAATGCCCGCTGCCAAGTCATCAACCACAACCCCATCTGTAGCTGCGACGCGGGACACACGGGCGACCCCTTCTTGCGATGCTTCCCCGCACCGCGTAAGTTTTCTCTAATCATTCTACATTATGTACTATTCAACCTATGAAGGTCGGGGCGGGGGCCCGAAGTAGCGAGTGTTTTGCTCTGACTTGCATTGCTCCAGAACCTGCTAACCGATCAAGACCCAATCTATCTTCATACAGTCATTGTTTCATTTTTTTCCCCAGCTTCAGTGTTAGGTGCCCTATCGGCTGCCTTCCCTCGGGAGTTGCCAAGAATATATCTCTTGGTATTCGTTCCTCTAGCATCCTCAAGGCGTATCCGAGCCACCTTAATTGAAATTTTTCTATATGTAGATGTAGAGACTCCACGCCGAGGGTCTCCCTTGTGCTGGTACTTTTCGCTTGATCCGATAATATTACTTTTGGTACCTCTAAGAGAACTCATTTCGACAGTCTGGAGTCTGGAGTCTTGGTCACTTTCTCCGTAAGAATTCGTATTTCGTGAAAATTATGAACATTAAAAATAGTCGATTTGGATTGGATTTTTTTATCATCACACTGAAGGGAACGAAAAAGCCGATTATTCGGTCTATTTCACCTACTTATCTCCCGCCGCTAAAGAATGCCACTCCAAAGTATTTGAATTTGGCCCCTCAGATTCTAATCGCGCACCCCGGCTGGTATTTTTCTACAACCGTGACCTCCGTTTTTGCGCTACTGATTGTCATCCCTACTCGAAGGCACTCTTCGTTAAAAGAATTTATCCACTCTTGTAGGTCGTCCATTACTTTTATTCTCAATTAACAATTTAGCGCTCGTTCTGATGGTGAATTTTTCCTCGTTCAGTTCCAGCCGAACCGTCCAAGGACGCCGGAGACCCGTGCGTCCCGTCGCCGTGCGGCCCCAACTCCGTGTGCGTGGTGCGCGGCGACAGCCCCGCGTGCTCGTGCCAGCCCGGGCACGTGTCGCGCCCGCCCAACTGCCGGCCGGAGTGCACGCTGAACGCGGAGTGCTCCCCGGGCCTGGCTTGCGTGAGCGGACGCTGTCGCGACCCTTGCCCCGGCTCGTGCGGCCCCAACGCTCGCTGCTCCGTAGTCAACCACAATGCTGTGTGCTCGTGCGAAGTCGGATACACGGGAGACCCGTTCTCCGGCTGCATGCCCGTGCAAGGTAGGATTTCATTATTTTATCCTTCGTGTACTTGTGTTTATCCTCATACAGATGACTTCAAAGAACGAATTCATTTATTGAGTTTTTTTAATTTAAATTCATCAAGTTAAGCAAAACGCTGTCTTTTGATCGAAATACTTAAGGAATTGCCTCGCCTTCTGTCTCATGGGAAATTGAAGTGTGGTTTCATTATAAATACCAATTGTTTATATTAAAATAATATTCTAATGGTTTAATTGTATTGTATTTTCAAAGTAATTCAACAGAAGCTTTCTAGTAATTGATGATTATGACTATTTTAAATACATTTTTTTCGCATTGGTACAGTTTAAAAAGTACTATTATGGAGCCGGCGTGAAACCTAAATGCATTTTACTTTTGAAGTCATCTGTATGCCTAACTTTTGGCATTTGTAGTGTACTTTATGATTGTTGTTGTTTTGTTTTTTTTTTTCTAGAACCTCTAAGACGTCATTTTAATTCCTACGTTTTATTTTGTACTCCGGCATCATTTAAAATTAAATTATGCAGAAGGCCACGCTGCTTACTGAGAATGTGCTTTCTAACTTCATTTCTTGAACGCTAGATCTATGTCCGTCGCTTTAGGACAATTGCAAATTGTTATTATTATTATTATTAAATTAATCTTATTGCTGTCGCAGACTGATAATATAAATGTACGATGATAATTTAAAATTTTCTTTCTTCCCGACCTTTTGTAATTAAATCGATAGCATAAGTTTCAAAATATTAAATTATAAAGTTATTCAGCAATTTGATTCGTAATTTTCTTAGTTTTTCGGCAATTTGATTCGTAATTTTCTTAGTTTTTCAGCAATTTGAATCATAATTTTCTTAATTATTCAGCAATTTGATTCGATAGATAAATATTATAATAACTTGATTTACCTAAAGTTTCTCAACTCAAATTCTATTTATTGATTATACATGTGCTTTGTAAATATGTGTTTATTTTAAATTTTATTTATTTCATTATGCCAAAAAGTTAGATGTTATCGAAATTGGTTTAACAAAGATATCCTTATTAAGAAGTATCATTTATCAATAAGCAAATTTCTCAAGCGAATGCCAATTGACAAATTTCAATTTCTGTGATATAAATTGTTCAAATAAAAAATATCCTGGAATTCAAATATGTGAAAATATTTGTCGATCGAATTTTGTTCAGACCTTTTGATGATACACAAAAATGATGCTAAAAAATATATCTATACTCGATTCATACCTGGCAATGTTTAAATACTTTTGTATCAATTTGCTGTTTGAACAATTTATATTTGACTAATTATTTGTCTGGTTTTTTTTTGTATATTAATTCCTTTCTGAATAATTTTTTTAATTAAATTTGTCTTTATTGCAGAAACAGGTGTCTCCTGTTTTTGTAATGTACACGATATAATTTGATATTTAAACACTATTATGCTTATAAACACGAAATAAGTTTTGTGTATGTTTATGAAATTAAATAAGGATATCTTTGTCTACTACCAAGGTTCTAATATTTTCAGTTTCTTCCTTACTTTCTGTCTTATGTTTTTTCTTTTATATCAAGACTTAATATTTGTTAAATGAAATCTTAAATCTGCTTCCGCAGCACTACATCTTAATTAACTATTTGATAAAATAGTAAATTAAAATGTATGATAATTGAAGAATGAGTGAAATAAGTTATAATAGTAATAATTATTTCTCATTAAACTGAGAAAAAATATGAAGTCTTGATTAATTAATTCAGTCTGTCGGTGATGGGAACTCGGATTGTTTGAATTCATTGCATCCGAGAAGTGTAGTTAGCATGTGATGATATGTTACGGGTCGGGTTGGGCTCGCATGCGATGCTTGTGTAATGTTCCTGAGGAGACACAGAGGTAAGTCCCCGTCTCCCGCCGGGCCAGCAGGAGCAGACGCCGCCGCAGCAGGCCGCTACAGCATAACCATTAATGCTCAGGCTCGCCGCAGCCGCTAACTCTTAACTCCTCCCGCCCGAGGCGCCCTCCCTGGCGGCGCGACGCACTTCTCCGCGTACGATCATGCCCGTACCGCCGAACAGTGGCGTCGCTAGGGAGAGCCTCGTGTAGAGCAATTAATACCTGCCGAAACAAATAACGCCCCTCACGTCCGCTGCAGAGTTGTCCCAACCCGCTATTGGTAGCTAAACGGTTTGCCTTGTGATGGAACGGTTAGCGCTCACGGGCAAAAGTAACCCCCCAACGCAGTCAACTGACATCTCACCCACCATAAGGTGAAATAATCCGAATATCGCTTGAAGGTTACATTGATGTTAGAGAACTCACAAAATCAACAATAATTCCCGCTATTTACTCCGGTGCGAACGTTTTAAACGCTTTTTGCTTAAAATGAACATTTTTTCTCAAAGAAAATGCCCCTTTGAAAACCAATGAACCACTTGGGAATTTGCAGCACCCCCCGTACTTCAGGAAAGTCTCAACCCTTGCGAGCCCTCCCCCTGCGGCACGAACGCCGTCTGCAGAGAACAGAACGGAGCGGGTTCTTGCGTTTGTGTGGAGGGCTACCGAGGAAACCCTTACGAAAACTGTCGCCCAGAGTGCATCTCCAATTCCGAATGTCCCTCTAACCGAGCCTGTGTGCAAAATAAATGCATCGACCCTTGTCCTGGAACTTGCGGTACAAATGCCGATTGCTCAGTCGTGAATCATATCCCCAGATGTACTTGTGTTGTCGGATACGAAGGAGATGCTTACCGATACTGCCAACTGAAACAGGGTAAGGAATCCCCATTTATTAACAATACCAATGTAGCTAAATATGTTAGAAAAGGGACTATCTCAACATTTCTGCTGATATTCTTTTTTACCATATTTTACGATATGAAATGTCCTTTATTAAGCATTATTTTTGTATTCGTACATAAATAATTCGACAAATTAAATTTGTATTATGTATCTATACGTTTATCTTACCTAAGTCTCTAGGCTGAAAAGTGATAATTGTGACAGTACATGTATTATAGGATGTATTGTATAATACATTCTTTATTATGTACATCCAGGTTCACCTGTTTAATGCATTTTGAGTAATTTCTGGATACATTAGTATATCTACTATCTATACTAGATATAGTAATATATATCTAGGTACAAATAGTAGTTATATTATATGTACACCTACATTGGAAATTTGTAAGTTGGTAGATGCATTTAGTTGTGAAAATGCGGCTCTGAGAATACACAATATCCGTTAAAACTCTTTATTGGATGACGAATGAATCATAATTATTTTTTATATATGTATTTATACATTTAATTGAGTAAGATAAGTGATTAATTTATTTATTTTAACTATGATTTATTTTACTTTATTTTCTTTTGTTCTTTTCTTTCAGTTCAGATTATAATACACCTGTTTCTATCAACTAGATTCCAAAATATTAAAACATTATTTTCAATATTAGCTTCCGTTATGTATTATGCTTACTATATTTATTTGTCTCACACTACAGCGGTATTTCAAAAAATAAAAAATTAATAGAAAACTTTATATGGAAATCGAAAATGGCAAAATTATCAATATCTTAACCAAAGCAAAAATTCAAATCTAAAACGAATATTCTCGGAGAATATTTGTGCTCTCGCAGCTAGTATTATGAAAATATGTATTTTTATTTACGATTATATGGTGCGTTTACATAAATGAGACGATTTTCGAAACTCAACTAACGAGCTGTGCTGAGTTGAGTGCAGAGCGAGTTGTTATTCCTTGTTTAGTGTACTTTGCACGCAGCGTAGAATGACCAACTGATGCTTACTATTGACCTTTGAAGCATTTTCCGAGATTCAAGATCAAATTCTCTAACGTGTACGTCACGCACCCTAAGAAAACTTAATTTAATCATTCGAAACATTACTAAGTTTTATCCAGAACTTATTAGCCTGACCAAAGAATGACAACGACTACAGAGTAGCTCCAGATACAATAATGACCGTGACTGAAATGTATTATCAATATTTTGTTTATATTTATATATATATGTATGTGTGAACTTTTTTATTTAATTTATATTTTTTACTTTTATTTTCACAACATAAATAATATTTCGTAACTTAAATGTATTATATAATATGTATTATATTTATGGCGAATCGGGTCTTTATAAAAAAAACCGATCACGCTGGAAATGAACGAATTATTATTATTTTAAAAAAATATACAAACGAAATTGAAATATTTATGCGGTAGAACTCTATAAAATATTTAAGCCAATTAACGTGTTGAATTCTGTATTTTAAATCTCGATTAATTGAGATTAATTTTAAACAACAAAAGCTCAGATCACATATCATTTCACGGAATAAAAAGGGTCATCATCATCATCATCCTCTTGTCCTGGGAGAGCCAGGCCAAAGCCGCGAAATCTTTGTTACTACTTATCCCGGTTTACGTTGGAGTAACAGTAAAAATAAAAAATATATAAAATATTGTCAGCACATCTACCCTGCGAAATCAAATTTAAGCACGTTAAGAATTATATTCGGGTTACTGCGTCAAGGTACAATGAGTGCTTTCACAAATACAAATCGCACCAATAGGTATACCTGCAATGTGACGATCGAACATGCGCGGTGTCCAACTCTGTCGGTATACAAGCCGGATGTACTTACGTTGTAATATGTCGACCGCGAGATACACTGTATAACTAAGGTGAATTAATTGTGTCGGTGACACCGTTTAACCAGGTTTCGTATCTCTACTCTCGTCTAATGATGACGGCTAATAAAGGCGCAATTAAAAAATTACATAAAAGAGTAATGAAGAAAACTTTTTCGTTGCTGTCCTAGTTTTGTTTTGAAATAACCTCTCGAAACGTTAGTAATCTGGCATCATAAGACAATTTCATATTTGCTGAATAACAATTTAGTTTTTCTATATTTATTGTCGAGCGTGTTTGACACAATAACATTTCAAAATAAGTACTATATACCAAATAACAAAAACATTTTCTCTCAGCCGTCGTAGCGGAGCCCGTTAACCCGTGCAATCCCTCGCCTTGCGGTCCCAACAGCCAATGCAGAGAAATAAACGGTCAAGGCGTGTGCTCGTGTTTGCCGACATATATCGGTTCACCGCCAGCCTGCAGGCCCGAATGCGTTGTCAGTTCAGAGTGTCCGCAAGACAAAGCGTGCTTCAGTCAAAAGTGTACGAATCCCTGTCCCGGTCCCTGCGGTCAGAACTCTCGCTGCCAGGTCAACAACCACAGCCCGATATGTTCGTGTAATCAGGGATATACTGGAGATCCATTCTCGAGATGCTACCCGATACCTCGTGAGTGTTCGAATTACGTTCTCTTTTCGTTTGATTTGAAACGTGTATCGCAATCGCAGTAAGGTGTTACTAATACCGTGAAATATTTTCAGCACCTTCACCCCAGCCCCAAAAAGAGCCATACAGAGACCCTTGCGTTCCTTCACCTTGCGGTCTTAACTCACAGTGTAGAGACATTGGCGGAGTGCCGTCTTGCTCATGTTCACCCACCTATATAGGAAGCCCCCCGAATTGTCGTTCCGAATGCACGATAAATCCCGAGTGCGCCAGCAACAAAGCGTGCATGAACGAAAAGTGCCGCGACCCGTGCCCGGGATCGTGCGGACTTGGAGCGCAATGCGCGGTTATAAATCACACCCCGGTGTGTACGTGTCCCGACGGATATACGGGAGATCCATTCACCAACTGCTATCCCAAACCACCACCAAGTAAGAATGGCATTTGATGCGCTTAATGTCATATGAAATATTCATGAGGTACGACTCTCTATTGTCTCTTGTTCAGAACCTGAGAGATTTTAAGGTATTTCCATTTCATTTTAGCCGTCGAACCCCTCGAATCGGATCCGTGCAATCCATCCCCCTGCGGTCCCAATGCTCAGTGCAGAGACGGCGAATGCACGTGTCTTCCCGAATACCAGGGAGATCCGTACTTCGGATGCAGGCCAGAATGCGTTGTCAGCGCTGATTGTCCTAGAGATAAGGCTTGCATGCGCAATAAGTGCGCGGACCCGTGTCCTGGTACCTGCGGTCAGAACGCACGCTGTGATGTGACCAATCATATACCGATGTGCAGCTGTCCAGCCGGCTTCGCAGGCAATGCATTCGTTGAATGCAGACCTGTGCAGGGTACGTTTGGACGAGTATATTTTACCGCCATGTTTTATGTTATGGTATGAGTTATGATTATTCCGTGTCATTTAGTTTCTTATCACAGATTATTTTTTACCTTCTGATACAGCTCCTGTTGTAACGAACCCGTGCAATCCTTCCCCCTGCGGACCAAACAGTCAATGCAGGGAAATAAACGGGCAAGCGGTATGCTCTTGCGTGCCGGGCTACATTGGAAGCCCGCCTTCTTGTCGACCCGAATGCGTAGTCAGTTCCGAGTGTCCCCAGAATGAAGCGTGTAGCAATCAAAAATGTACAAATCCTTGTCCCGGAACATGTGGAATAGGAGCTAGATGCGAAGTCATAAATCACAATCCCATATGCACGTGTCTAGCCAGATATACTGGTGATCCGTTCGTCAGATGCCAACCCATACGTAAGATGATTTTCCTCTTTGATTATAACCATCATGAAATATATGAATTTATCCCCTCAACCGACCATTGTCACGATAACGGTAAATTAATTAATATTTCACAGCGGAAACCCCTCCTGAACCGGTGAACCCTTGTCAGCCTTCTCCGTGCGGTCCCAACTCCCAATGCAGGGAGATCGGCGACTCCCCGTCTTGTTCATGCCTTCCCGAATTCGTCGGATCCCCGCCCAACTGTAGGCCGGAATGCGCCAGTAACAGTGAATGCCCAAGCAACCTCGCGTGCATAAATCAAAAATGCAAAGATCCCTGTCCCGGATCGTGTGGAGCGAACGCCGAGTGCCGAGTGGTCAGCCACACGCCAATGTGCATTTGTTCAATCGGTTATACTGGTGATCCATTTGCGCAATGCTTCGTGAAACAAGCGGACCCAATACCGGAAGAGCGTCCCAGACCGTGTGTTCCTTCTCCTTGCGGATCTAACGCCGTATGCAGAGAACAAAACGGCGCCGGAGCGTGCTCCTGTCTCCCTGAGTATGTTGGAAATCCTTACGAAGGCTGCCGGCCGGAGTGCGTGATCAATTCAGATTGCTCCTCAAACCGAGCTTGTTTAAGGAACAAATGCCTGGATCCGTGTCCCGGAACGTGCGGTCAGAACGCTGATTGTCAAGTAATCAACCATCTGCCATCTTGTACCTGTCGACCGGGTTACACCGGAGATCCATTCCGCTACTGCAACGTGTATCAAGAACGTAAGAATACTGCCTCCCCATTTTGTTAATTTATAATCCGCGATTCGTATTTGACGCCTGTCATTAAAGTATATAATATGTTCTGTGGTATTTGATGTTTGCAAAGAGAAAATCTGCCGTCTTTGTATTTCATCGTACATCGGGGTTTATGTCCCACAAAATAGTATTTAAAAGTAGTGGTATCTTATGAAATACCGCACGGCACTTTTAGTGTCCAATTAAACTCGATTTAAAAAGGAATATTTTGTTCTTTTCATATCTAATTATATGATTTATACAAAAATATTTCATTTTTAAATTACGATGATCTCACGTGTACGCGTATTGATTATTTTTCTATACTGAATATACGTACACATATTTATTTTTAACTCAGTATGTCTCGTTTATATAATTAAAAAATATATAATACCTACATTCAATTTATATTCCGTTACTTATTTGAACGCAATAAATGCTGTGATCGTTGAATTATTTGATCGTGCATTTACAATAATAATGAGTGTTTTCTCTCTCAGCCGTCATAGCGGAGCCCGTTAACCCGTGCAATCCCTCGCCTTGCGGTCCTAACAGTCAGTGCAGAGAAATAAACGGTCAAGGCGTGTGCTCGTGTTTGCCGACATATATCGGTTCACCGCCAGCCTGCAGGCCCGAATGCGTTGTCAGTTCAGAGTGTCCGCAAGACAAAGCGTGCTTCAGTCAAAAGTGTACGAATCCCTGTCCCGGTCCCTGCGGTCAGAACTCTCGCTGCCAGGTCAACAACCACAGCCCGATATGTTCGTGTAATCAGGGATATACTGGAGATCCATTCTCGAGATGCTACCCGATACCTCGTGAGTGTTCGAATTACGTTCTCTTTTCGTTTGATTTGAAACGTGTATCGCAATCGCAGTAAGGTGTTACTAATACCGTGAAATATTTTCAGCACCTTCACCCCAGCCCCAAAAAGAGCCATACAGAGACCCTTGCGTTCCTTCACCTTGCGGTCTTAACTCACAGTGTAGAGACATTGGCGGAGTGCCGTCTTGCTCATGTTCACCCACCTATATAGGAAGCCCCCCGAATTGTCGTTCCGAATGCACGATAAATCCCGAGTGCGCCAGCAACAAAGCGTGCATGAACGAAAAGTGCCGCGACCCGTGCCCGGGATCGTGCGGACTTGGAGCGCAATGCGCGGTTATAAATCACACCCCGGTGTGTACGTGTCCCGACGGATATACGGGAGATCCATTCACCAACTGCTATCCCAAACCACCACCAAGTAAGAATGGCATTTGATGCGCTTAATGTCATATGAAATATTCATGAGGTACGACTCTCTATTGTCTCTTGTTCAGAACCTGAGAGATTTTAAGTTATTTCCATTTCATTTTAGCCGTCGAACCCCTCGAATCGGATCCGTGCAATCCATCCCCCTGCGGTCCCAATGCTCAGTGCAGAGACGGCGAATGCACGTGTCTTCCCGAATACCAGGGAGATCCGTACTTCGGATGCAGGCCAGAATGCGTTGTCAGCGCTGATTGTCCTAGAGATAAGGCTTGCATGCGCAATAAGTGCGCGGACCCGTGTCCTGGTACCTGCGGTCAGAACGCACGCTGTGATGTGACCAATCATATACCGATGTGCAGCTGTCCAGCCGGCTTCGCAGGCAATGCATTCGTTGAATGCAGACCTGTGCAGGGTACGTTTGGACGAGTATATTTTACCGCCATGTTTTATGTTATGGTATGAGCTATGATTATTCCGTGTCATTTAGTTTCTTATCACAGATTATTTTTTACCTTCTGATACAGCTCCTGTTGTAACGAACCCGTGCAATCCTTCCCCCTGCGGACCAAACAGTCAATGCAGAGAAATAAACGGACAGGCGGTATGCTCTTGCGTACCTGGCTACATTGGAAGCCCGCCTTCTTGTCGACCCGAATGCGTAGTCAGTTCCGAGTGTCCCCAGAATGAAGCGTGTAGCAATCAAAAATGTACAAATCCTTGTCCCGGAACATGTGGAATAGGAGCTAGATGCGAAGTCATAAATCACAATCCCATATGCACGTGTCTAGCCAGATATACTGGTGATCCGTTCGTCAGATGCCAACCCATACGTAAGATGATTTTCCTCTTTGATTATAACCATCATGAAATATATGAATTTATCCCCTCAACCGACCATTGTCACGATAACGGTAAATTAATTAATATTTCACAGCGGAAACCCCTCCTGAACCGGTGAACCCTTGTCAGCCTTCTCCGTGCGGTCCCAACTCCCAATGCAGGGAGATCGGCGACTCCCCGTCTTGTTCATGCCTTCCCGAATTCGTCGGATCCCCGCCCAACTGTAGGCCTGAATGCGCCAGTAACAGTGAATGCCCAAGCAACCTCGCGTGCATAAATCAAAAATGCAAAGATCCCTGTCCCGGATCGTGTGGAGCGAACGCCGAGTGCCGAGTGGTCAGCCACACGCCAATGTGCATTTGTTCAATCGGTTATACTGGTGATCCGTTGCGCAATGCTATCGTGAAACAAGCGGACCCAATACCGGAAGAGCGTCCCAGACCGTGTGTTCCTTCTCCTTGCGGATCTAACGCCGTATGCAGAGAACAAAACGGCGCCGGAGCGTGCTCCTGTCTCCCTGAGTATGTTGGAAATCCTTACGAAGGCTGCCGGCCGGAGTGCGTGATCAATTCAGATTGCTCCTCGAACCGAGCCTGTATTAGGAACAAATGCCAGGATCCCTGTCCCGGAACGTGCGGTCAAAACGCTGATTGTCAAGTAATAAACCATCTGCCATCTTGTACCTGTCGACCGGGTTACACCGGAGATCCATTCCGCTACTGCAACGTGTATCAAGAACGTAAGAATACTGCCTCCCCATTTTGTTAATTTATAATCCGCGATTCGTATTTGACGCCTGTCATTAAAGTATATAATATGTTCTGTGGTATTTGATGTTTGCAAAGAGAAAATCTGCCGTCTTTGTATTTCATCGTACATCGGGGTTTATGTCCCACAAAATAGTATTTAAAAGTAGTGGTATCTTATGAAATACCGCACGGCACTTTTAGTGTCCAATTAAACTCGATTTAAAAAAGAATATTTTGTTCTTTTCATATCTAATTATATGATTTATACAAAAATATTTCATTTTTAAATTACGATGATCTCACGTGTACGCGTATTGATTATTTTTCTATACTGAATATACGTACACATATTTATTTTTAACTCAGTATGTCTCGTTTATATAATTAAAAAATATATAATACCTACATTCAATTTATATTCCGTTACTTACTTGAACGCAATAAATGCTGTGATCGTTGAATTATTTGATCGTGCATTTACAATAATAATGAGTGTTTTCTCTCTCAGCCGTCATAGCGGAGCCCGTTAACCCGTGCAATCCCTCGCCTTGCGGTCCTAACAGTCAGTGCAGAGAAATAAACGGTCAAGGCGTGTGCTCGTGTTTGCCGACATATATCGGTTCACCGCCAGCCTGCAGGCCCGAATGCGTTGTCAGTTCAGAGTGTCCGCAAGACAAAGCGTGCTTCAGTCAAAAGTGTACGAATCCCTGTCCCGGTCCCTGCGGTCAGAACTCTCGCTGCCAGGTCAACAACCACAGCCCGATATGTTCGTGTAATCAGGGATATACTGGAGATCCATTCTCGAGATGCTACCCGATACCTCGTGAGTGTTCGAATTACGTTCTCTTTTCGTTTGATTTGAAACGTGTATCGCAATCGCAGTAAGGTGTTACTAATACCGTGAAATATTTTCAGCACCTTCACCCCAGCCCCAAAAAGAGCCATACAGAGACCCTTGCGTTCCTTCACCTTGCGGTCTTAACTCACAGTGTAGAGACATTGGCGGAGTGCCGTCTTGCTCATGTTCACCCACCTATATAGGAAGCCCCCCGAATTGTCGTTCCGAATGCACGATAAATCCCGAGTGCGCCAGCAACAAAGCGTGCATGAACGAAAAGTGCCGCGACCCGTGCCCGGGATCGTGCGGACTTGGAGCGCAATGCGCGATTATAAATCACACCCCGGTGTGTACGTGTCCCGACGGATATACGGGAGATCCATTCACCAACTGCTATCCCAAACCACCACCAAGTAAGAATGGCATTTGATGCGCTTAATGTCATATGAAATATTCATGAGGTACGACTCTCTAATGTCTCTTGTTCAGAACCTGAGAGATTTTAAGTTATTTCCATTTCATTTTAGCCGTCGAACCCCTCGAATCGGATCCGTGCAATCCATCCCCCTGCGGTCCCAATGCTCAGTGCAGAGACGGCGAATGCACGTGTCTTCCCGAATACCAGGGAGATCCGTACTTCGGATGCAGGCCAGAATGCGTTGTCAGCGCTGATTGTCCTAGAGATAAGGCTTGCATGCGCAATAAGTGCGCGGACCCGTGTCCTGGTACCTGCGGTCAGAACGCACGCTGTGATGTGACCAATCATATACCGATGTGCAGCTGTCCAGCCGGCTTCGCAGGCAATGCATTCGTTGAATGCAGACCTGTGCAGGGTACGTTTAGACGAGTAAATTTTACCGCCATGTTTTATGTTATGGTATGAGTTATGATTATTCCGTGTCATTTAGTTTCTTATCACAGATTATTTTTTACCTTCCGATACAGCTCCTGTTGTAACGAACCCGTGCAATCCTTCCCCCTGCGGACCAAACAGTCAATGCAGAGAAATAAACGGACAGGCGGTATGCTCTTGCGTACCTGGCTACATTGGAAGCCCGCCTTCTTGTCGACCCGAATGCGTAGTCAGTTCCGAGTGTCCCCAGAATGAAGCGTGTAGCAATCAAAAATGTACAAATCCTTGTCCCGGAACATGTGGAATAGGAGCTAGATGCGAAGTCATAAATCACAATCCCATATGCACGTGTCTAGCCAGATATACTGGTGATCCGTTCGTCAGATGCCAACCCATACGTAAGATGATTTTCCTCTTTGATTATAACCATCATGATATATATGAATTAATACCCTCAACCGACCATTGTCACGATAACGGTAAATTAATTAATATTTCACAGCGGAAACCCCTCCTGAACCGGTGAACCCTTGTCAGCCTTCTCCGTGCGGTCCCAACTCCCAATGCAGGGAGATCGGCGACTCCCCGTCTTGTTCATGCCTTCCCGAATTCGTCGGATCCCCGCCCAACTGTAGGCCTGAATGCGCCAGTAACAGTGAATGCCCAAGCAACCTCGCGTGCATAAATCAAAAATGCAAAGATCCCTGTCCCGGATCGTGTGGAGCGAACGCCGAGTGCCGAGTGGTCAGCCATACGCCGATGTGCATCTGTTCGATAGGTTACACTGGTGATCCGTTCGTTCAGTGTATCGTTAAACAAGCAGACCCCTTACCGGAAGAGCGTCCCAGACCGTGTGTTCCCTCTCCTTGTGGATCTAACGCCGTATGCAGAGAACAAAACGGTGCCGGAGCGTGCTCATGTCTCCCTGAGTATATTGGAAATCCTTACGAAGGCTGCCGGCCCGAATGCGTGATCAATTCAGATTGCTCTTCGAACCGAGCCTGTATTAGGAACAAATGCCAGGATCCCTGTCCCGGAACGTGCGGTCAAAACGCTGATTGTCAAGTAATAAACCATCTGCCATCTTGTACTTGTCGACCGGGTTACACCGGAGATCCATTCCGCTACTGCAACGTGTATCAAGAACGTAAGAATACTGCCTCCCCATTTTGTTAATTTATAATCCGCGATTCGTATTTGACGCCTGTCATTAAAGTATATAATATGTTCTGTGGTATTTGATGTTTGCAAAGAGAAAATTTGCGGTATTTGTATTTCATCGTACATCGGGGTTTATGTCCCACAAAATGGTATCAAAAAGTAGTGGTATCTTATGAAATACCGCACGGCACTTTTAGTGTCCAATTAAACTCGATTTAAAAAGGAATATTTTGTTCTTTTCATATCTAATTATATGATTTATACAAAAATATTTCATTTTTAAATTACGATGATCTCACGTGTACGCGTATTGATTATTTTTCTATACTGAATATACGTACACATATTTATTTTTAAATCAGTATGTTTCGTTTATATAATTAAAAAATATATAGTAGTCTGGTTATTATCCAAATTAATATTAGGAGACTGCAAAAAAATTTTGACGACTTCCTTGTAGTTGCAAATTTATTAAATAAACTGGACGTGATAGTGCTAACAGGAACACACTCGTCGCGCGACTTTAACTTCCACATACCAAACTACACATACTCTGCAACTAATTATATCATAAACAAAAATAGTGGAATAGGGATATTCGTTTCAAATACGTACACGGTACAAAATTTCGAAGAAATAAATATAAAAAATGTTAACATTTTAAAATTAAAAATCAAATACAATAGTAATTCATTTAACATATTAGCCATATACAGAACTCACTTATCATCGATAACATTTATAGAAAAGTTAAAGAATGTATTATTAAAACTAAAAAACGAGAAAACTATTTTAGGAGACATAAATTTAAATATAGCTAACGACTACTCGTGTAATAATAAAGATAATTACTTAAATATGCTAGCTGAATTTAACTTTATGTCATGTATAAATGGATACACTAGATACGTAAATAATCAACTATCTTCTTGCATTGACCACATGCATTGTAACATTTCAGACATAAATAATGTTATTTCTGGTATCGTTCATACAGAAGTCACTGACCACTACGCGACTATATTTACTTACAAATACAACAAAAATATTAATCCTCATGTGACGGGAATAAAATAGCAAACCAAAAATATACATGCGATAAAATTAAATGACACACTCATAAACAAATTAAATTCTGAAAAATGGACTAAATTATACCAATGCTATAACGTCAACGATTGTTGCAACATATTTGAAGACACACTATCTAAACATATAAATACCGCTAAATATACCTTACCTAAATGCAAATCGTCTAAATACAAACCGATAAAACCCTGGATTACTCATGGTCTAATCGTATCAATTAGACATAAAGAATTCTTAATAAAAAAATAATAAAAAAACTACCAAATAACGAGCAACTAAATATATATTTAAAAGTATACAAGAATAAACTTTCATTTTTAATATCAAATACTAAAGAAAAATACTACAAAAAAATTCTAGAATCCGCAGAAAATGATAGTAAGAGAGTTTGGAATATCATTAATGAAATCATGGAAAATAAACAAGACAAAAAAGGAAAAATAAGTTTTATTATACATGACGAGTCAAAAATAAATTGCTCAGAAAAGCCCCAGGAAACAGCAAACATTTTTAACAATTTCTTTGCCAACGTCGGTAAAAACTCGGCTAGTAAAATCACAAAGAACTGGAATACTGACGTTGCTACTTCTAATGCAGTATATACAGGAAATAAAATATAAATTTTTCAACCCACAACAGTTAACGAAATTGAATATATCATAACATGAATGAAGGAAGGAACAGCACCAGGTTATGATGGATATACTGTTAATACATTAAAAATTATAAAAAAACAAATATCCAAACCCCTAATGCATGTAATAAACCTAAGTTTAAAAACAGGGGTATTCCCAACATGCTACGAACAAGCCATCATTTCCCCCATATATAAATCAAATAACCCCGAAGAAATAACCAATTACAGACCAATCTCTCTTTTGTCAAACTTTGGAAAAATTCTACAAAAAAATGTTAAAAAAAGATTGTCTCAATTTATTAAAATAAACAAAGTAATTGATGAAAACCAGCTTGGGTTCATGGGAAACAAAAGTACACAAGACGCAATATGTAAACTATCTAATATAATCCAAGAATCTCTAGACAAATCTCTTAAATGTATTGGAATTTTCGTGGATTTGCGAAAAGCCTTCAACAGTATCTCCCACAACAAACTAATATTAAAATTAAAATCCGTCGGTATAGACGACAAAGCACTAAGCTGGATTCAAAGCTATCTTCACGAAAGACCGCAAAACGTAAAAATTAACGATACTCTAAGCCAACCCCTAATCAGTGAATTTGGTATACCAAAAGGGACAGTTTTGGGCCCACTTATTTTTATAATTTATGTCAATGACATTTTCAAACTAAAATTAACCGGAAAAATTATATCATACGCCGACGACACTGCTATCATTGTTGACGGACAAGACTGGAACACTATAAACGAACATGCAAATAACGTCATGAACACACTCAAATCCTGGTTCGATAGTAATTTACTTTCTTTAAACTATGAAAAAACCTATTATATTCCTTTTTCAATAAAAAGTCTTAAAACACCGCCCCATATAAAAATTACTATTCATAACGACAACTGTAACAAAATTACCTGTAATGACTCTAGTACAAATTTATGCCCAAAAAAAAAAATCAAATATCTTGGTGTAATTATTGATCAAAATTTAAAATGGCACAGTCACATTAACGAATTAATGAAAAGAATAAGAAAATGTATTTATATATTCATAAGACTAAGGAACATTCGAAGTATAAATAATTTAAAAAAGGTATATTTTGCTATTGTTCACTCACTACTCCAGTATGGAATAATTGGGTGGGGAGGAGCATGTAATAATATAATGAACTTAGTAAAAATAATACAGAGAACAATTATTAAAGTGATATTAAAAATAAAAAAACTTTTTCAACACTAAACACTTTTTGCAAAATTCCCAGTTCCCAAAATAGAAAACATTTACATAAAAACCTCAATTAATCAATTATTAAAGAAAATAACACTAGAAAATTTGAAACAAGCACATCATTAAGGTTTAAAAATAACTTTAAAATCCCTAAATGTAACACCAAACACAATCAGCAAAATTCTATATATTTAGCCTCCCTACACAAATTAAATATATAAAAGAGTTTAAAAAGAAACTAAATGAACATTTCAAAAACACATAATTGGACAATAAACAACATTACAGAATACTTCAGAAGCACACAAATGGATAATGAATAAAATATGTAAGGAATTATATAAAATGATTGTAGTGTAACTCCCTTTCCAAGCACAAGAGCTAGTCTCTTTTTTGGAAAGGTAAGCGAAAGAAAAACCATGTATGTATGTAACCATAACCATTTAAAAAAAAATTGAATTTATATAATACCTACATTCAATTTATATTCCGTTACTTACTTGAACGCAATAAATGCTGTGATCGTTGAATTATTTGATCGTGCATTTACAATAATAATGAGTGTTTTCTCTCTCAGCCGTCATAGCGGAGCCCGTTAACCCGTGCAATCCCTCGCCTTGCGGTCCTAACAGTCAGTGCAGAGAAATAAACGGTCAAGGCGTGTGCTCGTGTTTGCCGACATATATCGGTTCACCGCCAGCCTGCAGGCCCGAATGCGTTGTCAGTTCAGAGTGTCCGCAAGACAAAGCGTGCTTCAGTCAAAAGTGTACGAATCCCTGTCCCGGTCCCTGCGGTCAGAACTCTCGCTGCCAGGTCAACAATCACAGCCCGATATGTTCGTGTAATCAGGGATACACTGGAGATCCATTCTCGAGATGCTACCCGATACCTCGTGAGTGTTCGAATTACGTTCTCTTTTCGTTTGATTTGAAACGTGTATCCCAATCGCAGTAAGGTGTTACTAATACCGTGAAATATTTTCAGCACCTTCACCCCAGCCCCAAAAAGAGCCATACAGAGACCCTTGCGTTCCTTCACCTTGCGGTCTTAACTCACAGTGTAGAGACATTGGCGGAGTGCCGTCTTGCTCATGTTCACCCACCTATATAGGAAGCCCCCCGAATTGTCGTTCCGAATGCACGATAAATCCCGAGTGCGCCAGCAACAAAGCGTGCATGAACGAAAAGTGCCGCGACCCGTGCCCGGGATCGTGCGGACTTGGAGCGCAATGCGCGGTTATAAATCACACCCCGGTGTGTACGTGTCCCGACGGATATACGGGAGATCCATTCACCAACTGCTATCCCAAACCACCACCAAGTAAGAATGGCATTTGATGCGCTTAATGTCATATGAAATATTCATGAGGTACGACTCTCTATTGTCTCTTGTTCAGAACCTGAGAGATTTTAAGTTATTTCCATTTCATTTTAGCCGTCGAACCCCTCGAATCGGATCCGTGCAATCCATCCCCCTGCGGTCCCAATGCTCAGTGCAGAGACGGCGAATGCACGTGTCTTCCCGAATACCAGGGAGATCCGTACTTCGGATGCAGGCCAGAATGCGTTGTCAGCGCTGATTGTCCTAGAGATAAGGCTTGCATGCGCAATAAGTGCGCGGACCCGTGTCCTGGTACCTGCGGTCAGAACGCACGCTGTGATGTGACAAACCATATACCGATGTGCAGCTGTCCAGCCGGCTTCGCAGGCAATGCATTCGTTGAATGCAGACCTGTGCAGGGTACGTTTGGACGAGTAAATTTTACCGCCATGTTTTATGTTATGGTATGAGTTATGATTATTCCGTGTCATTTAGTGTCTTATCACAGATTATTTTTTACCTTCTGATACAGCTCCTGTTGTAACGAACCCGTGCAATCCTTCTCCCTGCGGACCAAACAGTCAATGCAGGGAAATAAACGGACAGGCGGTATGCTCTTGCGTACCTGGCTACATTGGAAGCCCGCCTTCTTGTCGACCCGAATGCGTAGTCAGTTCCGAGTGTCCCCAAAATGAAGCGTGTAGCAATCAAAAATGTACAAATCCTTGTCCCGGAACATGTGGAATAGGAGCTAGATGCGAAGTCATAAATCACAATCCCATATGCACGTGTCTAGCCAGATATACTGGTGATCCGTTCGTCAGATGCCAACCCATACGTAAGATGATTTTCCTCTTTGATTATAACCATCATGAAATATATGAATTTATCCCCTCAACCGACCATTGTCACGATAACGGTAAATTAATTAATATTTCACAGCGGAAACCCCTCCTGAACCGGTGAACCCTTGTCAGCCTTCTCCGTGCGGTCCCAACTCCCAATGCAGGGAGATCGGCGACTCCCCGTCTTGTTCATGCCTTCCCGAATTCGTCGGATCCCCGCCCAACTGTAGGCCGGAATGCGCCAGTAACAGTGAATGCCCAAGCAACCTCGCGTGCATAAATCAAAAATGCAAAGATCCCTGTCCCGGATCGTGTGGAGCGAACGCCGAGTGCCGAGTGGTCAGCCACACGCCAATGTGCATTTGTTCAATCGGTTATACTGGTGATCCATTTGCGCAATGCTTCGTGAAACAAGCGGACCCAATACCGGAAGAGCGTCCCAGACCGTGTGTTCCTTCTCCTTGCGGATCTAACGCCGTATGCAGAGAACAAAACGGCGCCGGAGCGTGCTCCTGTCTCCCTGAGTATGTTGGAAATCCTTACGAAGGCTGCCGGCCGGAGTGCGTGATCAATTCAGATTGCTCCTCGAACCGAGCTTGTTTAAGGAACAAATGCCTGGATCCGTGTCCCGGAACGTGCGGTCAGAACGCTGATTGTCAAGTAATAAACCATCTGCCATCTTGTACCTGTCGACTGGGTTACACCGGAGATCCATTCCGCTACTGCAACGTGTATCAAGAACGTAAGAATACTGCCTCCCCATTTTGTTAATTTATAATCCGCGATTCGTATTTGACGCCTGTCATTAAAGTATATAATATGTTCTGTGGTATTTGATGTTTGCAAAGAGAAAATTTGCGGTATTTGTATTTCATCGTACATCGGGGTTTATGTCCCACAAAATGGTATCAAAAAGTAGTGGTATCTTATGAAATACGGCACGGCACTTTTAGTGTCCAATTAAACTCGATTTAATCAAAAATATTTTGTTCTTTTTATATCTAATTATATGATTTATATATAAATATTTCATTTTTAAATTGCGATGATCTCACGTGTACGCGTATTGATTATTTTTCTATACTGAATATACGTACACATATTTATTTTTAAATCAGTATGTCTCGTTTATATAATTAAAAAATATATAATACCTACATTCAATTTATATTCCGTTACTTACTTGAACGCAATAAATGCTGTGATCGTTGAATTATTTGATCGTGCATTTACAATAATAATGAGTGTTTTCTCTCTCAGCCGTCATAGCGGAGCCCGTTAACCCGTGCAATCCCTCGCCTTGCGGTCCTAACAGTCAGTGCAGAGAAATAAACGGTCAAGGCGTGTGCTCGTGTTTGCCGACATATATCGGTTCACCGCCAGCCTGCAGGCCCGAATGCGTTGTCAGTTCAGAGTGTCCGCAAGACAAAGCGTGCTTCAGTCAAAAGTGTACGAATCCCTGTCCCGGTCCCTGCGGTCAGAACTCTCGCTGCCAGGTCAACAATCACAGCCCGATATGTTCGTGTAATCAGGGATACACTGGAGATCCATTCTCGAGATGCTACCCGATACCTCGTGAGTGTTCGAATTACGTTCTCTTTTCGTTTGATTTGAAACGTGTATCCCAATCGCAGTAAGGTGTTACTAATACCGTGAAATATTTTCAGCACCTTCACCCCAGCCCCAAAAAGAGCCATACAGAGACCCTTGCGTTCCTTCACCTTGCGGTCTTAACTCACAGTGTAGAGACATTGGCGGAGTGCCGTCTTGCTCATGTTCACCCACCTATATAGGAAGCCCCCCGAATTGTCGTTCCGAATGCACGATAAATCCCGAGTGCGCCAGCAACAAAGCGTGCATGAACGAAAAGTGCCGCGACCCGTGCCCGGGATCGTGCGGACTTGGAGCGCAATGCGCGGTTATAAATCACACCCCGGTGTGTACGTGTCCCGACGGATATACGGGAGATCCATTCACCAACTGCTATCCCAAACCACCACCAAGTAAGAATGGCATTTGATGCGCTTAATGTCATATGAAATATTCATGAGGTACGACTCTCTATTGTCTCTTGTTCAGAACCTGAGAGATTTTAAGTTATTTCCATTTCATTTTAGCCGTCGAACCCCTAGAATCGGATCCGTGCAATCCATCCCCTTGCGGTCCCAATGCCCAGTGCAGAGACGGCGAATGCACGTGCCTTCCCGAATACCAGGGAGATGCGTACTTCGGATGCAGGCCAGAATGCGTTGTCAGCGCTGATTGTCCTAGAGATAAGGCTTGCATGCGCAATAAGTGCGCGGACCCGTGTCCTGGTACCTGCGGTCAGAACGCACGCTGTGATGTGACAAACCATATACCGATGTGCAGCTGTCCAGCCGGCTTCGCAGGCAATGCATTCGTTGAATGCAGACCTGTGCAGGGTACGTTTGGACGAGTAAATTTTACCGCCATGTTTTATGTTATGGTATGAGTTATGATTATTCCGTGTCATTTAGTGTCTTATCACAGATTATTTTTTACCTTCTGATACAGCTCCTGTTGTAACGAACCCGTGCAATCCTTCTCCCTGCGGACCAAACAGTCAATGCAGGGAAATAAACGGACAGGCGGTATGCTCTTGCGTACCTGGCTACATTGGAAGCCCGCCTTCTTGTCGACCCGAATGCGTAGTCAGTTCCGAGTGTCCCCAAAATGAAGCGTGTAGCAATCAAAAATGTACAAATCCTTGTCCCGGAACATGTGGAATAGGAGCTAGATGCGAAGTCATAAATCACAATCCCATATGCACGTGTCTAGCCAGATATACTGGTGATCCGTTCGTCAGATGCCAACCCATACGTAAGATGATTTTCCTCTTTGATTATAACCATCATGAAATATATGAATTTATCCCCTCAACCGACCATTGTCACGATAACGGTAAATTAATTAATATTTCACAGCGGAAACTCCTCCTGAACCGGTGAACCCTTGTCAGCCTTCTCCGTGCGGTCCCAACTCCCAATGCAGGGAGATCGGCGACTCCCCGTCTTGTTCATGCCTTCCCGAATTCGTCGGATCCCCGCCCAACTGTAGGCCTGAATGCGCCAGTAACAGTGAATGCCCAAGCAACCTCGCGTGCATAAATCAAAAATGCAAAGATCCCTGTCCCGGATCGTGTGGAGCGAACGCCGAGTGCCGAGTGGTCAGCCACACGCCAATGTGCATTTGTTCAATCGGTTATACTGGTGATCCATTTGCGCAATGCTTCGTGAAACAAGCGGACCCAATACCGGAAGAGCGTCCCAGACCGTGTGTTCCTTCTCCTTGCGGATCTAACGCCGTATGCAGAGAACAAAACGGCGCCGGAGCGTGCTCATGTCTACCTGAGTATGTTGGAAATCCTTACGAAGGTTGCCGGCCAGAATGTGTTATCAATTCAGATTGCTCTTCGAACCGAGCCTGTATTAGGAACAAATGCCAGGATCCATGTCCCGGAACGTGCGGTCAGAACGCTGATTGTCAAGTAATAAACCATCTGCCATCTTGTACCTGTCGACCGGGTTACACCGGAGATCCATTCCGCTACTGCAACGTGTATCAAGAACGTAAGAATACTGCCTCCCCTTTTTCTTAATTTATAATTCGCGTTTTGTATTTGACGACAGTCATTAAAGTAACTAATATGTTCCTTGGTATTTGATGTTTGCAAAGAGAAATTCTGCGGTATTTGTATTTTATCGTACATCGGGGTTTATACCCCACAAAATGGTATTGAAAAGTAGTGGTGTCTAATGAAATACTGCACGGCACTTTTAATGTTCAATTAAACTCGATTAAAAAATATATTTTTTTTTGTTTACATATCTTATTATATGATTCATACAAAAATATTTCATTTTTAAATTGCGGTAATTTACGTGTGCACATATTGATTATTTATCTTTATTGAATACAATCACATATATGTTTGAAAATCGGGATGTCTCGTATATAGAATTTAAAAATATATAATTTATTCGATTTATTTATTTATTTCCATCAACGCACTTGTGGGCTTTTACAGTAACATATAAAACTATAGTTTTAATTTAGCAGTTCAATGTAACATTATTTTCAAAACTTTAAAGATAGACAACTTTTTACAAAGCTGATGCATCCGTATTATTGGCGAGTTAACAGCATAAGTATTTCTATGGGTACCTACAAAAAACGATTATTGTTGTCTGATTTGAGTTGGTACTTTATACGAAACCATTTGTGTTAACTCAGGGCAGTCCACGTACTATTGATAATTTTATATAGAAATACTATATCGCCCACATCTCTTCTCCAGTCTATTTTTTTCAAATGAAATTTACTCTTTAAATAATCGTAACTTATATTTTCTATCGGAATATAAATTTAAAATACATAAATCTTAGAAATTCATGTTACACTCTTTCGATTTTATTCGATAGTAGGGAGATCACAGAGTCGAGTTAAATTCCAGCGCACTTTTTGCAATAGATGTTTATAAAGTTGTTAAATAGCGAAGCGAGTATTTGGATGTCCTTGACAAAAATCCGAAGGATTTAATCGCCTTGTTTAATATTTCGTTGTGATGTTAAATAAATGACAATATTTTTTGTCGAAGAGCACACTCAAATTTCGCCTAACTCTATGTAGATCGATATTGTTAATGCAGTATTGAAATAAGAGTAAGATTAAATGTATTAATATCAAAAAGGTAACATATAGAATCGAAAATTGTCGCTAAAAATATTGTCGCTGTAGCATAGTTGAATAATGCACCTTCCCCGGTTAGGAAAGAGATCCAGTTTCGAATCCCGGTGGCGCAACAACAATATTTTTCGATAAAATTGATTTTATATGTATATCTTTCTAATTAATATATTTAATTCATATTTGAAATATCAGACCTATGTCCTGAATAATTACAACTTCACAATAAGAATGTGTTCTCCTAATAAGAAATAAGAGTAGATTTTTACTTGTATTAAAACTTATTTGTTTACATTTTTCTACATTAAGGTATAGTTCGTTAGCACAGCACCACATATAAAGGAGATTTAGGGTATTTTGCAAAGTAATACAGTTATTTATGTTAGATATTGCTCTATGTATTTTGAGATCATATGCAAACAACAGAACATGAACTACAATAAAAATGTCAACAACATCGTTTATGAATAGTTAAAATAAAACTGCTCCAAGGTGCTTGTGGTACCCCACTGAACGCTTCAAATTAAAAATATTTTTAATTATGTATTTTAACGTAAAGTTTTCAAAGAAGTTAATTAGCTTTCGATCCATTTTAAGGTGCTATCGCTTACTCCCAGAACTTTTAATTTTTTTTATAGTAGTTATTGTTAAACCTTGTCGAATGCCTTGCTAAAGTCCGTATGTACCGCGTCCGTCTTCAAATGATTATTCATGTTTTTATTGATATACTGTTCGTATGAGAGTAAGTTTATTAAGTGTTGATTTGACGCTTACAAATACATGTTACAACGGGGATATATCATTTTTTGTATCTATTATAAATTTCTTTAGGAACACAGATTCGAATAGTTTTGGAATCGCGGACTGTATTATTTTTATATCCTTTTTTGAAAATTTGAGATTTACAACTAATTTTTCATTTATCGGAGAATACTCCGGGCTGCAAAGTAATGTTAAATATTTTTGTTAATGCATTCGTAAGTTGGTTTCTACGTTTAATTAAAAAAGTGATAGACCTAATTTTAAGGGTCTGCTGATTTTATTATGTCGAGTTACTTAATCCTACTGTCTACATCTTATTCTACGAAGCTGTAATCATTATTATAAATTTTATTAGTTAATTGATATACTATTGCCGTATTATTATAGACTTCACCAAAGCATTCGGCGAAAAATTCAACTACACTTTGATGATTATTAGCCGTTTAACCATTATACTGCATTATACAATACCTGATACCTTTTTGTTCAAATTTTCTAAGAACTGAAAGATCGTTTACGGCTTTATTATTACAGTTTGTTCAAAGTTTTATAAGTTAAGTATTAAAACGGAGTTTTGATAAATGTTAGACTCTATTTCGTAATTTGCCGAATTCTAAAAGAAATCATTTACATTACGAGTTATTTTACACTTTTCATGGGCTTATTTTTTTTATCTCTTATCATTTCAATTAATTCTTTGGTAAACCATTTAGGGTACAATGGTATTTGATTTCTAACTGAAACAAATATGTCAAGCTGTTTTTTGTTACATTTGAAAAATTAATTGATTGATATCATTGCATGTCTGTAAAAAATTCCAATTAGCACATGATAGAAAATCATTGATTTCGGAGAAGTCTGCTTTATGTTAATTTGAAACATCATTAGAACAATTAAAATGATTGATTTCAACACCATGATCTGTAATGAATAAAGGTAGCTGATATTTATCAGCCATCAAAATATTGTCGCAAGCTTGTAGACCCAGGACATTTTCGGAGTATGTTAGTACAAGGTCAAGGAGTCGACCATCATCGTTGTTAACATAATTTACCTAGCGAAGATTTAAAAGACAGGACATCTCGATAACTTCATGCACACTGTTGTTCATGGCACTGGTAAACGTTTTATTGTTGTTAATATCCCATTCAATGTACGGTGAATTATAGACTCCAATAAGAATAATTGTAGCATCAGGGTCCTCATAGCTTACGCATCTTAAAGGGGTTGACTATATATATGTAAGTCAGAAAGTGGTGTATAAACATATATACCAACACTTTCATACATATGTCCGATTATATATTTAACTTTTTAGATAATACTAAGACGAACAGTTGTACTATAATATATTTTAACATCTTCGACGATAATTTAGCAATGACAGATACAAATGCTCCACTTCTTCTTAATTTATATTCCGTTACTTATTTGAACGCAGAAAATGTTGTGATCGTGCATTTACAATAATAATGAGTGTTTTCTCTCTCAGCCGTCGTAGCAGAGCCCGTTAACCCGTGCAATCCCTCGCCTTGCGGTCCTAACAGTCAGTGCAGAGAAATAAACGGTCAAGGCGTGTGCTCGTGTTTGCCGACATATATCGGTTCACCGCCAGCCTGCAGGCCCGAATGCGTTGTCAGTTCAGAGTGTCCGCAAGACAAAGCGTGCTTCAATCAAAAGTGTACGAATCCCTGTCCCGGTCCCTGCGGTCAGAACTCTCGCTGCCAGGTCAACAACCACAGCCCGATATGTTCGTGTAATCAGGGATACACTGGAGATCCATTCTCGAGATGCTACCCGATTCCTCGTGAGTGTTCGAATTGCGTTTTCTTTTCGTTTGACTTGAAACGTGTATCGCAAACGCAGTAAGGTGTAACTAATACCGTGAAATATTTTCAGCTCCCTCACCCCAGCCCCAAAACGAGCCATACAGAGACCCTTGCGTACCTTCACCTTGCGGTCTTAACTCACAGTGTAGAGACATTGGCGGAGTGCCATCTTGCTCATGTTCGCCCACCTATATAGGAAGTCCCCCGAATTGTCGTTCCGAATGCACGATAAATCCCGAGTGCGCCAGCAACAAAGCGTGCATGAACGAAAAGTGCCGCGACCCGTGTCCGGGATCGTGCGGTGTTGGAGCGCAATGCGCTGTTATAAATCACACTCCGGTGTGCACGTGCCCCGACGGATATACAGGAGATCCATTCACCAACTGCTATCCCAAACCACCACCACGTAAGCATGACATTTGAGGCGATTAATGTCACATTGAATTATATATGAAGTACGACATTTTCATGCTTTTTTTTCAGATCTTGAGAGATTTTAAGTTATTTCCATTTCATTTTAGCCGTCGAACCCCTAGAATCGGATCCGTGCAATCCGTCCCCTTGCGGTCCCAATGCCCAGTGCAGAGACGGCGAATGCACGTGCCTCCCCGAATACCAGGGAGATCCGTACTTCGGATGCAGGCCAGAATGCGTTGTCAGCGCTGATTGTCCTAGAGACAAGGCTTGCATGCGCAATAAGTGCGCGGACCCGTGTCCTGGTACCTGCGCTCAAAACGCACGTTGTGATGTGACCAATCATATACCGATGTGCAGCTGTCCAGCCGGCTTCGCAGGCAATGCATTCGTTGAATGCAGACCTGTGCAGGGTACGTTTAGACGTGTAAATTTTACCGCCATGGTTTTTTTGTTATGGTATGAGTTATGATTATTCCGTTTTATTTAGTTTCTTATCACAGATTATTTGTTTACCTTCCGATACAGCTCCTGTTGTAACGAACCCGTGCAATCCTTCCCCCTGCGGACCAAACAGTCAATGCAGAGAAATAAACGGGCAAGCGGTATGCTCTTGCGTGCCGGGCTACATTGGAAGCCCGCCTTCTTGTCGACCCGAATGCGTAGTCAGTTCCGAGTGTCCCCAGAATGAAGCGTGTAGCAATCAAAAATGTACAAATCCTTGTCCCGGAACATGTGGAATCGGAGCTAGATGCGAAGTCATAAATCACAATCCCATATGCACGTGTCCAGCCAGATATACAGGCGATCCGTTCGTCAGATGCCAACCCATACGTAAGATGATTTTCCTATTTGGTTATAACCATCATGAAATAGATGAATTAATGGCCTCCAATCGACCTCTGTCACGATAACGGTAAATTTATTAATATTCCACAGCGGAAACCCCCCCTGTGCCGGTGAACCCATGCCAGCCTTCGCCGTGCGGTCCCAACTCGCAATGCAGAGAGATCGGCGACTCCCCATCTTGTTCATGCCTTCCCGAATTCATCGGATCCCCGCCCAACTGTAGGCCTGAATGCGCCAGTAACAGTGAATGTCCAAGCAACCTCGCGTGCATAAATCAAAAATGCAAAGATCCCTGTCCCGGATCGTGTGGAGCGAACGCCGAGTGCCGAGTGGTCAGCCACACGCCGATGTGCATCTGTTCGATAGGTTACACCGGTGATCCGTTCGTTCAGTGTATCGTTAAACAAGCGGACCCCTTACCGGAAGAGCGTCCCAGACCGTGTGTTCCCTCTCCTTGCGGATCTAACGCCGTATGCAGAGAACAAAACGGTGCCGGAGCGTGCTCATGTCTCCCCGAGTATGTTGGAAATCCTTACGAAGGCTGCCGGCCCGAATGCGTGATCAATTCAGATTGCTCTTCGAACCGAGCCTGTATTAGGAACAAATGCCAGGATCCATGTCCCGGAACGTGCGGTCAGAACGCTGATTGTCAAGTAATAAACCATCTGCCATCTTGTACCTGTCGACCGGGTTACACCGGAGATCCATTCCGCTACTGCAACGTGTATCAAGAACGTAAGAATACTGCCTCTCCATTTTGTTAATTAATAAACCGCGATTCGTATTTAAAGCCTATAATGAAACTAAATAAAATGTTCTGTGGTATTTCATGTTTGCAAACAGAAAATCTGCGGTATTTGAATTTCATCGTACACCGGGGTTTATGTCCCCTAAAATGGTATTGAAAAGTAGCGGTGTCACTTTTAGTGTCCAATGAAACTCGATTTTTTTTTAAAATATTTCATTTTTAAATTGCGGTGATCTCATATTTTCATATATTGATTATTTTTCTTCACTGAATATACGTACACATATTTATTTTTAAATCAGAATGTCTCGTTTTTATATTATTAAAAAATATATAATACCTACATTCAAGTTATATTCCGTTACTTATTTAAACGCAATGAATGCTGTGATCGTTGAATAATTTGATCGTGCATTTACAATAATAATGAGTATTTCCTCTCTCAGCCGTCGTAGCGGAGCCCGTTAACCCGTGCAACCCCTCGCCTTGCGGTCCCAACAGCCAATGCAGAGAAATAAACGGTCAAGGCGTGTGCTCGTGTTTGCCGACATATATCGGTTCACCGCCAGCCTGCAGGCCCGAATGTGTTGTCAGTTCAGAGTGTCCGCAAGACAAAGCGTGCTTCAATCAAAAGTGTACGAATCCCTGTCCCGGTCCCTGCGGTCAGAACTCTCGCTGCCAGGTCAACAACCACAGCCCGATATGTTCGTGTAATCAGGGATACACTGGAGATCCATTCTCGAGATGCTACCCGATTCCTCGTGAGTGTTCGAATTGCGTTTTCTTTTCGTTTGACTTGAAACGTGTATCGCAAACGCAGTAAGGTGTAACTAATACCGTGAAATATTTTCAGCTCCCTCACCCCAGCCCCAAAACGAGCCATACAGAGACCCTTGCGTACCTTCACCTTGCGGTCTTAACTCACAGTGTAGAGACATTGGCGGAGTGCCATCTTGCTCATGTTCGCCCACCTATATAGGAAGTCCCCCGAATTGTCGTTCCGAATGCACGATAAATCCCGAGTGCGCCAGCAACAAAGCGTGCATGAACGAAAAGTGCCGCGACCCGTGTCCGGGATCGTGCGGTGTTGGAGCGCAATGCGCTGTTATAAATCACACTCCGGTGTGCACGTGCCCCGACGGATATACAGGAGATCCATTCACCAACTGCTATCCCAAACCACCACCACGTAAGCATGACATTTGAGGCGCTTAATGTCACATTGAATTATATATGAAGTACGACATTTTCATGCTTTTTTTTCAGATCTTGAGAGATTTTAAGTTATTTCCATTTCATTTTAGCCGTCGAACCCCTAGAATCGGATCCGTGCAATCCGTCCCCTTGCGGTCCCAATGCCCAGTGCAGAGACGGCGAATGCACGTGCCTCCCCGAATACCAGGGAGATCCGTACTTCGGATGCAGGCCAGAATGCGTTGTCAGCGCTGATTGTCCTAGAGACAAGGCTTGCATGCGCAATAAGTGCGCGGACCCGTGTCCTGGTACCTGCGCTCAAAACGCACGTTGTGATGTGACCAATCATATACCGATGTGCAGCTGTCCAGCCGGCTTCGCAGGCAATGCATTCGTTGAATGCAGACCTGTGCAGGGTACGTTTAGACGTGTAAATTTTACCGCCATGGTTTTTTTGTTATGGTATGAGTTATGATTATTCCGTTTTATTTAGTTTCTTATCACAGATTATTTGTTTACCTTCCGATACAGCTCCTGTTGTAACGAACCCGTGCAATCCTTCCCCCTGCGGACCAAACAGTCAATGCAGAGAAATAAACGGGCAAGCGGTATGCTCTTGCGTGCCGGGCTACATTGGAAGCCCGCCTTCTTGTCGACCCGAATGCGTAGTCAGTTCCGAGTGTCCCCAGAATGAAGCGTGTAGCAATCAAAAATGTACAAATCCTTGTCCCGGAACATGTGGAATCGGAGCTAGATGCGAAGTCATAAATCACAATCCCATATGCACGTGTCCAGCCAGATATACAGGCGATCCGTTCGTCAGATGCCAACCCATACGTAAGATGATTTTCCTATTTGGTTATAACCATCATGAAATAGATGAATTAATGGCCTCCAATCGACCTCTGTCACGATAACGGTAAATTTATTAATATTCCACAGCGGAAACCCCCCCTGTGCCGGTGAACCCATGCCAGCCTTCGCCGTGCGGTCCCAACTCGCAATGCAGAGAGATCGGCGACTCCCCATCTTGTTCATGCCTTCCCGAATTCATCGGATCCCCGCCCAACTGTAGGCCTGAATGCGCCAGTAACAGTGAATGTCCAAGCAACCTCGCGTGCATAAATCAAAAATGCAAAGATCCCTGTCCCGGATCGTGTGGAGCGAACGCCGAGTGCCGAGTGGTCAGCCACACGCCGATGTGCATCTGTTCGATAGGTTACACCGGTGATCCGTTCGTTCAGTGTATCGTTAAACAAGCGGACCCCTTACCGGAAGAGCGTCCCAGACCGTGTGTTCCCTCTCCTTGCGGATCTAACGCCGTATGCAGAGAACAAAACGGCGCCGGAGCGTGCTCATGTCTCCCCGAGTATGTTGGAAATCCTTACGAAGGCTGCCGGCCCGAATGCGTGATCAATTCAGATTGCTCTTCGAACCGAGCCTGTATTAGGAACAAATGCCAGGATCCATGTCCCGGAACGTGCGGTCAGAACGCTGATTGTCAAGTAATAAACCATCTGCCATCTTGTACCTGTCGACCGGGTTACACCGGAGATCCATTCCGCTACTGCAACGTGTATCAAGAACGTAAGAATACTGCCTCTCCATTTTGTTAATTAATAAACCGCGATTCGTATTTAAAGCCTATAATGAAACTAAATAAAATGTTCTGTGGTATTTCATGTTTGCAAACAGAAAATCTGCGGTATTTGAATTTCATCGTACACCGGGGTTTATGTCCCCTAAAATGGTATTGAAAAGTAGCGGTGTCACTTTTAGTGTCCAATGAAACTCGATTTTTTTTTAAAATATTTCATTTTTAAATTGCGGTGATCTCATATTTTCATATATTGATTATTTTTCTTCACTGAATATACGTACACATATTTATTTTTAAATCAGAATGTCTCGTTTTTATATTATTAAAAAATATATAATACCTACATTCAAGTTATATTCCGTTACTTATTTAAACGCAATGAATGCTGTGATCGTTGAATAATTTGATCGTGCATTTACAATAATAATGAGTATTTCCTCTCTCAGCCGTCGTAGCGGAGCCCGTTAACCCGTGCAATCCCTCGCCTTGCGGTCCCAACAGCCAATGCAGAGAAATAAACGGTCAAGGCGTGTGCTCGTGTTTGCCGACATATATCGGTTCACCGCCAGCCTGCAGGCCCGAATGTGTTGTCAGTTCAGAGTGTCCGCAAGACAAAGCGTGCTTCAATCAAAAGTGTACGAATCCCTGTCCCGGTCCCTGCGGTCAGAACTCTCGCTGCCAGGTCAACAACCACAGCCCGATATGTTCGTGTAATCAGGGATACACTGGAGATCCATTCTCGAGATGCTACCCGATTCCTCGTGAGTGTTCGAATTGCGTTTTCTTTTCGTTTGACTTGAAACGTGTATCGCAAACGCAGTAAGGTGTAACTAATACCGTGAAATATTTTCAGCTCCCTCACCCCAGCCCCAAAACGAGCCATACAGAGACCCTTGCGTACCTTCACCTTGCGGTCTTAACTCACAGTGTAGAGACATTGGCGGAGTGCCATCTTGCTCATGTTCGCCCACCTATATAGGAAGTCCCCCGAATTGTCGTTCCGAATGCACGATAAATCCCGAGTGCGCCAGCAACAAAGCGTGCATGAACGAAAAGTGCCGCGACCCGTGTCCGGGATCGTGCGGTGTTGGAGCGCAATGCGCTGTTATAAATCACACTCCGGTGTGCACGTGCCCCGACGGATATACAGGAGATCCATTCACCAACTGCTATCCCAAACCACCACCACGTAAGCATGACATTTGAGGCGATTAATGTCACATTGAATTATATATGAAGTACGACATTTTCATGCTTTTTTTTCAGATCTTGAGAGATTTTAAGTTATTTCCATTTCATTTTAGCCGTCGAACCCCTAGAATCGGATCCGTGCAATCCGTCCCCTTGCGGTCCCAATGCCCAGTGCAGAGACGGCGAATGCACGTGCCTCCCCGAATACCAGGGAGATCCGTACTTCGGATGCAGGCCAGAATGCGTTGTCAGCGCTGATTGTCCTAGAGACAAGGCTTGCATGCGCAATAAGTGCGCGGACCCGTGTCCTGGTACCTGCGCTCAAAACGCACGTTGTGATGTGACCAATCATATACCGATGTGCAGCTGTCCAGCCGGCTTCGCAGGCAATGCATTCGTTGAATGCAGACCTGTGCAGGGTACGTTTAGACGTGTAAATTTTACCGCCATGGTTTTTTTGTTATGGTATGAGTTATGATTATTCCGTTTTATTTAGTTTCTTATCACAGATTATTTGTTTACCTTCCGATACAGCTCCTGTTGTAACGAACCCGTGCAATCCTTCCCCCTGCGGACCAAACAGTCAATGCAGAGAAATAAACGGGCAAGCGGTATGCTCTTGCGTGCCGGGCTACATTGGAAGCCCGCCTTCTTGTCGACCCGAATGCGTAGTCAGTTCCGAGTGTCCCCAGAATGAAGCGTGTAGCAATCAAAAATGTACAAATCCTTGTCCCGGAACATGTGGAATCGGAGCTAGATGCGAAGTCATAAATCACAATCCCATATGCACGTGTCCAGCCAGATATACAGGCGATCCGTTCGTCAGATGCCAACCCATACGTAAGATGATTTTCCTATTTGGTTATAACCATCATGAAATAGATGAATTAATGGCCTCCAATCGACCTCTGTCACGATAACGGTAAATTTATTAATATTCCACAGCGGAAACCCCCCCTGTGCCGGTGAACCCATGCCAGCCTTCGCCGTGCGGTCCCAACTCGCAATGCAGAGAGATCGGCGACTCCCCATCTTGTTCATGCCTTCCCGAATTCATCGGATCCCCGCCCAACTGTAGGCCTGAATGCGCCAGTAACAGTGAATGTCCAAGCAACCTCGCGTGCATAAATCAAAAATGCAAAGATCCCTGTCCCGGATCGTGTGGAGCGAACGCCGAGTGCCGAGTGGTCAGCCACACGCCGATGTGCATCTGTTCGATAGGTTACACCGGTGATCCGTTCGTTCAGTGTATCGTTAAACAAGCGGACCCCTTACCGGAAGAGCGTCCCAGACCGTGTGTTCCCTCTCCTTGCGGATCTAACGCCGTATGCAGAGAACAAAACGGCGCCGGAGCGTGCTCATGTCTCCCCGAGTATGTTGGAAATCCTTACGAAGGCTGCCGGCCCGAATGCGTGATCAATTCAGATTGCTCTTCGAACCGAGCCTGTATTAGGAACAAATGCCAGGATCCATGTCCCGGAACGTGCGGTCAGAACGCTGATTGTCAAGTAATAAACCATCTGCCATCTTGTACCTGTCGACCGGGTTACACCGGAGATCCATTCCGCTACTGCAACGTGTATCAAGAACGTAAGAATACTGCCTCTCCATTTTGTTAATTAATAAACCGCGATTCGTATTTAAAGCCTATAATGAAACTAAATAAAATGTTCTGTGGTATTTCATGTTTGCAAACAGAAAATCTGCGGTATTTGAATTTCATCGTACACCGGGGTTTATGTCCCCTAAAATGGTATTGAAAAGTAGCGGTGTCACTTTTAGTGTCCAAATAAACTCGATTTTTTTTAAAAATATTTCATTTTTAAATTGCGGTGATCTCATATTTTCATATATTGATTATTTTTCTTCACTGAATATACGTACACATATTTATTTTTAAATCAGAATGTCTCGTTTTTATATTATTAAAAAATATATAATACCTACATTCAAGTTATATTCCGTTACTTATTTAAACGCAATGAATGCTGTGATCGTTGAATAATTTGATCGTGCATTTACAATAATAATGAGTATTTCCTCTCTCAGCCGTCGTAGCGGAGCCCGTTAACCCGTGCAACCCCTCGCCTTGCGGTCCCAACAGCCAATGCAGAGAAATAAACGGTCAAGGCGTGTGCTCGTGTTTGCCGACATATATCGGTTCACCGCCAGCCTGCAGGCCCGAATGTGTTGTCAGTTCAGAGTGTCCGCAAGACAAAGCGTGCTTCAATCAAAAGTGTACGAATCCCTGTCCCGGTCCCTGCGGTCAGAACTCTCGCTGCCAGGTCAACAACCACAGCCCGATATGTTCGTGTAATCAGGGATACACTGGAGATCCATTCTCGAGATGCTACCCGATTCCTCGTGAGTGTTCGAATTGCGTTTTCTTTTCGTTTGACTTGAAACGTGTATCGCAAACGCAGTAAGGTGTAACTAATACCGTGAAATATTTTCAGCTCCCTCACCCCAGCCCCAAAACGAGCCATACAGAGACCCTTGCGTACCTTCACCTTGCGGTCTTAACTCACAGTGTAGAGACATTGGCGGAGTGCCATCTTGCTCGTGTTCGCCCACCTATATAGGAAGTCCCCCGAATTGTCGTTCCGAATGCACGATAAATCCCGAGTGCGCCAGCAACAAAGCGTGCATGAACGAAAAGTGCCGCGACCCGTGTCCGGGATCGTGCGGTGTTGGAGCGCAATGCGCTGTTATAAATCACACTCCGGTGTGCACGTGCCCCGACGGATATACAGGAGATCCATTCACCAACTGCTATCCCAAACCACCACCACGTAAGCATGACATTTGAGGCGATTAATGTCACATTGAATTATATATGAAGTACGACATTTTCATGCTTTTTTTTCAGATCTTGAGAGATTTTAAGTTATTTCCATTTCATTTTAGCCGTCGAACCCCTAGAATCGGATCCGTGCAATCCGTCCCCTTGCGGTCCCAATGCCCAGTGCAGAGACGGCGAATGCACGTGCCTCCCCGAATACCAGGGAGATCCGTACTTCGGATGCAGGCCAGAATGCGTTGTCAGCGCTGATTGTCCTAGAGACAAGGCTTGCATGCGCAATAAGTGCGCGGACCCGTGTCCTGGTACCTGCGCTCAAAACGCACGTTGTGATGTGACCAATCATATACCGATGTGCAGCTGTCCAGCCGGCTTCGCAGGCAATGCATTCGTTGAATGCAGACCTGTGCAGGGTACGTTTAGACGTGTAAATTTTACCGCCATGGTTTTTTTGTTATGGTATGAGTTATGATTATTCCGTTTTATTTAGTTTCTTATCACAGATTATTTGTTTACCTTCCGATACAGCTCCTGTTGTAACGAACCCGTGCAATCCTTCCCCCTGCGGACCAAACAGTCAATGCAGAGAAATAAACGGGCAAGCGGTATGCTCTTGCGTGCCGGGCTACATTGGAAGCCCGCCTTCTTGTCGACCCGAATGCGTAGTCAGTTCCGAGTGTCCCCAGAATGAAGCGTGTAGCAATCAAAAATGTACAAATCCTTGTCCCGGAACATGTGGAATCGGAGCTAGATGCGAAGTCATAAATCACAATCCCATATGCACGTGTCCAGCCAGATATACAGGCGATCCGTTCGTCAGATGCCAACCCATACGTAAGATGATTTTCCTATTTGGTTATAACCATCATGAAATAGATGAATTAATGGCCTCCAATCGACCTCTGTCACGATAACGGTAAATTTATTAATATTCCACAGCGGAAACCCCCCCTGTGCCGGTGAACCCATGCCAGCCTTCGCCGTGCGGTCCCAACTCGCAATGCAGAGAGATCGGCGACTCCCCATCTTGTTCATGCCTTCCCGAATTCATCGGATCCCCGCCCAACTGTAGGCCTGAATGCGCCAGTAACAGTGAATGTCCAAGCAACCTCGCGTGCATAAATCAAAAATGCAAAGATCCCTGTCCCGGATCGTGTGGAGCGAACGCCGAGTGCCGAGTGGTCAGCCACACGCCGATGTGCATCTGTTCGATAGGTTACACCGGTGATCCGTTCGTTCAGTGTATCGTTAAACAAGCGGACCCCTTACCGGAAGAGCGTCCCAGACCGTGTGTTCCCTCTCCTTGCGGATCTAACGCCGTATGCAGAGAACAAAACGGCGCCGGAGCGTGCTCATGTCTCCCCGAGTATGTTGGAAATCCTTACGAAGGCTGCCGGCCCGAATGCGTGATCAATTCAGATTGCTCTTCGAACCGAGCCTGTATTAGGAACAAATGCCAGGATCCATGTCCCGGAACGTGCGGTCAGAACGCTGATTGTCAAGTAATAAACCATCTGCCATCTTGTACCTGTCGACCGGGTTACACCGGAGATCCATTCCGCTACTGCAACGTGTATCAAGAACGTAAGAATACTGCCTCTCCATTTTGTTAATTAATAAACCGCGATTCGTATTTAAAGCCTATAATGAAACTAAATAAAATGTTCTGTGGTATTTCATGTTTGCAAACAGAAAATCTGCGGTATTTGAATTTCATCGTACACCGGGGTTTATGTCCCCTAAAATGGTATTGAAAAGTAGCGGTGTCACTTTTAGTGTCCAAATAAACTCGATTTTTTTTAAAAATATTTCATTTTTAAATTGCGGTGATCTCATATTTTCATATATTGATTATTTTTCTTCACTGAATATACGTACACATATTTATTTTTAAATCAGAATGTCTCGTTTTTATATTATTAAAAAATATATAATACCTACATTCAAGTTATATTCCGTTACTTATTTAAACGCAATGAATGCTGTGATCGTTGAATAATTTGATCGTGCATTTACAATAATAATGAGTATTTCCTCTCTCAGCCGTCGTAGCGGAGCCCGTTAACCCGTGCAATCCCTCGCCTTGCGGTCCCAACAGCCAATGCAGAGAAATAAACGGTCAAGGCGTGTGCTCGTGTTTGCCGACATATATCGGTTCACCGCCAGCCTGCAGGCCCGAATGTGTTGTCAGTTCAGAGTGTCCGCAAGACAAAGCGTGCTTCAATCAAAAGTGTACGAATCCCTGTCCCGGTCCCTGCGGTCAGAACTCTCGCTGCCAGGTCAACAACCACAGCCCGATATGTTCGTGTAATCAGGGATACACTGGAGATCCATTCTCGAGATGCTACCCGATTCCTCGTGAGTGTTCGAATTGCGTTTTCTTTTCGTTTGACTTGAAACGTGTATCGCAAACGCAGTAAGGTGTAACTAATACCGTGAAATATTTTCAGCTCCCTCACCCCAGCCCCAAAACGAGCCATACAGAGACCCTTGCGTACCTTCACCTTGCGGTCTTAACTCACAGTGTAGAGACATTGGCGGAGTGCCATCTTGCTCATGTTCGCCCACCTATATAGGAAGTCCCCCGAATTGTCGTTCCGAATGCACGATAAATCCCGAGTGCGCCAGCAACAAAGCGTGCATGAACGAAAAGTGCCGCGACCCGTGTCCGGGATCGTGCGGTGTTGGAGCGCAATGCGCTGTTATAAATCACACTCCGGTGTGCACGTGCCCCGACGGATATACAGGAGATCCATTCACCAACTGCTATCCTAAACCACCACCACGTAAGCATGACATTTGAGGCGCTTAATGTCACATTGAATTATATATGAAGTACGACATTTTCATGCTTTTTTTTCAGATCTTGAGAGATTTTAAGTTATTTCCATTTCATTTTAGCCGTCGAACCCCTAGAATCGGATCCGTGCAATCCGTCCCCTTGCGGTCCCAATGCCCAGTGCAGAGACGGCGAATGCACGTGCCTCCCCGAATACCAGGGAGATCCGTACTTCGGATGCAGGCCAGAATGCGTTGTCAGCGCTGATTGTCCTAGAGACAAGGCTTGCATGCGCAATAAGTGCGCGGACCCGTGTCCTGGTACCTGCGCTCAAAACGCACGTTGTGATGTGACCAATCATATACCGATGTGCAGCTGTCCAGCCGGCTTCGCAGGCAATGCATTCGTTGAATGCAGACCTGTGCAGGGTACGTTTAGACGTGTAAATTTTACCGCCATGGTTTTTTTGTTATGGTATGAGTTATGATTATTCCGTTTTATTTAGTTTCTTATCACAGATTATTTGTTTACCTTCCGATACAGCTCCTGTTGTAACGAACCCGTGCAATCCTTCCCACTGCTGACCAAACAGTCAATGCAGAGAAATAAACGGGCAAGCGGTATGCTCTTGCGTGCCGGGCTACATTGGAAGCCCGCCTTCTTGTCGACCCGAATGCGTAGTCAGTTCCGAGTGTCCCCAGAATGAAGCGTGTAGCAATCAAAAATGTACAAATCCTTGTCCCGGAACATGTGGAATCGGAGCTAGATGCGAAGTCATAAATCACAATCCCATATGCACGTGTCCAGCCAGATATACAGGCGATCCGTTCGTCAGATGCCAACCCATACGTAAGATGATTTTCCTATTTGGTTATAACCATCATGAAATAGATGAATTAATGGCCTCCAATCGACCTCTGTCACGATAACGGTAAATTTATTAATATTCCACAGCGGAAACCCCCCCTGTGCCGGTGAACCCATGCCAGCCTTCGCCGTGCGGTCCCAACTCGCAATGCAGAGAGATCGGCGACTCCCCATCTTGTTCATGCCTTCCCGAATTCATCGGATCCCCGCCCAACTGTAGGCCTGAATGCGCCAGTAACAGTGAATGTCCAAGCAACCTCGCGTGCATAAATCAAAAATGCAAAGATCCCTGTCCCGGATCGTGTGGAGCGAACGCCGAGTGCCGAGTGGTCAGCCACACGCCGATGTGCATCTGTTCGATAGGTTACACCGGTGATCCGTTCGTTCAGTGTATCGTTAAACAAGCGGACCCCTTACCGGAAGAGCGTCCCAGACCGTGTGTTCCCTCTCCTTGCGGATCTAACGCCGTATGCAGAGAACAAAACGGCGCCGGAGCGTGCTCATGTCTCCCCGAGTATGTTGGAAATCCTTACGAAGGCTGCCGGCCCGAATGCGTGATCAATTCAGATTGCTCTTCGAACCGAGCCTGTATTAGGAACAAATGCCAGGATCCATGTCCCGGAACGTGCGGTCAGAACGCTGATTGTCAAGTAATAAACCATCTGCCATCTTGTACCTGTCGACCGGGTTACACCGGAGATCCATTCCGCTACTGCAACGTGTATCAAGAACGTAAGAATACTGCCTCTCCATTTTGTTAATTAATAAACCGCGATTCGTATTTAAAGCCTATAATGAAACTAAATAAAATGTTCTGTGGTATTTCATGTTTGCAAACAGAAAATCTGCGGTATTTGAATTTCATCGTACACCGGGGTTTATGTCCCCTAAAATGGTATTGAAAAGTAGCGGTGTCACTTTTAGTGTCCAAATAAACTCGATTTTTTTTAAAAATATTTCATTTTTAAATTGCGGTGATCTCATATTTTCATATATTGATTATTTTTCTTCACTGAATATACGTACACATATTTATTTTTAAATCAGAATGTCTCGTTTTTATATTATTAAAAAATATATAATACCTACATTCAAGTTATATTCCGTTACTTATTTAAACGCAATGAACGCTGTGATCGTTGAATAATTTGATCGTGCATTTACAATAATAATGAGTATTTCCTCTCTCAGCCGTCGTAGCGGAGCCCGTTAACCCGTGCAACCCTCGCCTTGCGGTCCCAACAGCCAATGCAGAGAAATAAACGGTCAAGGCGTGTGCTCGTGTTTGCCGACATATATCGGTTCACCGCCAGCCTGCAGGCCCGAATGTGTTGTCAGTTCAGAGTGTCCGCAAGACAAAGCGTGCTTCAATCAAAAGTGTACGAATCCCTGTCCCGGTCCCTGCGGTCAGAACTCTCGCTGCCAGGTCAACAACCACAGCCCGATATGTTCGTGTAATCAGGGATACACTGGAGATCCATTCTCGAGATGCTACCCGATTCCTCGTGAGTGTTCGAATTGCGTTTTCTTTTCGTTTGACTTGAAACGTGTATCGCAAACGCAGTAAGGTGTAACTAATACCGTGAAATATTTTCAGCTCCCTCACCCCAGCCCCAAAACGAGCCATACAGAGACCCTTGCGTACCTTCACCTTGCGGTCTTAACTCACAGTGTAGAGACATTGGCGGAGTGCCATCTTGCTCATGTTCGCCCACCTATATAGGAAGTCCCCCGAATTGTCGTTCCGAATGCACGATAAATCCCGAGTGCGCCAGCAACAAAGCGTGCATGAACGAAAAGTGCCGCGACCCGTGTCCGGGATCGTGCGGTGTTGGAGCGCAATGCGCTGTTATAAATCACACTCCGGTGTGCACGTGCCCCGACGGATATACAGGAGATCCATTCACCAACTGCTATCCCAAACCACCACCACGTAAGCATGACATTTGAGGCGCTTAATGTCACATTGAATTATATATGAAGTACGACATTTTCATGCTTTTTTTTCAGATCTTGAGAGATTTTAAGTTATTTCCATTTCATTTTAGCCGTCGAACCCCTAGAATCGGATCCGTGCAATCCGTCCCCTTGCGGTCCCAATGCCCAGTGCAGAGACGGCGAATGCACGTGCCTCCCCGAATACCAGGGAGATCCGTACTTCGGATGCAGGCCAGAATGCGTTGTCAGCGCTGATTGTCCTAGAGACAAGGCTTGCATGCGCAATAAGTGCGCGGACCCGTGTCCTGGTACCTGCGCTCAAAACGCACGTTGTGATGTGACCAATCATATACCGATGTGCAGCTGTCCAGCCGGCTTCGCAGGCAATGCATTCGTTGAATGCAGACCTGTGCAGGGTACGTTTAGACGTGTAAATTTTACCGCCATGGTTTTTTTGTTATGGTATGAGTTATGATTATTCCGTTTTATTTAGTTTCTTATCACAGATTATTTGTTTACCTTCCGATACAGCTCCTGTTGTAACGAACCCGTGCAATCCTTCCCCCTGCGGACCAAACAGTCAATGCAGAGAAATAAACGGGCAAGCGGTATGCTCTTGCGTGCCGGGCTACATTGGAAGCCCGCCTTCTTGTCGACCCGAATGCGTAGTCAGTTCCGAGTGTCCCCAGAATGAAGCGTGTAGCAATCAAAAATGTACAAATCCTTGTCCCGGAACATGTGGAATCGGAGCTAGATGCGAAGTCATAAATCACAATCCCATATGCACGTGTCCAGCCAGATATACAGGCGATCCGTTCGTCAGATGCCAACCCATACGTAAGATGATTTTCCTATTTGGTTATAACCATCATGAAATAGATGAATTAATGGCCTCCAATCGACCTCTGTCACGATAACGGTAAATTTATTAATATTCCACAGCGGAAACCCCCCCTGTGCCGGTGAACCCATGCCAGCCTTCGCCGTGCGGTCCCAACTCGCAATGCAGAGAGATCGGCGACTCCCCATCTTGTTCATGCCTTCCCGAATTCATCGGATCCCCGCCCAACTGTAGGCCTGAATGCGCCAGTAACAGTGAATGTCCAAGCAACCTCGCGTGCATAAATCAAAAATGCAAAGATCCCTGTCCCGGATCGTGTGGAGCGAACGCCGAGTGCCGAGTGGTCAGCCACACGCCGATGTGCATCTGTTCGATAGGTTACACCGGTGATCCGTTCGTTCAGTGTATCGTTAAACAAGCGGACCCCTTACCGGAAGAGCGTCCCAGACCGTGTGTTCCCTCTCCTTGCGGATCTAACGCCGTATGCAGAGAACAAAACGGCGCCGGAGCGTGCTCATGTCTCCCCGAGTATGTTGGAAATCCTTACGAAGGCTGCCGGCCCGAATGCGTGATCAATTCAGATTGCTCTTCGAACCGAGCCTGTATTAGGAACAAATGCCAGGATCCATGTCCCGGAACGTGCGGTCAGAACGCTGATTGTCAAGTAATAAACCATCTGCCATCTTGTACCTGTCGACCGGGTTACACCGGAGATCCATTCCGCTACTGCAACGTGTATCAAGAACGTAAGAATACTGCCTCTCCATTTTGTTAATTAATAAACCGCGATTCGTATTTAAAGCCTATAATGAAACTAAATAAAATGTCCTGTGGTATTTCATGTTTGCAAACAGAAAATCTGCGGTATTTGAATTTCATCGTACACCGGGGTTTATGTCCCCTAAAATGGTATTGAAAAGTAGCGGTGTCACTTTTAGTGTCCAAATAAACTCGATTTTTTTTAAAAATATTTCATTTTTAAATTGCGGTGATCTCATATTTTCATATATTGATTATTTTTCTTCACTGAATATACGTACACATATTTATTTTTAAATCAGAATGTCTCGTTTTTATATTATTAAAAAATATATAATACCTACATTCAAGTTATATTCCGTTACTTATTTAAACGCAATGAACGCTGTGATCGTTGAATAATTTGATCGTGCATTTACAATAATAATGAGTATTTCCTCTCTCAGCCGTCGTAGCGGAGCCCGTTAACCCGTGCAACCCCTCGCCTTGCGGTCCCAACAGCCAATGCAGAGAAATAAACGGTCAAGGCGTGTGCTCGTGTTTGCCGACATATATCGGTTCACCGCCAGCCTGCAGGCCCGAATGTGTTGTCAGTTCAGAGTGTCCGCAAGACAAAGCGTGCTTCAATCAAAAGTGTACGAATCCCTGTCCCGGTCCCTGCGGTCAGAACTCTCGCTGCCAGGTCAACAACCACAGCCCGATATGTTCGTGTAATCAGGGATACACTGGAGATCCATTCTCGAGATGCTACCCGATTCCTCGTGAGTGTTCGAATTGCGTTTTCTTTTCGTTTGACTTGAAACGTGTATCGCAAACGCAGTAAGGTGTAACTAATACCGTGAAATATTTTCAGCTCCCTCACCCCAGCCCCAAAACGAGCCATACAGAGACCCTTGCGTACCTTCACCTTGCGGTCTTAACTCACAGTGTAGAGACATTGGCGGAGTGCCATCTTGCTCATGTTCGCCCACCTATATAGGAAGTCCCCCGAATTGTCGTTCCGAATGCACGATAAATCCCGAGTGCGCCAGCAACAAAGCGTGCATGAACGAAAAGTGCCGCGACCCGTGTCCGGGATCGTGCGGTGTTGGAGCGCAATGCGCTGTTATAAATCACACTCCGGTGTGCACGTGCCCCGACGGATATACAGGAGATCCATTCACCAACTGCTATCCTAAACCACCACCACGTAAGCATGACATTTGAGGCGCTTAATGTCACATTGAATTATATATGAAGTACGACATTTTCATGCTTTTTTTTCAGATCTTGAGAGATTTTAAGTTATTTCCATTTCATTTTAGCCGTCGAACCCCTAGAATCGGATCCGTGCAATCCGTCCCCTTGCGGTCCCAATGCCCAGTGCAGAGACGGCGAATGCACGTGCCTCCCCGAATACCAGGGAGATCCGTACTTCGGATGCAGGCCAGAATGCGTTGTCAGCGCTGATTGTCCTAGAGACAAGGCTTGCATGCGCAATAAGTGCGCGGACCCGTGTCCTGGTACCTGCGCTCAAAACGCACGTTGTGATGTGACCAATCATATACCGATGTGCAGCTGTCCAGCCGGCTTCGCAGGCAATGCATTCGTTGAATGCAGACCTGTGCAGGGTACGTTTAGACGTGTAAATTTTACCGCCATGGTTTTTTTGTTATGGTATGAGTTATGATTATTCCGTTTTATTTAGTTTCTTATCACAGATTATTTGTTTACCTTCCGATACAGCTCCTGTTGTAACGAACCCGTGCAATCCTTCCCCCTGCGGACCAAACAGTCAATGCAGAGAAATAAACGGGCAAGCGGTATGCTCTTGCGTGCCGGGCTACATTGGAAGCCCGCCTTCTTGTCGACCCGAATGCGTAGTCAGTTCCGAGTGTCCCCAGAATGAAGCGTGTAGCAATCAAAAATGTACAAATCCTTGTCCCGGAACATGTGGAATCGGAGCTAGATGCGAAGTCATAAATCACAATCCCATATGCACGTGTCCAGCCAGATATACAGGCGATCCGTTCGTCAGATGCCAACCCATACGTAAGATGATTTTCCTATTTGGTTATAACCATCATGAAATAGATGAATTAATGGCCTCCAATCGACCTCTGTCACGATAACGGTAAATTTATTAATATTCCACAGCGGAAACCCCCCCTGTGCCGGTGAACCCATGCCAGCCTTCGCCGTGCGGTCCCAACTCGCAATGCAGAGAGATCGGCGACTCCCCATCTTGTTCATGCCTTCCCGAATTCATCGGATCCCCGCCCAACTGTAGGCCTGAATGCGCCAGTAACAGTGAATGTCCAAGCAACCTCGCGTGCATAAATCAAAAATGCAAAGATCCCTGTCCCGGATCGTGTGGAGCGAACGCCGAGTGCCGAGTGGTCAGCCACACGCCGATGTGCATCTGTTCGATAGGTTACACCGGTGATCCGTTCGTTCAGTGTATCGTTAAACAAGCGGACCCCTTACCGGAAGAGCGTCCCAGACCGTGTGTTCCCTCTCCTTGCGGATCTAACGCCGTATGCAGAGAACAAAACGGCGCCGGAGCGTGCTCATGTCTCCCCGAGTATGTTGGAAATCCTTACGAAGGCTGCCGGCCCGAATGCGTGATCAATTCAGATTGCTCTTCGAACCGAGCCTGTATTAGGAACAAATGCCAGGATCCATGTCCCGGAACGTGCGGTCAGAACGCTGATTGTCAAGTAATAAACCATCTGCCATCTTGTACCTGTCGACCGGGTTACACCGGAGATCCATTCCGCTACTGCAACGTGTATCAAGAACGTAAGAATACTGCCTCTCCATTTTGTTAATTAATAAACCGCGATTCGTATTTAAAGCCTATAATGAAACTAAATAAAATGTCCTGTGGTATTTCATGTTTGCAAACAGAAAATCTGCGGTATTTGAATTTCATCGTACACCGGGGTTTATGTCCCCTAAAATGGTATTGAAAAGTAGCGGTGTCACTTTTAGTGTCCAAATAAACTCGATTTTTTTTAAAAATATTTCATTTTTAAATTGCGGTGATCTCATATTTTCATATATTGATTATTTTTCTTCACTGAATATACGTACACATATTTATTTTTAAATCAGAATGTCTCGTTTTTATATTATTAAAAAATATATAATACCTACATTCAAGTTATATTCCGTTACTTATTTAAACGCAATGAATGCTGTGATCGTTGAATAATTTGATCGTGCATTTACAATAATAATGAGTATTTCCTCTCTCAGCCGTCGTAGCGGAGCCCGTTAACCCGTGCAATCCCTCGCCTTGCGGTCCCAACAGCCAATGCAGAGAAATAAACGGTCAAGGCGTGTGCTCGTGTTTGCCGACATATATCGGTTCACCGCCAGCCTGCAGGCCCGAATGTGTTGTCAGTTCAGAGTGTCCGCAAGACAAAGCGTGCTTCAATCAAAAGTGTACGAATCCCTGTCCCGGTCCCTGCGGTCAGAACTCTCGCTGCCAGGTCAACAACCACAGCCCGATATGTTCGTGTAATCAGGGATACACTGGAGATCCATTCTCGAGATGCTACCCGATTCCTCGTGAGTGTTCGAATTGCGTTTTCTTTTCGTTTGACTTGAAACGTGTATCGCAAACGCAGTAAGGTGTAACTAATACCGTGAAATATTTTCAGCTCCCTCACCCCAGCCCCAAAACGAGCCATACAGAGACCCTTGCGTACCTTCACCTTGCGGTCTTAACTCACAGTGTAGAGACATTGGCGGAGTGCCATCTTGCTCATGTTCGCCCACCTATATAGGAAGTCCCCCGAATTGTCGTTCCGAATGCACGATAAATCCCGAGTGCGCCAGCAACAAAGCGTGCATGAACGAAAAGTGCCGCGACCCGTGTCCGGGATCGTGCGGACTTGGAGCCCAATGCGCGGTTATAAATCACACTCCGGTGTGCACGTGCCCCGACGGATATACAGGAGATCCATTCACCAACTGCTATCCTAAACCACCACCACGTAAGCATGACATTTGAGGCGCTTAATGTCACATTGAATTATATATGAAGTACGACATTTTTATGCTTTTTTTTCAGAACTTGAGAGATTTTAAGGTATTTCCATTTCATTTTAGCCGTCGAACCCCTCGAATCGGATCCGTGCAATCCGTCCCCTTGCGGTCCCAATGCCCAGTGCAGAGACGGCGAATGCACGTGCCGTCCCGAATACCAGGGAGATCCGTACTTCGGATGCAGGCCAGAATGCGTTGTCAGCGCTGATTGTCCTAGAGACAAGGCTTGCATGCGCAATAAGTGCGCGGACCCGTGTCCTGGTACCTGCGCTCAAAACGCACGTTGTGATGTGACCAATCATATACCGATGTGCAGCTGTCCAGCCGGCTTCGCAGGCAATGCATTCGTTGAATGCAGACCTGTGCAGGGTACGTTTAGACGAGTAAATTTTACCGCCATGTTTTATGTTATGGTATGAGTTATGATTATTCCGTTTTATTTAGTTTCTTATCACAGATTATTTGTTTACCTTCCGATACAGCTCCTGTTGTAACGAACCCGTGCAATCCTTCCCCCTGCGGACCAAACAGTCAATGCAGAGAAATAAACGGGCAAGCGGTATGCTCTTGCGTGCCGGGCTACATTGGAAGCCCGCCTTCTTGTCGACCCGAATGCGTAGTCAGTTCCGAGTGTCCCCAGAATGAAGCGTGTAGCAATCAAAAATGTACAAATCCTTGTCCCGGAACATGTGGAATCGGAGCTAGATGCGAAGTCATAAATCACAATCCCATATGCACGTGTCCAGCCAGATATACAGGCGATCCGTTCGTCAGATGCCAACCCATACGTAAGATGATTTTCCTATTTGGTTATAACCATCATGAAATAGATGAATTAATGGCCTCCAATCGACCTCTGTCACGATAACGGTAAATTTATTAATATTCCACAGCGGAAACCCCCCCTGTGCCGGTGAACCCATGCCAGCCTTCGCCGTGCGGTCCCAACTCGCAATGCAGAGAGATCGGCGACTCCCCATCTTGTTCATGCCTTCCCGAATTCATCGGATCCCCGCCCAACTGTAGGCCTGAATGCGCCAGTAACAGTGAATGTCCAAGCAACCTCGCGTGCATAAATCAAAAATGCAAAGATCCCTGTCCCGGATCGTGTGGAGCGAACGCCGAGTGCCGAGTGGTCAGCCACACGCCGATGTGCATCTGTTCGATAGGTTACACCGGTGATCCGTTCGTTCAGTGTATCGTTAAACAAGCGGACCCCTTACCGGAAGAGCGTCCCAGACCGTGTGTTCCCTCTCCTTGCGGATCTAACGCCGTATGCAGAGAACAAAACGGCGCCGGAGCGTGCTCATGTCTCCCCGAGTATGTTGGAAATCCTTACGAAGGCTGCCGGCCCGAATGCGTGATCAATTCAGATTGCTCTTCGAACCGAGCCTGTATTAGGAACAAATGCCAGGATCCATGTCCCGGAACGTGCGGTCAGAACGCTGATTGTCAAGTAATAAACCATCTGCCATCTTGTACCTGTCGACCGGGTTACACCGGAGATCCATTCCGCTACTGCAACGTGTATCAAGAACGTAAGAATACTGCCTCTCCATTTTGTTAATTAATAAACCGCGATTCGTATTTAAAGCCTATAATGAAACTAAATAAAATGTTCTGTGGTATTTCATGTTTGCAAACAGAAAATCTGCGGTATTTGAATTTCATCGTACACCGGGGTTTATGTCCCCTAAAATGGTATTGAAAAGTAGCGGTGTCACTTTTAGTGTCCAATGAAACTCGATTTTTTTAAAAAATATTTCATTTTTAAATTGCGGTGATCTCATATTTTCATATATTGATTATTTTTCTTCACTGAATATACGTACACATATTTATTTTTAAATCAGAATGTCTCGTTTTTATATTATTAAAAAATATATAATACCTACATTCAAGTTATATTCCGTTACTTATTTAAACGCAATGAATGCTGTGATCGTTGAATAATTTGATCGTGCATTTACAATAACAATAATAATGAGTATTTCCTCTCTCAGCCGTCGTAGCGGAGCCCGTTAACCCGTGCAATCCCTCGCCTTGCGGTCCCAACAGCCAATGCAGAGAAATAAACGGTCAAGGCGTGTGCTCGTGTTTGCCGACATATATCGGTTCACCGCCAGCCTGCAGGCCCGAATGTGTTGTCAGTTCAGAGTGTCCGCAAGACAAAGCGTGCTTCAATCAAAAGTGTACGAATCCCTGTCCCGGTCCCTGCGGTCAGAACTCTCGCTGCCAGGTCAACAACCACAGCCCGATATGTTCGTGTAATCAGGGATACACTGGAGATCCATTCTCGAGATGCTACCCGATTCCTCGTGAGTGTTCGAATTGCGTTTTCTTTTCGTTTGACTTGAAACGTGTATCGCAAACGCAGTAAGGTGTAACTAATACCGTGAAATATTTTCAGCTCCCTCACCCCAGCCCCAAAACGAGCCATACAGAGACCCTTGCGTACCTTCACCTTGCGGTCTTAACTCACAGTGTAGAGACATTGGCGGAGTGCCATCTTGCTCATGTTCGCCCACCTATATAGGAAGTCCCCCGAATTGTCGTTCCGAATGCACGATAAATCCCGAGTGCGCCAGCAACAAAGCGTGCATGAACGAAAAGTGCCGCGACCCGTGTCCGGGATCGTGCGGTGTTGGAGCGCAATGCGCTGTTATAAATCACACTCCGGTGTGCACGTGCCCCGACGGATATACAGGAGATCCATTCACCAACTGCTATCCCAAACCACCACCACGTAAGCATGACATTTGAGGCGATTAATGTCACATTGAATTATATATGAAGTACGACATTTTCATGCTTTTTTTTCAGATCTTGAGAGATTTTAAGTTATTTCCATTTCATTTTAGCCGTCGAACCCCTAGAATCGGATCCGTGCAATCCGTCCCCTTGCGGTCCCAATGCCCAGTGCAGAGACGGCGAATGCACGTGCCTCCCCGAATACCAGGGAGATCCGTACTTCGGATGCAGGCCAGAATGCGTTGTCAGCGCTGATTGTCCTAGAGACAAGGCTTGCATGCGCAATAAGTGCGCGGACCCGTGTCCTGGTACCTGCGCTCAAAACGCACGTTGTGATGTGACCAATCATATACCGATGTGCAGCTGTCCAGCCGGCTTCGCAGGCAATGCATTCGTTGAATGCAGACCTGTGCAGGGTACGTTTAGACGTGTAAATTTTACCGCCATGGTTTTTTTGTTATGGTATGAGTTATGATTATTCCGTTTTATTTAGTTTCTTATCACAGATTATTTGTTTACCTTCCGATACAGCTCCTGTTGTAACGAACCCGTGCAATCCTTCCCCCTGCGGACCAAACAGTCAATGCAGAGAAATAAACGGGCAAGCGGTATGCTCTTGCGTGCCGGGCTACATTGGAAGCCCGCCTTCTTGTCGACCCGAATGCGTAGTCAGTTCCGAGTGTCCCCAGAATGAAGCGTGTAGCAATCAAAAATGTACAAATCCTTGTCCCGGAACATGTGGAATCGGAGCTAGATGCGAAGTCATAAATCACAATCCCATATGCACGTGTCCAGCCAGATATACAGGCGATCCGTTCGTCAGATGCCAACCCATACGTAAGATGATTTTCCTATTTGGTTATAACCATCATGAAATAGATGAATTAATGGCCTCCAATCGACCTCTGTCACGATAACGGTAAATTTATTAATATTCCACAGCGGAAACCCCCCCTGTGCCGGTGAACCCATGCCAGCCTTCGCCGTGCGGTCCCAACTCGCAATGCAGAGAGATCGGCGACTCCCCATCTTGTTCATGCCTTCCCGAATTCATCGGATCCCCGCCCAACTGTAGGCCTGAATGCGCCAGTAACAGTGAATGTCCAAGCAACCTCGCGTGCATAAATCAAAAATGCAAAGATCCCTGTCCCGGATCGTGTGGAGCGAACGCCGAGTGCCGAGTGGTCAGCCACACGCCGATGTGCATCTGTTCGATAGGTTACACCGGTGATCCGTTCGTTCAGTGTATCGTTAAACAAGCGGACCCCTTACCGGAAGAGCGTCCCAGACCGTGTGTTCCCTCTCCTTGCGGATCTAACGCCGTATGCAGAGAACAAAACGGCGCCGGAGCGTGCTCATGTCTCCCCGAGTATGTTGGAAATCCTTACGAAGGCTGCCGGCCCGAATGCGTGATCAATTCAGATTGCTCTTCGAACCGAGCCTGTATTAGGAACAAATGCCAGGATCCATGTCCCGGAACGTGCGGTCAGAACGCTGATTGTCAAGTAATAAACCATCTGCCATCTTGTACCTGTCGACCGGGTTACACCGGAGATCCATTCCGCTACTGCAACGTGTATCAAGAACGTAAGAATACTGCCTCTCCATTTTGTTAATTAATAAACCGCGATTCGTATTTAAAGCCTATAATGAAACTAAATAAAATGTTCTGTGGTATTTCATGTTTGCAAACAGAAAATCTGCGGTATTTGAATTTCATCGTACACCGGGGTTTATGTCCCCTAAAATGGTATTGAAAAGTAGCGGTGTCACTTTTAGTGTCCAAATAAACTCGATTTTTTTAAAAAATATTTCATTTTTAAATTGCGGTGATCTCATATTTTCATATATTGATTATTTTTCTTCACTGAATATACGTACACATATTTATTTTTAAATCAGAATGTCTCGTTTTTATATTATTAAAAAATATATAATACCTACATTCAAGTTATATTCCGTTACTTATTTAAACGCAATGAATGCTGTGATCGTTGAATAATTTGATCGTGCATTTACAATAATAATGAGTATTTCCTCTCTCAGCCGTCGTAGCGGAGCCCGTTAACCCGTGCAACCCCTCGCCTTGCGGTCCCAACAGCCAATGCAGAGAAATAAACGGTCAAGGCGTGTGCTCGTGTTTGCCGACATATATCGGTTCACCGCCAGCCTGCAGGCCCGAATGTGTTGTCAGTTCAGAGTGTCCGCAAGACAAAGCGTGCTTCAATCAAAAGTGTACGAATCCCTGTCCCGGTCCCTGCGGTCAGAACTCTCGCTGCCAGGTCAACAACCACAGCCCGATATGTTCGTGTAATCAGGGATACACTGGAGATCCATTCTCGAGATGCTACCCGATTCCTCGTGAGTGTTCGAATTGCGTTTTCTTTTCGTTTGACTTGAAACGTGTATCGCAAACGCAGTAAGGTGTAACTAATACCGTGAAATATTTTCAGCTCCCTCACCCCAGCCCCAAAACGAGCCATACAGAGACCCTTGCGTACCTTCACCTTGCGGTCTTAACTCACAGTGTAGAGACATTGGCGGAGTGCCATCTTGCTCGTGTTCGCCCACCTATATAGGAAGTCCCCCGAATTGTCGTTCCGAATGCACGATAAATCCCGAGTGCGCCAGCAACAAAGCGTGCATGAACGAAAAGTGCCGCGACCCGTGTCCGGGATCGTGCGGTGTTGGAGCGCAATGCGCTGTTATAAATCACACTCCGGTGTGCACGTGCCCCGACGGATATACAGGAGATCCATTCACCAACTGCTATCCTAAACCACCACCACGTAAGCATGACATTTGAGGCGCTTAATGTCACATTGAATTATATATGAAGTACGACATTTTTATGCTTTTTTTTCAGAACTTGAGAGATTTTAAGGTATTTCCATTTCATTTTAGCCGTCGAACCCCTAGAATCGGATCCGTGCAATCCGTCCCCTTGCGGTCCCAATGCCCAGTGCAGAGACGGCGAATGCACGTGCCTCCCCGAATACCAGGGAGATCCGTACTTCGGATGCAGGCCAGAATGCGTTGTCAGCGCTGATTGTCCTAGAGACAAGGCTTGCATGCGCAATAAGTGCGCGGACCCGTGTCCTGGTACCTGCGCTCAAAACGCACGTTGTGATGTGACCAATCATATACCGATGTGCAGCTGTCCAGCCGGCTTCGCAGGCAATGCATTCGTTGAATGCAGACCTGTGCAGGGTACGTTTAGACGTGTAAATTTTACCGCCATGGTTTTTTTGTTATGGTATGAGTTATGATTATTCCGTTTTATTTAGTTTCTTATCACAGATTATTTGTTTACCTTCCGATACAGCTCCTGTTGTAACGAACCCGTGCAATCCTTCCCCCTGCGGACCAAACAGTCAATGCAGAGAAATAAACGGGCAAGCGGTATGCTCTTGCGTGCCGGGCTACATTGGAAGCCCGCCTTCTTGTCGACCCGAATGCGTAGTCAGTTCCGAGTGTCCCCAGAATGAAGCGTGTAGCAATCAAAAATGTACAAATCCTTGTCCCGGAACATGTGGAATCGGAGCTAGATGCGAAGTCATAAATCACAATCCCATATGCACGTGTCCAGCCAGATATACAGGCGATCCGTTCGTCAGATGCCAACCCATACGTAAGATGATTTTCCTATTTGGTTATAACCATCATGAAATAGATGAATTAATGGCCTCCAATCGACCTCTGTCACGATAACGGTAAATTTATTAATATTCCACAGCGGAAACCCCCCCTGTGCCGGTGAACCCATGCCAGCCTTCGCCGTGCGGTCCCAACTCGCAATGCAGAGAGATCGGCGACTCCCCATCTTGTTCATGCCTTCCCGAATTCATCGGATCCCCGCCCAACTGTAGGCCTGAATGCGCCAGTAACAGTGAATGTCCAAGCAACCTCGCGTGCATAAATCAAAAATGCAAAGATCCCTGTCCCGGATCGTGTGGAGCGAACGCCGAGTGCCGAGTGGTCAGCCACACGCCGATGTGCATCTGTTCGATAGGTTACACCGGTGATCCGTTCGTTCAGTGTATCGTTAAACAAGCGGACCCCTTACCGGAAGAGCGTCCCAGACCGTGTGTTCCCTCTCCTTGCGGATCTAACGCCGTATGCAGAGAACAAAACGGCGCCGGAGCGTGCTCATGTCTCCCCGAGTATGTTGGAAATCCTTACGAAGGCTGCCGGCCCGAATGCGTGATCAATTCAGATTGCTCTTCGAACCGAGCCTGTATTAGGAACAAATGCCAGGATCCATGTCCCGGAACGTGCGGTCAGAACGCTGATTGTCAAGTAATAAACCATCTGCCATCTTGTACCTGTCGACCGGGTTACACCGGAGATCCATTCCGCTACTGCAACGTGTATCAAGAACGTAAGAATACTGCCTCTCCATTTTGTTAATTAATAAACCGCGATTCGTATTTAAAGCCTATAATGAAACTAAATAAAATGTTCTGTGGTATTTCATGTTTGCAAACAGAAAATCTGCGGTATTTGAATTTCATCGTACACCGGGGTTTATGTCCCCTAAAATGGTATTGAAAAGTAGCGGTGTCACTTTTAGTGTCCAAATAAACTCGATTTTTTTTAAAAATATTTCATTTTTAAATTGCGGTGATCTCATATTTTCATATATTGATTATTTTTCTTCACTGAATATACGTACACATATTTATTTTTAAATCAGAATGTCTCGTTTTTATATTATTAAAAAATATATAATACCTACATTCAAGTTATATTCCGTTACTTATTTAAACGCAATGAATGCTGTGATCGTTGAATAATTTGATCGTGCATTTACAATAACAATAATAATGAGTATTTCCTCTCTCAGCCGTCGTAGCGGAGCCCGTTAACCCGTGCAACCCCTCGCCTTGCGGTCCCAACAGCCAATGCAGAGAAATAAACGGTCAAGGCGTGTGCTCGTGTTTGCCGACATATATCGGTTCACCGCCAGCCTGCAGGCCCGAATGTGTTGTCAGTTCAGAGTGTCCGCAAGACAAAGCGTGCTTCAATCAAAAGTGTACGAATCCCTGTCCCGGTCCCTGCGGTCAGAACTCTCGCTGCCAGGTCAACAACCACAGCCCGATATGTTCGTGTAATCAGGGATACACTGGAGATCCATTCTCGAGATGCTACCCGATTCCTCGTGAGTGTTCGAATTGCGTTTTCTTTTCGTTTGACTTGAAACGTGTATCGCAAACGCAGTAAGGTGTAACTAATACCGTGAAATATTTTCAGCTCCCTCACCCCAGCCCCAAAACGAGCCATACAGAGACCCTTGCGTACCTTCACCTTGCGGTCTTAACTCACAGTGTAGAGACATTGGCGGAGTGCCATCTTGCTCGTGTTCGCCCACCTATATAGGAAGTCCCCCGAATTGTCGTTCCGAATGCACGATAAATCCCGAGTGCGCCAGCAACAAAGCGTGCATGAACGAAAAGTGCCGCGACCCGTGTCCGGGATCGTGCGGTGTTGGAGCGCAATGCGCGGTTATAAATCACACTCCGGTGTGCACGTGCCCCGACGGATATACAGGAGATCCATTCACCAACTGCTATCCTAAACCACCACCACGTAAGCATGACATTTGAGGCGCTTAATGTCACATTGAATTATATATGAAGTACGACATTTTTATGCTTTTTTTTCAGAACTTGAGAGATTTTAAGGTATTTCCATTTCATTTTAGCCGTCGAACCCCTCGAATCGGATCCGTGCAATCCGTCCCCTTGCGGTCCCAATGCCCAGTGCAGAGACGGCGAATGCACGTGCCTCCCCGAATACCAGGGAGATCCGTACTTCGGATGCAGGCCAGAATGCGTTGTCAGCGCTGATTGTCCTAGAGACAAGGCTTGCATGCGCAATAAGTGCGCGGACCCGTGTCCTGGTACCTGCGCTCAAAACGCACGTTGTGATGTGACCAATCATATACCGATGTGCAGCTGTCCAGCCGGCTTCGCAGGCAATGCATTCGTTGAATGCAGACCTGTGCAGGGTACGTTTAGACGTGTAAATTTTACCGCCATGGTTTTTTTGTTATGGTATGAGTTATGATTATTCCGTTTTATTTAGTTTCTTATCACAGATTATTTGTTTACCTTCCGATACAGCTCCTGTTGTAACGAACCCGTGCAATCCTTCCCCCTGCGGACCAAACAGTCAATGCAGAGAAATAAACGGGCAAGCGGTATGCTCTTGCGTGCCGGGCTACATTGGAAGCCCGCCTTCTTGTCGACCCGAATGCGTAGTCAGTTCCGAGTGTCCCCAGAATGAAGCGTGTAGCAATCAAAAATGTACAAATCCTTGTCCCGGAACATGTGGAATCGGAGCTAGATGCGAAGTCATAAATCACAATCCCATATGCACGTGTCCAGCCAGATATACAGGCGATCCGTTCGTCAGATGCCAACCCATACGTAAGATGATTTTCCTATTTGGTTATAACCATCATGAAATAGATGAATTAATGGCCTCCAATCGACCTCTGTCACGATAACGGTAAATTTATTAATATTCCACAGCGGAAACCCCCCCTGTGCCGGTGAACCCATGCCAGCCTTCGCCGTGCGGTCCCAACTCGCAATGCAGAGAGATCGGCGACTCCCCATCTTGTTCATGCCTTCCCGAATTCATCGGATCCCCGCCCAACTGTAGGCCTGAATGCGCCAGTAACAGTGAATGTCCAAGCAACCTCGCGTGCATAAATCAAAAATGCAAAGATCCCTGTCCCGGATCGTGTGGAGCGAACGCCGAGTGCCGAGTGGTCAGCCACACGCCGATGTGCATCTGTTCGATAGGTTACACCGGTGATCCGTTCGTTCAGTGTATCGTTAAACAAGCGGACCCCTTACCGGAAGAGCGTCCCAGACCGTGTGTTCCCTCTCCTTGCGGATCTAACGCCGTATGCAGAGAACAAAACGGCGCCGGAGCGTGCTCATGTCTCCCCGAGTATGTTGGAAATCCTTACGAAGGCTGCCGGCCCGAATGCGTGATCAATTCAGATTGCTCTTCGAACCGAGCCTGTATTAGGAACAAATGCCAGGATCCATGTCCCGGAACGTGCGGTCAGAACGCTGATTGTCAAGTAATAAACCATCTGCCATCTTGTACCTGTCGACCGGGTTACACCGGAGATCCATTCCGCTACTGCAACGTGTATCAAGAACGTAAGAATACTGCCTCTCCATTTTGTTAATTAATAAACCGCGATTCGTATTTAAAGCCTATAATGAAACTAAATAAAATGTTCTGTGGTATTTCATGTTTGCAAACAGAAAATCTGCGGTATTTGAATTTCATCGTACACCGGGGTTTATGTCCCCTAAAATGGTATTGAAAAGTAGCGGTGTCACTTTTAGTGTCCAAATAAACTCGATTTTTTTTAAAAATATTTCATTTTTAAATTGCGGTGATCTCATATTTTCATATATTGATTATTTTTCTTCACTGAATATACGTACACATATTTATTTTTAAATCAGAATGTCTCGTTTTTATATTATTAAAAAATATATAATACCTACATTCAAGTTATATTCCGTTACTTATTTAAACGCAATGAATGCTGTGATCGTTGAATAATTTGATCGTGCATTTACAATAATAATGAGTATTTCCTCTCTCAGCCGTCGTAGCGGAGCCCGTTAACCCGTGCAACCCCTCGCCTTGCGGTCCCAACAGCCAATGCAGAGAAATAAACGGTCAAGGCGTGTGCTCGTGTTTGCCGACATATATCGGTTCACCGCCAGCCTGCAGGCCCGAATGTGTTGTCAGTTCAGAGTGTCCGCAAGACAAAGCGTGCTTCAATCAAAAGTGTACGAATCCCTGTCCCGGTCCCTGCGGTCAGAACTCTCGCTGCCAGGTCAACAACCACAGCCCGATATGTTCGTGTAATCAGGGATACACTGGAGATCCATTTTCGAGATGCTACCCGATTCCTCGTGAGTGTTCGAATTGCGTTTTCTTTTCGTTTGACTTGAAACGTGTATCGCAAACGCAGTAAGGTGTAACTAATACCGTGAAATATTTTCAGCTCCCTCACCCCAGCCCCAAAACGAGCCATACAGAGACCCTTGCGTACCTTCACCTTGCGGTCTTAACTCACAGTGTAGAGACATTGGCGGAGTGCCATCTTGCTCATGTTCGCCCACCTATATAGGAAGTCCCCCGAATTGTCGTTCCGAATGCACGATAAACCCCGAGTGCGCCAGCAACAAAGCGTGCATGAACGAAAAGTGCCGCGACCCGTGTCCGGGATCGTGCGGACTTGGAGCCCAATGCGCGGTTATAAATCACACTCCGGTGTGCACGTGCCCCGACGGATATACAGGAGATCCATTCACCAACTGCTATCCTAAACCACCACCACGTAAGCATGACATTTGAGGCGCTTAATGTCACATTGAATTATATATGAAGTACGACATTTTTATGCTTTTTTTTCAGAACTTGAGAGATTTTAAGGTATTTCCATTTCATTTTAGCCGTCGAACCCCTCGAATCGGATCCGTGCAATCCGTCCCCTTGCGGTCCCAATGCCCAGTGCAGAGACGGCGAATGCACGTGCCTTCCCGAATACCAGGGAGATCCGTACTTCGGATGCAGGCCAGAATGCGTTGTCAGCGCTGATTGTCCTAGAGACAAGGCTTGCATGCGCAATAAGTGCGCGGACCCGTGTCCTGGTACCTGCGCTCAAAACGCACGTTGTGATGTGACCAATCATATACCGATGTGCAGCTGTCCAGCCGGCTTCGCAGGCAATGCATTCGTTGAATGCAGACCTGTGCAGGGTACGTTTAGACGAGTAAATTTTACCGCCATGTTTTATGTTATGGTATGAGTTATGATTATTCCGTGTCATTTAGTTTCTTATCACAGATTATTTGTTTACCTTCCGATACAGCTCCTGTTGTAACGAACCCATGCAATCCTTCTCCCTGCGGACCAAACAGTCAATGCAGGGAAATAAACGGGCAAGCGGTATGCTCTTGCGTGCCGGGCTACATTGGAAGCCCGCCTTCTTGTCGACCCGAATGCGTAGTCAGTTCCGAGTGTCCCCAGAATGAAGCGTGTAGCAATCAAAAATGTACAAATCCTTGTCCCGGAACATGTGGAATCGGAGCTAGATGCGAAGTCATAAATCACAATCCCATATGCACGTGTCCAGCCAGATATACAGGCGATCCGTTCGTCAGATGCCAACCCATACGTAAGATGATTTTCCTATTTGGTTATAACCATCATGAAATAGATGAATTAATGGCCTCCAATCGACCTCTGTCACGATAACGGTAAATTTATTAATATTCCACAGCGGAAACCCCCCCTGTGCCGGTGAACCCATGCCAGCCTTCGCCGTGCGGTCCCAACTCGCAATGCAGAGAGATCGGCGACTCCCCATCTTGTTCATGCCTTCCCGAATTCATCGGATCCCCGCCCAACTGTAGGCCTGAGTGCGCCAGTAACAGTGAATGCCCGAGCAACCTCGCGTGC